>JAZHAC010000003.1:5535000-8035000 GCA_039707435.1 Actias luna
CAAAACAAGGGCTGCTATGTCATCTAGTTGTATAAATCATCTAAGAAGGGTGCAACATATATTACCTTACACACATATTATGACCTACATATATTATAAAATTAACTCTTGCGGCACGTCTCTCGTCTGAACACAGTAAACGCAAAACCTACCGAACGGATTTGTTGAACGAACGGACGACGATATACTAAGTGTTTTATAACGAAGGTTTTGGTGTATAATTAATTGATAATATGTGTAAATTGGTCGAAATATCTCGACAATTGTTGGAAAAGTCGCAAAAAATTAGCCTAAGAGAAATTCACGTTAAAATTTACTGGGTTGCGCCACGTAAACTGATAATCATATGAAAACAAAGTATTACGGAACTATTCGTCTTAAATCATCTATTAGACTAGATCTAGTAAATGTTCTATGATTTGCTCGAGTGTAGCCAGGAGAGTTGATTGTAATAAATATAGAAAGAAATATTATTGAATAACAGTTAGTCATAAGTTGATTAAAAACGTAACAAATAAAATTGCTCTACCACAAGAAACTACGTTTCTTCCTCAACCAACTCTGATTGATCGATAGATAATTTACATCTGACGTTTTCAGTTCAATCTGGTGTCGAAATTGAAGAGCCAATTAGGAAAGTGTTACAGGCATCCAATAATGAAATATATTAATCTTAGGGACCACAGTCGTTACGACTTGATCATCTGTCTTCGTAGTCGTGTTAATAAGGCTTGGTGTAATCAGTACCTATGAAATTAGTCTACGAAAATACATTGTATATTTTTTTAAGACTTTAACCTTGTATAATATCTTTTAATTCATAAATACGTGAATTTATTTAACTTTATAAACTTTTTATAATATGGCTTTGTTTCTACCCGGTGTGTGATAGTCACAATCCAACTGGACATGTCTAAGCAGTAAATAATAAATAGTAAAAAGTTTGTTAATCATTCGAGTCTGGAATTGATGGGTAAAATCGCAGGAATGACTGATATTAAAAAAAATTGTGAAGTTCTAAAAATGGGACGTCTCAGTCACGCAGTATTTTCCGGGCCTGTTCTAGTCATACATTATCTTTTGACAAACTTGAACCAATTGAAAAAAAGTAATCTCCATTTTGGTTATAAAAATCACCAATAAGCTAAAAATACTGGTATCTTACCACAAAATTACATGACAGTAGTATCTATGATAATATTAAACGTTAGCCAGAGCTATTCTTTTGCAGCAAAACATTTTTGTAGTCAAGATAAAAGGTAAATGGATACCTAAGGGTGTCATTTTAGTACAATACAGAGTCCCCTATCTCATTTGAATGTTGTACAAATAAATGTTACTGTTATTTTAATGTTTAATACGAAACGCTCACATCCAAAGCCGTGCTCTACATCGCTGGACGAATTTCTTTTTTTTATTACATTTTGTATTCTCAAGGAAACTTAATTCCTTAACTACGTAATTTCCTCTTCATGAGTACTATAATGGAACTACTAAGCCTTTACATTGAAAATTGATTGAATTGCACTATACTAGATTATGCCGTTCACGTCGTTCACATTTTCACTTTAAATATAATTTTTATCCAAAATACTCTTTTTTCATTAGGTCTTACGAATGGATTCTACTCTACGAAATAAACGGCTCGTCTATAATCTCAAAGTTTTTTTAACATATTTGTACCAGTAAGAAATACGTGAAAAGTTGAATTTATCTACTGTATGATAAACTGTTTATTCGATCGATAAGCCCTTATCCTACAGCAATACAAATTATTTATAATCTCTTTACATGTCCAAATGTGTCTGGAAAGGTTTGTTATAACTGTGATAATATTTAGTCCAGTACCCGAATCACAATTTTTACGAAGAAAATCTTATGGTTCAGTAATCAAAGTTACTACAAGCTTAAGATTAGACAGTACTCTTAAACTAAATAATAACTTATTATCGACACTAGTTTAAGTTATTAACAGAAATTATTTTTATTGAATGTAGGTATATCAAAACACCAGCAACTCAAAAATTAGTCTCTGAACAATATAATTTCTTAATTATATGGACTCCACTTTATATTATCCTCCTGAACAAGGGGTTAATACACTGCGGCTTGTAAACCATATGGAGCCTTTTTAAAATACTGGCAGCCCTGGAAGTTTCTCGTTTGAACTAAAGTTTAGAGTCAAAAGCTAAAATTCCTGGCTCTTTGAAATATATAAAATCGATATTTTGATAGCCGGCTTAAAATTTTACTAACACCTGATTCTAGTTACAGAGCTAATAATTAACTTAATAACACAAAGTTACAACCTGTATGGGATCTGATTCATGATTATTCGGCACTACAGTAAAGTTCATAGAACTGCGCCATACGTTTGGAAATGATTTTTTTTATTAATATTTTATAGGCTTATTGTTTGGTCATAACCTTACCTTACGTATTTGGCGACAGATTTTCAACTTATAATACTTACTTAACTTATAAACTTATAATAGCTAGCCAGGAAAGCATTTAAGGCCTGCTTTTGCCTGCTGCCACTTTACTATGGTTTCATTACAATATTTTTCTTCGCTTAAACCTGAGGCTCATTATAAAGATTCAAACTCACATCCGTCGTCACAGTATCCGTACACGCTAACACTGAGGCAACATTAATTAATTATTTCTGCTAAAGTTGTCTAAATGAACTGGATATAAAATAAATAACACTATAACAATACGTACTAGTAGATTTGCATGAAAAAATATATCATTGATTCCAACCAAATACCTGAATAACGTAAATAACAATGTTACGTCGAGGTATAAATTCTCAGAAATGTCACATGTCATTAAGTAACTGTAATAATATTTAGCACCCAAAGCAAAGTTCTGCCAATGGGATCGTTAATATAGGTAGTCACATTTCCTCACTCCAGAGCTCGGTTGCAACGTGCCCGACCCCAATATCATATTCATGAAGTTAGCGATAACTTCACGTCGTCTATTATGCGATGGTCTTATCCACCCTTAACTGCTATAGATTAGGTATTATAGTGTTACTTTCATTTAACTTCTATTTAACCACAAGTATATGTTATCATTATTTATTTAAATAACCAAATATAAAACTAGGAAACGCATGGCCATATAATTTTCTTTGTTAATGATAAAATTAACTGAGTTATTTTAAGACATGATATTTCCCTACGTATGTTAAGTTGTATAATTTCTTCCTATGTACCAGTATCAATCACAATCACCTTTTCGTCAATGACACCTAGCTACAATATTAAAATTAATAATAAGTAATAAAACATAGCTTATAACCAACATTCACAGCCTAACTTTCCATCAGAAATAAAAATATTACAAACGAATCAGTAATTCCGTAAATATATTCACATACTTCATCAATTATCTTGATAGTGTGGATTAGTCTTCTTCTGCCTAACGTTTTCCCGGCCTAGTGCCAGGGTCCGCTTTCTGACATAACTTCCTCCACCTTGCCCGGTCTTCGGCATACTTTTGTGTGAGGTCATTCTCCTTCATGTTCGTATTTATGACGTCCAGCTAATATTGTCTGGATTTCTCGCCTCTCATACTCCTCTCGCCTTAGTCTAAGCCCGGGTAACGCATAAGGCGTTACGATGAAGAAGTCCGTAAAGAATAGGATTTTAATACCACGTTAAAACGTAAAAGTAAATGCGCTAACCCTAGTGAAGATATTTGCTCTCAAGAACAACTGTCGAAACATATCTGTACGTATTTAGCGACAGATTATCAATTTGTGAGTGGAGGCCATGCTATGGCTTCATCACGATGTTTTTCTTCACCAAAAACATTTGAATCAATTAAATCATTTCAATCAGCTTATTTCAATGATTCGAACTCACGTCTATTGACGCGGCTTCTGAACACGCTAGCATTATACTATAACTGCTTTAAAATTGCACTGATATATCTTAATATATAGAAAATCAAAATATTTGATCAAGTTAAGTCACATACTTAATCACAATATCGATTAGTATCGCGCTGTCAATAAGGAAAAATCAAAGCTCGCCTATATTGGTGCTACTATTTGTTTATTTATTCGAAACGAGCGCCCCTGGAAATAAGTCTTGCTAGAGTCCCATCGCCATAAGAACAAAGAATAAATTAATACAGATAAGAGAGTCTTTTAAATGACACAGCTAGGTAAAGTTAAAAAAAAACGACACATTAATCATATGGACATATTGTAACTTTCTTACCCCCAGTCTTCGCTTAGGTGTTGATTCTTTTACAACACTGAAATAGATGTTTCGTTAAATGTATCAAAGCTATACCTAGCATCAAATAGATCATATTGTAATATATGAAAACTATCTGCGTCCCTTTCGAGTATTTTTTTCTTTTTGAACAAGAAGTCAGCTATCAAGTATTTTGACGATCTTGCGAGTTATATTCAATTAAGAAATATAACAAACTCAAAAATGCTATCCTTTTATTTTACCACACTACTCGTTTTTAATAGGAAGTTATAGTCCGAAAAATCATATGACGCACAAAAATGGGCACATGTTATTATAAATTTCAAATGGAGAGACCCCATATCTTGTTCATGTATCAGAAAACATACAAAAAATGTTCATACAAACTATGCGACGTACTTTTACTCCCTTCAGGATTGAATAATCGATAATAATTAAATCGATAAATACGTTCTTCAAAGATATTCAAAGATTCTATATCGATTAAATACCTAATTAAATTCCACATTTTTGTCTGTAAAAAACGAAGGCTAAGCGATAATGAGGCAGATGTTATTGTTTTATGTGAAAGCATATATACATATTGAGGATTGAACAAAAAATATTACAAGGAGTCGAATAAAAAGTAGAAGTTTATTTAATAATCTTTGCCCTGAAATGGTTCAGCAAAGATTAGTGTTTACCGAACTTCGTCTCTCCGTGGATTAAGAGGAACGCCTGCGTCACATTAACGACGCAGATCTCGCTTGATTCGATTGTCGAATTTAATCTTTCTACGTATGTACATATTTATATAAAACTAAAGTAGATGTTATAACTTTAGAAAAAAATATGAAAAAATCCAACTTGATCCAGTTAAATGTTTTAACAAAAAAATGTAACGGCCGATGCAATATTTTCTCTCAATATATTTTTAATGGGCAAAAGTACAAGATAGTAAGAAACTATGTAACTAAATCGTGACCACTGTACAACAAGTCTAATAACCACTATAATGGCACGCCTTGACGTATTCCGTACAGCCCCCTTAGCCAAATCGCATTACGATATTTTTTAACGTTTAGAAAACACTTCAAAATGTATGGGAATGACATAAGTCTACGCCAAGTGAGGTTATCAGAACGAATTATCTATACGTTCGAAATAATAGAACGCAATGCGGGCGTTATTATCGTTTGACCACTTTTCTTCATACATTACTATACTATTTACAATACGGTATACTAGTTACAATTTTGACCATCGCCAACGAGACTCATTTTTTTTTTTAAATATGACAAAAGAATCGATTTTTTTATAAGGCCTGCGGTATGAAAGTTCTATGAGGAGTTACATTATTGCAAACTTTACTTTTTCTGCGCAAAGTACCTTGCGCGTCTTTTACTTTGACAGTCGTGAACTTGTCTGACCCATGACAATCGTGTGTAAACTATAGTCCTGTATCTTAGCTGACATCCACACTGTTTTGTATTATTCTATATGTATTATGAAACTATATGCTTGTCTATATCATTTCATATATATGTATAGAAAAAATATAAAGAAACGAATGGTAACAAATTTTTTAAATAAAAATTACCGGATATATATACCGATATAAAATGTGATACGTATAAAAAATTTGCAAAACGACTAATTTCTGATTTCAAAACGAAATTACTGCCACTTCAAGTAATTTATATGTCCTATTTAAGCCGAAAAGCCACTTTTTATCTGAAATGTTACCTTTATTACTTTTATATATATTTTTTTGTCATTATAAATAAAATCGATTGTATATATAATATAATAAAAAATAGTAAACTGATATGAGGATCAAATAATTTTCTCGTCTCTGAACATAGCATCAGTCGGCTGTAGTTAAGAGTTCAATGTTATGTTTGCAAATTTCACGTAATTCGTTAAATGCATACTTGAAATATTTTATGGTGTACTCAAAATAAGAAGTTTTAAACAAGATTTAAAATAAACTTTACCCGTCAGTGCATAGAGACAATAGCTGATATACCTGAAACATTGTTTATCTAACGCTTTCGTTAAAAAAAGCTGCTATCTACGAGTATATTGTATCCCTATATAATCAAGAACATTATATTAATAAAGTCAGTATATTCTCAGCATTCATCGTGTTTTATTCAATATACTCAACCTTCCGTACAAACACATAACTTGCATATAAGATCATCTATAATAATAATTATGGTGTAGTTCAACCGTATATGCATCAACCTCACCAAAGTAATAAACAAATGTGATTAATAAATATTTAAATGTTTATATAAATAACAAAAAATAAGGTATAGTTTTTTGTTTCATTATCTTTTAATTAATGTAAAATTACTGGTGATTTTGGATATCCATAACATCCCTAGCTTATGTCGGATTGATAGAAGACGTGTACACAAAAAAAATTTAGGCATATGTATTCAGTGTTGTTTTAGTTTACTCATATGCATAATCAGTTTTGACTATAATTATGTTTTGCTCTGAATTTGAATTAGGTACTATCTATAAATCTTTCTTATATTAAGGTGTGTTATAACTAAATAATTAATAAAGGATTTTTCATACTGCTTAGAGATATTTTGATTTTAGAACCTTCTCCTAAAAATATTGCACATAAATACTATTAAGTAATTAATATTATGTGTAGTGTGCTTTACTTCAAAATAAATATTATGATGTTATTATCAAGTGCTAAAAAATATAATGCCACTTTAATTTTATAAATCAGTTGGTTTAAAATGTTTTATAATTATAATAAAAAACTCGAAGTTATAATATTTTAATATAAAGAAAAAATAAATTATTTGTTGAGATTAATACTGAAATGAGTTATATTTACTTCACAAAAATAACAAGATCATATTACAAATAGTTATGATATTAAAAACTATTGTACAAATAATTATATTTAATATTTCTCAACCAGTTTCGACAAGATTTTGTATACAATTTTGTAATACAATAGTATCAAAACAATAATTTTATTCTTGTTGATTTTAATATCTGTATTCATTCTTATTAAACTGAATATTTTCATAATTAATAAAAAAATATATCCTCATTTCAAAACTGAATAATTTATTTAACATTTTATGTACTTATATCACAAGGATTAGTTCATTTTGATGTTTTCCATAGTGAACTTATTAAAATTGCTTTATTTGAAGTACGAATAAACTAATAAAAATATATTGCTATTAAGCTATATTAGGATATTTTTTCAGTCTTACTACTTCTGTTTCAGAAGAAATGAGGATGTGTAATGTAATGTAGTGATATGTATAAGCTAGCTTGTCCAGTAGACAGTGTTCTAAATTTTTAGTTAATTAATAAGAACCACAGTGCCGCCGATAATATCCATAACCTGAATCATACCATTTGTTTTAAATATTAACACTAAAATGTTATAGGTACTAATAGACACACATATAGATTTGGTTAGAAAGTCAGTTGTAGCTCGATCAAAAAGAGTTTGTGTCCTTTTTCTACATGATTTGTTTTGAAGTAGTCTACAATGCCGTGGCGTTGAAACTCTTCATGAAATTGTGATCGACGGTATGTTGCAGGCTGATTTCGTCACGGATCCCGATTGTGTCATGAATGCATACATTTACGTGTACTTACACACACTTTTGAACCAATTTTAAACGTTTGTACGTACGCGAACTTTAATTTACACCTATAATAGGTGTCTGAGTTTTCCGACGTTTAACATAGATTAAAAATACAATTTCTATCTATCCGCCTTGGAGAATAATCGTTCAGAAAAATATTGTCAACTTGGCTAGCTACTGCTGGACTCCACAACGGGATTCCCAGAAAATACTTTAACACTGAGCTTGAGCTTTCGGTAAAGGAAATACATAGTTATGAGGATGATGGTAGGGCTTTTTCTAATGCCTACCTGGCTAGCTGTAGCCTCAAGCTGAAACTCTGCCGCCAAATACTTATAGGTGTGTCCCGGCACTTTGCACTTGCACTTGAGAGCCAGTCCCTCCACTAGGCTTAGCGTGTTGACCATCTAGAGCCACATTGTCGTTTAACATAAGGTGAGATCGTGTCCATAACGCTAAACCTTATCTATAAAAAAACACTACATTTCCTGGGTAATCAATGAGATTGAACTGTAACGCTCAGCTATGTGTCCCATTCGGGTCAATGCGTCACTGTTAGACTCGCTCGGCGAGCGTTACATAATAGAGCATGACGCATCATGTCAATACCTTTTATTTAATAGATAATAATTATATTTCGTATTATTAACCTCGTCTTGATGAAGTTTTCACTTGTGTCGTGTAGTCGTCGTTTTTTTTAAGATGTTTGCAGTTTTGCTGTTCTAGATACTTCGAAAATAATTTTCGTACATACCGTACCAATTATCTTAAAGCGAAAACCACATAAAATATATTAAACTGTATTAGAAGTACATTAATGGCAATTTCAAATAAAGCTCGACACATTCGATGTACTAAGTTACCCAGTGTAGTTTGTAGCATAAAAAATTTACAAAGGAACCCACCCTCAGTGTGCATGTCACATTTTGTGTACGCAAACAGAGTCAGTTGAGTTATTGACGTCGACCCAGCTCGATGCAATCGCTAAAATTCCCTTTGAGCAAGTCCATAAAGCTCTTGCGATCGTCGAATGCATCCGCGTTCTTGATACAAAGATTAAACGAGATGAAGATCTACATCTACTGGGGAGAAATGTATTGAACCGGTTATACAAAGTTGGAAATATATGTATGAAAATATATGTGAATATATATGTAAGAAACGAATATAATTAATGATTTTAGTAGAAAAATTTCTTAAAAATTGATTTGTTAGGAATAATAGAACCATACAGATGAATTCAAAAAGTAAAAATAATCTTCAAACAAAATTTCATTCAAATCGTTAGAGCCGTTTTCTAGATACGCAAAATTTATATACAAGGTTTGCTGACTTTATAGTATTAGATTAGATTAGATAGATTTTTTATGGTTAAGTTTAGCGTTATGGATACAAACAATCTCACCTGATGTTAAGTGACGATGTTGCCCAAGCTGGTGAACACACTAACACTGTTGAGGGACTGACCCCCAAGTGCAACTGCCGGAGCACACCTATAGGTATTTGGCGGCAGATAAAAATTAGATAAGGAAAATATAATTTATTAGAATTACATCAAAACTTTGTACTAAAATGACTTTATATAAAATGTAATCTCATACATTTTTTGTTTTCTCTTTACCTTTGCATTTGTTAACAGACAACTACATTAGGAGTACTGTCTCCTGGAAGAATTGGGAAAGCTGTCCCTGGACTCTGACACCACGGAAGTATGAATTGTGATGTGTGTGTGTGTGTGTGTGTGTGAGTGTTTGCGCGCGCGCTTTAGTGGGTAGTGTTCGGTGATCAGCACCCATTAGCCACCACATGTCCCTCATGGCTTTGACCTCAGCCCGGGTACAGAGTTAGATTTTGCGGGTTGCGATGAGGAAGTGCGGAAAGAGTGGGATTTTGAACATCACGTTAATTAAAAAAAAGGTTAGGGCCACTATACTAGTGGTATATAATATAATAAAAAGTATAATAGTTGTTATCCAGTCGAACACTATTGTCGTATCATTTTAATACCTCGTGAATTAACAAACACAACCAACATTTCCGGGTCACATAAGTTATTGTCCCAAATGCCTACTTCTCTATGCCATCCGAGCAGACTTAAAAGTCACACAAATGCAAAAATTACTTTCTAATATTCTGATTTTCATATAAAAGTATAAAAAACTATTCTAGTAATTTCTCGGTCGCCGATGTAATTTTCTAAGTACGTATTTTAGACGTGAGATAAGAATTTTGCGTTTCATAAAATAGTCAGACTTATTCCCAGTTTTACGTCTGCGAGACTTATTCCTGAGTGTATAACTTTGAGAGATTTATCTTTTAAATATCGATCGAGTCACTAAACATCTGATTTGATCGGTTACACACTGTCAAAAATTATAAAAGAAAAGGTGTAGTACTAATTTGTTAATCATATTTTAGTACATCTGTAGTTCTTATAAAAAACCTGAACACGCTAAGTCTAATGGAGGGCTCGCTCTCACCTATAGTATTTAATGGCAGATTTTCAAATTGAGAGTAGTAGCTAGCCAGATGGATATTGTAAAACGCCCTACCACTATGCTATGGTTTCCTCACGATGATTGATAATTGATGAAGCTCAGACACATTGCGGGTGGATTCGAAGTCACGTTTATTGAGGCGGCGTCCATAAAAACCACCAACGGAGGCATCTTCACTTCAAAACATAACATATTTTCTTTAATGTTTTTTTCAAATCGATTTTGTTACGATTACACTAATCCTGATAACAAAAAAGTAATTTACTGTTCGGATGCTTCTCTGGAACTGCCGCGTCGATGTACTATGGGTTCGAATACCGCACAGGATAATTATTTGTGTGACCAACAAGTAATTGAGTTTGGCTGTTACTTATCCACCTAATTTCTGATGCATAACCTTTACAGTTTTTACTTGTAATACGCACGTAAGTAATTCATAATTCTATTTTAAAATCAGGCATCCTTTGGTTAATAACATAGGTGCACACTCCACGCAGACCAAGACTACAAGAAAACACTGTAAATAAGACAATTGTATTGAATTGACACTTCAATTTCAACGTGAACGTGTATAAAAAAAATAGCGAAGTTAAACATATACCGCATTAAAAAAGTTAACCAAATGTAATATCACACTAAAACTTTGACTACAATTATTGTTGATACCTGCATTAATGAATTTTTACTAAGTTCCGCTCATGCACAGGAATTATAATAAAAAAAAAGTGGAAAAAGTTCAAATTTTCTCTCGTCGATATAAAAATGTACTAACGAAGTAATTTGCATTTTACTTGAACTCGTAGAAAGGGTCTGACCGTGAGTGAAAATGCTTTTATAACTGAATATTTATGTCCGTGGTAATTTTGAAACGTCTATACTTTTAGTTTATTCTGACAGTTATTATAATAAAAAGTTTCGATTCCGAATTTACAAATCCTTTTTCCGTTTTTTTTTATTATGAAGTTTCACGATAAAGCTTCGGCACTGTATATAAAAGTACTCACATAATAATTCAAACCAAACACCAGATTAGGCAGATGTTATAATATAAAAAAATAACATTCCAAAGCGATGATAGCTCAGTGGTAGTGTATACGACTTTGGGTCAAGGGACGTAAGTTCGAATTCGACTACCTACAATGAGCTTGAGCTTTCGGTAATGGAAAACGTCGTGAAGAAACCATAGCATGGTGGTAGGGCTTTTTCTGATGCCCACCTGGCTAGCTACCACCCTCAAGTTGAAATTCTGCTTGTATCGTCATTTAAGATTAGGTGAGATTATAACCATAACTATATAATAGCTTAAGCCTTAACTATATAAAAAACAGTCGAATGATCACTGTAATACGTCTAACGCAGTTATTGCAAGTTCGAACTTTCGTCGCCCCTGGGAAGGCGACATATGTCCGTGGGGTTTTAGTGAGTACTCCCGCTGATTATCGTCGGGCGAATTTTACATAACCTTCCCAGTCTCACCGAGGCTGGAAAAGTATACGTAAATGCATCTCCCACGATAAAAAAAAATTAATCCGTCTGCATCATCGCTATTATGGCGGCCTGTAAAACTCTTTGTTTTTGGTGTAGCTATTGACTACCCTTCCTTTAAATTTTCTCTAACAAGACACTACGGTGACACTCAATCTTCCGTATTGCCAGAGACTAGGGATAGCTATCGTACTTCTTCCGGATCTTCTACGTTCGATGAATATGCCTCGAGCGCTTCACTTAGACCAACTAATAGCCGCGCTTTTCTCGCACTTATATAGTAATCGGTGTTACAAACTACCCACCTAAAAACTCTAACATGGCCTCTCCTAACAAAGCTACGTCTTCGAAACCCACAGCAGAAATTCGGATTGTTAGTATAAGAAGTAGTAGTAGTAGTATAAGAATAAGTTAGTATATAAGAAACCGAAGTAGTTTAAAAAAATATCAGACTGTTCGATTATGCCGTATAAATCTACTTGAGACACAAAGTACACAGCATCACTCTGTATTATAATTCACACAACAATACACGTTTGCTATTTTACGCAGGCTCGGCTACACCTGATCATAATTTTGTCCCTTACCCTATGTCAAAAACGGCAGTCAGTTACTATGTATAAACATTGACCAACGAGAGTACTCAGCTAAGTGAAATATTTTTCAAAATATACTAGGATCGCATGTTTAAGCGTACTCCAAGACAGCATCCAATAACATAAAACCAAACCTTATTTGAAATGTATCCGTCAGTTGGGATAGCATATCTGAGTCCGAGGGCCTCCAAGACAGGCGCTATACCAACCGCAAGACAAAACTTCCCTGAAAGTGTTTACCCTTTGAGAGAAATTTTTTACACGAATTTTACATATCTGTTAAACATATGACATGACCCAAGTAACACGTCGACAAGAACCACAACATAACCCAGTTAACACACTGGCTAGATATACAACAAAATTCCTAACAAAAATCGACTAAAGAAACGACGACAAAGTACTTACCAATTGAAATAAATAATTCACTCACTGATTTGATATCAAAGTCTTACCTCTAGTATCAAAGCTGAACGTGAAGAATTTTTATTTACGATACTAACAGGCTTAACATAAATAAAAAATCGATTTAATCGTTTGGCAACCACTTGACATAAGTTGCAACCTTTCTAATATTAGAATCGGTAATACCACGTATAATTGTACTACATGTAAGCGAAGTAAATAACAACGCACGTAATCTGCATACATGGGGTACTTATCAAACTTCGAATTCATCACATCAGCCAAAATACATAAATTGGAAAACATCTACAAATAACTTCGCATCGAATGCTTATTAATCCAAGCAAATCTTTCTTAAAATCAGTGAACGACGACTGTAGTTCTCAACTTGTCATAATAACAAATAAAAATAGAATTCATTGCATCGCGAATGACAGAATCCAAACTTTCACCACTCGCCATACACAATGTCCTCAGATATAAGTTTACTTATGTCGTTCGGCTAAGTATGATTCCATACTTTGAAACACTT
This sequence comes from Actias luna, assembly GCA_039707435.1. NCBI lineage: Eukaryota > Metazoa > Arthropoda > Insecta > Lepidoptera > Saturniidae > Actias > Actias luna. The sequence goes on from JAZHAC010000003.1 coordinate 5,548,372, forward strand.
CATTTTTCTTAACTATGGTTGATTATATCTTAAATTGTATCGCCATCAAAACCACAGACTAATAGAACTACGAAGCCCTATCCCACTTCTGACTTTTAATAAAAGTAAAAAGTATTTCACTGTAGTTATATTCACTTATAATAAAAATCATTTACTTATACTAATAGATCCGTTATTACAATTACCATAATACATCATTATTTACAACTATAATTGTATTCTTAATATTGTTAGTAATCATAAACCTAGTTGCTGTGGCAGAGAGGATAACACCCAGCAGTGTCCGAAAGTTGATTTTAAAATATAGCGTTATTTGTTCGGACGATTGTGATTGTCACGAAACTTTCAAAGTGGAATTGTTTCGCAGTAAAACAAGTCAAGTCTTTGGCCTTCTTTTAAAAAGCCGTGTGCCTTGTTTCAGATACGATACGCTGTCGTTTTTTAACTCGATGCATGTGTCAACTTCATAGTTTGTAAAGCGTTTCTAAACTACTCTCTGTTTTATGTGAAGTAGACTTTACTAGCAGACTACATATTTTTGTTACATCAGATATTGGCAAAATTACTTGCATGTAAAAAAATATATTAAAAAAACACTACAGGATCCAGAAAAGATTACGGCGGCACCACAAATTAAAAATAAAATAACATTCGAAGCGTCGGCATAACGACGTTCAGTTGTTTTTTCTTCGTTTGTTGTTGATTTTCAGAAATGATAACGCGTTTGGAGAATTTCATACTTCTTTTGTGAACTTTTATTAGAAAACTTAAAATTATTTATAATAAATTTAGTATAAAAATATCTGTCACGCGGTATTAGTAGTAAGTAAGTAAGTATTTTATTCAGTGTTTCCCGATTATTTTTAACCAGCCGTAATCTTATATGTGTGCCTTTCAGATGGGGCAGTGCTATACTATATGTATGTTGATTTCATTATATGGAAGTTCGAACCACCACCAGGTAAGTGAGGTTTTTTCCTCAGTATTAGTGAGAGGGGATCCAGTGGTGTAAGCCCAACTTTACCGTCTTTTATTTATTCCATGATCGCGTTTCATATTCATTTAATATTATCGACTTGACGACAGCCTGTGACTGTTAGGGTTTGTCATATTTCTACAGTCAATTCATAGAATTATTGAGAGGCTTACAAACAGGAATGACAATAACAACCACTCGTGGATACTTTAGTGGACTTGACGACAGCCTGCATACAAATGCCGAGAATCTCATCTCAGTGACTGTTGGGGTTTGTCATATGTCTGTATCAGCCAATTCATGCAATTATTGACAGCCTCGCAAACAGGTTAAGACAATCATGGATTACTTATATCTAGGTGACTATAGTCATTTTAACATTTTGTTATGTCTACTGATGATAAAGTGCACTGACTTTGACATGCATCTATTAAAAAGTTGGTAGTGTGTACAGGCGCCGCATCAATGAACGCCAGTTTTAATCCCTACAATGAGCCTGAGCTTTCGATGAAGGAAAACATTGTGATGAAAACATAGTATGGTGGTAGTTGGGCTTTTTTAATGCCCATCTGGTATATCTCTCTTTTTTAATAACGTGATGTTTAAAATCCTATTATTTACGAATTTCCTCATCGCAACGCGCAAATACATTACCCGGGCTCAGACCCAAGGCGAGTTGAGCATGTGGCAAAACTCGACAGGTGGTAAGCACCGGATACTACCCATTAAAACGCACCACGACGACACTGCAAACTCCCGTGTTGCCGGAAACTAGAGACAGCTTTTACACTTCTTCTAGTTGGGATACGTTATCCTAAAATGGGTAATCTGCCACCAAATACCTATAGCTGTGTTCCCGCAATTATACTTGAGAACCATTTCTTTCACTAGACTTAACGTCCAACTTCTTGGGTCATGACGTTACTTAAAATCGGGTGAGATCGTGGTGATAATACTATAAAGTATACGAAAAGAAAATAATATTTTTTTGTAACGCAAAGTAAGTGATAAACTATAATCGATATACACTTTACCGATATTTATTTCTATTCGAGACGAGTGTGTATCGGCCGTGATAATTGAATTCCCTAAAGATAATACGTAAGAAAAATAACAGTGTCTCCGGTTATTTCCTCGTCTTGAAGATATATCGACTTCGTAGGTAAGTTACGCATGTGCGTAGGAAATTAGCTAATTTACTACCGTTTTTGTTGTTTCCCGTACGAAGACAGTTATTAATATAATATTATTGTTATTAGTACGGGAAAGCGGCGGTCGTATCTGATACGATACAAAAAACAAATGACGACCAACACAAAATTTGCAGTCCAATGAAGTTGATCGCTATCATTTATATGAAATGGATGAAATAATTATCATGTGTGGGCATCCCACCCACAACATGTGTTAGCGAGGCGACAGTCTAAACCATTAGACCAACCATGCAGCAAGTTATTTTTCAATAATTGCTAACGTACAAATAAGAAAATGTATGGAATGACAAAGTAATGGATATGATTCTTTAAGGATGAAAAGGAAGAGGAAGACCAAAGAAAAGATGGATGGAGTGAACTTCACATTAGAAAGATATTTATATATTTAATATATATTTTTATATATGCTCTATCAACATAATTCTAATATATCCATTATTTTTAAAATGAAACTTCTTTGGGAACTGGGGCAAAAATTTAGGAGAGTATTTTAAAAACGTCTATATACATTTATATTTATATGAACTACATAACTACTACATAACATAAAATAAACATAAAATTTCAATTGTAACGCGTGTAAACAAATACACGTACACTTGTTTTCTCTCGCAAACAACATCCTTATTAACTTGTATCGCTTAGTATAGGATCATGTATCAACACCAATTTATCAACAAGAGTTTTGTATAGCGGTAGATCAGAGCAAGTACGAGCGCCTGGGGCCGCGTCAAAACATTTCCACTGATTGAGCTCGTTTCTGGCACTAGGCGCTTGAGGCTGTACCTACGCTGTTTGGTAACCTCATACCGCATTGTCAGGCGAAATATTTCTTCATAAAAAATAAGCCCGCGCCATGAACTCTTTTCAGTAATAGGAACAAACATTGTATTTTCTCTTTTCCCATCATTCAATTTATTTTTATTATAAATATCAACCGGTACTTAGTTTTGCATACTAACTGATCCATCGGTACCTTCTTTAAACAGTCAAATGATGGAAGAAGATTGCCGCGGTGATGGCTAAGTTGGTAGTGTGTACGGACATGAGTTCAAATCTCTGCAATGACTTTGAGGTATCGGTGAAGGAAAACATCGTGATCAAACCACAGCATAATGGTAGCGGTTTTATTATGCCCACCTGCGTAGCTATCACCTTCTTTTATTAACGTTGTTTTTAAAATGCAATCTTTACGGAATTTCTCATTGCAATGCACAAGCGCATTATCCGAGCTCAGGCCAAGGTGAAAGGGACATGTGGTGACTCATTGGATGCTCATCACCCAACTACAACTCATTACGGTGACACTGCAAACTCGCGTGTTGCCAGAGACCAGGGGCAGCTTTCGCACTACCTCTAATCTCTGGCGGGAATGGTCGTTCGGACTTGCAGTCTAACCGGCGTCTGCTACCAGGTACCTACCAAATACCCATCGCTATTTTCCGAGAGCTGCACTGAAAAACCAGACCCTCCACTGGGATTAGTTTGTCTACCATCCGTGGTCACCTTGTCAATTAACTTCAGGTGAGATTGTGGCCATTACACTAAGCAATAAAAATATTCATCATAAATCTCATCCAACCATCGATTCGAAAGCGATAAATGGTACTTCGATTGGTGGTGAATACTCATTTATTCCATATGTAATTAGCGGACTGTCATTCAGAGAAAGCCAGCTGTCAGTCTGTCGACTGGGTCCATCGCTTTTTGATACGCTGTAATCGAATCTGTCAACCAAATCCTAACTCATACGGTTGACCGTAAATTGATTGTAAATGACAAGTCTGTTTGTGACAAACAGTAGTATTGGAACGCGGAGATCCAATTAATTATTATTATTATTATTGACGAGCATTATTTATCCAGACACTGTGAATTAATAATAATAATAGCTTCCTATAGAATCGTCTGCTGTGCGAAGGTCTCTTCCTTGGAGAAAGCGCAGTTATTTTTGACTCCAATCACATACGCCAAAAAATCCACAGCGCTAAGTATTTTGCATTTTCCTAGAACATTTCTCAAGATTTGCTCCTTTAATAGTCACCCAATGAGCAAAACTTATGAAACAGCTTTACTGTAATTAGTGATTTTTGCAATAAAATCCAATGGAACTGGGTTAGAGTTTTGATCTATAGATCAATGATAAAAGTAACGAGATTTGGACATTAAAATCTAATCAACTGTTTGACGTGTGTTAATGAAATTTGGAGCACATATGTATCTCGCAAATTTCAATACATGAGCCAAATTTGACATGTTTATGTGAAATATTTTTTAGTTATGGGGGTTTTAAAAGTGGCTCCAAATGGTTCGTGTTACACACGGTGCTGCTCGCCACTTCTGTTACCTTGACCTTGGATTGACACGCTACAACGTGTCTAGGAAAAAACGGATGTGTGTTTGTACATACATACGTATGAATACCACCGTACTATAAAATCTAAATAGAATCTCCGAGATAAGACAACCGAGAACCAAAAATACTAAATTTAGATTTCCCTGAAATTGGTTGAATGTATTTATCCATAGTTCTTATAAATTCAAGCACCTGTATTAATAAATACCTTGTGGAATGATTATTAAAAATCAGATAAAAATAAGTAGACGAGTATTCGCCCACTAGTTGGCGTTCGACTATAATTATTACTGAAAATTTAAGGATTTATTTCTATAAGAGAAAAAAAATCGGTTAACAGACAGAGAAGAAGAAGGCACTGAAATGTTTCCTTTTGTTTATTTATGTACATATAATAATATTATATCAAGTGTATCAAAATTTGGATTACGGTACTCTAATTAGTAGTTATACTTTAATGTAATTTAAGGTTGAATATAATTAATAAATTAAAACAAAAAACATAAATATTTCAAAATCGTCACACTCATAAATACATAGAATAAACAACGCGAGCAAAAAAATTATTTTCTCCAACACAATCCAATGGAACAGAATCCAATCGCATAACACATTGATATATATCACATTTTATATACAACGGACAAAATCAAACACTCGCAAAGGTGAGTTAATTAAATTATTCATCAACTGTCAATGGAGAAAAAGCCGCGTTATTTATCGAGCTCTGTTAATTGACTGTTATGAACAATTATAAAATCAGCCAGCACTCTCCGAGGGCAGCCTTGAGATTGAAATTGCATAAGTTTCAGGTTTTTTTTATATATTAACTTTCACAATTATCAAACCTTCACTAGTATTTATTTATTCATACCTCTATGTGACGGTGACAAGCTTTTGCTTCATTTTACAAAACCTGTATAAGACCGTTTTGACTTCAAAGGGGTAGAAATTAAATTTCTACTATAAAATGTAACTAATAGTGTATTTAAAAAATAAGCACTAATAAGACGCATTAAACGATAAAATTAAAGACTATAATAAATTCGTTCTAATGTTTAATAATCACTGTCATCTATATATTAATACGTGAAGCAAAAACTTTGTACCCCTTTTTACGAAAGTTACTAGAATTAAACTATTGTTTGTTTAACAAAAATAAAACCATATTTAAAAAATAGCGAAATATCGACGGAAATTACGTATACCTAAATTGCTAAATACATATACATATTACTAACTGCTGCCCTTCTGATTTCGTTCTCGGTCTTCCCGTCAACCTCGCGGATTCGTCAAATTCGTTCTTAACGGGTGTCTACGTTGTATATATATAATATATAATATCTATAAAGTATATATATAAAGTCGTATCGTGATATGTCAGTGGTATTTTGCTTATATATATATAAGATACTTATATATAATAAGAACTGTCCATTTTATTATGCTCGTCAAAAAGTAAGTAGGCTAGGATTAAATCCTATTGGATTTCTACAGAAAAGCTTGCTCACTACTTATTACTGCAAGTAAGTTAACAAGCATCATTAAAAATACATAAGTAGATACATAAAAGATCGGTGTATACCGGTTTATGTTTATAAAATTTTGGTAAGTTCAAACCAACTGTACCTACTTAATCGCAGTTCTTAGAAAAGTTTATCCATTATAAATTAGTATTTGTACCGATAGAAGCCAAATAAAACAGATAAATATTTAATGTCAACATTTATTTTTGCTATTCAAACCGAAACTCTGTCTTGTTTTATCTCTATGTCAATATCCAGTGACTCTCACAAATAACCAAACTTTGATAATCCAATATTTGTCACTCATATAATATAAAGCATTAAAACAAAAACATATATTTAGAATCAACTTTCATTTTAAGAATCTTTTGAAATTCAGTTTCGTTAGCATCATCTAGTTCTTGAATTTTTCGACTTTTCTCTGTATTAATATAAGATCATTTTTTTTTTGGTAATTAATTTATTATATTATCTGGGCTGTACTATCGTATTAAAATCTTAGTACCTGTTTGTATATACGTAATCGATTACAATAACAAATAAAATTTAGACACCCACACAATTAATTACAACTGGTATCTTAGTTAAACAGACTATTAAGGGATAATTTCTCCTACATATTGATGCGATTTCTAATATAAATAAATTTAATGAAAAAAAAAAAAAAAAGAAATTATATTTGGGACTGTTTACTTACTTTTCTTCAATAGCTAAAAACAAATGAATATTATGTTAATATCATTAATTTTTGCGAAGAATTAAAAGGGATATGGCATTTCCCTAAAATACCTTTGCAAAAAGATATCTGTATTGCATACAAGATCGTACACGCAACGTGCTTTACAAGAAAAATCTTATTTTAATTATTTAAATAATTTATTTGTGTTTATCCCGTCAGAAAAAAAGTAATGAAGTGAAGCCTAGAGGTCTTTGCACCGATTTAGTTCCATTAATAACCAAAAAATTGAAATAAAATTGGTTCCGTAGTTTAAAGTGAAAATAACTGGATAAAATGATAATATAAGTGTATAAAAACAGAATAGAAAGATTATCATTAAAATGAAGTATAGCGACATCTAGTGGTTATAGTAATAACTGTTAACTTCTGTATGTTACATGATTACAACAATATGTAGGTACTATAATGTGACTATGTAATAAATTGTTATATACTTATTAGATGGCGTTAAACTTAATATTTCATAAAACATGTCATAATTTATAAAAAATAAAGATCATTTCATTTTTTTAAATAAGGTTAATTATCCAACAATTACAGACACCTTATAATACTGTTTCCTTTTAATGAATTATCTTTCAGGCTTAAATCCCTCTCTGTTAACATTTGATGATAATTTTTTGATGATCCTGGTACTTTTAAAGTAAAGTAGGTAAAAAATACGTTAAGTTCCAAATATATCCTACTTAACACAAAAGTATCAAAAAGTTAGATTTATAGCTTGGCCTCTATAATACTCAGAATATGAAATTTTCGATGATAAAATCTTAAGTAATTTTCATAGAATTTGTACAATTTGTTACAACCTGCAGCGATTATTGTTACAGATGCTGCAATAAAATAACACATCTGAAAACAGAACAAGTTTTAAATTATTTAACTTAAGTATATACAATACATATACAATATGTTACTGTATTTCTTACTTGTCTAGTTCATGTGGCCGTGAGTTTTGATAAATTTACGATCAGCTTTATTACAGCTTATGATTCTATACATTTCCTTAAGCCGTATTAAAATAATCTATTGCCAAGTACTTATAGATATATTACAGTAGGTGCGGCGCACTTGAAAGCCTTAAGCCCGGAACAGACGGAGTTATAATATATATTAATATAAATCCTTGCAAGATATATGACAGTATATATTGTATAGTAATCGGTAAGTGACCACAAACGCAGCTATAATGTATATTTTTATTATGTCACCAAAATATGTCGACAGTTACAGTACGATATATTTTGGTATAGGAAGACATGATGACTAATGAGTATAAAAATATATATTATAGCAAAGCCAACCTCTGTGGCAGCTTGCTATATCGTAATAGATACTTTACTATATTAATATATATTATAGCTCCGTATGTTATGGGCTTTAGTCTTTTTAGGCTTAGCGTGTTATCTTCAGTTACGTTGCAACTTATCATCAAATGAGATTGTGATGAAATGCTAATCTAAAATCGATTTCAAGAACCAGACCTACATCAACCCTGAACATAGAATTGGTAATTTGTCTATCAATTAGACTATTTTCAAGATTTCTTTTTTTGCCTGAATGTAACGAAGCCAAGATTTTATGGAATTTTGTCATTACTTCTAATTAAATTTGTAAATATTGTAAGGTCAGGGTACGATGGGACTGATATGTTCTTTGTGGACCGAAGTCCCTAAGTAAAATAAGGTCAAAAATAGTTTTTTGTATCAGCAGAGTCCGTTTAAAATTTGTATTTAAATGGACAAGTTTTGGGGAGACACTAGAGATTTTTAAATATTTTGAAAGTAATTAACAATTCTACTACGTCTTCCTTCTAAAACTTCATATTACCTAATTTCCTACTTTTCAATTTCTCTTTCGTGAAAGCATAGTGCCGGTATGGTTTTTACATACAAAAAAAATGAGTACCTACACTATATTTAGCTTTATATACAATTTCTCAAAGGTGGCTAAATAATTTGGATTCCTTTTTACAGGAGCTCAGACTAGAAGTTCTGGTACGATATCAGAGTACCTATAGTTAAGAGTATATTAATATATTTGTTCGTAATAGTTGTCATAAGTATAAATAAAACCAGGATATAACAAAAAGTAACATACGTCATTAATATATAGATAATTGTTTTTTTTTCACAATACTTGCCGCGATACAGATAATAGCACAGTAAGCCAATATTTGCTTATTATATTTATAACATTGTTCCACTCGCTATTCTCGAATACTTCAGACAGTATCAGTATATTATCAAACTATAATCTATTGAGGTTTGATTGTTCACTGTTCTTATCCAAGGTTTTCATTTCAACTACTTTAATCTCAACATCTTCAATGTTATTTATATTATCTGTATTATTTACATTCAACTTATCTTCACTGTCATCATAAATATTTCCATGTAACTCTATTTGGATTTCACGAAGGCTTTTCCCTTTCGTCTCTGGAACTATCACATAACTGAATACAGCTCCTGCAAGTGCTATTAATGCAAAAGTCCAAAACACTCCATATAATCCAGTTAAATCCTTAACCATTTGATAACCAATAAACGCTGTAAACGATAAAAAGCCTCCTAGGATATTCAAAAAAGTCATCGCTACAGATTTAACGTTTAGCGGGAAAATTTCAGCGGGAATGACAAATATCAATGTATCGAAACCGAAGGTCGAAATGACACCAAATAAATTGATTCCGTAGAAGATTAAGTTACTGGAGACACTTAATCGTTCAATAGGGATTCCAACAACTTCTTGGACAAAAAAACACGCTCCAACAGCAGTTAGACATATGGTTGAAACGGAGAACGAATATATCAATAAAGGCCGACGTCCTAACTTATCGACTGCTAAAGAAGCCATTACACCTGAAATGAACAATTTGAATTTTAATAATCTATATTAGTATTAGAAAGCCGAAAAGTTAATTTCTTTGACTGTTTATTTTAACGGGCTAATCATAGGAAGTACCAGACTGATTTCAAATATTATTCTCATATTTGATAGACGAAACATCAAGGAAAGTTGTAGTATTTTATTTTTATTTTTCTACCCTTCCTAGTAGTAAATAAGTCGACCCTAGGAGAGCAGAAACCGAAGTATTAGAAAGATCAAATTAAATTCTCGGTTATCTCGTCAGGTATGAAACACAGAAAATTGCTTCAAATCCATTATGGCAGTTTTTTATTTAGTACATTTTTTTTTCATTTATCTGTGAGTAATAATTTTGTTTGATATAATTAAAAGTATTCTAAATATTTATTTATAATATTAGTATTCATACAGTAAAATATAACCAAAATCTATGAAGTCATTTTAGTGTGATGTACGTACAAGTCGATAGACAGAACAATATTCGATATAAAATATTTTAAGTTTCTATATCAATAAGAAAACATCTCCTCATTATACTTTTTTAAAAATATTTATACAAACGTACAGAACAGGATTTTATTATGATAATTAACTTACCAACAACAAATCTAAGAACTCCAAATATGATTAATGCAGTCGAACCTGACATCCCATAATTACTCTCTTGTATTATAGGTCCTAAATATTGAACAATTGTTATTGAACCGGATAACATTTTTGTTATTCTTAAACCTGAAAACAATTTATTAATAAAATAAAAATTAGACCATACTTAATTATAATATGTGTTACAAATGTACTAACCTATAGAAATGATCAGAGCTCTTCGATATTGTTTCCCAATAAATAATTCTTTTAAAGTTCCGGACCTACTCATTTCAGCTTTCACATCTGAACCCATTAAAGTCAATTTCTCATCTAATTCCTAAAAAAACGTTTTAAAATCATTGTTTGTAATAAAATCTTATATATCCCTCAATGTATTATGAATTATATTTATTTGGAAAATTCCCCGATATTAATATACTAGCTGTCCCTGTGACTTCGTTTGGCGTGGAACTAATTTTTTTTAATCATTTTTGTAATACCGATTTGTCAGCATGTATTAGTGGTAGCGTGATGTTAAATAGCCTAAAGCCTTCCTCCATGATTGTTCCATCAAATACAAAAACATTTTTTTTAATCCAACTGGGAATTTCTAGGATTAGCGCTTTCAAATAAAACAAACTGTTCTGCTTTATTTACGTAATAAATGATGTGGAAATAAGAAACAATTATATACAAAACATTAATTTGAAGTTTGTCAATTCTTCACATATAAAAACGTAAGATTTAAAATGATGATGGCGTCATAATTTTTCATGAAGATTAAGGCAGGTATGACGTTGCCACAAAAAATGCTTTCGCGTTATGAAAAATTTAGAGCTTTTGACGTTAACTCTATAAAAAGCACAAAAAATATACTTAATCGTCGTTTTAAATAAGATTTGTTTACTATAAGTACATAGACTTTATTACAAACTTACACTGGAAATAAGAATTGAAGCGGTGATACTCAGTTGGTAGTGTGTACAGAAGCCACATCAAGGAACGTGAGTTCGAATTTAGCTACAATGAGCTTGGGCTTTCGATGAAGGAAAACATCGTGATGAAACCATAGCATGGTGGTAGGGCTTCTTCTAATGCCCGCCTGGCTAGCTACCACCTTCAAGTTGAAAATTTGCTTCTGAATGCCTACAGGTGTGTTCCAGCAGATGCACTTGAGAGCCAGTGCCTCTACTAGGGTTAGCGTGCCCACCATCTTGGTCCACATCATCATTTAACATCAGGTTAGATTGTGGCCATAACACTGAAACCTTAACTATAAAAATGTATCTAAATAAGCAGTAATTTACCTTTACATCTTTTGAAGCACTTAATCTTAACAACTCTTTCCTTGCTTTATCAACCATTTTCTCTTTTAAGAGATAATACGGCGTCTCTGGTATCCACCAACATGCCACAAAATACATAATAGACAAAACAACTAACATATAACTTAATACTTCATACGAAGCGAACGATCCCATAACTAATACAAGTACAGTGCCAAAGTTGAACATGAATCTGTTTGCGACTGATAGTGTTCCCCTGATATCTTTGTCTGATATTTCAGCTAAATATATCGTTGACACCTAAAAAAAAATTTTTATTAAAATATGCTTATCATGCTTATCACCTATAGAATAAACTATCGTCTAATTCTTTCTGTTACCACTTATTGATAAGTTGAAATGCCAAGTTTCAAATCTATTATTAGGCTTTAGTACTTTGATGCAGTTTGACGTAAGAATCAATGCAAGTTTTTAGGTTACTAACCTTCATGTGTCAGTCAATGTTACATTTTAGTCAAACGAAAGTAATCAATACAATAAATATATTACAACATCTAAAACACTATAATGATGTTTTATAACGTCACTTTAGGATTAAAAAATGGTCATAAAGTTAAGTTTATTCATACTGCAGATAATGAAGTTTTTAATCGCAAGCTAGGTAAGGTAATATATGTAATTATTTTTATTATAAAAATAATATTAATATATTTTTAAAAAATTAGGTATTTTGCTTAGTAAAGATTATGTATTGTATATAATTGAAATAAATTGTTAATAATAACAACAAATATAGAGGCGTACATTTTAAGTAGCCGCAAAAACTGTAAACGAAACCTGCGTCGTACAAGAACTAAGTTTACATTCGAGATATTTACATGACAGAAGTTATAGTAATACAGGCCAAGAATATAATTAAAAAACATAATATGTATATTTGTTCTTTGATAATTTTACCCAGATCAGTTTAGTTAAAGTGTTTAATACTTACAGTAGAGATCATTCCCGATGCGCACCCCCAAACGTACCTGGCTATATACAGCATCCAGGCGTTAAAAGCGTTTACGACGAATATCTGTAAAAGGAGTAAATTTACATTGCTAGTAGGTACTTAGAATCGTTCCGCGTTCAATCGAAGGAAATAAATGCATCTAGCAGAAATATGGAAACTATTCCTGGTACCAATATAACGGCAATATAACGGAGCCGTAGTGTCTTTTTTAGTGGGTGTGTGACGGCGATTACCACCTAATGAGTCTTGCCACACGTACCTCCTGCAACCTGCCTAGGCATTGCGGTAACGCATTGCGAGAATAAGTCCCAAATATATTTTTTTTTACATGATTATCAAAGAAATAGTAAAGAAATCGACCCTTTAAAATTTTAAAACTGGATGTCGGAAATCGACTGTGAAAAATTTCGTTCCTCTGATTTTCACCGAATGCTTACTGCTAGAGTATAGTCAAAGGACAATGAAACTATTAACAGATGACAGTAGTCAATAATTAACTATCATGTGGCCTATAAACAAGAGCATTCCCAAGGAGAATTGTCGTCAGGCAGGCGGCCGGCATTAAAATATTTGCCAAAACTTCTGCAATACAAATGAGTATGACAGAATTTGCGACTGCAGAAAGCCCCTTAAATTGAAGGGTAAAATATATAAGTCCATTATAAAACATGTCATATTGTATGGATCGGAGTGCTGGTCTTGTAAGAAGACGGATGACTGTCGATTGCATGCAGCAAAAAGGAGAATGTTGAGATGGATGTGTGTTATTACAAAAATTGACAAAATCAGGAATCAGTATGTTAAGGGGAGTTTGAAGGTGTCGCCAGTAGCAGAGTAATTGAAAGGGAATCGTTTGTCTTGGTTTGGACATGTCTTGAGAAGAGAGGAAACACATGTGGTAAGAAAAGTAATGGATATGAATGTTGAAGGATGGAAAGGAAGTGGAAGGCCAAAGAAAAGATGGATATAGTGTGTGAGGTATTAGACGAGAGCAAAAGGGAGTGAATAAAGACATGGCGGCTGATAGAGATTTGTGAAAGAAAACGTACTGCGTCGACCCCAAATGACTTGGGAACAGGACATGAAGATGATGATGATGTGGCCTATAAACCTATCACAGTATTGGACATTGTTTGGCTGAATTAGAAAATACGCAAAGACGAATATCAAAGGTCTATCATCTAGCTAATTGCATTCATTATGCTATCGAGTTAAATACCTTACATTTCTTGACTCCACCTATAATTCCTTTTTCTTATTATTATTGTTGAAAGAATAAAAATTGTTACATAACTGTGCCAATAATAAAAGGAAATGCACTGGCGAGAAGAGTTGTCCGTCTTCCATACATATCTGATGAAAATCGTGCAACCACACAACCCGTCACAACTCCCGGTGCTGTCAAAGCAAGCATCCATGCTATTTCATTCTGTAATACAATATTTATATCCATAAATATTTATAGAAGTTTATTGTTTTACACTAATAAAACTAGTGAGAATAAAAACCAATACATATTACGACAAATCTTTCATCTATATATTTTCTAAAAAAGCTATTAATTAATAATTCCATTGCAAATGACAATCTCTACAAACCCTTCGTATCATAAACAAACCTTAGACCAAACAAAATGTATCAGAATAACGGTAGTTAGAAGGAGTCGATTACCTAATATCAGAATCTGGAAAGATGCTATAACAAAAATTATATCACTATATAATAAATTAGCTAACCCGGTGAACTTCGCATCACATATTATCGATATTTTTAATTCTCGCTAATACTCAAAAACGGTTTGACCGATTTGTATATTTTTTAAACATTTTGATTAGCTATAATCAATCTTCCAAATTCAATTTGTTAAGATCAATGAACTGGATATATCTAATATCGTTTCCGTATTTCATTTCTTTTAGTTATTGAATGAAAATTGTTTTTAACTCCAATTAATTAAGTGGCTTTTAAATATATGAAATTTAAATTTAGTTAATATATTATGTTCTTTGTTTTTTTTTGTCGTGCGTAAATATACCTTTTTTTTCCACGCGCGAACACGTGATAGCAATTCGTCCGTTCACGAATCTGGAAAACTTCAACTTGAGTACGCAAACTTTCAACGGCTGGTTTTGTTATTTGTTTATTGTCTACGCAATAGACAGTCGCACGGGAAATTTTAGTCGCTTAAAATCAAATGGCTAATTTGATGGATTCATCTGTATAGTCGAGATTAAGACAACCTCTCCTTTATATTTTCCCCTGATCGTTGCTTCTCTACTTTATTCATTAGGTTTTTTTTACAGCCAATCTCATTACGTTGTATACTCGTATTAGTAATGTTCATTGACAGTGAGATACTTCGTCATTTGCATTTGTTACAACGAAAATGACCATATAACTGCCTTTTTTATAGTTAAGATTTAGCATTATAGCCATAATCTCACCTGTTGATAAGTAGCCAAAACCTTTTAGTAGGTTATATAGATTTATATAGATGTATATAGATTTATACCTCTCGGTCCAACTTCAACCGCATATAAAATAACTACGTAACCATTCTTTATCAGGTTATTTAATAGCTCGTAGTACTTACTTTATATTTATTTTGAAATATAATCTTTTGGTATATTTATTCCCCACGGTACAGTGAGGTCAATCAATGGAATCATTTTCATCTAATCATGTTTTCTCGACTAACCACAATAAGATGTGCACATATTAAAGGTTACGTTTTTACTATTCAACAAAGACATCCAATTAAATCTACTTTTATTTGCAACTTGTGATGTGATAGTCCAGGCAATGCCAGTTAGTCTAAAAATCTGTGCAATAGTTCACTACGTTATTCTGGTGGATAACTGTGTCGACTAATTTGAAGAAAAACAACTGACCTCCATGAAAATTCTAAATAGTCGCATTAAGATCGACAATTAAATTTTTCTCCGCCACCATTACTCGTACTTTCTGAATTGGAGCGATTATTTACCATGTCATGAAATTGATCTTTACAATATGCGTTGCTTTAAACGACGTCGTTTGGATACAACTGTTTTATTTTTTAATGTTGGCCAAGAAATGGTTTGAATCACTTCCCATCTCATAAACTAATAAGCGTAATAGATCTAGTAGTGGGACCAATTATAATAATTTTACTTTTCCACCTGCACAACAAAATCCGAACTCATTTTATTGGCAAAACTAATGTGCCACTCCGTGACAATTACAAAATGTACCAAGATACAAATATATTTTTTTTATAATTACTTAATTTGTATTTGTTTTTGTTATTAAGATTTTTTAGGTTTTCTGCGATTATATAATTTTCTTAAATAGATTCCTCATCATCTTCTGTGCCATTCATACGCTCACTTTCCATATTATGAGATTTAAAAAAAAAAAAACTCTTTTTTTTTCTTTTCTACTAGCCGTGTCCGTTGCAGTCGTTGGGAAGTTATGCGCGTACAAACATTTCGGCGATTCTTTTATATATATATATATACAGATTTCTTAATGATCCGCTTGACTTCCTTAATTTATTATTTTATAAGTACCTATCTGACAATAATTAACACAACAAAAAAAGAAATAGTTTCATCCGTTCACGTGTGATGCGATGACCAAGGGAAATAGAGATTCATTTATATATATAGATTATATACTTCAGCAAATAGTATACTGTTTATTAAATATACTGAACGTCCTGTGCATGAATTAGGTCAGTATCCGTAGCAAAGTTGCCTGTCAACAATGCTAACGTATAGAGAAAACAAAAAGTATATGTAAAAACATTCTATATGCATAGAATGTCAAGGTCACTTTGACATATTTATCCATTATTATATATGCATTTCCATACATTTTCTGTTGTGATTCGATAATCTTGAACATCTTGAATATAGAGTAAAATTATAAAATTAAATGTACCATCCCAGCACGTGGTTGGGATACTACAATAGAAAAAGAAACTTACATCCGTGACATTTAAATTAATCTCTTTATTGTGAAACTTTGTTATTATCGGGGCGGTCCAATTGAACGCCACGCTGGATGTCATCGCTGCTAATGATACTGGAATATAGAATATTATTCACTAACAAATATATGATTTAAATGCTCATTATTATACTAAAAATATATATACTTTGTGTCCATAATGTGCGCAGCAAGTAACCGATTATAACTATAACATAAAAACAATAACCCACGTATTATGTAAAAATATAGACACTTCTCATTTTCAATAGTTGATGAACCTTGACCTTTTGTTAACATATTTATTCTGATAACCCCATTGTTACAAGACGGTGTAAAGCTGTACTAGCTTTTACACGCGGTTTTGTTCGCGTGAATATTGATTTTGCCAAAGAAATCGAATGACACAATACATAGTGTCATACAAAGTTTATCCCTCTCTCTACTTTACTTCCAATACGTTTTCCACCACAAAAAGTAGCATATTATAGTTTCCAAGATCCCATCTATCTCTGAAATTCATCGTAATCTATTCAGTGGTTTAAGGTAAGCGTGAATGCGTAACAAACAAACAAACTCACTTTCGCATTTATAATATTACTAAGGAAGAAAGAATTCATGTTGTAAATAGTTACGTTTTTCATTGGTTTCCATTTTCCTAGATTCTTCTTTTCACAAATTAAATCCTTCGTCTCATAAATGTAATTTCAATTCGTAGTTTAACCATTTTATTACCTCTCCGATATCTAAGGCATTTTAGGTCACATGCATTAGAGAAATAAGTTATTAATGCAATAATATCAACTCAATACCAATGTAAACTAAACAATTCAAATAACAACTAACTATTAATGTATTTAGCTTACAAGAATTTTTTTATTCTGCGCTTTAATTAAAGAAAACATTATAGGCAATCCAAAGCAAGTTCCTTAGTTATTTTTAGTCCCTGAACAAGATATCTAAGATTTAAAATCTGCCAACAATTATATTTCAGTATGAACTATGTACAACCATTAAATCAATTGATAACAAAAAATTGACAATATGGCCTGTAAGTCAAATAATATCAAATTTGTTTCATAATTTGCATCAGATCAGAGAAAAGGCCCGAAACTCCAAGACAAACTATCCTAAGGTGTATGCTACTATAAGCCACAAGGACTCTACAAATTAATAACTGAATAATGAATGAAAAGTACAGAAAAACAACTTACCTGCAAAAGCGACAATGTATTGCACAGTTCTAACTTTTTCACCCATATTAATTTCTTTATTATATGCTTTTTAACACAAGAATTTGACTAAATACATTTATTTTGCATTCACCGAGTGGACTGACGATTTGTTGAGTGAAACCGGTTTTAGGTAAACGTAGTATCACTATCCGCGGTGATTAAATGTAGAAAATATAAGACGGAACAAAACCTTAAGGGTGGCCCATGTCTCGCAATACACTGATATAGACTCGTGATAAAATAAATAAGACTTTTAGTTCAACTTCAAGACTCAGTCGTGCTTACATCATATTAACATTGACATTATCTTATCGCTTTATCATTGTAATACATATAAAATGAAAACTAATATGGCAGTGCGAAATTGATCATTTCAACAATGACTATATCGATAAAGTAAATCCCAAAAGAAATTAAAACCGTATGCAATCTCATTTTATTTATTCTTACATTCCAGTAAACTCACTAGCCTTATTTTAATTGTATCCATGGATTATGCACATAATATCTTTATAAATTAGCTTACCTGGCAGATCCTTGTCCTGCCTCTTACATTGTCAAAAACTCGATTACAGCACCATGTATAGGGTTTAGATATATAATGAAAACCTACACCATGACAATTACCTGTAAGTGGCCATATGCATGGTGATTGCTTAAACAATACTAGATTTTACCATTTTATCCCCTATCCTGGAAGACTCCTTTTATTTTATGGGATAGAAAGTACAAATCAGACCATTAGCGCCAGAGTGATGATCATAAGGGACAGATAGGCGGATAGAAAACAAAAAAATAAATTGAAAAACAATATCATAGTTGGCCTTTACATCGATAATAAAGTGCACTCCAATTATAATTTTCAAAAAACGCTTAATTTAAAGATTTGTGTCAACATTGTGTCACAGTTTTATTTATTTTAAGTATATTCCTTCTTCAATTTCGTGCACAAGTTCTTAACCTATTTACTCAATTACAGTTAATATGTTGCGTGGCACGCCCTACGAGAGGGGTACCCAATATTTTTCAGTTCGCGGCATACATATATATTTAATATTTGTTACGAAGGCCTCCTAACCTATCTAGCTGGTCGAAATAGATAGGTACAATGATACGAGAATAGTAAAGAGAATCGTTTCACGGCGCCCTTCTTCACTCTCTACGGCGCACCAGGGCGCCGCAGCGCACACTTTGGGAACCACTGCCCTACGAGTTTTTGTGCAATAACCAGCTTAAAATAGTCTGTTACAGTTTCATTTATTTTCAATATATTCTTTCTTAAATGTAGTGCAATACCTTCCTAATTAATTTATTGAATTTCGATTAATCTGTTTTGTGTACAAGCTACGGGATCTTGTGTATCTATGTACCTACAACCAGTTTAAAATAAATGGCACACAAGTTATTTCAACAAATCAGTGTAATATTAGTCTCGTAATATTAGTAATCGTATGGCAAATACAAAAATCAATTGATTACTCTATTTATATTTGCAAGGATAAGATTCTTCTCGAGATTATAGAAATGATGAAGCTCAATAGTAGCATAAAGACACTACATCAAAGAACATCCTTTCGAAGGAGTTCGAATTCCTGTAAAGAGCTTGAACTTTTCGGTAAAAAAAGACATCGTAATGAAACCATATCATGGCGGTAGGACTTTTTCGAATGTCTACCTGACTAGATACCACCCTCATGTTAGAAATCTGCCTCCAAGTACCTATAGGCCTGTTCCGGCAGTTGCACTTGTGAGCTAATCTCTCCATAGGTTTAGCGTGTTCACCGGCTTGGGCCAAATCATCACTTAACATGAGGTGAGATGGTAGCTAAATACATAAACTATTAAGAAAATAATTAATAATGTAAAACAGTGCATTGATAAAAAATTCGCTACTCTTTAGCGCCATCTGGGGAACACTTACAGGGGAATAGGAGTACTTCATCTTATTCGCCTTCATACATATTGTTTAGACTTTTCAATGTACATTTCAGGCAACTTCTACAACTACACGCTGATTTAAGTAACATACCCTTACACTTTTTCTCATGTAAGCAGTGTTATATATATCAACATGAATATTTGTTTGTACATAATTTATTTATTCACGCACCGTATATTCAGTTAGGTTTCAACTAAATACTATTGCTGTTAGTATTTCTGTGTTTTTTTCTGATATTTAGAAGCAATATTAAGTACCATGCGAACTGTTTTACTTGCTGTATTTTACTTTTTTACAGTATTTCTTAAAGTTGTCAATTTTCGTACGTGGTTTTTATATATAAGTACGAGGGTGATTTTAAGCTTTATGTTTTTCCTGTTAATGCTATAAAGTTTTATGTATAAAAAAGAATGGTCGTGGATTCATGTTTTATACATTTGCATATCGTTTACACGATTGTATTGAAACTTTGTTGGCACTTGTACGAAAGTTTTTGATAAAGTGCCATCAACAAACATTATTTAACACTTGAGTTGCATCAATTTGTTATTTGGCTTTTACGCTTTCACTTACGTTCGTGGGATTAAGTGGAAACTGTAAAAATGTATTAGAACGATAGATTATGCCACTTGTGCGTATTGCCATCATCATAACTACAGTGGCATTTTATTTAAAACTAATGCAATTTCCTATAAGCCTTACATTTCTAATAACAAAATTTTGAAATCAATAATTCCATGAGTTTGACTAAAACCGTAAGTAATAAATTCTGTATAGCTTGTTCAAATGAGCATAGCCACAAAATTTAATTAATTTGTATACGTTACATAATTTTTTTTTTTCTAAATGCTAGAATAAACATTTTAAAATTTTATACAAAAGTAATTGTTTTTTAAATTAATTAATAAATAAACAGAAGTATGTTTTATACATGGAGAAAAATTAAAGAAACACTGATACGCATATCGGTCTTAAGCAAGACATCAACAAATTTATTTTGTATTTAATATTTCATAACATAAGAAATTCGCATGTTTATATGTAATCTTCATACGTCACAGCCACTAAACGTCGTAGTCATACTTGTAATTTCTGCAAGCTACGAATGTCAGTTTTGAAGCGATGATAGCTCTGTTGGTAGTGTTATGGACGCCGCGTCAAGGTACGTGAGTTCGAATCGACCTACTATGAGCTTGCGCTTTCGGTGAAGGAAAACATCGTCATGAAACCATAGCATAGTGGTAGTAATTTTTCTACTGCCCGCTTGGTTAGCTATCAGCCTTAAGCTGAAAATCCTATAGCTGCTGAATATCCTATATAAATACCTATAGGCGGGTTCCGGCAGTTGTACTTGAGAGCCAGCCCCTCCAATAGGCGCAGCGTGTCCCTATCTTGAGCCACATGGTCACTTAACATCAGGTTAGATTGTGGCCATAACGCTAAACCTAAACTATAAAAAAAACATATTTCTAAATAGTTACGCTGATACTTTGTCATTATCGCAGGAACATTTATTTGTACATTGATCATTATGCATAAGTTCTTATAATTAAACAAGCCGTTTATTTTATATACTTACCTATCTATGGATATCTGAAGATAACATATTCCACGTTCAGTATGACACTGACACACTCGATAATATAAAATTAGATCGATATGGTAGTTTATTTGATATACAATATAACTGTATCATTAATCTTACTGCTGGATATTGCCGCAATGTCAGTGATGTAGCCAATATGAGTGGGACGCCGAGCTGTAGATAGCTGTTTTAGGAAGGACCAGAGTTTTAAGAGTAGAAAGTGGATTTCACTGCAATTTTGTTTTTTAATTTATATTCTTTTGTGTAATACGAGAAATCATTGTGATTAATGTTTAGCTTTAAACGTAAGTTGCGTACGGCTATGAAGTGAAGCGATGATAACTCAGTGGTAGCGTGTAGGAACGCCGCGTCATTTGACGTGAGTTAGAATCCAACCACCTACCAGCTTGAGCTTTCGGTGAAGGGAAACATCGTAAGGAAACCATTGCATGGTGGTAGGGCTTTTTCTATTGCACGCCTGGCTAAGCTACCACCCTCAAGTTGAAAATCTGCAGCCAAATAAGTGTGTTCCGCCAGTTTCAGCTGGGAGTTAGTCCCTCACTCCTATAAAATCCGGCAACGCACCTGCGATTCCCTCAGTGTTGTCGGTGTCGATGGGCGGCGGTGATCACTTACCGTCAGGTAACAGGTGCTTGTTCGTTTGGACCCTATTTCACAAAAAAAAACATGCGTGCGTACAAAGTACACATGTCAGAAGTGAAACTTCTTTGGCGAACTAATTTATAAATCTTGTTTATATTTATACAAATCTAAAACTTTAAATTAATAATTTAATTTTGAACTTTAATTTAAATTTCCCTGTCTTACTCTCTCTCAATCGGTCTCGATCACTCTCTCTCTCTTTTCCGACACTTCCGTTGCATACCGGCGTGACGTTTCATCTGTAAAAATTTTACCCTCATGCGCCTAAAGAAGTTTCACTTCAAAAATAGTTTAAAGTTTAAACTTTTTGTGCCGTGTTATATATTGAATTACATAAAAATATAAACATTATAAATCTGCTATTTTCATTGTTACCATATTTTTCTTTTGGTTTATATATGATACATTAAAATTTTAATTAATGTATTTATTTACGTCTCTCGAACATTTGACTCCGTACAAAACGTTTAAAATCTGTTAAAGAACTATTTTTATATTCATACTAAAGAAATATGACTTAAGACATCCTCACGTAAATACACACACTTTTTATATAGTGATATTTCTCTTTCTCATTCTCGTATTTATTTTATTTTCATACAAAAACCTGGAGTCTGTTGGGCTTGTAAAAATAGCTACATTTAGTGGCTTATCATTCTTAAACAAGCGACTTACCAACTTTGCCACCTTCGTTTAAATGTTAATAAAATAACTTCTTTGTGAGCTTCAACGTTACATAAAGAAACTACAATTTAAATTTTCAGTTTTTAGCTTGAGTAGTTTCGGCTATGCTTTGCTAAGCTAACCAACAGACTTAATAAAAGTTTGGAAAATCCAAAAGTGCACGCCTCATAATCTC
Organism: Actias luna; assembly: GCA_039707435.1. Classification (NCBI taxonomy): domain Eukaryota; kingdom Metazoa; phylum Arthropoda; class Insecta; order Lepidoptera; family Saturniidae; genus Actias; species Actias luna. Next base: position 5,571,187 of record JAZHAC010000003.1, read on the forward strand.
ATTTTTCTTTTTTGTTTATTTAATAACTATCAAACCACATCGAATCAGACCGTGAAAATGAATAGGATTCTATTACTAATTATACTGAATTGTAAGAAAATAAGACAGACTCGATTAGTAAAGTATTTCGGTCGTTATCGTGATAACATACAGGTTCGCACATACAGACACACGGACGTCCAAAGCAGAACTTTTTTAAACAGTTTTTTAACTAGTTTAAGTAACAAAAATGGCATCAAAAATATCATGAGTGTTAAAAATAGTATTTTTTCTTGATATGTGTGTGTATATATTATTTTACAACTGCATTATATGTTAAACAGAGACATTTTAAATTTTAAAAAAATCAGTTTAGCTTGGAATGACACTAGTACCCACCACACGCTTCGCTTATGAGACGTGCAATTAAAATATGTATTAAATACACTTTATTAAACATAAAAGCGTAGTACCTACCGTTTATATCATAAATTCTTTAGCACTGAAAAGTAAACGAAATACGTACCTATATACAAAATGTTTTTGCGTTTTTAATATATAAAATCCATACACCCCAAAGCCTTTTACAAACAAAAAAGGTACGTTATCCAGCATTTGTGAATTCAAAACACCAACACTGTATGTCGTCACAATTTATTATTATAAATTATATTATTATTATTTTTAATTTATTACTCTTACAATAAACTACAATGCTCTATCTATTTGTACAAAATATGTATTTTATGCTAAAACTCATTTAACAGGACTACTTTATTGTCGACTTGAATACAAACATTCATTACAATAAATTAAGCATTAACGTAATCTATCAATCATTTTACTTAACTACTTAACCATGATCGTTTAATAGTTGTGTCTATGGACACCGGGTCGATGGGTGTGGATTGGAAGTACACTGAACCTGAGCATTGGTTAAAAGAAACATTTTAAAAATACCATAGTACCATAACATTCTACCCTACTATTTCCAACTTGAAAATCTGTCACCAGACATCTATATACGTGTTCCAGTTGCTACAAGATTAAGTATCCCCTCCTTTCCATTTCACAATAGCACCACGCGGACGGGGCTTCGGTTTCACAGCTTCACAGCGACTCCCATTAAATCGTGAATTAAAAAGTTTGCCGATTCATATTTTTCTCATACCGTCGAGCTGTGGAACTGTGTTACCGTTAGAGTCTTCCAACCCTCCTAAGGCATTGGGTACTTCAAAAGAGGCGTGATAAGGTATTTAAGCAGGTCAACATGACAGCGGTGACTGACAGCGAATTTTATTTTAACGTCAGTCGCTGCTGATTTGGATTGTACTATACTTTACACCAGGTCCAGTGCAGTCACTATGCTGCGCATGATACAAAAAGTTTTTCACAATCAAGGCTTAAATGCCAAACCTACAAAAAGTAATGAAATCAAATTACGAAAAAAAAACGTATCTATAAGTGACCAATGCGTAACATAAAATCTAAGTACCTAGTAATTCCTGAACGCCCAGTAAACAAACGCTCACTCGATCTGCAAAAATCATTTACATTTATCTTCAATTTTATTGCTTTATATATATTTTCATGGTTGATATCAGAACATATTTGTCACTATACTTAAATAATAAAGAGTAAAGCAAATTTACTCCTACAGAACAGTAATTGTGAAGAAATTAGAATATTTACATTAAAAGTAAAATACAAGGGTAAACTTATATTCTGTCCTATATTTTATGCCATTTCATATTATTAGTAGATAAATTAGTATTGGCATTAGTTCATACACTACTTAACTTCTCAATTACTGAAGAACTCAAATAAATGTTTACTTAATAATATTCTTATCACTGATACGGCTTAAATGGTGGGTCTAAAAGCATAATTCTGTACAAGACTTCCTTATATATAGTAGATAAGCACTAACCAATTATGAAAATTCATCCTCTGTGGGTTCTGTTTACTTTAAATCAGATCATTTTAATAATATGCACTAGTTTCCATAGGTATTTGCGTTAGGTACATCTAAGTCACCTACCACAAAAAGTGGTAAAAAATAAATTTCCACAAACTATATAAAAACTTTGCATATTTTGTCAATAAAATTGAAATAATGTACAGATATTATTAAAATATAGTAACATGATTCTAACAATACAGCAATAATTGTAATAGTTACTAACGTCAGTTAAGTACCAAAAATTATTGCCAATTGCTAAATTGTGTAATTAAAATTCATATTGTTATGACCACTATATACTTTAAGGTGTTAATATATGAATTAACAGCTAAATAGATAAACTGAGAGAAGAACATTTAAAAAAAAATACTTTATAAACCAAGTAGTATTATTGCAATGAGACCGTTACTGTAAACATGTAAACATTACTACAAATAAGAGCAATAAAAATTTCTTTAAGTTCTATTAATCCAAACCCTTTCAAACATCCTTAGTCAATTTACATTGCTCAGTACAGTTATTAACTTCCTTCAATTCAACATCATTAACTGCGTCATTCGTCACCACTTTATTTAAATTCTCTTCAGATTCGTCGTATATGTTGCCTTGAAGTTCTATCTGTATCTCTCTTAGACTCTTCCCTTTAGTTTCTGGTACGACGAAAAATGAAAATATTGCTCCGAGGAGTGATGCTACAGAAAAATACCAGAACACCCCACACAAACCTGTCAAATCTTTAACTTCTTGATAACCTTTCACGGCAACGAAATTCATGCAGCCACCGAAGATATTCAAACAGGTCATTGCAATAGATTTAACGTTAATAGGGAACACTTCAGCTGGAATTACGAATATCAGTGAATCGTAGCCTAAGGTTGAAAGAAAATTGCTAAGTATTATGCCGATGAAGGTTATGTAACGATACGGGTTAGAGGCTTCGTTCTTGATACCAACGACTTCTTGGAAGTAGAAGTAGATACCAACGACTGCAAGGCTTATAGATGTTCCGATGAATGTAAAAATGAGCAATGGACGACGTCCGACTTTATCTACCAGCTGCGATGACAAAATACCTGTGTAAAAATAAATATTTATTATACTTGCAAAAAAAAAGCCACGTGCCGGAATGAACCTAGATTCATCGAAAATTTATCTGTAATTGATGTTTTCCCACATTTTCTTTGTATAGATTAACATAATATATACTTTTGTGTGTAACAAACAAGTAAAATGTGAAAGGTAAAAGTAGCAAATAAACTTTTTAAACTATTTCCGAAACGTAACGCCTTCATTAGTAAACCATATTTTTTTACTCAGCCTACAAAACTGATAAATAGTATCTTCATTTCAACACATATATTCTATTTAAATTGACTAACTTTTAAAATATCTTGTATGTAAACGTAATGCCTTTATTTTCACTGAAGTCAAATTTATTCATAATCACGAAGTTTTAAAGAGACGCTGTTTTTTTTCTATAGTTAGACAAAAATCACTATAGCCAGCCCAGCGACTAATAATGAAATTTTAGGAATTAGTTTCAAGTCTGTTGGGAAACTGTGCCATGCATTTTCGATAGATAGTACAATTTGCTATCATCATAACGCCCAAACACAAGTGTCAAGAAAAGTCAATATTAATAATTACTAAAAAAATCTTACCAACAAGAAATTTCACCGCACCGAAGATTATCAAAGCTGTAGACACTGGAATATCAGTTTTACTTTCTTGCATAATACGACCGAAATACTGCTGAATTGGAATCGAACCCGACATCGTTTGAGTCAACTTTATACCTGTAATAATTAACAATAAACCATATTTAGGATTGAAGTAAATATCATTAAATAACATCCTACACCTCTGTCTTACAAGAGGAAAGCTCAAGAAGGAACGGTATCCTTGTTCGACTTCTCACGACAGTTATGGGAGATTCCTATTAATTAGAATCTGTGTTCCTATCGAACATTTAACCTAACTACGAGAATTGCTCAGTTTTACATATTCAGTTCAAACCTGCGTGGCTTTACTCTGGGAGAAACAATCGGCTAAAGTTTAACGAACCTTGGACTATGTGCAAATACAGACGTACTCAAGTCTGTCACCACATCTCAAACAGTAAAGGGCACCTGAAACGTGCGCTTATCATACTTGTGTGTTACTGCATCACCACTACCACTGCTGACTTTACACCTCTCTTAACATCGCACATTTCGATTTTAAGCGTATTTGAAGAGTGTAAAGATCATGTTCACCGTACTGTCAAAGGGAAGTTAAATCAATGAATTATGCTAGATACTTGAGGCCCTACAGAAGTGGCCCTAGTGTAGAGCGAGAGACGCCAGGTAGCAAAGAGTAACAAAATGGCACACGTGAAAAGCAATTTTTAGGGATAAATTCAATTTTTATAAATCTTTTAAAAGGCTATCCCAAACGAAAACTAAATTGAATAGAAGAAGATAAAATTAAGCAAAGTAGGCAAAGGGCGATGCATGCCAGGGGACAATCTTCATTTACCTTGATTAATGGCTAGGGCCGACGCCATTTACAATTAATAATCTATACTAATATTATAAAAAGGAAAGATTTGTGTTTTTGTTCTAACGAATAAACACAAAAACTGCTGCACCGGTTTTCAAAAATTCTTTCACCATTCGAATGCTCTATTATGCTATAAATTAGTTAAATAATTTTCAGTTCCATGCGAACTAAGTCGCAGGCACAGTTAGTTAATATATATATATATATATATATATATATATAAAAATATTGGTATAATAATATCATCAAAAATTTTATCTATACTTACCGACAGCAATAATAATTGCTTTTCTATACTGTTTTCCTGTAAACAGTTCCTTAGTCGAGCCGGATCTACGCATTTCCTTCTTTACAGCTGATTTCATCATTGCTAACTGATCTTCGAGCACCTGTTCAATAAATCAAAAGAGATAACTCAAAACTATAGAGCTATAATGGAGTGAACAGCTTTTTAAAAGTTTCGTAAGACATTCGTACGTAATACTGCTATTACTGTAAGCGTACAGTATGCGGCAGCCGATTACCGTGAAGTGAAACGTATACACATTTGCCCGTATCGTATTCGAAAATTGGTCGAAAAAGTCTTAATAACTGTTCGTTTAGCGTGAGCTCAAAGTAAACTTCTTAACCAAATCAAAAATCGTAGTGGTAAGTAAGTATAAGAAGAGATACACAGTGGCAGAATTACGGTAAGAGTACGAAACCGCTTAACAGTTTACCAAATACAAGTGAACATCGAAATTCAGTAACATTATTAAAGATCAACTAAAAATGATTTTAATCCTTTACAAATTTAAATATAATTGCAGTTTCTCAACACTAACTTCAAGTGTAACTCTTAGTTGCGTACTGTTAACTGCATCCTTCAAGCAGAACTGATAGTATTGTTGCATTGCGAAAAAAAAAGTTTGGTGTAAGTAAAAGAAACAAACCTTTTCATCTGTATAACCACGAAGCAACATCAACTCTTTTCTTGCGGATTCAACTTTTCCTTCTTTTAAGTAAAAATAAGGTGTCTCTGGTATCCACCAGCAGGCCGCAAAGTAACTAACGGGGAGCGCCAGCAACATATAATTCAAAGTACTGTAGGCAACGAATGGTCCGATAGACATTACGAGAAAACTTCCGAAATTGAACATAAATCTGTTCGCTACCGACAGCTTGCCTCTAATATCTTTATCTGCAATTTCGACAAGGTATATTGCTGATACCTGAAAAACAAAGAAATCATATTACACATATAATTCAAATATTAAATGAAAATCATACTAAAGTAAGAGTATAAAACAAACATTAAAATATTTTATAGAAAAAGCGCTATCTATAATAAAGAATAATTAAATATCACGTATTTTTATCACAAGATGGCGTTTAGAGCGACGTTTTATCTTTTACGTGTTATTTTAGTATTTGAAATGAATAAATATATTATTCATAAATATTTTAAATTAAAGTGCTCCCGACATGTCTCCCTGACTGAGCGCGATAATCTCAATAACTATCAAACGGATTTACTTACGGTTTTCACTATTAATGTATATTTAATATGGTGTTGTGTACAATAGCTGAAATCTATATTAAATGCATATGAAAGTAAATACGGTATATATATATTTATTTTTAATCATTTTCTCTATCTGTCTGTTTGTTCCAGCTAATCTCTAAAACGACTGGACCGATTTTGACTGGACTTGGTAGAAGGCTGATGTTATAAGGAGGAACTTAGGTTAGTTTTATTTAAAAAAATATAAGATTCCGAGAAAAAAACGTAATACAAAATATATAGTCCGATGTAAAAAAGGAATTTGAACCCAACTGAGTAGAAACCAGCATGCTCATAATAATAAACTCGTTACAGTCACTCTCTCTTGGACCGTTTGGTTTCGCGCTTCTCACGATCTATCAGTGTATCCCAGTAACCGAGAAACGTATTAGTTGACATGACAGTGGTGACCGTTGGTTATATCTATAATATATATATATATATATATATATATATATATATATATATATATATATATATATATATATATATATATATATATATATATATATATATATTTTTATATATATATCTTTATCTTTAACTATCGACTGTGGCTATTATTTTTATGTCATATTGGGTTAAACAACAAGTAAAAAGAAATTATACTTTTTCTCTGAATATATAAAAACCTTAAAGTTGTTACAATAAATAGGTATCTACAACGTAAATATACTAGTTATATAAACTTACAGTCATAAATACACCAGTTGCACAACCCCATATAAACCTTGATAAATAAAGCATCCATGCTTGTGTTGCAAATGCTACAATTATCTGAAACAATAAAAAATATGAACTATTAAAATACAGGTAATATTTATATAGGTTTAGACTTAGGTTTAGGTTAACATATTTAGGTAAATTCAGGTATATATTAATCGGAGTACCGTAGTAGTAAATATACATATAATATAAAGGACTGCCTTTTAACATCATATGAAATATCAGTTGAAAAAGTCCTTATGACAGTGACAAATAGTGAATGGACTGCGGGTCCGTCGACAGTAGCATTTTTTTTAACCCCAACCAGCTTACAATCAGGTACAATGTTTTCACTTTTCATGAAGAAAACTATAGAATACATAGATTTCAAGTTTTGATGTGATAACTTCTTTAGGCGCGTTGAGCACTTTTTGGGTGAATAAAACTCATGGAACTTGCGTCATCGTCACCGAAGGCTTTCCATGAGCTATACTGTGTATATATGTACATAGATATACCTCCGTGTATTATTAGTATACAATATATACATACAAAGATTATATCCCTTTTTTGTTTATAGTTTTAAATTTTCACTTTTATCGGCAGTCCTCATGACTGCTTTATTTAACTTCTAAACAATGTTTGAATAAAGAATTAATAATGTTACATACAGTTCCTAGAGTCATAGGAATAGCACTGCCGAGAATAGCGGCACGTCTCCCAAATTTGTCGGCGATGTAGCTGGTCACGAAGCTGCCAGTCATATATCCCGGAGATGACAGAGCTACTATCCATGATGCTTGTTTCTGTGAAAAGACGTAACATAACATTACAAAAGCTCTATTCAACATTACCATTATTATAGTAGTCCTGAATATTGTAAAATGTATATAAACCCAATGCCTACCTACAGAAGTTTCTCTCAAAAATCAAAATGACATATTGGAGGCGTATAATTAATATATAGATATATTCTTTCTATTCTCCCCATTCAATCCTTAGACAATAACATTACAGCAAATATTGTATATCATACAATATGTATAAACTACTAAGCCGTTCCCGTGTACTGATTTTCCCATAATTAGAAATTTTGAAAATTAAATTCTTCTCTATAAATATTAAAATTATTCAGCGATGCCGTATTTATCAAACATGTTTGACTAATAACAAATAAAGCATATTGGTATAGCTTACATTCTTATATTTCAAGAAATATTAATGTCGGTTCAAATGTGGAGGTAGAAACATGGACATATGAAATTATGATGTAGTTAGAATAAAAATTTCATATCTCTCTTGTACTCTATTTAATTGATCGAAAAGACAGCGATAGCAAAATATGAAAACATTGTTTCCAATCCCGTTATCTTCAGAGTCAATCGTATATAGATAAAACAGAATGATCTACGTCGGCGTCATCCTGAATTACCATCAACTGAAATTACATAAAATAGAACTCAAACTCTACATTGTATAACAAAAGCCTGAAATATTTGTTTAAGACCGTTAGTAAATATGTATGAAAAATAATTATTTACATGTTTATTACAAAATAAATTAGTTATTTAAACTCGTTCGAAGCAAGTCATGCTTACAATTAAAATTAAAATAACCCACTTAAGTAAAGTCGCAGCATTTTTATTCATTGCCATCCGAGACGTTGTTGTGACTTACAGTTGACCTTCATTTTGAAAATTTGCTAATGTTTCACACCAAGACAATTGTGACTGGCCTATTGTCACTTTTATCTCGCTAATAGAATGTAATGACGCATTGGATTTACGACATTATAGAAAATATAACATATTTAAACAGTAAAAAAATGGTGTGTATTTAACGAAGTACTCATAATAGGATCTAATGCGTATTAAAGTTAATATTTCATTTATAATATTTAACACCAAATTTACAATTTATTTATAATCAATACTGAACCTATGCTTTTTTAAATATTTTATAGGTTTAGCGTTATACTCACAATCTCAGCTAATGTTAAATGACGATGTGGTCATAGATGGTGGACAAGGTAAGCCGTCTCAAGTACAACTGCCAAACACACCTATAGGTATTTGGCTGCAAATTTTCAACTTGAAGATGGTAACTAGCCAAATGAGCATTAGAAAAAGCTCTATCACAATGCTATAATTTCCCCACGACATTTTTCGTCACCGAAAGCTTAGGCTAATTGCAGGTGGGTTCGAACTCACGTGCATTGGCACAGCGTCCGTACACACTACCTACTAAGCCCTCATCGCTTTAAAATGGGTTCGATATCACCAACAATGAATGTCATTGGGAGGAAAATAACTACACTATTGATTACTTGGAACGGATGTAGATAGGTACCTACATATTGTGGGACCAGCCTGCGATTTGGTTCTCGTGTTTTTCCCATCATCTGACGAATATTTACAGTTATCTGGTTGTGATAGTGATCGGAAATATCCTACACATATAAATGAATTAAAAACTATTACAATTGTATTTTTGTTTATTTTTAAAGGTTTAAGCATTTTGACCATGTTCTAATCTGTTGTTAAATAACGCTGTTTTCTAAAATGTTAGGGCGGTAAGTTTAGTGGGGTCTTTTTAAGTGCAGCTGTTGATATACACTTTTATGAGCTTGTCAACAAATTTTCAACTTATAATCGTAGCTAAAGTTTCACCGCGATATTTCCTTCACCAAAAACAGTCTCATTTCCTGAACTCGAGGTCATGTCGATCGACATGTTGTCTGTACACGTTACTACTACTCTAACCATATTCGAAAATTGGAAAAAAAGCTCGGTTTGTTTTAGAACCTTCTATTTATATATATCAATTAAAGTTGTACTGAGCGAAACCTGTCTCCCAAAAGCTAAAGGTAACAGAGTTTCAGTTTTTCTACGAATTATGTTTTAGTTACATATACATAATTTCCTTAAAGCGGCAGAATATATCTTCTTTTAGTCAGTGATAAAGTACCTAAAACGAGATTAACGAAATTTGCTGTAATTTTTCTATGCAAAAGTAATCTTAAGAGTAAATATATGAGATATCACCTCACTTCTGAAATTTCTAAGTCTGCTTCATGGTCGTGGAACTTGGGTATCATGGGCGTGCACCAATAAACGGATACGCCTGCTGTCACCGCCGCCAGCGACACTGTAATAGATAATGATTTCAAATTAATAATAAATTAGGTTCTTACATTATAATAACAACGTACTTACAGTTTAAGACTAAACTTGCTCATTTAGTGATCGCCATTGGTTTCTGGATTGTATAAATCTGAATAGAAACAACATAACATATGGAACAGTAATTTAGGTGAGTACCACATCGGCAACTGCACTGGTTCTGCTGTTAAGGTTAGTACAATCCAAAAAAATCAAAGGTAATATAGAGAACGTTAATTTACAATTCTTTACACGTATTTAGAATTAATAGGAGAACGAAAATACTTGGGCTAAAATAACTACACTGTATGGAAAAATATGAAATTGTATACTTTTATATCCGAGCTAAAATTAGTATAACAAAGCTGTGGCTGCAAGATGTACTAGGCGATTGATTTTGTTTTAAAATTGGGGAAAAAAACGTAGAATAGCTCCATAGAACTTCGATTATAATAGCGATATTAAAAATATCCAATAGACGAAATGTGTTATTATAGTGGTAACTGTGCTAATCATGTCGGTATATAACCCAATGGTGGCAAACAAGCATTTTAGTTTTGATTTATTTATACGCCCAAATACTTCTGATTTTTCTCTATGGAACATATACATGCAAAGGTTACCTATAAGAATTTGCTTTTAGAATTAAGACCACTCTTTGTTCTAACTATATAATCCAAATAAATGAACATATGTATACAAGTTTACAATAAATTTTAAACAAATAATTAAAAAATAAATGTTCGCTACTGTTTGTAACTTGAAGATTGTCACAAGTCATCATTCAGCCGTTGTAAGCTCAGAAAAAGGACCGAGTCTAAAAATTAACTCTATCGGAACACTTTCAGTTACTACCTACAACGAAGTATCTGTAACGTAAAAGCATTTTAGTGATAAAAAAATCACACTCTGTTTATTGTTAATTCATTATATCTCTTACTGACGCATCAATGTGCATATTTCCTTATCAAGCCATATCAACTGCGAAATTAATTGACCATTCCGAGTAGCGATGAGTGTTCGTTGATAAGTTACCTTTGACCTCGTTGCAATGTATGGGCGGAACCATCATATTACCAATTTTATAAGTGAAACTACTATAATGAAGATACCTAGTATTCCTAGTATCCCTAGTAGTAGACATAAGTGGCAAATATAATGTAAAAAACAAATATATTTATGTATATTGTTTAGAGCTAACAAAGTATTAAATTATGTGTAATTGCGTTTTCAAATGTACAATTTATTTAAAATAATTATTTTATGCATGCATAAGAAGTATCTGCAGGCATTAAACAAATAATAAAGGTGTCTATAAAATATAGGTGTAGCTTAAGTTTCGTATTTTTTAATAAAATGCGAAGTTAAAAATAAAAACTAATGTTCGCTCACTGGTCAAAAGTCGATAATAATCCTTAATGAAGATTGTAGAAAATTCATGTCAAAATAGAAAAAACAACACTTTTTTTAATTAGTTTATTGATAACAAAGTTTCTTAATAGTTACTTATAACAAAAAATTACAAACAGATCGGTTACAAATTATACTGAAATATTTTGTCCTTGCCTATGTGTACATTCATTAAATAGAATGCATTAACATTTTGTATCGTCTTTGTTTATGCCGATGGACTGTTAACGAGAAATTACAGATATTTAAAAAATTTACTACATTTATTTCTTATGTTACACTAGCGTCATTGTAGTCTTGTAACTTTAATGTATGCTCTTTATTTTTCAGTTAGAAACTCATGTTTAATACTTCATCCATATCTCTATATTCTTATAAATGACGAATAGGAGTTAGAATATCAACTAGTAGTCTAAAACGTAGTATAATTAATAACGGAAGGTGATGCACACCACCTGTTGATTTAAAGAAAATATATATAAATCATTTTCGCTCAATATGATATACTAAGTCTATAAAAGCATTACAGTAAGAGAACCAGTCTACATAGTTTGAGTGGGGGTGCGTTCAGTATGTGTGGTCTAGTAGGGCGGGCTATTCTATTCGGTTCAGTGTTCCTTTTAGGACTGCCTTGTTATAAGGTTGGTATTACTAGACCACCGGCTATAGAACTGGTCCCAGCACTGTGACACGCCGCCGCAGGCGAGCCTCTATGTCTTCCGGGCAGCTATGCCCGCTGTGTAGCAATCGATGCCCGAAATCCATATTGTTGGATTCTTTTATAACTTTAAGTAGGAACTATTAACGTGTCATTTTAGATAGCGGCATACCCTCATATCCTCGTATAAGTTTAAGTTGCGGCATACCATCCGATCCTCGGCTCAATAACGTGTAATTTTTTTGTTGTGACATATCCATAGATCCCAGTATAGTTTGGCAAGAACGTAAGCTAGACTCTCGGATCCCCGTATAATATCAAGTAACGGCCATAGATTGGGGCTAAGAACGAATATTATAAATTTTTTATATTTATACTACAAACATATCTATAACTATTCGTAAAAAGTCACGAACAAAATCCGTTCAAAAGTTCTTGTATTTCAAAATTTTAAACTTTTATCAACTATGCTATTAGAACGGCGTACTGTAATTAAGATAAAAGTATCCTATGAGTTGATCCATAGTATTAACTATCATTCTGCAAAATTTTATTGAAATCTATTCTGAAGTTCCAGAGTGACGTGCGTACAAGGGGACACCAAAGTAAACAAAAAATTTTTTTTTTCTTATCTATATCTAAAGTACAATGTAATTAGGTTTTAGGTTATATAAATTTTAACTTTTATCCCCTCTCCAACAGGAACCCTATCCTTTTATTGATACAAATAATATCCATGATTTTAGCTAATTTTATTTAAATCTATCCAGTAGTTTCAGAGTGATGAAGAGGACACAGACAAAATGTTTTTTTTTCCCGTTTACATATCTAAAGTGCAATGAGTTTATACTTTTCAAAACATAGTTAATGTAGAGATTTGGCACTGTTATAATTAAATCATATGTGAAGAAGATACACTTATAAGAAGTTTTATAAAATAAAAGATTTATATGGAACACATCTGATTTCTAGCGGTAATTGCAGTAACTATAGTAGTTGTTTTCCTTCATAGCCATGTAACAATGTTATCAATTCATATATGTACATAAAATACTCGTAGTATTGATACATGATCAAGCTTGAACATGAGGAAATCAAATCCTTATTAGCAAGTTTTATGAAAGTAAAAAACAAAATAATTTAGGCGCAGTTTTCTATATTACAAGTCACGGTTTTCACACTGTTTTTACGATGTAATATTTTTCCATCTAAATAGCTGTAACCGTAACCTCGTTCGCGTGAAAAAAAAAATCCAATACAGCTGTGCTTCAATTGGTATTAGTGTGATTTTTAAACAGCGTAAAGCTTGCCTCAATGATTGCTCTATCAAATACTAAACTATTTTTTGTATCTGACTGGTAGTTACTAAGATTAGCGCGTTTAAACAAACCAACTTTTCTACTTTATAATATTAGTATAGATATAGTTAAACGTTACTCGTTACTTCAAAAAGAAAAAGTTATAACAATATTTATATCTTCTGTTTATGATATTAAAGTATATGTTTTCAACATCATATTATATCTTTATATAAAAAGAACCTGTTTCTGTAATTTTCCTTCTCCTAAACGGCTTTTACGATTTTGTCCGTAATTGTTTGACTGTCTAATGGGTGTAGAATAAAAAAAACGGGAACGGTAATGGATAAATAAATCTGTACTAATACCTATTATAAAAGGGGAAATATGTCTGTTTGGAGGTTTGTTACTCAATCACCCAAAAACTGATCAATGAGTATAAAGAATTCTAATTCTTTATTTAGTTCTAACTCTAGTGTCAACACGGAAGTCACGGGTAACAGCCAGTGTTATATAAAATATTCATATCCAGATGTGATATATTACATTCGTAACATCCCTAGTATACGTATATTCAATCATTACTAATAAACATATTAAAACATATGACAAAGTCATGTTTGATAATAAATTAGTTTGAACCACGGTCAATAACGAAATTTAATCTGTTAAAGTATTGAACATGGAACGAAAAATAACCGACAACATAGATAACATCGCCTATTCTATGCGTTTCAGGGCTACGTCTAAGTTAATCTTTAATTATCTACAAATCCCTAACATTAAAGGTTATTTCATTATCAAGGGTGTTTATCTGACCTAACCGGTTTACAGATCTAAATACAGTTTAAAAACATAATACGTTTAATATTGTTTCAATGATTTTCCTAGACGATACATACGTGTGGGTATGAATTATTATATTCATTCAAATAGGGTATCAGTAGGAAATTGATAAAGCATGAAATATTTCAAGGAAAATAAAGTACTGAAAATATTATTTTCACATTTTTTTTTTGCACTGCTGTAATCAAATCAGTACATCTGATAGTACATACATACTATTAATGTAATAACAAAGACTGAGGATGATAAAGCATGTCTAGCAAAACGGCATTGCCATATCGGCCACGACAATACGACAACAAACTTCTCTATGTTTTTATTATTTTTAGATATTTTCTTATCCCGATTCTTCTAGCTCTTGTACCTAAGTAGCCTCGGATATTTTTTCTTTTTTCATGTACAGAAAAATGTTACAAAAGCAGTTTTCGGTTGGCCTCTCCTTCCTAATATTAATCTACATTGCGATATTATTTTTATATCTAAACGACAATACTAAATAACGCCTATCAATTTCTTGAAGGTCTTCTACTATGCCCTTTAGAAAGGTAATATAAATTACTAATTTAATATATTTTAAATTATATAATAAATATTAGGAAGGCAAAATCTTGGTGACTGTTAGTCTAGTCTAATGTGTCCGGGTAAACTTTATAAAGTAAATAAACTATGAATGGGTGTGGTCGATACGTGATCAGATCAACAACATTTCCATATAAAGATGCAGGAAACCTTGGCATCGTCAACATTCATTTGCATATAGTTCCAACAAATCTCGTTTGGAACTTTATGTTAAAAATAGATAAACATAAACAGTTCCTCTCGTTTTTACTTTCATTATTAATACAACATAACAGCTGTATTTTTTTATTGACACGAAAAAATATTTATAATTTTATTTATGAAAAAATCATAAAAACTATATTTTCCCTCCTAATATATGTAATATATATAGTTCATATGTATACATATTATACGAAATACTCCTAATATATGGGGTAAATATTTGACAAACAATAGCCATTAAACCAACAAAGTACAATTGGTTTTGTTCGCTAAAGTGAATAACGAACTCACGACCGATCGTAGTGTTTTTCAAATACACTGTGTGTATTCTTGAACAAAGAACTCGCATTGTTACATTATTTATCTTTTAATTTAATATTATAAATGCGGAAATCGATATTGTTTTATTCATTAGAATTCCATAGTATATATAAATTTTATATTAGATTCCAACAAACAGAAAAAACACACGTGCAACATGTTTGATATTGAATGTAACTAATACTTTAAGAGCATTAAAGGACAATATATATTTTGTAATATACGCTATATCTTAATAAAAACCGTATTAATTAAACTAAAACATATTTTTATGAATCCAGATACGTTTGAGTTTTAGGAGTGGCAGTAATTTTTTTTCAATATACATTTACCATAATTATAGTCATTGAAACAAAATAATTTCAAATATATATAATATATGCCTTATTAAAATCCGCATTAATGACACAAAGAACATACATACTATGAAGTCACATTTATATGGGTTTTGGGAATGCTAGTAAAATTTTTCAATATACATTAACCATACCTATTGTTATCGAAAGAAAATAATTTACAAGAATATACTATGTATACCTCTTGCTCTATAAAATGTATTTTCATTAACCAAGAACACATTACTATGAAGACATATTTATTTAAGTTTTAAGGATGCTAATAATTTTTTTCGAAATACATTTACCATACTTATAATCATCCAAAGACCGTAACAAAATAAAATATCAGAATTAACTTGAAATAATAATTCATATGAAAATAATAATAACACATTACATTTTGTTTTGTAACTTAATAATGTGAAATGTATAAAAAGTCAAATGTATAAAAAAAACTTACCAGCTATTGAAACCAAATATTGCACTTTTCTACTGCCACTATTCTCTTCCATTGTAACGCGTGTCCACACAATAGGGACGGTAACAAATCACAACTGTCAGTTTACAATACACTGATATGAATTTTTTATTTGATAAAAAATTAGCGACGTGCCGCAAATATCACGGCGGCCTTAAGTTAAACACGAGTTTCGGGAAACCGCTACATGGAAGTGTGTTTATCAAATTTTCAGGTATTCATCACGATTTTTGCTAAAGGGTAGCTAGGAAGTGTGAACATTTCAATGAAATAAATTGATTTAGCTAGGAAAGATAAATATATAACATAAATAAATATAAAAATATGCCAGGATAAAATCATTCATTTTTTTAAATACAATTCTTTGACCGCTAAATGAAAAAGTGACAATGTTTTTAAATGTTGTAAATTAATTGTTAACTAAATTTAAAATAACAAGAAAAATGATACGAATTACACATACGATACAGGTACATTACGATTGTTTTCTCTTTTCTTGGTAAATAAAATTCACATCTGCATTATATACATACTGGTTTTCTTATCTTTTATATTTGGTTCATTTACCCATTTAAGCAAAAAATTAAGATTATCATTTTCCATCACATAACTTGTGTTTGTAATTAGTGTTTCTGTTTTCAATTTATATTTTTTTTAATTAATAATTTAATTAAAACTACATACTAGAGATCATATTATGTAAGAAATCAGAACAAAAAAGCAGGAACGATCTACATAAGCTACTCGAATCCCTATAAGATCACAATGGTCCTAAGGGCTTCACAAAAAAATTCACATTATAGTGACTGACTGGATAACTTGCACTTCCAATGTGCATGATAGTACACACGCGACTGACCAGTAATAATACAACACTCGCTCGCTAATGATTGTATTATCATGTATAGAAATTAAAAATAAAACACATTTTCTTCTATTTATAATGATTTTAATAGTTCCTCAATTATCTGTGTAATTAAGAATTTTGTAAAAGGATGAGACACAATATGAGACCTCGGGAATCATTAAAAGCTAAGTTTCCAGAATTCGGTACCTTAACTCTGTCCTCCCAGTGCATACTTGACAATTTACCAAAGCCCCAAAGTACTTTACCGATTTGCCGGATAGTCCATTTGAGCACCATGTCAACCGAGTTTTGATGTCAAAAGGCCTAGTACAGTGTGGATCAATATGTGAACGATGGCAATGTCTGGAATTGACAACCCTCTCTGTGTATCCGCAAAAACCTATTTTAAAAGTATTTAAATTTCTTTTATAAGTATCTAGCTATACTTTCAAGTTGAGGCTGCTAATTAGCCAAGCGGGCATTACGAAAAGCCTTACTACCACCGTGCTATGGTTTATCATGATGTTTTCTTCATCGAAAGCTCAAGCTCAATTCAGGTGGATTCGAACTCGCTTCAATTGACGCGGCGTCTGTACACACTACCAACTGAGCTATCATCGCTTCAGTTTATATAATCGCTAGTGGCCCGGGACCATGTTTACGTTTTTTTGAACCGCGCTTGACTGTAAAATTCGTTCTCAGTGGATATCCTAGGAATACCTATGACAAATTTCAATTCAATATGTCTGGTCGTTTCGGAGATATCGTGATGAGTCAATGAGTGTTATATACCTTATTATATGTAAAAAATCCGTGTCATGTTGTTTGTCCGCGATGAACTCCTACTGAACCGATTTTAATGAACTTTTGAATACTGTGTGTACTTGTACCAACTTGGATATGGACGGAGACAGAAGAGTTTTTAACTCGTTGAGCAACTATAATGTTATATAAAGGTGCCGTTGTTGTCCAGTTATTAATTACTGGAAAGAGTTATAGATTTCATGTTGACGGTAGTTATTTCCATCAAACTTTCCTCCGCCGAAAATCGGTATAATAATATTGAAGTTAAACCTATTATCAACAGTTCTAATACGGAGATCACGAAATAAAACAAAGAATGATATAGAATATTTATTACTTAACATGTATAATTGTAAATCCTTATAAAGTTAAAATAGTATAACACAGTTTATGTTTTATAAACATAAACTTTTTGATATATTGTAAATTAAATTTACACATTCGAAAATATCAACGATAACTTAGTATGAACATTTTCATTGTAGCAAAAAAAACAGATTCGGAAATCGCAAAAAAATTGAATAGCACAAATTCGTTTTCCGCCAAACTCTCAGGTAGGTATACATAATTATTACAAGTTTCAGGTTTTGCACTTCTAAATATATCATCAATGAAACTTCAAATTCACATTATTTTTATGTTAAAAATATATTAATGTGGCGTCGGAAAATCGCTTTATTTAAAGTTGACTAGCACGAAACTAAAATGAGTAAAATATTGGTTATGTTATAAATACGTTTGTACAACATCGATCTACAAGGAACCGAGCGAAATAAGAGGATATAATAACCCTATATTATTTTTTATATTTTTTATAGCAATATATTTACACATGTTTGACATAAACAATAAGGTTTGTACAAAAAGTATGCACTAAGCACTGATGTATAATTCCAAAGTGAAAATTATTGAAAACCCTGGTGTGTTTAAGTTCACATTGAAATTTCTTAAGTTTCTAAAAGAGTCAATACTCAACATTAAATATTTTAGAATATCATGTTATCGATGTAAATAAAGTATTTGCATTTTTAATTTATGTCTGTTTGTCTCTTATACGTGCATCACTAAAAACTACTGGATAAAATTTATTGGATAAATTTAATCAAATTACACACATATAATGTTATAACATTATAGATCTAATCAATACTTTTTATTTCATAGCAAGAAAGTATTCCTCCGGGATGCGGTATAAAAATTAAAACGTCATAGTAGATAATTGAACTTCATAACGGATCGATACTACTTTCTCAGTTCACTAGCTAACAACATAATAAGTGTTGAGTTTCAATTAATATACATAAAACTATATATATATATGGACCGTTTATTTTGAAAGTGGTGTAAGTCCATTTTCTTTTGTTTCGAGAAAATTAAAGGTTACTACTATATTTGTTGATAATGCAATTTCATTTACCGACCGATTTTAAGTTGTACAAAACATAGGATTTTTTTGAGAAATTAAACACGGACTAGTTATATATAAAAAATTTACATTAAGTTAAGCATGAATTACGTGATAGCTCATTTTTCTCAAAAATGGACTTACACCACTTTCAAAATAAACGGTCCATATATTAACTACCTAAAATCCAGCACTCTTTGACAGATCACTATAAAAATTGGCACGTATGTTTATTCATGGAATAGGTTTTTAAGACACCGAGTCGATGAAAGTCGGTGCTGACGCTGGGGTAGTATTAAGGAAAGCAGGATATCTACGGAAGTATCTAGGTGCATTGTCAGTTAAAGCATATACATAAAATAATGAAAAATCTGTATGGCACTTATAAATTTAAATTCGAATTTTTCATGTGGCTTATAAACGTAAAAAATGTTATTAAACATAAAGTACCTATATAGTCAACGTAGCTTTTTCTTAAATTTATGCCTACCTCTCTATATAAAAGACATATAAAAATATAAGCGTATACTATTTTTACTTATTTTATAAGTACATAAATTCTATACATATTGAGAGGAAAAACTTATTATTTAAGTAAACTTGTCGATAGTAGAGGTAACCTTATTCACGAATGAACACTATCTTATAATTGCAATGAAAGTTTAATAAATTGTCACCCAAAATTAGTCCCGCCTTGGTCTTTTTTGCATTTTTGCAAGACTAGCAAAAAGAGGAGTCGAGCCTGCGAGTCCAGAGTCTCGCAGTTAACGTAAAAGTACTCGTTCGCGCTTTTCATACCTTGTAGGTACTGCAGTAATTGTATTAGTGAATAAAATGTCGAATTTTAAACAGATTTCTTTAGCCCTACCAATGAATTCCACTGCCGCTCTATGTGAATTATTTGCACCCTCCAGTGCAAGTTTACCACTGGATATAACCTTTGGCTTGAAATTGAAATTGAAAGGATATTGAACACTTGAAAATAAATTTATCAATAATTTTTGGAACGCACTCTAAGAGCACTGAACAACTAGACCATCAGAATCAAACCTGCATTTTCTGATACAAATAACCCAATGTATAAATTAATTCAAGTAGGTACTTATGTCTTAACAAAAATAAGCATAAAACATGACCTTCAAGTATTTTTTTTTTACAATATTCTCTGTCTTTTGCCTTTGTTATCCTTGGTATATCTCCAGCATACATATATAATAAGTACTTGGTATTACATTATCCAAAACTTATTCATTATTTAAAATACATTACTCAAACAAAGGCACTTTTAAACCATATCCTAGTGAATCAGACGGATCTTAGGATAATTTATGAAATACATTCAATAAGGCAGTTTGCCAGCACCAAAGTATATATAAAATCTTATATATAAAATTTAGTTTATATTTCACGCTATATCCTTTGTTATTTTATACAGAAACACTTTTTAAAGCGGACAGAATATCCACAACAAACGATATTAAAGAGCAACATCGACTGCTAAAAGTTACGTTCCTATAATAATATAATCTTATGTGCGGATTTTACGTATGTGGTAAAAACCTTATTCCAATAATATAATAGAAATATACATATGTACTTATGTTTTAAGAATATATTCTGTTCAATACAGTTTAAAACTAGCACAATAGTCGAGTATAGCAACAGTGCCTACTTTGTTTCTTTCTTTTAAGATATTTAACTAGCTAACGTGTTTCGTGTATATTAATAGGCAAATAGGAAATTGCAAGACTTGCGATATTCTTGCTGCAAGACCGAGACTAGGACCAAAACTGAGAGTACCACGAGTAAGTGTATTGACGCAAGATCAATCTGATTTAAGTCTTGCCTCGTTCTTGCATTTGAGCAACATTAACTTAATGTGTATCACATATGTAACGCCATATTTTATATACGTAATAATTACTACACGCTTCTCTGATTCTGAGAGAACAGGAACAGCATTCACAGTTCGTCTAGTTGACTTACACTGACCTAACAAATCTATATAGGAACAAAGAGAAAACAGTTCATTACCTTCTTCGGCTCTGATTGACAAACGATTTTCTTTATTTTTCATTTAGTAGCTATTGATAAGTTTAAAGCTCAATATTTAAAATATTTTACAAAGATTTTTTCCTACCATTACAAGAATATCCTCAAATTTTCAATAACGATTACGATTAAATTGTGACCAATGAGTGAATACTAAAAATTTACCAATGTTAAATGAGAATGTCTTCTTTATAAGCACAATTAACTAACATAAACTAACAACCAAACTCGGAACAATTATTTAAGTTTCAAGTATAATAAAGAAAAATATTTTCTCCCCTACAGTCAGTACTTGGCGCAGAGATTCAATTCAACATAAATTAAAGTTTGAGATTGACCCCTTATATATTAATTTTACAAACTAACCTAAACTGCTTTTATTTTCATTTTAAAACAATACGCCGCATTTGGTTCTTATTAAAACACCAATCACATATGAACGTATCACGTATCATATAAAATAGTCTACACCTCGTTATTTCTATTTATAGTAAGCATTTCAATATTAGCCCCTTCAACTACGCCCTTTACATCCCCGCTCACAACCTCATTCAATTTTACACCGACATCACTATACTGCAGCATTATCTGTACTTCTCTTAAATTCTTACCTTTTGTTTCTGGTACCATAAGATATGAGAAAACTCCTCCAATAAACGCTATAAGTGTATAAATCCAGAACAAGGTATACGAGCCTAGATAATCTTTTATATTTACGTAGGATTTCGCAACTATAAATCCTAGAACACCACCCAATACATTTATCAACATTATTGCTATTGCTTTGACGTTCAGCGGGAATATTTCCGCGATAACAAGTGCAACTATTGAATTAAAACCGAGAGTTGAAGTAACATTGGATAAAATTATAGCGATGAAAGGCACGTACACGCAGAAACTTATGGCGGTGAAGTCTATATGAATGACTTCTTGCAGGAAGAAGAATAGGCCGACAACGGCAAGGCATATGCTTGTCCCGAAATAGGAGTAAATTAGTAACGGACGGCGTCCGATCCTGTCAACTAAAGTTGATGACGTTACACCTGTAATATAATCAAAAAAAAATTATATATACATATAATCCTTATTTTTCATAGTAGAACTACGTCTGCCTAACAGATTCGTTAGTATAATTAGATAATTGTGTCTATATAATATACTTGGACTACAACCTGGACAATACAACATGAATCTTTGGGCTCTTTAAAATAAATATAACCAATACCAACAATACTTACCAACAAAAAATGTGATCAGTCCAAAGATTAGGAATGCATTGTTTTCTTGCTCTTTTGGAATATTACTATCTCGCATGATACGACCAAGGTAATTCCTTACTGTTTTTCCACCGGTTAATATATGTGTCAATTTCAGTCCTGAAGAGAAGATGAAAGTTTATTTCTTTATTTTTTTATATATAGCTAGTATTTTCTCACAATCTGATGTAATTTTATTTAACGATATATCCCATGATTTAACACATTGTACCTAATTTCGTACCTATATTCTAGAGGTGAGATAACGGAACACGCATGTAAGTGCTTAGCAATAGATTTACAATTTAAGGTAGTAAAACTGAACATTTCAAAATACCCTTACAATGAAAACTCGAGATTGCTAAAATAAATAAATATATGCTTTTGAATAAAACAAATAAAAGCTTTTTTTTTTCCTAGACAACAAATTTCAGTAGTTTACTTTTTTGGAAAATGACCGTCCCTTTTATCTGTCATACGTAAATTGTCTATAGTATACCTTTTTTATAGTTTATAGGTTTTAGGGTTATAGCCATAATCTCACCTGATCTTAAGTGACGATACAGCCCAAGTTGGTGGGCACGCTAAACCAGTGGAGGATGTGGCTCTCAAGTGCAACTGCCGGAACACACCTATTAGTATTTGGAGACAAATTTTCAACGTGAGGCTGGTAGTTAGCCAGGCTGATATTAGAAAAAGCTCTACCACCATGCCTAACGAAAATATGTAGGTAAGTGTGAATATTTAAATTAAATTGAGTGTAAGACATTTATTAGTCCTTTACAAGTGTAGGCACTTAGGAGAGAATAGTAGTAGGACAATAACAGCTTACTTTGGACTTTTGATTTAAAAAAACACAACAATTAGTTTTGGCAGTTCTTTCTTGACGTTAAACTGACATTGCCTAAAGAATTTTGAAAAGACCGAAACAGGTGAAAATCTTAAGGGCAGGGCTACATGACGGATGAATTAACACCCCCCAGCCAATTATATCGTGATAAATCATCAAATTCTTTCTATTGTCAATTGTCAATACCGGCCGCTTCTTCTCAACTTCTTGCTTTAATCTCCTTAGTCCTTAGTAATAGAGATCCTAATCAATAGTTATGCCAGGCGATAAAAGTTTCTAAAGAGCAATACCATTCGAATCCCACCAAACACACAGCATCACTTTATTGCGAGTTAATCAAGGTTTTGCCATAGTCCGTGTAGCTTGCCCGACGTTTGAACACGATATTTTTATAATGATTTTTTATGTTTACGCGAATATTATTCATCGAAATAAAAATAATTTAAACGGATTTTGTCGCGGTTATTTATTACTTTTTACGATATTTTTAGCACGTTCGTGTCGTATGTGATCCACTTTTCATTACCAGTTATCAATCTTATCAAAATCAGTTCAATTTCATTAAGTCTCAATAAAGAATCACAAATGAATCCACGGTTCATTAGGTTTCTTTCAGTAGGCAAATGTGGTACCCAAATATCGTTTTGTGTACACAGCTTTTTTCAAATGAGTCAGTACTGTGTTGTGGTCAATTCTTAGTTCTTCAGCTACTACTGATATGACGATCTATCTCCACTTTTTCAAAAATGGCATCCACTTTATTCGTAACTGGGCGATGAGAGTGAGGTACATCTTTGAAATCAAAATCCACGGATTGAAAACGCTTTATGCCACTCTTATAACCACTGCATTAGGTCAATAAACTTCACAAATATTTTCCGCAGCTTGCGTTTCATTTTATCCTTTTTAACACGCTTATTTTGTAGTAAATATTTTGAATGTTTTCAATGTACAATTTAAAAATAGCTGGAAACAACTTTTTACTATTTTGTTATTTTTTATATATAACATTTCTAATGTAATTAAAACCAGCCAGACACAAATAATACACAAAATAGTAATTGCCCTAATATGACTAATGCAACTTTTAATATTACTTAAATTAAATGTATAATATAAAAGTATGTTTTATTTCCCTGCATTCTTTTAATAAAAGCGCTATTTATGCCTCAGCGGAAATGAAAATTGCCTGTCTCGTATTAGTGATGTCCTTTCCTACGGTTCGGCTTTCAAACTCATACTCGACCTGCAATTGTATATTTCACGGCCTTTGCAATAATGTACTATTTCCCCCGATCTATTATTTGTTTCTAAATGGCAAACTCGTATTATGTATCATCTCCAGTGTACTTAATATGTCAATTTACTGCCGAATAATCACAACTTTTTATTGCTTTGCGTTTGCTAAATACGTAATTAGCGGGACGACATAACCATCCGCCATAGCACTCGCTCAAGCAAATTATATTCCGCGATCAGTCTGTGTCCATCCAGTAATCATGTGGGTTGATATTAATGTATACCAAACAGAATTACGATCACTATAAACATGGTATCCAGCTCTGTTATCATGTAAGCGATCAACCAGTGTATACCCAGTTGCCGAGAGGCATACAAGACGGGATGGCAGCGATGATCGTAACTGGATTACCGATCTCTCGATAGGCATCGTCGATGTTCGATTATACCGTGCTTGCCATCAGTTCTAGTAAGTACTGTCATATTGAGTCGCTTTAAAACAACAATTAAAAAAAAACAATTGGTTTAATCAACTACGATACTTGATACAGTCATAAGATTACATTAAGTCAAAGCATGAAATCATATACATTCGTGCATATATATTTAATTATTTATAATAATAAAAAAAAAAATCATGTACCTAATAGTACAATCAAAACATATTTTCTTACCAAACGCTATAATGACAGCTCTCCTATACTGTTTTCCTACAAATAATTCTTTAATAGAACTGGATCGCGCCATCTCTTTGGCCACATCATTCTTCTTGCTATTTAATTCGTCCTCTAATTCCTGAAAAAATATTATAACCGGTTAGATCTACTACGAATATATTCTTTATTACGAACATATTATATTATGGGGATATATGATTTTTTACGCACACAAGCATACTTGTATGTGCACATATACACGAGTGCATACCCATGCCCAACACACGTCAGCACACATGTACGCATACGCCAACGAACTCTCATGGACATACACTTACACAGACGAGCGCACACTCACGCGCTTGCATGATAAAATGTACGCAGAAATTGACGAATGAAGCCAACAAGGAATCTTAGGCAACAGCCTAAGCCGAGATTCAGCCATTCTGACACCTTGCGCCTGCTGCCTCGGGGCTGAGTGTCATCCACATTCATCCCAAAAAGTTCGGTAAAGCTGCAAAACCTTTCAAGCTATAGGCGTATGTCGAGTCGATAATAAAAACACAGGGATCGATCGACTACTATTATCATTACTTTTACTTCTCCAATATTATGTTAAATTGGTATTACAAAAATCATTTATTTAATAATTTCTACAATGATAAGCAATATTTTTATGCAAGAAGCATAACATACATATAAGTTATAACATACCTGACTCTCTTTTCCACCATGTATTTTCAAAAGTTCTCGCCGAGCCAAGTCCTCGCGACCTTCCTTTAAATAATAGTAAGGCGATTCTGGAATCCACCAACATATTAAGAAGTATCCCACAGGTAATGTTAGTATGCAAAAATTTAAAGTCTGATATGAAATTCGTGAACCGATCACCATTACTAACAAATTGCCCAAATTAAACATGAACTTAGTTACAACAGTTAATGTGCCCCGTCTATCTTTGTCCACAACTTCTGCTAAATACATCCCACTAACCTGTAAAAAACCATCATTACAACAGCTTTATAACTAAATATCAATTTGATGTGATTATTTCAACGTATCACAACCTTTTTTTAATATAAATAAATTTTATTCTGTATTTATTTTATTGTATGTATTTTATTCTGTATGTATGTATATTTATGATAATAAAACTCGATTGAGAAGACATTTATGTGATGAGAATAACGGTTAGTTGTTTCTGGGTGTTAAATATCACCATGATACAAGTTTTGCTTAATCTAAATATATAAAACAAAGTCAGATTTAACACCATTATAACTATAAGAACGGCTGGATCTGTTTTAAAGATTTCTGATTAGTTAATAAAAAAAAATTATAACAGAATATATTTTTAGTATTTTTATATAGGTATAGCGTTATGGCTACAATCTCATCTGATGTTAAATGATGATGTGGCCCAAGCTGATGAACATGCTAAACCTGTGGAGAGACTGACTCTCAAGTGCAACTGCCGGAACACACCTATAGGTATTCGGCGGCAGATTTTTAACTTGAGGGTGGTAACTAGACAGGCAGGTATTCGAAAAAGCCCTACAACCATGCTATGGTTTCAACACGATGTTTTCCTCCACCGAAAGCAGAAACTCATTGCAGGGGTTCAAACTCACATCCATTGACGCAGGGACCGTATACGCTACCACAGAGCTATCATCACTTCAAAATTATATTCCTTTTATTAAGTTAACAAAAATCGTTATCCATTGACTTTTAAGAAGTACGTATTTCCCTGGGTCAGCTAGTTTGTAATGAAATGGCCGTATAAGTGTATGTATGCGCGTGTGTATGAGTGGCTGTGATAGCAAAAGTGCGTGCGTGGGTATATATGCGTGCGAATGTGTGAATATATTTACGAGTCCGTCCACATTTATTCACTATTTATTTAATAATATCGGTGTCTAAGTTAGCTTTTGTTACTTAAAGTATAAGAGCACGACAAAATAGGATAACTAGTGTTGGTTTATTGTTTCTTGCTAAACATCTATTTTTGTTTGTTAATTTTTAGTAACAATAAAATAGATAAAATATTTTTAGCGTTTTGATGTGAAACATTAAAATGTAAAGCATGTAGGGAATATTATATTGTAAATGTGTAATACTCGTTCTGTCTTTTCCAATAGTCAATAAATTGATCAGAGACCCACCTATCGCGTTCACAAAGATAGATTCACTTATGGGAATAAAAATATATGCAATTATATATAATAATTGTTTCGTATGCAATAAAAGCATGCCTTGCCTAATCTGAATATTTTATACAAAGTTTAGTATTGTCGTCAATTCTTATTATACAAACCAATACATAAGCATATGAAAATATATATTGGTTTACTTATTTCTAGAGGGCCTATAGGATAGGCAAATGTTTCATACGCCTATTATAATTAAATTTTAATTCTATTTTTATTTAAATGGTTAATACAATTTTCCATTGAATTACCGGTTAAGATTTTATTCTAACAATAAGATACATTAACTATAACTACTCACATTTGAAAGCATTCCCTCGCCGAAATTCCATGCAAACATAGCAATATATAGTAACCACACTTTCTTTGCAAATGATACGATTATCTGAAAGAAATCATTATGAATTAAACCTAAACACACTAGACGAAAGAGAACGAAGTAATCTCATCAAATCGTACAACATTTGAAACGGATGTCTACAAAAAGTACCGGTTATACAAAATTTATATGCAATCACGTAAACAATTACAGATCTGTATATGAATATCTTAAAATAATTTAATCGGTTTCGGTGATGGATACAAATATAAAATTATTTCGGATATTTAACAGGTTTGGATTATTTCAGTTCTGGTTGTGATATTTTTGAAATAATTCTTATTCAGAAAAACAATGAGTATTATTTGAACACTTTTAGGAAACCAATATTCTGTTTATTTTAAAGTATTTAAAATGAAATTTTAAGTACTTAAGGTGTTAGACCGTACTTTTATGATACATATCGAATAGATTTTATATATACTTATAAAGATATTTTTGTAAATAAAAAACCTATTTATATGAATCTTATTGTGAAAGTATGATTTGATCCACACACTGAGAACAGCTACAAGTTTTTTTTTTGTGTTTGTTGTTATAATATTTGTCGAGTTACAAAACGTTAAATTAAAATTAGTATTTTTGATAGTGTGGTATCTACATATCGGCAAGGTTGTGGATTAGATCATTTCTACATAACAGGTTGTAACTAACTTTATAACATGTTCTAACTAATTCTATATGCTATAATAATAAATTCCTACAGTACCTAGTTCGTTATTATCAGTGTTTGTAAAAAGGTTTACCGTTCCAATCACTACGGGGAGAGCGCTTCCAAGAATACTCTTCCTCCTTCCGAGATGGTCGGTTATGAATCTTGAGGAAACACTACCCAATGAATTCCCGATGGGCCCAATGCCGAGCATCCACGAGAATTCTTGCTGAGAGACAAATTATAATTAAAAGTTAAACGTTTCGAAATATTACTTAATCAAATCACACATATAAAAACAGAAATAAACATACATTAATTAAAATATTGATTATGTCACCGATGATTGCCGTTGTCTGTGGACTATACCGGACTTACCATTAGATGCTGTGCAGTCATTTTACCGAGACAGTATATATATTGAAGTTTAACGATAACACATAACTTAAAATTTTCTGGATACTAGATTGTGTTTAACAAAATTAGGGAACGTACCCATACTACGTGACCCGTTCAGGGAGGAAGGTGGTCTTCAAAATACCACGCTTGGTCACAGGGGAAAGTGTAGGTAGATTTTTATCACGTAGTCATTATTCTCTAGGAAAATCTCGCGCATTTTCCAGCTATATTCATAAATAGCATTTAGCATTTAGCGTTTTTTAAATCACAGGTGGTTACACCGACGTACTTGTTCATCAACGATGTCCCTGCGCTGGAGAAGAAGTTCCAATTTGGGTTTCATGCTGATGGTACAATCATATATAGTTCAACTAGGAATAAAGTCCCGCTTATCTCTCATGTCCAAAGTGCAGCTCTCACTTTCAGCACACGGTGTCGTAGATGGCGTATTGCACTCTATCCAGAGAAGAATGTCGTCAATTTGTTTAATCCGATCCTAACATATAGTTATTTTGTCTTTGTTCATATCCTGAAGTACATTATCCAGCCGTTACAAATTATGCAAAATAAATACTTGCGCGCAATCACCAGTGCACCCTGGTTAGTGCGTAATGTTGATCAATCCATCTACATTAATCTCCATAGAGAACTTAAAATCCCATCTATAGAAGCTCATATACAAGATCTTACCAAAACACACTTCGAGTGAGAGAGATCCATTCGAATCCTCTCGAAATGAAATCAGTTAACTATGTCCCTGAAAGCCTTCAGATATATATTTTGCCTTTTGGATAATTTGGTGTTTATGCTGTAAATCATTATTTAAAATAGTTTACAGTAAGTTTATGGTAAAAATTCAGTTCGTTGAACCGAAATAACCACAGCGTTCATTTGAAAGGTGCATATTCAGTTTATCATTTTAAAAATTTTGATAACAGCAGCACTACCAGTTCTAACTATAACTTAGAACCATCCAGGTACCCAAAAGTACGCTATAAGTCATCCTAATCAGGCAACCTGTTTAGAATAGCCAGAATTACGTACAGCTGCATGCCATGCCGAAATATACATAAGAAGATGAACGCGATCGATGCCGTTGGTAGTTACTAGTGGTTACTATGTGTAAACTAAATCTTAAACAATACCTATTCAATTACCGCGTGAACCACATCTGAATTTCCAAGCACTATAGATATATTGTTTACATTCGCTACTTCCTCGTCAAACTAAGTTTCCTGTTGCTGTGTTATACCGAAATTAAATATATATTAAAATATTATTCGTTACGTACTTCCTCATCGCAACGCGAAACCTCATTACCAGAGCTCGGGTCGAAGGCGAGAGGCATGTGGCAAGACTCGTCGGGTGATATGCACCGGACACTACCTACTAAAACGTACCCCGACGACACTGCGAACACCCGTGTTGCCAGAAACAAGGCACAGTTTTCTTCTAGTACCCTAAAGATTTTCAAGATATTACATTATACAACCTACGTAACGTTGGTATAATTATTTACCTACACTGTACAAGCCCGTAGCCACTAAATAATATGAAGAATAGATGACCATGCCTTCACATGATTACTGATTTGTTGAACTTAAATTTATACATTTTTGTTTACATAAAATAATTTTCTAACGAATGCTCAATAATAACTTACATCTGAAATGTCGACGTCTGTTTCATTATCATGGAATTTACTTTGGACTGGACTCGGCCACGCTGAGGTCACTCCCAATACCACAAACGCTAATGAAACTGTAAATGTATAAATAAGTATTTACATACCTAAATAATAACATTTGTATACCTGCATATAATCATATTAATTAAAGTTTCAATCGTGTTAAGCTTCCTTTATGAGACTAATTTATAATTTTACTGTAGATATTATAAGTATGGGATATAGTTACAAAATGGTATACCTATATAAACATACAAAATTGTACAGGTTTCTTTCTTCGAGTATTGCAAGCTAAAAATTTATAACAGCATCAAGCGAACCTTGTATTTTATCGTGGGGAAATGCATTAACACATACCCTCCCAGCCGCGGGGGACTGAGAAGATTATGTGAGACTCGCCCGGCGCTAGTCACCGGGAATACCCACTAAAACTCTACGGCCATCTGTCTCCTTGCTGGGGCGACGCGGGTTCGAACATGCGAACACCGCGTCGCCCCGGCGACCGGCCCTGCCTGAAGGTAAGCCGGGCTCCGTCCGGACATCCTGGCGAGCTGTCGTCTTAGACAGCCGGACTGGTGCAAGAAGAGGCTAGCCCCCGACCCAGCCCTCTCAGGCCGGCCGTATCAAGCGACCCTATTGACTTACTAAAACGTAATCTCCTTGATTTAATGTTTTATTCGTCTCGGTCTAAGTCTGCTAATACTAGATAATAGCGTTTGCAAATTAAGGATTTTTTTTCTAGACTTATCCGTACAAAGTTCTCAGTAATGTACTATTTGCATACATATCATTTATTTAATGCCTAGGTATATCTTTAAGCGTTTAATTTATGTTTCTGTTATTAGTTTCAATAAATAAACTGGCCAGGATAATCGATATATAATTTCTGTTATGTATAATAATCTAAATATGAAACCTTATGCCATATCGTCTTTATTTATCCCACATAACTTTTTTTATAGGTTTAGAGTTATGGCTAAAATATCATCTGATATTAAGTGATGATGTGGCTCAAGATGGTGGACACGCTAAGCCAGTTGAAGGTTGGATCTCTTGTGCAATTGCCGAAACACACCTACAGGTATTTGGCGACAAGTTTTCAACTCGAGGGTGGTAGCGAGCCAGGCGGGGGTTAGAAAAAACCTTCCACCGTGCTATGGTTTCATCACCATGTATTCCCTCAGCGAAAGCTCAAGCTCAGTGCAGGAATTCGAACTCACGTCCTTTCACACGGTGTCCGTACACGCTACCACTGAGCTATGATCGCTTCAAAGCTTAAAGTAATCATAGTTATTGTTAATCCTTTATCAAAAATCCCAACAGTATTCGTATGTATTTCTGAGACTTCAAGGACACCAGCCGCCTCAACAACACATTTAAACACATCAACCATTTGATAACCTATTTCGGAAGGTCAAAACTAAATTTGTATTATCTACTAGGCGTATTTTACCAAAATTATTTTTTACCCATTTTTGCAGTTATCGCTTTGCTCTTATGACATACACAATCAAAAAGAGATTAATGTACGTATTTAGTTTCTCGTTAAGAACGGTTAACGATCCATATATATTTTTACATTCAGGTAATGTTTTACTGTCTGATTTCTAGCTATATAGATGTTTTCTGTAGTGAGACACCAAAGAAAGTTCAGTTGCTCAACTATTTTAAATGTACAACGCGCACAATTTTGTGTCCGAATATGTTACTATTTATATATAAATACAAAATAAAAAGACTTACGACTTAACGTTATTAAATACTGAACTGTTCTGCTCGTTCGCGCCATCCTAATAACAAAATTGTTTTTTTTTTTCATTACTTAATACTATAATTAATGTAATTGCCTCTTATATACATCAACAAAAGTTCGTATTTTATTACTAAAATCAGTGTGATGCTAATATACAAGCGATTTTATTAACTTTGAGGCCACAAATTCAACACACAATTTCCTATTTAAAATTGTTGTATACGTAAATTTAACTACGGCATCATTTGAATTAAAATATAAAATAAATTAAATTATGTATAACTAGCTGTGTCCGCGACTCCTTTTGCGTGGAATTCAAATTTAATTTAATCATGAAATATATATATATATATATATATATATATATATATATATATATATAGCCTATGAATTAGCATTATAATTGTAAAAGAATTTTTGAAATCGGTTCAGTACTTCTTGAGTTTATTCGTTACAAACAAAAATAGAAAGCTTTCCTCTTTATTATATTAGTATAGATATAAATACTAAACATTTTCACTAACTCAATCAAACAGACAGTAGATAAGCTGTTATGCCCACCGCCAGAACAATGTCGGCCGCCACGACTTTAGCGAACAACTCATGGCGTGATCATAACCTTATAAATCGACTGATAAGAACTAAAAATAAATATGAGAGGCTTAAACTGGAATGGAATAGGTTACTATTAGTGAACTAGCTGGTGTCTTCAATCGCTTTATGCCCGTTAATCACGCGTGATCGTAACATCCCTTATTAGTGGGTGTCTACGTCATAAAAGTAATAATATCCATAGAAACTTTCAAGTCAATACAGTTTTG
This sequence comes from Actias luna, assembly GCA_039707435.1. Taxonomy (NCBI): domain Eukaryota; kingdom Metazoa; phylum Arthropoda; class Insecta; order Lepidoptera; family Saturniidae; genus Actias; species Actias luna. Next base: position 5,604,221 of record JAZHAC010000003.1, read on the forward strand.
GAGATATAATATTAATGATTAATAAAATAAAATAATAAAAAAACCACTTGCAAATGATTGTTGTTGCTTTGTGAATCATGCTCTACTTTCGTGTTTTCTATGTTCGGAGCATGTGTCCATAACAAAACAATCAAACAATGTCAATGTTTTGAAAACTTAAGCATCGCTGTTATGTAATTTCTCCATGCGATGGCGTTAGTGTAACGATATAATGACGTCACTAGCGTTGAATTTAGAGTTTAGAAAAACCATTCTGAATTGTAAGATTTCATGAAAAATGAATTAAAAGAAAAAAAATCATATTAAACTTTTAGTAAACTTAAAAAATATTTAGGTCTTTTGGTTAAATATCCTTATACATGAACTCTGAATAGGGTATAGCAAATTATTTGAGAACAGTTATTATTTAGATTACATATATCTATAAATTATTTATACATACATACGAGTCAAGTTTTTATATTATATTATTAAATTAGCCTATTTATAAATTAATACAGTCATTATATGATATAATTATATGATAATATTAATATTTTAACCTACTATTATATAAAAATAGTATAATTCTCAAAAGCAAATTACTTACAATTAAAAAAAAATCTTGTCATATAACAATCACGCACTATTATTATAGAATAAATTACCAAGATAAACTTACTTTAGTGTTTTCTTCAGAAATAAATATTGTATAGAGTGTACTTATAACTTGTCAAAAAAGTTGTATCATTATTATTTACATTGATAAATAATGTACCACTTCATTTATAGTTCTGCTTTAAACATGTAGTAATACTGACTAACAAAAAACACTTAAAACAAGAACTACGATATTTATATATACATATATACCATATTATAGGTAGTAAACAGACCTTAGCACAGACTACTATAAGTATACTGCCCGTACGCATAGATAAGAATAGTATACTGGATAAACACTACGTAATATGTCCATGGTAGCAGTCTAAAGTAAAAGGTAATTTACATTTTTCAGCAGTGTTGCCAGGGTATACTAGTGAAAAGTTTCGTTTCGTTTCATTTACTCAAAGATACTGCAAAGATATTTTTAATAAAAAAAAATGAACTATCGCGAAGCGTTTGGCAGATGTGAAACGTTTTAATTTTATTGTCTAAATTATAAACTTAAATCAAAAATTTTAAAAGTACAGAGATGTTTTTAGCTATTATAATTAAAACTAATTATTTATTTAATATACATTTGTATTAATTGAACACACAAATGTAATGGAGACAGCTGATTCTTCTCGTTAGTCACTTCAACTAGGTATGAAGCGATGATAGCTCAGTGGTAGTGTGTACGACTTCGCGTCAAGGGACGTGAGTTCGAATTCAAGCACCTACAATGAGCTAGAGCTTTCGGTGAAGGAAAACATCGTGAGGAAACCATAGCGTAGTGGTAGGGTTTTTTCTAATGCCCGCCTGGCTAGCTACCACTCTCAAGTTGGTAAACCTGCCGCCAAATACCAATAGGTGTGTTCCGGCAGCTGCACTAGAGAGACAGTTCATCCACAGGTTTAGGGTGTTTACCAAGTTGGGCCGTATGGTCACTTAAGATCAGGTGAGATTATGGACATAACGATAAATCTTAAGTATAAAAAACACACACACACACACACATCGTGGCGACGTATGCCGTGGCGACGCGGCGCCATGCTAGCAGAATGTCCGTAGCGACGCGTCGCCACACCAAGAGACAGTTTGACCCGCCGCATTAAATTTTTCATATCAAACATTTTATTATTGAGCACTTTATACGAACTTTTGCATTGGAACAAGTGTACGTTACGTAACATACATGTTAAGATAAGTTTAATACTTCTGTTAGGAATTTCCAAGGCCTTAACGTACCAAAATATAGGGTTTACTGGTTTAATAATATGATAATATGTTTAAAATATAACACTTTTGCATTGCCTTGGCAACCGCTGGCGGGATTTTGTAGCGCGCGCCGGGGTCAACATTACGCTTCATGGGTACTAGAGCTCCACTGTGCCCCACATGTGATATTTAGGGTCACGCTCGTATCAAATAAGTTAAATGTTTTTATACTTTTCGCTATATGGGGTAGCGCTCTTCCTCTATGATGACTAGGCGAATGTAGCTCAGAGACATACAAAAAAATAGTATAGCGTTTTCTTCAGGTTATACAAACTTGTATTTGTTTCATTCGTTTGTATGAATCATCAGCTGTTTTGTGCAACCTTACATAAATAATATTTTAAGTAGTGAAGTTTGTAGGTATCAGTTTGTACAGAATTTTTGTATTCTGATTTATTATTTTGGCTAGATGATTACATTTCACTGTTTATACTTAACTAACAATATAAGTAATTTATATACTGTAAGTAATTTTTTTAACATCCTCCTCTTATCTCGTTTATTTTAACTAGTTAGACAAATAAATAATTGATTGCCTTTATAAAAGTTTTTGTGCTAACACATCTAGCATTCGATAGTCATATATGTACCTTATGTCAATATAGGAATACATACGTACAGTTCCAAAAGAACTTTTATGCCTTATTGCCATTTGATGGGGAAGAAAGGTTATTAAAAATATTTATTATAAGGGCAAAATATGCTTTTAGGTTATTTTTAATCAAACATTTTGGCGAGCTGCGAAGTAAAGATTTTATTGCTATCGAATTAGAATAAATGAAAATAAAATCCGGTGAATCATAATCATATACCTATTGACTTCTGACATAGAATAAAACATACGCGTTGTACACTATTTGCTAAAGTCAATATGTTAATAGATGAGGGCATATAGGCTGCCAGAATCATTGTCTAGAATAGGAACTCGTAATATGACCTTAAATGTATTCTTGTTAAATTTGTCTGAGGATTTAATCCGTATAGTAAGATTAAAACAGTGTAGTACCTATGGACGGTACTTTAGTGGTGGTAACAGAGGAAATTTATTTTATGGGGCAATATAATGCTAAAAATATCTTTAAAAACAACAGTGCTTAAATCAAAATTTTAATCCACAACCGGTTTTGTAACCTTATAGATTTGGAACTCCACAATAAAGTCAACTAAATAAATTTCTTACCTACCCAATCAAAACCTTAAATTTAGAATCCCACATCATGATATTAATATATCATGGTATCCCAAACCAACAAAATAATTTTAAACCGAATTTGGGATCCCAAAATGTTAGACATAGTAATCTGGATATACAATAATCACAGTTTCAATTTGGTAATCCCAAACTGAATCAAGCACTTAGACCTCCTCTATAAATAATTTCGTGTGATCTCTAGTATGGTTCACCCAACCTATACGATATAGGATTTACTCTTGACACAAAACATGATAGAATCATCGTATAAACATAATGACATTTTTTTAAACAATGTAGTGAAACTAAACCCATGTGATTACGAACAGCAAAATTTAGCATATTTAGATGATAATTGTCCTTTAATTCAGATATACTTAGTGATTTCTTAGGTTTACGCGAATATTATTCATTGAAATAAAACTAATTTAAACGGATTTTATCGCGGTTATTTATTCAATTTTGATCCCGACGTTTCGAAAGCTTTTCAGCCTTCGTGGTCACGGGGCGGACTGAGGTGTAGGTTGTCCAGAAAAGTTTATGTTACTGTGTCTACCTTCAATTTAATTTTTATTATTGATAGTGTTCCGATCTACGCAGAAAGAGCTCACAGTGTCTTGAGGTCTGGCAATTGGTCTTTTGGGTTCCGATTTAATTAAATGTATAATTGGATCCCAGGCTTGTGCTAGCTTCCAACCATCTTCTCTATTGAAATTTGGATGTTTTTTAATTTCAATAGCCTCACGGATATTCTAAGAGGTTAGCAGATAATAACATGCCCATAGAGTATGCAGCATTACTTAAACATTGCCTCACATCTGGCTACATGTTGTGGAGTAATCAGTTTTATGTAGAAGTGAATGGAGTAGCTATGGGCTCACCTGTATCTCCAGTAGTGGCCGATATTTTCATGGAGGACTTCGAGGAGATAGCCCTAAGCACTGCCCCCGTCACCCCCAGGTTTTACAAACGGTACGTAGATGATACTTTCACAATTTTACCATCTGACAAAGTAGCTGCATTTTTAGATCATCTTAACTCCAATAACATACAATTCACTGTGGAGTTAGAGCAAAAGAAATCTCTTCCTTTCTTAGATGTTTTAGTTATCCGTAATCCTGATCAGTCTTTAGGCCATACTGTGTAGAGAAAAATGACCCATACAGATAAATACCTGAATGGTGAATCTCACCACCATCCGAAACAGTTAGCAAACGTGGGTAAATCTTTGTTTCAGAGAGCACAAGGAATCTGTGACGAGGAACATCTGGCTGCTGAGCTGCGACATGTCAAGCAAGTACTGCGTGATAACAAGCTCCAAATTCCACGCCGCCGTCACGGAAACCGAGTGAAACCAGCCACAGTAGAACGTGTACCTGTTGTGTTACCTTTTGTAAGAGGGGTCACAGACAAGATTGGCTATGTACTGAAGCGTGCTTCAATTAAAACTTACTTCAAGCCGCCCAAGAAGATTAGTCAATTTTTACCACCTGTCAAGTGTCATATACCTCTACAAGAACAGGGCGTATACAAAATAGAATGTGACTGTGGCCTCTCCTATATCGGACAAACTAAAAGAAATATAGGGACCCGCGTAAAAGAACATATAGCTGATGTTAAACACCGACGCTCTACGAAGTCTGCAGTTGCTGAACATTCAGAAGAAGGCTCCAAACATTATCTTCGATTCGACAAGCCACTAATCCTTGCCAAAGAGCACCGATTCCTACCTAGGATGATTCGTGAGGCTATTGAAATTAAAAAACATCCAAATTTCAATAGCGAAGATGGTTGGAAGCTAGCACAAGCCTGGGATCCAATTATACATTTAATTAAATCGAAACCCAAAAGACCAATTGCCAGACCTCAAGACACTGTGAGCTCTTTCTGCGTAGATCGGAACACTATCAATAATAAAAATTAAATTGAAGGTAGACACAGTAACATAAACTTTTCTGGACAACCTACACCTCAGTCCGCCCCGTGATCACGAAGGCTGAAAAGCTTTCGAAACGTCGGGATCAAAATTTAATAAATAACCGCGATAAAATCCGTTTAAATTAGTTTTATTTTAAAGATATACTTAGTGTTTAACCCGAGTCACCTGTACAGGCACATAAAATTAAATATCATAAGACAAGTTCACGTGATGCAGAAAATATTCCATAGGGAAACTTCACACACGCCGCCGAAATGATTACATATTAAAATATTACATAAGAAAAACAAGTCACAACGGTATAAAAGAAACAATAAATGCATCTAAATCGAACGTACTTTTGGAATAGCATGTATGTAAGTGTAGCAACCATTATAAATTCCTGTGTAGCTTGTAAACACCATGAAATAAGATCAAAAACCTATAAATCCCGAACTGCAGCACATAGACACATAATATACAATTTCACGAACTTATCTTTGATGTTTTCACTATAGGAGGAAAATTTGAGTTGTCCATAATTGACGCTATTAGTAAACTCCGCCAAGCAATAGTTAAATAACAGCCGAAATAAGAAAATCGTTAATTAAGTATTTTGTATATATGGCCTGCCTCGAAAATTTACAAAATGTTGGCATGTTGAAAAAAAAAGTTAAATTTTACCCAAAATTTTGGTCGTTTTTGGCCTACCAAAATCCGATTTTTGATCAGATCAAAAAACTGGAGGGTCATCGTATGGAGAACTATATAGAGAAGATGTAAAAAAAATTTGATAGCGATCGGATCATTTGTCTCCGAGTAATCACTCCAGCAAATTCGAAAAATGCTGTTTCGAGAAAAACGCGTTTAAAGATAAAATGATCGTTTTCACTGTTATAAATGGATTAAAGTCATACTCACAGCTAATCTGCTATTGCTCTTGCTGCAGGTCCAACTTTTATTCCCATTACATTAAATATCTTTAAAATTGAGAAGTAACCGTTATTGAATATTGAAGTTGCAAAAAAATAAAAGTAGCTCAGGTATGTCCCGTAGCCAATACAACTACCTAACTGCCGAGCGGCTACTCTTTTAAATGGCTGTAACTCAAAAACTATTTAAGATATCGAATTTTAGTATGTTATTTTTAAAGGTATAACCTATCGAAATAAAAAAAAATCGATGTTTTGAAAATTTCACACTAGGTGTGCCCCTTAATGATGCCTACGTGATCAGCCTATTTAATTTTGCCACTAAAACCAATCGTTGCTAACCAATCCTGGTGAACTTCAACGAAGTAATGATTGAAATCTTCATTTCTGTTACTCATATTGTTTGCTGCTCATAAGCAAAAAAATAGTTAAGATTATAATATTAAAGGCGATCCTAATATTTTACAGTCACGAAATGAAACAAATAATATTGTAGATTATTTATTTATTACAAAAAATGTATAATTGTAAAATCTAACAAAAATTTCTTCCTTTTTGTTTGTCCAAATTATTGTTTTTTTTTTTTTATAGTTTAGGTTTTAGCGTTGTGGCCATAATCTCACCTGATCTTAAGTGACGATACGGCCCAAGATGGTAGACACGCTAAACCTGTGAAGGAACTGGCTCTCAAGTGCAACTGCTGGAACACACCTAGTGGTATATGGCGGCAGATTTTCAACTTGAAGGTGGTAGCTAGCCAGTCGGGTATCAGAAAAAGCCTTACCCATGCTATGGTTTCCTCACGATGTTTTCCTTCACCGAAAGCTCAAGCTCAATGTAGGTGGTTGGGTTCGAACTTACGTCTCTTGACGCAACGTCGTACACACTACCACTGAGCTATCATCGCTTCGCTATACTTATATCACATCAAAAACCTGTAACTTTTTAATCTATAACAAACATATTTTTTTTTACATTTTCAGAAACATCAACGATAACTAAGTCTGCACATTTACCTTATAAAGAAGTATAGTATTAGAAAGGGCAGTACAACGTCTACCGAAGGATCTAGTTACAGAAGAGCACTGTCAGAAAAGCATATAAAGGAAAAAGTTTGGAAAATCCAAAAATGTACTCCTCATAATCTATGTTTTTTTAAGTTTATTTAATAACAATTAAATCACATCGAATCAGACCGTGAAAAGTAATAGGGTTCTATTCCTAATTATATTGAAGCGTAAGAAAAAAAGACTTGATTAGTAAAGTATTTCTGTCATTATCGTAATAACATACAAGATCCGCACATACAGAGACCCGGATGTCCAAGACAGAACTTTTTTAAACAGTTATTTAACTTTAAATAATAAAAATGGCACCAAAAATATCATGAGTTTTAAAAATGATGTTTTTTTCTTGATATATATGTTTATATATTATTTTACAAGTGCAGTATGATAAATAGAGATATAATAAAATATACATTTTAAGTTAAAAAATAAGTTATTTTGCGTGAAGTGGCATTAGTACCCACCTCAACACTTCGCTTATGAGGCGTGTAATAATGAAAAAATCTACATGGCACTAATAAATTTATATTATAGTTTTGATTTCGCTAATATAAAAGTCATTGCAATCCTTCATTTCAAATATGATGGCCGATATTTAATTAAGGATTAAATTGCTGGAATAGTATATGTATTAATTAACAAACAACATAACTTACACACATTAATGTAATAAGCACATTATCAGATCACTAAATACATATATGCATATAATTTTTTGATATACTTGTTATACACTTACTTTTAATTATTAGGGTTAATTAAATCTGCGAAAGATACAAATGGCAACAGCCAAAGCCGAGGTACGGCTACTTTGCCACTCCCGTGTCATTTGCCTGCTAAGATAAATACCTTCTGTGCTCACCGAAACACGCATTAATCCAACAGCGTTAATCAAGTTATTTTTTTTATTACAGCATAGCTAAACGCAACCATACATTTGTTGACCTGATTTCTTAATGTAGCTTTATCTATACTTCTATGTAAATGTCATAAAAATATAAAAATATAAATATAAGCATATTAATATATTTCTCTGTACATACGATCTGCACATCTGTATATCGAAAACAGAGGCATACTTATTTATGAAAGAAAACTAACATACAAATACAAATAAACTTTTATATGTATCACATATATATACCGACACATTTTGAGCATGCAATAATTATTACATCCAAAATTATTACTATACAATTCTCTGAATGGTAGGATACAGCGCTTATATCCGGTTAGTTCACGATCAACATGCGCTAGTACTCTTTTTGTTTTGTTGACAATACAAATTAAAAGGGATGCCACGACGACACTCAAAATCTTTATTACCAGAGACCAGTAACAGCTTTCACACTTGCCCTCTACCACAATGTCTTTTTCTACAATCATTAATGTAAAGGGAAAACAAAAAATATACAGGGATGACATCCTAGACCAGGATTTCCCAAAGTGTGCCCCGCGGCGCCATGGGTGCGCCGTACAGAGTGAAGAAAGGCACTACGCAACGATTTTGCATTTCAAAATAAATAATTTAATTTATATACTTACCTTAAACAGTTTGGATTTATAATGCAGATGTTTTAAATTGTACCTATCTATTTCGACAAGCTAGATAGGTTAGGGCGCCGCGACAAAATATAAAACATGTATGTGCTCCGCGAACTAGAAAAGAATTGGGAACTCCTGTTGTAGACAATAAATCGACGACGTATTTCATACTACATCCCGTAATCAGAGAGTATTGAAAACTTTAAAGTTCACATACATTTATAACACAACATTAATATTGATTTCACAGCTAATATTAAAGATACCATGTTTTAACGTACTCTGATCACAGGGTTTACTTTTGAGATATGCCGTCGATTCAGTGTTCAGATCGTCATCCCATATAGTATATTTACTAATTATGGTCTCTGCCTATGTAGGCTACTTTGTTAAGTGTGGTAAATATATTATTGATTATGGCTTACTCAAGACAACTTGGTTACGGGCAAGTATAATAACAACCAAAATTGTTACGCTTAGGGGTGTAGCGTTTCAGTGTCAATCATCACTTATATTATTTAAACGAAATGATAGAGATCTGTATCCAACTATGTCATAACCATTATACACATCACGACTAAATATTCGTTTACATAAATCATTACATCATGTCACAAAATTATTTAAGTTTCGAGCACAAAATAAGATAATATTTTCTTTTACAGTCAATGTACTTTGGTACAACGAGAGATTCGATTCAATGCAAACTCTATCACATATTAAAATTGTGAGTTTACTGCCCGTTTTTACCAACAATCCCTATCTTTTATTATTCGTTGACACCAATTTTTATATCATATCCTAAAATGCTTTAAGTTTTGAGTGCAATATAATAGGAAAATATTTTCTTTTACAGTAATTACTTTGGTATACAGAGATTCGATTCAACACAAAATCTATCACATCTCAGATCTTCATTTTTAAGAACTAACCTGATAATGTTTATTTTAAATTTAAATCAATTTACCGCATTTGGCATTTAATAAGTAACAGTCTCATTCGAATACCTATCATATAAAATCGTCTACACCTATTTATTTCTATTCATAGCAAGCATTTCAATATTAGCCCCATCGTCTACGCCGTTTACGTCGTTGCTTACGACCTCATTTAATTTTACACCGCCATCACTGCACTGCAGCATTATCTGTATCTCTCTTAAATTCTTCCCTTTCGTTTCTGGTACCATAAAATACGAGAAAACTCCTCCAATAAACGCTACAAGTGTATAAATCCAAAACAAGGTATACGACCCAAGATAATCTTTTATATTTAGATACGACTTCGCAACTATGAACCCTAAGACACCACCGAACACATTTATCAACGTTATGGCTGTTGCTTTGATGTTCAACGGGAATATTTCCGCGATAACAATTGCCACTATTGTATTAAAACCGAGAGTTGAAATAACATTTGATAAAATTATAGCAATAAAAGGGACGTACACGCAGAAACTTATGGCGGTGAAGTCTAGATGAATGACTTCTCGCAGAAAGAAGTATATACCGACAACGGCAAGGCATACGCTTGTCCCGAAATATGAGTAAATTAGTAACGGACGGCGTCCGATTCTGTCAACTAAAGTTGATGACATTATACCTGAAATAAAAAATATATATATATAGTCTTAGTTTTTACGGTAGTGAACGTCTACTTAACAGGTCCGCTAGTATAACTATATAATGACAAAATATACTTTTTTTTTTAGAGGCGGAAATGCATTTAGGCATCTCCTCCCTGATAGGGTGGGAGAATTATGTGAGTAAAACTAACTCCTATAATACTAAAAATAACTACTATACCAATAGACTTACCAACAAAAAATGTGATTAGTCCAAAAATTAGGAATGCATTGTTATCTTGCTCTTTAGGAATATTACTATCTCGCATAATACGGCCGAGGTAATTCTTTATAGTCGTTCCACCGGTTAGCACTTGTGTCAATTTCAAGCCTGACGAGAACATAAAAAAAAAATATCTTTATTTTTCTATATAGGCCTATGAAATAGGCATGTCACTGTTTGACATTAGATTTTGAATTTGGAGATAGCTAAACTCAATATTATTCGATTTTCTTCTAAACTGTCTAAGTAGTTCTTTTTGAATAAAATAACAAAACAATTACTACCAAGTAATAAAAAATAATTACTGCCTTTTTTTGTAATATTACATCCTAATAATCTGCCTTAGCTAAATCTTATATAAAGTGTGCGGGTGTGGTCGTATAAATTAAGTGTAATTTTGGTACTAGTTGTGCTCGCGACTTCACTCGCGTGAAACTAACAATTACTTAACAATTTTTGGCCGTTTTTGTTAACTTTTTTCCATACAGCTTTGCTACTATTGGTGGTAGCGTAATGTTAATTAGGCCTTTCTCGATTATTGCTCTATCAAATACAATAAAAACTTTTGAAATCCGACTGGTATTTTCTAAATTAGTGCGTTCAAACAAACAAACAAATAAAAATCGCTAAATATTTCCTTCAAAATGGTATATACATATTAGGGTGGTCCTTATTTAGGATTTGTCCGTTTTTTTTTCACGATAGTCCTAAATCGGTTCTAAATCTGTTAAAAAAAATTCATGCCAATTTATAGCTCTTAATTTTAATTTTAACGCGGCCCCCCGATAACCTAACTTTTAAATGGAAATAACAGGGGAATAAATCTGTTATTAATTTGGGATTTTTTTCGTCATGAATGGATGAACAGATCATGTCGGCAAACAATAATTCTTGTAGAAAATTTAACGCTCTACAAAAAGGCCTCTTATGATTTTTTGCTCACTCTAACGGTTTCTGAGTTATTTATATATTTACGATTTCTCTGTTTCTACCGTCGTTTAATGATTTAAAAATGAAAAAAGGATAATAATGCATAATCGATTTTTTTTCTTTTTTCTTAGAAAACGTTCAAAGTAACCGTGACCCTAAAATGATAGATACATTAATTTTTCTCTAATTTTTGAACTGCCGTGAGTTTCAACTATTTTTTCAATTTTAAAATACACAACATATTTTTTTGGAAATTGTCAAAAAATTCTAATTTGAAGTGGTAAAAATATTGATAAACTCTAGTCCCAAATTTACATTTCGGGATAAGATTATTTTATTATAGAGCGTCAAATTTTCTACAAGAATTATTCTTTGCCGACATGATCTGTTTATCCACTCATGATGTAAAAAATTCCAAAGTAATAACAGATTTTTTCCCCTGTTATTTCCATATAAAAGTTTGGTTATCAGGGAAGCCGGGTTAAAATTAAAATTAAGAGCTATAACTTGGCATGAATTTTTTTAATAGATTTAGAACCGATTTAAGACTATTGTGAAAAAAAATTCGGACAAACCCTAAATAAGGATCCCCTAATACATATATAAATATGGTATGGTTCGTATAATGTAAAAGCTTTGTGTAACAATGTGATGACGTAAAAAACCTAATTTATATTCTTGAAGTAATATTTAAACTAATATTAACATTAATGAAACACATATTTAATATATTTAATTATCTAATAATAACCTACATTATATATACATACATAATTGCAGAAACTGAAGAATGAAAAACATACTTTCTTACCAGACGCTATAACGACAGCTCTCCTATACTGTTTTCCTTCAAATACTTCTTTAATAGAACTAGATCGCGCCATTTCTTTCGCCACGTCTTCCTTCTTATTATTGAATTCGTCTTCAAATTCCTAAAAAAAGATTTATATATATATATATATATATCAATATACATAGCTCCGCAAGCGCGAGCTAATTGTAGGTGAATTCGTCCCTTGACACAGACTCCGTACACACCTACCACTGCGTTATCATCGCATAAATTTTTGCATATTTTCATAATTGACGGCAAGCTGAATCAATATCAAAAGATGCGTTTTTCATTGTTATCATTTTTTTCAGCTCGCAAACAATGCAAAACGATAACTTGCGATAAGGAACTCCGTTCCAAAAATTTACTTTCCGCAAATTCTACGCCGAAAGCGTCTTTATTAGGAACCCATTATATTAGAGCAGGGATATGTACAATGGTAGATTTACAAGTAAGCTGAGTAGGCTAGAGCCCAGGGCGGAATACTTGGGGTATTTTTGTTTTATTTTTAGAAACTGAATTGATTCATACTTATACATATCCATAAATGTGACCAGATGATATGTTTCACTACTTAGAATCTAAGTTTTATGTCATATTTTTCTACAATTTACGTAGTTCTATGTGGAACCTAATTGTAGAAGTAGGTAGGGACAGCAAAACTTGAAAGGCAAGGAAAGTGTAAATCCGCCATATACGCAAACATCACCGAACTTTCATGCACACACACGCTTGCACTATGTAAAATTGATTACTCTTCACTTCTCCAAATTTATGTTGTGTAGACATTATTAACATTACTTATTAACTCAATTTTATAATGATTAGCAAGTTTTTACACGAAAAATATTAAGTTATAATTTAAAAAAATATACATAGAAATGAATATACCTGACCCTTTTTTCCACCGCGTATTTTCAAAAGTTCCCTCCTAGCCAAGTCCTCGCGACCTTCCTTTAAATAATAGTACGGCGATTCTGGAATCCACCAACATATTAAGAAGTATCCCACAGGTAATGTTAGTATGCAAAAATTTAACGTCTGATATGAAATCCGTGGACCGATAACCATAACTAACAAATTTCCCAAATTAAACATGAACTTAGTAACAACAGTTAATGTGCCTCTAATATCCTTGTCCAGAACTTCGGCTAAATACATCCCATTAACCTGTAAAAAAATCATCATTACAACAGCTTTCTTGTATTGCTGAATCAAGTTGATGAGATTATTTCAACGTATCACAACCTTTTATGCCATAAATGAATTTTATTCAATTTATATTTTTGATAATTTAAGCTCGATTACTGTGATGATACACTCTTTGCTTCATTTGTAATTAACTAGACGTGAGAGCGAGTATATTCACGCATGCGAGTATGCAAATACCTGGGTCGCATACATACGTGCGTACGGATGTTTGCTTGTGATTTTTTTATAATTAAGGTTTAGCGTTGTGGCCACAATCTCACCTGCTGTGTCCCGAGATGGTGAACACGCTTAGCCTAGTGGAGGGCCTAGCTGTCAAGTGCAAGTGATACTCGAATAATATGAATACATGTTACTGCAAATAATACGTTTCAATTTTTAAGTTGTCACATAAAAACGTTAAAGATTCCGTCTTAATATTTATCTCATTTCATAACTTCTAACCAATTAACAAACTCAAACAATTGCTTACTTAACAACAAACGGTTGTTTTATTTTCTTATATTGTCATGCTCTTGCACATAAAACTTCTAAGCTAATCTTTATACTTAATCATTTAATTTAATAAATGATAAGTAATTATAAAGACGCCAATTTTGAAGCGATGATAGCTGAATCGGTAGTGTGTACGGACTTACGGCCTCGTCAAGAGACGTGAGTTCGAATCCACTTACAATGAGCTTGAGCTTTCGGTGAAGGAAACATCGTGATGTAACCATAGTATCTCAGTAGGGCCTTTTTTAATTCCCGCCTGGCTAGCTACCAACCCCAAGTTGAAAATTTGCTGCCAAATATCGATAGGTGTGTTCCTTCAGTTGCACTTGAGAGCCGGTCTCACCAGTAGGCTTAGCGTGTCCAGCATCTCGGGTCACATCGTCACTTAACACCAGGTGAGATCATAATATATATAACGATAAACCTATAAAGTATAAAAACGTACGTTTTGGAGATATTGTGATAAGTCAATTTAAGTGTGAAATATACATAGATTACATATTAATATATCTAAATGATATCACTCATTGAAAATGATTGAAGTTTATCTAAATAGTATATCAAATTTTTAACTAGGTTACAGTAATTTTGCAAGTTATTTAATTCATAATTAGATGTATAAATATAGAAGCAGATAAGTTTATTTATTCTAAACCTATAAAACATAAAAACAAAGATTTTTTTTAAGACACATTAACTATAATTACTCACATTTGCAAGCATTCCTGTACCAAAACTCCATGAAAACATTGTTATGTATAATGACCACGCTTTTTTAGCCAATAATACGATTATCTGAAATAAATCATATAGAATTAATACTAACCATATAAGAAGAATAAAGGAATCGAACAATCTTCTCACGGATGACTTGCGGGTACCAATTATACCACCAAGTAGGCAATTACAACTTAGGTAAAGAATACAAATCTAAAATATAACCCGGTAAACTTCGTACCGTCTAAAAGTCAATGAATATCGTATTAACTTTAGCTTAAATCAATTTAGGATATTATTTATGACAAAAAAAAGTATTCTACATTTCTGGATGGAAAGGAAACCAATAAAGCTGGGGTCATTAAAATCAGACCAGCAGTTATTCAGTTATCAATGGTGGTAATAACCCGACCTTGTTTTATTTATATAGTTTCCGGATAGTTTCGGACAAAATCAGTTCTCGATATAACATTTATCAATGAATTGTATTTAGAAAGCCTATAAATAATATTATTAGAACGCTTCTAGAAGAACGATGTTAACTTTGATTTTATAGTATAAAATGAAGTCGCTTCCGCTGTCTGTGTTTTTTCAACCGATGTTAATGTTCTCAGCAATAGATAGAGTGCTTCATGAGGAAGGTTTATATGTATAATACATACATATAATTGTACAGAAATACCGAAAAATTCAAAGATTTGTATTGTGATTCGAAGTCCACCGGGGTAGCTAGTTTTAGACAATTAAAAGTTATATCTAAAGGACTTTTATATCGTATCATTCATTCGTCCAGATTTTTCTGCAGCGCTGGTGCCACGACGAAACTCGTATTTGTAAAAAAAAGGCGATATTTTACGTTTTCCATTTTGTGAACAGAGCGATGTCAAATAAACGGTGTGAAATAAATGAATCACTAAATTTGATACACAAATACGCAAGCCTTAATTTGAAGATCGCACTGTTCGGAAGTTCGGCAAAACGCCAATTTTACATCCAGGAACTCAATATTAATATAACATTATCAGAAAGGACCTGTGTGTGAGAAAGTCTTCTCATTTTAAGATTAAGGAGTAGCATTTTTTTTGAGTCTCTTATCGTCAAAATAAAATAGCCGGTTTCGATAGTGTGACATCGATAGATTAATTTCGGCTCGTTTGTGAATTAGATCATTTCTGCATAATACAAAATAAAAAAAATTAAATGCATTTTTATTTCATGATTTTATTTTCATTAAAGAATTCCTATGGTACTTAATCAGTAATTATTGTTGTTTATAAACACTTTTACCGTTCCAATAACTACAGGGAGAGCGCTTCCAAGAATAGTCGTCCGCCTCCCGAGACTGTCTGTTACGAATCTCGAGGAGACACTGCCCAATGTGAACCCAATGGGCCCAACGCCGAGCATCCACGAGATTTCGTCCTGAAAGAATAATTATTGTTAAAAGTTAATTATAATCGCGTCGAAATATTAATTTCTTAGATATACATGTTACCGCTAAAGATCTAAACAAGTGTTAAGTGTATATTGCGCGTATTACAATATATATACAAAAGTTTTTGGATATTTTTTTAGCTATCTGGCGTTCATGTTCTGGTTTTTTCAAATTATTACGGATACCAACCTTAAATAATTATGTGAGATTGTCTAGCGAAAACTGAACTATTTAATAACCACGGCGATTTGTAGTGGAATTTTAATTACTAATTTATATTAATATTATAAAGCGGAAATATGTTTGTTTACTAATCGTAGGAACTACCAGTCGGATTTCAAAAATTCATTTTGTATTTTATAGAGTAATAATGGAGGATAACTTTAGGCTAATTAGCATCCCGCTACTCCCAATAGGAGAGAACGTGTATTGTATAAAAGTTACAAAAACGGGCAAAATATTACCTCCTCAATACGATTGGTAAAATATACGAGCGACTCCTTCTGAACCGACTTCAATCAACTGTCTCAGACAAATGTCTTTTACCACACGAGCAATTCGGCTTTCGACCCAAGCACTCGTGCACCCACCAAGTGCTCCGCCTCACGGAGCATATTCTCTCCAATTTCACGGAGTTACATCGCCCTAGGCGCACACTTGCCGTATTTTTTGACATAGCCTAAGCTTTCGATAAGGTCTGACACGAAGTTCTCATATTTAAACTCAATCTCTTAAAAGTTCCGGACAGGCTAAGCCGCATAATCCTTGCCTACCTATCGGACCGCTCCTTCTGCTACAAAGCAGACGGAGCTCTATCCTCGCCTCACCCAATACGCTCAGGAGTCCCCCAAAGCTCTATCCTAGCGCCTTGCCTGTTCAACTTGTTCGTTAGCGACATTCCCGAATTCTCCAACGTTGCAGTAGGCTCCTACGCAGACGACACAGTCATCTTCAGCTCGGGCAGGAATAGGATTCATTTATATTACCGCGTCCAAAGGGCCGTCTGTACGTTTGGGTCCTGGTGCCTCAAATGGCGCATAGGAATAAACCCAGACAAAAGTGCGGCTATCATGTTCGATCCTCACGCGAGGAGGAATATAAGAAAAACATTACACCTTTTCGGTGTCAATATCTCCTGGGCTAATCATACTAAATATCTTGGTGTAGTTTTAGATAGGCGCCTAACCTTCAACAAACATATAGATTACGTACAGAAAAAAGCCTCCACGGCTATGGTTCTGCTACGCAATCTTACCTCCTCTAAGAGCAAAATGTCACTCAGACATAAGCTCACAATATACAAAGTATGCATCCGCCCCATACTTACTTATAGTTGCCCCGTATTCGCTCACGCTTCGCGCACCACCCTTTGCAAACTACAAGTGTTGCAAAACAGATTCATGCGCATAGCCGTCCAAGCTCCACCCTATGTGCACAATGTAGATTTACATAAAGATATGGACCTACCGTCCATACATGCATATATCAAAGATGTGACAAAGAAATTTATCGAAAAGGCCGAAGTTCATCCCAATCCCAAAATAGTACACGTATTTAGCTACACTCCTAATCCGTATGCTAAACGCTTCGCACGCCGGCCACGTAACTGCTTTACCGATCCCGTCGACAAAATAACAAGATTGAACGCGCTTCTCCCTGCCGTCTCCACCAATTGCACGTGTCCGCGCACATGCCCGCGTAACCGCCGTCCTCGCCGCCAAGGCCGAGCGGTAAATTTCGCTCTCGCACACCCGCCTCGGCCTCCCTCTGCAGATGCTTGAGCCTAGGATCGATCCTCCGGATAGGAGCCCTCAAGTGACTCTGCGCGCGCGATACAGTGACACTCTACATCACTGAGAGTGCATCATCACACCGCATATCATCCTTGCACATCCACACATTAAGTACACGGTTCTGTAAGGGACTACCCCTGCGGCCCTCGCGTGGCATGTCCTATGTTATTGTAGGACCTGTTGGTTAGTTAGGATCGCGAATCTTTGTTCGTGTTCCAACAGTAGTCCAAGCCGAGGTTCGGCCATTCTGGCACCCTTGCGCCCGCTGCCATGGGGCTGAGTGCCTTTAGCATTCGCCCCAAAAAGTTCGGTGAAGCTGTCAAAGCCCTTACGGATAACAGCGTATATCAGGCCAAAAAAAAAAAAAAACAAATTATTAAATAATTTTTAGTTTCACGCGAATGATTAAAATTTATTGGTTATATTATGCATAATATCATTTGGTACATAATATTCCGTGTAATATTTCGCGCAAGGATGTTACTAGTGACCGAACCTCGGCTTGGGCTGTTGCCGGGAAGAAACATATGATAGATCCCCTTCCACCTGATATATGGCAATTAATAACAATACACAAACTTGAATATTTTAAAATATTTATTACTTGCAATAATCAAACTTTAATAAATATCTGTAGTAACATGTGAAATTTATACAATTGTTTTATGAGCTGTTGAACGACACGTCCTCGACCCCGCCGACTCCCATGTCACATTTTGTCACAGTAAGCAACACCACCTCCCACCATAGGTATGAATGTATTTTATGAACAGCCTCTTATGTTTTATATAGATTTGTTTAAAAAAAATATTTCATAATGAAATCTCAATAATAACTTACTTCTGAAATGTCGACATCGGTTTCGTTATCATGGAATTTACTTTGGACGGGACTCGGCCATGCTGAAGTCACTCCCAATACCACAAACGCTAATGAAACTGAAAATGTATAATATTTATTTTCATAAATGATAATATTTATATGCACGTAAACATATAATTACAACTTCAATCGCTTCCTTTGTGAGACTTATTCATAATTCTACTGCACCTAAATATTATAAGTAGTAGTAATGCATTGAAAATGGGATATACACTTACAAAACGACGCGAGTTGGTTTTTTTCGAATTTAGCAAGTTCTAGCTCAAAAGTGACAACCATTGCAAACGATACTATAAATAAAAAAATAAAAAATTTACCATATGTGAAACTTCCTATTTTCAATGGTTTAACGCCACGGTATCTGTACCTATACATATAATAAGAATGAAAAATTGTCTATTAATGTGTCTGTACTTTTTTGATTGAAGTGAAGGAAAATTAAGAAGTTAAGAATAAGTAATAAAATACAGTAACATCATTTTTTTTAATGTCTGTCTCTTTGTTTGTGCACGCACCACTGCTAAAGTACAATGTTTATGACAAAACGTCACCAAGGAATCATAAAGCGTATCCTCGAGTACATTATAATCTTAATAATCTAAAATATTTTTTTACAAGTTCCGATTATTTTTCGTACAGAAACTATAATGTACCGCATTCTGTAATGTACTATTTGCATATACCTATACATACCACGTATGTAATCTCTAATGAACATCTAAATACGTTTGGTTTATGTTTGTATTATAAGTTTAAATGCATACATAAACAAAACCGATCGACGTACAATTTCATTAATCTGTGTAATCTTAACTATAAAATCATATGTCATATCATACGTATTTCTCCTGCATTATTTAAAATCGGATAATTATTATTAACTCTTTATGAAAAATCTAACTGTATTCGTATGTATTTCGGAGCCTTCAGACTGAACTTATAATAAAACCCTAAATAATTCAGCCGCTTGATTACCTATTTCGCATGAGTAAAACGATATTTGTATCTATCAGGGATAAATTACCAACTTTGATTTTAACTTGTCAGTTTAAAACCGACTTTTAGCCGTTTTTATTATTTCTGTTATCACTCCGCTCTGGACATGATCAGGAAGTGGTTAACATACGTCATTAGTTTCCCGTATTAGTAATTATTACTGTTGCGATAAGTATAATTTTTTTTTAATTTTGATACATTTCCACTTTCAGACGTCTACCTACACAGATGTTTTCTTTTGTGAGGCACCATGCAAAGCTAGATGGCTCAGATATTTATAATTTATACGCTTTGCACACTTTCATACAAGAAAATTCTTTAGTATTGCTATATAAATATAAAATAAAAAGACTTACCACTTAACGTTATTAAATACTGAACTGCCCTGCTCGTTCGCGCCATCCTAATAAGAAAAGTGTTTTTTTAATTATTAACTTTTAACATAAACAAAAGCTTCGTATGTTATCACATTACATTACGTTATATTTAGTACTAACACCACTGTGCTATTACGAACAAACGATTGTATTGTTATTTGTAAGTATAACTTACAAAACTCAATAGGGACTTCCTATTTAAAATTGTTTCAAATGTATGTTTATTTAGTTACGATACCATTTGCATTAAAACGTAACAAAAGAAGGAATATACTTTTTCACTAGCTGAATAAAAAATCAAATCGACGGAACGCCTTTATGCCTACTGCTCCAAAACTAACGGCCAACGGGAGGCAAATCTAGTGAACAACTATTGACGTATGACGTACCCATAAGCTCAAAACCCGACTGGAAAATTATCGGACAAGAACTAAGCATAACTATGAAACGCTTACAATGTAAATATAATATTACTAGTGAATTGATACCTTATGTACTATTAGCTGACCTGGCAGACCTTGTTTAGCCTTTTCGAGTAGTCAGTCACATCCACTACAGCATCATCTATCGCGTTATAATCACTTATCGCGATAAAAAGTATCCTATCTCTCATGTTGGATCAAACTGCAGGCAGTGTGCAAAATTTGATTAAACCAATTCGGTAGTTTAGGAGTTCATCGCGAACAAACAACGTGACGTGTTTGTAACTTTTTATATGTATAAAAATGTACTTTACATGATGAACAAACAAATTACATTAGTTTTGTACTCGACAAAACACATACCACTACCTCTCTTTAGTTGCTGGACGAGCTCTGTTAGAGAAGAATTACATCTCAAGATGTATAAAATACAGTGCATATTTTTAAGCGTTACTATTTCGGGGCTGTAAAATTTCTCATTATAATTACACTTATAATCTGGTACAATCATTTCATTACATACTAAAGTACTTTTGCAACTTTATTTAGTAATAAAGTTACAAAACAAACTACATCAAATAAACTATACTACTAAACTCGCACGAAGCTTGACTTGAAGCGATGATGGCTGAATTGGTAGTTTGTAGGGACGCCGCGTTAATGGGCGTGAGTTCGAATCCCTACAATAAGCCTGAGCTTTCGGTGACACTATAGCGAGGTGTAATTTTTCTAATGCCCACCTGGCTAGCTCAAGAAGAAAATCTGCCACGAAATCTCTATTGGTATGTTCCGATAGTGGCAATTGAGAGACAATTTCTCCACTAGGTTTAGCGTGTCTAGGCATCTTGGGTCACATCAACACTTAATATCAGGTGAGATTATGACCATAACGCTAAATCTATAACTATAAAAAAACACAGTACTGCTTCATTTGTATAGGAACTATATACAAAAGTTTTATTCGTTATAAAAGTAACAAGTTTTATTCTTATTTGTTAACTTATGAACTGCGATAGTAAAGTAAATGTTTACGCTGAGATTGAATTCACAAATGCATACAGAGAACAGAGAGGAACAAGTATGTAATAAAAAACCTTTCAATCATTTAGT
This sequence comes from Actias luna, assembly GCA_039707435.1. NCBI lineage: Eukaryota > Metazoa > Arthropoda > Insecta > Lepidoptera > Saturniidae > Actias > Actias luna. The sequence continues at coordinate 5,625,822 of JAZHAC010000003.1, forward strand.
TCAAAATTACTTCCAATTTAGTTTGGATTGTATCGTTTATTTCAATTGCTATATTCATCCAGCTTTTATAAATAACAAAATATGTAAATGAAATTCAATAATATAAGTACAGAGTTACGGAAAAAAAACTATTTTGATTATTTTTTCCATTACCTATTTATTATTTTATTATTAATTAATTTAATAAAGTCCATCAAAATTAACATAATAATTTTTGTTGGCTTATTAATTTTTGGTTTAATTTATATTACTACAATACCGAATAAAAGGGCATATTCATTTTGTAATAAAAACATAAAACCTTTAAGAAATTCGAAATTACTTATAATTAACTCATTAATCAACTTACTCTGATCACGTTGAATTTATTTAGAGTGAAAATACTTTCTCAAACTTATTTACACAATTTTAATCAAATTTAGGCCGTTAGAAAGTACACGTCTACTGTCAACAGTCAATAACGACACGACAAAAAACCTATTAATGAAACCACCACTGATATACAAAAAAATATTGTAAGTATTTTTACTAGACCTGATATAAAAATGTTTGAAACGTCCACTACGTACAAAACACCATACACTACTTAGCCAATTCAGTACCGTGGACGATAATAACTCGGAAATTGTCAGTGTGGCAGTCAACACAAAACGCGACGATAATGAAACCAAGAGAAATTAAATATAAACTGGGAGCCCCCTTAAAAACATACAGAGTCGTAATGGGGAATACCGTTCAAGTATAAGTATTCGTCTGTCTACAATTTGCATTTATTGTAATTGGATTTACCTATACGTGTATATAAAAGACTTAAAAACTAGCCCCATTTACTTGAAAATTGCCATGGATATTTCTTTCACGGCGTAGACCTCCACTAAGAACGGATATTACTATCACAAGTCGTTCATGGGAAAAAACAAGCGATGCGATGATAGCTCAGTGGTAGTCTGTACGACTTCACGTCAAGGGACGTGAGTTCGAGTCCAACCACATACAATGAGCTTGAGCTTTAGGTGAAGGAAAACATCGTGAGGAAAACTTAGCATGGTGGTAGGACTTTTTCTAAAAAGCCCGCCTGGCTAACAACCACCCTCAAGTAGAAACCTGGTGATATGCAGTATACCATGCAAAAACAACAGTGACTTCTGAGAAACCGTAATCAATAAAAGTATATCATACTGGCCAGTAAGCCTCTCGGTAAACTTATTTTTTTGTTATGCGGGAAATCGCTCCCGCGATTGCTTGAGCAGGCTACGAGACGTATGTACGCTCACCTATCGCGTATCGCCTGAAAAACCTAATAAAAATCCCCACAAAGACCCTAAATTCCCCCTGAATTTGCAGAGACCCCGAATCACGATTGCATAGCTTCCAAAACCAATCGGATTGGAATCGGGATTTCACGCACTCGTAACACCTCTGGATGTCAACGAACCTGGTCCGATGGCAGACCGCTATACACCATGGACAAACTATGACTACACGCATGGGCCGCATGAGCATATGACAACCGCCTAATACGTTGCTGCACAGTTACAAGCTATCCAATCTCCACACTGAGCAGTTTGTGTTTAAGAAAGCTTGAGATCATTCCTATGACTCCATGGAACCGCTCGTTAAACGCGAGATGGAAGCTCTCGCAATCTCTCTGCCGTCTCCTTTGCTGAGATGACCTATTCACAGGAGGAGACTACCGAGTGTTTATTTATAGATATTTTTTTTATAGTTAAAGTTTAGCGTTATGGCCGTAATCTCATCTGATTTTAAGTGACGATATAGCCCAAATTGGTAGACACACTAAACCTGTGGCGAAACTGGCTCTCAAGTGCAGCTGTCGAAACACACCTATTGATATTTGGCGACAAATTTTCAACTTGAGGGTGGTAGCTAGCCAGGCGGACATTAAAAAAAAGCCCTGTTATCATACTATGGTGTTCATCACAATGTTTTTATTCACCGACAGCACAAACTCATCTCCTTAACGACAAACCCGAGGGAATAATAAAATAATAATAATAAAAGTCATTGTTATTATCATATTATGCGTAATGATCTCAATCATCTTAGTACAGATCTCTATCACTGTGCTTGTTTTCTGAATACACACCAGCTGACCCAATAATGCAGCTTATTTTTTTTATCATGATATCACATAATTCATATTTTTAACTAACCATTTTAAAATAAAATTATACTACAAGTAATAACAATAATGATAATAATAATATAATTGTATTAACAAGTATAACAGCATAAAAATCTTAAGCAAATTTCTTATTAGACTTCTGGAATTAATATAATATCAAAAACCATGTTTTCACATAAGCAATAACAGGCACGCAATATTAATTATTATGAAAAAAAATAACCAAGGTAAACTTACTTTATTGTTTCTTTCATAAATTATAAAATGTTTTATAAAGGTACCATAAAAAATCAAAAAACTTTGGCATTATTTATTAATGATAGATAATACACCACTGCATTAGCAATTTTTTTTAAACATGTGGAAATACAATAAAAAAATTAAAACACCAACTACGACACTAATGTGTAAACATCCTATTAAAGCTAATGTTGATTGATACAATTTAAAACAACCTAAAATAAAAACCTTTAAATTTTCATCAGTGCTGCCAGGATTTATGAGTAAAAAATTTCGTTTCATTTACTAAATAGCTATATTCTTCCTGCAAAAATAATTTTTAAACAAAGTATCACTAGTCTTTGGTATATACTGTATACAAACTTTATAAATGGAAAAGTCTAATGCATAAATTTTCTAATTCTTTCCTTTTTTGGAGAAACAAACCTAATTAAAAAAATAGTAATGTTAAAATACGATTTGTTATTAGGTATCAAAAGAACTAGTAACGTACCAATACGATAGTAACGAGTACGAATACATACGGGTACGCTGGTTTTCGTTACATTTACTCCTCTACAAATATGTTGGAAATACAAATTACATTTGTGCTTGTGTAAAAAATACATATTTATGTATATATTTATGTTTATAATGTATTAAGGATCTTACAGAAAACTACTGAATTTGCAATGAATTTTGTTTTGAATATTTTATACGTAACAAATTTATTATTCTCAAATATTATATATGTATATCATAGAAATGTTTTATATTTTTAAAGTTATATTGTTTTCATGAAAATAGTTAATTCAGACATCAACGGTACTTACACGAACGGAAACTGTTGTATTAATAACGAAGTGCATTCGTAAGTAACTTTTCGGTACTTGGTATTAGATAGTGTACCCGTTACTCGGTACGGAATATAAACGGTTTGTTCAGCTCTATAAATTTCACCTGGCAACATTAAAAACTCCTTTCAAATGTGTCGTGTGGCGTAGGCTTACATATATGTTGAATTTATAGAAAACCTTAAATTCAGCCCTGTTAATACCATGTCGGAACATGTATTACCGGCTGAAGAGCCTATAAAATTTATAGCGCCCATAATTCAAGACAATCCCACAGGATGGGGACCGTGCGAAATGCCGGAACAATTCAGGGATATGCCCTACCAGCCTTTCAGTAAAGGAGACCGCTTGGGCAAGATAAGTGACTGGACGGTTGTGCAAGACAAAAAGTACCAGAGTAAGCATACAAAGATTTTGTTCTAAATTAATAATTTATATAGTTTTTGACAAAAATATGGGATTTTTTGAGGTTATGATGACGTTTCTTTTAGTAATCGTGTTGAGGCCCTATTAAATATAAAAATATGTATTATGTGAAAAAAGTTAAACAGCATTCTGTATAACTACTGTTATAGTTTGTATATAAACAATGCTATTTTAATTTTAAAAAATATACTTTCAGTTCTACCAATAGGGGAAATTAAATTATAACTTTAATATTTTACAAAATTCATCATAAGTAAATCATCCAATTCTGTTATTGCCTTACGTTAATATAATAGGTTGCTTGAACCTAAATTAATGGTCCATTTTAAGTCAGCAAAACTTAGTATAATTTTTTTTATTCTTCTACATTTTACCAGCTCTACTTCAAGGCTATGAAATAAATTAATAGTATATTTGTATGCTAATAAATATCAGTTGATTAATTTACTTGAAATACCAACGCACAGCATGATTTGTAGTTTTATATTTAAATGAAATTTAATACATTCTGTAGCTAAAATTATAGGAAAATATTGAAATAAAAATAAATACATTTTACATGGTAAAGACTCAGACTCAGATTCTACAAGACTTGAAATTTTATAATAACTGACTACATATTATAATGAAACAGTAGATTAATGTATACTTCTATATTATTTTTAGATAAGTACGCATCACAGTTTGGTGCTGGTTCATCATATGCCTATTTCCATGACGAAGATGAGAGCACTTTCCACTTGGTGGATACAACTAGGGTACAGAAACCACCATACCAACGAGGTCGTGCTCGTGGACAGCGTGGACGTGGTGCTAGAGGTGCCCGTACTCCCGGTGGCATGACTACTTTGAACAAGGTATAAAATATTTAAGATGATATTATATACTTATGTCTTACTTATCTTTCTTTATCTGAAGCAATGATAGCTCATTTAATAGTGTGTACAGATGTAATGTCAATGTATGGGTTTGAATCAACCCACAATGAGCTTTTGGTGAAGGAAAACATTGTGTGGAAACCTTAGCATGATGAATTTTTCTAATACTCACCTGGCTAGCTACCACCCTCAAGTTGTAAATCTGTCAGCAAATACCTATCGGTGTGTTCCAGCAGATGGACTTGAAAGCCAGTGCCTCCACTGTCTTGGGCCACTTTGTCACTTAACATCAGGAGAGATTGTGGATATAATACCAAACTTTAACTATAAAAGAAATTGAGTCAATAAGTTATTAGTTTCTTGATTAATAGAAATAGTAGTTTTTGAAATATAACAGTTCATAAATCCACACTACTGAGGTAAGCTTGCTAGATATTGAATATAGTAATATTGTGTACTGTGCAAGTTAGATACTTGTATTCCATGACCTATATATCTTTATGGGAATGTAAAAATAGAAGCTTTGTAGGATATGATATCTATGCACATCACATATATTTATTCTGTATATGAGTTTTAAATGTAAATTGCTTTATAAGTGATAATTAAAGTATTCATAATTTTAATGTGTATCGATTGCCCCAAACTTTACGACATCTCTGAAAATGCCACAACACAAATTTAGTTTACAAAGGCACAGTATGGGTCTTGGGTCTTACTATTTAAATAAATTTAATTTAATAACAATTGTAAAAGTAGTTATATAAATAAAAATTATATTCTAAGTATTATTTACTCAACTATACCAAGAGCAAGTGGGAACTAGTTGTTGTGTTGGCACAACCTATACTGAAATACATTTGTTAAAAGTATTAGCAATAATAAAAAATAATGTTAATTTATTATGCAATTCAGCAACGTGATCGGAAACTTGGCAAGAGATGGGGCCAAAGAGGTGCACCAATGAAAATCCGTGATGCCTCTGTTACTGTACGCCCTACGTGGGTCACTATTGAAGACATGGACTTCCCACGATTAGCTAAGCTCTCTTTACCTGGTATCAAAGAAGGTAAGAAAAAATGAACAACTTTTAATATGTCAGTAAATAAAATCAATGTTATGTTATGTGAACAAAAGTTGAAAGAGTTATTCCAAATATTAAAAAGGGCTTATAATTTAACTCAAGAGTTCCCAAAATGTGCGCCATAGAGAGTGAAGAAATGAGACATGAAAGGATTTTCTTTACCATTCTCGTATCATTGTACCTATCTATTTCGCCCAGATAAGTCTAGGTCGCCGCGACAAAACAGTAAACATGTATGTGCGCCGCGAACTGAAAAGATTGGGAGCCTCTATTTTAACTGATAATTTTCTATAAAAACTTATTTTTCTCAGTCTTATATTTCAACAAAAGTAATTATTCTTGTTATAATATCCATTCCTGCAATTGTTTGAAGCTATTAAATGTCAGATTAAAATTCATATCCATGTCCAGAGCCATGAACTGAAATTTTATACCCTTAACTTCCCCAAATGAAATGTTAGGCAATAAATTTACATTCTATTATTTTTTTAGGTGAGGATATTGTGTGCTGTGGTACACTGGAGTATTATGACAAGGCATATGATCGTGTCAATGTAAAACATGAGAAGATTCTGCAGCGTATTGATCGTATTTTCCATACAGTAAGGCACATTAAAAATATATATTTTTTAAAGTTCAATAATTTGCATATAAATGTATAATTTATATTAATACTAGCTGTGCCTGCGACATCGTTCGCATGGAACTGAAAATTATTTAACTAATTTGTAACTTATGTTACTTTGAAATAATATAGCATTCTAATGGTGAAAGAATTTTTGAAATCGGTCCAGTAGTTTTTAAGTTTTATTCATTACAAACAAAAATAGAAAAACTTTCCTCTTTATTGTAGTATACATAATAAAGTGGTAAAGTTTGTTTGTTTGAATGAGCTTGTCTTAGAAACTAGCAACTGGATATCAGAAATTATTTTTGTATTTATTAGAGCAATCATTGAGGAAGACTTTGGGCTATTTAAGGTCATACTACCACCAATAAGTGCGAAGCAGTATTGAAAAAATTTCAAAAACACCCACAATTTTTTATATCGTCTTTAGTTCCACTCGAAGTTAAGTTATTTAATAAAAAATAATGAGAATTGCAAAACTTGTCGTCAGTTATATAACCGGAACAATGCTGTTATAGATTACTATAATGGATAAGATTTTTTCCATAAAATCTTGGCTGCACCTGCAAGTCGCAAAGCTAAGATTTTATGGCATTTAGTCATTAATTTTTGACATATTTATATGTTGTAATTAAAACTACACATGTGATTGCTTCAATACAACTGCTTTATTCATATGTACCTGCATCATCATAATTGTAATAATAAATTGACAAAGATACCACTAAAGTCAAGTAATACCAATATTTAGCAAACTTGTAAATCTATTGTCTTAAAATAAAATTTACAATGTATCTTAATACAATAAGATTGCACTTTTTTTTGTTGAGTTAATGTTTTATTCGCAGGTTACTACAACTGATGACCCAGTAATCCGTCGGTTGAGCAAGACAGCTGGTACTGTTTATGCCACTGATACCATCTTGGCCACCATTATGTGCTGCACTCGGTCCAACTATTCATGGGATATTGTCATTGAGAAAATTGGTGAGCCTCTTATTTTTCATACTCATTTATCAGAATCACTTTACCCTAGCCATAATACCCTATGTACTGTATATTCTATATTCCTTACAAGTACGAGATCAAAAAAGCACTACATATTATAATCTATATTATACATTATTATATATATTAACATTATAAAGCTTTAAAAAGTTTGAACATGCTAATCTATTTTTTACCACCAATGTTCACTCTACCACCAGCTTGAGCTTGAGCAGGACTTGAGCTGTATTTAAAATGTTACAAAAATGGGCTAAAATTAATAAATATTTTTTATTTACACATGAATGAAGTCTTAGACACTGCTAGTCAAGTATATATTCATTACATAAAAGAAAGTATTTATTATGGCGAGTATACCATGTATATTGGCTAAATTCAACTTAGCATTTTCAATGCTCAAAACATACCTTCAGCCGTTCCACATGACACCCACGGTTGTTGGTATTGTAGCGAAAATGTCACTAAGGACGTCATTATTTTCACTGACGCTAAGCTCACAGCGACCCATTAGCAAGAGCTTACTTTACTCCATTCCTCATGATTTAAGGGTCGGAAGCTAGTGAAACGAGAAAAATCGTGGACGTTAACTTTGGGAATGTAGCCATTGTAACAGTTATAATTATAATCAGAACTTAGCCGAGTAATCAGTATTATAAAATTAATTAGATATTCTTAACCTGTGCTCTTTTTTTTTGGCTTTATTTATTTTAGGGACTTCGGTCCAAAAAACATAGTACTCTGACCTTGTTGTATGTGAAAAATATAATTACAGTCAAATATGTCCTAAAACTACTTAAAACTATCACAAAATTCCATATGTGGAAGAATCTCAAGTACCCCACACTTAAACAGACAGGTCAGCTGATATATATCCAGCCATAAACAGGGGTCATAGAGATCTGTACTGGACACTTTGATACACATGTAACAAACTTGTTAAAATAATCGCAGTTAAGCATTGATAATTATACGTCTTTCAAATATTATTTATTCAAATTATACGAGTTTCAAATCACAAAAATGCTAAATAAGTTGTTACTTCTAAAAAGATGTTTTTAACTCACTTTAATCGGTTTCTTTGTTACACTCTACCGCTGAGTATCATTGCTGGATTTAATCTTGCTATCTGTTCAGGTGATAAGCTGTTTTTGGATAAGCGTGATAATACGGAGTTTGACTTGCTTACGGTGAATGAGACGTCTGTGGAGCCGCCAGCAGATGATGGAAACTCCATCAACTCTCCGCGCAATCTCGCGCTGGAAGCTACTTTCATCAATCATAATTTCAGTCAACAGGTAAATATCTTAATGGTAATAACATGAATCTAACTTGTTTTTTCGTGTGGAAATACATTTACTCACCTAATGGGCTGGAACCCTGGGAATACCCACCAAAACTCCACGGTGTTCTTCTGTCACCTATCGGGCCGGGGAGCAGGGGCTGTGGATACAGCCTTTTTTTATTGGCGGAGAAGATCTATTACGACGATATATCTCATCTCGAGGGATTCGTCCGATGTTACACCAAGAACACCCTTTAACCTTTGTGGGCCCTAAAATTCCACTGCCACTTCAAACGCAGCCTAACCTAACGACATCCAACCTAGCTCTATTAAAAAAAGTTAAAGCCCTGTGAAACTGTCCAAGCTTTAACTCTTTGAAAATAAAACTTATTAAATATTTTTGTCCATGCAGGTACTGAAATCGGGAACGAATGAGCCCAAATACAAGTTCCCGGAGGCTAATCCGTTTGTCTCTGAAGAGGAAGGGGAAATCGCTTCGGTTGGATACCGCTATCGTAAATGGAACTTGAATAATGGTGTTGTAAGTAAAACTGGTTTATTTATTACTTGTCTATATTTATTACAACTTTCTCCTATCTTAAATACTTTAAATACATAAATTACGTAGTTGACTGTCAGTAAGAGATTTTTAAAAGGAAAGGCGATTGTTTGTCCTTTCAAGAATTTATAATATAATAAATTATATGTCCGCATTATATGGGTCTCAGTATTTATGTATAGAGATATTACAGTAGGTAACGCATATTGTGTTATATTTGTATTATTTATAGCGCCCATACGGTTTTCTCTAATATACAGAGTAATTAATGAAAAAGATTTGGGTTATAATTCATTAAGGCTTTGTGTACAGTGGTCGAAATATGACAGTGATCGTTAGAGTCGAAAAACCAAGCCAACTGGGAACTTTAATGGCGACAGCAGCTAAACCATAACCTAACCAATAGATTATATGAAAACAATGTATTAATGAATTATTCCGTTTATAAAGATCTTTTAAATCTACGCTATACATCTATCTTGAATGATTAACACAATTACTCGTGCGAATCTAGGGCATGTTGCTAGTTTAATATATGGACCGTTTATTTTGAAAGTGGTGTAAGTCCATTTTCTTTTGTTTCGAGAAAATTAAAAGTTACTATATTTGTTGATAATGCAATTTCATTTACCGACCGATTTTAAGTTGTACAAAACATGGGATTTTTTTGAGAAATTAAACACGAACTAGTTATATATAAAAAAATTACATTAAATTAAACATGAATTACGAGATAGCTAATTTTTCTCAAAAATGGACTTAAACCACTTTCAAAATAAACGGTCCATATATTGTTACCTTTATAAGAATTGCTCACTTAATAATATTTGATTTAGATTAACAGTTTCCTTAATGTTCAGCAAAAAAACAAATTCGTTTGCATTATAGTAAACTTCTCATAATGTTTGATATTGAAAACTTTATAAGTTTTAATAAAACGATACACTTTTCCAGGTATTGGTAGCTAGGTGTGAGCACGACGCGGTGATGCAGGGGCCACAGAACGAGACACAGTTCCTGACGATCAAGGCTCTGAACGAGTGGGACTCGAAGCTGGCCAACGGTGTGGAGTGGCGCCAGAAGCTGGACACGCAGCGCGGCGCCGTGCTCGCTAACGAGCTCAGGAACAACTCTTGCAAGCTCGCCAAGTGGACTGTACAGGTAACCTCACTCACATCTTCGTTTCCGCTTAAAACTGTATGGGATGGTAAGGAACAGCTCTTGTGTCTAACTGGATCGCTACCCCTAAATATATATAATAATAGCACCAAGAGGAGACCGTACAGATAACATCAATGTTCGAGCTGTCCACGACCAGCAAAATTGAGCGTACAGTAACTTGTGTTTAAAATGTATGTATATTTTTCTTTATATATATTTAAGGATTTAGCACTATAGCCACAATCTCTCCTGATGTTTAGTGACAATGTGGCCTAAGACGGTGGAGGAACGTTTTAAACTTTGGAAGGTGTGTAATGGTTCAACCGGAAGGTTAGAGCTACCGCCACCAATTTATACACCAATCCGCCAGTCAAAGTTTCTGGGTCACTTCACCACTAAACAATTCGTAAATACAGATCCACTGACCCTACATATGCCCACAAATCACCACTTACGTTTACTGAGGTCCAAAAACGCAATTATCTTCAATAGAATAATAAACGGCGAGCCACGTTATCAAACCGAAATCCTCCTGCGTTTAACTATAAGAGTATGGAGAGTAGAGACAAAGATCGCCATCTTTGTGTATGGAAAAGTTTCCGTAAAAATGCGTCCAATAAGGGTGGCACTGCGTTAGCCTAGGATTAATTTTAAAGAAAGCACCAAAAGTAATTAAAATAACATAGAGACATAAACAAGGCCCGATTAATTTCCGTTTGGTAAAATATGTATTTATTTTAACATAATAATTTATTTGTTGAAATATAAACATTAAGTCTTATGGGATTATATAAATAAGGTATAAATGTTTTTACATTTATACCTTATTTAAATCAACAAGCGGGTTAAACAGATATTTAACGAATATATATAAATAAATAAATAAATTCAGTAAACTTTACTCCGTCTACAACAGCTATCTTCATATCGTAGTTTATCGAACGCCGGCGCTATTCTGGCAGGTACTGGAATCTCTATTTTCAGTATAAGGCTGGACACTTTTTTAACTTTCCGCCCACAAGAGATGGTGCTCCTTGCCTCAACCTTCCATATGTATAAGGCGACGACCGTGCAGTATTTAATATTTTTATGTACCACCGTAAACAACAACAAGCACGCAGCTCCGCTCGTGTCAATATTTTTTTTTTTTCAACAATCTGAGATATGATTGTTTTGTATATGATCTGTGCGTAACAGTATTACCTGATAATTGTGTTCGACTTTATCTCGACCAACACACATTATATACACAAACACAATTAGTAGGGCTTTTTCTAACCCTCACCTGATTAGCTACCATCCTCAAGTTGAAAATCTATCGCTAAATACCTAAACATATGTTCTGTCGGTTGCGCTTGAAAGCAAGTTTTATCACTAGGCATAACTGTTCATAATCTTTGGCCACAACGTAACTTAACATTAGGTGATATTATGGCATAAAAACTTATAAAGTACAAAAAATCTATTTATTTATAACATAAAGTCGATTTGAATACCGCAGCGGCGTCATCAGTAAACTTATAAAGTACAAAAAATCTATTTATTTATAACATAAAGTCGATTAGAACACCGCATCGGCGTCATCAGTAGACGTAAGTCCTAATATATTAATACTAACAAGGGCATAAAATAGTCAAATTCATAAGGGTCTCATTTAGGATGATGCTATATACATTATCACGACTTGTATAGTCAAATATTCGAACCACCCAAAAATTAATACAAACAAAAATCATAAGTAATCTCTGTGAGTAAAAAATTACTATAGTTATAAGATTTTTGTTTCTATTTTTATTCTATTTTAATCTAAGGTTTAGTGTGCAAATGAAACTAAGAGAAATTATAGCACTCTGGTGACCTCATTGCTCTGATAGTCTAAACATGCGATTGATAAGAAGGCATAGTAAAGATAATTTTTCACATTATCATAAATTTAAAACCAGTCTAATACACTTTATCGTATTTTCATTATGATTTTCACAATATATCGTATCGTATATGAGAAATTGTATGTTCATGTTTCTTTCTTGCTACATAATAAATTAAGTTCACTACTTTTTATTGTATAAAAAAACTATAATTGGTTCATCAAATTTAGTGCTGCCTAGCCTACTTAATTCCTCAAAAATTTTGTATACAATATACAAATTCCACAAAATGATTATTTAGCAATCCGTTTCTTTTTCAAAAATCGACACAAATGTTATTACACCTATTTCTCAGCACCTAATAAAATTGTATTGTATACTAATTATAATCTTGACTATATTAATATGTGAATACAAACTCTGATTTTCAGCCCAATAGGCAATAGAAGAAGACCGCGGAGTATTAGTGGGTATTATTACTGGCGATCAATTCGCTGGGTGAGTTCCACATAACCCTCCCAGACCACCAGAGAAAGGATGCCTAAATGCATTTCCTCTCGTAAAAAAAGGAGAATTAAGGTTTAGATAAAATTTTAACTTTGTTGATGAACTAGAAATCGTTCACGTGAATTACAGTATAAAAATTAAAATATATAAAATAATTCACCATTATTAAAAACGATATCAAGCACAAAAGGTATTATTAAATCAATACAGAATAACTGTTTATATCTTTATTCTAGGTATATATTGAGAATAAACAAATTTCTAACACGAAAATTACCCAAATCTTTGAGATGCATTTTCGTAACAAAGCTTTGCCGTACTGACTCACATTCTTAACGCGTGGTGGTACTTCTTTATGATTAAAAAGACCACCTGGTAGAAGTGAAATATCACTATATTGGTCTCGCTCCCTTAGTTGCCTCGAACCGACTTTACCCGAACGAGCGTTACACAAAAAGGTGGCGGATTAGAATTTCAATCACTTCCATAGAAGTATCACTTCAAAATCTATACAAATAAATAAAATTTATGTGTCTGTTTGTAATGTCAAAATAACAACTTTTTATTAAATGCATATGAAAGTGTATACGGTATTCAGAGTCAAAAAAAATATATTTTTTTCTTTAATTTCTGTTTGTCTGTTCCGGATAATCTCTGAAACGACTGGACGCATTTTGACGGGACTTTCAGTGACAGATAGCTGACGTTATAAGCAATAACTTAGACTACTTTTATTTTAAAAAAATGTTAGGGTACCGTGAAATAAAAGGAATTCTGGACACAGCTAGTTATACATATATATTTAAAGGTAAAGTAAACTGAGGTAGAGTAAACTGAGCTGGTGATATCGGTTGGATCCAGGCGCTGTTGGCCGGGTCGGACCAGATAAAGTTCGGCTACGTGTCGAGAGCGCAGGTGCGGGACAACTCGCGCCACGTGATACTCGGCACGCAGCAGTTCAAGCCGCACGAGTTCGCGGCCCAGATCAACCTGTCGATGGACAACGCGTGGGGCATACTCCGCTGTATTATCGACATTTGCATGAAGCAGAAGGACGGTAAGTTAAACCTCTTCGATTACATCAGAACTACTCAGCTGTCATCATTTTTTTTTTTATTAACTTGGTGTTTAATATCCTAGGCGTTACGAACTTCCTCATTGTAACGCATTTATTCATTTATTGATTGATTACAAATCTATCAAATTGGCTCCTAATTTCAAAGTTCTATGAATCCTTCTTACTTTAGAGTGTCTTACTTATTTTTTCCAAAATTAAACTCGAAGATTTTATTAAATAATATTTATTTATAATATATCTTAAATACAGAACGTTTCGACAAGAGACACGATATCGCTAAACCTATATATTTTAATTAAACGTTTGTCATTTTCTTTTTTCAATGTTAATTATATTCGTCTTCATATGCTATAGTGACCTATCATCAGGTTTTATCGCAAACATTATTGAATTTCATACTACTGAACTGTCTCTGTTGACATCATAATTTGATATATTCGTGTCTCACATTTAAATATCAACTTTTCTTAAATTTTTCAAATTTCACCCTGAACTAAACGCATCTAAACTTAAGTAATTGTTTTCAGGTAAATACTTGATCATGAAGGACCCCAACAAGCCCCTTATTCGTCTCTACGACATACCGGACAACACGTTCGAATCGGACGCCTCCGAAGAAAGCGGCGACGAACAAGTCGATACACCATTCGCACCACTGTACTCGTATGGAAACACCAAAAGAATTTAACCAAAAGTGGTATACAGTGCTACTTTAGAACATTACAAACATAAAGTGTAAAGTAGAAAGTTCCATATTATTTCTTACTGTCAAAGCTGTCATCTGTTCATCCGATTTCAAATACAATCATATGTATTTCTTGTTTTTATTCTTTCAATTACAGTTTTATAACCACGATATGCCTTTTATTATTACCTGTTCTTGTTTAATCGAATATTTATTTATTTATTATTTTTTAGAAAAGCTTTACAGGCTGAACTTTAAAAAATATATGAAAAAGAAAAATGTTGCTAATTATATAAGCGTTCGTCTATAAATAGCATACATAATCTGCGATTAACAAAGTTTCCATTATGAACCAAGATAAAATCGAGTCGAATCCCTGCAATGAGCTTGAGCATTCGGCGAATGAAAACATCGTGATGGTATCATAGCATGGTGGCAGGGCTTTTTTTAATGCCCGCGTAGCTAGCTACCACCTTCATATTGAAATAATGCCGCCAAATACCTGTAGGTGTGTTACAGCAGTTGCACTTGAGAGCCAGTCCCTCCACTAGGCTTAGTGTGTCCACCGACTTGGCCCACATCGTCATTTAACATCAGATGAATTTGTGACCACAGCATTAAAACGTGTATTGTATCCAGTAACCTTGCGAAGCCCTACTGATAACTAATAAAACTCACTCTGGCTTGAGACACTGATCAACCCCTTATTACGTTATTCGCAAAAGCAAAGCGACAGTAAAAATCGCTAAAATATCTGCTTCAAAATGAAAAATTCGTAGAATGTATTGGCGTTGCTGTATTTAATTTGTCAATTTACTGCCGATTATTTGCGACTTTTTTATTAGTACCTCTGAACGAACAGCGTTAATTTTTGACTCATTATCAAAGACTTTGTTTATACAACGTATTCAAGGTAATACAGAGACAACATAAAATTATCGTCGATGTATACACATAAAAATCGATGTGTGGAGGTATGTTTATCATATACTCCAAACCAAGTGCACCAATTTTGATATAATTTTGAGGCAGTCTAAGAATTAATCTTTATCTGTGAAGAATGAATCTATGACTTTTAGTAGCGATTAGTGGTTTGTTCCTGAAGAGAAAAACCATTTTATTATTATGGCGTCTGCCTATGTAGCAAACTTAGCAAATGTCAAGTAATTATTACTATTATATCCAGTATATAATATTAATCGACGATCATTACTTTTTAATTCACTACCAGTCACCGCTCATGTAGATTAGCTATTAATAAATAAAACACAAATATTTATAAACATTTATTTACAGTAAATTAATTATTTGTACTAACTTTTTTTTTACGTAGGTAAATAAAGTTTTGCTTCCCCTCCCAGCCCGGGGGGACTGAGAAGTGTATGCGGGACTCACCCGGCGCTTAGCGCCGGGGAATACCCACTAAAACCCCACGGTCGTCTGTCGCCTTCCTGGGACGATGCGGGTCCGTGCTTGCAATTCCGCGTCACCCCAGCGAAATATATTAAACAATTGCTACCTAAAGATATTAATATTTTTGGCATGGTCCTCGTATTCACACAGTGACTCACTTGCACCAATAGTCTACAAATTAATATATTATAATTCGCAAACTTGAAATTTTTGGAATAATTTAGTAGCCTCGTTGTTTTTATTCTTTTTTACTTAGGTTGGATATATCACGGGTGATCAAGCCCAAATCCAAGTCCAAAAGTGTCTTCTTGTAGTTTTGAATTTTACAGCAAATAGCAACGGCGACTATCGCCAAGTAATAAGAAACTTGTCCTTTTGTTTGTCATTAAACGTATCTTTTTATATAAAAACGAGGCAAAGTCACGTAATCGTGCTTAATGGAAAGTTCTGTACAATGACAAAATAAGGACTACTGTGAAAAGACATCAACGATCCATTGACAGTCGCTCAATCTTTAGGTAACTTTATATTACTTCGATGTTCAACTAGTATAATGTGACTAAAAAGATCTCATCCAACTGGAAAATATTTATTTGCATACAGTTGGATCAATCCTGCATGACGCTCAAGATATAGCGAGAGGGACTCATTATTCTCCTATAACTATTTATATTAAAACTTATTAGTTTATGGTAATATACTTACAATATCTGTATTAATGTTAATTGTTTAGTTCTATGCTTGCTAAATCATGCAATCTACAAGCTCTCAATAGGTCTAAGAGTTTGGCATATAGTAATGTCCCTGTACCTTTGAACCCCATAACTGAATATAAGGATTACGGATCAAAACCTAGCCCATATATAAATTTAAGAATGAAGTTACAAAGTTTTGTTAGTTGTGTGCCAAACACTGGTTAGAAATATTAGTATAATAAATGTACAAGATACGGCGCAGAACTCGTTTTTATACTTTATAGGTTTAGGCGTTATGGCCATAATCTCACCTGATGTTAAGTGACGATATTAGCCTAAAACGATAGACACGTCAAGCCTAGTGAAATGACTGGCTTTTTAATGCTACTACTAGAATACACCTATAGTTATTTGGCGACAGATTTTAATACTTGAGGGTGGAAGCTAACCAGGCGGGGATTAGAAAAATCTCTACTACTATGCTATGATTTCATCACGATATTATCCGTCACCAAAAGCTCTAGCTCGTGGCAAGTATTCCAACTCGCATCCATTGCCAAGGCGTCTGTCACCTCTACTAACTGAACCAACATCGCTTCATATCATAGACAACGGCAATGAAGCAAAGGTAAAAATAAAAAATAAAAACACTAAAAAAAATACTTGCACTAACATATCCCGAAGCAAACGCCTCCTACATTATAATATGTTCACATAAATTAATAACTTTGTACATATTTAACTCCTTTCTATCAATATAAATGAAATAAGTAAATAGCATGTTCCAAAATGATCCAATTTTTGTACTGGACACTAATCTTAGACACAGGAACAGAGAAATGTCTTTTCGTTTAGAGACTGTTACTTTTAAATACGTGTCTTTTTCGGTGCCAACAAATAAGGGGTGTCATTACGGGGTAACACCCATGACATTATAAAAGTTTAAATATGTTACCATCATAATATTTGGCCAAATACAAGTGCTACGCTAAGCTCTGCATATTAATATTGCAATAAACGGGGAAATAAGACAGTATGTTTTGTATACCTACTGAGCGCGAAAAAGAGATATCGTCAAAAGTGTAAACGTTTCTCTTTGTAACGGAAAATTTTATGGATGAGTGAATATATTTCATTTATAAAATATCAAATTATCGATAAGAGTATTAATAATTACAAATTAAATGTGATCATACAACTTTAACAAGTATTGTTTATATAGTTTGTACAATATATAATTCCACACGGAGGAATTTTATGTTTTTTATGACACTTGATATGTCAATCGGTATACAAAACGCTTCCTTGAATGCCGGTGTGGTACTCAGATATGAGTGTGCCGATCGACACAAAAATGCGTGCCAATTTCGGAGAGCATATACCGTATCTACACAGTTTTACTTATAATATCATTGCTTAAAACAGTCGTGGAACAATGTAGTAGTGGAAATACATAATTAAATAGAATCTCCATATTTGTTGAGGAACAACAGTGGTTCAAATGATATCTAATGATATTTGAACGTCCGATAACATTCTCCAACCTTGATATGTAATACCACAGACAATGCTATCGATAAGAATAGATAACACGCATTTTACTAAATTTGGTATTAAGATCAACCTATTATTATTCTATACTACTACTATACTCCGTTTTCTTCTACCTTTTCATTCCGCAGCGCTTCACTCTCTGGCCTCCCATTCATATTGTTCAATACTTCTTCCAACGTTTTGCTTTTCGTCTCCGGTACATAAAAGTATATAAAAACGACGCCGACATACCCGACGATTGCAAACAACCAAAACACAGTGTAATGCCCGAAAACGTCTTTGACATTTTGATAGCACTTCGTCACGACGAAACTTAATACGCAAGCTAGCATTGTCGCGGCGCTCGACGCAACCGCTTTTACGTTGATCGGAAATAATTCCGCTTGCATAACGTACGGCAAGTTACCGATACCGTTGGCATACAATATATTGAACCCGAATATGCCAGCTAAAGGTAACGGTGACAGAGAGGCCAAAGTATCGGGGTCGACTTTGACGAAATCTTGCAAGTAAAAATATAAACCGACAAGCGTCATCGATATAGATACACCGAAGCATGATATTATCATAAGTATACGCCGTCCAAACCAGCGGCTGAGAAATGTCGCACATATACCTGTAATTATTGATTTAACATTATAATTTGATTAGAGTGTAATTAAATATAGGAATGATTAAATTTTACTAGAAAAAAATACATGTTCAAAATTGCACTTTAAACGTTACGATAAATCTCGACCCTCGTAATTAGTATACCTACACACATAAGAAATTTAAATACTGTTACGTTTTATTATTAATTAATTAATATATTAAATTAATCTATCATGTTTTCGTAACCTTTTTCAATACAGCTTTGCTCCTATTGGTGGTAGCGAGATGTCAAATAGCCTAAAGCCTTTCTCAATGATTGCTCTATCAAATACAATATTAATTTTTGAAATCCATAGTTCCTTAGATCAGCTCTTTCAAACAAACAAACGAACTTTTCTGCTTTATAATATTAATATAGATACCAAATGGATGTAACACAATAGAAATCCTAAATATAGCTTAATGAAAAAAAATTATTATAATTAACTCACCAGCCGCTATTTGGACGAATCCATAAACGATACTGGCAAGAGGTCCGGATATTGAACTGCTTTGTCTGAATATAACTTCCAAGTAAGACTGAATTACTAGAATTCCAGTCATGTATTGCAACACCTTCAAACCTGTAATTGTTTTTTATATCTAACTGTATAATAACTATACCAGATATTTATACCATCTAATAACGTGGTCGTTTGGTTGTAAAATTGATAAGGTAAATTTTAGCAACAAGTCAAAATTTATGATAGCAGTCCTTCGTTTGACTTACTTAGTTTAAATTATTATTAATTTTCAGAAAGCATTTTATATGTATAGGAGCATTGAAGTTAAGACCATGGTGAGTTTTTAAATGGGTATTTTGACGGTTCTTGTCTTGTGACACGTCACTCTCACCTTTACCTAAGTCTGATTAATTGCGAAGAGGAAACCCATAAAGGAAATTTTCGAATCAAGGCATAAAAAAAGTCAATCAAAGAACATTTTTGATAATATAATATACAAAAGTAACTTCATTTTCTTTAAAAATTGCAGTAAATGAACCGGTAGACTACGCCTTATATCCCAGTGACGATATACTCGTAATGCGTTCTTGATCGACCAAGAGATAAACGGAGAAAAGCGTGTTTAAGGGTCGCTATACTAAATTGTTCACTGGGACAGTTGAGTAGGACTTGTATGTTTGTTAGTGTTCAAGTCTTAATACATCGTCAATCGCTCTACCGAAGTTAACTTCACTTTATTATCCATGACAATAAGTTAAATCAATAACAAGAGCAATATCTAATACAAGGGCAATACTAGCAATTACAAACAATGCAAACATCATTAAAATCACTTAGATGCGTATAACATGCGAGTGTACAAACATAATTAATTTACGTAGATTATGCGTATTATACAATGTTCTTGTTATATGTTGTATACTTTATATGATTGTTATTTAGAATCGAAAATACTTTCTATAATTTAGTTCCTAACAAGGCACCTTACATATTAAAGCATTGCCGCCGCGAAGTTAGTTTAACCTTGATTGATATTGAATCAAATACAAATAGAAGTTTTGAAATCCGACTGATAGTTTTTAAAATAACGGGTTCAACGGGTTTGTGAGTATTGATTACACGAATTATAGTTTCTTAATAATAACAATATATGATATTGTCATTACGATTGTTTTTGTTTATATTTTATAGGTTTATCGTTATGGCCACAATCTCAACTGATGTTAAGTGACTATCTGGCCCATGATAGTAAGCACTCTATGCCTAGTGAAGGAATTGGTTGTCAGGCACAACTGCCGGAACGCACTCATACGTATTTGGCAGTAGATTTTAAACTTGAGGGTGGTAGCTAGCCAAGCGGGCATTAGAAAAAGCCCCATCACCATACCAGGGTATTATCACAATATTTTTCTTCTCCATTCCATTGACGCTACCACTGAGCCATCAATGCTTCATCTATTAATGTACATTTCTATAACTGAGAAATCACATATCTTTAAAATAAATAATAAGTTTCTCAGTTCTTGTTAGAAGGTTCATTAATTATATAAATACGTAGGTATTGTAAGACAATAACAGTATACTAACTCGCATAAATATGCCCTCTTGTACATAATGTCATTACCGTAAGACAGTAGATATAATCAACTCTAGACTTTTTAAGATTCATAACGAAATAAATGTTATCCAGGAGTTTCGATTTTGCCCAAATAAAATAGCAGTTTTTACTTATAATTTATTATTTTGTGGGCATTATCATATCATAAATTCACCACATACCTATTACAATGTACACCGCCTTCCTGTATTTCAAATTAACAAACAATTCCTTCATTGTGGTTTTATTTTCCATGCTCTCTCTTACATTCGCACGCATTATATTCAGTTGTTCGTCAACCGACTAAAAATATATAACTGTGTATAATGATACAATGATATGCCTTCAATACCCTCAATACTAAGCTTATCGTAGGGACTTAGGGAACTACTACGGTAGACACCTAAAGTAAAGGAGTTCATGTCATCAATGCTAACACAGCAATTTGTGTCACGAATTTGTTTGAAAATAAACAAACAATCAAGAATTGGGCAGTTATTATAACGATTACAGCACCAAACAAAGTGGTCTGATAAGGTGCCTAATTTACTTAGAAAAATTATTTAGATTTTAAAACGCAAGAGAAAGTACCGATTATGCTGTACCATCTAATTGGTAAGAAAATAAAGGCACTACAAATTTTTTCAATCTGGGCGCAGGATACTAAAACCAGAATTGCGTTGCCTGAATTGAGACTGTCGTTGAGCCATGTTCGAACCAAAATAAAATCTTAAAAACATTATATCATATTTTTTTTTTCAATAATAGAAGCAATGATAACTCGCATGTATTTAATCTCAATGATAGGTTTTACGGATACACAATCAATAAACATAAGTTGAAATCCTTAAATGAACCTGAGTTTTCGGTAAAATAATACATCATGATGAAACCATTATGGTAGAGTAATTGCAATGTTCGCCTGGCTAACATCCACCCCTAAGTAGTAATTTTTTCACTAAACATTTATTCATATGTTCCGGTAACTACACTTAATAACTAATCTTTCCACTAGCCATCAAGTCAAGTTGTGACAAACTTCTAAGGAGAAGAGTATTTTTCGCATAGCTGCAAGATGTTCCAAAAATATTAAAAGAACAACCCTATTTGTTCTATGGAATTACTAATATGCCTACCTTCTCATCCTTAGTGGATCGTAAGATCATGAATTCCTTTCTAGCAGCATCTAATTTGCCTTCCTTCAAATAATAGTACGGTGACTCAGGTATCCAAATACAAGCTAGCACGTAACATATTGGTATCGACACCAATATTAAGTTTAATGTAGTGTATGAAACAAATGGTCCTATACTGTAAACGATAAGACTACCAAGGTTGTTCATAACTTGAACTACCATTCCTAGGGCGCCTCTTATTTCCTTGTCAGCTATTTCTGTGACATATATCATTGTTACCTGAAAAATTTTAAAGATAATTTTAGAAAATCGTTTATACATAAGTCCGAAAGTATTTCATCTGACTCCTTTTTGTTTTGGAACACAACTCTCACACTAGGCACGAAAGATCGAGTCGTGAAGTGTTCAACATAGAACTAGATGACACAAAGTACAACATAAATATAGAAAGTTACACTAATTATTATTACTATGGTGTACATTTTTATAATTAGTGTACTATCTAAAGTTTCTATAAGTCGTCAAATTCGTGAGCTTCAAATATACCCGAAAATTTAAGGCGCCCGATAATCTGATCGAACACCCGCTTTAGTTACTAGCCTAGAGTGCGTTCCACTTAGCGTCCACAACACTCAAAACATGCCTTCAGTCGTTCCACAGGACAAATACGGACGTTGTGGTCGCAGCGAAATGGTCGCTAATGACCTCATTATTTTTAATCACGCCAAGCTCACAACTACCCACTTGTAAGATTGGACCTGCATTCTGCTTGAGTTAAAGATTATGACGCTCACAAGCCAGTGGAATGAGAAAAACCGCGCTCATGATCGTGACCATTGTAAACGCTAAGTGGTACACAGTTTTAGTAAGATATATCGCGTTCCGGGATCAACCGGCATATATCAAGCAACCGAAAGTTTACAGACTGACATGACAACAACCTTTAATACATTGCTCTCGATGATGGTCGCTGTGTTATGATTATACTCCAATAACCAAAGAGCAGTCACGTTTTCGTGCTTCTATAAAAAAAATAGCGTCCTGAATTTATGATTTCTCTTGTGTCCTAGAATTCTAACATGGTAAAATAATAGAGGATACATTGTTTGTGCATTACTTTGTGTTTGTGAGATAATATTTGAATCCCTATGATTCATACCCTAAACCCTTTATATATTAAAAGTAAATATTAGGATTATTTTTAGATTAGATTAGGATATTTCTTACATTAAAATTCTAGTTTGTATAAAAATTAAACACCCATTCGGTCGGAGTTGAACGGAAGAAATGGTACACTTACCACTGCAATAATACCAGTTGCTATTCCCATCAAAAATCGTGCGACGTACATAACTTCAGGTAATTTTGTGAATATTATCATACACTGAAATGTGGCAAAATATAATAATTAGCATTATATTTAACAATGTTAGAGTTGACATCACTTTGCATCTCCACCCTGTCTACGCCAAAGTAGCGCCTTCTTCTTCCTTCTAACTTCTACATTTAATGTATTGAACATTAGATTTATTATATACCTACATATTATTTATTTATCTACCTTCCTACTCAACATAGCGTCAGCAAGATGTACAAAAATTACATTTCTATAATCTTTTAATAAATATTATTTTTATAACTTGAATTATTAAACAACTATTAACGAACGAACATTTAGATGCAGGAATTGTAAAATCTATTGATACAAGTAAGAATTTGATGAACTAGAATAATAGTCAAATGTAAAACCAGGAAACAAAAACTGTACCTTGTTATAACTTGATTCGATGTCAACATCTTTGTACGTAATTTAATTTTTTTATCAGACTATTCAAACATGACCAAGTATAAACATCGTTCTAGTAATGATTCCACAAACATCTGAATTTATAGGTATTAAAAGAATAAATTACAATAAATTCTACAATGTGTTTGATTTCAGAGATATTAATTACATTGTTTCATGTTAGTAGGTATGCTGTTCATAAAACATGATAAAAATAATTATTACTTTTAACGTAAATCAAAATATAAAATGAATTTACGACCGCGGAATGCCCATAGCGTGAAGGGCAGAATATATGTTCATTATAAGACTTGTAATATTGTATGGATCGAAGTGCTAGACTAGAAAGAAAACAGCAGAAAAGCGAATGTTGGGATGGATGTCAACAAAGGACAAAATGACGAATGAGTATGTTAGGAGTTTGAAAGTGGCGCCAATGGTTGAGAAGTTGAAAGGGAATCATTTGTCTTGGTATGGACATGGAATGAGAAGAGAGGAATGAGGTATGTGTTTAGAAAAGTAATGGAAAAAAGAAATGTTGGAAAGAAATAAATGGAAAAGAATAGAAATGCCAAAGAAAAGATGGATCGAGTGTGTGAGGAATGAGGTGAAAGAAAGGGGCGTGAAAGAAGAGATGGCGGCTGATAGAGATTTATGGAAGAAGAAAACGTATTGCGCTGACCCCAAATAATTTGAGACTAGGAAAGAAGTAGAAAATATAAAATCAACATGGGTTGAATGTGTAGAGTTACTTATATAAACTTCTAGAAAGGACAAGTAACCAGACATATAAAGGTAAAATTTAAATAACAGTAAGACTCGTAAGGGTGAAATTTAGGGTCGCCTTGGAGATTTTTAGTAGGTATTTCTAATTCACAACCAGACGAGGACTACATATTCCTCTAGTAACCTGCCCAGGCAAACAAAAGAAGAAGATCCGTGTCTAAATTTTACACACGTAGAAAAGGAACGTAGAAAGAATTTTTATATATAAATTATAAATACTATAATTATAAAATACTTATAAAATACTTATAAAAATGTATATTGTGAACTCAAAGCTTTTATACATAATCTGTTAAATACATAATTACTATGAACTTACAGCACCCAAAAGACCCGGTACCGAGGATCCAAAAATCGTTCGGCGACGTCCGACTCGTTCGTTCAATATTTGACCGAAGTAACAGCCTAGCAGAGCTCCTGCCGAATGCAAAGAAACTACCCAAGAGCATTGCGTCTAAAATAGTTAAACAAATTAGTACAAAAGACAATGCACTGTACTTGTACTGTGTATGATTGTTTTTGCCTTAGTTCAGTTAATGCTGACCCTGCGCCAGTACCAATATGACAGATGATATGACTTTCCCCCATGAAATATCTCCGAATACAAATTAGAAAAATATATAAAGCTCTCAAATCTGCGAATGTACATATTATAATACATACGTATATTTCCGTTATATCGTATCGTGTGACTGGAGTATTAGGTGAGTTTAGATGAAGTTCTGAAGTATTTCAGAGACATAAAACTAGTAACAAGAGGAAATGTGAATCGTGGTGGTGAACTGGTCATTTTACTTTTAATTTTAATTTTCGTCTTACAGCCGCTAGACGATTATTTCTAAACGTGGGGGATAACTATTTGATATTACAATTGACAGCTTTACTTATCTAGGGATAACCGGTTATAAAAATGCGTTTTACACCATCTGCATACAAATATATACCAAAGATCAGCCTCGAATCTAGGGGGGAAAACCCGGGCCACCTACCCCGGGCGGGAGCTTCAAGGGGCTGCAAAATCATCATTTCAATAAAACTTTCTTTTTAAAAAAAACAAAAGTGTAGCAAACTAAGCTTAAAAGAAAGTAGTCAAACTACAAAATCGTACATCCGGAGCTGCCAACGATAACCGATAAACTCTTTCGTAGGCAGATACGGTATGTTCCGGCAGGTGCACCTGAGAACTAGTCCCTCCACTGGACTTAGCCTTTCCACCATCTTAAGCCACATCGTCACTTAACATCAGGAGAGATTATAAGTAGATAGATAGAGTTTGTCAGTATTTCACCGTGATTCTCATGCCTCTCTTGTTGCCTGTTCGAAATATTGCTAGAGGAAGTATATAAACATATTTTTTCACTATATTAACAAAAAATAAATCAATTTGACGGTGGTCACTTTTCTATTTAAATTTATTCCAAATAATATTGAAAATAGTGAAACTATGATAAGTGTAGCAATAATTAAGTAATGATGATGACCTTGTAGTACCGTGTTCGGAACTGGGTTCGAATTCTACATTTAAGTTGAGCTTTCGGTGAAAAAACATTAACATGGTTACGCATTTTTAAATAGGTAGATAGAAAATATAGGCCAAGCTATCAATCGATAAAATAATCAATTAACAAAAAACACATTTTTGCTAAGTTTGGTGATTGCAATATCTCATTTAATTCCAACTAGTTTCAAATCATTAGGTCGATGTCATATATCTATAGTTATAGTTTAGCTAATAGATATGCTGTTTAAATTTATAGATTGCTGGAAAGATCTTAAAATAGCATTTATTTTTATTAAGATACATTAATTCTAAATTACAATTACTTATCAGTAGACAATACCTAAAGATCCGAATTCAATGCATTGTTATATGTTCAACACCGGTTAATTTATAACAAAAACAAACTATGCCATTTAGGTAAATTGGAATAGATTTGTACCGATTCATCGATAATTATATGTAATTGCGCTTTACATGTTTCATAAGAAAAAAAAAGGACTTAATGGGAAACAGAAAAATAACGCAATAACTATGCAAACTATGTCCTATAATTAAAATATTTAATTATTTGTCATACCCCCTGATTGTTATGTATTTTATATAAGTACCTATAAATATTTATTATACAATAACTATTTTTCAGAGTCGATTCTTCCTTATAAAAATGACTATATTTTCCAAACTGTTGAGAACAAATTCATATCAGTGTGATATGAAACATTTAATAACCCATCTAACTATCTATAGGTACTCTATTCATTTTACAGTGAGACACAAGGTAAAGACAAAACCAAAGAGTTCAAAATCTTTTTACGTAAACATACTAGGACCCACTCGCGACTTTCTTTTCAAACATTCTGTCAAATATTAGTTTTATTTCAATATTTCATTTGGCACAAACGTGACTCCTAAGAAAACTTTATAATGATTTTTTTACAGTTTGTCTTTCAGTAAAATGAACAGAGTATAGTATAAAATGGCATGGCAGAACTTCATCTAAACTCACCTAATACTCCAGTCACACGATACGATATAACGGAAATATATGTATGTATTATAATATTTACATTCGCAGATTTGAGAGCTTTATATATTTTTCTAATTTGTATTCGGAGATATTTCATGGTTAGATATCATTTCAGTACTTTTGTCTTCTAGTTAGTATATGAATAAATATTTTAGCGAGTATTTCATTGTAATTTTTATGTAAGTACTTACATCAGTAATTTGCACATTCGCTTCCCCACTATTGAACTTTGGAATTGCTGGAGACGGCCATGATAATGTCGCTCCCGTAAACATAAACGCCAACGAAGCTGAAGATTTAAAATAATAGGTGTAAAATACAGGATGTGCCATTAGTTTTATATTTCCCGCTAAAACTACTTACCGCAAATACCCGCCAAATATTGCACTTTTCTATTATTATCTCTAGCCATTTTATAAATTTATATAAAAAGTTTAACGTATAAATAAATTTTAAAACATTATCACCCGACTTATAGTAGCACGCAAGAATAGCTCTTATCAATGATTTAAATAAAAACCTGTTTGACTGTGGGTCGTTATGCTCATAGATAATACACTAATACTGAAAGTTATGCCCGGCACTACTTGTACGACTAACAGTCTCAGTCTGTGCGGCTGACTGTCGTTGATTGTCGCCTATCGTCATATGTACAATTATACTTTATCTGTCACATATATAGCGTGACGTCACTTCGTCGCAGACCTTTTGACAGTTTATTCATTGTTGTTAGCTTTGCTGTTACTTAGTATATAAGAAATAATGACTTATATATACTTTACCGCTACCAGGGCCAACTCTAGGTATGGGGCAAGTCAGGCATTTGCCAGGGGCGCAAAAATTTAGGGACATCACGGCGGTGGTGTTGTTGTAAATATTGATATAGTAAATTTTACTAACAAAGAAAAAATTTAGCATGTGTATACCTTCTTCGTTCAAAAATTAGATAGTTTATGTAATACAAGTATATTGAATTCTATTTAAATTTCTAAAGGGCGCTGCTTAATATAGTCAATATATTTGACTAATCGGTGTTATGGATATATGGTAATTCTCTGATCTCTGGATATAATACAATATCATTAGCATAGCAGCAGAGCATTTCATCATTTTTTGTATAAACATGTACATGTTGTTTCCCTATACTAAATAACATCAGCACGCTAAGAGCGCTTCGTAATTTGTATTTGAACATCTGTTAAACTTGTATATTCTTGCTATTCACTTGTTAGGGATAAGTTGAAGTGTATTTAAATTATTATAAAATTATTTACTTTGAGCACCACTATCTTTAACCTATTGGAGGTCGCTGGATTGAAGCGATGATAGCTCAGTGGAGGCGTGTACGGACGCAGCGTCAAGGGACGTGAGTTTGAATTATCAGGAAACCATAGCATGGTGGTAGGGCTTTTTCAAATGCCCGCCTGGCTAGCTACTACCCTCAAGTTGAAAATCTGCCGTCAAATACCAATAGGTGTATTCCGGCAGTTGCTCTTGAACCAGTCCCACAACAGATTTAACGTGACCACCAACTTGGGCCGTATCGTCAAGATCAGGCGTGATTATGATCATGACACTAAACCTTAAGTATAAAATATATTTATATGTTATCCAAATAAAACTAATTTAAACGGATTTTATCGCGGTTATTTATTAATTTTGATCCCGATGTTTCGAAATTTTTATAGGTGTTTAACTTGTGACATACAGCAAAGATGTATTTATTAGTAATTAAACTATTCTTGAAACAGGCTAGCAACTAAAGGATGGAAGAATAGTAAGTAAGATTCGGAATCATGGTTAGGGGTATAAAGTGCTGTGTCATAATTATTACAAATACAACATAAAAACCAGTACTTGTCAGAATAACTAGATCTTATCAGGAAACATATAAATATAATGATTTCTTAGGTTTATCCGAATATTACTTAACGAAATAAAACTAATTTAAACGGATTTTATCGCGATTATTTATTAATTTTAATCCCGACGTTTCGAAAGCTCTTCAGCCTTCGAGGTCACCGGATGGACTGAGGAGTAGGTTGTCCTGAAATGTTAATGTTACAGTGTACCTTAAGGTTAATTTTTAATTTTGTAAGTGATCCGATCTACGCAGAAAGACCTCACAGTGTCTTGAGGTCTGGCAATTGGTGTTTTGGTTTCCGATTTCATTAAATGTATAATCGTATCCCAGGCTTGTGATAGCTTCCAACCATCTTCTATATTGAAATTTGGATGTTTTTTAATTTCAATAGCTTCGCGAATTATCCTAGGTAGCAATCGGTGTTCTTTGGCAACGATTTGTGGTTAGTCCAATCTAACATAATAATTGGAGCTTTCTTTTAAATGTTCAGCAACTACAGTCTTCGTAGAGCGTCCGTGTTTAACGTCAGCTATATGTTCTTTTATGCGGATCCCCATGTTTCTATTGGTTTGACCGATATAGGAGAGGCCACAGTTATATTCGATTTTGTATTCGCCCTATTCTTGTAGAGGTATAGTCATATACCTCTACAAGAATAGGGCGAATACAAAATCGAATATAACTTGATAGGTGGTAAAAATTTACTAATCTTCTTGGTCGGCTTGAAGTAAGTTTTAATTGAAGCACGTTTCAATTTCAATTATGGGTCATTTTTTTTATTTAGTTTTACAGGCGTCTAGCTCTTAAATAAGCAGTTACTCCGACAGATACCTGACTGATATACAGATAAATACCTGAACGGTGAATCTCACCACCAACCAAAACAGTTAGCTACCGTGGATAAATCTTTGTTTCAGAAAGCACAAGGAATATATGACGAGGAATATATCTGGCTGCTGAGCTGCAACATGTCAAGCAAGTACTGCTAGATAACAAGATCCAAATTCGACGCCGCCGTCACAGAAACCGAATGAAACCAGCCACAGTTGAACGTCTACCTGTTGTGTTACCCTTTGTAAGAGGAGTTACAGATAATATTGGCTATGTACTGAAACGTGCTTCAATTAAAATTTACTTCAAGCCGACCAAGAAGATTAGTCAATTTTTACCACCTGTCAAGTGTCATATACTTCTACAAGAACAGGGCGAATACAAAATCGAATATGACTATGGCCTCTCCTATATCGGTCAAACCAATAGAAATATGGGGATCCGCATAAAAGAACATATAGCTGACGTTAAACACGGACGCTCTACGAAGACTGTAGTTGCTGAACATTTAAAAGAAAGCTCCAAATATTATCTTAGAT
This sequence comes from Actias luna, assembly GCA_039707435.1. Lineage (NCBI taxonomy): Eukaryota > Metazoa > Arthropoda > Insecta > Lepidoptera > Saturniidae > Actias > Actias luna. The sequence continues at coordinate 5,656,031 of JAZHAC010000003.1, forward strand.
TCGACTAACCACAAATCGTTGCCAAAGAACACCGATTGCTACCTAGGATAATTCGCGAAGCTATTGAAATTAAAAAACATCCAAATTTCAATATAGAAGATGGTTGGAAGCTATCACAAGCCTGGGATACGATTATACATTTAATTAAATCGGAAACCAAAACACCAATTGCCAGACCTCAAGACACTGTGAGATCTTTCTGCGTAGATTGGATCACTTACAAAATTAAAAATTAACCTTAAGGTACACTGTAACATTAACATTTCAGGACAACCTACTCCTCAGTCCATCCGGTGACCTCGAAGGCTGAAGAGTTTTCGAAACGTCGGGATTAAAATTAATAAATAATCGCGATAAAATCCGTTTAAATTAGTTTTATTTCGATAAGTAATATTCAGATAAACCTAAGAAATCATTATATTTATATGTTTCCTGATAAGATCTAGTTATTCTGACAAGTACTGGTTTTTATGTTGTATTTGTAATAATTATGACACAGCACTTTATACCCCTAACCATGATTCCGAATCTTACTTACTATTCTTCCATCCTTTAGTTGCTAACCTGTTTCAAGAATAGTTTAATTACTAATAAATACATTTTTGCTGTATATCAAATGTTAAACACCTATTACTTGAAAACTATTGAACCAATTTGAATCTATTTTTCAGCTTAATATAGAAGTAAATCAAAGAAATAATTCTTAAAATTATATTACAGTTTTCAATAGACACTGAATAGTGATACTAAATATATTTGTCATTAAATAATAAGTTGTAGCTGCCAGTTGGTATGCTACAAAATATTTTCAATTAATATAAGAAATACCAGAGAACTATTGACTTTGAAAATTCAGATGTTTTTCTGACTACAATTAAATTATACTATTAATTATTAACATTGGCTGAGGACAAATAAGTACAAAGTAGATATACATAAAAATATTTATTATACTGAATTATATAATAATAAATATTAATTATTTCGTTCATAATGATCTGGCATTGTAGCAATTATTTTTTTTATTTGTAGAGCTACAATAGGATTGTCTGTACATATATCAGATAAGCCATAAGGGGGTAATATTAATGCATTTCCAATAACAACATTATTACCCACTTCGTTAACTGGTATTAAGTTTTTTTTCATCCATTCTATTATCTTCTCTTTGCTGTGTGTAGTATGTTCTTCTAACAATGTTTCATCTTGTTGTCTAATGCTAGGTGTGACATCTGAAGGTGGAGATACTTCAAATACTTCAATTATAGCTTGACCCGGTACCAAAATGATCTGATATAAGTCAGTTTGAGGTAAAAATAGGATTATACTGGAACAAAGTAATTGATCTTTTAGTAAGATATTGGTATAGCTTTAATATCCAACTACACAAATTTCTTTATAATTTTAATTGGTGCTTTAAAATGTAAATCTCTTGGCCTCGAAACTATAGTGTTCTGTATGATTCCTAGTATTTGTTAACCTATAATAATTATCAATCAAAAACTATAAGCTTCCACAGAAAATAGTAGTACTTACTTCAGTGGCCTATTACTTATCTATACCAATTAAAATTATAGTGAAAATTGTGCAGTTGGATACTAAAGCAAAGCTAAGATATTATTATAAGATATATGTAACAGATAAACATTATGACAATTCCACACATACATAATAAAACAGTTTGGGATAACCAAAAATATCTATTTCTTTTACAATAGAAACAAACAAAAGAAGTGAATTGTGGATACATGTATTTAAGTCCTACAAAAGAGCTCTAGAAACTTTGAAATATAACTTTAACATAGATATTTATTATTTTTTATATATCTATATATTTTATCATAAAATGGTTATCATTTAATGTATATAAATATTTATATAAATAAATTATCTACTGGTTACTAACCTCCTTGATATTGGGTCTATGGAATGTACAAACCCTTCAAAAGAAGTATTCCTTATGAGATTTATTTTTACATATTTATCAAGAAGAGACAATTGATCAATAGGATCATCGATAAGCAAATTTTTTTTTTCAGTTGTGGTTTCACTGTCATCCATTGTACGCGTTTAATGTATAGAAATAAAGATATAAAATTTATAATCACTAGTTATAACTGACACAATTTGTTAAAAGTCGTTTTACTATCTCACAGTATTTTACTTCCAACTGCTTGCATGCACTAACGTTTTTGTAATCCAGAAGTTTAGCCTAAAACACATCCAGATATAGAAGTAAAATACTGTAAAAGTATTTCGATATCAAATACCAAGTAAACATTGGCAAGTTATACCTAATGTATGTATGTGGAAGAAAGTTTACATTTTTATGTGAAATCTGACGTTGTTTATGATTATATTTGTTTTCATAACCTAAAATACCAAAATAAATTATAAGTACTCTATAACACTCGTGTAATATGTATCAGTGTGACCATCTCCAAAATGGAAAATCTGCTCGACACTAGCAAAAAATATTCCATACCCGTCTTCAGAAAATGCCAACATATTGTTACATCCATGAAAAAATAAAATTCTACCTACTCAAAGAATTTTTTCTATTCAGCCTGAAATGTTTCATTTTTTTTTCTCATTAACTATTATAATTTTTACGTACTAACATTTGCTTTAAACCCTTTATTTTGTTCCTTTTTATTATACATTTATTTCAACATCTTTTTTGATCATTGCTTTCTTTGGTTTAGAGGAGATGCAGCTTCTGTCTTCTTTTATACTTTCTATGAATGTGATTGTAACGGATAAAAGATATGTTTGTTTAGAATCCTGTTCCTTAATTTTGTTAATCAACTTTAATTGGGAGAATATTCTATAGCATGAAACGTTTAATATTGACAAAATTAAAAGGTCTTTTGCAAAATTTGCATTATTAAAATATTTTGGGGTTCCATTTACATCAAGCATTTTCCAATCGTTACCTAGAATCTACACCTAAAATTGTACTGGAGCCACTCGCACTAGATTCAAACAAACCGCGTACAAATTTTTCGAATTTCATATGTCAAAATGCATCGTAAATTTTTGGAAGATTATTATCATCTACTATATTGGGGAATTTATATGTAATGTTTAATGTTCATACAAAATCTATATTAACATCATTTTGTTGGTCTGAAAATTGTAAGTCTTCAAAAACATTGCACCGTTGTAAACGTGTTTGTATTGAAATTTACAAAACGTTCAATGTACATCATTTTTTTTAGTTAATTTTATATTCACAAACTATTTATTAGTATGCAATATGTAAGTAAAAAATTTTTTTATATCAATTAAAAATAATTCCTAATGTATGCTCTCTATATAATTAAAATTTCGTATTAAATACTTAATAATAGTATGCAGTGCCAATCCCTATTATTGCTGTGTGATAAATAACAATTTACATACTTTAATTATATTTTTACCATACATACTAGATGATGGTTATATAACTGCTTACACGTTGGGAATACAAACAAACCCAAAAATAATTCATTAGGCTATTGTACCCGTGATATTTTGTTTATATTGTACTTTGTTATTCCTTATTATTAATATATGATACATAACAATATCGATATCCTATCACAATATCATTACACATCTGAATTCATAGTTCATAACCATAGATAAACCCAGAATATGAATTTTATGGTGGAAACATTACGGAACATTGTACTGGAATACCAGAGTATTTTATTTTCTTACTTGTAAATTGGACTTTGTTTTAATACGAATAAAACTCTATGTAACAAAATAACGTTTGTATGACATTTAACAGTAGCGTTAAAAAAAGTGAGAACGTGGAACAAATTCCTTTGTCGGCAGTTGCGTCTTTCGTGCAGTATAAATTGTGGATTAGAGTGATTTTAATGTTTAATGGTGAATGTTTTGTATTATTCATATTTTCGTATTACTTTATTGATTAATTGTAAAGTTGTTTTTCCTGTTTACGCGGAAACTTGTAAAGGCATTGTAAAAACATTTATTTGTTTTCAGGTAAGTGATTATACTTTATACAGATAATTATGGATTAAAATACATTTATAAAAGTGAATGTGTAAAAGACTTGGTGTATTGGTAAAATTTATAATCTTATCAGTATTATACACAGTACGATTAAAATAATTTTCGTTATCGTGATGAAGTTCAGGAATGTCGTAAATATTAAGAAATCTATAGTAAACGATTATATATAAACACTCAATGTAGCATGGTACAAAACGATTTTATTTTTCCCAATTTTATATAGCGAGTTTGTATTGTTCGCAAGGTACTTGAGTTTTTTTAAGATATCGCAAAATAGATACATAAAGGTACGTTTCATATTGACGAGGACCGGTTAGATAAAAGATAACTGGGAAGAATAGGCACTGCTGTTATCGCGGCGCGCGTTTTAACATTAGATGTAATTTTATAAAAAAATATAGGTACTATAATAGAAGTATAAACTCGTAAGTTTATTTTGTATATTACATATTTTTTGATAAATATAATCGGAATGTAGTCTGTTATTAATATATAAGCAAAAATATGTTTTTAATATTTGTGACTATACGTCTTGTAAGCTTATTCCTGAATTTTGTTAAAATTTCGACGTTATTATTACCAATACTTTGGATTATCTTTTTAGTACGCCTCGAGTTATGTTGATAGTTGATGATACATTAAAATCCTTATCTGTTCTAGTTAACAATAAAGAATAGTTATGTGGATTACAGTTACACGTTTAAGAATATAGTTACTCATTATTTCTTGCAATGGATGTCACTTGACCTATATGATATCAATTAGTTATACGGCAGTGATGGTTATGATGACGTAACTCTCGTTGGTTTGCTTTAATTTTAACTTGAGCATGGTTGCTAGCCAGCGCCAGGCGGGAATTGTTGCGCTTTCACGCCTAAACCGTTGAATCGATTATGATGACTTATGTTATAGAGATAGATGGTACCCTGGTATACGGTTATACGCTACTATTCTCCGCAAAAAAAATGGGAGTGGTATAAAGAGAGCGATAAACTTAATATAAAACTTTTTGTTGCGTCAGCCGATTTGCTATAGAGAATAATTTATTTTCTTTCAACTTTGGAGAATAATTGTTTAATCTTATCTTATCTTAGTTTTATCTTTCACGCCTAAAACGCTGAATCGATTATGATGAATTTTGATATAGAGATAGGTTATATGCTATTTTTTATTTCACGAAAATCTTATGTGATAGGTGTGGTGAGTAGAGGGGAAAACTTTGTATGAAATTCAAAGGGGTCGAATGGGTTTTTAAATATAATATAGAGATATCCTCTATTCACGAAACTAAAATTTGACTGATGGACAGTAAACCTTAATTAAGAAAGAGTTTTTAAAAATTTACACCTTCTTCTATCTCTTCTATCTTCAAATATATACATTAATAGCATCCGATAGAAAAATTATTTTATGTATCAGAAGGTGATGATTCTATATGTTTATATACGTATATATAGCAGTAACAGATAGTGCATTCACGTCAATTCTGTATTTTAATTGCAGTTGTTTTTTATAATCATTCACTGCGAGCGTCATAATTTAAAATAGATTTGAAGCGGTGATAGCTCAGTGGTAGTGTGTACGACTTCGCGTCAAGGGACATGAATTCGAATCCAAGCACCTACAATGAGCTTGAGCTTTCGGTGAAGGAAAACATCATGAGGAAACCTAGCGTGGTGGTAGGGCTTTTTCTAATGCCCGCCTGGTTACCTTCCTGGCTACCACCCTCAAGTAACACTGCCGCCAAATACTAATAGGTGTGTTCCGACAGTGGCACTTGAGAGCCAGCCCCTCCACAGGTTTAACGTGTGTTAAGATCAGGGTGAGATTATGGCCATAACGCTAAACCATAAATATAAAAAAATAGACCTTGATGTAAATTCCTGCATTAAAATCACTTGCCTACTAATATTATGACGATATTTATAGAGAAATATAAACACATGTACTAATTATTGAAAATAAAAAGAATTATACCATGCACCACAGCCGCGCCTCCACTACTTTACATACCTACGTAATTTTGAAGTAAATTCTTGTAAAACTCATTTAACATTTATTACTGTTGTTTATTGTAAATCTCTTTATTTATTTTATTGTTTAGTTACTATTATAATAGGTACTCTACCTGGATGACCGAGCTTAACTCGGGTTTTTAAAATGTATTTATTTCTAAAAATATGTTTATATGAGCATCACACACATTTTATGATGTTACATAAAATGACGAACTGATTTAAAAACACAAGTGTAAATATTTTTAGTAATGTTTTATATTGTAACTTGTATTTTTACGTAAATTGCAACTGTATAGGTGAATTTATAAAGCCAAAATCTATGTAAATACAAAATTTCGTCGGAATCGTTGGAACCGTTTTTGAGATACTTGAAATTTATATTTTATGTTTTATATGTTATAGTATCAGATAAAGAATTTAAAAGGTTTTTCTAAGAAGTTCTTTGAATGATAAAAATCTACGTTAAACTGATATCATCATTCTTAAATTTTGTAATTTATGAAGCTTTATGCGCGTTGGGGGTAAATTTAAGAAATACAGCCTTGCAAGTAGTTTACAGCAATTGCACCTAAACATCACATAAGTCCATCATACTCGACTCGTTCTCCAGTCATGGCGATGAATGTGTATGTATAAAAAAAGTAAATGTGATGATACACATAGTAAATTATACTATTCGTACTTATCTAATTTATAAAAGAGATTTTATTTTAAAAAGAAACCGAAAAGTCTGTTTATTAAACGGCGACATGTGTGTTTAACTCAAACTTCATTCATCCTACTTATTCTGAAACGTCAAAAAAAATTGATCTGGTATTCGTTTGTCACAGTTTTGTTACGCAGTGAGTAGTAGGCTTAAATCTACATCAATAGTTCAATACTAGCACAAGTTATTACTTTATAAGTATACCATGAGTGCGTGACGTATTGGAAATTTCAAGTAAAACCATAAAAATACATATGTTTTGAAACGTTGAGCGTTGAAACCTACAGGTACTTATCTAGTCCGATAGACGCTCACGGTAAGTACAATATAATGTATACCAATTGCAAAACAATGACTACTGTCATGTGATCAACAATCCATCGACGGTCGCTATTATCATGTGCAATTATGATTTCTTAGGTTTACGCGAATATTATTCATTGAAATAAAACTAATTTAAACGGATTTTATCGCGGTTATTTATTAAATTTTGATCCCGACGTTTCGAAAGCTTTTCAGCCTTCGTGGTCACGGGGCGGACTGAGGTGTAGGTTGTCCAGAAAACTGTTTTCTGGACAACCTACACCTCAGTCCGCCCCGTGACCACGAAGGCTGAAAAGCTTTCGAAACGTCGGGATCACAATTTAATAAATAACCGCGATAAAATCCGTTTAAATTAGTTTTATTTCCATGTGCAATTATTTGCCAAATGTCGATATTATAGTCAACTGCATGAAAGTTAGAAGATCTAATATCTTAAGATTGTAGTAATGTATGGCGGGACAATATCTTCACACCTTTTGTAGAATACGTTAAAATAGGAAACTACTTGGTTGCCACCGAGACAGAGGTTACGATTTTGTGGCTTCGATGTTGATGTTAATGTTTTTTTATTTGAATAATGTAATGTTGATCTAATTTTACAGGTAAAAAGAACATGGCGTGTTCAAAAGTTAATAAGAAGTAAGTCCGTGGGATTAGTATGTTTATAAAATTTGTTTTAACGAAAATTATTATTTTTACTAGCATATTATATTACCACGTGCGTAGTACGTACACGTTTTGTTGGAAGTTTTTACATCGTTATAAAAAATGTCCTAACGGTCTAGAAATTAGTAATACATTTACAATTTAAGACCAGGTGCCTCGGTAAATACATTGCGATAGGGCTTTTTCTAATGCCCGCTGGTTAGCTACCACCCTCACGTTGAAATTCTGCCGCCACCAATGGTGTGTTCCGGCAGTTGCACTTCAGAGCTAGTCCCTCCAATAACAGGCCGGTAACGCACCTGTGATTCCCATGCTGTTGTAGGTGTCCATGGGCGGCGGTGAACACGCTTGCTCGTTTGTCCCCTATTACATAAAAAAAAGAAATACCAAGCAATAATGGCTCAGTAGTGGTGTGTATGGACGCCGCCTCAAAGGACGTGATTTTGAATCCTTGCAATGAGTCTTAAGCTTTCGTTGATGGAAAATAAAACATAGTGGTAGGGTAGGTAGCTACTACCTGCGAGTTGAAAATCTGTCACCAAATACCTATTAGGTCTTGACCTTTTCGGAGTTTCAATTATTTGTATATTGTATTTTAGGTATTTTTTTCATCTTCACAACTTATTATTTTGTATCATATGCTGACAGAACAATCTTTATTTAAGGCGATTCAGTACAACAAAAAAGAAAAACACTTAAATTATGGTTCAATAATAACGACAGAAGTAATAGCAAAAAGTCTTTATTATTATTAATAAATTAATTTTATTACGTCGATACATTATAACTTGCTGTAGAATGTTTAAACTCAACTATACCAATTTTTTTAAAAGGGTTGCTGGAGCATCTGTGGAATTGCCAGAATGTCCAGTGTGCATGGAAACAATGTCTTCTCCAATCTTTCAATGTCAATCGGGTCATAGTTTGTGCAATTCATGCACAAACACTCTATGCCCTCCTATTTGCCCTATTTGCCGTCAACCTATGACGCAAATGAGGAATTGGCAGCTTGAAGATATCATAGCTAAGGTAATATGTAAAATAATTTTATTACTTTTAACTAGTAGATCCAATGTATTTATGCAAAACTTTATCCGGGGAAAAGGACTCTAAAAAGATCCTTATGAATGTCTTTGAGCAAATTTGCTTGTATAAAAAGCCACTCAAATTCAGGACGACACGAAGGAAAGACTAACATATTACCGTATATTTTGCAAAATCGAATTTCGAATCGAAAATCGAAAAATCGAGTTTCGAATCGAAAATTGCAAAATCGTAAAGTAAATAAATATCGGTTATAAATTAACAAATTTGGACTATGCATATACAGAACGATTTTTTTTTTACTTAAATAAGACAGTCATTTTCTTTCTCATATTACTCTTTCGAAGTACCCAATAAGCGGTTGTAATAATTTAGTCTTAAATAATGTATAAATTCTGCGCAAATTGCAGATGCGCACAGTTGTTTACCTTTATTTTTAACTTTCTGGCCTTTTACATATAAAAATAAATCTGCAAAGAATCATACGTTTATCTCGAAATGTCTACTGGTGTTCCTATTCAATTTGCCAGCTTTTACTTGTTTCAGCTTGTATCGTATTAATAATTTTAAACTAGATTAAAGTTTTTTTTAACAATACAATGTGTTTGCTTTCCAGGCAAAGGTACCGTGTCCAAATAAATCTTCCGGCTGTGTGTACACAATGAACGCAATGGATACCGAAGATCATCTCAAAGAATGTATCTTTCGACAAATGGAATGCCCTCTTGGCGCTGTATTTGGAAAATGTTCTTGGTCTGGTAAGTTCTTATACAGTAGTTTTTACAATTTCGTTCTAAGACTTGTGTAGAGACTGGCTCTTAAATGCAACTGCCGGAATACACCTACAGGTAGTTTGAAGCAAATTTTTAACTTGAGGATGATTGCTAGCCAGGCGAGCATTAGAAATGGTGTTTCCACCATGCTATGAAAGTCACTGCAGAGATCCAAATTGTCATCCATCAAAACGGTGTCCGTACACACGACCACTGAGCTATCATTCCTTCATTTGCATTTACTGTGTTTCCTAATTAAAACTTTGTTAATAGGAAAACTCAAAGAAATTATGGATCACTTCAAAGATCGTCACGAGAAACATTGCAGTGTGACATCCGATACAGACATAGAACTTGGTAACGTAAATATAAATGAAGACGAACGTCATTTCTACCTGGTCGGACAAGGCAAGTTGCTTTTTACGATAACTATGAAAATTGACACCATACAAAAAATGGCCTACTGGACCGTACAGCATATCGGAAGCAAAAAGACAGCACATCAACATATTTACGAGATACATGTAACAAGCAAAAAAGATGAAAGACGTAAAGTGGTCTTCATAGAACATTGCTTCAATGACGCTCTTAAAGCTGACGAGGTTATACGGCAGGGGAAATGCGCCGTTATACCACTTAGCATGCTTACTCACTTCATAAAGGATAACAAGTTGTCGTTTAGATTCTTTATTAAAAGAATTCCCGCGGCGCCTAAAAAGAATGATAATGATAAAGGGAATAAAAATAATCATCACACTCCTAAATATCCTGGGAAAGGACCGGGCCCTAAAGGACCTGCACCGAAAGGTCAAGGACAAAAGGGTCAAGGGCCAGGTCCAAAAGGACAAAAACAAAACAAAGGCAACTCCTAAATTACACCTGAGCTTTTGCTTTATGCCAACATTGTTTCTTGCTTTTATATAGAGATAGTTCTTATTATTTATCTTTCTATTGGTAATTGTTTCTTTTTTATGCGTCATATCTAAAGAAGATATGTTTCTCGCTTATGTCACGTTATGTGTTTGTTATCAACGAGGATTTTCAAATACTTATTGTATTGTTTCGATTGAACAGATTTAAAATAGAGGTTCGTCTTTTATGATGGCATTTTAGTTGCAGTGTGACCTCTCAAACTTTATACGGCTGTTTTCACGATAATCCAGCAAAATTAAAAATATGGATACCCGCTTATGTTATATTCTTCATTGTTATTTACTGTAATAATAATTATCTTATACTCATCTCGGTATTTGCTATTTGATTGGCAGTGTCTTACGATTACTAGTAATGGTTTTACTAGACTAAATGCTTTAATGCACTTTAATTTTGTACACTTCGATACCACGTAGTCCTACAAAAACATAAAGATTTGACTAGTTTTGTTATGTAAAAGATACATTTGACCTATGATATCCTAAGGTAGTCTAAAAAAGATAATTATCGTCTCCAAATAAAAAATCGTCTTAAAAGGATGTATATTATTTTTGTAATGTCTCGTTCCTCCACTCAGAGCTTGATCCCTAGTGTGGGCTATGTGGTTACTTTTTTGTAAGACGAAATAAAACAAATGTTTACGTGAAAACAGTTCGAAAACTTTGGGGGCATACCGTAACAGAAGCTAATAAAGGCGTTCCATCTATAAATACCTGTTGATAAACGGTAACAATCAATATCGTAATTATACCCTCGTTTAATGTGACTAGCGATGTTTTTAATCTTCATAAGCCTATGCAATATTCACAACGCAGACAATGTTGAGCCGAGGTATTTAGGGCAAACGTTTTCTGAACGCAAAATGCATGGTTCCAGGAAGAATGGCTAACCGTATTTAATAATCAGTGTGACGAAAGGTCATAGTCAGGATGGTTTGTAGGGTTTCACAACCCTTTTATCGATGAAACTACTACTTGCTTTTTTTATGTATACTTCGAAGAGTTTTCGACGACGACTGATTAAGCTCCTGACTATTGAATTTCTTAGACCTAAGTGCACCCTGAAAAGGTAAAGTCTAACTTACGGATAAACCTTAAGTGTCTTAATAGAAGTCACTCGTTTTGCGTTTATGATCTGAAAGTGTAATTAGATCATATCCTAATTTAAGATAAGAAAGCGCTTTTGCCCTGTAAAACTATTCGGTTTAACATCCACCACTTCCAAAATATATATAAGTTTGTGGTAACATTAACTCTAGTAGCCACATTATACTACAAACTATTGTGTAAAATGCTACTTAAATAAACATAGTATAGTACTACGACGAATTTATAATCTAAATCACTCTAGAAATCTTGTTATGGTTTTTCTACTATCCAACAAACAATACCAAGTTTACAGGTGTTTAGGTAGGTTAACATGCTTTACACTAGGTCTTAGCTTCCCTATTTTCTTCCTACACGGTTAGTCGATACTGTTAATGGTTTCACAAATAAATTCAAATTAATACCCGAATCTAGATAGTTCAGGTTATGACCTAAGGCTCCAGGATGTTGGATTTACACTTCATTTGTGTAACCACATTACTACGACCAGGGATATATTTGCCCTAGTGTTCTGGGGCCATGGTTGAGAACAACAAACACAAGGGCTGGCAAATCGTGTGTTTTTGAGATAAGTAGAAATAATTCTACGGGCCACGCACCTATGTTTAATACGTGGGTAAATTCCAATAAAGGAAAGCCTCGTATTTGCCTGGGCATGCTTCGAAAGGGGTATCTATGTGGGAACCAGAAATAATTAGGGAATATGTGGGGAGCCCACTAAAATTTCCACGGTACTCTACATTGTACCTTAACATGGTAGAGAAAATATAACTTATCTAGGTTTCTTTTTCTAAATTCATTGCCTTTTTGATTTTCTTACAAATTTTTTGAGCGATAAAATTTAATATTAATACACTAGGGATGTTACGGAACTTCGACTCAGGTTCCGAAAGGTCGGAACTTCCGATTGAATTTACATCTCCGACTCCGACTTCTGTTTCGGTACTTTCGAATCGGATGTTATAACGGAGATCGCAACACAACATGTAACTGCGGCTAGAATAAGTACGTATAAAATTTAACGTGTAGCTCAAGGAATTACTTGATTTTTCAAAGGATTGCTCTACAGGGCCTTCCCTTAAATTTTATGGAAGATACCAAATTAAGTCGCTCGTTACAATTCTTATTACCGAATAATATTATTATGTAATATATAATTCATTTATTTATCACATCTGTCTTCTTCTCTACCTCCGTTTCACATCCGACTCCGACTCCGATAAAGCAGATTATAAACCTCTCGTTCCGGTATACCCACCTCTGTAACATCCCTAATATGCAAAAGGTGCTATTTCTTAAAATACACTACCAAGGTTTCCTGCTTCTGTAAACAAAATAGTTTTTATATATACCACTGTTAATCAACATGGTGCTTACCAAAATTAACAAGAAATTAGAGACAAAAAGTAAATAAATCCTGTTTCCGAAATACCGCGTCGCCTTGCTAAAGTCACGTGGAATTAATAAGAGCTGTTAGAACTTATGTCCGTTATTACACTTATGTTATTTCTTCAAACTATAAATGAATAAAATAAGGTCCTGAGAAGACAGTTACCTACAAACATCTTTATCATCTAATACAGAAAGCCTGTATAAAAATGCCGGGCTTATCAATTTATTTATATATGTACATAGTGTGTATGATTTGAATAGATATATTTTGCACATTGTTTTGAACATGGTCGTCAAAACTCGGATCATTTTGGTTATTCTTTTTAAGTTTTTTATAGAATTAAGAATAATAACATAAAACTGTAAACTTAGATAATACTAAGATAATTTTATTATAAAAAATGCTATAAAAGTATTTATAATGATAATTATTAATAATCATTATAATTTCTAAAAGGAACAATAATCAATTCCTCTTTATCTAAAGTTCTAAAGTTAAGAGGATCTAAAGTTTAGATTTACATTATAAAAATAAATAAAATTATCTAAGATAATTGTGAATTTTACTTAGTTTAGGGGTGGGTGGGCTTAGAGCCCTTAAATTCGCGCCCGGCTAATAAACTGCACTGTTTCGTGATATGTAGATGAAAAGGCAATCCATTTCAAATTGAGAAAGACTTGTTTACACCTTATAATACTTTTACTTTTTACTTGTCACTTTTTCGAATTATACAATTAGCATGAAAATTCTCAAATATTTAAATATTTCTTATCACAGTAGTTTTATGTTTTAGGATTAAGTCAAGATTATTTTTTATCGTAGTCTGTTATATTATAAACATTGTATTCTGTTTCTTATTTAAGTATGCAAAAATAAATAAATTAAACTGTATTTGGAATTTTCAATACTGTACCTTATTTTTACCCTACCGCCAAGCTGTGACAACAAATCAAGAATTACATAGTTAACCGTCAAGACCAAAACCAAATGTTACATCAACAACCGCCTGAGCCTCATCTGTTACTTGGTAAGGTGCACCGCGTGCATTTGAGGTTGGTTTAGGTATTCAGATGGTAATCGATACCCGTTACACCAACCAACCTTCAAAATTATCAATAAAAAAATGGAGTATCAATTATTTACAACATTTAATTACAATATGCTAATATTGTTTAAAAACTGTTAAAGTGAATAGAGTCAGATTTTTTACAAGACAACAGTCTTTAGCCCCGGAGACAGCGTCACATAAAACGGACCCTCAACAGATTTAACTTTGAATTTGAAAAAATATACTGACAAAAAATATTACAATCTAGATTTTACGTGCGGCGTCGCTCACATTAATATTGATTTTGTCAAACAAATCTGATGAAGCAATAAAAAGTTTTATACAAAGTTTATCCCTCTCTTTCTCCCACTTCCATAAGGTTTACCCCAGAAAAAGTAGCCTATCGCCATCATAACCCATTCGGCGGTTTAGGCGTGAAAGCGTAACAAATAAACTCACTTTCGCATTTATAATATTAGTAAGGATATTTATAAAGCGATGATTGCTCAGTGGTAACGCATACGGACGCCACGTCGTCAAAGGACGTGCGTTCGAATCCCTGCAATTAGCTTGAGCTTTCGGTGAAGGAAGACATCGTGATGGAACCATAGCATGGTGGCAGGAATTATTCTAATGCGCGCCTGGCATTAGACATTTATATCTTAAAAACTTAAAGAATATTATTTGTATCTAGTAAAAATAAAGCTCATAAGAACACCATATGTATATAAATAGATATGGGGTATTGTGAAAAATATTGTTCAATGATCTAACATGCATCTAATTTGCATGGCGGTAAGGCTTATACTAATGACCTCCTGACTAGCTACCATCCTCAAGTTGAAAATCTGCCTTCAAATACTTACTAGTTGTTTTCCGGTAAGTGTACTTGAGAGCCAGTCTCTCCACAGGTCCAGCATGTTGACCAGCTTTGGCCACATCGTCATATAAAATCATGTGAGATTATGGTAATAACGCTAAACCTTAAGTATAAAACAGTAATATAATATTGATTACTATCAAAAGAGTAACACAAAATTAGTTTCTCAAAGACGGCTTTAACGTTTGTTTTGAAGAAATATTTTACCTACTTATTAAGTTCATCTAATAATTTTTTTATTTGTGAGCTATCAAGTAAAAATCTGGTACCACTATCCGATGATGGCAGCACTATCCGAACATACATAGAAAATACTGAGTTTGAAGTAACTTCATATCATTTAAGTTAAATTAACACTGCAGTGTACATGTACCTACTTATTTATAACCAACCTTAATAAGATAGGTAGGTGGATAGGTACTTAAAGTTCTGAGAACAGCCATTACGTTGATTGCTACATCAGTAAGCAGATTCACAATATCTCAAGCTTCATAACATGTTAACAATATCAACTGTGACAGAATAAGGCATGGCTTTGGTATCAATACATTTAATCAAAGGTCTATCAACAAGATAAATAAAAGTATTTGATGTTTTTATCTTTTTATTTTCTTACAAATTAGAAGTTCATTTCTTGGCCTTGGCCTCTCGCGTAGCTTTTCTCTCAGCGGCTCTTAATAACTGCTTGGCAGGCTTAAGGTTGCCTTTTTTACAAAACCTCTGGTTCCTCAGGAATTTAGGGTCCATCTGTAATAGACAACAAATGATAATTAACAAATACTCTATCAAATAAAACACTGTTTTAGGTATAGCACTGCTATCATATTGTATTTGAACAGTTATAATAAATGTAGGCTAAAAAATTAAGATCTTTATGAAAGTTTACATTTACCTAAATATAGGCAAATTGGAGACAGAATGTTTATTGACATATAAATGTAGTTTACATTAAATAAATAATTGTTCCTAACACTACCTACTAAACATACAAAGGATGTAGTAGAACAGAAACTTGATATTATTGTTTTTATTACATACTTGAAATAGGTATTACCATGTTGTTTTTCACAAAACACATTCACAAATCAAATAATTAATAAGAATTGTCAATAATTAACACAAATTACAAGATTATTTTATTAAGGATCACAGATAAATTTTAAATTCTGTTAAGAATTCTCAATCATAAACTGAATAAATTATTGGAGTTAAGATTTTTTTTTAAATAACACAGCAATTTTATAATGGCTCACAGTTATGTTGTTTGTAGAAAAATAATAAAATAAGATGAATATTAAAGTAAAAAAATAAAAAAATCTAGAGTAACCTTGGGCTGATTATTAATTATTTAAATTAATTCTTTCTCATAGTGCTACACAAAATCTAGACATGTGTACCACATTTTTGATAGGGTTTTTGCTAATGCCAAAATGCCTAAATGCCAGTCTGGCTAGTTACTACCCTCAAATTGAACATCTGTTGCCAAATACAG
The DNA here is from genome assembly GCA_039707435.1 of Actias luna. Lineage (NCBI taxonomy): Eukaryota > Metazoa > Arthropoda > Insecta > Lepidoptera > Saturniidae > Actias > Actias luna. Next base: position 5,672,440 of record JAZHAC010000003.1, read on the forward strand.
ATAGTTGTGTTCTGGCACTTGCACTTGAGAGCCAGTTCCTGTCCACTATATTGGGCTACATCAGTTATCAGAAGGGATAAAGTATAAAAAATTTAGTATTATCTATCTGGTATGAATATATATATATATTGGTTTCTAATTTCATAAATCAGATTCTTTTATAGCATATAATGACAAGCAAGTGTTAATTTAAAAGTAAGCAAAGAAATAATTGGCTTGTCAAATAGTTTGGTGATTGCTGTAAAATTCAAAACTTTCAAACAAATATCTTTAATAATGAATAGTTTTCAGTCAAAAATGTAACAATAAATTTACCTTAACAATTTTGACTATACTGTAATTATAATATTGAATATCTTAATAAGAAAAATTGTGATAACTTAAACATGCAGATGACACATTGAAGTCAATCAGTTCCCTAACAAGAACTTATAATAAATTAAAAGCATTCCAGTCCTTGTAAATTTTAAATTGTTTATGTGACTAACACTGCAATGTTTATATGTGTAAGGCCCATGAAAACCAGTCTGCTTTCTAGAATTAACGTGATGCTACTTTAACTATATCATCACAGGATTTAAGCGAAATTCAGACGAAAATTCTTTATCACACTTCACGAGAACCAGAAAGATTATGAAGATATGTAATTAAACTAATTATTTTGAACCATCACTGTCACTAGTCTGTTATGGTTTTTTAAAGTAAAAATTATTATAAACAAAATTATTCGTCGTTACTTACACCAAGTGTAGATTCGTGCCTGAACTTCTTCGGTTTTTTGATTCCATTTCTATGAGCTTTCCTGTCTGAAATAATTAAAAAATACATTCAACGATTCGAGATACCCACATCACAAATGTAAACAAAATAAACTGAGGTTACAGAAATAATTTGTTATTCCTATTTTAGACTAAGTTAAAAGTCACAGTAAATTTAAGTCATAATTTTTAACATAAATATATGTCCCAACTATTTAGATACTCACTTTGGTTATGATTTGTATGATTCTTTGACTTAGCCATTTCGCTTGGGTTTTACGCACTGTAAAAATAAAATATTTATATAATTACAAGAATGAAGTATCAATGAAGCATATAAAAAAATAAAATTATTTCATTAGGGTAAGATTCTACAGATATTATCGGGATTAGTTTAACATTTACGTACAGTAACCTCAAAACTGCAAAGAAGAAAGAAACAGAAAACTTGAGACTTGTCAAGTGAAATGACAATGACAGTATTGACAGCACAGATTGTTAGACTACTAGTGATATTGTTTAATTATTAAACACAAATAACATAGGTAAATTCTAAACAATTTATAGAAATATACAGTTTAATGTCTCACATATATTTCCACAACTTTAACAAGGGATAAATAACACCCTGCTATTTTTTCATACGAGTGAGTATATAATTATAATTGTCGTCATCGTGACTGCAATTATTTTTATCGGTCATCTACAAGATTGAACTACTTTTAACATTACTTCGTAACATTGATAATACTAAAATATAAAATATCCACACCGTTCAATTTTCAATTATTTTCATTTATTAACTTCCAGTCTTCAACAAAATAACTGAGTCTTATTTTCACCGTTAGTAAAAGCGGTTACAAGAATTTTTCTCGAAAATTTCGTTTTATAATTAAAAAGTTTTGAGCATTTACCTTTACGTTATTGTAGGACCACATCCCAGTATTATTGTATATGTGCCACAAAAACTCCCTGAACAGTTTCAAACAAGAGAGTGACTATTTTAGTCTATTATTTCCGATATGGATGCATAGCCTTAGTTAACTTTGCCTTTAAAAAAAATAGTAAGTAAAACAAAAAAAAATGTCTTTGCCATAGTGTCAAAAATTAAATGACATATAGCCTATGACGTTTCACATAATTGTAATAAAGCTATCTACCAATTTCAAGCATCAAATCTATTTGTCTCTCTCCGACATAGAATAACTGTAATTCAGCATGATTATGCTTTACCGTTCATTAAAATATGCTGTCTGGAACACAGTATCGTGTCGTGTCATGGAATCGTGGAAATAGAAATAGAACATTTATTTTTTCATAATTTAATAAGTGAAATTGTTAACCACTATGGTAATTTTGGAAGGTGTTGCTGGAGATGGCAAATCTGTATCTAATGAAGACGCAGAAAAAGATGTTAAGGCTACAAATCTTCTATCACTAGAAAGTATCCTTTACCTAATATATCTTTAGTATTACTAAGTAATCAATTATGTAGGTTTTTATTTCTGTTTTGTTGATATCTAATACTGTACTCAGTAAGACACATTAAAAATGTACATAAACTGGTGAAACCGCAAAACAAACAGTTTTGGAACCAAGGAACAAATTAATTATTTCAGTTATAATAAAAAGCTGCTCCTCTAATTGTTAACTTATTCATTCAATTATATAATAATCAACTTTAAAATAAGAAAGAATTTGCGCTAATAATCCAATATAAAATTATATTAGGCTTTGCATATAAAAAAAAAAAGAGAAATGGTCTTTCAAGATGATTAAGTTTTTTGGTATCATCATTTTGGTTGACAGCTCAATTCAGAGCAAACCGACTAAGATTCCTTAAGTAAAAAATTGTTGTTAGTTATTTTATAACCACCCAGAAATAGGAGCAAGAAGATTTATGGTAAACAACCATAGATATTTTTTAGATCTGGAATGAAACATGTATTAAAAGGAGATATAGTTGTCTCTTTGTAATGCTTTAAAATGTAAATATATAAATCTCTAGAGACAGAAATGATAGTGTTCTATACAATTCTTAGTAGTTAACCTATAAAACTTAAATAATAATTAATCAAATCGAAAACTATAAGTTTCTGTAGAAAATCCTACTAGTGTTTACTTTAGTGGCCTATTACCTAATAAAAATTATAATAAAAATTGTGTGGTCGGATACTAAAGCAATACCTTCAATTACTATATCTTATAAGAAGTAAATTATTTTTAAAGAGAATAACCACAAAGTAGTTAATAAATTCAAATTGTAGATTTTAATATAATTTTATTATGTATTATTGTAATTTTTTAATATACTATTAATTGCTTCCCTTTGTTAGTTGTGTACAATATCTATTTGACTATAGTTTACTTGACACATTTGCCACTTGTAGGCTCACTTTGTATCTTTTCTTTAAAATATTTTTATCTATACTAACATTATAAAGAGAATAGATTTGTATTTTTGTTTGTAACAAATTAACTCAAGATCTACTAGACCAATTACAAAAATTTATTCACCATTGGAATGCTACATGGCATACATAATATAGGCTATATAACATTTTGTTTTTATGAAAATGATTTAATTAAATTTTAGTTCCACATGAACAGAGTTATGGACATAGCTAGTAAACTATAAATTCTAAAATTAACTTTTAAGTATTTCACATTTGTTAGGTATCCTGTGACAACCAACTTATTTTGTTTATATTTGTATATAGTGGAATTATTCAAGCTTCAGTTTTTCAGATTTAGTTGAAACTAGCTTTTATACTTAAAGTTTAGCGTTATGGCCATAATCTCACCTGATCTTAAGTGACGATACGGCCCAAGTTGGTAGACACGCTAAACATGTGGAGGAACTGGCTCCCAAGTGCAGCTGCCGGAACACACCTATTGGTATTTGGCGGCAAGTTTACAACTTGAGGGTGGTAGCTACCCAGGCGGGCATTAGGAAAAGCCCTACCACCATGCTGTGGTTTCCTCACGATGTTTTCCTTCACTGAAAGCTCAAGGTCATTGTAGATGCTTAGATTCGAACTCACGTTCCTTGACGCGAAGTCGTACACACTACCACTGAGCTATCATCGCTAGCTATTATCAGATATCCTGCCAAAACTTTTGAATTACACGCTAATTATAACTTTAACAGCATAGATTAATAGTTTTTTCCCTGAAATGTATTGTTTTGTTCTTTACTAATTATTCATTTATCATTCAAAAATATATATGTGATAACACTATGTGATATAATATGATTAGTATTATGTAATATGTATTAAAAAGTTATTAACGTTTCTAAGTTGCAATACCAGGAAATTACATTGAGGCCATTCTTGATTTTTGCATACATTACACATTATTTTGTCAAATTTTAGTAAGACAAAATCGATGAAAGTAGCTATTTCAGGCTTCTTCAACCTTTCAGACAACATCTGACTGATAGGTCTGTTACGGCAGTTCCCTACAAAGCTACAGACAAAATGTTACTCCACAGGACCTTATGCATGACTGCTATAGTGATGGGTGTAGAGATCTTCAATGAAACATGTTCGACTTTTAACTGTTCTTTTATTATCTACCCTCTTTATTCATATACATATATAATATTCACTAACTACCTTTCACTATCCAACATCTCCCTTCTAAATAAAACGATAAAATAGAATAGACTACTGTTTAAATAAAGTGATTACAATAGGAAAACCTTAATATTACAAATATAAATTATTTGGAGCTTTGCAATACGGAAATAGTGTACCTAGCTAGTTATTGTAGAACTATTACGATTAACACATATATACTATTATTCCTCTCAATAAAAAAATAGTAATTAAATATACAATTACATAATTTTAATCACAATTTTAAATTTCAATATGCTAAGTGATTTTTTTTAAAGTACATAAAATTTGGTATATTTTGACACAGTAATACTATCTCATAATTTTTAATTGTAAATAAATATACAGGTCTTAAACAATTTGAATTTACTAGATACTCTTTCCATGCTTACTTAAAACAAAATAAATCAGTGAATAACTATAAGCTAAGGATCTTATACAAAACATGACTACGTTACTAATTTAAGATAAATCAACGCAGTTTTTTTTTTTTCTTAGTATACTTATTTCCAAAATTTATTATTTAATATCGTTTATCGGTACGTTATTCCGACTGCGCCATGTAGAGATCTTCAATGAACAGATAGACACCTTGTAAGTCATCAAACAGCTCATACATTTTTTTATGAAAAACTTCTGAAGCCGATGATATCCCGAAAGGCATTCGTAAGAATTTATATCGCCCAAAACTAGTGTTAAAAGTACACAGGTCTGTGCTATCTTCACTTAACCGTAACTGCCAGAATCCATGCTTGGCATCTAAAGTATTGAAATAATTTGCACCACTTAAATTAACCGTCATTTCGTCTAAGGTTGGTAATTTAAAATGTTCACGTCTCATTGCCCGATTTAAATCTCTAGGATCTAAACATATTCTTATGTCGCCGTTAGATTTTTTTACAACAGTCATACTGTTTACCCAATCTGTCGGTCCTTCAACTTTTTGTATGATACCTTCGCTAACAATTTCATCTAGTTTCTTTTTAATAGACTCCTTCAATGCCACTGGAAGTTTTCGCGGCGCATGTATGGTACGATCTAGTTCAATCTTATACTCGCCCGGCATGCACCCGAGTCCTTCAAACACGTCCGGGTACTTACTATAAATACTACTTTTTGATTCCTCATCAAATTCTTTATTAACTGCGAGGACTAACTGTACCACATTTAGCTCACTGCAACTACAAATTCTAAAATGTACTGACACTGTTTATACATGATCTTCAAGTAACATTTCCCTATGACTTTAATCTCGCTCCCCGAATATCCCCTTAATTTAACAGGTGTTGAAATCAAATCGGGCTTAGCAAGACCTAACTTAGGCAAATAGGCTAACGGTAACACATTCACGTCGGCCCCAGTGTCTAATTTAAATTTAATTTTACAACCATTTATTAACTAATTAACAGACCAATCGCTACGATAATCAAAACAACAATAGATTACCTGATCAGTAGAGTCGTCTGCTTGCATCTCATAAACATTACACATCCGTGAAAAGTGATCATAATTGTTACATTTGAGGCACCTTCTACCTACAGCAGGACACATTTTACTACCGTAAGATAAACCGCACATAGAACACAATGCATTTGTTACACTTTGATAACGATACGATAGCTGTCGATTTTGTCGCGTCACGGGTTGAGCTCGCTCCACTCGACGGGCACGCTCCTGGGTTGCCCAAAGAGCACAGCTACTTTTGTATATGTATATAATTGCTTGCATTATATAAAATACTCTAATTAACAATGCTTATTTTTTGTTATTATCAGATTTAAACTTTTTGTCAGCACTTAGTTTAGGCTAATAATTTATTATTTAATGTTTGTTAGCGTTACGTTTAGAAATTTAACTATGATCTTACATAATATAAAGTGACGTTGTGGCCCAGGATAGTGGACACGCTAAGCCTAGTCAAGGGCGAGTGGCTACTTCCAATGTTTTCCTTTATTGAAAGGCTCAGGCTGATTGCAGTGATTCCAATTATGTCCATCGACGCGTAAGTCCGTACATGCTACTACTAAGCCAATATTGTTTAACAACTGCCACATTAAGATTATACATACATCTTCCTTAATTAGTAAATAGTATTCAGAATAACAAAGGATGGTCAGCAACAACATGGTCTTCGTCATGGAGACTATCAGCGGTATCGAGGTTACTGCTCGCGTCGAATTAGGAGGCTCCGAAAAGTGCTCAAAATACCTCAAGTGAGTATAATTTATTTATTTGTTTTTTAATATGTACTCTTGAGAAAATTATTTGAAGCGAAAACTGCTTTAACATAGTTGTGATTTGGAAGTCGATGAGCCAAAAGCGACAGTAGAAAAAGACACACACATACATTTGTTGGACATAACGTGCGAGAGAATGAGTTAGAAGACGTTATTCATTGTTTTTTACAAGATCCTAGCGTTGTACGTGCGTTAGTTGTGTGATGCGTGGCTGCGTAAAGACATAACAACCGTGGTATATTATTCTTTACATAAATATTTTAAAGATTTTACTTCTATCATGTGTGAATTGCCCACATTATTTTTCCTCTTCGTCTTTTGAACTGTAAGGGCCAGATGATTGATACTTTACTTAAACATGTAAAGTTTTTATTTTAGAGGAAGAACTTTTTAAATAGTTGTAAAATCACTATTATAACAAGATTTCTAAATTTAATCATCTTTGCCCTAATAGATATGTAGTTAGAATTAACAATTTTATATTCTGCTAATTCAACTTGAGTATAGAGAAGTAACAAACTGCACAAAATATTTATCATTTTTTATCCACATTTCAATATTTCATATAATGTACGTATTGTTCAGGGCGACAGACGTCACTACCGTCGCCGTGACGTTACAACAAACCACCTAACAGCTTCAAATGCTGAAAATCGTCTGCTATATATACCACTCCTCCAAGCGGAGAGGGCTTGGGCGTACGCAATGCAGTTACGGCAGGAGGCTAACACGGAGCCGAGGAAGAAATTTCATCTTGTTTCTCGTTTGAAGAAAGCTTTTGCCCATGCGCAGACCTTATTGCAATTATGTGAGGTAAGTACCGATAACTTAGCTTCACTTACGTGTTAACCTTTTTATTTAATCTCTCTATATATTATCATCTCCAGTTGTTTTAGTGACAAACTTCAGATCTCTCCTAATTCTTCATGAAAATTAATAATGCGAATATTATTTTAGAGCTAATATTCCCCACTCTTGGAAAAAGCATACATATATTTAATAAGTGTTTTTGTTATAAAAAAAATCTGTATGAAAAAATACTAATATTTTTTTTATATTGATCTGTCATCAGTTTTAGAATCTATCGATCTCATACTTATATTGTAATAAACATTTTTTTTATAATTACTAAGTTCTCAGCTCAGATCTAATGGTATTGCCTCCGACACGTTATTTTTAGCACATACTATAAAAGATTTTTTAACGCTCATAAACTGCAACCAAGCAAACAATGCATCCAATGACAAATGATTATAGCTGCAACAACACTCAGAGCATTGCACCCATATTGCTGACCTTAGAGTCAGTATTAAATCCCAACAGCAGAAGGTGTGAGTTTGACCATTCCTATCAGTATAATTTATTACGCTGTAAACAGTTTTGATATACAAGTTTTAAGTTAAGATCAAACAATGAATTTCGATATCCAAAAATAACAACTGTTTGTTTATAGTTTTAAGTTTTCACTTCTGTCGGCAGTCCTAGTGACTGCTTCGAAAAAACTTTTTTTTACGTTCCTTTATATATTCCCCAAAGAAATCTGAATCTAAATCCGTTAAGAAGTTATCTAATTTATTTTGTAACTTAGAGTGGAGCGTGTGATGCGCGGACACAGTTGGAGGCCAGTGCATACGCTGCGTGGCTTGGCGGTATACTCCTCGTCGAGTTGCAGCAGTGGCGCGCCGCAGCGGAGAGCCTGCAACGGGCTCAGCTTGTTCTCGAGAAACTGTGTGCTGCTCTGCTCGAAGATGAACGTCTTGTTTATAAGCAGAAGGTATAAGACGATTAACAAGTTAAACTTGCATGTAAAAAATGTAGTATATTCACATATACACTTATCACTATTTACTCGATCACAATTCTTGTAAATTGCTCTGTCTGACTAATCTACAATCTACGTTTTTTGTTTACAATAAGCGACTAGATATTTTGGCTTAACGATCCTGCTTTCTTTTATTTTGTATTTTATTTGTGGTTTAAGAACAATATCTAGCATAATTATGGGTTCATTATATGCCACTGGACGGCGGCAACGGGTTTTCGTATACCTTTATAGTAGCAATAAGCTTAAAGCTCGCATTTTACAATTTTTTTATTATTGGCAAAATATTATTGGCAAGGTGAAGCACTGATATATTACAATATGTATAATTTACAGTTGGAAGAGCTTAAACCGAGCCTACGTTATTGTGCCTACAACATCGGCGACGAGTCTGCTGCCGGCGACCTGGTCGCTATGCGCGGTCAGGGACTCATCGATAATCTGGATTCCCTTATGGCCCAAGCAAAGTTAGTGCATACTTTTTTATGGTTGATTAGCTATGCCCACGACTTCGTTCTCGTTAATATTAATTGTGTCAAGCATATCGGACAACGTAATAAAAAGTTCATAGAAGCTTTATCCCTCTCTTCTAATGATGGTTTCACTGCAAAAAGTAGCCGCTCATCGTCTCGAAGGTCCCATCGATCTCTATACCAAAATTAATCATAATCGATTCAGCAACAAACAAACTCACATTCGCATTTATAAAATTAGTAAGGATAGGCATAGTTTTATGACCACGATCCTCACCTGAAGTTAAGTGACGATGCGTGTAGTGGAGGGATTGGCTCTCAAGTGCAACTGTCGGGACATATCTATATAGGTATTTGGCGCGAGATTTCCACCTTGTTTTTTCTTCACCGAAAGCTCAAGCTCAATATTAACCTGTAAATATGAATTGTTTTTTCAGAGAGTCCCGTTCTGGAGTGATGCATGAAGTGGAATGGCGCGGACGCCGAGTTGTTGTCCGCCCTGAAAAAGTGCGACTTTTCCTAATCGCCTTGCAAGATTTCGACAAATCCGTCGCCAACACTGACAATGTCCAGGCCAAAATCGACATCCTCGAGAACATTCTGATGGATTGCAAGGACGCCATATCAGCCATTAAAGACGAGATCAAAAACGATCCGAAATTAAAAACTGCTTCGGAGTCGCAAATGTCTGGCATCAATTACCTTTTGTCTTACTTAATGTATCTGCGTCTAATGCGTACCATCGAAAGGAACAACCTCCTCGTCCAGCAAGCTGAAGAAGCACGCAAGAACAACACCCAGATCGATGGCAAGAAAGTTCGCCCTCACGACTTAACTAGACTGTACGAAATCATCTTGCAGAATTTTACTGAATTGCAACAATTGCCGGGCTTTGAAAACGATACTGTCTATCAGAACGAAATAGAGACTTTAATGAAGGCTTATCGTGCATTCCGTTGTTACTACATTGCTCAAGTATTAACTGGGCTGCGGCGCTTCCGGGAAGCTTTGGCTATGCTTGAAAGATGCAGTAATTATACTGCTGAGTCTCTAAAAAGCAAGCTTGATGATAAAAAGCTCTTGGATAAACTACAAATCTTGAAGAAGGACGTTGAGAGCTGCAAATTTGAGGTTCACGCTGACTCCGTGCTGGAGGACGATGAGGATGAAGAGGAATCAAAATACACTTCTAGTGGAAAGCATTACAAAGACAAGAAGCCTCTTGTCGACCGACTGGATGAATACCGTGAAGATACTCAAGTTCTGACAAAGAACCCAAATATTTTTAAACTGCCTCCGCCCATGGAAGCTATACCTTGCAAACCGTTGTTCTTCGATTTGGCTTGTAACTTTATAGAATTCCCGAACCTTGATGACAAAACGGGCGCTGCGGACAGCAAAAAGCAAGGAGCTGGTATCACCGGACTTGTAAAAGGATTCTTGGGATGGGGTAAAAGTGATAAATAGAACGTATTCGTGTGGTTTTTATGTGTATTGAGATTTGTTCAATATACTTTAAAAATAAATTATGTCTTTTTGTTATATACCACCTATTACAACAAGCTGTAACACTGGTATCAATTAAAGTTGAATATTATCAATTTAAGTTGAATATTATCAATTTAAGTTGAATATTTATAACAATCTAATCTAATTTTGCTGTGACTATGTGATCCACGAGATTATACATATTAAGCCGAGAACTAACTTTCGGAGAAGTTAAAGAATCTTCATCAAAACATAACGATAAATATCATCTTTAACTGATTTTTAGGGACATTTGAGTACTGAAAAGACTTTATATAACTTAACTAAGCAGTGCTTGTGATTTCAACTGCGTTAATTGTGGCTTCACTTTACAATAGTATTCTTTTTTTGTACCATTGAGCAAGTAAATGCAAAATTAATAATCATAGCTCGAACTCACATTCGCGTTTATAATATTAGTTATGATTATATTCCTTACATACTAAATAAAAAACAAATATAATTAAGTAAAGATTTATAAAACAATTTCAATAAATATGAACATAAATTATCCCAAATCATTATATCATTTACGGGGATGAAAATAACTATTTCCTCTTCTGTACCCCTCAAACAAACAAGGTGTTATGCTATGTTTGAATATGATTTTTGAGCATTCACTTGATCAATCCTTCGCACTCCGCATTCTTTTTCTTGTTACTTAGCTGCTAAGGGTTATAGCGTGATGATAAATAGTCTATAAAATACCTCAATTAACTAGTCTAAGGCAAAAATATTTCTTTCAAATCCGACTCGTATTTACAGAGATTAACGCGTTCAAATAAAACTCTTCAGATTTATTAGATATATTGGCTTATTATTCCAAATAAGTACTAGAATGTGTCGTCTATGGACATGACGTAGTTTTCAGGCTCGTAATCGTGGTCCACAGATCGCGTTTTAATCAAATGTTTATATACAAATGCAGACTTTCGAGGAGTGCGAGTTCTTGCCGGGTCTTCGAAATCCACTTCATAGAGCCCGAAACGTTCGCTGTAACAAATTAAGTAATGTTTAAAGACATCTGATTTGCTTAGGATGCCTCAAATTAGTCGCAGTGTCGCGGCGCGACAGCGCGACTACAGTGCTGCAGCTATGCTGCTGTCGCTTAGTTCGAGTATCATAGTGTTGTATATAAATAAATTAAAAGAGCAAGCCTTGAGGCCAAGTGAACATCGGTAAGAAAATCACGGATATAAGTATGTTCAGTATTATTAAATTAATATTTGTTTATATTTTATTTGTAGTCTTTATTCTTAACTCAATTGCTTCCCATAATCGCGCTACTACCGAGTTTTAAGTCATTAAACAGTATAAGAACAATATAACAGCTTATATGAATGCAACCATAAACAATAACTTTACAAGTCATTGTGCTCTGTTTAATTTACTTTTACTAATTAATTATAAATCACATTACGTAGTATATAAGAAATTGTCATAAATGCAAATTATTATTATTGTTCGAGGTTATATCAACGAACTGAATTTTAAGTAAAGGACTGCTGTGACAAAATATTTCAGAATTACTTAAGATTATCAAGCAAACAGTTCAAGTTAAACTGTATTCTTATTATTTTTCAATAAGTCATTACTCTCCGAAAACAATTTTTTATATATAGACGACGTATATAGTTAATTGTGAATCTTGTGACGGCGAGTCTGTTTGGATTTGGCTTGATTGAATCGTAGAAGTAAAATAACCTTCATGTTGTTGGTAAGAATAATCGACATTATTCGGGTGTTCCGGTATTTTTTTTTTTAAATCACTTAAAAAAAATTGGTCACCTTCATTTTCAGTAGATTCATCCTTATTTTGCACTGTTTCTAACAGTACTTTCAATATTTTGCTTTGATGCTTTGAAACAGCAGTTTTTTGCAAAATTCTCCACGAGCCAACTACAAGTAATGGATAACCAGTGGTTTTGTTTTCATTGGTGACGAAAATTGGTAATTTTATACAACGACCTTAATGCTGTCAATTATTTAGAAAGATGAAACTTATTTTCAATTATTGTTTATCGAGAGCAAGAAGATATATTGACGTTTGGCAACATGAATAAGTGGAGAATTATTCCTCTCCGATAAACGTACAATCAAACAGCCTTTGCTAAAGATATCGTTCATGCGTGTTGTGTGTTACATAATTTGCTTAGATAGACATTTCAAGTTATCCATATCCAAACCGACAGCGCATAGATAAGATTAACAAAACGAATTCACAATATTAAATTACTCACAATTAAGTGCTACAACTATACGTGATACATGCTAATTATTTTCTTAGTCTAGAAGGAGAATTTTGTGTTAACACAATTATTATGTACTTACATGCTTTATTTTTTTCACTTGCGAGTTTTGTTTGTGAAATTCTCAATAAATTTATTGCAATTTCTTCCAAGCCTTTTTTTCGATTTTATTACTTAATGTACTTCTTGGACCTCAAATTCCCTATGGCTGGACGTTTTTCAAACTTATCGATATATTCTTAACCTGATTTGCGTTCATGTTTAGACTAGAACAGAAACTACGTGCGTGCCGTCTCTATGAACTGATGCGCTAGATTATAAGTTATAACTTATAACCGAAAATCGCGGGGCCGCAGCGCAGGTGTAGCGCTGCAGAGAGTTTGAATCCCTGCAATGAGTTCGAGCTTTGGTTGAAGGAAAACATCATAATGATACCATAGCATCGTGCTAGGGTTTTTTTCTAATGCCTGGCTCGCTAGCTACCATCTTCAAGTTAAAAATATGCCGCCAAATACCTATAAGTGCGTTCCGGTAATTACACTTGAGAGTCAGTCCCTCCACAGGTTCAGCTTGTTCACCGACTTGGGCCAAATCATCACTTAATATCAGGTGAGACTGTAGCCATAACAAATCTATAAACTACAAAAAAAAAATAGACCGTTCACTCCAAATCTCTATTATATATTCCGAAACAAGTAAATAACTTTTCTTCAAACCAGTCAGATACATTTCTGAGGATTATGTCTTTTGAGCCTCCGATTCCTTTGTTCAGTTCTTTGTAAACTTCCATAAAGCTTACCTGTAGCCCATCGTCCACTCGAAATTATCCATTAAACTCCACGCCATATAACCTTTGAGGTTGACATTGTCATCAAGAGCATTCAAAGCACTTTCCCAAGCTGCTCTTAAGTAGTTGATTCTGTTATCATCTTCCAAACCCTCATAAGTGGACCAGCCATTCTCTGTTACGTAAATATCTGGATTGTTGTACCTCTCTTTGAGACGTGTCAAGGTGATATAAAGACTGTCCGGCATTTGCTAAAAATTGTAATTAATCAAATACAAAATTTGTTACAAAATAGTATTGTCTCTTATAATTATGTTGTCGTGAGATTCCTGGGAAAATATAGTTTCTCTATACACAATTATAATATAAAAATAATGTCTACTTACTGCCTGAACAACGTTTGGCCTGTGTCAAAGTAGGCTACGAGTGAGGCAGATTGACAAAAGTTTAATTAGCAATGATAGCTCAGTCGTAGTGTGTACGACCTCGCGTCAAGGGACGTGAGTTCGAATCCAAACACCTACAATGAGCTTGAGCTTTCGGTGAAGGAAAACATCGTGAGGAAACCATAGCATGATAGTAGGGCTTCTTCTAATGCCCACCTGGCTAGCGCAACTACCCTCAAGTTGAAAATCTGCCGCTAAATACCAATAGGTGTGTTCCGGCAATTGCACTTGAGAGCCAGTTCCTCCGCAGGTTTAGTGTGTCTACCAACTTCGGCCGTATTGTCACTTAAGATCAAGTGAGATTATGGCCATAACGCTTAAACTTAAATATAAAAAATAAATGGCCCTAATATTATTTCTGAATTATTCATAGAGTACTTTCGTAATAAATTAAGTTAATTCGATTTAATATGCAGACATTTGAGTTCCGAAGTAAATTGTATCCGGGTGCTATACCATCATTAAACTATACTCGCGCCTCATTGACACCATCGATATCGACAGACACTATCGATGGCATCACCATGAGAATTATCACCTATCACAGACCCCGAAATATACGCATTACCGTGCTCCAAAAATTAAGTGCTCGACTGTAGCGAACAGCTACATTAGAGACGAATTACGTGATTTTAAGACAAGTTGAAGCGAATGATAGCGTCAGTTAGAATACACCTACAATGCACTTGAGCTTTCGGTGAAGGAAAACATCGTAATGGAACCATAGTATGGAACACCATGTATATAGCATAGCTTTTTCTAATACCTGCCTTGCTAACTACTACCCTGAACTTAAAAACCTGGACTCAAATACTTATAGGCATGTTCCGGCAGTTGCATAACGCTAAACCTTAACTATAATAACTAAAAAAAAAAACACCAAGTTAATGGTTTTTCTGCATAGTATTTTACGTACTACAATATGCATAAGTCGTGTACGTGGGGTAGTCAGGTTTTTATTTTAGGCAATGCTTAAATTCCTTCTATTCCTTTACGTATTTATGTCTAAATTCTTTCTATTCGTTTACGTATTTAAAATACATCTACAGGGACGGGTAAACTGGTTCAGGACTGGTTACGAAATTTTGCTGTTATATCTATAAAAGCAGTTGTGTATTGAAAATCTAATAATTTGACTAAATTTATTTGACTTTTCGTGTATTAATAATTTGAGAATACACGTTTTATAACATTAACACAGTTCTTTAGTTACTATGAATTAAAAATTTAACACTATTTTTTGGTGTATCTGTTTGCCTTCAATAAAAAAACAAACGAGAAAAAAGCCTAAAAATTTGATTCTGTAACAATTACTTGCAGTAAATTTTCAAGACCATTAAATTGTCTTCTTTCGACTTCATGTAAAAAGACAAATGACTAAATACGACAGAAACATAACGGGCGAAAGAAAATTACGGTTATCGTACATTTGACTCAAATATAATAATTTTACACGACAGCGCACAACACGGATGCAGCATTACTGGATAGATATATAAACTTCTTATCAATGGAAGAAACAAGTAAATATGACGTTTAGGAACTTTGTTCTCTGATAATGCAATTTTGACCTAGTACAGCTTGTACGTACACGACGTATGCATTTCGTATATCATTACACGTATTGTAATCTCTCTACCTTTTTCACAAAAAAAGTACAAGTGAAAGACAACAATTTACTTATTTTTAGACGTGTAATGATATTGTGTATATCGTTTTCAAATGGTAACTTCTAAACTATAATAAACATTAGCAAATTATTCAATGAACGTTATAAAATTATTATAAAAAGTATACCTGCACACAGTTTTATACTCCGTAAATCGCTTCTCTTCAAAGAAATATACACTGTCCACTGGGTACCGGTCGCCTGACTGACTCGGTTTACCCGATTGTCAGTTTCACACAATTTGTTTAAAGAGGGCGTGGTAAACACCGAAACCGGTAGCAGAGTTTAGAAATATAATGTTTAAATATTTATAAAAGCAAAGGTCAGTTATGTAGATAGTGGTTTAGTTTAATTATTTTAGTGAGTCGATAACTAATTATTTAACTGAATAATTAAGTAACCGAACAATACAAAGATTCACAGTTTCTAGTTGAATAGTCACTATCTGTACTTTATTATTACTTAAATATAACATATGAATGCATCATTCCATTACCACAAATTAATAAACTTTCTAATATACATTTATCAGCTTGTTGTCTATCTAAGCATAAATAAAAATGTTTCAATGATATTGAATTTTACAGATAAATGTCATACTAGTTGTTGTACATGCTTGAAATTGCTTTATTTATATAAAATGTGTCCATTGGCGAACTGTTTGCGTTGTTTTTTTTTAATATAAATTAAAAAAAAAGTAATATTTTGCTTTGAAGACTTAAGATAAAAATATAATTATTACAAAACCTTTTAAATAAATAAATAGTAATTCAAACTAAAAAGTAGGAAATCATTAGATGTCATTGCTTATAATAAATATAACATAAAAATAAATATATTTATGTAATGTTGGGAGCTGGCATAATATTATATTATATAGAATTACGAATTTTAATATTAAAAATTATGCTTTTTTTCTATAGCAATGACTACTTACGACGTATTAAATCAAATGCGTCAATACAAACCGGATGTATGCTTAGTTTCGCATTTTTAATAATAAGCATAATTAAAAAATAACTAATTTTGCTCAGCGGTCACTATTCGACATTTTTGAACAAGAGAGCTTTATTTATAGTCACACTAAAGTTCCTTAATAGTTACTAAAAGAAAACAAATGACAATTAAAGGAAATAAAAATGTACTAAACCATTTTATCTAATTTTAGTTTAAATATAAATACAAAAAAACTAAACTAAAAAATATAGTATTGGTTATTCTATTATAATTTGGTTTTAACAAAAATGTGGATTATGTAGCGCCAATGTAGTCGTTTATTAAACCTTTAACGTATGTATTTGCTGAAAGATTTTTCAGATAAAAATATACATGTAATGCTTCATCCTTACATCAAAATTCTTGAATATGTACACATAAAAGTCAAAATATCCATTCCTGGGCTAGAACATTATGAAAATAAAAACGGAAGTAGATTTACGACACTTCTCGATCTAGAGAACGTGTATATAAATCGATACAACTCTGAACGAGAGATAGTGTGTTCTGAAGCGTCGTAGTGCGCGGGTTACTTTATATAGTTCGAGTGGGATAGGATTTATTTAGTACGGAGTAAGGGTGGTCTCGCTGTAAGGTTTGGTCGGTCGGTCTCGCTGTTAGGGTAGTTAGGGTCGTTAGGTCTCATTGTTAGGGTCGTTAGGGTCGTTAGGGTCGTTAGGGTCAGTCGGTCTCATTGTTAGGGTCGGTAGGGTCAGTCGGTCTCATTGTTAGGGTCGTTAGGGTCGTTCGGTCTCATTGTTAGGGTCGTACGGTCTCATTGTTAGGGTCGGTCGTGTTATTCACTATGACTTGCTTTGCGTTTTGGCAACGGGAACTATGCTGGTGCAGCTGGACGTCTCTTTTTATGAGATAGTTAATTCGTTTCCCTATAGCTACGACCAGGTATGAGATAGTTTATTTGTTTCCTTATAACTTTTATTTGTTTCCTTATAACTAACTACGAGCAGTCAGGTTGGAATTCTTGACTTTTCATTTTCAGGTCAACCGGGCATCTGCGTGTTCGAGGTGCGCTGCCGGGCGTCTGCGTGTCCGAGGTGCGCTGCCGGGCGTCTCCGTGTCCGAGGTGCGCTGCCGGCCGTCTCCGTGTCCGAGGTGCGCTGCCGGGCGTCTGCGTGTCCGAGGTGCGCTGCCGGGCGTCTCCGTGTCCGAGGTGCGCTGCCGGGCGTCTCCGTGTCCGAGGTGCGCTGCCGGGCGTCTCCGTGTCCGAGGTGCGCTGCCGGGCGTCTCCGTGTCCGAGGTGCGCTGCCGGGCGTCTCCGTGTCCGAGGTGCGCTGCCGGGCGTCTCCGTGTCCGAGGTGCGCTGCCGGGCGTCTCCGTGTCCGAGGTGCGCTGCCGGGCGTCTCCGTGTCCGAGGTGCGCTGCCGGGCGTCTCCGTGTCCGAGGTGCGCTGCCGGGCGTCTCCGTGTCCGAGGTGCGCTGCCGGGCGTCTCCGTGTCCGAGGTGCGCTGCCGGGCGTCTCCGTGTCCGAGGTGCGCTGCCGGGCGTCTCCGTGTCCGAGGTGCGCTGCCGGGCGTCTCCGTGTCCGAGGTGCGCTGCCGGGCGTCTCCGTGTCCGAGGTGCGCTGCCCTTACTGCGGCTACATTTTAAGGAATTTACTGCGGCTAGATTTTAAGAAATTTACTGCGGCTAGTTTTTAAGGAACGGCTAGTTTTTAAGAAATTTAATACGGCTAGTTTTTAAGGAACGGCTAGTTTTTAAGAAATTTAATACGGCTAGTTTTTAAGGAACGGCTAGTTTTTAAGAAATTTAATACGGCTAGTTTTAAGGAACGGCTAGTTTTTAAGAAATTTAATACGGCTAGTTTTTAAGGAACGGCTAGTTTTTAAGAAATTTAATACGGCTAGTTTTTAAGGAATTTAATGCGGCTAGTTTTTAAGGAATTTAATGCGGCTAGTTTTTAAGGAATTTAATACGGCTAGTTTTTAAGGAATTTAATGCGGCTAGTTTTTAAGGAATTTAATGCGGCTAGTTTTTAAGGAATTTAATGCGGCTAGTTTTGAAATTTAATGCGGCTAGTTTTTAAGGATCGGCTAGTTTTTAAGAAATTTGCTGCGGCTAGTTTTTAAGGAACGGCTAGTTTTTAAGGAACGGCTAGTTTTTAAGAAATTTACTGCGGCTAGTTTTTAAGGAACGGCTAGTTTTTAAGAAATTTACTGCGGCTAGTTTTTAAGAAATTTACTGCGGCTAGGTTTTAAGAAATTTACTGCGGCTAGGTTTTTAAGGAATTTAATGCGCGGCTAGTTTTTAAGGAATTTAATGCGGGTAATTTTTAAGGAATTTAATGCGGCTAGTTTTTAAGGAACGGCTAATTTTTAAGAGATTTACTGCGGCTAGTTTTTAAGGAATTTAATGCGCGGCTAGTTTTTAAGGAATTTAATTCGGCTAGTTTTTAAAGAATAGTTTTTAAGGAATTTAATGCGCGGCTAGTTTTTAAGGAACGGCTAGTTTTTAAGAGATTTACTGCGGCTAGTTTTTAAGGAATTTAATGCGCGGCTAGTTTTTAAGGAATTTAATTCGGCTAGTTTTTAAGGAATTTAATGCGGCTAGTTTTTAAGAATGTAAAATTAGGTAAATAAATATAAAGATTAACTAACACGCAGATCGAGTTCCTTTTATTAATGTTTTTTTTATTTGATTTGAATTCATTAAACGCATAATAGATCGAGTTCATTTTATTAAATGTTTTTTTTTTATTTGATTTGAATTCATTAAACGCATAATAAATCTTCTTTCACTTATATATTACCATAAGATTTGAAAAACATCAGATTTGTTTCAATCGTCCCCATACCAGGGACGGTTAAAACAGTGTTCGGGGTCAATTGAAACTCATGTAAATAATATAAAATATAATTGCAGCAACATACATGTTTTGTGTTTTCATTAAAACATTATTACGATGTTTTTGAAAAGATAATCAGTTTTCAGTATTAATGATAAAAGCTTATTAAACGTTATTTTCAATTTGTATTTGACCAGTACTTATCTCTTTTTTTCTCTGGAGTATCACAATATATACACTTAATATACACTTTGTAGTCTTCCCTTTATCAGTTTTTCACATGGAAACTTTCGGCAGAGGCCCTACACTTCTTTCTCTTTACTTAAATTCTTGAAAAACACAATTGTATTCTCTATATATACATCAGATAAAATTCCATTGTTTTCGCCAGACGCATCTCACAGCGGTTATTTTACTAATAATAACTCATTAAAACTAGTTATTATTTTGTATTGTACACGCTTCATAAAAGACACGAAAACACGCTTAATACTTTAACTTAAAAAGAACAAACGATATCGGCATAAATCATAAATTAAAAACACTTTTAAGTCTCAAAATATAATAAGGTATCTTAAAAATCACAAAACCATACGGGGAACGGCCCAACACTAAAATTTGTGTTCCCTTCCCTTGTGTAAAACTTCCGTCCCCTTCTTTCTCTCATTGCATCCCTCACTCCCTACGTAGCTGTTCACGAGATATTTGACCTGTTTCAACCGTCCTGTGTTTTAACCGTACCTAGTTTACCCCACTCTTAAAAGGAGTGGAAAGAAGTTGTAAAGGTAATATAAAAAAATCGTATTCGTTATGCTACAATCTGTAACATCTAAAAGAGGGATATCTGTAAATATATAAAAACACGATTCCTTTGAGATTTAACGACGTCAAATATATCTGGATGGAACTATGACTATGGAAAACTAAAAAAAAAAAACTATTTTGTAATAAAATTTATATTATAGCTACTTACCGTTAACCAGCTTGAAACGGATTTAGGCCAATCGTCAGACACCTGATAATCTGCGTCTACATCGTCATAAAATGATGGAACTACATAGTTTGAATCGATTGCTGCAGATATAAGATTACCACCATAGTGATTTACTCCAAAAAAATCGCTTGTACCATACACAAATGCTTTTTCCTCTTCACTGAATGCTGGTAAACGAGAGCGTGGATAACCTTGTTGTTTGCTTCTCATTGCAACTCTATCGGAAAAATCTCGTGGAAATCCACCTTCCGATGAAAAAATTGGATCTGCGTAAATTCCCCACTGAAAGAATATAAAAGAACGGGGTGTGCTTAAGACCACACGACAATTGTGAAACATCACTACATCATTAATGGAATCTGCCGTACCCATAAATAAAAGTTGAAAATAAAATTGAGATCCGATTCCTTACTCAACTTAGTGTGTTCTTTTTAGGTTTCACCTTCACATAGCCATATCTTCTTACCAAAAGTGCATAAATTGTTATCAAAAACTATTAAGATGATAAATATATAGCTTTCACCATATACCTACTCGTAATTTATATTAAAGAATATAACTAACCTCGCCTTCAGTATGTATTTTGAAGGCAATATGATCTTCTTCAGAGTTTGTAAGTGGCAATGATGACGCTACACTGATTGTAATACCGCATTGTCCTTGTTGCGTTGTTTTAAAATCATTAACATACGTGTGGTACGCTTTAGCATGAGCTATAACAAGGTTTTTAGCGCAAATGTATTCGCCTATTCCCGACGCGTTCAACATTGGTGCTTTAGCAGCGGACCCATAACCATCTAAGCAAATTTCTTTTGGTTCGTTAAAGGTGATCCAAAATTTAACCCTATCACCAAATTCTTTGAAAGCAACACGAGCGTAATCCTCGAACCATTCAGCAATGAGAGAATTTTCGAAACCTCCTAGTTCTTGCAGTTTTTGTGGTAGATCCCAGTGATAAAGGGTTACCATGGGAGTTATATTGTATTTTAACATTTCGTCTATTAAATTGTTATAGTATATGACGGCAGCTTCGTTGACGTGATTAGCAAAACCTGTAGGTAGTATCCTTGACCAAGACAAGGAGAAGCGGTATACGTCCACACCTAACTCTCTCAACATTTCGACGTCTCTTAAATAATTGTGATATGAATTTGCTGCGACGTCTCCGTTAGAGAGATCTATAATAGCTTCTGGGTTTTTATGAGTCAAGTAATCCCAAATATTTTCGCCTTTACCTAAAGCACATACATATTATATATCACTTTTAAGTACATAATGCTATAGAAAATATTACTGAAAGAATGCTTTATACCATCTTCGTTCCAACCCCCTTCTATTTGATAGGCAGCCGTTGAAACTCCAAATAAAAAATCTTTGGGAAACTTTCTATTGTGTTTTGCATTGCACGTTGCATACGTCACAAAACTGAAATGATAATATTGGTTAAAATATAAACATACCTACTTCATTTAACTGACTATTTAGACGTTGCCTGCAAGTATGTGTATTTTACATATTTTGGGCAAATTTAGCATATTTCGAAGCAATGGTAGCTCAGTGATAGTGTACAGAAGTCACGTCAATAGGCTTGACTTCGAATATAATGCAATGAGCTTTCGGAAAATGAAAACATCGGGATGAAACCATAGGGCTTTTATTCGTTTTATCGTATTTATCGTTCTAATCCATAATGGTCATAGTTATGTACACAATATGGGCATAATGGATTCAATGGATTCAATGTATCAGTGGTGGATTTACCAGTAGGCTGAGTAGGCTGGAGTCTAGGGCGGCAGGTTTTACAGGCGGGAAAGGCACTTAGAATATGTCTCATATCGTTTTTTTTCCACAATGTAGTCTATGTGGAATCTAACTGTAAAGGTAGGTAGGGACGGCAAAATATTACTAGCCTACAGTCGACAAAAGTGTAAATCTACCACTGCTATGTATACGTTTAAGGTATCATTCTAAAATCTATATTACTATTATAAAGCGGCAAAGTTTGTTTGTGTGTAAAAGATCTACTAGACCGATTTCTAAAATTCTTTCATCATTAGAATGATTCATAAGCCCTGAGTAACATAGGCTTTATAACATTTTTTTAATGAAAATGACTAAATGCAATTTAATTTTTTTTTACGTCACTCATCATAATGCCTGTACTACACCCGATGTTAGGTACAGTACAATCTAAATCAGCGGAGATTGACAATGAATCAAAATTCTCTGCCAGTCAATGTTGTCATACTGGCCAGCTTAGGTCCCTCTTTACGCCACTTTAAAGGATCCAATATTATGGGAAGGAACCTCAGCGTCCGACAGAAGAGTCGACAAAATGTTTAGTTATCAATGTTTATAGGTGTCCGGAGTCTTTCCTGCGTGGTTCTACCATGGAATGGAGAATATTTGATTGGATTAGTTAAAAGAGCTCTTCAGAATACTCGCCACGATACAGACAGGCAATGCTCTTGCGTATATGCAGCGGTTATAAAATGTTAGTGATATCTACAACATTTATAACGCAGACACCCTGCCTCTGCAACCTGTCTAAGGTATCGATGAGATATTTGACGGATCCATCCTAGGGGTGCGAGTAGCATTCTATGCACGGCCGTAATTTGGCCTTATAGAGAAGGTATATCTGGTCGGGCATAAAAAAGCGTCACACTATGTTTAGGATGCCCAGTTTTCGAGATGTTATGGAGATGACATTATTGATGTGGTCATTGAGATTCAGGTCACAACGAATACCCATTCCTAGATTATTTAGATTGTCACGCATTGAAAATTGGGTGTTCTAAAGAGTATGGTTAGGTGAAAATTTTTCTTTCTGTTTTTGAAAGGTTTGCTTGGCATTGCAATTCAACTAAGTTACTCGCTACCCGTGTGGATATGCGGGTAAAGACTTAGTTCAGTTCAATGATAAGTTCCTTCTGTCTCTTTTCTGTGTCTCCATGACTATAGTCATGCCGGGCTTACAGAAATAGCTATCATGTACCGTGCTATCATCTGCATAGTAATAAATGCGCTCCAGAGGTAACATATCGTTGATATGCAGAAGAAACAACTTCGGAGATAGAAAAGTGCCTTATGGAACTAACGTTTACACACACATGAACTGTGAATTGTGTTCATCGACATACATATTATTTATGTATTATCTAATAACTATTAGAAGTTAAAACTTCATTACGTTCACTCAGCACGTTTATTTTGTGGGTATTGAATGAGCCTCACCGTTACGCTATATTATATAACGCTCGTTCGAGTAAAGTCGGCTCGAGTCGATTAAAGGAGCGAGAGACAGACAACGCGCCACTGCTATACTCGATCGGCGAGCGTAACATGAGAGAGCATGAGGCATTAGTCACATTCAGTATCAACATAAACACGGTATATACTAAACAAATACGTTTATAATTTATTTAATACCTTTTAACTGTACCTATATCGCATTATTATTCTCGTCTTGATGTAGTTTTCACTTCTGTAGTGTGTTATTAAGCACACACAATTTATTTTTAGTTGTGTTACATATAACGAAATATAGGAAACATAACTAGGACAAGCGACAAACAATCAAGACATTTTTTCAATTCGTGCAGATTATTTCATTCTGCTCTATTTATTTTCTCTCATTCCTTTCAAGCTCTTATCGCCACACAAAATGATAATACCCTCTCTTTGATTAATTAATAGAATTTATCAAATAATATTATTTCAAATTGTTAAGGCGAGGATAATTTTTAAAATCCATCACCGCATGAAGAAAATCAGTAACTTCATGCTAAAATTCTGCGGCTAGAGAAAACTCTGCGTCTAGAGAAAACTCTGCAATTACTTCCAGACCTATGACAACCTTAGTTAAATTATTTAATAGAGCAGCAACAGCTTTATATTTAGCCGACCAGATGGTTTTGACTTCTTTTAAACTCGGTTTTGTACACCTTTTTTTTATTGTATTCTCCAAATAATGATTTTGTCGCCTCCTGAAACCGCGGCCCGGGGCAGGTGCCCCAGTTTGCCTCCCCTTCCCCTTCAGATCCGGCGCTGATGGTCGTCCACCAGAGATTACTCGGCTTGATATTAGGGGCTTGCTATAGGGCTAAAAGGTGCTATACGCGGTTTCACTTGCAATAGAAAAAGAATACAAAGTATTTTCGTATGAATTTCATGTAATACTTACCAAAATATTACGCCAGTTATTTTCATATTTCTGGTGTAGAATGATTACCACAATAAGCGTATCTTAATACAATGGTAAATAACTTTGCTACGCAATATATATCTAGTAGTGATGAAGTATTTGATAAAAACAAGATGCACTTCAAAATGTCAAGATATCCAAAACATTAAAAATCAACATCAATTTGCTGCTGTTATTTTATTGAAATATTAACGCATCCATTGGTCGCTTCATTTTTTGTCACGGTAACGCTCTAGTATTTCTTGAAATATTGTTATTAAATAATAATAATACCAATATCGACATCATATTGTAATTTGTACCAAAAACACCTGTCTAAATTGAAAGACAGAATCTTATCTGAAGAATAAATAGTGAGCGAAATCTACATAAAACCTATATAAAAACAAATATAACAATATAAGTGCATGCATGTTTTCATTATGTAGCAATCTCAAAAAACAATAACATTGGATTTAGGTTAATTCCTCCTTATAAGATAATTAACGTCACCTCATTTTGTAAAATAGCTATCTTTGACTTAAATAAGTTTTCGTAAAATCATGAATTTGTAACACTGGCAGAAAAAAAATCCTTACTATAATATAATTATCATCATATCATACTAATGCTTACTAATATTATAAATATGGAAGTGAGTTAATTTGTGACGCTTTCACTCCTAAACCGCAGAATCGATCTTGATGAATTTCAGTACAGAGATAGATGGGACCCAGGAGACGGAGATAGGATACTTTTTTACCTTAGGAACCTTATTAGAAGTGGGGTAAAGACTGGGATAAGCTGTATGAAACTTCTAATTAGTTTCGTTTGAAAAAATAAATATAAACGCAAGCGAAGCCGCATGTAAAGCTAGTGATCAAATAAAAAATATGTTTTGTTTTCGTTATAGGATGTAATCTCAATAAAATAATTAAAACAAATGTATCACCTATATAGCCTGTATATTAATAAGTCCTTCCAGGATTTCTTAATTTTACTCGAGTATCCTTTTCTACATTAAAAGAAAATTTTCAACTCCGCCATAAGCCATTACAAGGTCGGGTCGATGAGGAACTCCAAAAAAAAAAGCCAGTAAAATGTATTTAACAAAAAAAAAAATACACATAAAAATTACCTTGTTCTATTTGAGAAAATACAAAAATATAATAAATTTAACTTTGAAACAATATATTTTACAATGTAACATTTACAATAAACATAATCACATTTTTATACTAATAATTGCGATACTGAAAAACTGGTCGTACTTAGCCTTCTAGAAAGTTCTAAAGCAAAATAAACAAACATTGCCTGAAAAAAAAAATACATAAGATTGTTGCAGTTGTAGTTTTTAACAATGAAATTTTGTATCAATAATCTAATTCAAGTACAATATATGGCAAGATCAGACTTTTTTCATACAATTGAGGTGGTACAGTGTATGTTGTAGTTTCAAGTTGAAGGCACAGAAATTTGTATGGATGTTAATATAACATAAATTTAAAAATTATATCTTAAAGCTATGTATGATTTTTGCAAAATATAGGCACGGGTAGTCAGACGGTTAACAGATGTAATGTATAAATATAATTGGAAGCAGTATCACAATTACTAGTGGATGTGGTCTAACGCGGAGCAAGCGGTGGCCAATGTGCTGTATCATGAGCGATGCGATCGCTCGCTGTCAACAGTTGCCCGCAAACGGTGCACACCTCCAGCATGCTAACATTCCTCCCCACAACCAACTCCTGCTGCTTCCCAATGTCCGGCAACAAAGCCACCATGTCTGGGAACACATCTTCAAACTGCACCCCCAGTGCGGCGAGGCAGTGATGGTAGAACTCATCCGCACTGATCACACTGTCCCGGAACGCTCGAGACGCGACCTTAAAGTCCTCGACCTTGTCAGGGTCTCCAAGTGCCGTCACGAACTTCTTCACCAGCGCCCGGTTACGGTTCTCAAAGTCGGGTGGAGGGATGTACTTGTGCACCGGCGCCGGGAATGTCTGCCCGGAGGAATTGGTGAAGGTCATGCCGTCGCAGGCCGGCCGCGGCTTGAACCCTGGAGGCACGCTGCCGTTTGGGATCCGCTTAACCGCTGCACTGTTCATACTCTTTACTTGGAGAGGTGCATGGTCTCTACCATCATCCTTAGGATTCAACGGTGGGTACTCTTTAGGAGTAAAAGCGAAGTCACCGTTTCCACCGTTCCTGCTCTTGTCCGAATCGATCGTCACTGTGGATGTTGTCTCAATAGTTTTGATTTTTCTATCCCGTTCAGTCACTTGGACATTATTGTTTAAATTAACCTCGTTAAACGATGGATCCCTCGCGTATTTTTTGTCAAGCCCATTAACGACCGGAGCTTCGACAAAATTCTCCTTTTTACTGTTCTGTTTCTTTTTCTCCTTTTTTGTCGATTTCGGTTCGGCGTTTTGCGTCGGTGGTTGCTGAACGTGCGGTTGCGTTTGGATCGTGATAGTTTTTTTGTTTTTTGGTTTGTTGTTGTTCGTGGGCAGCGTTGGGAAGTCAGCGACCGGATTGAAGTTGATCTCGCGCGGGTGAGGCGGTGGGTCAGGTTTCTGGACGGGTTTCGGTTTCTCTTTAGACTTGGAAACAGTAATCCACTGGGGCGGTGTAGCCGGGGCCGCGGTGGACGAGAGAGCCGGGAACGCTTCCGAGATAATATTCGTCGCCTTCTTTGGTCGAGAACTTGATTGATTATTTTTTAGTGCTTGCATTTCTTGACTATTGATTAACGTTACCTAGAAATAAAAAAAGTATATATTATAAAGCCATTTAAAACAAGAACATAAAAGTAAAAGATTTTATTTTTCTTTAAATTCTTTGGATCTTATGGATTGCTAATCCGGCATTAGTCGTCACTGTTATATCGGTCACCACAAGCCTTTTGGTGAATTAGAATTAGAAATTAGATGCACATTTCTCCTGCCCAGTTAAATTACTCAACACACACAGGTAAATATGGTAACCTTGCCAATATTACACTATGTCTGTGACAAAATGATCACCCCATATTTTAGACTCAGTAAGACCAATAAATAATTTTACTTAATCGAGTTAGGGTTTATAACAAAGTCCCAAAACACATTACCGATTTGCCGGATAGCAAGTTCAACCATCATACCCTATAAATCGAAAAGTTTGCTTGAATGCGCTAATCTTAGGAACTACCAGTCTAACCTACTAGTCGAATACGAAACATTATGAAACGATGATAGCTCAGTGGTAGTGTGTACGACTTCGCGTCAAGGGACTTGAATTCGAATCCAACCACCTACAATGAGCTTAAGCTTTCGGTTGAGGAAAAGAGCGTGAGGATACCCTAGCATGGTGGTAGGGCTTTTTCTGATGCTCGCCTGGCTAGCAACCACCCTCAAATTGAAAATCTGCCGCCAAATACCAATAGGTGTGTTCCGCTAGCTGCACTTGAGAGCCAGTTACTCCACAGGTTTAGCGTATCTACCAACTTGGGCCGTATCGTCACTTAAGATCAGGTGAGATTAGGGCCATAACGCTATAGATGTATAGGCCATAACGCTATATAATAGATGAAGAGTCGACGTGGTGTTTTTATAGTATATATTTAAACCTTGTTTGTCACATAATGAGTATTTCCACACAGATCCTGCGAGACGCATATTACGAGAAGAATTTTTTTTTTATGGTTCAGACATTATCGCTACCATCTCATCTGATGATAAATGACGATGTGGCCCAAGATGGTGGACACGGTAAGCCTAGTAGAGGGCCCAGTTCTCAAGTGCAATACTATATATGGCAGCAGATTTTCAACTTGAGGCTTGTAAATAGCCGGCCATTAGAAAAAGTCATACCACCCTGCAAATTATTATGATAATAAACAAAAAAAGTGTTGAAGCAGTCATGACGACTGCCGACAGAAGTGAAAACTCATAACTATAAACCAACAGTTGTTATGTTTGGATATCCAGTTTAGTTATTTTATATTAAATTAAAACTTGTAAATCAAAACTGTTTACAGCGCAATAAGTTATAGTAACACGAACAGATAAAGTGTTACGTCACGACCATATCGGTGACGACTTACATGAATTTACTCCCTATGCAAACCTTCCTATAGAAGTTTTCACTTCAAAACGAGGTAATATTATCTGATGACGTCATATTACCTTAGGTGGTTGTGGTACAGCAGCACCGACGCTAGGGTGATCGTCTTTCCCAATGCTAAGTGATGGAAAATCGTCGTCACTCAGAGACGCCTTCTTCTGCTGACGCGGAATAGAAATGCGGTTACCGCTTGTCTGGGTTAACCTGAAGTTGCTAGCGCTGGCCGGCTGACTATGCAATTGGATTGACACACTGGGTTTCGCTGTAATAATTAAAAACCAAGAAGCTGTTATCTGCATAAAAATCATTAATAAGGTTTTCTTTATTTAAAGTGAAAAAAAAAATGTGTGCAGTTCACATGTGATGGAAGTGAAACCTTCAAAAATGTGAACCTCTAACACGTTAAATCCTAGAAATACTACTATCTAATTCTCTCACACGTTATATCATATACATATATGTGGCTAAATCTTTTTATTGTTTCTTTTTCGTTTCATCGAGTTTCAAATCACAAAGATAAATAAAAATGTTATATAGCCCATTTGTCCTCTCATCTCTTCAAATTAAATCAAATCAATTACCTAAGAAACTATTACCATCTTACTGAGTTTAAAATAAGGGGTGATCAGTTTATCACGATTTCTAGTATTTCAATCATGCAGTCTTTCATAAAATCTAGCTTTTCTAAGTTTTTGCGTACATACATTAAAATTATCAAGAATGTATTGGGAGGGCAGAGTTAAGATATCAAATTCCGAAAACTTATCTTTCAAATATTTGATCACAACATCTAATTTGTCGAACTGCGGGATCTGTCAACGTTGCAAGCCATCAAAACTATTGTGACCGTTAATCAATTGCTAATCTCTTGATGATCACCAATTTTTTTAAATTATATCAGTCAATGCCGTCACTTTGCTGTGCTAAATTTAAAGACAGTAACTTTTGAAATTGTGCGTAAATAAATAATTTACAGTGAAGTGATACTTATCGATTCTTCAATCAATGTATAATACAATGAGTTAGCGTCAATAAACTTACAATTTCTAACAATAGTTGCCGCTACAGTTGCAGGAGCCTTGGACGATCCACCACTTGTAGTTGAAGCTGTGGACTGGTTTAAGGGTCGAGAAGGTTGCCGAGAAGTGTTGGAGCCATCTAACGCCGGGAAATTCCTGTCGTTTCGCACCAACTTATCTGTTCCTAGTAGATATTTTTATACTCTAACAGATGTAACAATTGAAAACAATTTCATCTGATGTTAGGTGATGGATATGATAACATATTAAACCTTAGAGGCCCACAATCAAGATCGAAATAGAATACAAAGTGCTAATTCCGTAATACACATGGTTGCTTGGAAGAAAAAATTAACTTAAACTTTAAATCTTAAAAATAAAAAGTAGGTGTGACGTTTATGCAGGGATTTGGGAACTTGTTTGACCATATAGCAGATTTTACGATTAATTGTAAAAAAAACATTGTCTAAATTTAATTCATAATAACATTAAAGTTATATTTATTCTAAAATGATTTATCTACTTTTTAATATTTAATCCTATGAAAAGAGCATTTTGTGTATTTAGACGTTTTACTTTCAGAGTAAGATGATAGTAAGATTTCAGAGTTTTAATGGAATTTCTGAATGCGTGTGGTAGTTTTTGTTTTAATATATAAACATATATTTTTTGGCTGTATGTCATATATTTTCTTTGGCAATTTGCCTAACCTAATCCTTAAAAAGAGGCGTAAAGAAGTGCTTAAGCAGAGCAGCGTGACAACGGTGACTGGTAGTGAATTCTGTTTATTGTCAGTTGCCGCTGATTACGTTTGTACTGTACTTTACATCAGATCCAGTGCAGTTACTTTGCTGCGCAACATTAAAGAAACCTAATAAGGTTATATAATAATAGCACAAGTGAAGCGATAATAGCTGAGTGGTAGTGTGTAACACCCTCAATTTAAAAAACCAAATACCAATAGTTGTGTTCCGGCAGTGGCATTTGAGAGCCAGTCCCTTCACAGGGTTAACGTGACCACCGACTTCGGCCGTATCTTAATTTAAGATCTGGTAAGATTATGGTCATAACGCTAAACA
The DNA here is from genome assembly GCA_039707435.1 of Actias luna. Lineage (NCBI taxonomy): Eukaryota > Metazoa > Arthropoda > Insecta > Lepidoptera > Saturniidae > Actias > Actias luna. The sequence goes on from JAZHAC010000003.1 coordinate 5,703,221, forward strand.
TATAAACTACTAGGTGACCCTGTTTACCTTGTTTTTTTTTATCGTGGCATTTGTTTCTGTCACAGCGACTACAGCGACATCTAATAACGAACTCGTTATAATCACTTTTCAAGATAAAAGTATCCTATCTCTCAAGTTGGATCAAACTGCACACAGTATGCAAAATTTGATTAAAATCGGTTCAGTAGTTTATGGCGGAGAAACAAAGTGACTCGTAATTTTTATATATAAAGAAGATATGAAGAAAGTGAATTACTAGAATACTAGTTTCAGTTGAAATCTTACCTTTGTAAGTCCGTACGGGTGCAGTGAGCATTAAGCTGGGCGCAGTGGGAGCGGCAGAGAGCCGCGGGAACTGCTCGTCGCTGCGCGTGTCGATGTGCGGGTCCACGCGTTGCGCCGGCGGGACGGGCACCTCCGTCACCGTACGCACCTCGCCGCGCTCACCACGATCACCACGCTCACCACGATCATGCCGCTCATTGCGATCCCTATTTTAGAAGCCAAAATGTCTATATGAAATTTTGGATAGGGAGACAATTCATGTATAGGTCGCGCCAAACTTTATGGCCGCTCTGAAGAGAGCTACGAGTTCGCGCTTGCTCATGGTATAATGTAAATGCGTTTTCAAACGTTTTCTTTAATACTGTTTTCAATTATTACTAATTCTAATATTAATATTCTAATTAAATATTTCACATCTTTTGGGCGTCTCATACCAGCCAACATTTTCTTTACAAATCCCAAAAAATGAAGAAAAAATATTGTCACATCGCAAACGTTCATATATCTTGCTTAAAGAAATGCCCAGACATTGTAATTGTCGTAGTTAAACCAATATCTACTATGTGCACTTCTTTATTTTGATTATTATAACTTGTTTATTAACCACATGTTTTATGGATTAACAACATATATAACGAGATTGCATCACACGTAGAACTGTGATCCTAAAAAAAATATTTTATGCATAATCCAGAAAATTGCGAAATAAAAACTGTTATTAATATAATTTTTGCACATAGCAGATATTGGTTTTAACAAAGAAAGATATATTTTTTTAATTTAGTTTTAGAATGAATACCTAGTTGTTCTTTGCGAAACAGGATGTGGAGTAATATTGAACTGCAACTCCAGGGTCCGCGCCTGGCGTGAAGCACCACGGGCCATTCCCCGACCGTGAACCGTCGCATTGTGCACTTTAATATATATTTCAATAATAAATATGGAGTCAGAATTTCACAAAGGGACTATTTGATTCTGAACTAAACTGAGCTTGTTTTATTGTGACTAAACAGCGTATATACTATATCTACATATATATATATATATATGCGTATTAAAAATAAATAATAATTATACTAATCACACAAGGCAGTTGTTGATGGAAAATCAAACTGGCAAGCTCTTTTTACGCTTAATAAAAAGGATTAACTATTATTGCACCAAAAAGTATACTTTACAATGCCATGTTATACGTTTTACTAAATAACAAAAAAAAACTCTTCATTTTATTAAACTTAACGTATTTTCAACAGATTTCACTCAGGCGTACTTTTTTCTTTATTTAGCATTTAGCCAATGTTTTTAAAAACTTAGCATGCTGCCATTTTCTGTCATATCGTCTTTAATATCAGGTGAGAATATAGCCAAATCTTACTCTAAAAATCATAAAAAAATACAAATCTACGAAGGTGTAATATTAAAAAGGGTTGTCTGATAATCAACTCCAATTATTAAAATAAAAAAACTACAATGTTTTTACATAAACTAAATATTAAAAAAATAAAAATTTTAGTTGTTTTAACAATTAGTAGAATTTTATTTGTTAATATGACTACATCTCAAAGCAAGTCCTTCTAGGTAAAGCTTATTATCTAACATTATTCACAGTATCACTTATCATCAGCAGAGGTTGTTGTCATGCACTAACATCCTCTACAAATTATTTTAATACATCTATATATATTTATAAAACATTTATGTTGAAACTCAAAATTAGTCAACTCATTATTATGCCATTCTCCCATAAACAGAGTTAGTTTCTCAATTTGTACTTTCTGTACTTTATAGGTTTAGCGTTATGCCCACAGTTAAACTTGATGTCAAGTGATGATGTGGCGCAAGATGATGGTGGACACGCTAAGCCTAGTGCAGAGTGCGGGTCTCAAGTGCAACTGCTGGAACACACCTACAGGTATTTGGCGGCAGATCTTCAACTTTCAAGGTGGTTGCTAGCGGCCTGGACATTAGAAAATACCACACTATAATACCTATGAAATGCGAAGGCGATCGATATGAAAATATTCTAATTTTTATTACCTTTAAGATCAATTTCACTCCTGAACACAGAGATGAGATGCTCTCCTGCACAGTCGCCCTCTTCACACAGATAGTGGTCCGTACGAAAGTGTTGCGCAAGTGCAGAATGGGTTGCATAATATAAATTCTTTCCATCCGCATCACACAGGTGGCAGTAGAGATGCTCCTTCCGCAAATGACGGTACCGTTCATCAGCATCCATAAAACGTTCCTCACAGAATTCACAGAGTGGATGTCCTCTGTAAAAAATTAAATATTATTCTAAAGTTAATAAAATACAAATTACTAGCTTTTACCCGCGGCTTTGCTCACGTTAATATAGATTTTTGTGAAATCGGACTTCAAAATTTTTGTGAAAATTTAAGGGAAGGCCCTGTAGAGCAATCCTTTGAAAAATCAAGAATCTCCCTGATCTACTAGTTAAATTTCGTATGTACTTATTCTAGCCATGGTTACTTGCTGTGTTGCGATCTCCGTTATAACCTCTGATTCAAAAGTACCGAAGCCGAAGTCGGAGTCGAAGCTTCTTAACATCCGTAGTTTGTGTCGCTGTGGTAAGTAATAGTAGGTACTGCTGGGTGATTAGCACACAATGAGTCACCACCTGCCCCCTTTCGCCTTGGCACGAGCCTGGGTAATGCGTTTGCGCGTTGCGATGAGGAAGTCCGTAAAGAATAGAATTTTAAACATCACGATAATAAAGAAAAGAATAAAAATTCTAAAGGCTTATTTAACATCACGCTATCACCAATAGGTGTAAAGATATATTGAAAAAAATTACAAAAACTGGCAAAAATTATTAAACAATTTTTAGTTCCTTCAAACGAAGATTTAATTTAATTATACATATATTATATAATAATTCCCTGAACACTACTATCTTATTTATTGCAGTTAGACGACGGCATAATATATAAGCTTATAAACTTTTTATTAAAAAACAAAGGCGGCAATTTCAATTTTATGCTATTACCACTGTTTACAATTGATATTGCCGTCAAGATGTTTATTTTAAGTTATTAAATTGTTTCGCCTTGATATATCTTATTAATATGTTCGTTAAGGGCATTATTTGGGGTTAATGTGATTTTAGTAGAATGTACAATAAATCATTTTTACAGGAGTTCTATCTTGAAGACTGGTTATAAATTACAGACGAAAGGAAGAAGACAATCCTGTAATGAAGTATTTTTCTCTGACAACATGACCTTTGTATTATTTTACCTACAATCTTAAACAAGTCTTTTACTACTTACTGATCATAACAACATAAAACATAACAAAATTTTCATTTTATGCAATGGAAAGGGCTAATAAGCCTACGGGACGCTTGATGGCAATTACTGTTAGCTATAAAGAGTTAAAATTTCAGAACTAGGAGTCCCATAAAATATTTGGAAATCCTTTTTATTTGATTATGATCTTTTACACCATGAAAGTATTTTAACAGTTCGACTTGTATAAGTAAGGGGCCGGCCATAAAATACGTCATGCAAAATTTATATTTTTAGACTCCCTTCGTCACCCTATTTCACATTTTCTGCGACCCCCATATAAATATTACGTCACAAATGATAGACCATCATAGCTGTTAATAGCCCGTTCCATAAAGAATATATAACACATTATAGCAGTAAACTAATTATAATATTTATGAATATTTATTGCTTACAGTAACAAAACTTGAATAAATTAATATATATCGGTAATAACATGTAAAATGTACAAAATTGTTTTATGACTTCCAAACGTCACATTTCCTTACACCCGCGCCCTCCAATTTCACATTTTATCACAGTAAGTGACACCACCTCCCTCCATAAGTGCGAACGTATTTTATTAACGGCTCTCCTAATGACAATTCTGCAAAGATAATACTTAAACCTCCATTAATTTTAATTTATTATTAAAATAATGTCTTGGTGATTATACCTGTGTGAAGTGTCATCCAAATCCCCTTTCCGTCTGTGATGAGCCAACTCTTGACGAGTGTAACATTTTCGTTCACTAGTGAAAATCTGAAAAACAAACACATTAATCAAAAGACGTATAGAAATTATATATACAGTAGAATCCGTCCGACCGCTTAATACGAAGTAATTACCCAGCAAACTTTGATTTTCATATAAAATTCTTTATAACAAAGTCGGATATAATGACCTTGCTTATAAATAGGGACATGTCACCTATTATGATCTATTTTAATATATTATGACCGGTTATAGTGACAACATGATACTTAACACTTTCGACAGTGTTCGAGAGGACCACGTAACATCAGACGCCTTTCGGCGTGTGCGTAGCACGTGGCTTGTCTTTGTTTATATTTGTTATAATAAGTTGTAGTAAAGAAAAACAAAAGTATACATTGTTTTCTATTGTAAAAAATTATAAAAATAATTATATAATTTGATTTAATATGCTGTGTTTCTATATTAAAACAAATACACACATAAATACCTAACTAAAACAAGGACATTGTTTTCTACAAAATGATTTGTATGACGTCCGCTTAGTATGACGTGTTTGTTATTTCCCTTTGATACCATAATAAATGGATTCCACTGCATAAGTTGGTAATTATTTTTACTATTATCTCTTGCAAGTGGGAATATTTATCTTGTATGTTCATCTTGAGCACGTTACTATGATGCTAAAGACTGGAGTTGGTATGGATATGAGACTACTGATCTGGACATAAATATGAACAGAAAATTATTTCAAATACTTAATAGTTTCAGCAAAGGATACTTGATTTTTAAAGATTGTAAATAAAAATTTAATAGGTAAGGTATTATTAGAATTTTAGTAACATTTTTATATTCTGTATAAATTTTAAATAATTAGATACAATCTTATCAGATATTAAGTGATGAGGTGGCCAAGATGGCGAAAATCCTAAGCCCGGTGGAAAGGTTTAAAGTGCAACTGTCAAAACCAATTAAAGGTAGTTGGTGATTGATTTTCAACTAAGGGGCCATTCAAGTATTACGTAACGCAAAGGGGGGGGGGGGCGTGTGCTAGTACAACGTTACATTATTTTATATTTATGTTATTTTAGGAGTTTATTGGTAGAAAAGGGTAGATCATAACTATGACTTTTAGGTAATCATGGGCACTTGGGTGTTACGTAACATTTGAGGATGATACAGAAAAATGTTACGGCGCATTATGTGGGGATATCATAAATCTTCAAAAACTGCGTTACGTAATACTTGATTGATTGATTGGTAGCTAACAAGGCATATTTAAGAAAATACCCTACCACCATGCTATGGTTTTCTTTCTCTAAATGCTCTGACTCAATGCGGGAATTCGAACACACATCAATGGACATGGTGCTCATTCATCTCACGTCAAATAGCTAAGGATATGTTATATTTAAGATATTAGATAATTCAGTTATAATTATGGTTATCCATAACATCTCTACTAATGGCAGTAAAAAGAATAGAACTAAATGCAATATCTATAATTTATGATCAAACAAAATAAGATAGAACCATATCTCACATGAAGACAGGATATTATTAGATTAGTGAAATGAAACAAATGTTATTCTCATTAAGTGAACTATGTTCTATTGAGTAATAAAGTTCTTTAAACCAAACTTCTATTTATTTCTGATTTGTCACATGTTTTCTAATATATTTTAATAAAATAATTTTAGTAAACCAAAGTAACCAACATTTATTTGTTACAAGGATAGTTTGAAAAAGACTTGTCTTTTTTATTGATACAAATTTATGAGTTGGACATAGTATTTAGAGTTCTTGTAAATATTCACCCTAAGTTATCTGTGACATACACTCACAACATACTCTAAAAGAAGTATAAAAATGAATTGTAGATTAGTAGCAAATAATTAAAAATTATTTAATATTTTTATATTCCATATAAAATGGCTTTTACACCAATAATAGAGTAAATATTAAATAATGGTTGTACCTTCAAGTGTTTAACACAAAGATCACAAAAGTATCTTTCATGCACTTTCCTCATATGATCACTGAGCATACTGAAAGCTCGGAATGGAGGAAGATTATCACAGATTTTACAACAGTTTTGCAGCAGTTGCTCATATGCATTTTTAATGTCTTCACTACAAAATCCAATTTTAAACTGTCTATCAAAAAGTCTATCTGTAAACATTCTGCTACGAAGCTCTTTGTATGGCTCGATAACTTTTGTGAATACCACCTGTAAGGTAAAAACAAAATACACAAGTTTAAAGCTATAGTAAATTATGGCGTTCATATATAAATATTTTATAGTTAAGGTTTAATATTATAGCCAAAATCTCACCTGATGTTAAGTGACGATGTGACCCAAAATGGTGGACATGCTAAGCCTAAGAAAATGGTTGTCAAGTGCAACTGCACTTGCACTGCAAGTGGCAGATTTTCAACATGAAGGTGGTAGCTAGCCAGGCAGATATTGGAAAAGCCCTATCACCGTGCTATGGTTTCATCACAATGACTTCCTTCACTGAAAACTCAAGTTCATTGTAGGTAGTTTTTTTTTATATACTTAAGGTTTAGCGTTATGGCCATAATCTCACCTGATCTTAAATGACGATACGGCCCAAGTTGGTAGCCACTCTCAACCTGTGGAGGAACTGGCTCTCAAGTGCAGTTGCCGGAACACACCTATTGGTATTTGGTGACAGGTTTACAACTTCAGGGTGGTAGCTAGCCAGACGGGCATCAGAAAAAGCCCTACCACCATGCTATGGTTTCTTCACAATGTTTTCCTTCACCGAAAGCTCAAGCTCATTGTAGGTGGTTGGATTCAAACTCACATTCCTCAACGTGGAGGCTTTACACACAACCAACTGAGCTATCATTGGTTCATAACACATATACACAAAATACTTAACAGTATATGCTAGTTAGTAACATTATATAAAATAATTTTGTTTCTTATACCATTTGAGTAAATGCTAAAAATTAATTAAACATAATAGCAATAAAAGAAGGATTAAAGAAGAACAAATAAACAACAATGAAGTAACATTAAAAAAAATATATTTAAGGAACAATCAATAAATCAAAAGATGTGGAAAATGTGGAAGTTCACATACTTTAAAAAGTAAACTAAGCTGTACATATTTTTTATGTACTTTTGAATGTATTTAAACCTTTTACATACGACTCCATCTCTTACTAAAGTACCAAACTATAGCTTACATATTATACTTTATTTAAAAAAAAAACAATATATAAACAGAAGCATGAAGATGATGACAAAATCATCAGTTATATAAATTAATTAAATAAATATATATTATAATCACCATTATATTTAAAAATAAATTATAAACTAATTGATAATATGGTAAAAAACATATATAAAAAGATTTGTCATGTAAATTATGACATAATCATTAATAATTTATTATTTATACTAGGAATAGATTACCGGATAATATCTGAAAGCAGGTTAGAATAAACTAAAAATTATATTTATGATATTATTATATTTTATTAACTTTCCAATTACAGTTGAAATTTTTTGTTTTAATTTTAAACACATTAAACATCTAATTGCATTTTGAGAATCACATTTTTTTAAAACAATCAACTTAAAAACACATTGATTTGTTTGAGTTTCATTCAAACATTTATAATATTTTTAGATACATATCAAATATTGGACAATGCATATCTATAACTGTAATATAAAAGAAAAGTTTGTGAATTGGTTTGTAGAGATAATATCATGAATTAGTGATAAGATTCTATATATTCCTTCTTTAATAGAGAGTTATACTCATGCTGATGGTTTTAGGCTGTTTCATTATTACAATTTTTTAATTTAATTTAACGCTGAGTAGTTCCTTGTTTATTAGAAATATCATATTTTTACGAAATATATAGTCGAATCATCAATATATCTAACAAAAACATGACGAGATTAAAAACCTCAGACTTATTCATATGTTTATAACATATATGTTATAAAAGGGTTATAGACATAAAACATGGTTATAATATATAGTGAATTACACAATATTTCAGTAAGGTACGGCTGGTTTATCATCAATAACCGCAAAAATATTTTGTGTTCTGCTTACCCTGGAGAGGTCCTGCCGACAAATAGGGCACTCATTTTGAAGACATAAAACTCGCATACGAGTTGAACACTCAAAACATACGGGATGGTCACATTCGCCAATTGAATAATATAAAACGTTCTTGAAACATACTACGCAAGTATTTTCATTAGCTTGCGACTCAGCCATGGTTTCCATCAGTTGTAATGAAGATTTCTGGATGAACGTAAATATGATTTCTTTACTAAGAGATTACGTGGAAGTTGCAGGGGTTAATGGATTATGTGCAATAAATAGTAACAGTGAACCTACGTAAGAAACGAAGGACAAAAATAATGTGAAGTGACAGCTAAAATTCAATATAATAATAGTAATAATTTCGGAGGAACTTTTTTCATAATTCTTTAATACTGGATATGCGTTTTTTAAGAATTTAGCTGTTCAACATACAAGATGTCACATTAAAATTATGATTTCACAATGTAGACTTTATCTGGTTCACTTTCAAGGTAAAAATGTAATTTCATATTTGACATTGCATTTGAAGTTCTTGTTTTCAAATAACTTGTTTGTTTAAATAATTGCGTCATACATATGCAAAATTGTAAAATGTGAATGTTACAATGACTATTTAATTCCTACCTGTATATATTAATTGTAATAAACTCAATAAAAAAAGCAATAAAATGCATATATTTTTTATTATAGATTGTATTGTTCTATTATTAGCTATCAATAAAGTTATAAGACTAAGGCCCTTTCCTTCATGGGCATTTGTGATATACAGTACAGACCATGTATACAGTTTCATCAAGTTTTAACATTTCTATAATTTAGAGTATATATATCAGCAACAGATATATAAATAGTAATACCAAGGCCGGTAATAAATAATATTGAGTAAATTAAGGTGACATTTTACGTAATGTAGTGTAGCTGAAGAGCATAGGTAAAGTGAACTGTGGATAATCATTCAGAACGTGTGATATATTAGTTACCATAAAAACTCCCAAGACAGCTTCAACAAGAGAGTCACCGTCTTGTTGAAGATAGTATCGACAGCATTTAAAACAACATCTGAAATGGCTGCATGGTCTAGATACCTTTACCTTTTCTCAATTGAAAGGGAAAAAATTCCCCTAAAAAAAAGATGACTTTGGAGTTAACGGTTCGACATATTTCAAAATTCAAATCTAATTTGTTAGTTACTGATTCTTGACTTACGGTTGAGTTGTATTGTGTTTTTCAAAAAAACTTTATAGGATATTTGTGATGTTGTAGAAGACACAGTTTACAATTATGTATTTTGAGGTGAGTATTTAATGTAAATTGTAAACAAATTATGCTTTCGAATAAGTTTTTCAATTATTATTTTTTATTTAGATCGATAATACACCTGAGCATATAAAGAAAGCTCGACGAGGTGCAGATTTTGTTTCAGAAGAACCTAAAGAGCAATGCCCACGACTAATTTTAGCACCCTTTACTAAACCACCCCAAGTTGTGTTTGACAATGTCTCGATTGGAATTACTTGTGACAAAGAACTGGAAATTTACAACCCCATGAAGCAAATCCAACAGGTAAAATATTGAAATGATTACCAGTCACACAATTTCCACTTTTTTTTTTTGTTCTTGGGGCTTCAAATACAGATTTTCTAAAGTTTATCATTAAAATTAAATATTTAAAGATTGGATAATGAAATATATGTTTAACTGGGTAATGTATAGATCTTAATTTAATAAGTTTAATTAGCAATGTAATGCATCGCCTTAAATTGTAGGGTAGCTACTACCTATAATTTCAAATTAACTAAAAAGAGATGTGAGGATTGATTTTTGAACTATCATTTTTCCCATTTATTCATATTTATTTTCTATTTATTACACTTTTATATATGATTTGTATACAAGGTCGACTTAATGCCTGTGGCATTTTCTACCAGTCAACCCTGGGGTGGTGAAGAGACGGAGCAATAGTAAATGTATTACCTATTGAATAATACTTGTAATAATAATCAAATAATGTACAAGTACATACACATATTATAAATATTGTTTAGTATTAAATACTATACTTGTTGAGTGATGTTATTACTTTATGAATATAGACCAAAAAACATTGTATATTATATTATTAATTGCATAAGGAAGTTTTCACTTCTCTTGTTTGGTTTTAAATACACACTGTTTGTTCATTGCATTTCTTATGTAAAGTAAGATTTAGTCATGTTGCATTGTGTTGTATTTCAAATAATGTTTCAACAAAAATACTAATAATTGTCTTTAGTGCACTTAAAAATAATTACATGTTACATTTTTGAACATATGATTTAATTGGTGAGATATGATCCTTAAAATGTAGACATTGTTAATAAAATTTTTAGGGTATTGCAATATTTATGTAAGTCACAAATAATAAATACAAATCATAATTGTCTGCCACAGTTTTACTATTAAAAAAAAAAAAAAATACAATAAAATTAATAATACATATGTGATATATTACATTATTTTAAAAGGAAATTGTTATGCACAGTATAGTAAATATTTGTAAGTGGATTTAAATAAACTAAAGGGTCTTGCTCAAGGAATCTGGGAATTAATTACATTTGTTATTGATTTAGCTAGATTAGATGACCCTTTGCCATTTGATGAGCAAATTTTATTTGATGTTGTATGTATGCTAATAGACTGAATTTAATGGTGGGGTCTGGCTCGCTAGTATGTCAGTTGGAACTTAATTAGATATCTTTTATCTTCAGGGTGTTAGCTATTTAGATGAAGAGAATGTTCTTTCACCATGTTGTATTTTCAGCACAATACACTGAATACACTGAATTACATCATAGAATGGCATTTTTTTAGTCTTATTTCAAATTTCCTTAATTTCATTTATTGAATGATTTTGTTAAATAAAAGGAGATAGGTGTCCTCTAGCTTTCAGACCTTAGAAACTGCTACTACAAGGACTGTAAAAGAAATGTCTATTATCATTTTAATTTTAATATGCCTAAAAGTGACAAAGAAGATAAATCTACATAGTTATTGTTTCTTAATCATATATTTTTTTATTTTTGTTTTATTTCTGCAACATTCTTTTTAAGATAACACTGGAGAAGTCTTTACCTCCTGGCCTGGAAATACAATTCTCAGGGGAGTGGTTAGAGTTGGAACCTGAAACATGTTATTGTTTATCTATGAGGTGGACTCCCAAGCAGCCCACTGCAACCAGGGAAATTATTCGGTTTACAAGTGATAATAGAAGAAGATTTGATGTTATTGTTGTACTCAAGTCCAGTCTGGTAATAAGTTTATACCTTTAATTTTTTTTCCATATGCATATATTGTTAGACCAATACCATTTCAAGATTTCTATATTTTAACAAAATATGAATTTGACTACTAGTCTTTTTTTTTTAAAAGAAGGTTCATTTATAAAGAAGAAGAATACATATTGTAACACATATGTATAGCAGTCAGATTATTGCCAAATAAAAACTGCTATTTTAAACAAAGCCTGAAAATTATATTGTACAAATGTTTGACAATGATGAAATACATAGCTTGCTACACCTTGACAATCACACCAAAATTAAATGGGATGTAATACACTGATTTAGATATTTATATGTGTGCTATTATATCATCCTATTTCCAAAACTCCAAAAAGTAGATTTTTCTATAAAACTTCCAGAAGCAGCTTCAAAAAACCATGCAACCATAAAACATAGTCCTTGCTAATTAAAGAATGATTGTTGCATTAAGATTTCAATTCTGTCACATTAGATAAACCAAACTTTTATTATTAATATGTCTGAGATTTAGTTACTTAATAACAATTCAATTTCTATTTATCAAATATGAACCAAGATCAAATCAGATATTTACAGAGGTTTAAGTTAACACATACATTTTTATGCTTATTAAAAGTATATTTTCATACAAAACGAGCAGTATGCTAAAACTAGGTGAGTAGTAAAATAGCTATTCACCATGTTTCTCGTGCATGCTTTCTTTAGCAGAGTAAACAATGGAATGAAAGTAAATCCACTCCCTCTCTTAAAATATAATTATCATAATAGAAAAGTTGTAATAGAAATATCTGAATATATGGATTTCTTAATGACAAATTTCAATTGTTTAGTACAATATTCACATTTCGAGCTTATTTCAATATTTAGTGATTTCTGCTACTGCTTTAATTAGTAATTTCATATTTTCATCCTTAAAATTAATAAAAAAATGATATAATAAAAAGACGTCTAAGTGTCATTGTTAGTCTTTAGGCGCACTTTATATTGTGGGTGTTACTTGAGACTGATCCGTCACGCTGGACTAAGTAACGCTCGTTTCGGTAAAGTCATTTTGAATCGTTAAGGAAGAGAGAGAGAGATAAAATCAATGCGTCACTGCTATGCTCGCTCGGCAAGCGTTACATGTGAGAGCATGACTCATCAGTCGCATTCAGTATAGCCATTAAATGATTCATTTATTACGTTATGGTTGTATTTGCATTATTAACTTCGCCATTATGAAATGTTTACTTCTGTCGTGTGGTTTAATGTACACACTGTTTTTAATGTTTATAAATATAGGCATATTTAAAAGTACTTTTTTACCGTAAAAATGTTATAAATAGGCAAATATTTCTAAATGCCTTTTTATACGATATTTTCACATAACTCAACTATATCTGAGGATCAAGTCTGTGACATCTTGAGATGTTGAGTAAATACATGACTTTAATATGACATCGCTTTTGTGTATTATTTACATAGATGTTATATGTATGATATATAGCTGATATTAAATATAGGTAACGTACTGTTCTGCCAATAGTATGTTGATAGAACGAATTATGTATACTAGACAAGGATGTTGACAATATGAATAAATTAAATATTATTTTATTCAAATTATTGGCAAACATTATTGCTAAAAAAATTTGATAACGACGAGTTATAATTCCTCAATTACAATAAATTGTTTTATAGTAACAATATTTTATTGTATGTGTCGATATAAGGTATTCCTATATTTTGTATTTACTGATTGCAATTTAGTAATCCTTATGAAGTGAAGTTTATATTTTAAAACGTGTTCAATACACTCAATTATTATTAGCTACCTTTGATTTCGTTATTTAAAATATGCATATATATTATTAAGATACAAAACTTGATTGATATTGTACTTATGCAATGGATATTATTTTTCAGAATATTCAAAGAAAAACAAATCGGCCCAAAGGAAAAAAAATATCACCAGGTAAAATAAAAAAGGTTTCAAAAAAATCTCCTGTGGCTAAGAAGAAAGCAGAAATCATTTACAATACCACTAAAATTATGGAGACTGTTAATGTTCACACTACTGAATTTAAAAACTTCAAAGTGTCAAACAAAGAAAATTTTGGGGTAGTACCTGATCGTTCAGCTTTCTGTTATCCAGATAAGTGTCCATTTGACTCACCTGCTAGCGGTGACTTTAATTTCAATACATCTGAGGTATTTTCTAATGCAAGACAAATGAATTTATATGAGACCTACGATAAATCTTACACGGCAAATACTCCGAGACCATATATTCATCAAAACATTCTGAAGCCATCAAATAAACAATTTGATAGTCCAATTGCTGATTTGTATGATAACTTAACTTTTACACCACTTAAAAGTTTGCCTGCAAAGGTTGAAAAACTAGTAAAAGGCCCGAATGTTGTGGTCAGCATCCACTCTGATTCTCATCTTGATGATAGTTTAGAAGTGAAAAATAAAGAAAATGATACACATTCGATAATAAGTATTACATCTACGCAGACAAATAAATGGTTGACAACAAATGTCGAAACACAATTTAATTCCCAGTGTGCCGAGACTCCTGCTGTTCAGAATAAGAAACATCCAGACACATCCTCCCCTAAAGAGCTTAATAGTCCGAATTTTTCTATAAACACAGAATTTTCTCGTATCAGCGATTTATCTTTTTTCCCTCAGAAATTTTCAACTGAAAAGAAATGTTTTCCTAAAGTTAACAATGATACCCATGAAATTATTGACGATATGAAAATAAGCTCTGATACATATACAAAAGAATCTCCAAATACTATATTCGAATCGCATTTGAATAAGTTAACGGAACAAAAACCTATATTTGTATTAAGGGAACAGAATCATAAAGTTTGTCGTCAAGCTTTGTTTAAAGAGCAACAGGTTCAAAGAGAGAACTTTGAGAAATATTTCATGTCTCAAAACCCAAATACTAGAAGTAATGTGAAAGAGAATTATGAAAAACATTATTTAACAGTTAATGAACATACTCCTTGGGAGAATTACTACAAGATGGAACCAAAATCTCCTCCTCGTTCAATAACGCCACCTCTTCAATCTATTCCAGAAGAAAGTTGTATTTTTTCGGAAACACAATCGTTAAATAGAACTAACAAGCAAACCGACACATTTATAACCGATCGGACTTTTGATAAAAGTAACACCAGATCTTCAGTTTCTAATGACAGACTGCTGTGGTCAAAAAAAGCCGTCAGAGTCGAACCTAACCTTTGGAAAATACCTGAATCTTATGTCAAAAGTTCTTTAAAACCGAAGACCTCAGTCAGAAGCAAGGATTCGTTTTGCGGAAAGATGTCAAACTGTTTACATGATACCATTAGAAGCAATGATCAAAGTCTATCGATCAATCAATTTAGTAACGTTTATTCGCAATCATTCACAGTAGATCCGTTTATGTCTCAAGCTTACTTTTATGACGAGAAAGCAGTAAATAATTTTGAAAAGGAATTCAAAAGATGGCTCAATTATATACTTACACCTCCCGCTGACCTTGAAGCCAACATAGAACAGAAAATAGACGTTGGTAAAGCTTGGATAGAAAATCGTAGCAAAGAAATTCCGCTTGCACCTACCAAAGAGCATGTGTCTAGTGTATATCATAATAACCATAGATTACAAAGTCTTCGACGAGCAGCGAGGAGTTTGTTTATGAGTTCAGAAATCGTGCAAGTATCACAAAAATTAAATGCACAGATAGACAAGAAGCTCATTGCAATACGAACTGACAGAAATCTCCATCTTGACGTCGGACTTCAAAAAATCATACTCGAGTTATTACTTTCGTATAATCCTTTATGGCTTAGAATGGGCTTAGAAGCTATATATGGAGTCACCATACCTTTAAAATCTAACAGCGACATAGAGGGTTTAACTACCTTTATAATTCACCGTATGTTTAAAAACCCCTATTTAAGGAATAAACACTCAAAATTAAATGCACCAAACATGTTACTGCCGGCTTATATGGACGCCATAAAAAAATTTACGCTTAAGAAATTTTTTATATTAGTTTACTTCTTAGACCAAGCTAAAGAGAAAAAATTGATTTCACACGATCCCTGCCTTTTCTGTAGAAACGCTATTTGCAAAGAGAGTAGAGAGATAATTATAAGGTTTACGAGAGAATTAATTGCCGGTATTGGAGATATTACAAAACATCTACGTCCGCTCGGTTATGTTGTTTATCAGAAACAGTCATACTTAGACGAATACAAGTATGCTGTTCATAACATAGCTATAGACATTAGAGACGGTGTTCGGCTTACGAAAGTTATGGAGATTATTTTAATAAAGAAGGGACTCGTAAACCAGCTTCGGACACCGGCTATATCGCGACTACAAAAGATTCATAATGTCCAAGTAGCTTTAAATGCTCTTAAGGAGGCCGATTTTACTATAGTTGGTGATATAACTGCTAGTGATATTGCCGATGGTCACAGAGAAAAAACATTGTCTTTGTTGTGGCAAATAATTCATGTCTTTCGTGCACCTTTGTTTGAGAAGGCATCAATTGTCATCCAAACTTGGTGGAGAAAGAAGTATGCTGTTATTATTCAAAAAAGAAAACAAGAAGAAGAGGTACGTCAAAAAATTAATAACGCAGCGAGCGTTATTCAATGGTGGTGGCGACGAATTCAATATAACCGCTTGGTTCAATACAAAATGCAGCAAATCACAACTGCATCTGTTGTATTGCAAAAATATTGGCGAATGTGGTTATGTCGTACGCGACTGCGAAAAATGAAATGGAGTGTTTCAGTCATAGAAAAATGGTACAAATCGGTTAAGTTGATGCAAGAAGCAAAGGTTATTTTATACAAGCTTAGACTGGAACGGGAAGAATTGAGGCGAAATAGTGCCACTGTCTTACAAAGCTACGTAAGACGATGGTTGTGCATGAAACGATACAAAATACAAGTGAAGAATATAACATCGATTCAAAGTACCATTCGTTGTTATCTAGCAAGATCTAAATACAATCGCCTGAAGAAATGCGTTATTTATATACAACAGAAGTTTAGAAGTAAACAAATAATGAAACAGGATATGAAAAAATTGCAGGATCACAAAAGAAGCGCTGTCGTTATACAAAGTTATTACAGAATGATAAAGCAATATAGAATCTTCCGGAAATTAAAGAGTGCTGTGAGAATTATAGAAAATCGTTATATAGCTCTAATTAAAATGAGAATCGAGCATGCGAAATACATAGAATTAAGAAAATATGCAATAATAATTCAAACTCTGTACAGAGGTAAAAAATGTCGCATCGAGTTTTTAAAATATATTAGTTTGGTAATACAGGTGCAACGAAGAGTTAGAGCAAAACAAGCTATGGAAAAAGAAAAATCCTGTTATTTACAAAAGAGAAACGCTATAATGTTACTTCAAAAGTATTTTAAATCATATTTATGTATGAAAACTACAAGGCACTCTTATTTAAAACTTCGTAAATCAACTATTTTAATACAACGAATCTTCAGATCATATCTGCTTGCTAAAGCTCAGAGAACACTGTACATCGATTTACGTAAAGCTACAATTACATTGCAAAGATTTTATAGGAACATAATACTGATGCGAAAAGAGAGATTAGAGTTTTTAAAAACCAAAAATGCTTCCATAATTGTACAGAGACGTTATAGAGCACAATTGGCCATGAGAAAGTGTAAAGAAAATTATGCAATTCTTCGCAAAGCAACGATTGCGATTCAACAAAAGTACAGAGCTCAAATACAAATGCGGAAAGATAGAACCCAATATCTGAAATTAAGAACTTCATGTATCGTTATTCAGAATGCTTACAGAGCGTATGTGTATGGAAAACATCAAAGACAGATGTATCTTACTATGAAGAAATCTGTTACTAAAATCCAAAATTGGTTTAGAAATGTCATAAAGGGGAAACAAATAAAACAAGAATACGAACAAAGTAAGAAAGCAATTGTTACTCTACAAAGAGTTTATAGATCGCACATGATCACGAAAAAGCAAAGACAGGAGTATATCAAAATCAGAACTGCCACAATACGTATCCAAATATACTATAGAAGATATGTCAAGATGAGAGTTGTGAGACAAGAATATATCAAAATAAAATCAGCTGTAATTGTCATACAGCGATACTACAGATCCCATTTAGAAACAAAAAAAGTAATGAATGACTATATATGTATGAAAACCGCAGCTACTTTTATAGCGAATTACTATAGAAGATATAAAGAAGCAACTAAAATAAAACAAAATTACCTCGAGCTTAAAAGAGCAACAAAAATCATACAAACTAGATTTAGAAGTATAATAGCAATGAAAAATCAAAGACAACGTTATCTACAACTACGACAATCCGTTATTTACATTCAAAATAAATATAGAGCCTTGTTAAAAATGAGACGGGAGAGACAAATATATTTAACTTTACGATCTACAACTGTCACAATTCAGCATAGGTACCGAGCAAATGCGCTTATGAAAATCGAACAAGCAAAATATTTATCAATTTTAAAAGCTTGTAATTCCATTCAAAAGTACTACAGAGCTTATGTTGAAATGAAAATACAGCGACAACGTTATTTGAAATTAAAAGAATCAGTCATTATTATACAAACTAGGTATAAGGCACTACTTCAAATGAGAAAGAAGAGAGACTCTTATTTGAAAACACAAGCAGCCATTGTAGTCATACAAAGGAGATATAGAGCTCGTTGCCAAATGATAAGGGAAAGGCAGATGTATACGAAAGTTCGAGAATCGTGTCTAACAATCCAAAGATTTTACAGAGCATACAGAATTGGCAAACGTCATAGAATTGAATACAATAACATCAGAAGAGCTAGTATCATAATTCAAACTAGGTATAGAATGATACGGGAATGTAGAAGGGTCAGAAACGAGTTTTTAAAGCTAAGGGAGACCGCTGTTTTCGTGCAACGTCAATTCAGATTAAATAAACTAAACCGCTCCGTACGACAAAACGAAGCGGCAACTAAAATACAACTCTGGTACATTTCGATAAAGCGGAAAGTTGAATGCCGTACCAATTATTTGAAAATTATAAAGTCTCTTACTATAATACAGTCTACATTCCGCATGTACATGGTTAGGAAACGATACGTTAAATTGAAAATATCGACTGTCACCATACAACAGTATTACCGTTCATATAAATTAATGGCTACGGAAAGACGTGCGTACCTTCAAAAGAGATTATCGGTAATAAAACTGCAATCGTATATTAGAACGTATATTATGAGGAAACGGTATTTACGACTACAAGCAGCGGTTTTGACGATACAATCGGCGTACAGATATAAACGTCTACGCGATCTTATAAATAAGCGTAGACAGGCCGCAGCGATTTGTATACAAAAGAATATAAGACGGTACCTTCAAAAATCAAGATACACTGACTATCGTAATCGACTGATACTAATACAGAGAATATGGAGAGCCAAACTCTTAACAAGATTAATTCGGTGTAAATTTTTACAGAAGAAAAATATTATTATAAGGTTCCAAGCGTACATACGAGGATATTTAGCTAGGAAATCATTCCAGCAGCTAAGAGAAATCTTAAAACAACGATTTGCAGAGCAGAAACTGATACGGGCTGTGACTAAAATTCAGGTATATTTTATATTTTACGTAAAAAAATTGTAATTGTAATTTCATCATATACCCTAAGGGGCAGTTCATAAAATACGCTTACAATTATGGGGGCTGGGTGTCGCTTATTAGGGCAAAGGGGGCTCTAAGAAAACGTGAAGTTCGCAGCTCATGAAACAATTTTCATAACCATCAATAAATTTTTTATGTTATTATAGATATTAATGAATTTACTACAATTTTATTATTGCACGCAATTTATATTTTAAAAATATTGAAATGTGTGTATTGCTATTAATTGCCATATATCATGTACGAGAGGTGTTTATCATTTGTGACATAATATTAATAATGGGGTCGCAGAAAATTTGACATAGCATGGCGAAGTGGGGATAGAGGGGGGAGAGGGAGTCTAAAAAGGTAAACTTTTGCTTGAAGTATTTTATGAACGACCCCTAAATAATAACATAACATTTTCTGTTTATTTGGTACACATTAACCCTTTAACTACTCTACTACTAAAATTTTGCATTCATATTATCAAGGGTACAGAAAAGGACGTATGTTATCATTCATTCAGCACACATTTATCTGTTCCGAAGGATAGAAAAATAACTTTTAATAACATGCGAACGAAGTAGCGGATACAGTTAGTTTACTATAAAACTTGTCTAATTTGTACTAACTAGATTGATATGAATGATGAGCTTTATGAAAATAGGCTAGGGGCGTTTCGGCCATATTCTCATATTTCCTCCCTGGATAATGTGGTACTAATGATTTTTTATACCATAATACTTATATTTAACACCGCCTTCTCTCGATATTCTGAATGTTTACACATAATTTTTTCACATAATTTCACATAATTTACACGATTTTTTCACATAATTTAGATGTCTAGTAAACAAATAAGATGTATATAAATAAAAAAGCGAGACAAACAGACGTGGTCACAGTCTTGCTTATTTTGTTTTTGATACATTTTGTAAATACATATTTTTCGCATTTTTCGCTGCTAGCGTATCCTCTTAAATATATAACTTTGATTTGTTAGTTCGAATCCCTGCAATGAGCCTGAACTTTCGGTTAAGGAAAATATGATGAAAACACAGCATGGTGGTATGTTTTTTTTTCTAATGCTTGCTTGGCTAGCTACCACACTCAAGTTGAAAAGATGCCTCCAAATGCTTATAGGTGTGTTCCGGTAGTTACACTTGAGAGACAGTTTCTCCACTAAGCTTAGCCTGTCCACCATCTTAGATCATATCGACACTAATCATCACGTGAGATTATGGTCATAATGCTAAACCTAAAAACATTACAGGCTCTGTTTAGAGGACATAAAACTCGTGTGGGTCTAGACGACAATCGCTTGGTATTGTTAAGACAACGACAACGCGATGGCACCGCGTCTTCAAACCAAGAAACTCTAAAGGAACGAAATGAAAAGTCCTTGAAAGTACTTCGTGAGATGTGTGATATTGAGACTGTGATTAAAGCCTTCAGGGACATAGGTTAGTATATTTATATTGCCTTTTATTAAAGAAAGACGTTAAAACATAAGAACAGCAAACAAGCTATTGATTAAAAACCTCAACTCCTATAGGTGCATGATAAAACTCTGTTAACGAATTGAAGAGACATGTGATGAATTACACGGTAAATAAAGTAATTGAAATTAATACCTGTATAGGTATTCTTTTTATTGTACAGTAGTATTGCCTGATAATGATAACAAAACATGTTATTAATGCTTATAAACTACCTCAATTGCCCACCATAACCAAGCTACATCATGCAAAATGCCACCACAATTATAAAATACAGTGCCATATAATGTATACAGTTTATGAATAAAAATAAAAATCAGAAAATGGCAGATTAATAAAACTACTTAATATTCCCAATATACGAGAAATAAGTAAAAAAAAAGTAGACGAGCGTAGGCTCCGACAAATTAGTACGTAATTTTAAATAGTATAAAATCAATTTTGTCCAAACAAGGCAGTTGTAAACAGCACAAATCATATTTTTTTAATTTGAATCAAACAAGCATATTTTTGTTTCTGACATAAATGAATTATTTTAAGAAAATACTTTAATAAATAATTGTGACGTCACATTTGGTTACTTTTTACTACAAATATTCATATTAGTTATCTTATATCTCAAGGTTACTTACTACAACTTGCATATCTCATAACTTAAAATTATTATAATATAAGTATCTATACATATATGTTAAAGCATTATGTGAACCTCAAAGATTTACAAGGTATCCTAGTATTCTGCGTGACATTGTAATTATTGAGAGGTGTAAAAGCAAATCCGCTTCAGTACAAAATTGGTATTTTTTAAGTAAGTACACCGAATTGTAGAGCTCCAAAGCGAGTACAATTTGGTGTACTTAAAAAATACCAATTATGAACTGAACCGGATATGCTTGTACACCCCTCAGTTGTGGATAAACAGGTTACATCTACATAAGGGGAGAAAACTATATTGCTGCTCATTTATACTCGATGGAACAAACATACGGTGATTATTTTTATCATTGAACATAAAGTATCGCCACTCGATAATCAGTATTTTATTGAACTATATTTATGTTCGCGATGGTATTGATAGTAGATCAGTATCTCTATTACTTTACTCTCTCTATTACTATTTACTCAGTGTAATAGGGATTTTTCAAACATGCCAACAAGGAGTTCCACGAGACGGCTACGGTCGTTGTGGTCGCAGGTAGAATAGCAAATAAGGACATAATGCTATAATATATAGCATTGCGTTCAGATTACGCGATATAATCGTAAGCATTGTTGGTATATGTATACGGTATATATCGCTTGCGGTATATAGTATAGCACAGCGTCCAATATTATAGCGTATAGTAAACCAACAATATATAGTACAGTTAAGTGTGAACGTGTTTATAATTAATGAATGGTGCGCGATATTGTTGTGACATGAACTATATGCTATTTATACTCTGGCGTAGTCTTTTGTATGTTGTTGTCATTGTAATGCTCGCAAGCTAGCAAAACCAGTTTAGAACACGAGCTTTTGAAATATAAGTGGAAAGTAGTAATTTTATTTGTTTTGTCTCCTTTTCATATCAGCCAGAGCTCATTCAAAAGCGGAGAGGCTGGCAATCGCTGATCTCTTTATAGTGTTCATTGTTTTTAAATTAAACTGCGCTTACGGGGCATTTATTAATTACGTAATGGTCTCGAAAAGGCAAGAAGGTTCTTAAAATTAGGCATGTAGAACCTCTATTTGAAACGGGTGAGGGGCGAAAAAAAGGCAATTGTACGATATATTTTTTAAGTTGATATAAGTAATTTTTAACGTATTTAATAGCTGAACGTTAGGGAACACAACTCTGAGATCTATTCTTTTTAATGGAGTTTAAAATTCTAGTTACAAAAAAAAATATTTCGAATCTTTTAAATTGTTTATTAAGTTAATCAAATAAATAGTTGCATAACAAGGCGAGGATTCTGAGAAATCTTATGTGGTAATCGTATGTGGCCGACAGGACGCATTATATATAGGTTTCATTAAAATTTACTTCCAGAAAATTTGGCAGCATTGTACCCAATGATGTATAACTTAACTGCGCCTTCTATTGTCCGTCGAGTGTACGTGTACATGTCCCTCACAAACCGATCTATTTCGAGTATAGAACTTCTGATGGCTGCCGCTGCTTTGCTGGTGAATTTGACTCGGTACAGTGTAACTGGACCGAAGATATATGAGGTAATGATGGATAGATATCTTTATATAGATATATATAGATATCTTTTCACTATGCAGTAAATATTTTCGTAAACAATGATCGCTATGTTTTTTTTGGGGTCAAGTATTTTTTTCTACGATTTTTAATAGGTTTAACGTTTGACCATATTCTCAACTGATGTTAAGTGACGATGGTGGACATGCTAAGCTTAGTGGATGGACAGGCTCTTAAGTGCAATTGCCAGAATATAATTAATGTATTTGACGACAGATATTCATCTTGAGGGTGATTGCTAGCTTTCCTGCTAGAGATTAGAAAAAGAATGGGCGCTGTCCGTGATCTCTGGCAACACGGGACTTTGAAATGTCACTGCCATAGGGACTGCCACTGAACTATCATTTTTAATACGAAAATGTTACCTTGTGCAATACCTATCCCATCGGTACATGCCAGGCAGACTAGCCAATTCCTCTACAATTATCATAAACGACACTATGGAGCTATATAGGTAACTAGTTGGTTCAAATCAGTACTCTAAATGTGTCGCCATCACTCCGACCATTGAGTGATATACAAATAATTCTTTGAAGTCTGGTTTGAAAAATACAATTTGTATCCGTTAATTATATGTTTTAAAAAGTTACACAACATGCCAATAATAATTCCCTCATAAGCAGTACCTAACCATAATTTAAAATATTGAAACAAAGTATCGCAATCTGATCAATGTAAGTTATAGGGTCTAAGTTATAGTTTAACATAAAATTATGTTACTTAAAAGTGTTGCACGTAAACTGCCTGTCATAAATATATTGATAATCTATAATCATAATATTACATCTATATGAATGTATATTAAATGAATTTATTATCATTACAGAGAGATCGCATGCCGCTTATATTAAAATTCTTGTTGAGATTCAGTACCAACGAGACAATACTGTTCTCTGTTCTAGCGACATACGTATGGCTCTTTGCCAAATATGACGATTCAAGAAAGGTGAGAATTTATTTCCATAATAATATCAAAGAATTTAGATTTTAGTCGTAACCATTCGATATCTTAGACAGTTATCGAAGTACTTTGTACCCAATCGGCGCAATCTAATTATGTTTTAGTTCTATTGTTCTTCTTTCTTTTACTAATTTTATTCTGTATTATATGACTATAATTTGCTCTGATGTTAAGTCATCATTTTTACGAAGGTAGTTTTAACATTTTTTTATACTGATAGACAACAAACTACCTGACGACGGCCCATGTGTTGGTAAATGGTTACCGTCACCTATAGACAGCCGCAACACTAGAGCTATTACAGTCATGTTGGTGACCTTGCTGAAAAAGGCTGGTTCTCTATTCTACATGCTAACTCGAAGGGGTGTTCTGTTTTCAATTGCTACTACTGGATTTAGATAAGAGACCCAAGGCTATTCCACTTATAAGGCCATTTCACCTCACGTTGATCTTAACAAATAAATTGTTGTGTTTGTTTATTAATCATATGTAGAATTTTTCTTTATATTGGGAGTGGCTGGCTCTCAAGTGCAACTACTGGAACACACCTATATGAGTTTGGTAGCAAATTTTCAACTCGTGGGTGGTAACTAGCCAGGTAGTCATTAGAAAAAGCTCTACCACCTTACTATGGTTTCATCAATTGTGAATATCGGTTTTCCTTCACCGAAAGCTTAAGCTAATTGTAAGTTGATTAGAACTCGCGTCCCTTTACGCGGCTTCCGTACACACTACAAACTGAGTTATCTTCACTTCATTGCTTTACGCAGGTAAATGTAGAAAAAAGAATTTGGTTATGCCTTCAGTTAGTGTATGCCCAACAATCCAGTAACATGATAATGACCTATAACTGACTGACTTTTATGAAAAAAGTTTTTCAGTACCTCCTAAAATATCTGTGTTCTCAACAAAATACAAAATATTTTTTTTCTCATCAGTTATATTACATTGTAATATAAAGAATTAAAAATAATGGCAATAAATTCCATGAAATATAATATTCTTTAAAGTCATATATAGTTTACTTAGTACAATAGTGACTTACACTTATAAAGGATTTGACTGCCTTTGTTATAACATCCCTTAATTGTAAAATGTTACTATCCATAAGTAAATTGTAAAGAATCTCTTCTTAGCATTCTTCTTACTTCTTCGTCACACAGCTATAACATCCTATAATTATTAGGTATTATTGAAAAGGAATCATAGTTTTTTTAATATTAATCCTATTGCTTTTAGGACTTAAAAGAATTCCTTCATATACCTGAAAACCGGAAAATTATGATGACTATCAAAAGTAACATTGACAGAATGAAAAGAATGACGAACAACGCTGCCAAACATAAGTTCTGTACAAATCGGAGTTCGCGGTTTAGTTCCTACGCGGCGAACCAGAGTGTGTGTAATACAAGCAGCAGTAGTAGTACAAGTAATTGTAACTATATGCTACCGGCATTGGAACCTGACTATAACGGCGTCATTAAAACGAACCGGCCACGATACTTTGAAGACGCACAACAAGCCATCAGTTGCCTTTTCGATACATTTAATTTGTAATATTTATAGTCAACACATAAGGGTGTTCTAGTTTAAAAGCTAAATCAATTTTAGTGAAAATTGTTTAGAATACTATAATATTTAAACAATTTACACAGTACGTAGTTATATGTCCAATAATATAATATTATATCACAAAAATATTCTCTAAGATCATGTTATATTTCCTCAGAAAAGTTATCGTACTTGACGTTCTATCTCTGTCTAAAATTATATAATATTTTATTAATAATATATTTTAATTTCGTTAATAAATTGGTGTAGGCAAGTTGTGTGTAGTTATAGTTATAATTATGTTTATTTATTTTAATTAATTATTGTTGTCTTGATAATGTTAGTAGCTTAATAAATATTTATAATTTTACTACGATAGCATTTTCATTCTTGTGTTGTATGTAACCTCTAAGGCTCATCGATCATATATCCTATAAATGAGAAATTCAGAAAACCTTCATCAAGAAAGCAAAACCGTAATTAATCTTGTATTATATCGTGGCGTATAATGTTCATTTAATACCGACCAGTCCACTGACCGGGTTAGAGTGTTGGATTATTTGAAATATTTCATAATTGTTTAATATTAGACGGTTATTCGATGATAAGGCGCAATGGAAGCAGAACCATGAAAAAGAAAATTTTATAATCAATTTGTAAGCGTTTGTCTAATTTATATAAATAAAGATCAATTCAATTCGTAGGTATTCATAATTTGGTTTTTTGGTTGGTTTGGTAAAGGTTTCATATTTTGTAGTTTTATGATCTACTCTGTTGCTCCAGTTAATAATTCACACTTTCTTTCATCTTAATCTTTCATGTCGTTGCGATAACGTGCTGTGCAGAGTCTGCTCCAGGAAATGCCTTGATGATCGCGATGGTATTCCCTCAGAAAAACATCAAATCACGAAAGTTCTTGTATATTTATTATTATTATAGTGTACCACATCCTGTTGTAATATATCCCTATGTCTGTTAAACTGTGCTTCTCACTTGAGACTCAATTTAATAAGTTTGTGAGTTCAGGAGAGTAAAAACAGGTTATATGTAAAATTTTCATATTATTTCTAAACTTGCCTTAGTGGAGCAGATAAGGTTGAAAATAGCTATATGATACAAAAAATATTTTTTTCTAAAGAAATGTATGTCGAAAGTATAAAATATTACGTTTATTACACATGGTCCCGAAGCTTAAAAATATTTATTTGGTCAAGGACTTCAAAATTTAATTACGTGAGGACTTTGTGTTATTATTATCTTAGACTGGGGTGCCTATTTTATACTTGTAGTTGATTTAATATTGGTATCTGCAGGTTTTCACTTATCACATACAACCAGCTGTAATAATGCAATTATATTTCAATACCTAAAGGTTCCAAGCACTGTGTAGGCTAGGGATAACCTATGTTAAAAAAATACTGAAGGCGAGTACATCAATAATAAAAAAACATCGATTTTAGTAAAACGTTGTTGTCTTCGTGATATCCAAGAGGTCGACCTAATTTTGGTTACTATCTCAATATTTCCCACCCTTCTTTTGTGGAAACTTGGATTTATATTTATATTATCCTTATAAATCATAAAATATTCCAACACTCATCTTTTGCTCAATCAAAAACGGTAATAGATATAGATAGAATAGATATTTTTATACTTTAATAATATATTTTTCTATTACTATTCCTGCTGTTTTGGCGCGCTTTCGATATGGTATTTTAATTTAAATAAAGTGTATTTTTATTTCTATTACATCGAAACATTGACACTGGCAAATACTTTTGCAGTGCCAAAACAAGAAAATAACATATGTTTCGGCAGTTTCGGTAACTTTCGGCTTTTTTAACTGACACGTTTTAGATCTCAATAATAGAGGTAAAAGTAACGAAAAATAACCAACCCGTATGTATCCGTTACTATAACACTCAGTACTCGTTACTTTTGATACCTAACAATGAGCATGTATCAAGTCCTGTATACTCAGTGCGAAAATACGAAAAAATGTGAGTAACGAAATGTATTCGTGAGTAAAGTTTCGGCACTGGGTACTAGATGGTGTTATAACGTCTTGCCAAAAAGAGAATAAAAAAATATATATTACTAGTCGCTGTTGATAATAATTCACTATACTTAAATTTTAGTTATCTATAATTTATATTATATTATAGGTATTTTATCCTTTCGATCTTTATATACAGTTTAAGTCAAGACGTATTATGTCATAGATATATTCATAGATTATAGCTTATACGTTGTCACAGTGCACTGCTTCTATCAAAGGATGGACGAATTTGTTAATTATTTATTGCTTATATTAGTAGTACTTCCAGTTATTTTGTTTATTAATTTATGGGCCGGTATAGGGTGGGAACTTTTTGTGAATAATTAAAAAGCATACTATTAAAAATAATCTTGTATTAGTTAATCTAGTAAATAATATAAATACTTCTCTGAACGTTTACAAAAGGCTAAATAATGATCAGGTAAATAAAATTTAATCACAGAACATTATATCAATAAGTAAAAAGATAAATATTATTAAAATTATTTTTATTGGAAATGTCACTTGTAGACTCATAAGCTTATAATGTCTAGATATATCACAAATGTATAAAAAATATAAAAACGCAATTATATCATTTTAAATAATTAGACATACATTTGGGTCAATAATACGGACCCAATTACAAATGAATATAAAATTGGCAACATAACCTACAATTGAAATTATTTTTAACAGTTATAAATTTATTATGTTAAACAATAATTTGTCAAAAAAATAAGCATTTGTAGCATATTATATTTAAATACATTATATATATCCTTACAATCTAGTATGTTGCACAACATTCTCAACATGTAAAGACATATATCATCTCGGAAAATAGGCAGCAGCATATGTAAACTTTTAAAATTGCTTACTGAAGCATCTTTCAGTTTATTTGTATAAAGTAATAAATAGCATATTCCAATCAATGTAAGGAAACATATGTGTACAATTTTTGGCTGAAACCTTACTAACTTAAAACTAAGTATTTCTAATACAGGTAGGTTATAACCAACAAATATATTGACACTTATTTTTTTTTTAATTTTGTTTCATAAACGGTGCCCTTAAACTGTTTTTGTATTAACTGTAATAACTTTTACTAACCAAAATTTTTTATTACACTGAAAATTATTTTACAGGTGGCAAAATGGCTGTGTTTTTACAGAAGTATGCTCATTATAAAGGAACGAAACATCTTTCATTTTAAAAACTTAACAATCCTTCAGTCAAAGGATATAAATAAAATTACATGCTTGTCTTTTTGATTAAAAGTTTTTATTTTCAACATTTAACTAATTTGATTCTGCAAAGCCAGATGATTTATAAAAGAAATCTCTCAGTGCAGCTTTAAAGTCTTACAAATAAAATGACAAAATGATCTTAGTATCATGTACTATTATAATTATTTAGGATACTTTCCATTCTTCACAGTTTTATAATTTAAGAACCTTTTACTATGAGATTATGGTTTATTCTCAGGTTTGAAAAACTTCAATCACTGTTATATGGCATACCAATAGTTGACAAGATTTTACAAATATTATTGTTTTTATAACATATATTTATATTAATTACAATATATAAGAAATAAAACTAATTCATTGTAAAAATTCATACATGATTCCTGTTCATAAAGAGCTCAATTTAATTTTGATATACTATTTTAACAAATAACAATATGAAGAATGTATTTTAAATACATTCATAGTTAAAAGAATTAACAAATTAAATAAAAAAAATTGTTTAGCTACATTTTTTATTATAGTATAATTCCATTTAATTATGTATTTCATTTAATTATGACTAGAATCTTTATATTTCACTAGAGAGTACTAATTCCTCCATACCCATGTGGCCTCGGTGTCTCCACACACGGTACCTTGCTATGTCCTTACGTGTCACCATTCCTACAACCTAAAATTTAATATTAACTGTAATGACAGCAAATATATAATCAATTAAGAGATGATAGTAAACTTGGTAATGTGTATCCACGCCGTGTCGAGGGACTGGAAGTTAGAATATACCTACAATGGGCTTGAACTATAGGTGAAGGAAAACATCGTGATGAAACCATAGCATCATCATCAGAAATCTGTCAACAAATACCAATAGGTGTATTTCAGCAGTTGCACTTGAGAACCAGTCCCTTCGATAAATGCCGGCAATGCACCTTCGATTCCCGTGGTGTTGTAGGTAACCATGGGCGGCGGTGATGACTTACCATCAGGTGACATGCTTGCTCGTTTGCCCCCTATTTCAATAAAATAACCTTGCTGTTGTTACTTAACATTTTACTCTTTTTCGAAAGTCTTGAAGTGATGATAGCTCAATTGCTAGTGTGAACAAACGCCGCGTCAAGGGAAGTGGTTTCGAATCCACCTACAATAAGTTTGAGGTTTTGCAGACGGAAAACAGCATGGTGGTAGGGTTGTTTCTAATATCCGCCTGGCTAGCTACCAGCCTCGATTTTAAAAATCTACTGCCAAATACCAATAGGTGTGTTCTGGCAGTTGCACTTTAGAGCCAGTCCCTTTGGCTTAGCATGTCTTCCATCTTGAGCCACATTGTTACATAACAGCAGGTGAGATTGTAGCTATAACACTAAACCTTAAGTATAAAAAAGTCTCAAACACATTAACAAATTGTATTCTGCCCTATTTGTAGTCTAGTTTAGTACCTAAAGTATTATAATACCTCATTAACATCATTGACGATAGGCAGATGCCTCAGTCCAAGAGCACGGAACAGTCTGAAGAGCCGCGGCAATGAAGCCCGGCTTGGTAATGTGTAGGGCGATGGGTTCATGAACGGACGGAGATCTATGGTACAAGTTTTCTCCCAGTCCGATATCTCGAGCTAAGTATAAATAAAAACTATATTTTTACCAGTTGCGAATTCACAATTTTGCTGAACGTAGACTATTCAAATTTTTCCGTCCCTACCTATCTCTAGAATAAATTAGATTCCACATAGGACTACGTAAATTATAGAAAAAAATCTATATAAGATCTATGAAACATATTATCTAGCAACATTTAGGTATATATATAAATCATTTAAGTTTATAAAAAAACAAAACTAAAATAGGCTTTAGCGTACCGGTAAATCCACACAGAATTTTAGTAGCTACGCTGCCATAATTTGGTGAATTTTATCATATTAATTAGTATGGAAAAGATAATAGAGCGACCGAGAGAATATATCGAGCCTTATAGGAAAAACACTTTTCACAGAAGACTTTTTTCATTCCTAATTATAAAGTATTTATAATAACTGTATAAAAAATATGACTTGTTGTTCATAATTAACCACTAATGTATTAAATTAGTGGCTATTAACATACTACTCGTAACAAAAATAACTTTTAGGAGATTACAATAAAAATATATTTTCATAATTTTGGCGCTTACGACGTTTTTCCTGAAAAGGCTCGATATAGAAAATGTAAAGATACTATAATAATACATTATTATTTCACACTAATAGAAATTAGTACAAATTTTAGTTAACAAAAGCTGTAGCAAAAACAATTAATTTAAAGATACAGTTACAATTTGCGTGACGTCTGGAGTCTGAAAATGGTACGATAACCTGAACTACAGATCTTCAGACCTTCGCTCTCTAAAAATTTACCTTATTGTCCTTATTTTATGCATAAATGATTAGAATCGACACAGTTTTTATGACACTACAGATTGAATATAGGATAAGAGAGATGTAGTGATTCAGTCTAAAATTGTGAAAATAATATTTTGTCTTCCTTCTTTTTCACGAGTTAACGTGATACCTCTTTGAAAATTTCAATCTCAACTAATGTTCAATTAACAAATCGTCGTGTAACAATAAGAAGTTGACATTCACTAAGAGTATATTTTAGAAATGCGACGAGAAAAACGTTAACGAAGTCGAATGGTCCATCTATTAACTATATACAGTAATTGCACACTTAATAGTATTAGATAGATAACATACTGACCTCGTTGATTGAAGGATATCTCGGATATTCCTTTCTGAACATATTCATGTCCACATTGAAGTTGGACCAGGTCGTGTTTGCGTTTTCGTTGTATATTTTGTTTTGCAGTATCACTATTAACTGAGATCGCAATATCAGGCCTCTGAGACGTTTATATGTTGTGACTTCGGGCTAAAATTACAAATAGAATTAGAAAAAGCAATGGCAAAGCGAAAAACCTAGTCGTTGTACCAAAAAAACTTACATCGTCGGCTAGTGGCGGATCCACAACGGGGAAACCGTTGTACGAAACTAGTCTGAGTAACTCGACTATATGGCCGACGTTCTCGACTGTGCGTAACGTGAACACCGGATGAGACATCACTTCCGAAGCGTATATGTTGTGTGTGAGCGGCGGCGGCTCCCACGGCATCAGGGGAACCGCCGCCAGCTGAATGTGGATGTCGTATATACCCTGCACATACATTATTTAAAAAAACTCAAAAAATGTTCAATTTAGGGTATAAGAAAGTTCTCATGGAAGTTAACACTACCATTAGTTCGGAAAACATTGCAATAATTGAGAATACATTTGGAAGAAACTCCAGTAGGTACGTTTAATTGTATACCTAATTGTTTTTTATAATTATACTATAATTGATGGATAAAGAAACAGACATGAGTTTTGATTTCCTCAATTTAAGATATGTAGGGTTGTTCATACAGATTTTTATCTACCATGTTACTCTTTCAAGTTAAGTAGCCTATGTCCAATCTATTTCTATAACAAAATTAATAAAGATTTACTACTTTCATATTTATATTTCTAATTTGATATTTTAATGTATTTATTTATTTACACCGCAAAGGATATACATTTAACTCATTCGTCTGTGAGTGGAAAATATTAGTAAATACGTATTTATTCCTTTCGTTGCATGAATCAAAAATATTACAAGACAGTAACGCTTAATAATTTAGAAAAGTATTCCTAATGAGAAGGGTGTATAGGAGCGGAGACAAACATTTTTATAGATTAAAAATAAACATATATTAGCGTTACAATAAAATGAGTATAGTACATGGTAAATTGTAATAATAAAAGTAATAATTACTCGAAAATTATTTTCATATGATTAAGAAAAGTTTAAGAAATTATATTTTGCAAATCTTGCAGCGGTCGCATCACAGATGCACCGCGTGAGCACTTGCACCCGCGGGCGCGGGGTTGGCCACCTCTAGTATATAAAGTGGGTAGTTCATAGAGTACAAAATCAAAAACTTAACAATAGCAATTATGTTCTGTAAAATGATAAAACCATGCATAAAAATATTGATTCTTCATACCTCATTAAAGAAATCTCCCGTCCATTTCGCCACGACAAGGGTTATAATAATGGGCAGCGCGTTAGATATCTGCCCTGTGGTCTCTATAATGATGACAGTTAGAGATATTGTCATACGGACCACGCCACCCAACTGCGCCGCAGCACCGACCAATGCATATTTCGCCGGGTTTATAGTCTAGTAGGGAGAGAAACAATTAACACATCGGTATTCACATATATGACGTTAATTTGACTTTTTTATAGTTAAATATCGCCTGATGTTAAGTGACAATGGGACCCAAGATTGTGGACACGCTAAGCCTAGTGCAAGGACTGGTTCTGAAGTGCAACTACCGGAACAGACCTATAGGTATTTGGCGGCAGATTTTTTCGACTTGGTGGTAGCTAGCCAGGCGGGCGTTAGATAAAGCCCTACCATCGTGTAAGTCTCACAGAGTCGCACATGACGTATCTTTGATGTAAAATTAGTCAAGTCTTTACCAGGTATTTATTTGTAAAAGATGGTAATTTTTTTAAAGCTGAACACAAATGGTTCCTAGTCTAGTAGTAAGTACAATGCAATCTAACAGCAACGGTGACTGCCGAGACATGGGTAATCCATCCTTGGTTGGCACTGTTATTACAGTAGCCTCGGTAGCCTGACCATATTAAAAAAAAAAACGAATATTTTAAAATTGTATTATCGTTTTAAAGTACTTAAACTATCGCTTTAGTAAATGTGCTCATAATATTTATTATTATTATTATTTTTATATGAAAACACAAATGGAACAAATAGTTTACTTCAAGTTTGATGGTACGGTTGGTCTAGTGATTGAAACAGTTGCCTCTTTTCATTCCGGGGCATAATTGTATCGAGTTTAGTCTATCGAGTTTATCTTGTGTCCGTTAATAATAATTGTGGTTCTTTAGTCCTTCACACTTTACATAGGCGAAATTGTCGAAATAGGCAGATGCCATAATAAACAAAACGTTATTTAAAGCAAAGTTAGCAATTGTACATTTAACTGTCGTATACATACGTTATTCCTTACCTACGAATAATAATAACACATTATAATGATACGTACATTATAACATCCACTTCCAATACTATTATAGACATTATTACGAAAAATCCTATAATTCAATGCTGCTGGTACGATAGCTGCTTTGATACAAATTGTATGCAATGGCTTTTTAAATCAAAGTTTAAACCATTATGACCTTATATTTTAACTTTTTTACTGTTAGTCTTGATGGCGCCCATGCAAATAGGACTTAAAAATTTATAGCTATGTAGATTTCTAGCCTAACACTAGAAGAAGTGTAAAAGTTGTCCGTAGTCTCTGACATTGTATAGAGAATCAAGCGTGGTCATGGTGTCATTAGACTTTTGCTTTTTTGTGTATTTGAGAGTGCTGCTTGTCACCTGATGAATCTTGCCACAGGCCCCTCTCGTGGTCTGTTGGGCACAATGCGAGAAGAAGTACCTATTAAATGTATTATTGGCCACGATAAAAGCTTAAAAAAAACATGCGTGCGTACAAAGTACACATGTCAGAAGTGAAACTTCTTTGGCGAACTAATTTATAAATCTTGTTTATATACAAGGTTCGCTCTGTCTCACTTTTTCTCTCAATCTTTCTCACTCGCTTGCTCCCTACTCTCACTCCACGGCTAGTTGCTCATGCTACGTTCGCCCTGTCTTACTCTCTCTCAATCGGTCTCGATCACTCTCTCTCTCTTTTCCGACACTTCCGTTGCATACCGGCGTGACGTTTCATCTGTAAAAATTTTACCCTCATGCGCCTAAAGAAGTTTCACTTCAATAAATAACTAAAAAGAAATAACTTACATTAGAAGGTAACATGTACTGTATAAGGATCGCTAGTAGCCGTCCCCAGGCTGCACCCGTGAGTAAGTTCGGTATGAACAACCCACTGGACACGGCCAAGCCAAACGTCCACGAGGACAAGAGGAAATAGCACAGGACAAAGACCGATATCGACCACGGCCGATACGACCCGATTGGATCGTGGAGGAAGGAGCGCACGGACGCTTCGGGCGTTTGGAACCAAATCGCCGCTAATGCATTGTATTCTCCATCATTACAGTACAGCTGAAAATAATTACCGAATTGATACTTTTTCTTTCACGAATACGTGTTTTCAATACCAAAAAGGCATAAGTCATTCAAAAGTCATATGAATCTCTCAATCTAATTATTCCTAATGATGGAAATTCGACCATAATAAGTTAAATTGTAACGTTTAAATATTACTGGAAATTATTTGTAACTAGATTTTACCTGTGACTTTGCTAGCATTAATATTGACTTTTCCAAACAAATTGGATGATGTAATAAAAAGTTTCATACAAAATTTATCCCTCTTTTTACCTCACTTTCAATACGTTTTTCGTGAGAAAAAGTAGCCTATCATCCTCTCCAGATTCCCAATAATCCCTATAGCAAAATACATCATAATCGATTCAGCGGTTCAGGCGTGAAAGATCGAGTAACAAACAAACTCACTTTCGCATTTATAATTTTAGTAAGGCTAGAGTATACTCTAAAAGTCAATGTAATTAGTATTATTGGTGATTATGAGAGGAAATATATATATTTTATTTAAAAGGTTTAGCGTTTCGCTCCCATTACGTCAATAATAATGTTAACCGAGTTAAAAAACGACCTGTCTCTGGGTTCACAACCTAGTGGGCTGTTGGTAGTATTTTAAATTCTTGTTTACTCTCGCTGGTCACTGTAATTTTCAACGAAACCAAAATATCACTCATAGTTTTATCTTTTATAGAAAAAAAAATATGAAAGCCAGATGTGTTTTCTTTATAAAACTTTAAAGTACAGTTTTGCAGAAACTAAACTTATAGTTATAAAAGGTAATGACAGCTTCCATTAAGCAGGATTTTTAATTACTCAATTATTTGAAATGACCAAAAACTTTATAATAATTGGTATACCTGAAGCGGTACTTTCGTGGGGTCTTCACCGAGCGGCCGGCAGTCGTTCAAAAGAAACATCATAAGAAATCCGCAAGTCGCACTTGTGGCGGCCACTAAGCAAGCTTCCACAACCCGAAGCCATGGGGAAGTTATATATCTGCACAAAAGATTTTACATGTTTTAATTAAAATAACAGTGGAATCTCTATAACTCGAACCTCGTTAAGTGGTAATCATTAGTAGGTCGAAAAAAATGTCAGGGGAGGGGAGCGGCCGTTGAGCCCTTAAATACGCGGTATCTCGAATTATTTAGACTTTGTAACTTGAACAAAACAGAGGTGATACCCTATATTTATGTCATATAACTCGAATTTTAAAAAGCAGACGCCGTAAGTCGTATTTAGTAAAATATAAAAGACATCGTTGTTATAATTCTCCGAATTTTTAGCGATAAATTCTGAAAGGAATGTTAGGTGCTTCTTTGTTTGAACTTGAATATAATATTGATAAAAAATCATCAAAAACCTTAAATAAAAAATAAAAAAACATATATCTTTTTATATGTTTTGAATTTATTTACTTACTATTATTTATTTATATTACTACTTATTTATTTATAAGTATGTACCATACAATTAATGCCGAATTGTTATCTAACTTTGACTCTAGAACTCGAAAAATGTATTTAAATCCAAGTCGTAATTTCTGTAATTAAATCGACCTTCTTCTTAAGTCGAAAGCACTTTAACTTGAAATACTTTATAGCATTTCCCTTGACATTCGAGTTATCAAGATATACTGAATATGTATACATAAATACTCAATTACTCCTTTATCAAATACAATAAGATTTTTTGAAAGCCGACTGGTAGTCCTTAAGATTAGCGTTTTCAAACATTTCCACTTCATAATATTAATACATATTTTATGGGCCTTATTGCTCTTGCTGGATAGTGATTTTGACCCCAAGGGAGTACTTAGTTTAAACTTTGTAATCTAGGACTTAACTACTCTAATTAATCTAAGTGATATATTCCAATCACCTTATTCGATATACAGCTAGACGATAGTTAATATGATTCCACAAAGCGCCTAACAAACCACCGACTGCGCCAAATATCATAAACACTGGTAACTCGTAAAAATGGAACGGGAATGGCTCCATCTTCCCAAGATTTAGAAGACCTAAAACAAAGGTCACAAAATAAAATTAATCAATAAACCTGATTGACAAAATTTAATACGTTTTGTATTTTAGAAACTATAATTTGTATTCTACTCGTATAGAAAAGAGTATATTGTAAGTAATATATTTTTTTGGTTTCTCTTACTTATACTTTTTTGTTAGACAAGAATTTTAAGGGATGATAAGGTAAATATTGGAAACTTTTACAGACTTGTGGGAAGACTTTGAAGTACAAAAGGTATGTAATAATGATGTTTAGATTTTCCTATAACCAAACTAGGCTTCAAGATCAACACGGGCCTACATTCAAGGTGTTAGCAAAATTAAAACTACACTATTCTAAAAACAGTGAACACTAAAACGTTGGAACGAAAATAAGGAGAAATTCTACACGTTTGATTGAATAAGATAAAAATGTATATAAGTGGAATTGCTTAGGGCCGCTTTTCATATAAATTCGGCCTTGGTCATAATATTAGTGAAGTGCGTGCGTTTCGGGGTTTGCCGATGTTATTAACCGACGAAGCCACCATTTTGTGGATAGAAGTTGCCCGACCGTTAACCGACCTTTTAAAGATAATAATTGTCTGGTGGTGGGAATCTTCTAAACAAGAGGAATTCGAAGAAATTAAGAACCCCCTTATTTTTTCTTAGGCAATTTTTTTCAACGAACTGATAGTAATGATTATGTCTTGGAAGCAGTTTTATTACAAGCACTAGCGCCCGACCACATCGTCATTTATAATAAAAAAAATATATATTGTAATAGGTGTTGATTTTCTTAGGCGTTGACTTTATATATTCCAATAAAAAGGTCTAGTCATGAGCAAGACCCAGGGTCAAGTGGCCCTTATTCTATTTGGTATATATATAATCAATATGATATATAATACGACTTCTACAATATCATATGAAATAAAATAAGTATTGTACCTGGATAGCTAAGCTCTCCTGGATGTCCGTGGTAGGCAGATAAAGCACAATTTAACGTGAAAGTTGATACAACAGTACCGAAAAATGTTCGCCATGTCAGTGCTTGATTCCAGAAACTAGTTCCCTCTTCCAATGAAAATAAGACTCCACCTAAAGAAAGAGGAAAGTTTTTATGATTATCTAAACAATAAAGGTCTTGGTGTATTTACAATTATATTCTAGGACGAGTTTGGTAGTAGTAGTTGTACCAGTAGTAAATAATTCCTTCTAGATTCATACTTAGAGAAAAAGCAAAAATATGTTTAAGAGTCCCAGTTAACCAAGTTTTTTGCTTACACTAAATTGCTGAATGTTTGGAACCGCACACAGATATTGGTGACTTTTCTTAATTTTATGACAATATTTGCTTAATCATAACAGAATGAACAAAAAAAAATTATTGATGAATATATTGCAATCACTTAACAGAAATATGTCTGTTTTATGTTATAAAGTTAATAACATTTTACTTAACATAAGTCATTTATAGATTATAACAATATTAATTAATCCTCTTTGTAAAACTTTCTTATTAAAATAATTATAAGTTTAGTTGGCTCCCAATAATTATTATTTACTACGATAGATATCTTCTCTAGTGGATGATCATGATCCATTACATTAGTAAAATACTTTATATAACACATTCATTTAAATTACTGCATGAAATATTTTGCGTCAATTACCAATTGGAGCTCCAAAAGCAGCTGAAACACCTGCGGCTGCACCTGCTGAGACGAAATCCCGTTTCTCATGATCTTCACGAAAATATTGAAATATTTTAAAATCCTTATTAAACGTCGTACTCTTGCCTTGAGATATTCCCGCTGCAACAACCGATCCGCTGTGGATCATTGGACCTTCCTAAAAACATTCAACTTATTTTATTCAATGATACTATGTATAGTATATTGCTACATATCATTTAACATATCAATACATTTTTACTTGAAACTTCTACACAACCTTATATTTTTATGATGATTGTTCTTTGGTAGATATAACGGGTAATCACCCTCAAGCACAATTTCAATTAAAATTAGAAGAGCTTGTAGTGAGATGGAAATCCTACAAAATTTAAAAAAGTGAACCATCAAGGAATACCTCTCGATACAAAAATGTGATTAATTCATTGTTACTTCAAAATGTGGATAAGTACGTAAAAGGGGCAATATATACAACTGGACGGGATGTAATATTCTGAGATTCAGGAGAATTAAAAAAAAAGTATTATTGATCTATTGATTTAAAAGACACAAAACGTT
The DNA here is from genome assembly GCA_039707435.1 of Actias luna. Lineage (NCBI taxonomy): Eukaryota > Metazoa > Arthropoda > Insecta > Lepidoptera > Saturniidae > Actias > Actias luna. The sequence goes on from JAZHAC010000003.1 coordinate 5,742,583, forward strand.
TAAAACTATTACATTGGAAACATAAAAACACATAAAATATTTAAGGCACACAGAGCACAATTTAGTAAAAACAATTAGCGACAGATGGCATTGAAACAAAGTTATTGGTTGCGCTAATATTGTGACCTCGTAATTGCACGCACACTCTATTTTAACTCGAACCACGCCATTGCAGTTTCATATCAAAAATTGAATAATATAATGACTACAAATAATATCAAAACAAGCAGTGTACATTTATGTTTTCATGTAATACAATTAACAACACCTTTTCTGATTCTGTGTGTTTGTGTTTTGCTTGTATAGCTAGTCTCATTTAATATTGTTGAAATTGCATACACAGACAGATATAATAACTTCACCTTTCCTCCAGCAAGACCTCCGACCACAGCAGTAATAACTCCTACAGCTTTCACCAGTAACGTTTTGAAACGCACCACTCTCGGAACTTTAACACCATTCAAATAACACTTAACTTGTGGAATACCACTACCAGCTGCAACAGGCTAAAACATAATTTTTTACATTAAACGATATTTAAAATAATACAAATGTGTTACTTAATAAACAAGCTTCATATTAAGGATAAAAGTTTAAACATTACAATTGTCAGAAAGTTTAAAACATATTGAAATAATGTTTTCTAAAACCAGAATTATTTGTATTTACTAATACATGTTACATATACTTGACAATATTATTAAATGTTTAGATATTAAATAATAAACCAACTTACTTCGACAAAGGCAACCAACATAGATCCAATAAAAACAATACATATATTTGACAACACCCACAACAAATATGGAATGTAAAGTTTGTCTTCTAGTACATACTTATCAACAGCTGTATCAAGGAATATGTAAGGAAATTAATTATCTGTTCACTAAATCAACCTATTTCATTTTGAAATAATGTATGATTCTATGATTCATTATACTGGATATCTTATCACATATTTTGTTAAAACTTTAGTTTCTGGCTATAACTATTTTCCAATTTCTAAAAAACTCTGCTTGAACTGATTTAAATATTCAGTGCTGTGAATATCTGACACTTCTCTGCTCAATAAATATTATATATATTCCTAAGGGGGGGCAATTTGTCTTTTTGTTCAGGGTGTCATAATAGTGACAGCAGACGCTATCTATATTTACTAATAGAAAATAAATATATACAAAAATAAGCATATAATACATATTAAATTGACCTAATAATCAATAGTACAGTTTTTTTTTATATATTTAAATAAGATCTGGGGTGGCAGAGGTTAATTTTTGTAACTTTTGTTATAAGAGTGAAAGATTATTATTACTATAATTTAAAAAATTATGTATAAGTACATACAATAAACTGATTTCTATTCAACTTTTTTATTTATAATCTTCAATATCTTGTTAAATATTACAAAGCTTATGTTTAAGTCAGGGTTTATATACATTTTCAATGTTTTGGAATACTCAAGATAAATAAAATGTGGATACAATAGCAAGAAACCGAAAAACATACTAAGTTTTTAGACATAAATAATAAATATAAACATTGTGTGGTATTATGAAACCATGTGCAAGTAAAGTGCAAGTTATTTATCATTAGTAGATAAGAATTCCACTATACAGTCAGCCATGGACCCCACCATATTGGCCTTGGCTGCTCTGTCTAGCGCTTTTTACTTTGCCCCTATTCCACAGTCAGCTGTAATGCAACATGCGATAGATAAACGAAAAATTGCAGGCAATGTAAAAAATATTTCACTTTAAAATACAATTTCTTACCAAAACATGCTGCTATAGCTGTGCCTTAGACTCCACACAGTTATAGATGTCATTATAACCTGTATGAGACTCATTAACCAACAATCATTAGTGTTAATACAAAAGGATACATTTTTTAAGTTCCTTATATTTAATATTTGAAAATTCTTCTATACAGATGTCAATGAAAAATGCTATAAGAGCTGTAGCAACACCTATCAAAAGTATTATAAACCACCGCATAATATCTTTCCAAACTATAAAAGGATATCCCCTTTTTCTTTCTTCATCCAGTAGAAGATGATTTTCGCATGTATCATAATCTAAGCTCTGAAAGTAGGTAAACAAAAAAGAAATATAAATTAAACAAAATACATGTAATTGGGTAAAGTGTAAGTTGATATTGATTATTATTATTATTAAATTAGAAAACCTGTTTTAAATGTTTTACATTTTACTTGAACTTGGATTCTACTGGTATCTTTGTACAAGTAAGATCCATTATTTTATTATTACTTTATTAAGGTTGGCAATCCATTTACCATAAAACTGCTGGTTAGGGTTATAAATAAGCAAGAGTTGATTAATTGAGTCTACGCTGTAATGGAAACAGTAGATTGTTATAAAATTTCTCAGTTACTGTATATAAAGTTTAGTCATGATAAGTAAACAAAAATATACTGTAAAATCTCTAGGAAGAGTTAATTATTTTGTGTATGTGTAAAACATAATTTATATGGATAATCACCTCGTACTTGGCAGATAATACATTCATAGAACCTGGTTCTATCTTTTGCAACACATTCCTACGCCTGACTCCATGGCTACCATGTAACTCATGATCCATATCCTAGAATAATTTTTTTTCTTAGATAACAAATAAAAAGAAATTAAATATAACATTGTGTTTATTTTTATATAATAGTTTGTAAGCCATCTAGAATTTTTCAAATATAGCCTGCAATGAACCCCATTATTCTGATAATGGAAGAAAAATGTTGAGAAACCACAGCACAGTCGTAAAGTGTATTGATACCACTCAGTGATTGTGAAACCAATTCCAATTAGTTTAATTCAATTTAATTCTATTTAGTCGTCGTATTTATTACTGCAGAGTTTTGTAACAGTCTCATACCCTCAAATTATTACCAGGGTAAATCCTGCATATCGCCAGCAGAGCGAGAGAGAACCTCTAAAAGGATTATCCATGATAAAAAAAAGTTGGTATATTAATACCTATAACACTCAAGCTGATTTTTTTACAAACTTTGGCTGTTTTAATTGAATAATAGTCCAAGTTTCGTATGTTATCAATTAACAACAGCTGATACAATACTCATACCATATAAACTATGAACAGAAAGTGATTTCACAACAAGAGTATTGTTAGGAGTATATACATGGACAAAATAATATTAACTGATTTCCTAATTAATACTGAAGTTAAGTCTTAATAAATATAAGTTTACATTCCGAATTGTAGACTAGCTATCTATTAGTATGATTTAACATAGCAGTTGGCATATATTTATGAATAATAATATTTTATTCAACATTGTATTTTAATTTGAAGAAAGAGGCATCATTCCCGGTTTTAGATACATAAAATCTAAAGACATGGTTAATTTTTCGATATTCATTTTTAAATTCAAAATTGTCACAATTATATTTAATATGCAACAAACCAATAATTTTAACCTTGTTCGTAATTTAATAATTATTGTAAATGCTAATAATTAATATACATTTAAATACAGTTTATATGAAAAGAACATTATAAGTTCTTTTATAAAAGTAAGTAAATCAGCAAATAGTTAAAATCTTTTTTAAGATCAAATTAAAATTATGTGTGATGACTGATCGCCGAGGGAGGTAAGTTATTGATTTATTACCCGAAACGCACTGTCGGAAGTGATAGACTCTTCAAATTAGATACCTATGTAGATCGATAATTACCTCAAAATGTGATTTATTAAGTTGTCCATAGTTTGAAGTGCTGGCGTCCTCATCACTGACTAATTGAGCTGTATCAGATGTGGTTTCGATTTGATTTACATCAGAAATAGACGCAGATGAACTACTCATGACTTAAAGCATATAAACAAAACAAAGAACTCTTATATTCTGAATATCTAAGAAAGAATGAAGGAAATAACTTAGTATTTTAGTTGTATTCAGAAACACAGTATCTCTCTGGTAGCATTAGAGGGATTTACTATAGCACAAATATTTACTTTTGTTACAGAATACCACGGACATAATATACTAATATGTCCATACACAATCACACAATAGATATTCGCAAAAATTTACACCTGACTAGTGTCAACTGCGCGTAAAATACAAGAGAGTTTGACATTAAAATGATAATACATTTGTCAAAACAAAAACACTTTAGCCGTAGACATTTTTTTTGTATAGTTTTCCCTTTCAATTTAGGAAGGGAAAGGCAGAGGTATGTAGACCATGCCGCCAAGACAGATTTTGTTTTAAATGGAGATGATACTGTCTTCAACATGATCGTGAATCTCTTGTTAAAGCTCTCTTGGGAGTTTTTGTAGCAACTAATATATCATATTCCGAATGATTATGCATAATTCACTTCACCTATGCTCTTCAGCTAACGTCAAAAACGTAAAACGTCACCTTCATTTACACAATATAGAACTATATAATTAAGTATATGAATTAAAATAAAATCACAACATGATAGATCAAGATCCCGCCAAAAACTTTTAGGCGTATACAAATATTATTTTTCGTTTATTCGTCAGATTACAATGAACGACAGACTTAATCAAATAGAAACAGAAATTAAAGTCAACGAGATTAATAAATTAATGATTTAAAATCAAAAAATTTGACATTAATATAGTGATAATAATAGAGGCCAATACAACAATGAAACCATCCCACATTAGCAAACAACGATCAATACCAATGTTTCATAAAATAACCGTCATACAAATAAATAAGTTTTTTGTTTTTTTTTTTAGAACTGACGTACGCTGTTAGTCCCAAGGGCTTCGACAGTTTCATCGAACTTTTGGGGGCGAGTACTGAGGGCAATTGTAATAGGACTATCGCAAAGACTACTTGGAATGGATTCCATTTGTAACGCCTGATAGCTTGAAAACCATTGACACGGACAAACGCAAACATGCTAGATCATCATCATCATCTTGTCCTGTGCCCAAGTTATTTGGGGTCAGCACAATACGTTTTTTTCTTCCATACATCTCTATCGGCCACTTCATCATATTCCTTTTTTTCATCATATTCCTCACACACTCTATTCATCTTCTCTTTGGTCTTCCTCTTCCTTTCCATCCTTCAACCTTACTTTTCTCATCACATTCGTTTACTCTCTTCTCATGCCATGCCCAAACCAAGACAATCGATTCCCTTTCAACTTCTCTACCACTGGCGCCACTTTTAAACTTCCTCTTACACACTCATTCCTGACTTTGTCCATCCTTGTAACATCACACATTCATCCCAACATTCGCATTTCTGCTGCATGCAATCGACGGTGATCCGTCTTCTTACTAGCCCACCACTTCGATCTATACAATACGACAGGGCTTATAATGGACTTATATATTCTACCCTTCAATCTAAGTGCTATTCTGCAGTCGCAAATTGTATCCGTGACCTGTCGCCACTTCATCCATCCTTAGTTATACTAGTGACCCAAGGTAGTGAAAGTCTGAACAGACTGGTAAGGATAGTTCTCTGAGTGTTAAACGCATAGGACTGGAGATACCGCCAAAGTCACAAAACATATACTCCGTTTTGGTTTAGCTAACTTTAAGCCCTACATTCTCCAGCCTTTGTAACCACACATCCAGTCTGTTCTGAACCTCTTAGCCACCCGCACCAATCAGCACTATGTCGTCTGAGAATAGCATGCGCCAGGGTGCCTCTTCCTGTATATTCGACGTAGTGGAGTCCATTATTAGTAGGAAGAGGTAGGTGCTAAGTACTGAATCCTGGTGCAGGCAAAAAGTCATATCGAAACTTTCGGTGATACTAGCTGCAGAAACGCAAAAATACTAGATATTTACTAAAAAAACCGCCCAAGAGCATACAACAGAAGTTAAACATTATTCAATCACCCTCGCTTCCTTAGTCGCCTCTAGAAGACTTTACCTAAACGAAAGTAATAGAAAAAAGTTTTGAATAAAAATTTCGAAGCCCTCCCATAAGTTTCATTTCAAAAATGGAAGTCCTAAAAATGTTCTATGTTAAAAAGCAACATGGAAGTTTTTGTTTCTATATGACTCATACAATTCTTTTGGTTACTCGATATTTATTATAAAATATTGTTATCAAAGTAATCGATAATTAGTTCAATTTTCGTAAAAAAATACTTATAACTACTAAACTGACATATATTTTTTACAGCACTCAAATATAAAAAACATTTAGTCCGTATCAATAGTGCAGGAGTTGCAGTATCTACTACGTAAGTACCTATGCCTACTATCTAATTTTAATTAATTCTTATAGATTTGATTTTTCTAAATTGCCAGTATTGCGATTAATTTATTGCCAAGTCATTTATGATTAATTTGATTTAGTTTTTCATTTTGCCGATTGCCTAAACAATTTTAAAAGTACTTAATCAAAACATAAGTAAAGTACTTTATTTAAGTATGGTATTACTTAAATTTATTTGAAAATGTTTAGACTAGACCTAGTTTACGTATTTTGTATACAGGGTCCTTTCAACTTGGCTTAAATTCAGTTTAGTTAACAAAAAAAAATAGCAACGATATATGTTCGCTATAACATTGTAGGTACTGTTTTCTCATTCTAATATATCACACAGCAGGGAAGTTATGTTAATTAACTGACTAGCTAATAGTAATAGTATTTTCATTACTTGTGTTTATATATTTTCAGTTTTCCAATTCTTAGTAAATGCTTAAAACGGTTTAATATTCATGTTAAATAATTTTTTTTGTATCTTTTATTTGTACAATATATTTTTGATCTTGATTTTATACTTATCGCTATAAAATATAATGAAGTATAATTTATATATTTCTAAAATAACTACTTAATTACTCTAACTGTAAAATAAAATAAATTACGGTTATTTTATTTATAATACATATTGACTGATTCCATATGTATAGACCCTAAGTTGGGATAAACAAATTACATTTACAGCTACTTTTAATTTTAATCTTCACTGATAATCTTTTTATATATACAATTTATATTTTCATCAATTAAATGTAAAAGAAATAACCATGTGCAACAATACGTAAATTGTATATATTATTATCATATTGATAATGTTATCATTTTATCAGTGCGTAAAGGAGAACATGCTTATGAAGCGAACACATGTATGATATGTTCACCAATCCGTACAAACAATAGATATTTTCAATGTGTGTGTAGCTTGCTCGTTCGTTTGGTTGACAATCGCGATGTGATGTATTCTACATCATCGCATGCCGAGTTATATTTTCAACAAAACCTTTTAGTTTTATTAATTTACTCGTTTTATTTCTAAATGTTTTCTTTCGTCGTTACTACTTTTCAAAGTTTTCATTTCTAAATATGTGTAATTTGCCGCCGAAGTTCCATTCAGTGTGTCGCCTTTGTTTATCATTCTGTGGCGATAATTGCAGTGATGTTAAACTTCCAATTTTTGACCGTGATAAGGATAAATCACGTCTTTCGGATATGATAATGACAAACTTATCTATAATGGTAATGATTTTCCCTAATTTCTATGAGTAATCAAGAGGAAGGCTGAGTTTTCTCGTGTGAAAGTTTAGCGTAAGCGTATGAGATTGTGGATGCTGATAAGCGCCATTAACTTTCTCGCGGGTGTTGGGTATTTTCGCATTGTGATATCATATTACGGCCCACGCGTCGACTACTCGACTGTATGACTAATGACATTCGTGGAAGTGATATGCAAGCGCGAGCGCGGAGCCTGTATCAGTCGCTGTACTGATAACAAAGGAGCGCGGAGAATATTTCGGTGCAGCTCTCCTGCGTTCTCGCACCTTTTGGGATAGTGATCCCGCGCGCCCGCAGCCACTTCTCTCACACACGCATACACACAAATACTGCACTCCTTGCAGTATTACCCCTCAAAATACTGTATACAGCTATTTTCAGAATTCAATATATCCTAAAAATAGATTTATATTTTAAGGATATCAATGTGCAGGGGACTGTGCTCCTTACCATTACTGTTTTACAAATATTAGAACAATCAACTTTTGGATTTTATTAAACTGTTTGTTATCACTTTGCTGGGAATGACTCATCATATATGATTACACTTCTAAAAGGTCATTGGCCACATCATCTCTCATAATGACTAAAATATTGTGAAACATAAGTAAATTTCTAAAACAACTATGAAAAATTTCTAGGTTACACCGGAGGATTTGCTGCCACAAGTTGTGTGTGGTAGTTGTGTACATAAACTTGATGAGTTTCACACATTCAGAGAACTTTCACACAAATCAGAACGACTTTTGGAACAGTTCCTTCAATATGCCAATTCATTATCTGGTCCGAAAGAGGTAAGATACTTTTTTAAACTATAGGAATATAATTTAAAGCTATACTAATAACATGTTCACACTTAATATTTATGATTTCAGTATAACATATTTATTTATACTCATTTCAAATGAAAATCATTTCTATGGTCTTTTAAGGAATTATTAACTACTATTTGTTAAAATTGATTGAAGTAATCTTATTTCAAGTTACGATTTTTCATAAAAGGAACTAAAGTAATATAAATTTGTCCAGTACTCTGGCATGAAGAGGGTAAAAAAATTAATATACATTCTCTGACTATGGAAATTTTTTATTTTTTAATAAAATAAATTTCTATAAATTTATGTACATTTTAATTACTATCTAAAATTGCAAAATTAATAATAATACTTATCATAAAAATATTGGCATACACAAGGGCTATGTTTATGCAAAACTTGTGTCGGAATTTATGTTAACATAGCGAATTGGCTGGGTTCTTATCTTTTTGTTGTATACAGCCTTTATTGCATTGACCATTAATCCAAGTAGCATACCGAGAAGAACAACCATTGCTACACCAAGGATACTCCAAAGTACATGTCTAGGTCTCAAGTCTGAGAAACTAAAACCTTTCTTTGAAGCAAATGTGTTGTCCAGTGTAGGACAAAATGTTAATGTTATATTTGTAATATAAGCTCCACTTAGTCTCATAGGCGCTGCACAACTGAAATATGAAAACAAATATATTATTTCTTACAAAAACTTAAAATATTATACATTGTAAATATTTGATCAAGAAACTATAGAAACATTCGAACACATAAATGTTGAATTTGGTTGGATCCATCAAGGGAAATTTTTGATCAGACAATTAAATTGACATGTTTCAAATTTTTAATACCAAACATCATTCTCAATATCAAACAGCCTAATATAAATTAAAAAGCATGCATAAGAACAAAATGAAAGTGCTAAGGTTCCTTAATTATGTATTTCATAATAGCAAAGTAATAGTAGGTAAGAGCCAAATATTGGTTTAGAAAAAACTGATTTGTATTATATACATATTTGTATAAATATACTCTGGATTTTTCATTTTCAAGCTCATATTAGATATTTCTGCTATCACTTATATCTTACTGGGGGAAAATATTCCAAATATAGTTTACTAAACGTTATTTATAAATAGGATTTCAATAATTGTTATAGTAAACATTTTCAATTTCGAACTTGTCATTTCCCTCACACCTTTGTAGTCTATTTTGCTTGATACCTACTAATGTATTATAAAGTGTGGGCAGGTTTATGATAATACTTTAAGATTGTAATGGATGGCTGTTGTGGTTTTTACGTCACTTAGATTACTAATGTAATATTATACAGTTTTGTGATAAATATTACAATGATAAAGTTTTTATGGGTAAGAGGTATGATATAATAAATCCAATCAAATACTAGGAAAATCCTGTTTTTAGTATGACTCATAGGCTTAACAGAATAAACCTATAAATCAAAAACTATGTAGTCACATACACTTCTCTTATGTCTGTATATTTTTGATAGCACTTATGAAGCTTCAATTATCTGCTATAAGCTGCGTATTTATATTTACGGAACTACCACATTTTATATAGCGCAAATACGTAATTGAATGAATACTTTTTATTTGTGACCTTGTTAAACCTGTTTTGTATTGTGTAGGGCGATATTGAATTGTCAATATAGTTTAGTATATCATCACGCTATCATCACCCTTTCGGGAGTAAGTACAAATATATTTCTGGGGCTATTTTAACTTTGTCCAAACGAGTTTAATAGCACCGTTTAAGATATTAGTGCTAATTTTGTTTGATTAAGTTAAAAATTAGCTATTGCGTATATGATAAAAAAATTATTGAGATGTGGGCGGGATACAATTCTGTGCCATTTTTAAGAAACTGCTTCTTTAAATTATAACATAAATTATATAAAAAAACATATAATTATAAATTATAACAGTCGTATAGTCAATCGCGGTGCTACTACAAGTTGAGCTTAGATTGATCAGTATATTATTTGAAATATAATACGGCTTAAACATATGAATATTTATAAATTATAGTAGTTAATTATTTTATTATTACAAATTATGATATAACGAATACATAATATGTTTGATGACTTTACCGATAAAGCAACTAGCGAAGCAGTTGTCGCACCTTAGTTTAGTCTCGAAATGAATCTAACAGTAAATCGTTCAAGTTACTAACTATACATATCTATGGTATATGTACCTGTGTCTAAATAAAAAAAAAAGTCCCTCAAAGAACCTATATGCCTACCGTTGACGTATGCTGCGCCCTGTAATAGCCTGCCTTAAATTTAATTTATAAAATATTAGAGGATTTTGAAACAAGTAGTAGTATACAGAACTATACTTACTATGGTATGTCTCCAGGCTTAAACTTAGTGCCGGCCTCTTGTCTGGTAACAATGTCAGCGAGGTCGCAATTGCACAGCCAATTGTTACCAGTCATTCCTAAAGTTTCCAGTTTGTTCCACGGCATTAAGTCTGTAGACAGCTCGCTGAGGTTATTATCATCCAGATAAACCTGTGTAATATATATATATATATATATAGCAACATTATAATATCACAAAAGCAGTGTGGTACATATACTCGATTGATACATTCGAGATAATATTATTTGAAGCAGCTTTACTTCTTTTTTATTAATAAGATCTCATTTGACCTTTATTTGCATGTCATGTAAATTCAGTATGTATATCAATCATACAACTGATCTTATCTTAAATATATATACTAATTACTACGCCATATACCCAATATTTCATTTATATTGTACTTATTTAGCGATCGATTTCTAATACCGTTTCTTTATCATAAAAAGATTTCCATTCTTCTTTTTCTTCCTCGTGTCGACACAAGCGTATTAAAAAAATACTCATGTGTCGTAGTGAAAAGATTGGCCAGTTAGTGAAGTTCGAACCGAGACTGACCGCCCAGAATGCACCGGACGTACTTAGGGATCGTCACTCGCGGAGGTTCTCTTCATGCATCCCAATAAGATAAGATAAAGATTTCCATAAAAGTATATATTATTAAGTGTAAATAGTTTATATATAACTGGCTGTGCCTGTAATTTCGTTCGAGTAGAACCAAAATAAATTTAATAATTTTTGCCCGTTTTTGTAACTTTTTTCAATACAGCTTGGCTTCTATTACTGCGGTACCAAATACAAAAAAAGAATGTTTGAAATCCGAATGGTTGTTCAAAAGATTAGCGAGTTTAAACTAACAAACCTTTCCGTTTTATAATATTAATGCGTATATAAATCGATAAAATATCCGGACGAACAAGCTCGCTCGATGTGCCATAAAAACACGAATGTATATATATAGGTAAAAAAACATTGTCGAAATACAAAATGTCATCGAAGGCATTACAGTAGTTTCTTAGTAACCGATTAAATATGTATACTAGAATTGTTAACTTAATAGTATTATTATATTATTGATAGCTCGGCATTCGATGATAATTACAACATAGTTAAAACACAATGTTGACTAGCTATATTTAATCGCTGCTGTTAAATTGCCTTGTAAATATTATTTTACTGTATAGAACATACTATTTCTTTCGACTGTATTGTGCCACCAATGTGCACCAAATTCCCTTACAAGTTATCTTTTAATAATTGCTAACTCAAAGAATAGATAAACATGTATGGGCTTTTTCAAAAACACTTTATAAGTTTACCGTTGTGACTACCATCTCACCTGAAGTTAAGTGACGAAATGGCCCAAAATGATGGACACACTAAAACTAGTAGAGAGACTGGGTCTCAAGTGGAGTTGCTGAAACGCACCTATAGGTGTTTGACGGCATATTTCTAACTTGAGGGTTGTAGCTAGGCTAGTGGGCATTAAAAAAACCCTACCACCATGCTATGGTTTCATCGCGATGTTTCCCTTCACCGAAAGCTTGAGCTCTTTGCAGATAGATACAAACTCACTTCCATTGACGTCCACACTACCAACTGAGCCATCATCGCTTCGGGTGTCATTCTATATAGAATGTCGTCATTCTGTCGACATTCTATACAGAATGTCTTCTTATATATTTTCTGTGTCTTTAAATTACCAATTGTTGAAAGCCAGCTTGGCTAAGGGCACAGATCTAACATCCGCTGTATTTGTACACTTATGTAAGTATATCGCTTTCTGAAATCCGTCGGTGTATATTCACTAATCAGTGTAATACGAATCTATAACTGACTGGTTCGCAGCCATACCCGCGAAATTGACTTTCTGTTGGTTTGTAAATCTTTAGTATTAGTCAGTAGGTATGTCGCTGGTAACCGATATTTCTACATTGTACTGTGCTTTGCTAGGTAAAGTATAGTCATAAAAAAACGAAAGCCTGAAACAGGTCGAGCTAGGTATACTTATAGATATTATAACAGCTGTTCTTTATTTGTATAGCATTAATAATAAACTAAAGCAAAGCTACTCGAAATCAATCTACCGGGTGACCTGCCAATGTACTTGAACTTGTCTGCGAACAGCAGCGATCGTTTGTTATTATTCGATAGATGCTATTTTATTTAATCTGGTAACTAATTATTCCCGTGGCTTCGTTAACGTTGACTTACTTTTATATCTATAATATAACAAAGAACATTCCAATAATAATTTTCAAAAAATATTTAATGTACAGACTGCATTCATATTTTTATTATATGTATAGATTATAATGATACAATCAATGCGTAAGCTTTGTTTAATTAATTTTTTTATATTCGTAAATTAATTCATCATGACAGTTGACCTGACATACCATTATTGAGTATCACCCGCCGGCTGATATATAATCAAATTTGTAGCCGATCCCTAAAATGAATGACTGCTTTGAACGAATCTATATTATAATGTCATAAAGCGAATAAGTTTATTTGTTTGGACGCGCTACTCTTAGGAACTACCAGTCGGCTTTCAAGTAATATTTTTGTAGTTGTTAGAGCAATCATTGATGAAGCTTTAAGGCTATTTAACATCTTGTTTCCACCAATAGAAGTAAAGCTGTATTTAAAATTTTTACAAAAACTGGTAAAATTTGTTAAATAATTTTTAGTTCGACGCGAACGAAGTCGCAGGGACTGCTAGTTGTAGTATAATGTTTAGATGTGATCTGTAACGTTAATACGAGATTCGGTTTATGTATTTCTGAGCCCAGTATTATTTCAATTTTGCAATCAAGTGATTGATTGATGTGAAAACATTTGCTGAAGTGATTAATCAGTTGACCTCCTTACACTGTCGTGTAAGCAGTCGGAGTGGTCCAAATAAAATTGCAATTATCTATAACACGATGATTAAAATTTCGAGACGCGACTTAGTTCGTTCAACGTTTTATGTTTACATTTACGGAAGTCGTTATCACTCGTTCTTCAATTAAAAAATTAGATTCAGTCCGATGAATAACTTTAAATTGCCGAAACAAAAGATGCTCTTAATTTTTTTAACACCACGGTAAACTGACGGTCGCTTCTAACCTAAACTTTAAACTTGTTGCTCTTGGTATACCGGGCTGAGAACTTCTCAGCAGATGGATCACAGATTGATTTCGAAACACGACATACCAAAAGAGTTTATTAACTTTTTTTATAGTTAATGTTTTAAGCATTATGACTACTATCTCATCCTCATGTTAAGTAACGATGTGACCCAAGCTGGCGAACAATCTAAAAGCTAAAAGCTAAGTAAAGCGACTGGCTCTCAAGTATAACTGCCGGAATACACCTATAGATATTTGGCGGCAGATTTTAAACTTAAGGTCGGTAACTCGGTCTCTTGACTCGGCGTCCGAACCCACTACCAACTGAGCTATCATCGCTTCCAAATTGTGAAATATGGTTGTTGCGACCTACCAAACCCCCAATAAATTACGTAATATTTATGCTGGCTGATCCAGGAACCCAACACGCCTAGGTGTACCAGTATGTTGGGGTTTTCACTTGGTTATGATATAGTTATAGATGATAGTAATCATTATCTTGTTGGATTCGTCCATAGTATCCTCTACCTTCAAAAAGTCCTACGCAAAACAATAATTAACCACCTTTTCTTAGTAAATAATTAAAACTAACATTTATATTTCTATACGTCTCTATACTTAGCAAATTAGCTTAAATTAATTGATGGTTTTAGTATCAAATAGCGAATCAAAAACATAAAAATATTCACAATCTTTTCATCAAGGGTTTTGAAAATTTGTTTACATTATATAATAAACATCAATTATTTTAGTTGTAGTAATCTATTCTAAAAGCTATTTAATTATTACACCAGTGTTATCCAACCTTTTTGATGATACGGTCCCTTTAGTATGAAGAAATATTTTGCGACCCCGTTTTACCCGTTGTTGTTTTTTCATATATTTTATTTTGTGACAAATATCCAATCCAAAATGTTTATTTATTATTAGGGTTCGGATAAATACATAATTAAGTACGTAAAACACATTTTTTACTAACAGCGAATGTGTCCCCAATAGATAACGCAACTTACAAACAAAATTGATTTGTGGTCATCGTCTCAATATCAAAACCACTTCGATTCATTTTCTTCGACACAGTCTTTTATTGAAGAAGTCGGATGTAAGATAAACATGAAGGAATTTATACCCGGTATGAAAATGGTGTTAGAAATGTTGAAAGAAGAACTGTTTTTTTTTTTCGACGAGACATACATTGTTAGTCATAAGGGCTTTGACAGATTCGCCGAACTTTTTGGAGCGAATGCTGAGGGCACGTAGCCCCGAGGCAGCGCGCGTAAGGGTGCCAGAATGACCGAAGCTCGGTTTGGACTGCTGCAGGAAAATGAACAAAGAACTGTGTCAATACTTCTTAATGCAAGATATATCGAAGACTACTGGGCACAGGTGCATCCTAAATTCGTTTTTAAATGCACCTATAAATGAGGCTAATTTGGCAAACAAGTTCAAAGAAAATCTGCAGGATTTATGTGCCGATGGTTAAAAAAGAAATCAGAATACCCAGAATTAAGAATAAAGTCTTTGTAGTGTTTGATTCCGTTTGCCACCTCGTACTTGTGCGAGTTAACATTTTCATCAATGTCCCAAACAAAACGCTAGTAAAGAAATCGCCTTTTGGAAAACGATTTAATTCTCCATGTAGCAAAAACGGATCTACGATGAGAGAAATTGGTTAATGAAAATAAATCACAACCTTCACATTAAGTGTTCTATTAAGTTTTTATTTTTAGTTGTTGTTTATTTTATACAAATGGTTATGTTTTTTAGTTAACATTTTTTTTAATAAATCTTTCAAGCTTTATTTTTTTCTTATGCAGTAGCTTTCCCTACCTTTTGCACCTTACCTTACCTTTTGTACCTTACCTTTTTTACCTTTTGCTCTATAGAAGCTTTGCGACCCCCTTAAAGAGTCTTCGCGACCCATACGTTGAAAAACACTGTATTACACTATTTGATTTTATCAGCAACTTTAATACATACGGAATAATAAAAATCTAAGATAAGTTACGGAGGAGGGTAGTTTATTAACAGCGATCCTTATATAAGCGCGCGAGCGCGGCTTTGGGTTCAGTTAAAGCGAAGCACTCGAGGCCAGATATTCACGTAAGTTTTATATTTTATATTATTGACTAGATGTTTTGCTATTGACGTTGTAAATCAGTATCAGGAATGATTTATACTGGACAGAGAGAGAAACACGAGTGGTGAAGGTGAGTGTAGACGCACGTTGTTGAAGGGACCCTTTAAAGCTACATCCGTAGTCGTAAGTCTCCGACCTGTTATCCTCTCTGCCACACCTACAAGGTTTATGATTACTAACAATATTAATAACACGATTATAGTTGTCAGTAATGATGTATTATGATATTTGTGTTAACGAAATATAAATCTTACGTGAATAACCGCCCTCGAGTGCTTCGCTTTGATTTCGCGCAGTCGCGCTTCTCTAGCAATCGGTGTAAATAAACTACCCTCCAGTTGTTGATAAAAGTATAATAATTAGGTGGTATATCCACAGCTTTTTAAATTGATCACCACAATTGTGTCTTCATAAAGTAGCTATATATCCAAATCATCAAATAAATTATATGATATAAAATAAAAGCCAATCAAAATATATTCAAAATTCAAGCCGTGTTTGATCTCGAAAGTAGTAGAAAAAGAAAGAAGTAGTAGAAAGTATAAACAACGTAATATGAATCTTGATGATAGCGCGTATTTATTACTAGGTGGTGACCCCGACTCCGTTCGCGTGTTTCTCCTCATCCGTACGTAATTGTAAAATCCGTTCTTAGTAGGCATGAAATATCCATTCCAAATTTCGAGTCTACAGGATCGGTAGGTTTGAAGATATCATGATGAGTACTACTATATAGTATATATGCCTATATCCATAACAATTGAATATCCGAAACCTTAACCTATACTAATGTTTCATATAATTTTTGATAGGGAAGAAGAAGAACATAAACGTTGCCCTATCAAATACTAAAAATTGCTTAAAATGTAAGCAATTACAAGTCCCTTTAAAATGTTCAAATAGTACCCATTTTCAAAGTAAATTAAATCATTTCAAAATATAAAATACGTAACTGAAATTACCCTATATTTGATATGAAACTTTCATATCCATCATTGAAACATTAACTAAACTCTTAAATTCATACTGATGTATGTATCTCTGCCTTTTTTTAAATAAATACTTTCTTTTGTAACCCATATGTTTCTGTAATTTTATTTTTCAACCATGAATTTTTACTTTATTTTATTGGTAAAACAAAAAAAACTCATTTATTTAAGAGATACGATATCCAGATCCGAAATCTGTTATCCTTAATTGTTCAATTATAGAAAATTGTGTAAACTAAATTAAAACCTTTATAATATAAACTGTGATATTCAATAGGGAGATTGGTTAATCATGTTATAATAGATTAATAATAGAATAAGAGTTACAAAACACTCGAATGTCGTCATCATGCATAACATTAATCTTTTAGTAAAAAAAATATCTTTGGCTTTTAACTCTGAATCATCGGTTAAGATTTCGTTACGCATCTTTGTAAGTAGCATCGAGTGTTGTTTATGATTATCTAGGTTAATCACGAATGTATATTGTCCCGTTTTTATTAAACTGAAATAAAATATAAATTTACGTTATGGTAGGCATCTCTGCTGACTCCCGCAAGATAATAGGAGTATCATTCATGATCTCTCAAGTCTCTGCAAATAAGTGGAAAATGCGTAGTCGACATAGGGTTTTAGTATATATATTGGTATATATGGTGATACGCACTAGGTAATCTCCACAAACCCCGCTGGTAGCCCGCTTTGCATAGTTATGCCAGTCTAAGTACATATATGCATTTTCCCCATGTTAAGCAAAAACTGTGTCTCTACTGTACCGTATATAAACTCGTGATAATGACTCTTATGATTCGTAGCGTTGCAAATAGACTTGACAGCGATGACCGTTATTAAATTACTGATTTCTCTGTGGTCAACATTGTTTTTATATTTTACTGTGATTACTGTCAGGCATAATAAAGTCATGTTTACCGTGTAATTACTATTAACAATGTAAAGGCTGATAATTAAAAATATACATATAATTTAAAAGTTACACGATAGATCTCGTTTCGCAATATTAATAGTTAGTGCTACTATTTAGCCGAAAGTTTGCGGTTTCCATTTCCGCCCATGACTGACCAATGTGATGAGTATACATGTCAGTTATGGGTCTGGACGTTAAATATCTATGTACAGATATTAAGCCTTTTTTATCTCGAGTTTCTCGTGCAAATGTGTTTACTTATTATTTTTAACAGTCTAAATGTTACTTCGAATAAAATAATTATAAGCCGCAGCCCAACGTTTATAAAAAAATCAAATATATGCGATTTTTTATTTCTCCTTACGGTAAAATGTCATACCCAAAAAAGAAGTAATTTTCTCAAATTTGGAGCTAAAATATGTATTTTTAAAAGGCACTTAGTGTTCGAAAACATTTCTTAATTAATTGCTTTTAATGTCGCTCCCATCAAAACCCAGATCATATTTATAACGTAGTTTTAGTACATAGGTATATGGTTTTGATATCTACATTACTATTATGAAGACGTAAAATTTGTTAATATTTATAGAAATATAATAAGAGTAAACTTTATATGAAGTCAGCAGCTGTACAATAAATTATAAAAGGTCTTTATAAAATCTATATATGTACATGTATCTAGTATTAATAAAGTTTATGTTGTAATCAACATATACGAAGTCGCGGGCGGTTGCTAATAATAAAATATTTTCCTGCAGGTCAGAGAACAATTTTATGTTTATACATTAAATTTGTTAATGTAGTAAACGGTATTGTAAAGATTCGAGATGATAGTGGTTTGGGATTCATTATTAAGTATTGTCTAATACACACTTGTATTTATATGTATAATTTCGATTTTAGCAGTTCATGATGAAATTATTTGTTGTACTAGTTGTGGTGATTAAAACTTTTAAGCGTACATTTAAATAAAATATTGTTTCTGCGTAGGATCGGAGCAACACACGTTTCGTATGTGTTCAACTGAGATAGTTTAGCGTTTTACGACCGACTCCTTCATTTAGGGTATGTAGGATTTAACTTTACCTTCAATGTTTATCACTACTACTTTACGATTATAGAAAGGTATAAACAGTTGATATAGTATTAAGTCTTTATTATTTTATGTATATATATATATATAAATCATGAAGCCGAAATTATTTCTAGGAAAGAATTGACTAATATAATATACGAAGACTAGCTAATCCAAATTATCTGTTGACTTTAAAATTTACAGAGCCTTTTTGTTTTATTTCTCCTAAAAGCTCAAATACATTTATATAATTCTAATTTAAGTTTATTATAATGCGTTTTCCGAAGACACTGGGTCTGAGATATCTTTACTTATAGATTTGTGTTTGAAATTGATAATTAATCGTTACAAAAAGCTGAATTATCACATAACGTCAGTGTTGTGTGCGCATTTAGTGTTTCATAATATTAGCTACGTATAGAAGTTAATAGAAAAGTTAGTAAGATAATCAATAATATTAAAGTAAAACGAACTCTATATAGAAAACTTCTTAACTAATTAAGTGTAATGCTCACCTCCTTTAAGGTCCACTTATCTTTGAGTCCTCTAAACGCATTGTGGCTGATATACCGCAGGTTGCGGTTGTGGCATAAGTGAAGAACCCTCAAGCTTTTCAGTGGTGTAAATGTACTACGTTTTACTTCGTCCAAATAGTCGTTTTCACCTACTTCAAGTTCCAACAAATTTGATAAACCTATAAGAATAAATTCCGCTATACATCTTCCAGTTATAAATATTTAGTTGATTGGTTTAAAGTTTAATTTAGAATTACAACACCTTTTATTTATTAAAAGATTTGTATTCTTTATTTCATTACGAAAACCAGGCTTCGAAATTTTGTTCATTTTTGGTTAACTATATTTATTAAAGAGGCACGCCAAAAATCTGACATTTGTCAACAAACTATAGTACAATTTAGTGGCTTCCAACATATCGGCAATCATTCTATGCCTTTCTTTGGATGTCTTTCATGCCTTCATTTCGATCTGTAAATATCGGCATCTGGATAAACGCTCTATGATTCCGAAATATAAAAAAAACAAATGTAGTCCCTATGACGAATTTATAGCATTTCAATAAGGGGTTTATTCTGTGTACGACATTTAAAGCGTACCAGTAAGCTAAACTTGAAGGTGGTGTCCAGTATGGTTGGGGGTAGATCACTATCCCCGCGCCAGAATTAAAATCATAAACTATAATTATTATGAATATATATAATGCTATGTATTAATATTAAATTGTAATCGAAACTCGATAAGTCAAAATTCTTCTAAACTCGAACAAAGATTTGTTCCATTAAAAAACTTCCATTAACTATTCGAAATTTTAGGTTTCTATATGACGAAGGAAGCAGTGAGCAACTACGAGCCATTTCGGTACATATTTTTCCATCCATAATTTGAAAAAACTATATGTTCCTCTATATCTCTTTGCTCATTTTACAACCTTTATAACTCGATTATTTGTAATTAAGTCACTCATTAGAAAAATCAGTACCTATCTCAAAATTAGTAAAGTAAGAATAAACATCGACGTATACCAGTCCAATATTTCCTTACAAATTCCGGCTAAGTGGAAATCCTTCATAAGTCGTACATTCTATAATTCGAATTTTTTTGTGTCTTCTAATATTCGAATTGGGGCAGTACTATTGTATATTATATATTCTGTGAGGTCAATCTCATTATATATTATAATTTAATTATATTAAAGAAATCCTGTAATTAGATAATTTTTTATTTTCCATCTTCACCTAGATAGGGGCATTTTCTGTTGTTGCAAGACACAGGGAAGCTCTACCGCCCGGTTATTTAGATATTATCTGCTCTTATTTGACCAGAGAGCTATTGTGATATACAAAACAAGATTGAATTAACTTTTCCTCCTAGCCGTGTATTTAACTTCTGCCTTATAGGTGTAGCAATTTGCCACAATCTCATCTGATGGTAAGTGAAGATGTGGCTCAATATGGTGGACACGCTAACCTCAGTGGAAGCTTGGCTCTCAAGTGCATTTGCCATAATACAAGGCATGAACCAAACTCTAATAACCCAGGCTATTATGACACCAACTATTGGTTATTCGGATTCGCCTGGGATACATAATTTTTTTAAAGATGAAAATGAACAAGTTATATCTGTTTTCCTTTTATATGCATGTTTTTAATGACTGTAACTAAACTATCTAAAATAATTTCATATCCAAGTCATTTCAATTTCTATCCATATCTGGATACGGATAGACACCTGAAGTCTCATATCCGTAATATACTCATTGATATCAAGCAGAATACAAATAAAGCTTTGTGTGAGTGTAGAAATTTAAATGACTCGGTTAAACGTAAACTGTAAGTATACCGACATCATTTTATTGCCAGATTGTATTATCTAAATTAGTGTTTTGATACAAAAATTCCTCGAGTCATAGAGTTCGCACATAATAATTTTATTCTATCGTTATAATCAAGCCATGTTTATGGCATGCGAGGTAAATGGAAATCGTTCCGTGTCAATAACTTTGTAAACATTTTGTTACGTGCGGCTTTTGTATGTTGATCAGTAAAATAGTGGCCAGTATTAATAAATTTTATAGCTTTATCGTTGTAAAACTGGTCTATCCTCAGTAACTCGACTGCGGCGTCAGTTATTACGACTTTTCCATTAAAAGCTTTTCCAAGACAATAAATGAATTAAGCAAAGAAGTGTTATGTATATTCAACGTTTCAATCCTAAGTTATGATTTTGTATTGAGGCAAAAATCGCACCGTAAAAGTATTTTTTGGATTTTCCAATTTTTTCCGAGACAAACCTTATTCAGACTATTAAGAACGATTGAAAAAAAGAGCCAAATAGGTCCAGTGGTTCTCAAGTCATACGCTTATCAACGAATAACATTAAATTTACATTTATATTTGGATGTAATATTATTATGGTTAATGAGGATATTGATATAAGTATATACAGTTGTGCACTAATCAAAAGTTTTATTTAAACGAATGAAACCGGAGTTTTAATTATATTTATTTAAAGGCGTCGTGCGTTTATATATAACTCTGGCAAGATCGAGAACGTTTTTCTGAAGTTAAATATCTCTTTTTGTTGTTATTATATTTCATCACATACTATAATCAAATTAAAATACATAAAAGCAACAAATATTACGTAAATAAATTAGAGTCAAATGACACAACTTGACGAAGGAATACAGAAACTACCACAACACTGTATGAACTCCTAACAATAATTTCAACCAGATTAACAATAATGTTGTATTTGATAGTACATAACATTTTTTTACGATAATTATAACTCGATTACATCAACAAAGGAGTTGATAGATTAAATGATTTGATAACTCCCGAGTTGGTCTAATTGAGTTGTTTTTGGACTTTTTTAAATTTATCTGCGTGGTTTGATATAAAAAATATTACGAGATAAACGCTAATGCATTTGACCATAGTCACATCATGTTTGAAGACGCACGTAGTTTTATTAGTTAAGGTTTTTGAATTAATTCAGATTAGTTACCTATGAAACTGTCGTCGTTGAGTTCAACTATGGGGTTATTGTTGAATGTGAGGTACTTGAGGGTTTCACCGACAAGGGTCAAACTCTCCGGAACCGTAACGAAGCGATTATTCGACAAGTCGATTTGCTGCAACTTCGATAAACTCCTGAACGCATCGAGAGGTATGCTGTCGATGTCGATTTTCGATAAATCTAATACCTACAAAAAATGTATATGGTTAGTGAATTTTTACTTTTTGGACACGGTATATTTTTCCCATTTATAGTGTTCAATTAGATTCATGGGTGTGCTACATGATAAAACTGTTTAAGGTAATATCCATATTATACAAATGTTCGTTTTAAAATTGTATAAAATTAAATTAAATGATTACAGCGCTATAATTAGTTGCGATATAGTTAACTAGCGTCGGAAAGGCGTTTTTAGTGGGTATATTATACACAGTCCAATATGCGCTGTGCTTTATTATATAACGCTAGATTTAAACAAATCTCTTCACTGTATCGTCATTCGAGGAAACTCATTTGATGTAAATTTATAGAGAACTTTGTGTAACAGAAAATGAAGATCATTAAGATTAACATAATTCCCACGTTGGTTAATTTACGAAGCATATTCACGGCTATCAAAAACTCGACTGATGCGTTATTTTAAAAGTACTATGCAAATGACGTAATTGTATATTAATGTAATTGAATTACAACTTTTATAACCAACGAAATAAAGCTTATCAACTTTGTTTTACCACGAAGCTGTTTGGTTTATTATTGATGTAACGAATTTAATTAACATGATTTCGTACACAGACCAATATTTTTATTTTACGGATTTAAGAATCGCTTTCTATTTTGCATTTTGATATTTTTTATTTATTCCTTTTTATTACACTTGCTATTTTAGATGAAGCCATAAAAACCGTTGACAGCCATAACCGTTATTCTACAAACTTGCTTGACGTATATCAAATTTACTTTATCATAAAAAATTCAATCCATTAAACACCGTTGTTATAAGTTTCAATTTTAAATATTTTTGTCATTTATTTGAAATACTTATTTAAAGTTCTGTAATTTGGATAAACAAATAAGTGTATTTACACAAATCAAATTTAATGTTAACGTTATTTAAAGTTAACGTAGAAAATCAAATTTTACAAAACAGAAAGCATTCCTTTTTTAGTGTTAAATTTGTTTATCGAGACATTTGTAGAACTTACCTCCAAATTTGTAGCACTGGATATAGCCAGTATAGTAACGTGATCCAGTATTTCAATAGGGTTGTTGTTAAGATAAAGCCTCGTCAAGTTTGGCGTGTATTGGAATAAATATCTGTCTAGTGAATGGATTTCATTGAAACCAAGGTTGAGCGTCTCCAACGCAATGTTGCTGTATATGCCATCTTTGTATGGCCCTTGGAATATTTCGCTTCTGAGTACTTCACCTGAAATTTTAAACATTTGAACGGTCGTTATTAACATGTATAGTTTATGATATTTTTTGTTTTGCTTTATTGTACGTCTTTGATTTCAGCTATACAATAGATTCTCTATAAATCGAATATCGTTAAATCGTAATCCTTAGTAAGCCGAAAATCTCGATGTATCTCGAATTACTCTGACTTTGTAACTCAAACAAAATCTTGTTTCCCTGCGAGGTACTGATAGTACATATTTATTCTCGGTAACTCGAATTTAAAAAAGCAGACTCCATAAGTTTTATTACAATATAATGACGTCGAGATCTCAAATCGATCGTTGATCGATTAGTATTCGCACCTCTCTAAGTCAACATTTATATAATTAAATCCTTTGTACCTCGAACTTTTTGTTAAATCGATAACTCGAAATTATTAGTTGTTCCCTTCATATTCGACTTAATAGAGATTCCACTGTAGTAACATGATATATTGGTCTATATAGGTTTATAACTACTGGCAAATAGCAATACTTATCAAATGAGAGTGTAAGTCTCAAGTGCCTACCGTTACCTATAGTACCATAGTCTGCTTATGAAAGTGTATAATGATTTACACGCCTTATCTTTATTAGCACTTATGGTTACTTATCTACTTCATTAATATTTCTAATATTATGAACATTGTCCGTTCGAGTTTCTTAGAATTCACATAAAATATTCATAGTCCAAACTGACAGTGCTAATCTTAGAAAGCTGACATCCAAATCAATTGTAATTTTAGACAGCGGTATCAAGTCGCACTGAATCTTATTTATTTTTATTTCTGTTAATAATAAGTGTACATTGCTTTTTTTGATTGTATACTTATATATATCATAAGGAAGCAATAGTGATTCCAGGCCTTACGTGTTTGGAAACTGCTTAGATCGATGTAATTTCGAATAATACAATGCGCCTTAGTTATCGGTGAATAAAATACCGTGTTGAAAACGGCATACTTATATGATATTATCTAATATTCCTTAGCTAGCTACAGTACTCAAATAAAATAACTGTCGCTTAGCACCTATGCTTGTGTTACGGCGGCTGCACTTAAGAGCCAGTCCCTCCACTAGGTTAAGCATATTTTTGCACAATCCTTGGCTATAACATTATTTAATATCAGGTGATATTGTTGCTCAAATTAAAACTTAACCTATAGGTACGAATACCGAGCGATATTATTACGCGAGTGAGCTACTAAGATACAAGAACTCGTTATTTGTTTAGCGTGATATCGAAAAGACTGTATTTTTTTTAAGAATTTTGACGAAATTGAATTTGAAGCCAAAATATTAGTCTTATTACTATTAAATTATTCATTACAAATTTGTATCTTTATGGAGTCAAAGTTTACCAACAAATGAAGTTTCAAATCGTGTAGATAACGGAACAACAGAAGTACTTATGACGGCATTGGAAAATTTATACACAGTATCACATTTACCATACAAATATTTACAATACCTATGCGTTTACAGTTTTCTATTTACCCTCTTTGTTCATTATCTTTTACTTTTGCTAAAACACTCTAATTATTTGTATAGATCAGGGGTATTATTGAACTTTGTAACTTTACCCGAAACTAGCGGATAGCCGAAACCTTAGCGTGTTGAAAGGTTCAAATAATTACAGAACTGAACGTGACTTTTTGAATACTTGAAATATCTTTATATTCCTTAACTAATAATGTTCTTAAAAAGCATTAAATACTTTTAAGAGACCCATATTTCTTACATTTCTTCTATCTTTTGATAAACTAATTAAACTACACAGAAATAAAAAAAGGAAGCGTTTAAGTCTATCTATAGAACAATTCGGATACAACAGTTCGTTTTGATAATCGAATTGAAATTTGGGCCTTCCAATCAGGCAATTAAAATATTGCGTAAAAAATGCGGAACTTAATACTGAATTCGGCATAATGTGCAATGTTTCAATAGTGATGACTAATGCTATATATACATAATATAAAATATTGCGGACAGAACGCGGTAAGAAAGTAGAGCACGAATGATTGTATACTATACTAATATTACACGAACAAATATGGTTATTATCACGTTAATTTTCAAACACATAACATTAGTTTTGTATAACTATCAGTATTTAGTCATTATATATTTGTTTTACTACGGTGAAATCCAGTTCAAGATTTTCTACACGTGTGTTAGAAAATAATTCCAAAGGCGGCAAGTTCACCTTTTGACACATTTGAGTTAACTGAATCTTGATTTGGCATGTAGTAGTTACTTAAAATAAACTTAAGTTACGTCATACTGATCGACATTCTCTTGTCCATATTATACTGTTAGTTTAGCGTTTATAAAATGCAATAACAGAACAACTACAATTCAAATATACGATAAGAATGAAAGGCGAAAAAATCATGTGACAGAAAATACTAAAATTATTACGTGTTCCGTATACTAAAAACAAATTAAGTACGTAGAAATAACAACGGATAAGATCAAAGCTCAGTTGGGAATACACACAAGTGAAAGCGTCGTCACAAATACGTAGTTTTCTTTCGTGGTAATCATGTTATTATTACTAACTAGACAAAATCTCTACTACTCTTCGAAATGATTATGATTTTAATTGCATTTAGCCCAAGTAAGAGACATTATTGTTGACAACTATTTTCATAATATCGAGCCTTTTCGGGATAAACATTGTAAATGCCAGAAGACTTTAAAATGTTTTTTCATTGTAACTTCGTTAAAATTATCTTTGTAACTTGAAGGGACTATGTTACTAACCACTATATTAACAGATCAATGGTTAATTATGAACAAGTCATAATTTTTTATAAATGTATCATAAATTCTTATTAATTAGGAATAACAAAAACTCTCATTTAAAAATGCAAATTGCTGCTTACTATATTTTTCCTGGAATGGCTCAATATATAATTGTACGTAATAACGTCCAGATGACAGATTTGATTAAAGATACTGGTGCCTAGCTTAATATCTGTACACAGTATCGCACAGTAAATATTTAAACATATCGAGCCGTTGTAGAAAAAAATCGTAAGCGACAATTTGCGTTTTTGACACCTTTTCATTCCTAATTTAATAAAGTATTTATGATATCTTTATAAAAATATTACTTGTTGTTCATAATTAACTACTGATCTATTAAAATGGTGGCTATTAATATAATGCTTCTGATTTAAAATATGTTTTAGGTTACAATAATGAAACATTTTTAAGATTTTTGGCGCTTAGGATGGTTTTTCCTGAAAAGGCTTGATATACTGAACCTTGACTAGATAATATACCTATGATATAAAAAAATGTTAATAGGCTTAGTGAAGTAGGAACACAAACGGACTGAAAGACGTATAAAAGGATATAGCTTTTAGATATTTTTAGTGTTTTTCCAGGGGTCCTAGTAATACTATAATTATTGTTGAAAATTTGATGAAATTATTCAATCAATAGCTTTGTCAATAGCTACTAATTGTAAGGACAAAATCTGTTGACAAACGGAGGAGAAAAAGTTGCGCAAATATCAAATATAAACATAAAACATATAAATCCGTTATTTAAAAAATTATTCAAAAAATAGTTACCTGAGATATAGTTGTTGCTGAAATCCAAGTAAACCAATCTATCGATGTTTCTGAAAGCGTCGTCGGATATTTCGACTATTTCGTTTGACTTAAAGCTGATGGCAATTCTTTTGCCGGGTACTGGCTGGAGCTGAGTCACATTGCTTATGCTGTTGTTGAAGAACGTTATGAGCACATTTCCATCTGGTGAAAAGACAATAATTAGTGATACTCCTGCATATTTTTAGATAAGTAATATTATTTAGATATTGTTTTTTATAGCTTATACAAGTAACTACACGCGTACGGTTTACTTTATAATATCACGAATATCACTAGCGCGTTTTTGACTATACCCCTCTTTTCCAAAAAAACCAAAGGTAATCTTACTGAACATAGCCAAACACTGAATCTAATCTTCTGTATGATTGAGATATTTTACCACTATGGTAGCTATAACTAGTTAGAAGTCTCTAGAGGGACCTCTCTTAATATAAGATAAATTATCTTTTATAATTCATTATATACACCTAATAAAACTGTACGTAAGACAAATCGGTATATTAAATGTTTTTAAAAATTGTATTCGTAATATATTTTATAATCTAAATGAGGCCAAAAGAACTTACAACGAATTACAATTTCCGTCGTTCTTTCCCATTGTAAGCGCATCAATATAAAACTATTCGATTGTTTTTGAATAAATTTGATATGGCGATAGAAAATGTTGTAGAGTGAATTATACGATAGTATAACATATTATTTGTGTTGAGTGGTGTCGAAATTATAAATAAATAAATATAATCCCAAGCGTTATCTTTCTTGATTTTAATATTCTATAGGTTGGTTTTAATAATGGTAATGAGTAACCTAACGTGTGGCTACAATATTCGTGAATAATTTAACTTACATTAGGCGATAGTCTAGGCGAGCGTTTCGCAAAGCGTTAGTTACCCGCTATGAGAAAACAATGTAATTATAGCAATGTGATGCGGTTAGATAGATAGAGAATTAACCTCTAATAGCAACAGTTATACTTGGCACGTGGTAATACCGTGTCCATAAAATTGAAAATAGGTTCAAAATTATGCAAAGCGTAATTTAGGCCTACATTATAAAACTTATCGTTTACACTTTGAAATTTACAAAGGCTATATAAAAGGATAAGTTTTTGGTACAGTTATAAAAATATGTTTTGTTTATTAGCAAGATGATTTTTATTATGCAAAGCTTTATTTATCGGCTTACGATACAATTTATCTTTATTCAAAAGTCATTATCGATATTAGCGCAAATTGTATTATTCACTAGTTTAAAGTATCTGTGTTAAAATTTATTGGGCGATTGAGCTATAAAATTATTATATTAAATATAATTAAATATAGTTTTAGTATTCATACGGTGAAAGCCCGAGTGCCAAGTTTAATAATGAAATTGCCTGAGGAAACGAATATTTCTATGACGACGTATGCCTAAAGATTAGTACACTTGAAATAATTATAACTCAAATATCATTTGTAACCTCGGCTCCATATACTCGCGGAGGTGAGACAAGGTGACATGATGCGAGAGGGTTAAACCACTCTCGTATTCTTTTACCCTCTATTGTGCTGACTGCCGCTATGTCTAGTGTTGGTTTTCTTTACCGATTCAGTAAGACTTGAGGCACGCGATGAGTTCATTAACTACACTTTTCAGAGTGTGGAATTTACCGTGTTTATTTGCTACGAATTATGCGGACACCTCCATGTGGTGTGATTGAGAAAGAAAATTAGTACTATTAGAGTGTGGTTCAGTAATTTCCTTGTTCGCGACGAGATCTATATGAGCTTTCTTGAGATGTATAAAATACGTATTTTCAATTTTTTTAATTATCCCCAACTTTGTAAAGGGCTGGCTAAGATGTAACTTAATATTTCTTGGTTCAAAATATGTAAACAATGTAAAATTCTTGCATAATAAAAAATCTTGCGATCTTACAGTATACGCAAGCGAAGCCGCTTGCAGAAACCTAGTGTAACTGATGGCGGTGCTATTACAGTTTTTGATAAAAATGAAGCACACTAATTAACGAGTAGTCAATTTTATAACGTGTTCGTTTTATAACAATAAATAATTTTCATTGTCTGTAAAATAGATCTTATATGTGCGTATTTTAGTATACAGATTAAATGATTTCAAATGCTACTTTAATTAATTACATGTTACTTACTTATAATTAAGTTTTTAAAACGGACAAAATATTACTTTATAATTAGCTTGCGACTAATGTTTTTTTATGTACGAGGAGACATAATTATATGTTGGAATATACATATTTTGAAGTAGCTGTCCTTACGGTTTCGGATGCGTGCATATTATGCATACGATTTCTGTTTAAAACTAAACTCGTTAAGTTGAAATCTTTGCATCGATAAGTGTTAAGGTTGTACAGGTAAAACCCATTCAAGCACAATCTAAACAATTAGTGTAGAAATAATATATCGTTTTTAAATACAGCATGTATTTTCAATCTTGTTGTTCGTGTAGTTTATTGGGAGAGAACGTGCTTATAGATTATTTTTTCTGCTACGTTTTTTCGGATTATCGTCCTTACTCGTCCTTAATATATTTAGTAATATTATAAAATAAGTTTTTAACTATAACGGTTTAATCTCGTCGGAAAGAATATTAAAAATTAAATGATGTGGTCTCGTGTCACAGTTGTAGTAAGTTCTACATTATTAAACTATGTTCTCATGGATTCAATCCACATTTACGACCACATTTTTCACTGTTGCAGTTATCATAACTAAATTTGCATTTAGTTTGGGAGTAAATGGACGTGTGTATAATTCTTTCATGTATGTTTAATATATTTTGAGTGCAAAAAGTTCTTGAATTAGAATAATATTATAAGAGAAGCATGTTTAATTACAGATAAACTTTACGTTTAGGAATCATAAGTGTTTTTTATTGAAACGACTTGATTATTTTAAAAGTAGCATTTTTATACGCTGTCCTAACTAAAACTATAATAAGAATATAAATTTAACGTATCTATACTTTTTAGGTTTATGTGTATTTATTCTTTGTTTCATTAAAATCTCTATCAAAAGTTATCGTAATTTGAATAACGTCGTGAGATTAAATAATTTTAGTTCCATGCGAACGAAGTCGAAGGCACAGCTAGTTTTATAAATATATTATATTTTTATATAAAGCTTTTCTTTTTTTAATGTGGGAAATGTATTTACACATCCCCTTCTAGCCCGGGAGGACTGAGAGGGGTATGTGGGATCCATCCGGCGCTAGGCGCCAGGAATACCCACTAAAACCCCACAAAAGCTGAAGTTTGTATGTTTATGAAATCTGTATACAACTGATCCGGTTCTCTAATTCTTCATCAATATTCTTTTTCTTCTTTTTTTTAATTCATCTTCATTATTTTTGATTGACGGAGGATTGGATTGACCTTATTTGACCACATTTAAATCATAATTAACTCCAACGATATAGCGAGCAGATGCTATTATTATGTAGATACATATTTAATTGTATAAAGCAAAAATGAATTTTATTAAAACTAAAAGCGACGTCAAGTTATGTAAAATCCGCATTCCTAAAAAGATGAAAGATGACCTCATAATACTTTCTATAGACGTCATTGTTAAATTTTCGTCTATATTATAAGGTAGTAGCACCATTTTAGGTCGCTTGAATATACTCGTCATTAATTA
Source organism: Actias luna (assembly GCA_039707435.1). Taxonomy (NCBI): domain Eukaryota; kingdom Metazoa; phylum Arthropoda; class Insecta; order Lepidoptera; family Saturniidae; genus Actias; species Actias luna. The sequence continues at coordinate 5,773,809 of JAZHAC010000003.1, forward strand.
CCACGCAAAACCTTTTAAAGTAGATCAATTAAAACTATTTAGATTAGAATCCAGAATTAATTTGAATAATTAAAACTTTTAGAGTGCGCATTTTTTTTTCTTACTACTTATATTACAAATATGCAGGAATACCGTGAAAAACATAGGCATATAAATATTAACACTTTGCTTAACACTGTAGTACGGTATACTTATGTATGTATAATAAATATTGATACGCTCCGTCGAGTTTCTGTTCACTTTTTTTCTGACGAGTTCTTAAATTTGATTCCTACTAATCAAAGCTTATTTAAAGGCATAATAAGCCTTATTCTGTAAAAATATTGATATTCGTTTTTCCGAAGTACTTGTACTCCATATATGAAATAAGTTTATATTGTTACGCAAATGATTAATACCGATTTGTTAATTTAAGTAAGTCTATATTTTTTTAGCAGGCATGTTTTATTGCTCTGCCACAAAAACTCCGTAGATAGTTTTACGTAGAGAATCTCTATCATGTTGATACGCTAACCTCTTTGTTATGAAATAACATTCGACTCGACTATATGGTTTCAATATCTTTGCTTATTTCTCTTCTTTGCCTTATTCTTAAAAAGATAAATATAATACAATACTAAGAACATGTAAATGTAAAATTAAAAATGATGCGTGCAAGAAACCATTTTATTATTAAACTACGGGTACTATGCTATTGATATAAGATAGGTATCATCAACCATGTTATTTTAAAAATACTAAACGAAAGCCGGTCTCGAAACGTTAATTTTTTCGGGAATTCTCGTGACAACTACGTATTAAAAAACCGGACGTCCACGTAAAAAAAAATATAGACATTTTATTTTACATGGTAGCAAAATAGTTATATGGGATAAATTATATAAAGTGTTTTCTTGAAATATATCTACTCATATTATCGTATAAATGCAAACTGGTTGTGGTAGTCAGTTTAAGAGTGAAAAATTGCTTGATCTTGACTTGTCGAGCACAACCTCACTTGCTTCGCGGTATGAGGCGTACAATAGCAATATTGGCTTTAAGAAATATGCCTATGATAAAATAGTTCTTATAAAAATATGTTTTAAAGTACAGATGTGTCGGTAGTAGCGTGTACGTACGCCGCGTCAGTGGACGTGAGTTCGAATCCCTGTAATAAGCCCGAGCTTTTGATACAAGAAAACGTAATGCAACCATAGAATGGTGGTAGGTCTTTCCAATGCTCCCTTGGCTAGCTATCACGCTCAAGTTGAAAATCGGCCACTAAATACCTATAAGTGCGTTACGGCAGTTGCACTTGAAAGCCAGCTCCTCCACTACACTTTACGTGTCTACCATCTTGGTCCACATCGTCACTTAACATCAGGTGAAATTGCTGTTTAAACTCTAAACCTCTAAACTTTTAAAAAAGTATAATCCAGGACTGCCCGATACATTTTAGAAGTGAGCTATAGTTTTGATTATGTTTATAAAACTGGCGGAATACGGCTAGTTAATAAAAGTTGCTTACTGACGTGATAGATTCTGTTATAAGTAGTTAAAATTAAGTAAAACTTTTAAGTTTCACATATCAATACATTAGTAATAATAATTAAATACGCCATTTATTGCATAAGATTAGTCGATCGCTACTTTTAGCACAAGGAAATGAGAATTATGTCTAACTGAATCGTAACCATCTTCACCATATGAATCTTCCACCAAAATGCCACGTTTAGGCATGTAATATCAGAATAAACCGGTATATATACAGCAATCAAGCGTGATGTTAGAGATTTGTACTCGACTGACTCGAGACTACCGTACGTATGGTGATAACCCCATCACATAGACGTTCTTGTCACTCTTCGAGAACGGCCGTTGTATATATAGCTACAAACAACTTGGAGTTTGATATGACAGCCACGATCCCAGATCGATTGTCTCTCAGTGATCATCGCTGTTTTCAATTCTTAAGCTTATTATTAGCTACAGTGCCCTTGACTAGAAGAACTGTTAACGCTGTCCCTGATCTCTGCCACCGTGGTGTCTTTTATTGGGTGTTTGATGTTGCTTATCACCTGATGAGCCCTTACACACTCCTCTCTCAACTTGACCTGATCCCAGATAGCACGTACATACGATACATCCTACATATAAAAGTGTTTCTTAAAATTGCAAATTATTTTAAAAATGAACGTTTAAACGGCTATAACTTGTTAAGAATATATTTACGTATCTAGGCTTTATTCAGAGTCCTTAAAGAAATACTTACACAGCCGAAACTAGGAAAGTAAAACATTATGTAAACATATATTAAAATTCATCTAAATCGTTACAATTTTTTTATGATAATGGACAGCAAATAGGCAGACGACTCATTTGATTGTAAATGGTTACCGTCCAGAGGTATTACAACCACGTTGCTGACCTTGGAGACCGTATTTCAATCCCTTTGTGAAGAACCCCATATCATAGTTTCAGGGGAGAACTGTACAGAGCAGCCGATTCCATAGCTCCAACGTACGCGATAAGAAGGTTCAATTGAAGTGTGATTTCAAGAAAGCAATTACATAAACACTAATACAATAATTATTCATTTAATATTATTAAGGTTTTTCAATATCAATTAAAGTTCAGTATAATGATATTATCACTTATTTATATGCAAATATTTGCTATTAACTACATATTCAAGGTAAACTATTATAATGTTTGTGAATATTGTGTGATTAACTCGGTAGGTGTTTATCTGTAGATATCTCTATGAAACACACTAAACCATGATAATATTGACACAATAAATACATGTCCTTTTTTACCAGTACCATTTTATATTTATAATATACGTTATCAGATAAATATGATAAGTACGTATTTTGTATCATATCTATATGTTATAAATTTTTTACCTGAAATAGCTATAACCTTTATATTCGTAAGTATTTATCTTGAGTGATATTTTAATCAATATAATTTAATAGCTAAACTGAACCATGCTTTGTTATAGAGCAGTTACGGTTTTCTCACGATATTTTATTTATCATGTCCAAAATATAATTATATTTTAATCGAAAACTTCAACGATTGTCAGTTTGATATGTTAAAAAATGAATCTCGTACATTATGATACAACGTCATAGTTAGCGTGATATCAAGCAATGATGGATTAACCAGTTTAACACGATCGTTACCTTTGTCTATGTCGTTTATTTGTTCCGGCCAATCAGAGATATTCTCAATGTTACGCCGTGAACAGTTGAGCGTGAGATTGTTTGTGTCTTGTATGGATATGTCACAGGGTTCGCTTTCCGCGGCGGCCAAAACGCAGCTCGGCGAAACTAGGACGCACAGTATCATTAACACCTACAACAAAGAAGTAACATTACTTATGTAACTTGTGAATCGCGTTTAGGTCCAGTTCACAATTTATTCTCGACACAATCGGTTCACTCACTTTATACACCGCCAGGAAACACATTTTCTTCGAAATTAGAAAGGATACTGCAAGAACACCTTTCAATCTCAATATGTTTTTATCTTATCAGTCAGGAGGCAAGTGATATCACGCGTTACATGAAATGAGCGAGCGCCTCATTGGTCCGTGTTTATTTGTATTATCGTGCAACTAATATGGAGCGGCGTTTGTTCAAACAATCTCTTTTATTTTTAGGAAGTCCTCGGTATAACGGCAGCCAAATTAGAGGAGATTATTAAGCCACTGAACGATATAGATTATGAGAATTCAAACAAACACAAATATGCCGAGATCGGTTCACCGGACTCGACCGAGGAAATGAAGAACCTCGAGAGCCGACAGGCGGCGGTCACACTGCTGCAAATAAAAAATTACGATCCTAATAAATATGCAGTCAAACCGGAGGAGGAACCTCGTTTATTGTTCAACAGCGTTCCGAGTTTACCGCCCTCAGACAGAGCGAGCGATGTCATGCACTGCAATGCCGTCATCGATATTATAAGTAAAGCTGTAGCGGTAGCGCAGCGGGAAAATGAAGAATCTCAAGCCTATCCACCGAATTATACTAGCGTTATAGACAGGAGTCACGTTTCTGCCGCTGGAGACAATGCCTATCAACGTGATTATCCCGAGGAACAATACAGTGTCTACAATACGACACAGAACGCCCCAAGTCCGTGTAGCAACGACGAACATGAAAACAAAGAGATGGATCTCTCTTTATACGGCTTTGTTAAAAACGAACCTTCGGAACAAACCGATCAATCTGACAGAGATTCGACACACATATATTTTCAAAGGACACTAAATCAGAACAAAACAAACTTCGTAGACGAGTACAAGCAACACATATTTGAACAAACAGCAAATAAAATTAAAATCTCCAAAGACAATTCATCCGTGTACGAAGAGTGCAGTCAAAGTAGTAGCGGTTCTGATCCGGACAGGTTACAAATGGACATATCACAAATGTCACAGGTGAGTAATGAGCTCGTTAACACGACAATAGGACTACGTTTTAGAATTAGAATTCATATTACATTGTTAATGTTTCAGGATGACCCTGAAGAGACTCAGTCGGCGCGATCGGCACAGTCGTCCCCGCAACCCCCGCATGACAACGAACAAGAAAAAGAATCACTCTGGCAAGCACTACATAGGCAAAACGGTGAGCGATCTAACATAATTATACTTACAATGTACTCGTAGATGTAGAGATAACATAGTCGGACGATATTTATTTCTTAATAGTACCTATAACTATCTGCCATATGCAGGTGTAACTTAATGACTTCGTTACAGAGCAATAAATACTTTTAAACAATATACATAAAGTTTTACATACAAATAAAGAAATCATCATACATACAACTGAAATTATAGTAATTGTCCCGAAATATTTTAAGAATTTGTAAAAATCTTATATTATAAATGCAAAAATGTCTTGCTTTTTTCCTCTCGTTTTCTTTCATATATTAATTTCTCTCTTATTTTCTCACATATTATAACATGTACGTATATCTAAATAAGTTTACGACAGAACAATTTGTACCTACCGTGTCCACTAATATTTATATATGTATATACCATTAAAATTAAGGTGTGAGAAAACTCAAGATAAAACGATTGAAAAAAAAAAATAGATGTCAACAAATGTCTCAATCTGTGTAGGAAAATAATAGTTTCCATTTTAAAACGAGACTAGGACTACGATAGAGACGGATGAAAGCAGATTACACATAGAAAAGATATGATATGATAGCATAGATAAAATGGATGTATGTTTTAACTACAATATAAGATATCGGAAATGAGTATATTCGAGGAAGTATGACAATACCACCAGTGATAAGAAAGTTGAGAAGTAGTAGATTAGTGTAGTATGGACATGGTATAATAAGGAGGTATGGATAGCGTTATAGTTAGAAAAATGATAAGTATGAAGGTGAACGAATTTAGAAACAAAGGAACACACGAGAAGGATTTGAATTTATTTTGAGATATATATAAAAAAGTATATACTGATATGATAGCTGACAAAGGAAAGTGGAAAAGGAAAACGTGTTATTCTTATCTTATTTAGGTACAATAATGGATAGAGAGGAAACCAATGATTATAAAATAAAAATTGTGTTTATATAAGTAACACTAATAGGTTGTGTCAGATTTTTACTACCTATGACTTTCAGTAGAATTTAATGATAACACATGCTAAATATCTAAGCTAATTATGTGATGTGATTAGTGATTACATTATTATTAAGTAATAAAATATTTGTCACAAAAAAAAGTTTGATTTGATATGGTTTATTATGAAGATTTTTTCTCCTTAATGTAGATATTATCAATCAAAAACTTACTTTTATTTCCTTGGAAATAGCTTTTTCTCTGGATGTAAGAGTCATATATGTTCTTTTTTGTACCACTGACACAACGTGTGTGCTAAATTTTCTAGGGATGGGTTCAAATCTTAAATAACAAACAAACTCACATTCGGATTTATAATTTTACTTAGCTAAATAGAAATGTTGGTGGTGAATATACGCGGTCGAAGTGCGAGCAGGAGGATTACCAGCAAAATTCGTTTTATAATCTTCTAAAAGATCTTGGCCTGTTTAGGACTGTATTAAGCTCTATACTAGCTCTAAAGCTGCGCTAGCCGGTGCCAACCAAACTTAGCTGGGCAGGGAGAGAAACGCGAGCACTGACGGTAAGTATTTACGCGCATCGAAAATTAACCCCTTAAACCTACGCCCGTGTCACAAGTCTCGGGATATGCTCGGAGTTTCTCTGCCACACGATGGACCCGCCACCCATACGATGAATCCATAGTTTGCTCAGAAGTTTGTCTCTCTCCTTAATATTAATTTATTTAAATAAACAGGTAATAAGAAAAACTACCATTATTAACAATTACTGCTTGTGATTATTTCTTAAACAGAAAGTATGTGACAATAAACTGTATTAAAATAAATAAAACATTCGCGCAAATTTTTATTTATTAGATCGATTTATATTTGTCTTAATTTAGTCAACTCTTTATTTCTTACAAGTTTGTTTACATAATAACAATTGTAAATTATCCAATTGTATTACATTACTTAGAAAAACATAAACCAAAAAAGACATATGTATATAACAAATTTTTACTTTTAAGCCTAATATGAGGACAGTGACTTTGGAGTTGCAGTACCGGAAGAATACAGTGTCCTTAGCAATAGATTAGCCACTCGAATGTGGTAGCTAACATACCGTATCACCAAGATAAGGTTTTGTTGCGAATTAACTATATCCAAAGCTTGCGTCTACTCTAGGATTCGAAACCACATCGATCGACGGTGACGTCCAAATACTAAAACTTAATGCAAAGAATACACATAAAGTCAGTGTAAATATTTTTTACGTCACGTCACTATTTCACGTAACAAGCAAATATACAGACTGCCTCAACCAGTTTAAGACATCTTAAGAAAGTTTAGTGAAATTAAGAAAGAAAACTTTATTACTCAGGCGACCGTTATGTAAATTTGCATACACCTTGTTAGTGGGACATTTTTTTTTCATCCAGAAAAAGTACTGCTCGTGAGAATACAAATATAACTTTTACTTACTCGCGAATAAAGTCGAGGACACAGCTAACCATAATACTAATATTATAAATGCGAAAGTGAGTTTGATTGTTACGCTTTAAGCCTAAACCGCTGAATCGATTGTGATGAATTTTGGTACAGAGATAGATGTGACCCAGGAGTTGAAGATAGGCTACTTTTTCTCGCGAAATTTTTATTAGAAATGGTGTAAATAAATTTTGTATGAATCTTTTTATTGCGTCATACGATTTGTTTGACTCAATCGATATTAACACGAGCGAAACCGCACGTAAAATCTAGTATTCTATGAAATAAGCGAAGTCGAACTAAAAAAAATTAAATAATAAAAACGGACTTGGTGAAACTATTAACTCAGGACATTGACCTATGACGAATAATTATGTACGCGTACGCGGACTTCTTATATTTCGCAATTCATTAATTCTCCAACTATTTTTATACTTAATATCTTGAATCTAATTATTTATGAATATATATCTCGACTTTTACTCGCACTATGCTTTGCGATTGTCATCCAGAGAATTGTCAGATTGTGTTTATCATTTACCGTTCTCTTGGGTGAGTGATTTCGACGTCTGGTCAATCCAACGCTTCTTTATTCCATTATAATCACATCTTTATAATCATGATTCTGCTGCCAAATATTTATAGGTATGTTCCGGCAGGTGCAGGCATAGCGTGTCTACTATCTTTCATATTCATTGAACATCAGGTGAGGTTGTGGCCATGACGCTAAACCTATTAAGTAAAAAAAATACACAACTAGTTTACCTATGTACTTAAGTAGTACTTTAAGCAGTGTAGTTACGACGTTGTACTACTATAAAAAATGTGAAATCTTAAGCCACTAGTAGAGTACTAAATTGATTTTTTTTTATTGAACGCCAGGTCGCAGCGGTGAAGCGACGCAACTCTTAAGGCGGTTGATTAATAGTAAACATCTTGGCATGACTGTGTCACCACTGAAGCCGGCTACCTCGCCCGTCTCTGCGACAATGCATCAACCGACCAACGGAGCTGTTTCACCGGTCAGTATTCTTTAAGTCTACTTTACACATAAAGATCTACAGCGGCGTGTATATACCATCTGAGGCCCGTAGCAAATTCATTAGATGGGCCCTGTAAAAATCATCACGTTGGAATGTCATTTAAATAAATCACTGAAGTAGTTGCCCAAGAGTATTACTAACATTGTGTGCATTTTAGTTAAAAATCTAATAAATTTATTGTCCAAAAGCTCAGGTATTACATATTTATAATAAAATAACAATTTAATCTTAACAAGATATTGGAACGAAGTTACTTAACGCACAGTACGGATGGAGGCTAGACAAATCATTTTTCCGTCAAGACTCTTTCTTAGTGTGTTCTATAATATAGTACTAAAGTTTTATAGTGTAGACGGTTATCTATAGCGCTTATGCTGTTGGCTGTACCCAGTCATAGGTGCGCGCTAATTTTTTTAAGACAGCCAGTAAGTTCTCAACGGCTGCGCAGATATAATTTGTTTACGTCGTACGCGTCAGCTGTTTCGTAGCGTATTATAATGAATTGAATGATGTACAATAAAGTGTTTATTTTCACAACTCAAAAAAATATATTACGAAATTTCTTACCATAATCTCAATTCATTAGTTATCTCTGTCTTATCATTTAATTGCTCTCAGACGCTAGTAATTCATTTATTTTTATTTGATAATTAATTAAATTTCACGTTTTCTCTTTTCATTCGATTTGATTTTTTTCTAAAGGATTTGTCTATAATTTTCCGTGTCAAGAAGCCGTCGTTTCCTCATTTGAGAAGCATGCTTGTTAGGTCTACCCATCACTTAAAATTGTAAAATAAAACAATTATAAACATAAAAAAACGAGTTCAAACTAAAAATTAAAAAGTTAAAATAAATGTACTTACCACAAAGTAATAGATATTTTGATTTAGTTATTCAGAAATTATTGAATAATGATTCTATAATTCTGAAGTCGATGCCAAGTAAATAGTAGGTACAGCAACCTTACCAAATTATGAAAGAACAATGAATACAACTTAGACACATAGTAACTGTAAACATAACCAATGTACTAAAGATATGAAATGTTGTAATAAATGAAAAGATAAATACTAAAAAGAAATATTCAAAATTGAATTCAATGCCATTTAAATCTTAACAATTATCTAGCTATAATAAGATTATAGTTATAATCGGTTAATAGACTATTACCTACGTAGGTACTTAATTTCAAATTACGACAGATATAATTAGCAATAACGTATTCAATTAAAAGAAATCACAAAATCTCTCAGTAACACAGATTTAATTATGAAGAATAAAAACAAAATCACCTAAACAAGACAATATAAGACCCCAGAAAAGATATTAATTAATAATGAAACCTACTAATTTTGGCTTCAGTTGTTAGAAAGATTGATAATACCTATACCTAGTTATTGCTCTACTTAGTTAGTTAGTTTTACTACTATACCGACTTCAAAATTATAAAATAATTATTTAATAATTTCTGATTAACTAATTCAAAATATAATTTATTTTTTATTTTTTAATTTCCTATTTGAAGTCGGTTTTTTTTTTTTTGTTAAAAATTATTTTCACTATAAAGACATATATGGAAATGTTTAACAAATCAGTGATCAATATTTTAAATTTCTTGTATCGTGTACTAAATCGACTATGAGTTAAGAAATATAGATCCTCACAATGGACTCGGTTCCATTATTTCATATCTTATCTATCATGACGAAGTATCACCTTGATATAGTCGGTGTAAACTTTAAAAGGAAATACCAAGATACAATACAACAATATGGGATCAAAAAGTATTACAAAAATGAAATAATAATTGAATGCGCCTAAACATAATGATTATATCACCTCGAATACAGTTTATTTACAATATTGATAGAATGATTTTATATTTCTCTGATCCTAATTAATGGCTTCTATAGTAAAATTTCCTAGGATATTATATTTATTATTAACTAGCAGATCCGGTGAACTTGGTTTCACCTGTAATAGGCCAAAGCCCAAAAATGGTTTAATCGATTCGTATTTTTTTTCACACATTTATAGAAGCCTTGTCCTGACAATAACAAACCCAATAAAAAATAATTATCTAATTTACTACAGTTTTTTGAAAAAATAGCGCTTACATACATTTTGGCAATTCATTCTAATATGTATAGATTACAAAAATCGACAGAAAAGACATATAAAATGGACTGTTATTCCATTACCTTTATTCACAATATTTGTTTATACTGCCCTACTCGCATACATACTAACATACTAGAAAGCTAAGTTGTACGTTTAATTATTTTCGAAAACTTAGTACAAGAAAAATGTAATAATTTGTTCTAACACAAAACAATATGTAGAGTAACTCATTCGTAGATTTTCTATAATGTACGTAGTCTTATGTAGAATCTAATTGTAGAGGTAGGTAGGGACGGCAAAATTTGAATAGCCTACGGGCGGTAAAAGTGTAATAAATCCACCACTGTTTCTGGAGTTAATGTAGATCTTTTCAATCTCAAGATTATATTCTAATCTCTAGGGAACACAGTACTTTTCCTTGTTTAAGACATGAAAACATACAAACAACCTCACTTGAGAATTTATAATATTAATTACAATATTGTATGGGAAGTTGGCAAAAATAATAATAACTTATTATAAGAAAAAACATATTTAAGTATGCTTTTTATCAAGCCGTATTCAAAACATGTTTTTTTTTATTTTGTATTATGTAACACGTTTTTATAAATATAAAATTATTCTGCTACACGCCAGCGAAGACGCGGGCACAACTAGTTTAACTTATGACAAAAATTGAGTACATATATAATAATTTCAAGTATACAACTTATGGCTACTCAATTTAAGGGATATTAATTTAATTCACGATTAAATATTAATTGTGACAAAATAATAAATTGTGATATATCAACGCTGGAAAGCATACATGTTGTATTCGCAACTGTGCAGAAGTGCGAATACAAGTTTACATACATAATTTAAGTCAGAAAAAACCACCACGATCGAATTTCGTCTTGTTCTTCTGTGATTAAACAAAAATGTATGAAATAAATTTGCATGGTGGTAGGGCTTTTACTGATGCACGCCTGGCTAGCTACCACCCTCAAGTTGAAAATCTGCCGCCCAATACCAATAGGTGTGTTCCGGCAGTTGCACTTGAGAGCCAGTTCCTCCTAAGGTTTAGCGTGTCTACCAACTTGGGCCATATCGTCACTTAAGATCAGGTGAGATTATGGCCAATAACGCTATCCCTTGACTATAAAAAAAAATAACATAAAAAGGAATCTAATTTTTTTAACATGAATGTTTTTATAAGTTTGATGTCGTCGGTTGTATTAAGAATCAACAAAATCATAAAAGAGTAAACACAAACTCAATTTCCTTGAATTCACTTTATTTTTGTTCCTATGAACTTTATGATATAAACAAATTATTAAAAAATATATCATATAATACTAACCCAAACTTGGCAAAAGTCCATCTGATCACGAGTCGGACTGTGCTTATAAATAACAAGGTCCTAAGAGAGGTAAAACGCGTACAATTGAACACCAGTGCAGCCGAGATCTCACTGAGTCGTAAGAATAATGTCCTGGTACGTATAGGTTGCATAAATAATGTGGTTTATGTCGTTGTTATGTTAATCTTTGAGGTAAATAGGGTTGCCTTGAAGTTCGACTTTGAAATGGATTCTTAATTTTATAGACTGATGTTTAGGGAACATTATCCTTATGGAGACCTTTTCCGATGTCCATCTTAGCATTCCTGTCTATGTAATGACGGTATTTAAGTGTATTAATTTCCAACTAATTAATTGTGTATGTAGGATTGCAATCATATATTAATTCATTTATTCATTAAAATATCAATTAATTTTATACTCTACAGATGAAACTGTACTTATAATGGATAAACTAAGAAAACTATAGATGTTAAGCTTGCTTAAAATGGTTGATAATTTGAAATACTATACATATCCATCCTTCGACTTGTTATCATATTCGGGTTTTTTTAATGTATTATTTTGGAAGAGTTCTGGAGTAATTTACCGCTTCTAATTTTTCATTTGTAGACAACTTTCGTTTGTTTTGAATTTTTGCTTTAAATTCCGAACATAAACGTTTTGTAAAAGCCCTGCTTTATTATGTTAACATTATTTCCATGTAAGTATATTTTTTTCCTATTATTTATCTTTTTTTCCATGAATAGAAGCTATTTGTATTCTTTGCATTTTGTATTCACCAAGTTGAACGCAGGTTTAAATAATACGACAGGGTAATAAGGGTCATATAGTATTTCCTATAGTATAACTGAAACTTGACGCAAAGCTCAGTAAAGCTGCGAAGGGTCTTCAGGCAAAATGATAGTTTCAAAAACATAAGCGCAAAAATATTCTCGCTCAAATCTTCGGAACGCTCATATTGAAACAATATTAAAAAAAAATTGTTCAAAAAGTGGATGTAATCTACCTTCGTCGTATACTATATATAGAATCAAAGGTAATAATCTTTACGTTTTGATTAAAAAGGTAAATTGATTACATATATAGAATTATGGACCTTTTCCTATCATTTTGGAGTTAACTAAGCATGTTTTGTATATGTAACATATACATTGTTTTGCTTTTTAACACAATAGCATCAAAAAATATTCAATATGATTTATATATTCACTTCATATTTGGTGTAAGTATATATCAAACGTGATTATAACATAAATCCATAGTTTACAAAGTTTTGTGATGGTAGCCAATTATTAGAGTTTTAAATACGATAACTAAACATTTCCGATATTATTTTTTTACATTTGCATTAACATTATCAATATCATTGCCAGAATGGCGAATGGCAAGCATCTGGTCGTGGTACCGGTGTGGCTGGGACGGCGCGTAGAAAACAAAGTTTTCCTGCGCGAGCGCAGCCAGTCACCGCTCAAGATCAACCTGCCAATAACTTGCCTTGGACGCAAGCAGCATCTGAAAATGTAAGTTGCTTTCTTGACGTAATAATAAAGTTTATTGAGATAAGTCCTTAAAAAAAGAATTAGTCCCTATTAGGATTTGTCATAAAAGTATTATTTTAGTTTTTTTTTATCTTATAATTAAAATTTAATTTTCATGGAAAAAATCTGTTATAGACTATCCATAAATTTGTAGTATTAAAGTTTAGTTTCGGTTATTCAAGTTAGGACCAGCGATTGTATGCATACATATTATATAACCACCTGTTTTGCCCAAAGTACACTTATATTTGTGTTTAAGATTCAATATTATTGTCGTTTGCGACATTTGAGAATACTTATTTCCTTTGCTCCTATTGGCTTTATCGTGATATTAAATACAGTTAAATCTGTATATCTCGAACCTCGTTAAATCGTAATCCTCAGTACGTCAGTACAAGGTATCACGAATTAACGAATTATTAAAACTTTGTAACTAGAAAAAAATGTTGTTTCCCTGCGACGTATCGACATATTTATACTGTATAACTCGAATTTCAAAGAGCACATTCAATAGGTCGTAGTCAGTAAAATATTGTCAAGTATTGATATAATAATACAACACAAAAAATCTACTTAGAAATCGCACCTTTCTAAGTCGAAATATCTACACTAAATCCTTTGTATCTCAAAGTTCTCGTTAACTCGAAATTTTTAGGATTCCCTTTAACATTCCAATTATAGAGATTCCACTTCAGTTTAGAGCTTTCATCAGTTATTGTTTTATCGATACAAAAATATTTTTGAAATTCGATTGGTACTTAATAAAATTAGCACGTTCAAATAATGAAAGAAAGAAACAAACAAGCAAGCATGTCCTATTTATTTACAGCAAGAGCCTAACGAAGCGATAGGTGGAGCGGGAGGAGGGTGCGGGCGTGGGGGCGCGCGCGTGGAGCTGTCGTGCAGCAACTGCGGCACGCACACAACCACGATCTGGCGGCGCGACGCGCGCGGCGAGATGGTGTGCAACGCGTGCGGGCTCTACTTCAAGCTGCACGGCGTGCCGCGCCCCACCGCCATGCGCCGCGACACCATACACACGCGCCGCCGCCGGCCCCGCCACGACGCGAAACATCCCAGGAATAGTATGCACAACAACTAAACTTTTTTTATCGCTTGACTAGCTTTTACCGGCGGCCTCGCTAGCATTATTATTGGTTCAATCAAACAAATCGAAGGACGCAATAAAAAGTTTCATACAAAGATTACCTATCCCTTGACCCCGCTTCCAATTAGTTTTATAAAAAAAAGTAGTCTAAGGTCTATCTCTATACCAAAATTAATCATAATCGATTCAGCGCTTTAGACGTGAAGCGTAACAAATTTACTCATTTTGGCATTTATCATAATAGTAAGTAAGTTTTCGTACGGATAGGTTTTAGCGTTGCGACCATAATCCCACCAGATGTTAAGTAACGATGTGAACTAAGATGGTGGGTTCTCTAAGCTGAATGGAGGGATTAGCTCTCAAGTGCAACTATCAGAACAAACCTATTGTTATTTGGCGGCATATATTCAGCTAGAGTGGTAGCTAACCACTGTCAGCATGCTATGGTTACATCAAGGTGTTTTATTTCACCAAAAGATCAATAGCTCAATGCTGGTGACCCATTGAAGTCCAGCCCATTGACGCGGTGTCTGTATACACTACCAACTGTGCTATCACCGCTTCAAAACGAAACAAGCGATGTTATATACACATTGATGTTAATATTGGTATCGATGAGAATACACCAATATCCAAAACCTATCAATATTTACTTACTACCCATTTTAGGTGTCAACTCCATTTACATCACACCAATATTAAAACATCGATATTTTTATTATTATTAAAATAAATCTTAATGAAATAATTTTTCGTCAACGTCCGGATGTTTGTGTGTATGGAAGTGTAACGATGACGCCCAAAAAACGTAATGTATTGGGACTATTTCTTTTTTAATAACTCTAGAATGACATCGAACTACTTCCTATTTAATATATATTCTTAAATCTATGTCAGTGAATTATAATTACGTAATGAGGCGTGCACTTTTGGATTTTCGTAACTATCAGTGTAATGTTACGGCGTGCTCGCAGAGTCCCGGCGTAGCGGCAGCAACTGCCCGGAGAGTATAGAGGCAGTGTCGGGGGCGGGAGGGGGCACAGGGGCGGGAGCGGGGGTAGGAGCCGGGGCGGGCGCTGTGAGTGCGTCAGAGGGCGCCGAGAGGCCGGAGGAGGCGGTCCTGGCGGCGTTGCGTCGGCAGCTGCAGCCGCATTTACTAGCGGCGTTGCACGCACACAACAATCGCCCGCACCGGCAACAGGTCAATATTAAATCCACTTTTTTTTGTGTAAATCTTTCGTTATGATCTATAGATTTGTGTATTTAATGACACTCTTACCTGATGTTAAATGGCGATCTTGCCCATAATGGTGTTCACACTAAGCCTAGAAGGACTAGCTCTCAAATGCAACTGCCGAAACACACTCATACAGGTATTTAGCGACAGCGTATTAGCTTGAGGTTTGGCTAACTTAGCTAGCCAGGCTAACAAATCATGTCCTTAATTATTATTAGAACGGTATAAAATGAAATCTGCTTCAGTCCATTTTTTTTAAGTAATTACACCTAATTGCAGTTCTCGAAAGCGGCAACAATTTGTTGTACTTGGCGTAATCACCGTACTTATGTACAATAAACAAATTATATTACACATAATATCACCAATAGTGCGTAAAATAAAGCCAGATAATGTAAATTTATGGATTAAAATAAAAACCACAACTTGACATGTTAAAATCGATTCTACGATTTAGTTACGTATATCGTTCAGCTGTTGAATTATTTTGTGTGTTAAATAATAAATTTGTTTTTATTTTATTTATAATGAAAGTGTGGTCAAACATTGGCATATAACAAGTCTTTAAAAAAGTTTTATTTGCTTAAATAGGTCGACCATAACACGGCAGAGTACGACGAGGCGCCTTTAAACTTAGTGGCGAGTCATGTGGCAGCCGCTGAGGAGACGCACTGACTGTGATACCGCGACGCCGGCGTCCACACTCCTCGTTCTATTCAGTAACTAACACTTTCGAATTTATTATTAGTTTCGACCCAGTAATGCCTTATTTATACATATTTCACACACAGGTTTTATTTCTTATGATATTAAATCACTATACATGTTATTGCGAATATTTTATAAAAGTTGTCTCCTTGCTATATCATAAAAAATACATAAACAAATGCAGTATGATTTTTATAAAACAGTCGCTGTGGCATGCTGCGCTATGAAATATAAATGCGGATTGACACTGCTGTGATGTGGCGTGTCGTGACGTCATCTAAACTTTATATTCTAAATAGATAGATACACATTCCTTTTGTGTGTTGCGTTGTGATATGTGTTTGTTTATGGGATGAAAATACAATATAATATAAATTACATAATACTGCTACATAGTAAAATAACAAATGACTGTATAAATATTCTTAACATAAGTGGTTTAAAATTAAACTTCTTCGTTTTAAAATTACCAGCTGGGGGCCATCAATAAATTGCCTAGTATAACGACCCATCTTTTTCAATTTTACATCAAGAAATTATTAAATTAAAACAGCAAATCAGTAGTTCGCATTTCGTGTTTTATATGTTGAAATATTACGTCACGAAATTTAGGACCTCCTTGTCATATAATGTCAGACTTTATCCCTCCACTCTCCTTAACATATGACGTAATTTATGGAATGGCCTTCTACGATTATTTTCAACAATATGTCGAATCTTTTCAGGAAAAACATCGTATGAACCAAAAGTCCTAAAAATGTTTTTTATAACCTAATCTTAAACTAATCTTTGTAAATTAGAATCAGTATAATAACTACTATTTCAATAGATGAGTGGTTAATTATGAACAACAAGTCATATTGTTTATAAAGAACACTCTCCTTTAAAAATTGCAAATTATCGTTTACGATGTTTTACTGAAAAGACTCGATATATATTAGTTGTGGATTTTAAACTACGCTGGTTTCAATAAAGGGCCGAACACACGATACGACACATCACAAAAGTGTTTATCGAGCATTATTTTAACTCGATATCATTATGAACTTAAAAAACTCTAATCGCCACGATAGAATATAATAGCTATGCCAGTATCAATTATAATAGTTTTTTTTTTGTTCGGAAGTTATTTTATACCGGGAGTTTGATTAGTTTAGTAAACCTCGAACCAGGGCATTACGTGTAAAAAATACATAAGGCGATGGAATGTGAAATAATACATGTTCATAGAAATTATTTTAGTGCCTATGTGTTGTGTAGATACGGTACACGGTCGCGAACTGAACGAGTAATTTTCCATATATGTGTGTATGTAATTGTATGATATATGTATGACATACGATTGTGGCAGTGACGCCATTTAATAATATAGTAGTAGAGGTCTTCAAAAGATTTTTTCGGTGAGCCCCCAGCTCGCCCTACTACGTCCTTTGTTAGTACCTTATCCAGTATTCTCGGGACTTTGTTTTCGTATGGAGACGATTTTAAAAAGGAAATCGTATTAAGAGTGAAATTATGAAGTTAGCTAAATAACTTACGGGTTTTTATCGTAGTTCGTTGAAGGTGAAATTTTATTGATCGCAAAGTAATTTTTTGAGTTGTTATTTCCGTCAGTCCGAGCTCATGATAGCACTTCGGCTAACTGGAGAGGTTTTTTTTTTAATTATCTCGTGGGTTATTTTGTTATAACCTTGCCTTGTAATGCTCTCTTTGATATTTATGAAATTGTAATTACGGTTACCTATTGCAGGAAGCAAGTATTCATTTAGGTTAAGTTCATATTGTAAATTTTATTATTTACATAGCGGTATAGTTACGGTGGAGTTCATTTAATATAATAGTTATCTAATTTATTTCCCACTTCGGTCAGTATTTACAGTGTAAGTATTTTTTTTATTTTTGTCGAGTATTCCCTTGAGTTAATGCGACGAGGTGTAATGAGAAGCAATAATGAAGATTGTGACAATTTAATATAAATGTTTATCGAATTTTGAATATATAGTTCGATATTGTAATTTTAATGTCAAGGCAATAAAATCTTTTTCGTATATAATATTACATTATAATATGCTTATATATGTATGTCGATAGAAAAGATGTAATTTTACACTACGTGTCTCTTAAAGATGCTCTTTTAAATTACTAAATAATTCACAAACGTTGCCTTTATACATTCATGTATGTGTTAATTATATAAGTACACAATGAATCAATGTAACGGCATTAAATAATAGATAATAATAATCGTAGAAGAAATATTTATTTTTAGGAATTGTTTTTTGAATCCACTTTGTGTGTTTTAATGGGCATTTTGTATAACCCGGTATATATAATTGTGGCATTAGTAAAAAATCCATACCGAATTCACCTCATAATGGTCAGTTTGCTTAATATTATTATTATTGTATATTATTAACGTAAGCGTTTTACGTTTTCTCGTAAGATGAATAAAACGATCTTGTGCCGTTTTATTATTGCTTACGTTTGACTTATTTAGCTGTGACTAATAATCACCGTCCCTTATACTTGACGTTTCTACTTAATTTAGCTTTAGTTCTTTTATCGAAACCCGATGGGCCAGTAATACTTGAACAGTCTATGAGACATTGTGATAAACCTTAGCTAGAGACAGGCTCAGGTATGCAGCTATCTCTTTCACACACACTCTCTGTCACTTTCACACACTTTATGGTTATGTTCCGATATACACTGCGAGAACTGTAAAGTGTGACGTCGATTTGTATACGGTAGTGGTGGATTTACCAATAGGTTGAGAAGGCTGGAGCCTAGTGCGCCAGATTTTAAAGGCATATATAATATTTCACAGAAATTAAAAAGATTCATGGTTAATATACTGATGTTATTAGGTCCCCAATAACAAATGAACATGATTATATATCAGATTTTTTTAATGCTAATGAAATACGCTTAATTCTTCAGTTACCGTTATATCATACAAAGTATTGGCTTCACACTGCAATAAAAACAATGTCTAAATTTTGTTTTTTTTTTTTTTTTTTTTTTAACGGAAGATATCTTTGAATAACAATATTCAAATAATCAATAGTGCAGCTTACAGTACAAAAATGGCCACGATTTATGACTTCATATATTTCCCTAGGATACTGCGGCAGTTCACTGTCCATAACGGAACAAATTACTCCCCAGTAAGAGCACTGAACAGTGCTCGCTATGTATATCAGAACACACTATATATCATTATTATTATTGTATTTAAAAAAGCTTTAAAATTGAGATTATTTATTTGCGATTATTATTTGATTTATAATTTGAGATATGCGGTAAATTATATTAATAGTGTATCGCTTCACCTCATGTCAGTAATCTAAACTTGACAATAAAGTTTGGTGATTTTTTTATCATTAAATCTTTGTTATACGTAAATTATAATGTATAATAGGCTCTCTATAGTAATTTTATAGCTCTCTGCGTATTCATATCGATTCGAATTGATCCATGATTTTTTTAAAGGCAGCACTATTTATAAGATGCGCTCATTTTTATAAGAGATTAGTGATAATTTTGTCCATCTCGTATTTTGATAATTAGAAATACTCAATTTTTTTTATATTCTATATGTTGAGACGGTTTAGTTGTCGCATTATTTATGTAAATACGAACGTGTTATCGTCAATTTGAATCTCATTGAAAAACCTCGTGAATCTTATATCTCTGGTGTAACTGTGTGAGATTAAATGAAATATAATTATTACGTATGTAGCAGTACGTACTGATGTATATTTTTGACATCAGCTCGGAATATGTGACCACCAATTCCGAATATTATCTCAGTAAACACATGACCTTGATGTTACATCACACACGGATCACGAAATGTCATAAAATTATATAAATATGGCCTAGTTTTCAAGTTGTGATGTAAAACTAAGGTCATAAGTTTACCGGGTCATGTTGCTGCTTGCAGTAGTGATACAGTATTATTTTAATAATTTCTACTCTGTACATTTATTCGTCTTAGGCTTATCGTTCTAGTATTTCTCATAGGTTTTATCTAACTTGACAACAGACTTCGATTATTAATAAATTATTGCCGTCAAAGATATTATTATGTATGATATTGGAATTCAATTTGTTCATATTATAACAATAGATGATTGTTTAAACTTCAATTTTGGATCTTCCAATTTGATAATTTATTATATTTTAGGTTAATTTATGGATAATGTGTTTTTTTTAACTCGATGAACAATGTAATCATCTATTAATTACTAACAAACCGGTTGTGTTGTGTGTGCTTACGCTCTAACAAGCATGTGTTTGTCATTGTGTTATTCATTGTAATGTCTGTCCATTGGAATACAGACGTGGTACCAATATTTTTTTATTCATTCGTGTATTATTATAATTTATGCTGGAATACTTAAACTTCTACAAATTCCATATTTTTCGTTAATGTTACAATATAATAATTATTTTCGAAGACTCAAAGACTGACACGCAAACTTTCTAATAACGTCTTCTCGTAATAAAAACTTTATATTATACGGTACTCCATTTGATTAATGTTCGAAAAAGAATAAATAAATATATATATAAAAAAGTATTTTAATTAAATTGTGATATATTTTTTTGTTTGAGAATAGTTAGTGTGCGTTTCCCAAAAGCAATAACATTGTGATAAGAGGTAGCGAGGAGCGTTGTACTAGTGTACCCTATGAATAATATTAATATAGATTGTATATTGTCAATTATAAAATTGGTCGTGCGTCGAATGATTCAGCTCACATAGGGAGTAATAAATAAGCAAAAGGAGCAATATCCACTTTCATAGTAATTCATTATTTTAAGTAATCTCTTTATTCTCTACGGAGTAATTTGATAATCTCTTTTCCGCCTAAAATTACAAATTAGATAGTACTAACCTATAATCTAAAAATAAATTTGTTATATTATTTATATAGCATTGATCTACTTAATCATTTATTATAGATATGTAGTGGTTAGTTTTATAGAATTAATAATTGTCATATTATAAATGCGATTATCAACTGTAAATATTACTTTTTTTTATTATTTTAATTTATTCTTTGAAGTTCTAAATACATCTCTGTAAATTTTTGATTTTTTCCGATAAGTTGCGTGACAAACCATCGATTTCCAGGTATTTTATGAAGCGCCATGTGATTCTACAGAAAACCTTAACATCAATATATCTTTGGGTATTATGAATAATCCCAATTATTACATATTTTTTTATTATTTCACTTAACTAACAACACAGGAATTTACTTATGACAAAATAATTTTTAAACTTATAGATTAACAATAACTTTATGACAACACTTTTAAGTACATGATTTCTGAAAAAAAAATATACCTGATATTCATGAGAAGGTACTGAAATAATTAATATCTATAATGAAAACTAGGATATTGCTTCTTTTGCTTTTATATGATAAATATATGAGTGCTTTATTTACCGAAATGATTAATTCCATATAATAAATGGTTAAGAAAATATTATATATTTATTCCTAAAATTCCTGTTCATTTATTACTGCTTCTAAACGTTGGTACTGTTATATTATCAGCAAAGTTGGTTTTGATATACATATATATGTCTATGGTGAGGTTTCAATAAACAGTATTCACATTAAAGTTTTATAAAACTCAGAAAGTGGAATTAATCTATTTCATGAGTAATGCATTGATATAAGAATTAGTAATAACTGAAAGCAACATATTATACATATATAGATTCCAAGAAAGTAGCAAAATTATAAATAATAATAAGATGTTTTCCGTTTTAATTCTATGTAATTAATTTTAATAAAGAGTGTGAGTTTTATTGTTCGATGCAACATTTCGATAACTGTATATGAGAATTTAAAAAACGTTTCAAATCTAACTATAAAACTAACTGTAGTACACAGAATTTTTGCTGTATTGTGCATATATTTTAGTTCCCTTCAAAGACGTTATAATAGTGTGCAACATATAAGTAATATTTTCCAATATAGAAAGCTTAATAATAATGGACCATTTGTTGTTGTCGAATTACCATAACATGTATTTATTGTAAGTTTCAGCATAAATTATCAAATTCGAGATTGTTGAAGCGAGTCGAGAGGTGGCAGAGCGGGCGCGTGCCCGGAATACTCATTGTGAAACATTAGTTATTGTTCTTATAGATGGTAAATAATGTGACTTACGCAGGGATGGATACTTAAATTATTAAAGTTTTAACTGATATATTGGCTATGTAGTGAGTAGAATATTTTTTTACAAATAAATTATAGCAGCTATATTTTTGGGTTTTCTTATTTATTCACAATCCTCAAGAACGTTTTATATTCGTTGACACTATATCGAGCCTTTTCAGGAGATCATCGTAAAAAACAATACCACTATTTTTTCCTTCCCAATTAAATAGTATATATATGTTTATAAAATTTATAAAGATTTGTTCATAATAAAACACTGATCTATTAAAATACTGGCTATTCATTTACTGGTTCTAATTTACAAAGATAATTTTTAGGAGATTAAAGTTAAAAATATTTTTAAGATTTTTTCCTGAAAAGGCTCGATATATTATTGGTAAGGTTATCGGTAAGACCGGTTAAATGTATATTTGGTCAGTTTTAAACTTTAATGATTACTTTAACATCACGACTAATTGTAAGTAATTTTTCGGAGTCTACTAGATATATATTTCATATTTGGCATGAATATTTCCATTAAATTGGAGACCTGCACTAAGAATGTATTTTACAGTCACATGCGGTTCTCGGGGAATACATGGACGCAATCGTTTGCCCCAGGTACATATATCATTAGTTTCTAGTAAGTAACTGTAGTCGGGAGTAAAATTTTGAGCCGAGCAGTCAAATGCGTTTAGAGGTTTATGACATAGCTAGTATATATATATATATATATTATAACGGTAAATCCATTAATGGCTGGTAATCGAACGTCCTCCAAAGCTTGTGGAGGTGCCGAGTGTTTCTGACTGCAGTGAACCCTCGAGGTATGGTCACCCTCGCTGTACTTGGGGGTGTATTGGGTAAGAAATTTAGTAATAAAACCGAAATGGACTAGAATAGGCATATATTGAAGTTCGCCTGCCTTATAGGAATTAGTAGCAATAAAAGATAATAAAATATTATCCTATATTAATACAGATAATACCCGTAATTCTCTTGGTGCATTAAAACTATTATTCCATTAAGATAATCTGTGGGCACTAGTAATTTGAAATAAAAATCAATTATGTATTATATGTATATTATCTTTATTTCTACGTAACAGTGATTATTGGTCGTTTAATAGCTTGTCGCACGCGTCGGCGTTTCTCTTTCGAACGCCTTGTAGTTGTTGCTTCTCTGAATAACTGTTCGCTCTCATTCGCTTCGATATCTCTTTGGATCCATTGCAATGCGTGAACGTTGAAACCCACCATGTCCTGTTAATTCATTACAAAAATAAATACACATTACTACTGAATTTTAAAATATTACGTATATATTAATACGAATTAATATTCGATTAACACGGTACACTGAACATATTTATGTTTATGATTATTTGCATCCCTTGTAAAGAACTAATTATCCCAATCATCAGAACTATCTCGCATAATTTATTTAGCGGTATCATAATTTTCTAGACTCCAAATCTTAAATTTATAAAAACATTTCAAGGTTTCTGCGATACGATCAGATATTATGTTTTTCATAAATTCTGAACCAAACTCATGTTATGAACGTGCAAAAAATCCAAATGGGTGGCGTTAACCGGTACTGTAATTATTGGAAAGAGCACAAGTTGATACAAAGATAAATTAAAAACACAGAGTTTTCTTACGACAACACGACAAGTAAAACTATTCCTTTCGCTCCCTTAGTCACCTCAAATCAAATCAAAAAACTTTATTTAATTTAAGCCCTGGGAAGGCACTTATGAACCTCAAATTTAAATAAATAAAAAGAAATAATCCAGTCATTGGGGAGAACAAGGAAGACATCTTTTTAGTTAGGTGTATATTTAAACAACAAAAAAAACATATAAAGAAAATCACTCTACCTGTAGGTATACGATCGATTTTCTAAAAATTGTTTTTTTTTCTGGTAATACATATCACAACTGACATAATACAAAATATATAGGTTAATTAAGGTTACAAGGTATATAGGTTTAGAAAAGATGTATTATTTCGTACAACAAACATTCCATGAAATGCAAAAATACCCGAAGTTAAACTTTAAGTGTTGTTTCTTTTGTATTACAGAGAAACACAATTGCGCTTTTATTTATAATACTTATTTAATAATTACGAGTACACCATTTATTATTATAAAACAAGATTTAAAGCTTTGACTTCGGGTATTTCTACCCTTTATGGAATGTTTGTTGTACAAAATTAATACATCTTTTTTCAACCTATATATTTTGTTTTATGTCAGTCGTGGCATGTATTATATACCGCAAACAACCCATCCAACACAATATCGCGACGATATGGTACAATGAATTTTCGCACGTTAATGTTGAATAAAAAAAAATCAAAGCAGTTATAAGAAGTAAAAACTTAAAACTATAAACAAAGAGAGATATACTCTTGGCATATTATATAATGTATACTAATAATGCGGTATATTGATGTAATATATACACATTATACATATAGTTCATGGAAAGCGTTTGGTGACGATGACGCGAGTTCCATGATTTTTGTTCACTCAAAAGTGCTCAACGCGCCTAAAGATGTTTTCAGTTTAAAAAGAGATTAACCCTGAGTTCGTTGAGCCTCATGGTCGCTTTCGCCTGTATCTGAATGATGTGCTTGAGCAGCGCTTGGTTAGCGACGAGCGGCGCGTGGTGCACCCGCAGCAGGAACAGCGCCAGCCGGCACACCAGCTCCGCGCTGTCGCCGCGCTCCAGTAACCTCGGCAGCAGCCGCACCATCTCGCACGCCACGCTGAACGGTATCAGCAGCAGCGCTTCCTCCATGTCGCTGGAAACAAACATTTTTCATTAATAACCCTAACAAGACGATTTTTGAACTGACAACTTCTGTAGAAAGGATAGGAAGTAAATTCATGTAAGTCGTCATCTACATAGTCACGTGACGTATAACGATAAAGCTATATCTGTTCCTATTAGTATAACTTATTGCGCTGTAAACAAAATCAAAATTTACAAGATTTAATTTTAAGACCAAACAATTGATTTGGATATCCAAAAATAACTGTTTTTTTATAGTTTTAAGTTCTGTTGGCAGTCCTCATGACTGCTTTGATTTTATTTTTATTTATCTAAGATATCACCTATAATTACAAAATTAAGTGTCACCTCGATATAACGAAACTGTAGGGAAGTAGAAACTATTCGTTATACTAAGTAATTTATTTATTTATATATAGCAAGTCAACATTGCACAGATATGAAGCTAATATACAACATAAAACGAATATCTATTACAATGCCGATACAATAATTATAGATATGCATAACATTCACAGAAATGTATGACACAAATTTAAAACTAAAAGTTTAACAAATATAAAAATGCAAACAAATTAAATAAAAAAAAAAATTAATATCTAGATCAAAATTATTCATGCAAAACCTTACCTAGTAAACAAATTGAGTAAATTATTTTGAATCGAGTCAGTTGCCAAATATGTCGATGGTATTATTGTTTTTATAAAGATTATAATATAGATCTATTGCCCGATTTAAGAACGCACTTTTACCTAAGTTGGTTTTGTACTGTTTTTAGGAATGTGTTTCTAGTGTGAAGCCTGAAACCATTAAGTGGAACCACCAAGAATATTTTAGTTAACAATTCAGAGCAGTCAAGTATTCCGTTCACGAGTTTATATAAGTAACAAGATCTGCAATATCGTTGCTGATATGTTCGCTGAAACTGAACAAGCTGTCAAATAGAACACCTAGATCGGGAGTTAATTTAACTTCTGCTAGAATATTGTTGCCTAACCTGTATAGAGTCGGAATATCGCGGACCTTGTTTCGAGTGAATTTAATATGTACGCATTTAGTCGGGTTTAACATCATTTGATTGTTATTGCACCATGCCTTTACCGCATTTAGGTCATTTTTGCAGTAACTGTGCATCATCTACAGTTTGTACGTATATATATAGCTTAAAATCATCTGCTAAGAGAGCATATCTACTGTATTTGATGTAGGTAACTATGTCGTTGATAAATGCAATAAAAAGACTAGGCGCCAAAACAGATCCCTGGCGTTCGCCGGATAATGCAAGGTAGGAGCGATTGGACTTAAATACATTCATAATAATCCGCGATTCGCTATCGTATAAGTAAGACCTAAACCATTTAAGCAAAGAGCACCCAATGCATTGTGCTAGAGCCTTAGTAATAGAATTTCATGATTTACGAGGTCAAAAGCATTATTCAAATCACTAAACAAAGCATCAACTTGGGCTCTATTGTCCATTACAGGAGCTATGTCGGAATTCTACACAATCAAATTACTCCTTGTAGACTTTTTCTTACAGAAACCATATTGTAGGGATGTAATGAATTGCCTTAGATGCCAAACCACTAACTCCAGAATTTTAGAAAAACATGACACTGGCCGATAGTTTTTACAGTCACCTGTGTTTCCTATTTTTCTAAATTGATACAACATCAGCCTGCTTCCAGTAAACGGGGAATGTGCCGGATTCATATGAATGTGTAAAAATGATTTTTAATGGTAAAGTTAAGGCTCTACCTGTTTTTTAAATAAAATATGATGGTATACCATCAGGACCAGCGCTTTTGTTAGCATACATAGCATTTATCGCTTATAATATTACACCCTCGCTTATGTGCACTGTTGGCAATATGGATTGGGAGAATCCTAGGCCAGTATTGTTGATGTTAACAGGTACGCTATTATGCTGCAACTGATATACTGAGGAGAAGTAATAGACAAACATATCGCATATTTCGATCCCTGAGCTGGCCACTGTGTCATCACATCTCATTTCTGTCGGAAACGTCGATTTACCTTTTCGGCGTTCTTTAATGTAGGACTAAAGTTTGCTATGTAGGTAAGATTCTGTAACAAAAGAACTTTCGACTAGCAAAGGTACCCACCTTCCTGGCATCAATTTCTATAAGAGGATCAACATATTCACCTGACGTTATGTGCAAAGAAGAATTACCAAGTACTAAGTCGAGAGTTCGGTTATTACTGTTTTTTTACAATTAAATTGATACATATTATTTTGAGACATAAAATCAATAAGTAAATAACCCATTTTGCTGTTGTAGTTAGGAGGAGTCGCATAGTAAGAGGTGTTTCTGCGATTAACGTTCCAATCTTTAAACGGTAAGTTAAGGTCACTAATCATGAGCGTGACAAGATCTGTTGTGTCTAATACTCCATTTACACGTTCCATGAAGCTCTCGAGCTAAGCTTCTCTTACTGAAGGCGGCAAGTAAACACTGCATATGTTTATAAATTTTGACACACTATAAACTTGACCCTCACTGAAATCCACAAGTGTTCGTGCGAGTTCTCATAGTGTTGCATTCTGCGAGATGGCAAAGAATTTTTAACTGTGATTAAAACGTATCCTCCATCGTACTTGGACGCAGCTGAAGTGGATATAGCGTGGATATGGAGTAGTGAAGTCTCTACGATATATCTTATAACGAGAATCTAATATTTTTGAGTCGAGGTTTGAGTCGTGAAGCCAGGTTTCTGTACCAACAATTATATCGAAATCATTTCTTAGACATGATAAGTGCAGATCTGTGAGTTTACTACGCAACCCAAGGAATTTTGGTACTATAGAGTGAACGATAAGAAGTAAGGATACGCCTCTGGACTTTTTTGTTCGCTCGTTATTTATAAATGACATAGCGCATCGCTATTTTTTATTTGCTTGGGGTGTGAATTTTCATCTTTCCGAACGAAGGTATGTCCATTTCTTACCCAAACAAAATTATAACATTTTTCACGCGCATCTTTCTCGTTTCAGCGTGGAGAAACTTGTGATATGGAGATAGGTGTTCTGCGACATATATAGGCACTTTATTGTCACCATAAATCAAGTGAGATGAATTCAGCTTATCGTTTTTGTACGCTTTGTTTAAAGTGGACACGGCTGCGAGAACATTTTCTCTAGCACTCGAACTAGGTAATTTGACTAGGACTGCACGGGGTCGAGTGCTATTACTATCCATCTTTTTAATTCTAGTACTAAATAAAATGTCAGTCGGACAGTGAACATGATATCAAAATGAATAGTTGCTACACTAATTTATTTAAATTCTCCGACTTATGTTCAGGTACAACATTTATTTCTATAATGATTTCTTAGGTTTACGCGAATATTATTCATTGAAATAAAACTAATTTAAACGGATTTATTAAATTTTGATCCCGACGTTTCGAAAGCTTTTCAGCCTTCGTGGTCACTGACATTACTTTAAATTTTGAAAACATACTGACATTTTCGCTATTAACTTTTTTGATTTCTGACTCTAAGGATATAATTTTAGACTGAATATCGTCATGAAAACCACTTAAGAACTCAGGTGACTTTTTTAGTTGACTTATTTATGAAAGTTCTTGTCTAAATACCTGAACTTTTTTTTAAGTAGGACTTCACGGATTCACCTACGGATTCCTTGACTTCTGATACTTCTTTCAGCCTTGTTTAGAGTAATTAGGTTGGAATCAAAAGAAGTTATCGGTTCGTCAAGCTGTGAGACATCCGTGATTTGTTCGGCTGGCCGCACAGTGTTGTTACTTTTTTTTGTTTACTCCGACATTACGGACATTGCCAAGTAGCTTTAAAATCTTTGGATTGTTTTTTAAGATTTTCTAGCTTGTTGCCCAAGCAGAGACAATGCTATTTCTTGGGGAAAGTTGTGCATGAGGTTTTCTCAAATGCAGGTATGGCAATATTACATGCCGCACATTTGTCTGTAATTTTCACAAACTTATAAATAAACTGCTAGGATGTTGTTCAGATAAACTAAAGCCAAATAAAGTTAGAATATAAAAGTGCATACAAAGTAGCGGCAGGGGCGCATGGTCAATGTCAATGTCAGCGATCAGCAGTGTTAATAACGTGACATGAAAGGCAGACACGATATAGTAGCTTCCTTATCTGCGAGAGTGAGGGAGATACTGCGTTCAACATGTTTACTTGCACTCGTCGAAATTATAACGGTAACTGAAGTTGTTCACATTGACAACACATAGTCACAGTATTACACTTTTAATCGTAAGTTCACAGATATTATTGTATTAAAACAGTACCGAGCACTATGAGTAACACGATATGTAATTAACATCAAAGTTATTATATTATATTATATATTATAACAGCATATTTATGATTATTTAAATAATTTTGCCGGAGCGGTGAAATATGAATGTCGTTATCTCTCACGCGTCAACGTTCCATATATATTTCTATATTTCGTTACAATGAGGTTAGGTTAAACTACGATTCGTTTTAACAAGGTAAGAAAACTACAAACCATTTACAACAAAATAAGAGGCACATTCTCGTCAAATTATCTTTGTACGTCTCTAATTGTAGGACTACTCTTTATTAGGGCTATTCTTTCCTTTTATATACTCTATAGATAGGTTTAGCTATAGGTTTTCTATAGGTCTAGCGTTATGGCCACAATCTCGCCTCATATTAAAAGGTGATGTCGCCAAAGATGCTATACACACTAAGCATAGCGGAGAGATTATCTCTCAAGTGTGACTGCTAGAACAAACCTGTAGGTGAAAGCTAGCCAGGCCGATATTCTAGGAACTACCATACTATGGTTTCATCATAATGATTTTCAGCATTGAAAGGTCAAGCTTATTGCAAACATTCGAACTCACGTCCATTGACGGAAGTTCATACACGCTACCCCCGAACCATCATTACTTAGAATCGCATAAAACATGTAGAGCAACTGGTTTTCCTACGAGTTTTTGAAACTAGGACAATCACTCGAAATTGGCGACTCTACTTTATCATATCCAATCACGGCGAGAATCCCCCTTACAAACACTGATCTCATACACTGTGTACGTATTCAACAATCGATAGTACGACAGGCCATAGAAGCCCATCACTAAAATGCTGATTTCCCCGTAGAAATTAATTTAAAATTTGGAGGAGATATATCAATTTTTTTTTGTTTTAATCCGCGTCATCCCAGAAAGGCGGAAGATGGCCGTGTGGTTTTAGTGGGTATTCCTGGCGACTAACGTCGGGCGAGTACCACATAGGCCTCTAAGTCCTCGCAGGCTAAAACGACATGCGTTAATACATTTCCCCATGTAATAAAACGTATATCAAACTGTATACCGCCCCCACACACAGCAGAAACTATTAAGTAAACTGGTCCGTATTTATATCCATGCGTACGTACATGCGTAAGTGCGTACGCGAGAATGATTACGTGTTTATTTATATGCGTACGTGCTCGTTTATATTCATGCGTGCCCGTGTATCTCTGTGGTGGGGACGTACAGACGTCTCACTCTCAAATTACTCCCATACGTCTCAACGTAAGATTCACGTCGATGTACTTTATGGTGGCGAGAATGTAATACACGACTGATAAGCCGTTAAACATGGGAACAATTTTACGACCTTAAGAATACTATTATCTACAAATAATATCGACTTTCATTACATTACGCAAAGTTCAATTAAAATTATAATAACGTTACAAACTAATAATATTTAGGACAATACTCACCTAGACCTAATTTTTTTAATAGTTTCAACGAAAAAGTCCTCTGTCGTAGTGCAGTTGTAGGCCGCCATGAGGAGAGGCGGTTGCACAAACTGTCCACGAGCTTCTGATAATTCCCGGTTATATTCAGCGCTCACTGATAGACATTCCATTATCGAATCAGCCTATAAATAATATTATTTATTACCATAGAGATAGACAACCGGTTTTTTAAACATACAATTGGCTGTACCATCTAGTTATGATGGTAAATGGTAAATATATCTATTGTATTTCCATTTTTTTTTACTTTAACATTGTACTAGGACAAATTTCAAATAACAAATGTGGTCATACTTTTGACATTATTATATTTTTTTAGTTTTGTTTCAAGAATGCTGCATTAATATGTATGTTTGATGAAAATGAATTAAATTATTATTTAGCTAAGTGAAATGTGTAATACAATGTGGACTTTAAAAAGGGGAAGCCTCGATCGACATCTTACTATTAGGCAGACATTGATCAAAATTTTAAAATAATACATAAAGCAGTAGACATTTGGAACCCACTGTCAGACCTTCAAAATCCTCATTAATCTTTAACAAAATTATTAAAAGGAAAAACAATGACGTTGGATAATACTTACAGCTTTCTCTGCACCAATTGTTTTCTTTGTGGGCATCACCAAGCCGGGCAACCCGGGCACTGGAGCCTGGATAAAAATATATATACATGATTACTACCTCTTGTAACTTGTTATGCGATAAATACTGATTCGACATAATTTCATGTCGGAAAAAGAATGGTTAGAGTTCTAAGGATTACCTCATACAACCAAGCTTACAACTTTTTTCAACAAAATCTTGTACTTTACTTTGTATGAGTGTGAAATAAAAAATATTATTATAAAAAAAGCATCATTTTACATAATGAAAAAAATCAGGTTCTGAAATTCGTTCATATTGTGTTTTTTTTTGTACTTCTATGGGATACGAACGTAAGCACATAATAATATTTAATATTTTTGGTTTAGTTATGTAAGTACTGTCAAAATGTATATCAATTTTATCACTACAATTATTATTATTAATATTTTACTCTCTTTCGATCTACGTCCCCTCACTGCTGAGGATCGCGACCACGAAGAAACAGTTTTCATTGGGTGCAGTCATATGCGCAATGGACCGTACGTGGTATGCTGCCGCCCGCCGGCTTCTTTACTGTGTCGGACCATCTTGTAGGCAGACGTCCTGCCTTGAGCACGTCCATTACCCTTGATTATCTATAATATTATTTCCTAAGAAGCTCATAGGCTTCTTTCTTTTATGTATCTTTATATTATTAACTAGCTGTACCTGCGACTTTGTTCGCGTGGTTGTCGAAAACTAAAACGCGTCTCTTAAATAAGAGTACAGTCAATATTCGTGTTACATAATGAAGTCATATGCACAACGCCATCTATCGAATATGAAGTTCAACTGTCAACAATAGTTCTATTTTGGCGTTCCAAGTAACTGAATTGCGTGCGAGAGAACACTTTAAATCCATATTATCTAACATCTCTTAATAGAGTGAACCGATTGCGATGAAACAAAAACTTAGTAATACTTCCAGTAGCGTACAATTTTTACGTATAAAAGTTATCTATATTACTTTCTGTCATTTTACGTGATGCAAGCACAGACAAACAGACAAAAATTCCTAAAATGTTGGAAAAGGGTTCTGTCGGTTATCTTTTAACATCCCGGTTTTTTTTTGTAGGAAATATTTTTTATGTACAGAAACGTTCTTCCCTCGGAATGATTATATGTATAGATAGTGTGATAAAATAAAAAAAATTGGTTGTCTGTAAAGTCGGTTTACTGACGATAGTTGAACGTGACAACGTCTTAAGAAAATACTGATGGAATGGTAGCATTTTTCAAAAGAAAATTTTAATTTCATTTGTTTAATAGATTTGTAGGAGAGAGACGGATGTCGAACGCTGCCGAACGCAAAGGCCGATTGTACTTCTTTGTCGCTCGTTCCGCGCTCTCGCTTGCACTTCAAGCCTTACATGGAACGCCTCAGAGCGAGGTAACGCCGCATGAGTCATGTTTTTTCGTGTGTGCAGCCGGCTCTATCGAATTATAAGACGTTGTCACGTCAAAATCAATGAGTAGACTTACGTGTTGTTCTCCGGTGGCGAGCCCCTCCTCCTGTTCGTCGGTGTCGCCGAGCACTATGGGCTCGTCGGTGCGCGCGTAGAGCCGCAGCGCACGGTCCGCGCCGCACGAGGCGACGTGCAGCCCGCCCGCGCCCACGCACACGCCCGAGCACTCGCCCGCGTGACCCTGCACATTACGTTATTGCACGCCTCATACCGTGAAGCGGGTGAGTTACAGCTCTACTCTCGACACATCAAGATCAAGCTATTTTTGAAGTGAACACTTCTATAAGAAGGTTTTTGTTTAGTTTGAATATAGAGGCTTGTAGACGTAAGTGTCATAAGCGTCGCGGTCGTAAGACGTAAACGGGGTTACGTCGCGATGCAAGCGCGCAGTTGAGATCGCTCGTGTGGAATAAAGGTAGCAGGGAGACGTGTCGATTGTATTGATTTGTTGCGCGTATACGGGTACGTTTTTTTTGTTGAAATCGAGAAATAATTATTGAACTTTGATTTGACTATTGTTTGTGAATGTGTGTATGTGTGTGCCGGAGGAGATTTATGCAGCTCTTGGAAGCCAGGTGGTATTACAAGCTATACACTATACATTAAAATGAAAACTTAAAACTGTAAGTATAAGTAATAAGTTGTAATTTTTGGATAATCAAATTAATTGTTTGAAATTAAAATTAAATTGTTTACAGCGCAATAAGTTATACTAATAGGAACAGATATAATGCGTACATTAACACGTCACGTGTCTATGTCGATGACAACTTACATGAATTATTTCCTATCCAAACCTCGCTATAGTAATTTTCAGTTTAAAATTTGTACTTACATTGAGCGTAATAATATTATCATAAGTATCCGCGTCCCACTGCTTCACTTTCCCGTCCTTGGAGGCGGTGAACAGGTAGTGCGTGCTCGGCACGAACTGCAGCGACGTCACCGAGTCGTTGTGCGCGAATATCGACTTGTGGCAGTCCCCAAAGTCCATGCCCCATAGCTTCACGTTCCTATCCGCGGACCCCGTCGCTATGATGTTAGAGTCGTAGCTTATATCCATACACAGTACAGGTAATTTATGGCCGTACAACGATAAGTAGAACTGAAAATTAATATACCGATATAAACTACAATACTTTAAATAAAAATACTTATTTACAATTGAATTATTCTAATAACCTAATTAATCTAAATTAACGTTCTAGACTAAGGATGGCGATTCTTTCTAAAAAAGATCGTTTTTTTTTCGATTCGCCATCGCCATATTTTCAACATAAAACCAATCACAGAAAACAAAAAGAACACCACAATAATCAATTCTATCAATCTATACATGTGAAAAATTATGATTTCTATATATGTTAGTTCGATTTTTAATGGTAAAATATCGATTCACAGGATCGACTCTGAGCTATAAATCAATTTAAAAAATCGTTTTATTTTAGCCTAAAAATTCAAATCTTCGATTAATGAATCTCAGATCACCATCCCTATTATAGACATAAATATCAGACACTTAAGAATAAAATTATGAGTGGCTCTTAATAAGCTTTTGCAGTAACTTTTGAATTTGTGTGCGATTGATGATCGATGTTTTTGCTTCTTTCTGCGCTGACCAACAATGTCGGTATGTGACACTCAACATAATTATATGTGAATATGTTATGTATTTGAAATATTACATATTGTGCGCATTATACCGAAGGAATTAACCGATTGCGATGATACTCATATGCATGTTTTGCAGAGAGGATGGTTCATAGACGTTGAAAACCCTGATATTGGATGCTTTGGTCAAATTATAAAGGAAAAGAGCAGTAGAATTTCGGGACAGTTTATTAGATAAATAAATCACAGCGTAATTTAAATATCGATAATTATATCTAATTCCGCTTAATTTATTATTTCTAAACATGCCATAGGTTTTTTTAAGTAGTAAATATGTACTGAAAATAGAAAATGTTTTAATTACCTTAAATGTATCCAGGAAGAATATTTTGACAGTTGAATCGAGTAGTGCGACAGCTATAAACTTGTTATTGGGACTTATTTTTACAGCCAATACTGATTCCTCGAGCTCCAATGTTCTAGTATGCAATAGTGACAATACCTTGAAAAACAAACAGAAAGTATCTGATAACTGGATAAAATTGCACAATAATACAACAATATTTAGGAAATTTACCTTTGCCTTAGATTCTCCTGTTGGATCTTCTATAAGTTCAAACTGCCATAACTTCACTGTCTTGTCGGCACCTCCAGAGAAACTGCCTCTCTAAAATATTTATTTCAAAATTTATAATAAGGCCAAACTCAAACGATTACGATACAGTAGAATAATCTATGAGAAAAATATACTACATAAATATGGTTAATAACCGCGTAGTTTTCTGTCATCTCATTTGAATATAGAATAATTTAGATACAAAATTGTCCAGTCTGTAAAATCAGTCTTTGATTTTCATAAAGTACCTTTCAAAATTAGACGCATCTCTTATTTTTTATACGCTCAATCTACCTATTATATGATTATATATTACAATTTTTCTTAGCCCTTTTACCATCAAATTAAAAATCTGTCGTATAATACGTACAGGCGTGTTCCGACAGCCACATCTAAATGCCCCAGCCGTTCTATAATTACGTAAAACAAAATAACATTCATCTGGTTGTAATTTTTTTTAAATAGGGATGGCCAACAAACGAAACTAATCGCAACACCATACAAAATAGTATTCCAATTAAAGAGTTTCTCTAAGAAGTTTAAAAAAAACTAAGATCCAAAAAATGAGTGCCACATAAGGTAAGCGAATTTGATGAAAGCGTTTGTTATTATAACTTCTTTTATAGTGAAGGTTTTAACGTTATGGCCATTATCTCATCTGATTTTAAGTGACGATACGGCCAAAGTTGGTGGCCACACTAAACCTGTGGAAAACTGTATCTGAAGTGCAACTGCCGGAACACACCTGTTGGTATTTGGCGGCAGATTTTCAACTTGAGGGTGGTAGCTAGCCAAGCGGGCATTATAAAACACCCTACTACCATGCTATGGTTGCCTCACGAGTTTTCCTTCACCGAATGCTCAAGCTCTTTATAGGTGGATTTGAATTCACATCCTTTGACGCAGAGTCCGTATACACTACTACTAAGCTATCGCTTCTGTAATAATTTGTGGTCGATTATGTTGAATAATCTTATTTTATAATAGCTATGCCCGCTACTTCGTTTGTGTGAAACTACATCAAATATTATTTCATAACTTTTGTAACTTTTTTCAATACACTTTTGTTTCTTTTAGTAGGTAGTAGCGTGATGTAAAATAGCCTAAAAGCCTTCCTCAAAATGATTGCTCTATCAAACAAAAAAAATATTTTTTTAAATCTGACTTGTAGTTCCTAAGATTACCATGTTGAATCAAATTGTGGATTCAATGAAACTATAAAAATGATGATTATCGAAAAATTTATGGAGCATAATACCAGGTCAGGTGTAAGTCCGACGGAGCAACAATCAGCAGTATGTGCTGGTATTTGCTCCAAGACCCTCCCGGCGGCCACGTCCACCACCAGCATGGAGCCGTCCGCACACCCGCACAGTGCGTGCCTGTCGCCCGGGGCAAAGCATATGCTGCTGGGTCTGCTACCGGTCACCGGGATAGTACGCAGGCATGTCTGATTGGGCCTGACATAACATCGTACATTAACATACATAGGAAGAAAGAACATTTATTTCAATGATGACGAATACACAATGCACACAGTGTAAATACACAATTGTACAGCATTAGCAATTATAATGTATATTATACAAATACAGTCTTACAAACTAAAGCCTCATACAATATTGAAAAATGGCTCAAGCTCTGCATATGCTATGGTAAACAGCTATAGCGATGGTTTTCAGCAGGACCAAAATTTGTTTAATTATATAACAAAAAGAGTCGATCAGCTTGCTAACTACTACAAAATTGTTTTACAATTGGAGCAGTTAGATAGGAGAGGAGAAAAAAAGACAGATAACTAAGTATACGAGTATATGAGTTAACTTTTTCGAATGCACACTTTATACGAATAAGATATCAAAATATAGTAGAGTAATATATACATTTTAGTAGGTTGTACAGTTAGTAGGTAGTTTAAGGCAGTAAAAGAAATAAACAAAAGGATGACTTAAAAATATAATCTATGCTGATGAAGCATAATTGTAAATTTAGGACGTATGCCCTCTTTTTGTTTTTGAATGTGCGTACTGATCGTTGCATTTGCTAAGATTGTGGACTAAATTTAGTGTGTATGGACACCGCGTCAATGGACGTGAGTTCGAATCCACCTGCATTGAGCTTGAGCTTTCGGTGAAGGAAAACATTTTGATGAAACCATAGCATGGTGGAAGGGCTTTTTCTAATACTCACCTGGCTAAATACCACTCTCAAGAGAAAATTAACCACCAAATACCTATAGGTGTGTTCCGACAATTGCACTTGAAAAGCCAGTTCCTCCACTAGGTTTAGCGTGTCCAATATCTTAGACTACATCATCACTTCAACATTAAAAAATCACGCTTCAAGTTCTTATATATAATTCACTGCATTATTTGACCATAACTATATACATCCAATACCCAACCAAATGCCACAAATATTACATAACATCAGGCAAAATAACATTAATTTATGGATTATAATAGAAAACAACATAAGAATCCGTTAAAAAAATTTGCTTTAATATATTCGTTCCTTATAACTAAATTAGCTTTTAAGTTACTTTAAACTATTATTAAATGAAGTAAATTGACATTTGACTGCAAACCCATTATTAAACCGAGAGGTCGCGGATTCGGCCCCCCACAAGTTTTATAGGAAAGTACTAAATATGTATATCTATACTAGCTGACCCGGCAAACTTCGCACAGTATCACAGTCAACAAATAACGTGTTAACTTTTAGTTACACTCAGTAAGGATTTTATTAATGTCATAAAATGAATGCTAAAATTGTATTCTACTTTTCTGGACGGATACCAATCCAACAAATCTGAGATCATTCAAATCGGATCAGCCGTTCTTAAGTTATAAATGACATAAATAACTCGACTTTGTTTGTACCTATATAGATAGATATTAATATTTTTCAATTTTTTAGTTAATTTCCTATTCTAGACAGAGACGAATCCAACTACTTCGAGATTATTCAAATCGGAGCGGTCGTTTTTGAGTTATAAATGGTGTATATAACCCGACTTTATTTTACGTACACAGATGTATCATAGACAGTTTAGTTACTATAGCATAAGCTGTACTTATTTTGAAATTAAATGAATGTATGAAATTATGTTCTCAATATTATATTATCTTCACTTACCTATTCCATAGTTTTATGGAATCCGCAGAAGCTGATAAAATAGCTAAGTTGTCAGAACTGATAGCCACACACCGTGGATCTTTCTGATGTCCCGGCTGTGTTATCTGCTTGAGACATTTTACTGTAACATAAACAGGTACTTTGTAAAATGTATTAATGCAATGTCATACCGTAGGAAAAAACATACATTTTGATCCATGGCCCTATAAGCTCTTTCTCGTCATAGAGACGGAGAAACCATTAAAGTATTACGTATGCACCTATAGATTAGCTTATTTTTGATTTACATGACGATTAGCGGAGACTAAATTCCCTAAAATAATTATTGCTTACTCGCTCTTTCGCGGTGCTATATGGTAATTCAGCAATGCCCGCGACTTCGTTTGCGTGGAATTAAAAATTATTTAATATTTTTTGCGCGTTTTTGTAACTTTTGCCAATACAGCTTTGCTCCTGTTGGTGGCAAAGTAATTTTAAATAGCTTAAAGCCTTCCTTAATGATTGCTCTATCAAAAATAAAAGAATTTCTGAAATCCGAGTGCTAGTTCCTAAAATTAGCGCGTTAAAACAAACAAACTCTTTCGCTTTATAATATTAATATAGATATAGATTAAAACAAATATATAAATGTTTAACTAAGCATAGCCAGAGCTTAGCTTACTTTTAATAACAAAGGGGAGAGGTGGATCAAAAATTACAAAAATTCTGTCTACGTAGGTCTAGAGTGGTCACAAACCATCCAGCACTATACCATCACATTACTATACTGCTATAAAAAAAATTGAAGTCACGATTAAAGTTAATAAGTTTTAAACAAAATATACCTTCATTTTCGTCAACCATCTTGACACTGTGCAAAGCGACAGTGTTGTTAGCCATAGTGACACCGATACGCAACTCCCCTGTGGTACCGAGCAACAATGTGCTTGACTTTATTTTAGCATCGAATTTAATCGAAGTCAACCTCCGCACTTCGTCCGTCAATGTCAGTAGTTGTGGTACATCTGCTGTCTCTGGATCTGCCTCACCACTTTCTTTCTGTTTCCTGTACAACATACATTTTTATTATTATTTAATGCATTCAGAAACTTGATCCGCACATTTTTGCGATAAAAATAGGAATAAAATTTTCATTAAAAAGCATTTAAAATATAATTTAATGTTAAATGATTCCTTGACAGTACAAACAATATATTTTTATTACTGTATTGTAAAAAGTCTGCGATCATAATAATTTACCTACCGATTTGAAAAAAATTAAACAAGAAAACTATTTTGCATAGTGTTTAGGTTTAGTGTTTTGGGCGACAATTTCACTTGATGTGTGTAGTAGAGATGTGGCTCAAGTTGTTGAACACGTTAAGCTTAGTAGAGGTTATTGACAACAACATTGGTTAAGATATATTCGTTAACTTATTTCATCATGTCCACCAACATCACTGATTCTTCAGATTTGATTGCAAAAAAAAAGATAAGCACACATTACGTGTTTCGAGCAGAGTATACGATATTAGTGTATTGGGTGACACTAGCTTCGTGGTGTTCTTCTGAACCGAAAATATTATATGTAGTACATATAATATATTAAAATAAAATTAATTATCATTTTTAAGAACTTTTTTAGTGATTAATGTATTATTTCAATTTATTAGAAATAAGCATTGAATACAATTAATTGAAATACAATTAATTGAAAATATAATTAATTAGAAAATAAAATACAATGAATTGAATTTTAAATATTTATGCAAATTCATACTGTTTGGTAGATATTTAACAATCTAACAACCTGCTTTTTATACTCACGTTAATTTTTTTCTTTGTTTCTTGATACGTTTGTTCATTCTCATTTTGGCATCCTCGTCGGAACAAAAAGCGAACAGTTCGAGCATAGAATCAGTTCCATAACACGATAAAGCCGTTTGTCCCGGGTCTGTTGCGAGACCAACTACGCGGCCCTTACCTCCTCTTATCAGAGTACCGACTTGGTGGCACTGCAGTACCTATAAAATTATGTAAAAAAAAAAATCGGTAATGATAGAAGGTTCGAGAAAGTGGAAGATGAACCTAAAGGAATATACACAATATTACGTGACATATTTTTTAAGCTTTTTAGACCCCTCCCGACCCGCGGTGACTACTCGTAGTGTATGCCCTTAAAGTTTTTACGTAGTATTGATAAGTAAAATTTTTAATCATTACACAGGCAGAAAGAAAAACAAAAGCAAATAATTTCATTCATATTTTTTTTTAATATATACTTAAGGTTTAGCATTATGGCCATAATCTCACCTGATCTTAAGTGACGATACGGCCCAAGTTGGTAGACACGCTAAACCTGTGGAGGAACTGGCTCTCAAATGCAGCTGCCGGAACACACCTATTGGTATTTGGCGGCAGGTTTACAACTTGAGGGTGGTAGCTAGCCAGGCGGGCATTAGAAAAAGCCCTACCACCATGCTATGGTTTCCTCACGATGTTTTCCTTCACCGAAAGCTCAAGCTCATTGTAGGTGCTTCGATTCGATCTCACGTCCCTTGACGCGAAGTCGTACACACTACCACTGAGCTATCATCGCTTTATTCGTCTTTATGAATACGGCGTTACTTACCACATTTTCTGTATACACTTTCATGTCAATAAGGTCTATAATGGAATGTCAACTGGAATGTAAATACTGCAAGATACGACAAAAAGCGCGAAATTCCGGTGAAATCGACTAGGTACGTAACAAAAATTAAAACTAGCTAAAAATTAACAGGTTCAGCCTTAACACGTGCCGTGACGAGAAATGGCACACTACAATTTCAAAATCCCGCTCTACACTTAACCCGCGGATCGCCCGCGATGGCCGCAAAAGGGCGCGAACGCTTAAGTGTGGAGCCGTTTCGCATATTCTTCGCGGTTTCGCGCTTTGTTCCTCAATTTTCGTCGGTTTTTTCTTCCGCGTCAAAGGGAGCGCGAAGTACACTCGCAGTAACTGTGACAATACCGCGAACCATGCGAGTGTAGAGTCGTTGTTAAATTCGCGGCAAGTTCGCGCCGTGATCCGCGGACTAAGTGTAGGGCGACCATAACCCATACCTACTCTTATACCTTTACCCCATGCACTAATATATAGTTCCCTCGGTGTTTATTAGTTCAATTTCCTATTGGCTATATACTACAGACGGAAGTTATTTCTTCTATTTTAATAATGCATAATTCTAAAGATTATTTAACTTTCGTGTCGCATATTATGATATACCATAAGCCCGCGAGACCCGAACGCGTGGTATGCGTATTACTTGCTCTCATGGGGTATTGGTAGTCACGACCATCTTTTTTTTATTTCACAACAAGCTTAACACGCTCGCGTGGAACAAAAAATTATTTATTTATAATTTTTTCCTAAAACAAAAGTAGCCTAAGTTACTCCTTATAATACCAGCTATCTGCTAGCGTAAGTCCCGTCAAAATCGGTCCTGCCGTTTCAGAGATTAGCCGGAACAAAAATACAGAAAAACAGAACAAAATTTTAAAATCGTTTATTTTTGTATAATAGTACGATATATACTTTCATATGAATTTATTAAAAAGCTGCTATTTTGACATTACAAACAGACACTTCAATTTCATTTATTTGTATAGATGTGGTGAAAAATTTAATTCTCGTACAACCTCTCCCAATATGCTAGGCGGGCTATGAGAAGTGTTGCCTGACTCATCGTTTGAGGATTATCGTCACTAAACCACCAAGTCACGATAGTTGCCTTTTACTATGCACAATTCATAGAATAACTAGCTAGCTAATTACACCAAAGTGCTACTAATTTTGCGTGCGGTTGTTCTACTATATTTTATTTTTAGGTGATTTAGCAAAATACAGTATGATATATCAAGTTCCAAGATTACTAATAAAATATCCACCTATCAGTAATTGGTTTATTACTAAAATTCTTGTTTATAATTGAACATAAATGAATACAAAAGATATGAAATAATTTTTTACTTCATAAAAGAGAAACAATTAATTAAGAACATACACATCCTAAACGCAATGGTGTTGAAATAAAACTTACCGATGAATCTTCAACATTATCTGTCTCCTCAAGTTTAACTATCTCTAATTGTTGCCTGAGTTTATCTTCATCTTTTACATCTTCAACCCAATTCAGTTTCCAGACTCGTAGTTCCTGGTCCATACTACCAGTGACCACATACCTCTCTTCTTTCAAGAGTACTGCTGACCATACCTTAAATATTATATAAGATTTAAGACGTAAAATGGAATGTGTAGGTAGGTAAGTGTTGAATGTGTAGTAGGCATATTTTTTGTCTAAGTATTTATTCCAA
Organism: Actias luna; assembly: GCA_039707435.1. Classification (NCBI taxonomy): domain Eukaryota; kingdom Metazoa; phylum Arthropoda; class Insecta; order Lepidoptera; family Saturniidae; genus Actias; species Actias luna. The sequence goes on from JAZHAC010000003.1 coordinate 5,816,558, forward strand.
AGCTATGTTGATAACTAATAAAAAAAGTATATATAATAAGTATTATGTAATTAAATTAAATAAACACAAGACGCAATAGTTATTGCATGTTGTCTTATAAAATTATGAATACAATCCTGATAATTAAATAATATTACATTCAATTAATTTCTGAAGAGTTTATAAGTACCTCCATTTGATGACCTCCTAAAGTCTTGAAGCAGTGCTTGGTCTCTATATCCCAAAATTTTACAAATGTATCTTTTGATGCACTCAATATGCAGTTTTTACTATTAATGAACACGGCACTCGTAATAGCTCCTTTGTGTCCACTAAACCTAGCCTTACCAGTTTCAGAAACCACATCCCAGAGGATTACTTCAGTGTCCTGTTATATTTAATAGTGATAATATATATTTAGATATTTAGGTTAATATTTAATGTATAATAGATGTGAGTTTGAAACCCTATAATGAGCTTGAGCTTTCAGTGAAGGAAAACATTGTGCTGAAACTATATTTTGATGGTAGGACTTTTTCTATTGCCTGCTTGGCTAGCTACCAACCTCAAGTTGAATATCTGGCACCAGCATGTTCTGGTAGATGTACAGGAGAGCCTCCACTATCCCTCCACTAGGTTTAGCGATTCTCTAAAACTAGTAAGAGGACTACCTTATTTGTAGCAAATACCACCACAAATCTATAATGCAGTGATATAATTAGTACTGAAGGATGATTGATACAAAGCTCATTGACCATCTGAAAACATCCTACTATGAGACTGTCTCAAATAAAATATTTATCTTGGAGAACAGCTCACCACAATAGATCACAATAGGATCCATGCCCATATTCCCAACATAGAATTAGTTAACATTTTCTTATAAAAACACTGTAAAGTCTACAGTAGGCTCAGTAAAATGTAAAAATGTTAGTTAAAGAGTAGACATTCATCAAGGGTTTTTGTTTTTACAAGCTTTTTGTCAGTTAAATATACAGTAAACTGGTAAGCCAAAAGTTAGCATGGTTGAGATCAAGTTGGCACAAATCCCTACCTAATTCCATGATTATGGTATGTATATATATATCATAAATACCTATGATATGTATATGCTGATATCACAACATTACAATCATAAACATCAGTATGTAGCTATATTAAAAATTAATATGTTAATGAAAATGTATAAAAACAAAGAATAACTTTATATATAGTTTATCAATTGTTAAAAGTAATACCTTGGATCCAGATACCAGCCTATGGCCTTGATCATCATACTGTAAGCAGGTCACAGCTGATTTATGGCCAGCAAATACACATACAATCTCATTATTAATTAGTTCAAACACATTGATGTTTCCATCTACATACCCCACAGCCATATGGTTACCAGTAGGGCTTGCTGACAATTGAGACACTAATACATTTTCGCCTGGGAGAACTTGTGCCTGAAACAAATTTTTGTTATAAATATATTGAAAAATGTACTTTTATGTATAGAAATGAAATGTAATTTAAATGGATTTTATTGCAGTTATTTATAGACCAGAACACTATCAATATTAAAAATTAAATTGAAAGTAGGCACAGTAACATGAACTTTTCTGGACAATCTACACCTCTGCCCCGTGACCACAAAGACTGAAAAGTTTTTGAAACATGGGATCAAAATTAATAAATAACTGCAATAAAATCCATTTAAATTAGTTTTATTTTGATGAATAATATTCGCTTAAACATAAGCAATCATTATGTAATTTTATGTAGCTAAAAAAATCCATAAAGAATTCAGTAAAAACAAAAATAAATCAGTTTTAAATTTAAACTTCTACACTTAAAAGTACTTACTTTAAAGTATCAGTTCTTTCCTTTAATATATGTAAAATAATATTTGTTTAGTGTATGTGATACATAATTAAAAAATAAATAAGAAGGCATTGCTATGAACATCAAGCTTCATTAGTAATAAATAAAATAACATTATATTTAATGTAGATAATAATTACAGTGGAAAATTATAGAAGAGATTTTTTTATAGCTAAGGTTTTGGCCATTATCTCACCTGTTCTTAAGTTGGTAGACACTAAACCTGTGAAGGAACTGGCTCTCAAGTGCACCTACCGGAACACACTTCTTGGTATTTGGCAGCAGATTGTCAACTTGAGGGTGGTTGCTAGCCAGAGGGACTTTAGAAAAAGCCCTACTACCATACCAGAGAGAATATACAGTGTAGAAAAAAATATTAATGAATTGTTCACCCTTGCATTGCTATTGCTATTCATTCATATCATTACGGAGGTGCCTACAGAGTCAACTACAAACTTTCCTGTCTACTAAGGTGTAGTAGACACATTTATCATGTCATTATCATGGGCTTTATTGGTTAATATAGTCAAACACAGGCTGTTAACTACTGGTTAATAAGTAATTGTATTTCTTGGCTACCTTTTCACCCAGTCTCATATCCCATATTATAACATTTTCACATGCTCCCACTGCTATATATCTCCCGCTTATTCCGTTCAGAGATACATGTGTACTATTACAATCAGCACTCGCTATCACGTTAAACGTGCCGCTCGGTGCATAACGTAGATATTGTTTCGTCAGTCCCATTTTGATATATTAAATATTTTCAATACGTATTACTACAACTTATGGTAATATGAACGTAACACAATCAAAATATAACCCACGTTTTTTTGTTATGACATTCTAATTTTTTATTTTCACATATTGACATTTTGCTAGTTCCAGTGGTACAGAGTATAAGGCAAGAGATACAGTTGTAGCACTTTTATTATTTTATTTACAACACAATTTATTACTGGTCTCTGGCACTAACGATATGTACAAAGTAACACAAAAAAGATCGTTATTTGTTGACTGGTATGGTTCTTTTGAACGAATTGATAATTTAGTTGATACTGATCTCGAGTATATACTTTTGAATACTTGTGTAGCGATCAACCTTTTTGGTAACTTTTTTATATGTCTAATAGATATACAGAAAAATAAATTTAATGAATCTTCTCTTATTATACAAAAATGACGTGTTTTATTTTATTTGTAAATAATATTTGATAATTAATGTTATTAGAGGGTTGTAACACCCTCCCTTGTACCACATGTACGAATATATCTCTAGTGGTGTTCGTTCTATGCGGCCGGGTACGACACGGTAACAGGATAAATAACAATAACACTGTTAATAGCGTCTTTGAGTCATTCTTTGATTAATTTGATACAAAATTTAACATTTAAATATTCAAGTAGTTTAACAGAACTAATGTTACCTAAATTCAATTAAAATAATAATAATAAATCACAAGTATACATACATATACAATCACAACGCTATCTGTGACCAGATATTAGTCTGTGCCAGATATCTTGCGCTAGTGCATGCTGCAATTTAATTATCATTATCCTATTAAATGGTTCATTTATACGAAAAAACTATTCACAGAAGTTGAAGCATTTGTTTATTCAAATTAATTTGATACCCCAATTCTAAACACAAGGCTGTCATCAGGTTATTTGTTATGTTACTCAACAAAACCAGGTTTATTGTTTTTCTTCTGTCGTGACGCTCCTTTCTTAAATTACCTGTAAAATTGCCATGCGTTTTTAAATACTTACTGATAACGCCTATTTTTTCGTTTTTGCAGGCTAGTAGGTCCCAGTAATAGATCTCGAAAGAGCAACATGGAGAATGCTACGTCGGACATTGTTATTCTAAGTGGTAACTCGCACCCTGAACTAGCGGATTTGATTGCTAAGTAAAAAATCGTTTCATTCCATTTATATATTTTAATTGTGATTTATATACATTGTTATATCTAGATAAAGGTTAAGTGATTTGACCTTGTTCAATCAATATCCGTTCGTTATTATAATTGAGATACACAAAATTTGGAAATTTTAGATAACAATATAGTTCACATAAAACCTGAATTTGTAGTATAAATTAACACAATATGTTTATATCATATACAATAACAAAATGTATTAATTTGTTATTAAGAATATACATTAAGTGGCAATCTTTAATCAATTAATGTAGTTTTTAACATATGTATCATATTTAAATGAAAATTAGTAACAAGAACCACTGTAAATTAATATGTAATATAGTTAAATTAAATAAAATGGAACTTTTCATGAGAAGTTAGTTTAATGCTATTTCACTAAGATATTGGATAGCCCGTTGGTTATAAAATGCCTTAACTAATCAACTTGCAAGTTGAAAAGACTGCACAGTACTCAGACTCAACTGTATTAACCTTTTTTTTTAGGCGGCTTGGTGTACGCAAAGGCGGCTGTTCTGTTTACCACAAAACCAACAGGGAGACTATGGTAGAAATTGCAGACTCGATCCGTGGAAAGAATATATACATAGTACAAACTGGAACTAAGTAAGAAGATTATTCTCATTTCTATAAGTTGTGTTAAAGGCTTGAAATTTCATTTCAGGCTGTTCATATTTTTAGTGATTACTTGGAAAACTTTGAGACTAGTGCCCCTACCCACAAATGGCATCCCATACATATATTTACTTTTTCTTTACAATAGCAATTATTGAGAAACAACTTATCTAGGGGCCCAGTTTTGTGGGTGGTTACAAAATTAATATATACCTGGAAATATAACATATATACCCAACATGGTAAATTCATTGATATTTGTTGAGCTTAATTTTAAGAAAATATTATTTACATTAGTTCAATTAATTAATTTCAGAATAATCACAGGTTTCAGAGAATAGTTGAAATTATGAATTCAACTACTTGGGCGTGCAACTTAGTTCTTGTGGAACCAAAATTATAGTCATGTGCCAGCATTTTAATTAGAATAGCTTTTGATAAAAATACAGACACATTAAATTTACATTCTTATTATATGTATAGAAGACGAAAAGTCTTAAGAACTATTATTATTTTCAGAATTGATTCTAGTTATAATTGTATTTACAATTCAAGTTGATCTTCAGTATCTAATTAGTTATTATTTATGAATCAAGTTAATTACCATGAGTGACCAGATGCGATGATAGCTCAGTGGTAGTGTATGGACGCGGCGTCAGGGGAGGTGAGTTTGAATCGACCCACAATGAGCTTGAGCTTTTGGTGAAGGAAAACATTGTGAGGGAACCATAACATGGTGGTAGGGCTTTTTATAATGCCTGCCTGGCCAAGTACCACCCTCAAGTTGAAAATCTGCCTCCAAATACCAATAGGTATGTTCCAGCATTTGCACTTGAGAACCAGTCCCACCAAATGTTTAGCATGATCACCAGCTTGGGCTGTTTCGCCACTTAAGATCAAGTGAGACTGGTGCTCTAGCAGAGAATGCTAAACCTATAAACTATAATAAAAATCAATTTTTAACAATTTATTTTTTGTACGTTAATAGTTTACCTTGTACACTATCTGGTGGTAAATAACAGTGTAGCCCAGGATGACTGAATGGCACTGCATGGTAAAATATACATTGCATCCTGTCTTAATTGTTCTTTGAATTAAAGATAATTGGTAGTGTGTAGTGCATTTATTATTAATTTTACTGTATTTCCAGAGATGTGAATAACAATATTATGGAATTATTGATTATGGCTTATGCTTGCAAAACATCATCTGCAAGGTCTATAGTAGGTGTAATCCCTTATCTGCCATACAGCAAACAATGTAAAATGAGGAAGCGTGGATGTATTGTTACAAAGCTTCTCGCAAAAATGATGTGCAAGTCTGGACTTAGTCACATCATTACTATGGATTTACATCAGAAAGAGATCCAAGGATTCTATGAATGCCCTGTTGATAATCTACGAGCATCACCTTTTTTGCTGCAATACATTCAAGAAAGTGTAAGTTGTTTTAGTTTAATAATAAAATCTTTGAACATGGTACTGTAATAATTACTAAGTATCTGACTTTAGATAATAGTTTCTTCAGAAAATATAGTTATGATGTTTCAACTTTAGATTCCAGATTATCGTAACTCAGTGATTGTGGCCCGGAACCCTGGGTCTGCTAAGAAGGCTACTTCATATGCTGAACGTCTACGATTGGCTATTGCAGTAATACATGGAGAACAAAAGGAAGCAGAAAGTGATGAAGTTGATGGTCGGTATTCACCACCATGTATACCAAGGTATGTAATACAGTTAATGCTAACATAATAATAACCAATGTAGTGGATTTTTAAATTATGTGTAAATAAATAATGCAAAAAGTATATTCTATAATATTTCTCAAATATTATTCATGTGCTAATTAATGTTACAGTTAAAGTACAATAATATTATAACATCGATTATCAAGAAAAAAATTAGCTGACACGAAAGCTTAATAAAAATCGGTGTTATATATTTGTTTAGTGAATAGCTTTCGTCAATAAAGTTCGTTCGAGGGCTATCTAGGATTATCTTTATATAAAAATGTTATGTACGACTGTAAGTATGCATGTAGTTTCTAAACGATCAACTTATTAATTGATCATCGTAATATCGATTATTAATCGTTTTATTTTTATTGAGACTATGTTTGTAACTATCAGAACCTTTTCTGTCTGGCCAGCTAGTAAAGACATTAAAATAGAGTGATCTTGCTTTTCAGTGAGTGCATTTTCTAATAAAACAATTAGCAACCTAACATTTATAAATGAGTGTACAATCATTACTAGGTCTCGCACCATGGATGTTTCTGTGGGTGTACCAGTGCACCCTGCCAAAGAAAAACCACCAATCAATGTAGTGGGTGATGTTGGTGGAAGAATAGCTATTATGGTGGTAAGTGTACTACATATCAAATTTGCTATTAAATCTTTTTGTGTTTGACATAAAGTTCCAATAATTGTGTGTTGGGGGTGTTTTTAATTGTTGTTATAACATATTAAAATACCAAGGGAATGGTTACAGACTTCTAGAAGAGTAATACTAATAATACCTTTATTTCTTTAGTGATATATTCACTTCAATTTTGCATTTACTTTTAGAACATAGAAAATTAGGCATTTCTTATCCAAACCTAATTAAATGCTGGTTGTAGTGCATTTTTTAATAAAAATTGTTTTGATGTACTCTTAAGTATTCTTAATCACAGTCGTAATTCAGAAAAATCTCCTGTACAAACTCTGGGCTTGTTCACTCTATACTCATAATAATCATAGTAACGGTAGTATAACGATATTAAGCTATGATTTGAGTTTACTTGTAGATTTATTGTTTTGTTGCAGCATAATTTAGAAAAATCTCTGGTTTAGTTGAATGGTTTCAAAATTTATTTATTTATTAATTTAAATAAATTCACAATATTTGTATGTGATTTCACTTCTGTGTGGCCTTGACATACTTTGTAGTAAATTCTACCCTTTTTATACAGTTTTTTTATATATTTTCAGGATATAATAAATTATATAGTGATACTTTATGATTTTTTACGTCTATTTATCTTACTGTGTACGACTTTAGCTAATAAGCTTAAATAATATAAAGCTGGTATAGTTTCTCGTTCTCGAGTTCAGGGTCTGGTAACAATACAATATCCAAACACTGGAGTCCTTTATGTTGTATAAAAATCCAGTGCAAATAGAAACATTAAAAAAAATGGTTATTTAATAAACTAGGGGGGGCATTTAAGTATTACATATGCTCTAAAAGAGGGCAGGGTGGTGTTAGCTAAGCTTATTTGGTCAGGAGGAGGGGCAAGATGGTGATTATTCCAAGAATATTTTTATTTAATTATTTAAATAGTTTTTGAAATGGCAATTCTACTTGTCTATGCCTACATGCTATCGTGGGGGCTTTATTGTAAATTTTTAAAATATATATATATATATACACCAATGTTTACGCATTGATTACTTTTGCTGACAGGGGGAACGGTGGATCAAAAATAAGTAAAATTTTGCTTACGTAATACTGGAATGGCACCATATCCGATTTAGCTGGATCTAATATCAGAAGAGTAAAAAGGCCGGAGTTGGATTAGCTAGTTTCCTTATTCTATATCGTTAAATTTTATAAAAACTTTGATATTTATGCTTCAGTAAACAATTTTTATGTATTCAAGTCAACATAATTTTGTGTATTACTTCAGAGAAAAAGACACATATTACATCATAACTATTATGTAAATGTGTAGTATTCAGAAATTATTTTGAGTACGTATTCACAGGATGACATGATCGACGATGTACAATCATTCGTCGCTGCTGCCGAAGTATTAAAAGAGTGCGGCGCTTATAAAATTTACGTCCTCGCTACTCACGGCTTACTTTCGTCAGATGCACCACGTCTCATTGAAGACTCACCTATCGACGAAGTAGTTGTTACGAATACAGTGCCCCACGAGCTCCAGAAAATGCAGTGCAATAAAATCAAAACAATTGACATATCAGTTTTGTTGAGCGAAGCCATCAGGCGTATTCATAACAAAGAATCAATGTCCTATCTATTCAAAAACGTCACACTCGAAGATTAAGAAAAGGTTTGCTTTCCATATTTTATTGTTAAGTATTATATTAAGTATTATGCCCTTATTAAACCTATATAAAATATTTTATCCCATTACATGATAATGGTTACTTCCCATAATTATTTAAATTTAGACTGTTTTTAATAGTTCTGTGTAGTATTTCCTTTTCATTTCGAATAATACCATTGTTTATACTTTATATTATTATCAGCTGGAATGTCAATAAGTGTATAAAAAAATTAATCTTATAACATTTTTATTTATATAGACTAATTAATACCTATATTGTATTATTACTACATTTGTTTCCTTTTATTATAATTTGGTTAACTGTTTAGTTTCACGATTTGAATAATTATCAATAATTATTAAAAGTTAAGCAAATATTACCATATAACCAAATTATAAAAACATTGTTTTTAATTATCTATCTGTAATAATTAATTTGTCATTAAAGGCCCAAACGCATTTTACTGAGTTTTTTGAGCATTTTATACTCTTTAAAAAACATATTTTTAGATATCAGATTATTGGTCTTATTTAACAAACTAGAGTGCCCGAAGGATTAAACGCATATTTTATATTTGTATGATTGTTGAAAAATATACAAACTTAATAAAATGTGTTATATGCACATAATACATCTCCAATTCATAATTATGCGATTTTTGCACCATAGTTACATACTGGGTGTTGGTTGTGACATCCAGAGCTAAGGATTAAATGTATAGTAGAGTAGAGAAACTATGAAAATGTAAAGCTTAGACGAATATAAAATAAATAATTTTTGTGGCAGATTTTGTTTTTTTTCTCTATAAAATCTATTTTGTTTTAATGTAAGTGAGAGAAAGTGTTCTCTCTTCAATAAATCTTCTCCTAATTTGATCATCATGACTCGTATAGTGAAAACTATTTGAGCTATACAAGTACAGTAAAATATCAAATTAAATCATATGAAATCCATAAAATACTCTTTTTTAATTAAAGTACTAAATTTCACAAAATGATGGTAGATTACATAAATGGGTTTGGTGTTTCATGGTGGGGATTACATTGGGAGCAATTTAAAAATAAAGTAAGGAACAAAAAAGAGTGGGTGTCTTTGCTTAGCGTGTTTTAATAACATGGTAAACGGAGTGGTTTTCTGACTTCAATTAAAAATTAATAAATTACGATCTGGTAACTCTACTTAGCTCGAAATCTTTTATTTTTTACGCACACTCTATCGCGGTGATTTATGGTAAACTAGAAAATATATTGACCAATGTTTACATAAAATTTCGAGGGTAAAAGTTTTGCTGACATGGGGAAGGATCAAACATTCTGGCTACGTAATACTTATGACTCCTATACTTAGATTTTTATTAAACCACATAAAAAAAAATTGATTAGTTCCATAGCTGACGTAAATTATAATGTCCTCGATTTCGATTTCCTGATGGATCATTTAAATTATTCAGTGTTCATTCGAGAAATCCCCGTGTACAGTATTACTAGATTTTTTTTCGCTGTGTCGTGTTTGTTAGGCTCCGTTAGGAGGTTAATCCCGTAAGGTAAATTCGATTATCATGGTTGTGACACAATTTTTAAGAAAATGACTTATTATCATATAGTGGTTAACGAAATAATGAATTTAGTTGCTTTAGTAAATTTACATTTATTGATTATTGATATAAAGTGATAATAATTGTCCTTACATAATATTTTTTTTGTAATATCGAAAAACATTATTATTTCATGTAAAGTTTTGGTATAAGAAGATTAGTATTATTATTTATTTATTGGTAAATTGTGTGCATAGTATTGTTTTGTATATATAGTAACGGATAGCAAGGCTTAAACGACTGGTATCCAGTAGCATTAATCAATTAAAAAAATAATAGTGATGGTCAAAAATTAAAATTCGTCTTTACCGATGTATATATGAACATTTAAATATCATGTTAAAAAAAGATAAAATAACGCTAGCAAGAAATCTTTAAGATACAAGAAATCTTAATTCACAAATTGTAGTCTAAAAGATTTCTTTTAAGTTGAAGTATTGGAGGTTATATGTCATTTTAATGTAATTTGTAAACAATAAAATAAATATTTAAACATGAATATGTCCGTAACGCAGTGTCTGCGCTTGTCACGAAAATGCTGTATTATTAAAAGGAGCTATTCCAGCTGTAACATTCTAAAATTAAGTGAAAGAGGAATGTACCAAGATATGTTTCCTAATACAGCCGGGTATGAATATAATAGTTTATATTTAAATAATCCCAACGAAATCTAAAAAAATACGTACAAACAGTTATCTTTATATTTAGTTTTATTTAAAATTAACTTTAAGTAATTGTAGATTGATAGAGTTATTCAATATTTAAATCATTTTTAAAATAACTACATCATTATATTATATAAGAAGTTTAATGTCTATCTTTTTAAAAGGATTTTTTTATTTCAGAAACGAAATCCTTAAATTATTAAATAAATTACCACAGTGTGTATATGCTGGCTTTGACCCGACTGCAAACAGCCTTCATGTTGGTAATCTTCTTGTTATTATCAATCTAATCCATTGGCAAAGAGGTGGACACAATGTCATTGCCCTGGTATAGTATTGATTTCTTTAATGTCTTCTTCCCTTGAACAGTTTTGTTAGCACATACTTTTCTGTATACATTTTGAACTTTTATATTTTTGTCCTTTGTAACAATAAAAAAATTATATTTAAAGCTTATTGAATATTGTATATATTCTCTTAGTTATGGCTTTTAAATACATTTTATAGTCCTCATAATTAAATCATTGTATTACATAACCTGAATGATTTTACACATCCAGGAACAGTACTGAAAATAATATTATATTAGTTAATTCTTAAATAAGGATGTTTTTTTAGTTGGGTGGTGCTACAGGATATATTGGTGATCCTAGTGGTAGAAATAATGATAGAGTTGCTCTACAAAAAGAAATTTTGCAAGAGAACATCACTTGTATTAAAAACAATCTTGAAACAGTATTTGAAAACCATAAAAAATATATATGGTCAGAAGATGAGAGTAAGCTGAAACCCATGAGGTAATTTGCAGATAAAAAGTTTTTAATAAATCAAATAAATTATATGTATTAGTGAACATAAATTATTTATGTATACATAAAGATATTGATTGTTAATCTTAATTTAATGTTTTTGTAATTGACCTTACTAGGCTTAGCCTCTAACACAATTCATGAAAAGTGAAGATAAGGCTGATGATGTAATGTGTTCATGCAGTAAAAACTGATTCACTGTTATTTAGTAGCCCAGATGTGTATGTATCCAGAAAAACATACTCTGGTTCTATGTTCCTTTCTTTGGTATTTTGCAAACTAAACCAAGATAAAAATGCAAAATAAGTGTCATGAATAATATACCTTCTATTTACACATCATTGATATATATGTTCTTACACAGTTACTCCACAACAAATCAAACACCAAAAATAAGTTCAGAATTTGTATTAGGGATTGTGCATTACATATGTGAGTTTGTAATAAGATAGAGGTCTAACAAAATGTATTATAAAGAGGAGAAGAGTGGTTCATATGAATCTCTCTTGAGTTTATTGAAATTTATACAATATACAGGTAAGATCCTGAACTATGCATGAGGAGGATTTCACAAAGTTTCAGAATTTAGCAGCATGAAGAAAAATACATGGGTATATTAAATAATAATAATTATTATTGAAAATTATTGGATACATTGACACATGAACAATGAAATCTATAAATCATTTATTTTCAAGGGGCTGAAATAAAAATTAAAATTACCCTTATTAAACATGAAATATTGCAGTTCTACTTAAATTTCTTTGGATCTAATGGAAAATATTCGTTTAGGATTATAACTGGATAATAAAATATAGGATTTTGAAACAATGAAGGCTCAGTTGGTAGTGTATGAATGCTGCATCAAGGGACATGAGTTTGAATACACCTGTAATGAACTTGAGCTTCTGGTGAAAGAAAAATCATGATGAAACCATAGCATGGTGGTAGAGCTTTTTCTAATATCTACTTGGCTACCTGCCACCCTCAAAATCTGTTGCCATCCATTCAACTGAAAGACGTCCACTGCTGGACATAGGTCTCCTCCAAAGATTTCCACGACGACCGGTCTCGCGCCACCCGCATCCAGCTGATTCCCGCGATCTTCACCAGGTCGTCGGTCCACCTTGTGGAGGGACTACCCACGCTATGTCTTCCGGTACGTGGTAGCCGTTCGAGAACCCGTTGGCCCCATTGGACATTGGTTCTGCGAGCAATGTGCCCAGCCCAATGCCACTTAAGCATAGCAGTTCTTTGGGCAATGTCGGTTACTTTGATTCTTTTGCGGATCACCTTATTCCTGATTCGATCACGCAGTGAAACTCTAAGCATAGCCCTCCTCATTGACCTTTGAGCAACTTTGAGCTTTTTTATTAGGCCCATTTTGAGCAACCACGTCTCAGTGCTGAATGTCATCACTGGCAATACACACTGGTCAAAGACTGCTGCCAAATAGCTGTAATGTTTTCTGGCAGTTGCACTTCAGAGCCAGTCGCTCCACTATGCTAAGTGTGTCCACCATCTTAGGCCACATTGTCATTTAACATCAGGTGAGATTGTAGGCATAATGCTACAACTTTTAACTATATCAAAAATTAAATAATAATAATTTTAAAGTATAAACTAAAGAGTGCTGAATGTAGACCGTATTTTACGTCAGTTACATTATTATTTTTAAATGTATATTATATGTAATTCTTCCAGAATAGTTAACAATGAAACCTGGTACAGAGGTATAGACTCCATACAATTTATAAGTGAGATTGGCCGCAATTTTCGAATGGGTACCATGTTATTAAAGCAGAGTGTTCAATCTAGGATAAACTCTGATATTGGAATGAGTTTTACTGAATTTGCATATCAAATATTTCAATCATATGATTGGTTACATTTAATGAAACAGTATAATTGTAGGTTTCAGGTAATTTGTTAATTCTATTTTTAAATTTCTTTAATAACCTTAGTTTTTACTTAAACCTTGAGCAAGTATAGGGTAGAATGACTATTACACCTCCTACAATTTCCTAAAATAGCAATACGTTTTTATTGAATATGTACCATTGCAATTAACAAATTATTATTGCGAAATCATTTAAGGATCTTATCTAAATCTGTTTGCTGTCTATTACACAGGTTCAAATAAAATAATGAATATAATTATTGTGGTATTAGGGGGAGATTATGTGTATTCATTCTGTTACTTTCTTCTTTGAGGAGTAGATATATATACGCTATATGTTCTGACTTATAAAAATTGAAATTGCTTATTTTTGTTCAGATAGGTGGCAGCGATCAAATGGGTAATATAAGTGCAGGACATGAACTAATCAGTAGAACCCTGAAAACAGATGTCTATGGTATGTTGATAATAAAGTACTAAAGTATCTGAATTGTTAAATGAAAAGTTATTGTAACTTTTTAATTTGTACTAGTGTAGTAATGAGTTTATTTGAAATTCCATGTTTACTATGCACCTATCAGGTGTAGGTATTAGGTGCCTGCGATTCCTTCAAAAAAGTCTACCAGTCTTCTGATAAAGATCTCCAGAATAGGCTTTAGCGTAATAAGTTGTTTAACTTAGTATAAGGCCAGATTTTTGCACTCCAAGAGTATTTCACTGGTTGTGTATCTCTTTCCATAAATGTATGATGCATGAGGCTATTTAAATAGAAAGGTGTTTTTATAGTATCTATGTACTGAAAAAACTTTGGTGACCTAGTAACGTAAAATTGCGTTCTGAAACTTAAATAGTAGATATAACTCAAAAATTTGCCAAACTAAAAAGACTATCCACAATCTCATACGTTAATTGATTTTTGTACCAAAATAGCAGCAAATGATATCAAATAGGGTGAAACAAACCACTGAATAATGAGGTGATTGTATTATTATATATATTGTTTATATTTGAAAAGTTATTAACATTTTTTATTACATGTATTAATTTATATCGCTTAAACAAATCATATTTAGAATGAATTTATTTAGTTTTGTTTATGTCTTAGGTTTAACTCTTCCATTGGTAACAACACAAGAAGGTGATAAATTCGGGAAATCTGCAGGAAATGCACTGTGGTTAGACCCTAGTAAAACGAGTCCATACAGTTTATACCAATACTTCATCAGAACTAAGGATTCGGATGTAGAGAGACTGCTGAAATTATTCTCATTTTACAGTTTAGGGGAAATCAAAGATATAATGTTCAAACATAAACAACACCCTGACCAAAGATATCCTCAAATGTGTTTGGCAGAACAACTTACCACTTTAGTTCATGGAAGTAAGTGATTGTATGTGGTTTTATGTTCTATATAAAGGTGCATATCTTCTATGATCGGGAATGTATAAAAGAAAACTTTTTCACCAAAGATTTTGTGATTAGATTAGATGAGCCTAAATTTTTACATGAGATGTTTTATATTTGTTTCCTGTGTACATTTTGTATACAGATGTTTTGAAGTGAAATTAACCTATAATGTATAGAAGTATTTTATTTTAGGTAAATTTAGTTTAAGTAAGTGATCAGTGACATAATGAGAAGTATTTTTGTGTTGCAACAATACTACTCTGGAACATTCTAACATAGTAGCCTCCATTTTCTTAACATAGTTTGAGAATTTTAAGATAGTTTAAGAAGTCAAAATATAAAAATGGCTTTATAATATGCATTCATGTGTCTAAATATAGTTAATATAATAATATATTTTAGTATTTAAAGTGTAATTTGAACACCTTCAGACATCTCAATGGAAATGGCATATATTTTAAAATTATTTTTCACGGAAATAATATTTTGCCTAGTTCTTTTAATTGGCATATGTTTACTTATTACAGAGGAAGGTTTAGTTCGTGCACAAAAAGCAACAGAGGCAATTTATAGTAAGGACGTAAAATCTCTCATGTCGTTGACATCAGTAGAGATGGAACAAATGTTTGAAGGAGCTCCAATAATGAATGTCCTTTTATCACCTGGTATGACTGTCCTCGAACTTGGAATGCAAGCAAAATGTTTCCCCACAGAAAGTAAGTGGTAATGAATCAGCATCTTTATTTATAATTGTAGTTTAATATTTCTGTCACTGTGAAATAATTCAGTGAAATAATTGAAATTAATATGCTTTATAAAATAGCATCTAGTTGAATTCAAAGATGTAAAAAGAGAAACTAGTCATAAACCTGGTATAAAATTAGTTATTTGTTTATAAGTTTTATCTATTACACGTAATGACTACAATGTCACCTGAGGTTAAGTGACGATGTCATCCAAGATGGTAGACATGCTAAATCCGTGGGAGGACTGGCTTCCAAGTGCAACTGCCGGAACACACGTATAATTATTTTGCTGTGGATTTCCAAAAGTATTTACAGGAAATTGTTTTCAGTCAGCAAATTAAATATTAATGCTGTTTATATAATTTATGAACATGTAAGCTTAGTTCTGTTTCTTCACAGAATTATTACATTATATTCATAAAGTTCAGATATACTTTTTTTAGTTATTTGGCATTATGTTCTGTAATATTGTTGATACTTTACATGATGTAGTGAGGCTGATGTGCGTAATATATTAGTGTTCACAAAAACTCCATGAACAATTTTAACAAGAAAGTCTCTCCAGTTTGTTGAAGTATTGTTACCCTTTTAATTATGAAATAATGTCCGTCTTGGGTGTATGGTCTACCTTTGGTATATATCATTCTCATTAAGAAAAGAAATCTGAATTTGGATCTGAAAGAAGTCTGAAGAACTGAATCCTATTATATCCTTGTTTCATCAAGTAATCAATTTTACTTGTGAGCTTTGATTATTAATTAATTCCAGGTGATGCAATGAGAATTATACAAGCCGGAGGTTTCTATATCAATCACCAAAGGATGAAGAAAATCGATGAAGTCATAACTGAATCGGTTCATATACTGCCGAACCTTATATCATTGCTACGTGTCGGTAAACGGAACTATTATATTGTAAAATGGCAAACATGAATTTAAATAAAAACGATATTTATATAATGAAGCGTTTCTTATTTCTGAGGTAATTACGATCGACTAGGTAGGTACATCTAGTACTGCAAAAAAACAAACGCATCGTTTCGGTTATTATTATTACTTACAACAGAAGCTTGTATACTTGTAGTATATAATAATAAAATGCGTATCACATAAAACAATCGTAAATACTACATAACATAATTACTTATAGCTAAAATAAATTTATTCAATAGCATAATTGTAACTAGCGCAGTGTCGAATTGTAATATTAAAAATATGGCTAATCGTCGTACAACATGTGACTTTTGTGCATCCGTTCACGAACTGGACTCCCATCGATTATTTCCTCGGAATTCGGCTATTATATCCTTCTAATATCACAAGTATTCATAATGATTGCAATGTTCACCAACTTAATTACAACCTTTCACACATCCAACTTTATGCCGCATATAAAAAGCTATACGATTTTCATCTTAGCGATGGTTCTATTTGAATTAAAACTCGTTTATCATAAATTAGTATGTACTCGAACACTACAAGTATAATAATAGTAAACAGTGACACTGTCATAAATTTGGTAATTGACATTATCCGTCACATACGTATCTTAATTATACCTTTAAAAAAATAAATACATAATACTTATTTCATGCAAAATAATACGATTTATTTTCTTACTCTAATCAATTTTATGCGATTTATGACGGTAAGAAAATAAAAAGCTATCATCAGTCTGCTACAGTTTTGGATACTAAGATTGTAGCCATGTAAGCTGTCGGAGAGCCCGCCCACTGTAAATGTCTTTGATGTCGCCTATTCGGTTATCGCGCTACTGCTACAGATCAGTGCTCTCCTGTAGCAGCTGTTGCTGTGGTTGAGGCTGAACAGTTACCGGAGGCGATTGAGCAGCTACAGGAGGCTGCTGAGCAGGTACAGGAGGCTGCTGAGCAGCTACATGAAGTTGTTGAGCAGCTACATGAGGCTGCTGAGCAGCTACAGGAAGTGCCTGAGTAGCTACAGGAAGTGCCTGAGCAGCTACAGGAAGTGCCTGAGCAGCTACCGGAGGCGGTGGTGCGGGCACGAGGGGTCGGGGCGGACGCCCCGGTTGTGGTTTAGGCGATGGCGGCTCCGTAATGCTGCCCTCAGACTGAGACAACTGTCGACTCGCAACAGTCAAGCTCTTCGGTTCATCCAGCTCTGCGTCTTTACCACCGGAGCTGTGCGTGCGTTGGACCGTTGTTCGCGGACCCTCCTCTGTTTCGGTAGCGGTGCCGCCTACTTGTATCACTGTCGGCTGATGTTTATCGACAGTGTATATATGAGTTCGTTCGAGAACAGTCGGCGTGACCTCCGCGTCCGAGATGGAGCCGCGCGGGGCTCGGAAGCTCTGGGGTCGCAGCGTGGCCGGACGCTCCGGTACCGCGGGCTTGTTGCGCAGCTGCACGTCGGCGTCGGAGTCGAGTGCGGCCGGCACGAGGGTGCGGGGAGCGGCGACGGGCCGCGGCGGGGGCTGCCCGGGCGGCTTCGCGGCGGGCTGCAGTCTGGCGGCCGGCACCCGCTCCGCCCCCACCGCCCCCACCGCCCCGAGCGAGGCGGGCCCGTCGCCTACGATCTTCATACGCCCGACTATACCCGTCTGCGCAGTCATGTTCGCGACGACCAACGTCTTTTCCATCCTGGAGTCGGGTGAGCGCATCGCTTCGAACTTGTCCTTGTCGAGCTCGAGGCTCTGCCGGCGCGTGTCGACGAGATGCTCGCGGCTGCCGTGCCGAGCCGCCTCCTCCTTGGCCGCCTTACTCTGCCTATATGTTGAGCGATTTATCGTTTGCACGCCGGTGATGACTTTCCCAGTCTCGGATATGACCGGTCTGGGCGGCTTAGCAGGTTTCTCGCTATCAAGTTTTACAGGAATCAAGTTATCTTTTGGCGGATCTGCAATAGTTTGCGCGGATGTGTCCGCTTTTTTTATTTTATCCGGAGTAAAATTAGGAGGTACGGGGGCGAGAGGTTTGTTCTTCCGCCTGGTTATAGGTTTCGGGCTACCGTGAGGTGGACTAGATTGATCGGAGAGCGAACTATTGGACTGAGCTTTTTTAATTTCGTTTTCGAGTAAAATCAGACTTGTATCGTGACTGTTGCTCCTCGAGTGTCGACCGGTAACATCGGTACCGCTCTTCTGTATTTGATTAGAGTAGTCGAACATGGACTTGCTCATGCTACCATAGTCCCCATTAGACTGATCCTGGTTGAGCGCGGTTGTTTGGTTGCAGCCTTGCCCGAAGCTGGGCGAAAATCCGTATTCACACTGATCCGGAAGCAAATCTTCTTTTGTGAATGATATGAAAAAATTTAATTCGTCCTTGAAAAACCAATCTGCATGTTTTATGAGAAGCTCCACAACACAGTTGACGGCCGTTGTGATGTTCATGTCGAAGGTGCTCTCGTCCGCCGCCCACAACAGATTTGGTGCTATCACGATAGCCAGGTTTGAAGGAGTCATTTTGTTTGTACTTTGATTTTGCGTCAAAGTAGACAAAAACTTTATAAGATATCTAAGGTTTTGGTAATTAGCGTCGGGCAGTAAATGGATACATTCCCAGAGAGCGTTGAGTCGAGTTTGTTCTGTTGGTTGCCGGGAAGCGTTCATAATATTTTCGTAAAGTCGATAAGTTAATAAAGGTTCAGGAAGTTCACGTAAATAACATTTGAGTACTGAAGCTACAACATGCATATCTCTATAGTCTCTAGGTAATGGAACATTGAATAGGCCAGCGTCTAATGATAACTTCATTCTTCGTACTTTTGATGTGGCTAGAACAATGAAATACGAATATAAATTATTGTGTACGTAATTATGGTAAGTACGTTACAATAGAATCAATCTGTATACTAATTAATTTGATTTTAATGTATTCTATTGTTATTCATTTGCATTATTTGTAAAAATATCTATCGTCTCAGTTGTATGATACCTATAAATTGCTATTTTTCTTCACGTCACAATTTTCCTTACGAATAAATAATAACGAATAGAACATACCGCCCGCGATCCTAAACAAGCCTTCTTCATTTAGCGCCAGTTCATGTAATGTGCAGACACATAATTCTACAGGAAATGCGATTGTTCGTCCCGTTACACGTAAATGCTCCTCCAAAGGATAACCAAAAACGGGCTTCACTGAACTATCGTCTGCAACAAAATATATATATTAATTTATGTGCATAAAATTAATAGAAATTAAAGTTTCCATTCATATTCAGAGCCTAAGATGTGTCCCACAATTTGTGTAAAGCATAGACACTCAAAACTACTCTAAACTAAAATGATTTTAGGTATCAATAAATAGTTATAGGATTATCGATTCTCGATGTCCTACATTCTATAGTTAACAGAGTTGGTTTTACCACCCACACCAACGTACTGAATGAATACGGTAAACAGAATATAAAATCGATTTATTGCAGTTGGTGTTGTATTTAGTGTGTTGGTATTTAATTCTTCCCCACTACAACTCAAGCCATATTACATATAGGAATTATATTGCTAATTATTGTGCAAAGCGTACTACAATAGACCTCTCGTCGCACCGTAAGCCCGCGCTATGTTTTGCTTTATCACATAAATTCGAACTATTTTCCTCATGCGTACAAATTTTGTTAATTTTAATTTGCTTTAGTTCATTAAGCATGTAATCTTTTGTAATTCTAATTTATATTATAGGTAATTATTGTATAGTTCGATTAAAAAGTTTTGATTAATTTTATAATTAATGAATTATTTATAGTAATTATTTAAGTAATAATAATTAATGAATTATTATTACAGCTAATAATGTAGATTGTGGAAAAATCCGTGGTTAAAAGTTTTATTTTACTTTAAAATTTAACACATTACTTGTTATACTTTCATAAGAGTTCTAGTGTTTCATCAAAAAGATTCCAATTAATATTATAGACGTATGTATATTTTTTTATATCAAACCTTTTCAGGAAAACAACGGAAGCGCTAAAAAATATTTTTTTATTGTAACCTCGTAAAATTTAGCTTTGTCAATTAGAAGCAGTATGTTAATAGCCTTTATTTAAATAGATCAATGGTTAATTATGAACAACAAGTCAACATTTTTATACAGATATCATAAACACTTTTTAATAAGGAATGACTAATTATCTCCTATAAAAAGTGAAATGTACCTTACGTTTTTTTTAAAAAAAAAGGTTGGTATGTCATAACTATACTTACGTCTGAAAGATTTACCTTTGCAAAAATATTTTTTTACAATATATAAATCTAGAAAAACCGCTTATATGTATCTTTTATACACCATCGCAAAATAACAACGGTGTACCTAATACTGAACACAGTGCTATCAGAAACATCGCCTCTCTCCGAGAACCTATTACTATCACGCCTTTCTTCATCTGGATATACACGGGCTCATCAAGAAATATGACAAACCAAAATAATCACTATGTCTACGTTCCACACATCGTTGAATACCGTGATTTTACTTACTTCTGAGCATTTGAAATTAAAAATGAAAAAGTCTGTATTTCACTGAATTTATATTATAAGGTATACAAATAGTCTGTAGATCCCCGAACTAGGAAATAAATCCTGAGTCGCGGATAATCGACCAAAACAAAGTTACAAAATGTATACCGTGTTGGTTCCGTAAGTGAGCCAATTAGAAAATTATAATTATTAACTTAAGTGGAAGTGGATCGTCGTGAGCTTGGCGTCACTGAAAATAATGACGTCATTAGTGTCGCTCTCGCTGCGACCACAACGTTCGTCGTAGTTATCATGTGGAACGACTAAAGGCATATTTTGTGCCATGAGAAGTGGATAGTAGACTATGAAGAGTTAATCATAACGTAATCAAGTTGGATACAGATCTCTACCCCCTTGATTACGGGATTTACGCAGGCTTATTACCAGGGGCGAAATTATATCATCTGAGGCCTGTGGTAAACTCATTGGATGGCGCCCCAGTAAAAATCGTCATATTGTAATTTAATTTTAATTACTCACTACTTTCAAAAGCATAGGTATTACATATTTATTATAAAATACCAATTTAATTTTAAGATATTTGGTAATAAAATTATTGTCTCAGAGCTCTCAGTTCCGCACAAGTATCAATAACATCATCAAAGTTTAAAGATCAGGCCATAGAATTTTTAATA
Source organism: Actias luna (assembly GCA_039707435.1). Taxonomy (NCBI): domain Eukaryota; kingdom Metazoa; phylum Arthropoda; class Insecta; order Lepidoptera; family Saturniidae; genus Actias; species Actias luna. Next base: position 5,838,277 of record JAZHAC010000003.1, read on the forward strand.
GACGGAATAGCCAAATGAATGCATCCTAAAATTGATTATTTTCATATGACTGCTTTGTCTTATTAATTTATTAAAATAAATATATGGAATTTTGTAGTGTCCAAGTTTAAAATTTTAAGTTACTTCTGAGCTAGGGGCCTGGTAGTGCGGAGTCCGTGATATTTTGCTGGCTCTGCCATCCTATAGTAACACAAATATGACACACATATGTACATATACACAAATATTACCACAGAATGTGGCACTTCTAAGAGTGCTGCTATGTTGAGTATGTTTGATTGATTACATCATTTTTTTGTCGTGTTGAAAAAATCCATTTACGACGTTCCTCCCGGAACACTTCAGCACTACCCTAGCTCAAGATAGGCGAGACGGTCTTGTGGAAGACTGTGACAAACACTATCAAATACCCCCTAAAAGACATCAAAAATTCACTGAAAATCCCGTATTTTCATAGACTAGGGGCAGATTCCACACTTCTTCTAGTTAGAGAGTTGTACTTAGTGTACAATAGTCGCGGTGCAGCTTGACATTACTACTTGATCGCAGTGTTAGCAAGTTTCAAAACACTTAGATCAGTTTTTGGAATGACTAAAAAATTATATAGGAGTATAAACCACAGTACATGTAGAGGAAACAATGTATTATCTAGGTATTGTGTATATAGATTAGTAACCTATTTATAAAACAACATACGATATACAAAACACAAAAGATATTTAATCTCTATGTAAATATTTTACAAAAAACCTAACATCAATCATCTAAATAAACTTACATAACTATTATGATTAGTCCAATTGAAAGGAGTCATAATTGATAAGTCGTGCATGTTTATTTCTATCTTCAGATGACTAGTCCACTAATTGGACTGACAAAGTTACATACATATCTTTGCGTTGACTGTTAACACTATTAGATTGAGTTAGTTGAAAGTGCAAGTATATTGTGATAAATTAATAAATTGTTTTCACACAATAGTAAATTAAAAGACAAGTTTTATTAAGAAAGAATTAGGAATAACAGAGAGATTACAATATCTACGGCAACGACATACAAAAATATTCAATGTCAGTTTGGAACTAAAACTTCTCTTAAGTTCCCGCTTTATAATACATTTGATAGGTTTATTTGGAACAGGATATTTGATTATTTATGGCACCAAAGACATAGAATAAAAAATTAGATTGTTTAAAAATAATTTCTATTAAAATGTTGTTTAGCTATTATAAACACTGGAAAGTAAGAAATCCTTTTAATCCATTTCTGAAATTTTTGCTAATTTAAAAGATATAATTTTTTAAATAATATTTAACAAATGGATTAGCATTACAAATTTTTACAATTTTTGAGTTTAAGGCAAGTAATTTAGATAAACATGAAATACCTGCTCAATATAACTTATCATTTTTATATCATAATAAAAAATAACAAAAATAATATATCTATCATTAAAAACTTGTTTGTTTGGCTGTTATACGATTTCATTAAATTTGAACACCATATATAATTTTAAAAAACTATTGTCAGAATAATATCATAATAACTTAAAATAATGAAAACTATTTGCACACTCGCTCCAAGATTTTTGTAACCCTATAATTAAAAGTATTGTTTTATCTGGTTTTTTTTAAAATACATCAATGAATAAAATAGTAATAAAGTGTTTTAACTTAGAGAGCAACTATTTGTTTCTTAATTTTAAAGTGTACATACTTATAAACCTTTCCAACTCTGGTACCGTGTCTTGCAGAGAATGCAAGGCTGATTCATGGTAGGCTCTTTGCAATTTCAAATATTGTATTAATGTATGTGAGAGCTGTGCTTCCTTGGCAACCAGAGCGAACATGTCGGCTGCGAGCGCATCCCGCGCCGCCTCGACACGTGTCCCCGCTTCTTCTAATTCATCACGTGCAGCAGCTAATTTAGTAGGATTTTCTTCTTTCTGACGTTCTAAATGCTGAAAGAAACATACTTTTATGCAATTCTCTTTCTATTTAATCAATAAGTAGTAGAGGGGAATGCATTATTGTATTTCAGTGTTGTTAAAGGTACAATAATTGGTGAAAAGATAAAAACTACCAAAACTGTGTTATGGTAGTGACAGCTCTATGCTCAATGATAAATACTATAATGCCAACACAAACAGCGATCACTGAGAAATACAGGATCCATTAATGTTTGCCATTGTTATGCCAAACTATAAGCATTTTTGTAACTGAAAACTTCTTTGCTGATACTAAAACATGTTAAGAAAGAGTAACTGGACAGCTTTATCCCTATGTGCATGGTGACTGTGATTGAACTGGGAACAGAAACCTATTGGTTAGCTTTGTGACATGCCTAAAAGTGCTACTGCAGCAAGGTTAACATTTGGTATATGATACAGTTAAATTTAATAGTCATACCATATCACCCAGTAAATTGTCATATTAAAGACTTATAACTAGTTAGGATCGCAAATCTTTGTTCATTTTCTGGCAGTAGTCCAAGCCGAGGTTCGGCCATTCTGGCACTCTTGTGCCCGCTGCCACGGGGCTGAGTGCCCTTAGCAATCGCCCCAAAAAGTTAGGTGAAGCTGTCAAAGTCCTTACGGCCAACGGCATATGTCAGGTCGAAAAAAAAAAGAAAAAGCCTTATAACTTTTAATGTAGTTATGAGAAATATATAATTTAGCAATTACTAAAATATTATACTATGAATATTCTATTTCGTAATATTGTAATAACTAACTGCATACATTTTATACAGTTTCTCAAGTTGTTTTGAGTTACACATACCTTTACACTTCACTAGACCATTTAGAGGAAAGATAAAAGTAAAAAAGTGAAGGACATACTAATCTACATATGTATATCTATAAAACTTAGCAGTAAGTAGTAAGTATATTTCCATCTTGAAATCCTATAATGGTTAAAACTATCTTTCTCAAAGTGTGTTGCAATAGCCTCTTAAAAATGCTGAAAAATCTAGAAAGACAATACAACACAAATTAACACGTGTTAACTCTATCTAGGAGGTGCTAGTAAAGTAAAAAGGGGTCAAAAAATCTGAATCATATTTCAGAATTTCTATTGAAATTGAACTCTTGTGAACGGCTCCTGACACTATTGTTATTTTACCTTGAATTTGTATTTTTTAATACTTATACTAAACAGTTTTGTTGTTGTATTGTATTGTAAATATTATAATTTGATCATGTATGAGCCATTATTTTTTAATCTTGCAGTGTGGGAGATGTATGAAATATGTTTGAGAACCTATGGAGTAGAATGATAAAATTCATATTGATAGAATTTATTATCTAAGAGATAAGTCACTCACATTATATCTGCTTGCTGCTGTTTCTCTTTCATTTATTAACCTACTAAGTTGTTTTTTCGCTTTCATTATAGCCGGTAGGTCTTGGTCACTGATAGTGTTCAGTGGTGCACAAACAAGTTGCTCTATTTTTAACTCATGTTCAGCTATTTCATTAGCTAGAATTTTTTCAGTTTTACCTAAAATGAATTTTATAATATGCAATATTTATATTGAACATTTATATAGTAAGCAAAAATTGGTAAATATTTAATTGAATTTAATGTACTAAATAAAATAAAGCACTAAAATACTTTAAACAAATGTATCATTGTAAACACATTGAAAAGTTATTAACATGACTTAATTTTTACATATCAAGAATCAATAAATGATTCATGATCTGTCCATTTATATGATGAGTTCATTGCACCTCCAATGTTGGGTACACATATTTTGAAAATCTGCAGCTTTGTGTACATTAGATTACTTAGTTATCATTAGTATCTTAACTAAATTATTATCATTAATAATTAAAATAAATGATTAATTTATAGCTCAATAATTAATAAAATTGATCAAACAATTACATTTATATTTCTATTGATATAGCTATAATTTTGCTATCAAAATGTATTCCAACATATACTGGTTGACAAATTATAAAAAAATGTTAAGGATAAAATGTTATTCTATAGTAAGTTATTATGTATGTATATTTTAGTTATAATTTGATATATATTTATCTTACCACATTCATGTAAAATGTACTTTAAAATGCTTTCATCATCATCAAAATTACCAGCTTCACACATAGACAATCCTAGAAGGTACTCTGGTAATTTTTTAAGCCTCTTTTCTCTTGCTGCCGGATCCTGACCCTGAGTATTCCCGGCTCCAGTTGATAGCCTCTTGCTGATAAGTTGCAAGGCATTTCGTAAGTGTTCTACCTTCTTATCGGCTGTTTGTAGTTCATCTGTTAAAGTTTCACCTTTACCAGACCTAACAAATAACACCATGAGATTTGTTAAAATGATTAGAACACCAAGTCAGACATTCATATATTCAAGTCGCTTCGTGAACGATACTGATACTAAAGTAGTATTAACTATGGTGTTATATCCACAAAGGATAGTTGATCTTATCTTATAAGATAAAAAAATACAGAGTTAGTACCTTGAAAAAGTTTGGTCAGCAAGCTGTTTCACTCTATAGAATTGTTTCTTCATTTTCATTTAGTTTTTTTTAATAATGCTATACATAAGCAGTAAGGTCATTGGACTTAATCGTAAAATAACAAAACGATCAAGATCTTGCTAAAAGAACGTAATGTCAGTACGTCAATGAGATCATCCTCGGCCACAAATAATGCACCGAATACAGGTATTATTTATAATAAAAAAATAGAATAAGGCACTACATTTCCCCATTTATAATGAACACAAAGCCTGTATTATTAAATAATTATATAGAAATAATAATATAAACTTCGATGAATCAGAAAAATAATGGTTTACCACTGACAATAATGTTTAAAATAAGTGTTGCCTGTAGTGAAAACCTTAAAGTTCACAGATATTATTAAATAGGGTGTCAATTATAAAACGAGAATAACCTGACAGGAATTTAAAGCATTTGCAAACGACTAGTAACTTATTAACAACTATATTTAATTTTGTACAGATATTGGCGAGTTATCAAATATTATAAAGTCTTTAAAATAATAATAGTCCGCTAGTATAGTAACATTGGTCCATTTTATAGTAAAAATAAGATAAGGTAGTGTAAATTTTCAAAGTATCCAGGAATTGGTCAACACTCCAGAAACGAGGAACCAACAGGTAACTTTTTTATAAAAGTAGTTTTGATTGAGATGGTAAGGTTGTTAACACATTCATAGTGACTACGCACTTGCTGCTCTCCCAGAAACCATCTTATCTTCGCGGACTGTTGAAAAGGAGAAAGGCTTCTTTTTCGTTTGCACGGATTGCTTTACGCATACTGATCGCCACCCAATCTACGATCAAGTTATCTAAAACGGATACCGATTTAGAAGCTTACGATATCTACCCCGATCACAATAATTATTACCTTGTCAACTTTTTCGACAGAGTAAACGCGAAGGACGCGGCTACAAGTGAGCCCCTGAAGAGCAAGAATGAACAAGATGTTGAGTTGCATACATAAATAGTCTTAAATCTTCCATCAATAAACTTTTAACTCTGACCTTTATTAAATTTGGCAAATTTCTAATTTAGCCCCTCACGTATCGATAGTAAGTTTCCAACTTTATAATCATGGTAGATGGCGAAGAAGTATCAGCGACATTACTGTATTGTTTTAGTGCATATTTTAAGTATTTTAAAGTCTATAGACTGAATTTGTAAACGTAGTAAACGTCTTCATTATCAGCTTCGTTTTGGAATATATGACTTGCCAATGCGACTGACATCCAGGTACATTTAGTGTGAAAAGGGTTAGTTCAAGTAAGTTAAAAACGCGTTCGAAATTCTTTGATTTGTAATATATTAATCGGTCGCGATCACTGTTGGATCGATTTTAGGATCATTTCATTAGGTTTCTGCCTAATCATATGTACCACCTCTTTGCATAACGACGGTTGCGGCTGGACATCAGTTAAAGGGTTGGACATTGTACGGTACAGTGTTAAATACATCACTGGTGTTTAGACAATGTGGTATTTCCGTGAGAAAGTAAGACATATTTTGAAGAATATATATAATCTTGTAATGAAGTGGAAATATTATTGCCATAATAAAGCATTAATTATTTAATATTGTTTTTGTCCTCTTAGACACTTTCGTCAATATCAACTATGACATTACGCTCACAAAATGTCACTTTGACTAATACGATAATGACACTAATGACGTAAATGTCAGAATCAGGGAAATATCGATGAAAATATTTTGCTGCCTCGTTATGTCGTAAGAAAACAAATTAAAATTCTCTGTTCTGCTTGGTATATTCGCTTACGTATTACGAGTGTGGTGGAGGGAACATGTAGAGTTGAAAGCGTTATCACAAGAAAGTGTCTGCAGTTCATCTGTGATTGTTTAAGTGCTTTGTTGTGTTTTGTTGTAGTCTTTTAGTTCTTGTTTTTTTTAATTATTAAACATAAATAATATAATTTCACAAAATGGATCGAAAATTTGTAAACGTTATACTTTTAGGATTTGGTTTTATGTTTGTATTTACAGCATTCCAAACAATGGGAAATATAGAGGTAAGTAAATAAATCTGTTCATGGTTATTATTAAACGTCTGAAATATAATTTATGTGAACGTAATTAAAATATTTAATTAAAAAATATTTTCAATAACTTTATTTACTAAAATATAACTACAATTTAGTTTATTTTGTACAAATATTGTTATACAGATTTTAAACATGTTTGTATCATGAATATTTTACAAAATAAATATTATTTAACCGATTTTAACAGAGATTTAGGTACAATAAAATTTAAAATATACAAGTTATTAGTTAAAAGTGATTAAAATTATATTTTTTTCAATTTTTGTATTTTACATATCATATTAAAATTGTTTATTGTATTATTTTTACAAAATGCTTTCATTTAAATAAAGTTCTTAAAATAAAATTTTAATATTTTATACAATTTTAATTGAATACAAATATCTTATTTAAATATTAATGTATGTATTTAAATATTATATCAAGAACTTTATGTATAAACACATTATTTATTAGACAGGTGCTCAGGTTTTTTCTATTACTTGAGTGTATCTAACCAAGATTGTTGGTTTGCTATTTGTTTAATTTTTGTATATAGAAAAAAACGTTTTGAATTGATGCCATAGCTATGCTATGCACAGACAATATATTAAACCTCTTGTATATTTTATTTATTTCCTATGAAATAACATTCTAATTCTTCCCTATTTTTATATCTAATATTGTTGCTTAAAAATATTTGAGTTCATTATTTAACAAAAGAGCTTGTGTTTTGTGTAACTTTTTGATTTAATTTATTTTTAGCAAAGCAGATAATATCAAAACATATATTACAATTTTATACAATTAGTTTTAAATTAACCCTTATTAGTGACTTACTTTTAAAATTAAGTAAATATTTATTTGTTACTGAGTTTTCACAAACCCAATTTTGTAAAAAGTGGAGTGTACACATGAATATGGCTATTATATTTGCATTATGGTGGTTGAATAATCAGCATATGTGTCAAAAAAGGTTTAATGATGCATTTGTAATTGCTCACTAATATAATGATAACTGCTTTGTGTTTGTAATATTTTTATATATATATATTTTGCTAACAATAGTACAGAAGAATTGATATTTATAATGTATGAGAAATCTTGCATTATGGGATGTTAGAATGAAATGTGTCAAAGCAATTATTTATATTTTAAACCATAACAAATATTCTACTGTTCTATCTACGACATTGGCAAAGCGCACTCATGTGGCCATTTAATATGAAGAACATTCTACTGAATGTTGTTATATTAGTTTATATTATGCTATATTGTTCTCACAATTGAATCAGATATTCATCTTCACTATACTACCATTATTGTTTTATAATTATTATGGAAATTACCTGTCTAAAAATCTATACATATTAATATCTTTTATAAAGAATTAACATATAAAGAGTTGTATTGAAATATTAGTACTTACTTTTTTTTTTTAAAATGACAAAGTTTACACAGTAATAGAAATGTGGATAGTTTTACTGGCATAAATATGTAACATGTGATAATAAAATTTTAGATACAACTATTGTGTCTAACTAGACCCATATAATGGCATGCTTAGGTGTGTTACATTCCTAGATCAGCACAGGCAAATGAGATGACAAGAATCTGTATCTGGCTGGGTACCTACCTATTGTTGTAAACTCCTTATAGTCACTCTCTTTTGCTTTATCATGTTTTGGGATCCAGTTGCCGAACGACTTAAAGGTCGGTATGACAAAGACAACTTCTCAATTCTAATGCATCAATCTATGCTTTTTCCTTTTATATTATGTCTTTTTATCTACACAGACAATTTCACCAAACTCAAATGTGAAGGACTTTATTAACAAAATTACCAGGTACAAAGTAACAATAAAAAACAGAACAATTGTTTGTAGATCAAACAAAAAATCCTTCACGGGACTCGAACCCATAGTACTTTGCACTGCAGCTGCAGTGAGGCAACCGTTTCAACAGCTAAATCATCCGTGCAGTCAGATTCCGGTGCTCGATGGTTGTAGTTGTATAGCAACTGTACTATGACTATTATCAGATAAATTTCCCTCATTTCGATGTAGTAATATGAAAAAAAAAATGATATTAATAATTTTTTATTTTATATAAGTGTTTCAAATATACAACACGCTATTCAGTCAACTAGAAAGGATTGCATTCCTAGTATTCACACGTAGTACGTACAGCTAAGTATATACGATAACCTTGAACTAGTTATTTCAATAACATTACAACTCGTTGTTCCCCAAACTTATAAATGTCAAAATGTGTAGAGATTACGTTAACAGTAAGTTTCAAAATACTTGTAAATGCATTAGAACTTTCGCATTGATGTTAAGCAGTGTCCATGTCTTTAGAGACATTTTGTTAACTCTAGACCGTAAAACCGAATAATAAAAATAAAATTGTATATTTCTGTCTTTCGTTTCTATACGCAAATTTTAATGACTGGCATAATTTTAATACTATAAATAAACCTAAAATAGTTATGATATATGTTGCTGTTAGTATTTTTTATACAACTAAGTTTAGCAAAAAGGGTACAGACCTACAGACCAAGTGTTGATAAGTATCATTGGCTATGGGCGCTTGTAACATCAAAAGCATAATGACTGCGTTGCCGAACTTAAGCCCCCTTCCTCTAGGAACGCTGGACTCCATACTCGATGTAAAAACTGCAGAAAAGAAGTTTAGAAGAAAATAAAAGTTTTATAAATAAACTGATAGGTCCAACAAGACGTTTAGGAAACACATTATCGATTTATCGGACAATAAGTTTAAGAATCAAATTTAATTGTCCAAAGATTATTACAGAATGGATTATTATAATGATAGAGATTAATTATAGTGATAACCAGAAGAAGTTTCTTTTTCTGTTAATCTACTAATTGTTTTATGAACACTGTAAATAATGTTTCTACTTAAAAAAAAATTAAGTAGAGCCTAAGAATAAATTGATCTTAAAATATCCAAGTAATGGAGAAACTCTCTCCTCTTTCAAAAAGAGAAATCACTGAAATTGGTCTTCGCTCGTTAGTGTTCATTGCTACATTGGACATGCTCTAGCGAACATTTAGCTATAACGAGGGTGATTGGACTGTGTTGTATCCGAAAGTATTCTAACTAGTTCGTAATATTTAAATTTAAATGTGATTAGTACTGTGTACAGTTATCGTATATAACATACAAAACAAAAAAAATATGCTTGTCTCTTTATAATAATAAAAACCATAATAAAGTAGTTATTATTCATCACTGTGTTAAGCTTTAGTATTATGGCCACAATGTCACCTGATGTTAAGTGACGATGTGGTCCAGCATAATGGACACGCTGTCTAGTGGACGGACTGGCTCTCAAGTGCAACTGCAGAAACACACCTATAGGTATTTGGCGGCACAATTTCATCACTACCAGACGAATTTCAAAAATTCTCTTTGAATTTGATAGAATAATAATTGGGGAAGGCATTTGGCTATTTAACATCACGTAACCACCAATAGGAGCAAAGTTGTATTGAAAGAAGTTACAAAAATGAGCAATATGATTAAATAATTTTTAGTTCCACCGGAACGAAGTCGCAGGCACAGCTAGTATAACATATACCGACATACAGTTTTGGATAGAAACGTGTGGTACGTAGATGTATTATTAAACTCGCAGTATTATCTAAATGTAGGTATTGATTTGAGTAAAATTGTATAATAACACAAGACTAGTTAAAGACTGATAATATACACATTACATAAATGGAAACCAAGTTTTTTTATATAAACATGTAGTGATTTAATGCAATTAGCATTCTCTGTTATCCATTTGTCAGTTTTCATGATATCGAGCCTTTTCAGTAAAAACATCTTAAGTGACAATTTCACTTTTTACAGAAGAGAGTATTTTCAATCCTAATTGAAAAATATTTTTGATATTAAAAAAAAATACTGTTTGTTCATAATTAACTACCGGCATATTAAAATAATAGCATACTGCTTCTAATTTACACAGATAATTTTTAGAAGGTTACAATAAAATAAAGAAAACAATCTTGACGCTTACGATCTTTTTCCTCAAAAGGCGACACTCGATATTGTGACGCAGTATTGGTTCAAGATGTGAACGAGTTCTGATTTTTCCTTCATAATATCCTTAATGTTTTGATTCTTTGTTCTCCATAATTTTAAATAGGAACTATCCTTTTCTATCTGTAAGTTTGCTATTCGTAGGAGGCAATGACATTGGAAATAGCATAGACTTCGCAATCGCTCACGTATACAAATAAATGAACGTTCGTAGAATACTTAATGCAAAAATACGGTAAAGTTGAAGATAAACTAGAAATAATTATCTTTACAAGATTATCTTTATTAGCTTTGTGCGTATCTGGTGAAAACTTATCTTCTGCAAATACTAAAAAAAATATTTATTAATATATATGTCTGATTTCGCACTATGAGTGTTAATATGTGAAATACCTCGTTCGATTATGTGTTGAAGTATTTTAGATATCTATTAAGTATGTTTAGACATATATTTCGGTATCTAGCATAGCGGTAAAATATCTATTAAATCTTCTAATTTATAATCCGTCGCTAAACACTTTTAGGTGTGACCAGTCAGGTGAACTTGAAAGTCAGTTCCTTCGTTATGCGTTTTTTTAATAATTACTTTTATGCGCTATACTATTTTTTTAACGTTTCCTTATCGCAGCTACTTCTACAGTTTCATGGAGACGGTGTATACGAAACAGTTATTTTTATTTCATACAGTCATTCACAAAATAAATACAAAGTCATTGAAAATAAAATGTAAACTATGGAACTATTTCACATTCTGAATAATACATACAATGATTCAATTTCATATATTATTGATTTGTGCCATACTCGTGAGCTTTAAACAAAAACTTCGGGTTTCGTGTAATTTTCTGAAGAAATTGATCTAAACCGTTAACTAAAATTAATTTTCAATTATAAACATTATTAAAAATAATGTTATTTAACGTAGTAAAACCTTTTGCATAATTATATTCATAATAATCTTTTAATAAATATATTGCATATGTGTTTCGTTTCTCTACGCAATTTTAACGACTGGCATCATTTTAATACTATAAATAAACGTAAAATAGTTATGCCATATGTTACTGTTAGTATTTTTCATACAACTAAGTTTAGCAAAATGGGTACAGACCTACAGATTAAGTGTTGATAAGCGGTTATCATTGGCTATGGGCGTTTTTAACATCATTACCGCACTTAAGCCCCCCTTCCTCAAGGAATTCTGGACTCCTTACTCGATGTAAAAACTGTACAAAAGAAGTTAAGAAGAAAATAAAAGAAACCTATAGCATAAATATAATCATATAATCCTTTCATGATTAGGAATAGGGGAATTTAGTAATTGTAGTATACATATCTATTACGTAGGAGTCCGTAAACATCCGTGTTGAAGAAAAGTTTATTGACCTATGCTTTCTAGACGCTTTATAAATATTCGAAGAAATATGAAATGTAATTAAGTTTCACTTCAAAAGGAAGTTATATGTTATCAATAATATGGGGGATAATAATAGACCACAATCTCACACTTTTCCATTTTTAATTCCAAAGTAAGCAAATTATATATATTATAGTGATCAAACAGCTGATATACCATACAAATAGATATAATATATAGATATTTTTTATTTAATATTACGGTAAACACTAAAGTCGACATTCAGATACAGAATAAAATAAGAATAATGAAAAGATGGATACTAGACTGAAGTCCAAATACGTGGTAACACATTGACAATACTTACACTACTTATAATATTAAAAAGTTGTTCAAAGTAACATTAAATATTGAACATTTCAAATAAAATAATAATAGTCATCTATACCTTTTAAAGGCCGGCAACGCACCTGCGACACCTCAGGTATTGTGGGTGTTATGGATGGTGGCAATCACTTACCATCAGGTAACCCGCTTCTCGTTTGCCCCCTATTACACAATAAAGTCATGGAAATAGTAATAACGAATTCAGTAATAAAAACTCAAATTAAATCCTTGTAAATAAAATAAAATAAGAAATGTAAAATATTAAAATACTATTGAAGGTTATGATTACTACCCAATAGTTAGTTCTGGATAGAGACTGCGACGATAGTAGAGCTAGCCGTACTACGTCGCAAGGTTTTAGATAAAAAGGTTTTTTATTAAACACACATACACATTATCAAAAATTAGTTTTGTCCTTGTAGGTAAAATACATTTTGCGCGACCTTTGAGAATGTATAATCCTTATTAAGTACCTAAAAGCAGTGTAATAAATAGTTTTATATAAATGCAATCAGATACTAGGGGTTTTACCTCAGTCATCGTTGTTTATACCTTAAGTAACTGTGTCATTGATACAAAATACATTATATTTACTTAATTTACGATTTTCTGTTGCGATCACGCATACAATTTATTAATATTTTGCTCAGCGGTAAGGTGAAGTTAATCAATTTATTGGCACTTTCGGTAAGCATCATTTATATTGTGTTGCATAATAATAAAGATTGAGATCTCGTCCGAGAGTCACGACTAACGATCTGCCTCAACTAAGCTCACTTACGCAATACGTTACCGTCTATAACGCATTTACTTTAGGGGCTGGCCTGGCCACATAATTCTATGAAGTCTTGATTATATCAACTTACTTTCTAATAACTTGTTTTAGATTTTTGATGTGATATAGGTTATTATAGGTTATAGATTTTTAGACTTAGACGGAATTTGCAATTTTTTTATGCTAATGTACAGCAAAGATTAAATTAGATAGTTTCTAAGGTTTAAGAAATAAAAAGTAGAAAGTAATCCTTTTTCCGAGTTGATGGTTTTCTCAATAAATTTCCGTACAGTATTCAATGATTCTTAGTTAACTTTAGCCGCTTCAGTTTTTTGAGCTACTTATTCAATATTTTCGTAAATTTAGATTGCTATAGAGGTAACTAGTTTCAAATTATTTGATTATAAAGGTGGTAAAATCGGTCATTGTAATTTTACGAGGTGAAAAGTTTCTAATATGTTTTTCCGTTGGACTTCAAGTACAATATTGGAAGAATAACGACAATTGAAAATTAACGACGAATATTCAATTTGAGGGTGATACTTAGTAAGTCCCGCACTGACTACAAAATACTATGTCCCATAATATCATTTTATCGTGTGATGTTTCGTCATTTCTTTTAATGTAAAATTCGACAGCACGTCAATCGACGCGATATCAGAACATGTTACCGCTGAACTATTATTGGTATGTGTTTATTTACCGCTGCAAACAAAGGTCATTATTAAACTCAAATTAATTACAAAATAAATGTTCATGGACTGCTTTTGGTCCATAAAGATTTTTAGCATTTCTATATTTCGGTAATTTTATGAAATTTCATTGACTGTATATCACAAAATTATGTTGGATGTAGGTAGTACGGAATATTTTAAGAACGTTGTAGGTTCAAAGTACTCTTATTTAAACCGAGGTAGTACACAACATAACTCCATACCAGCATGCAGTTACAAATATTGCAACATCTAGTGAACTTATTTAACCATTTAATTTATTATCTAATGATGCAATGTCAATCAATTCAACATTTAGACATTATCTACAAGATACACTCGTACAAACTATGTACAATATCGGACCCTAAGAATCACTAAAGTTTAACCTTCCTCTGTCTATATACAGTAATCTTTGGTAATTTATATTTACAAAAGATGTGATACGCTAGATTTTGTAGTTGTCCATTATAGTTTTAATACTAAAAATCAACGTCCATATAAAACGTCAAATAAAAGTCCAGTAAATCTAAAAAAATACTTTTTTGGCAGCAACATTAGCTTCTACGAAAAATTATCTAATCACATTACTCACATTGATTGCTTGATAATAAGTTTAAGACAAAAATGTTTTACTCTTAAAAGATTAGCAGACGTTACTTATTGCAAGATCAATATCAAAAATATCAATATCAATAGCAATATAAAAAAAACCTTTTCAGTACCATCACAAAAAATATCGTAATTATTATATATTCATAAATATTATTTACTATTGAAATAAAACTAATTTAAACGGATTTTATCGCGGTTATTTATTAAATATTGATCCCGACGTTTCGAAAGCTTTTCAGCCTTCGTGGTCACGGGGCGGAAAAGCTTTCGAAACGTCGGGATCAAAATTTAATAAATAACCGCGATAAAATCCGTTTAAATTAGTTTTATTTCAATGAATAATATTCGCGTAAACCTAAGAAATTATTATTTACTACGCACAAATCGTTCGAGTTTCTTTTTCTCGCCGTTTTAATGTTTTCTGAACCGGTGGTAGTATTTTAGAGTTCATTTGTATTTTGTAGAAGTGAACTTGAGTAAATATAGTTTATTTTAGGAATTTTAATAATAGAGTATACATTTTTTAATCGCATTCTTACAATAAAGTAAAAAATTGGTAGAATTTTTCATGAGGTTTACTATATCTTTAAAGTTACTTATTTATGCCTTTCTCATTTATAATCTTTAATAACGATGTGATCGGTAATGCTAAGACTTTAAGATTTGGCTATCAAGTGCGGCCCCTGAAATAAAACCATTGCTGCTTGGCGACAGATTTTTAAATTTACGATGGTAGTTAATTAGTTATTGTTACCGCCTGACTTAGCGGACATTACAAATGGCATAGAATTAATAAAAGCAAAAATGATAAAACCTTTGCTATGGTTTCATCAAGGTGTTTTCCTTTGTTGAAAGCCCAGGCTCATTGTCATTTAGCACTCTATTGCGGATTTGTCATCTCTCTGCATCATGTTTTAATAATTTAATAAACATAAGCACTAATAAAACCACATATAATTTCGTGGAGATAGAGAAAGAGTTAGAAATAGTCAAATGGCAATACCTTTTTTTTTTCTTGCTTGTTCTGTTTAATATAACGTCCAATTTTGCTATAGCTAAGTTACAAATTTTTGTGACCTCATAGATTTAGGGCCTAATTGTTTTAACCTTCGTTATTAACAAAAGTTTTGCTTTAGATTTTTTTTTAAAGTACTTCGTCTTTTACCGTTATTTCATCCTCTACTTGTATTGCTCCCTTAAAAATAAGATTACGGAAAAAAATATCTTTTACTAATTTATTTTCTATTGAAGTTATTTAAAGTAAATTAATTTATTAACTTATGACAAATAATTGCCTTTAAATCAAAGTAACACTTGGAAATGATTTTAATATTTTAACTAAATCCAGTTGGTATGAATCAATTTATTGACATAAAAATTTTATTATCATTGTTTGTCTGTATTCGATTAACTCAAGGATTTGTTTCAAGTAAATGTGGGTCATACAGATCTGTTTGTAAGATATTTCCATTTCAAGGGGTTTTTTCCAGTGACATTGCATACGATCAAGATTAATTCTTATCACCATAATTGAATTTCGATTGATTCGTGTTTTGATACATCACCAGAGCGATGAAGGTGCGGATGCCGCCATTTTTCTTTCACTTCTCTCTCATATCTGCGTGACAAAGTTTTGACTTAATGTTAAAATTGATTTCAAAACTTATTAAATCCGATAAAGTTAATATTTAAACGTTTCCTCAGCTGCCTTTCTTTTTCTTTTTTTTTTATCGTGGGGAAATGCATTTATGCATACCCTCCCAGCCCGGGGAGATTGCACTTTCAGCGCTAGTCGCCGGGAATACCCACTAAAACCCCACGGCCATCCTTCGCCTTACTGGGGCGACACGGGTTCGTGTCTGCAATCACCGCGTCACCCCGGCGACCAGCCTGGCCTGATGGTAACGCCGGCCCCGTCCAGGTAGCCTTTCGGATGGCCAGATTGGTGCAATGAGAGGCGGTTCCTCTCCTCAACGGCCTACCTCTAACAATTCGAAATTAGCGTTGGCTAAACTCCTTGCATGTGCGTAAAATTCTCTAGTCCTGCTATCTTATTGCATCTAAGGTCCGGTAGCTTAGTAGTTCATGGAGTCGCATTAGCTGCTTTGCTGAACTTTGATTCGCTGAAAGTATTTTGACATCTGTATTTTGGCGAGTGTCCTTAAGAGCCAAGCTTTCTCTTCTTACTTATATAGTCAAACATTACGTGCTAAGCTTTACGATATTCTCCATATTGATATTCATAAAGGAGTACGTTATGTCATGTGTTTCCATTCTCTGAAGCAGTGAATCTCTCTTCCGCCTGGTGTGTTCCTTTCTTACTATAATATTAAATCCATCACACGTAAGGTAAAGAGACATTTGTACAAGTTGGCATGAATTTGTGGGGAATTGGTGGAAAATAAAGGTATTACAATATGTTTAATCGCAGCATGAATGAAATATAAATATCTTATAAAAAGTACGTAATAATGTATGTTTATAAATTCATAAGAAATTCAAAAATGGTAAAACCTTTGAAATATTTTTGCTATTTTCGAATATAGTATATGGAAGTGGAATATCCTTATTAGGCAGTGAGAGTTTTGATTGCTGAAATTATAATATTTATGATGTAAACGATCCAAAAAACATCCTTAATAGTAGGCTTCACAGTTTATTATAAATATTTCGTAATCGAAAGTATCGTTGATGGTCGTGTTGCGACAGCACAGCTTTATAATTGTTTTACGTAAGAAGTGTCAAGTAAAATGTTAGGTAATTTTTTTTTACTACATGTCACACATTTTATTTATTTTTCATGTTCGATAAAACATGTCGTTTTACGCTATGAATATTATAAAAGATACTTCTAACAAGGGGGTTTCCAGATTTTTCTAATGATATGAATTTAGTTTACATATGTTTTATTTTATTTTAGTATGAATCAGTGTTTGATTAAAATTGCGACTGACGTAATGTGAAGCTGCGGTCGCAGATGATGACTCGGTAGATCAAGCTCTTATCATGCTACCAAGCGCTTATGCAGGAAACCACCTATAGGTGTTTGGCGATGATTTCGACTTTAGAGGTTTAAGTTATAGCTAGAGATTAGAAGAAGTGTAAAAGCTATCCCTGGTCTCAGGCAACACGGGAGTTCGAAGTGGCGCTGTGGTGCTTTAAAGTGGATTGTGTCGGGTGCTTACCGCCCGATGTGTTTTGCCACAATGCATTTACGCATTGCGATGAGGAAACCGTAAATAATGGGTTATATGTAGGTAGTAAGCGAATTCTTTAGAGTTTCCAACTGCTTTGTAAATTATTCCATTACAATGTTTCATCGAAATGTCTGGCTCATTGTTAGAGTCATACTCACGTCATTGTGCCTACTAAGAGCCCTCACATCATTAGCTGCAGTATTCGAGGTACTAGTGTGTCAGCAATGTTTCAATACAGTACTAAAACCTGTTTAATAAAGCAATGATAGATTAATGGTATTGTACTCGGACATTGTGTCGGTTTACGTTATTTCGAATCCCCTTTATTAAATGTAAGGTATCTATAGGTAAATTATAATATCTAATACATACAGGTGTATTCCGTGCTGTGCTTGAGAGCCACTTTCCCCAGTACGTTTAGTTTGTTACGTTTTGTTCTTGGGCGACATCGTCACCTTAGATTGATGAAATTCTATTAAAAACGCTAAATCTATAACAATAAAAATATAGAAATATTCATTTTTGTACTATTTAAAATATGCAATACATAGAAAAAACAAAATAACGATTATAATGAGTTACTTTGGTATTCATATTAATTTATAATGAGGAGTATCGTCGAAGTCAGCATATCGCCTTGATCTTTGGAATTTGCGAAACTGGTTCAAGGTTTCGCAGTTAACCTTAGCTATATCTAATGTCCCAATTTGTTCACAGAAAACAATTCTGGACAGCATTTCCCACGATGACAGCTCGTTTACTGGGGATGGGTACACATCACTTGCAATTATCTATGCGACGCTCGCGATATGCAACTGGTTGGCTCCGTCAATCATTACCATCACTGGTCCAAGAGGGGCCATGATTATCGGAGCTCTAACATATCTGTAAGTAATTCATTCGTATTTAATAATCACTAATATTATAAAGATGAGACAATAGTGCTTAAACTCATTAATCTCAGAATCTACAAGTCTGATTGGAAAAAATAATTTGCGAATTTATAAAAGTAAGGGATGATATCATGGAACACACTGTATTGAAATTGAAAAATTGGTGATTACTGTAATAATTTCTGGTAATATACAATAAAAGTACATAAAAGTTATTTACGTAAAAACAAATTTTCAAAATCAAGTTACACTAGTAGTATCAAATTAGGTATAACATACTACGTAATAGATGATTTTAAAATAAGTTACGTATGAATATACAATAGTATCAAGAAAGTAATTCTTCAATCTATAAAAACTACATTAACGATTTTAATGAAATTTTGTTTTTAGATGATTTTATTATTTTGTCGAGTATAAATATATGTTTTTAAGGCATAGCACAAAGCTTGGTTGCTCAGATGGTCTCTATTTATAAGACCTATCGAGCAATATAAAACTTCGCATGTTGTTTATGTACATTAAATGCTATAAAGGTGATTTTAGTATCTCGTTTTACTATCATTACAATATCAATAAAATCTTTGATCTAATTAGTTTAGATTATTATGTAGCACATGGTAACTATGAATCTTCTGTTATATAATATTAAACTACATATATTAACTCAGCATTAAGTAAATTATCTTACATTGTATTATGACCTCTAGCTTTGTTAGTGAATGGAGGAGAGAGGTTATTATAAACATTACGTGAATGTTCATTATAAATTTTGCATGATATAGTATTTATATGTGTAGGTTGAAATATAGATAATTATATAAATTAAATTTAAACAACAACTTAATCGATCAGAGGCTATAGATCAATGTCCAAGTTGTTTCTATCGAATAATTTTGTTTACATGAAGGATCAAAACTAATACAATATTAATTGTGAATATATTAAATGGCACCAAGTTTTGTATATTAATTAGTTAGGGAATATTACGAAGATATTACGTTGTTAAAATATATACATGTTGTGATACACCCATACATCAATGGATATTAGTGTTTTTAAGGATATATTAATTGTGTTGTTAACATGTAGCGATAGCCTTAACATAATAAATTGATGATTCAATACACAATAACTGGGTTTTCTTGACATCAGATGTATACCGTACCAGATAATATGATTTTGCAATAATATTTTATTGCGTATTAGTGATATCCATAATCTATATTAATATTATAAATCGGACGCGCTAATCTTAGGCACTACTGGTAAAGTATCATAAAATATTTTTATATGTGATATAGCAATAATTGAAAAACGCTTTTGGCTATTTAACATCACGCTACAACCAATAGCAGCAGAGCTGTATTAAAAAAGATACAAAACAAGCAAAATTCAATACTTAAAATTCTCGGTCTGCGCGAACGAAGTCGCAGGCACAGTTAATAATACATATGATGATATTGATTATATCCTAACGGGCAATACAATGATGGATTATTAATGTACTGTATGTACACGTACTAAGTATGATAGGTTGATCCTCCCAAAAGTAGATCTCCGATGTTCGCCTAATACACGATAGTTTGGAAAATTCAAAAGTGAAAACTCATATAGTAATTATAATTGTATAATATAGATTTAATCATTCATATTAAATAAGAAGTAATCTGATGTCACTCTACAGCTATTAGAAAAGAAATGGTCCCATCACATTAAGTTTTTTGGGCATAATCGTTACACATCCATAAAACGATACACACAGATATCCACGAAAAAAAATTTCAATTAGATTTTCTTAGTACATAATGAAATAAAAGAATTTAAAAATCATGTAGTGTGATAATGAGAATATTTCTCTGGTTAAAAAAACATTTGCAATGCCGTAAAAACACAAAAGATTTAAAATAATGATCATTGAATTCTCGAAAATGGCCCAAAAATCGACTTTGGAATGTTGAGACTTTTCGCGTTATGAGGCGTGCAATATTGAAATTCATACCCGTATGCTCACGTAGTAGCTATATAGTTTCTACCTTTTTAAATGGTAAAATTTAAAACCAGCAACATTATGCTTAATATCAAAAAATAATTTAATGGAACGGATAGTACCGTCGCAGAATGACTGCAGAATATATGGTAAGAGCCGAAATCTAGGTTTTGCCCCTTAGGTACCCTTGCCTTAAATGTCATTTTGGTAGTCTTGTGTGCTCTCTATAAAGCCCGGTAAAGTTTTTTGTAATATCTTTTACTTTGTACTACATTTGTAACCTAACTAAGCATCATTATTTAATGTGGACAAATCAGGTTACTACTTTCCTCTCGCCTCAGCGGAGAGCAGACTTTTGTTAGGGAATCGGCCGGTGGAAAATCAGGAATATACACTATTCCTAAAAACCCACTAACATCTGTCGCCTTTCTGGTATGCAATCGCGGCCATCCACTAAACGTCATTTATGAAGCGATGACAGCTCAGTGGTAGTGTGTACGACTTTGTGTCAAGGGACGTAAGTTCGAATTCAACCACTTACAATGAGCTAGAGCTTTCGGTGAAGGAAAACATCATGAGAAAACCATAGCATGGTGGTAGGGCATTTTCTGATGTCCACCTGGCTAGCTATCACCCTCAAGATGAAAATCTGCCGCCAAATACCAATAGGTGTGTTCCGGCAGGTACACTTGACAGCCAGTTCCTTCAAAGGTTTAGCGTGTCTACCAACTGACCCTTATCGTCACTTAAGATCAGGTGAGATTATGGCCATAAGGTTAAGCCTTAACTATATAAAAAAATTTTTTTTGAATATGTTATTACACTTTCAATGTGTTATTAAATACGTTAAGATATAAATATATGTAAATTGTTTATTTAATAGACAATGAATTTTGAATAAATTTGCACATAACCATTTCTGAATAGAATAGTTTTTTGTTTCATATTTCATAGAGTGTAATTTTTCAGTAGTCAGATTATGGTTTTAGAACTTAACTTTCACTCCATTCAACTACAACTTGCCAACTCATTTTTCTAAGTTTTATTATAATTATATTTATATTTCGGATTTTTGGGTCAAAGAACATTTCAGCTCTTGCAACATTCAAACCACTATCTTGAGATATGAAATCGTGGGTTTCTCCGTGTTTATTATTATAGCTTCAGCTCGTACGGTTTCTTTTTATGTTTTGCCTTTTAAGGATATAATATAGATTGTTGTTTAAAAGCCGGTTTTTGAATATATTTTGATGTTCTTTTTGCACAACATAGAACGTATTTTTAGTGTTTGATGCTTATAAAAACTTACCTAAAAATACTTCTTTCTTTATACACTTCTAAAATATTTTATACGTATTTGTTTTTTTTTTTTAAGTATGTTTTAAATTTAGTGTAAGTGCTTAGTTAGTCTTACGGAACAATACAAGTCTTTCCGTCTCATTGTAGGCTACGATTTTTCTGAGTTTTAGTTAAAATAAAATATAATAGATTCTTTGATTTTATAACGTAAATCACGTCATTGCAAGCACTGCCAGAATAATAATTTTTAGTACTTTCACTGATCATTTGTTTGTTGGGTCTTACCAGAGGTTGGTTCAGGTACTAAAGTATATTAGGTACTGTACAGTATACAGGTACATAAGTCATTATCATACTGATGTGAATGTATTAGTGTCCTGCGATGTTTTGTGATACATTGTAATGTCATTGACTTGTAAAATATTCAATATAACTGCTTATGTGTATAATTTACTCGATTTAATTGATGCCTTTTGGGTGGTTTAATAAATATATAATACGTATATACCAGTGACATTTTACTTAAATTATTGTACCTGCTTGTTGAAGGCGGCGTGTTCTCGAGCGTGTATATGATTTTACTTCAATAAAGTAATTTTCTCATCTTTTGTGTATTATTTTAATACTGTTGTGTTAATGATAGGAGTTGTTATGTAATCTATGTTTATTTATATCAAGGTTTAGAGCATTAAGTACGAGCATTAAACTAACGAAGTCAAAAAAAAGAATTACTGTAACCCTAGTACTCAATAATAATGCAAAAAAAAATTGATTTGCTTTACCAAATATGCGTAAATAATTTAAATACTAAAAAATTTAAGGTACCTCTGCCTGTTTCTTTATACGGGAGTCTGCTTATAACTAATAATAATGAATTGAAATTATACATTTAAAATTTCTTTGACTAGTTTTTAGTATATGTTGTAGTACATTTTTGTTATTACTTTATAGGTTTAATATTACGGCCACAATGCCACCTGATGTTATGTGACAATGTGGTCCAAGATTGTGGACACGCTAAGCCTAGTATTAGGACATGTAGACCAAGTTATAGGGATATAATAAATCAAGATGATAGTGTTAATATTATCGGTGTTGCGGCTGACCATAGGCGATGGTAACCATTTACCATCAGATGAGCCTTCTGCTTTTGTGCTGTCCAATAGCAGAATAAGAAGAAACAAGTTTACTGTCCAATCGATCGTGACACAGAGAATTATGGCTTAGAGTAAGAAAAAGCCGGCAGACTTCGAAATAGAACTTTAATATTTACATAACAATAATAACTTTTACTAGATAAAATAAATAAAAAATATTTTGACAGGGAAAGGAAACATTAATTGTAATCAAATGAAATAAAACGTCATCATATCCATATTAACCTTATAAAGCGGAAAAGTTTGTTTATTTATTTGAACGCGCTAACTACCAGTCGGATTTCAAAAATACTTTTTGTATTTAATAGATTAATTACTGAAGTGATGATAGCTCAGTGATAGTGTGTAGGAACGCCGCGTCACGGGACGTGAGTTCGAATCCAACCACCTACAAAGAGCTTGAGCCATCGGTTAAGGAAAACATCATGAGGAAACTAAAGCATGGTGGTAGGGCTTTTTCTAATGCCCGCCTAGCTAGCTACCATCCTTATATATTATATATTGCACTTGTAAAATAATATAAACCAGACATATCTAGAAAAAACACTATTTTTAACACTCATGATATTATTGATGCCATTTTTGTTGTTTAAACTTATAGTTAAAAAAGTTCTATCTTGGTCGTTCGTGTGTCTGTATTTCCGGATCATGTATGTTATCACGATAACGACCGAAATTATTTACTGATCGAGTCTTTTTTTTTCATACGCTTCAGTATAATTAGGAATAGAACCCTGTTACCTTTCAGGAGCTGATACGATATGGTTTAACTATTATTAAATTAACAAAAAAAATGAGATTACGAGGCGTGCACTTTCCGAAACTTTTTATTGATTTGTTGACAAATATTGCGGATCGAAAAACAACTACTTGGCTTAGTGGTGGCTGGAATTAGCAATTATGCCTTAATAAATATTAAATTTAATTTTAAACTTTATAAATATACAATTTAAAGACATAGAGTACATCCAGATTCAGTATGTTTATGAGGATCCATACCATACCATATACCATAAATTGTTTTTTGTGGGTCTTGAATCCACGGCACTCAGTGCGGCAGTAGCGGCGAGGTGCCTCGACGTTTTAAACCTTTATGTCAACCGTGCAGTCATTTTTATATCTAAAATAGAGTTCCTTTTATGTTAAATTACTGAACTTATCTGGACGGGATTATGAAATGTTATTTAGTTTTTGGATTCCATTATCCCTGTTTCATATAATTTTTTATTTACTTTTGCATGCTCAGCGTAGTGGGCCGGTAACGGATAATAACAATATATATTCATTTGTATAGAGTGCTCTATATAACATTACGAATACATCTTCAACAACAGCGGAATTAAAGAAATGTAGGCCCCGTTATGACGGTGTTCTGTGTTGAATTTTAAATAAGCCCCTCTGTGCTTTCTGCTCGACCGAGGTTTTTGATGACAAGTTTTTCGATATTTGAAAATGTTTATAAATGTAAGGTAAGTGAACGGTTTCAACGTTCAAATAGAGACGAGAGGTTTAACGAACCTACAGTTTTGCATTCATAAAATTACTATTTTTATAAGGATTAAAAAAAAATAAGATTTCGCTTTAAATAAAATAATCAAGAAAAGCAACATTTTATAAGATAAATTTTTTACTTCTAATGTCACTTTCAAATTGTAATAAAAACTATATCTGTTATTTAGATCATCATAAATCATGATTTGATCAATTCTATGAGTTAGTAACTAGTACTTCAACTATAGTAACAGCTAGTACCGATCACCTTGTGGATATTGATATGTGATTCGTAAATATGTTCAATTAGAACGTGTATGCATTTACTTTGTCAAGTGTTTGTCTCGTGTCCTTGACGCTGAAATAGACCAATATACTTTATGCTGTCTACAACTTTAAAGATATTTGAAGTGAAACTTCTTGTGGTAGGGTTTGAAATTCTGATCCGTGACCTTTTGAGTACGTTTGTTCGGGTAAAGTCGGCTCGAGGGTATTAAGAGAGCGAGAGAGATAGTTTGATGTTTCACTTCTGTCATGTGGTCTTAAGTCTTAAGCACACACCGTTTTTTTTTTAATTCTACGCTTAAATGCCCGTAGATGCACATATAATACATTTCTGACATTAACCCAACCCGTTTTATTCTTTCCTTCATATATACTTGCCCACTATAAAATAAATTCTCCGTTATTGTTTCGGTATCTTATGCTGTTATAGTATTTTGTGTACCTACATATTTCCGCGGACACACCTTCACTATTCCAGTTGAGCTAGCTCCAAGGCTGGCCGTTGATTTTAAATATATTTACAGGTACCTACCTATTGCCGTGACGTTGCGTCATTTGATAACTTGTCCGTATTTAGGACGTTAAATAATTATGAAAATATTTTAATGGCTTAAGATATAGTTAATTCCAATCTATATCAATATTATAAAGTGAAAAAGTTTGTTTGAACGTGTTAATAATAGCTATAGTCGGAATAAAAAAAAGGTTTTGATAAAGCAATCATTAAGGAGAGTTTTAGTCCATTTAACATCAAGTCCCAAGATGAGCAAAGCTGTATTAACAAAGTTACAAATACAGACAAAAATTATTATATAATTTTTGGTTTCACACAAACGAAGTCGCGGACACAACTAGTACTGTTTATATGTGTAGTCTTATTACTGATTTGATGGAACTTATATTTTAATTGTTATAATAGAAAACTAAGAGAATATTTAGAGTGATTTTACATTCTCAAAGTCGATATGAAGAAAAGTGTAGAAAACTAAAAATTATATTTTATTTATGTTAGAAATATTTAAAATATTAAATAATATATATTATTTACATTTATATATAGGTTTCAAACATATAGTCGAAAATATTTACAGAGTAAAGATTGTATCCAAATAAATTTAAATTAAAATTGGTAACAATATCTTATATCGATATTTTCATTTAGTTTGAGAGCTTTGTCAAGCAATTGGATAGTTACAGTATTATGTTATTATTGTTTTGTAATGTTTTATTTCCTTGAATATTTTAATCTTACATCTGCGTTTATATTTGAATTAAAATTACCTTACCCAATAGTCTAATTAGTATCTGCAACAATTATTGTTTCAGTATCATAAAAATAACTAAGAATTCATATTTTCAATATTTCAATACCGTACTAATAATTTTAGATCTGCTAATACAATTTTCATAATAATTTTAAATGGGGTCTTAGCGATATTTTGCTGCCGAATACGTTTATTATAGCCTCGCTTACCAAGTCTGTTTTGCTATTTACAAAACCATAAGTGGTTTCGCTTGTCTTTCTTTCAATTCTCAAGGTACGTGTAATATTAAATAATAATATTTCTAAATAAAGTTACAATAATAATGCTTTTGTTGACCGTGAAATATAAAACTTTATTAAGCAATAGACACAACGTTGCATGTGTAACTATAATTGAATGTTTAAAGCAACAATTTATCTTTGCATATATATTTTTAATTTCTGTAATAATTAATAAATAAACGTTTTTGTCTTTGCTCTGTATATTTTACTGTGTTAACATTTAGTAATAGTCTTATACAAGAATTTTATAATGAAAAAACCTTGTATATCAACGCGGTTTAATGAGCTTAAAAGTTTTATAACCCTTAGTACAACGTTTTAATATATTATATTAAACTAACTGTTGCCACTGCCTGGTACTTTGTCCATATTTTCTTTAGATTCATCGTATTACCACCTATACAATTTCTGGAATCATTAGGATAATATATGGTTCCATTCAACTTCTCAAATGAATAAGTGAAATCCAATCAAACATACTTACAAATAACCTATATAATATTATTGTTGTTGTTATTTATTTTCATTATTCAGTATGTTCATATCTAGAAGTTGGTAAAGGGAACACAGTTCAATACCTTTGCTGCTCTATTTGTCTAAAGATATTTCTTTTTTTCTTTAGTACCTAAACGACAAAGTTTAGTATTATCAATAAAAATAGCTGAAATGGTTGTTTTACACATTACCAAGAAAGTCCTGCAATGTTTGAGGTCTAATTTGGACTACCAGGCGATCATATATTATCAAATAATTTATTATAAGACTTAAGTTTAAACTTTGACACAATATCTTCCAGATAATGAACTATGTGTGTATGAGGAAAATCCGCTTGCTAATGTTAATCGTACTTTTATATACGATATACCGGTTTTAGTTTCTCCTTTACACCCCACAAAATTTAAATCCTTAATTACTTTGTTATTTAAATAAAAATCAAATGGTATTCGATGTTAGACACTTTAACAGAGAAAGTTTGATCAGTTTTAGCTTATTTTATAAAATCGTTCATCATAGTTCGACTAGGGTTTTAGGGAAAGAAATTGGAAAAGTTGTGCTTAAATGGAAAACATGAAGAATATAAAATGTTTTTTTATAAGATTTTTATATTAATGCTAAATCGTATCTCTCGATTATAAAAATGGATATTCGTAATTACTTTTTGTTGTAATCGTTATCCTCTAGGAAAAAAAAAACCAAAATAGTCTTGTATAAAGGACAGAACGTGTGTTGATTTGGAATAATAATTAAACCATTTAAAAGATTAAGTAACAAATTTTTAAGGCAACATAATTATATAGGATAACACATTTTCCAAATTATTTGACGATTCATGATTAAAACCAAGATGGTATTTCCCAAAATACGTCTTGACTGCGACTCTGTATAAGTTAATGTGTAAAGTGTTTTATTATCATCAACTGTTACATTATACCATACTTAATTAAGTGCAAAAAACACTTGTATTCTACAACTTTCTGTGATATCATGGCTGATAAACCTTAAAACCTCTGCAATAATGTCATAACCTTAATTACAGAGACCTTAATTACATTAACGCATGTACAAGTACGAAATTAGGTTGAGTTATATGGTTCTAAAAATTGGTCCAAAGATTTATATTTAATTATTCGCATCAATACATTTACAAAGTATAGTTTATTTAGACTGATAACGTTATAGCACATTTTTGTTTGATCATAACAACTCTCTAAACCTATCATTGTAGCTGGTGACTTAAAGTTTGCTATGGATATTCTTCTCACATTGTGGATACACACGAGAAAAGGAAGGAAAGGATGTACGATTATACAGCCTTAATAGGAAAAAAATGCGAACGGAGTAGAGGGCGTCAGCTAATACATTAATAAAATCAGTTGAAGAAGGTACTATACTCGCCTGTAAAGGATATTCAATGTGATCATTGTTTTTTTCTTATTTTTTGTTGCATAAACTATGTAGTAGAGGTGGTAGATTACAGTAAATATATGGTTCACTATTCATTTGAGGACATGAATATTATGTGATCTTAATAAACTCGCTATTAACTTGATTTATTTATATGCGCATCGTAAAATGATTAATAATACAAAACACCTCGTGCAAACAAATGGAATGTCGTCAATGTATGAATCGTATTCTCAAGATGGATTCCAGAGTATGAAATTAGTTCCTGTCGCTTTTGCTTGCATTCACCAAACCGCAACCAATAGAACATGGGCTCTCCACTTTGAGTTTGAGTTGCGGTTCCGGGGTTTAAGTTTTGCATAATAATTCACGATATAAATTTTGCGACTTATTAATGGGTATTCATCATATATATTTGGGGTATTTTCCTTTTCCTCGACGCTAACCAGACTTACACTTATTTATTCCTGGTGTCAATGTAACAAGCGAGCTCCGTAAATCTAGCTGTTCGTTTATTATGTTGGTGCTCAAAGTTAGTTACAATTTAGACTTTCTTATTCTCGACTGTATGAATTCACTTCGTTTACGGCATCTTTTGCTCTCTACTATTCTTCTTAAAATAGCTTAATAAAATCATCGTATTATAGGAAATCCCAATATGAAGTAGATAATATGTAGTAGATAACATCTTCAGTATATACATATAAAAACATTTGTGATTCGTTCAATTTCCTTTTTTTATTATCTGTGGGCGTAACCAATTATTTATTTACTTAACTTAATCAACAAGATTGTACATATTTCCCTTAATATAGTAAAAACAATCGTTATATATAGAAAAAAATATTCAGTAAAAAATAGTACGTATTATTTTCTTACTTATTGACTTCTTAGTCATTTAGTTTTTGTTTAAAATATGAACATAAATGTATTACACATGAACTAAAAGCAGTGACAATTTCTACATAAAAAATTATATATATTCGAAGACGTAGGACGTTACCCAAATCCTCATGAATCTGTATCAGTATCTCGTGCGTAGTGAACTTTGAGTTTAGCTAACTTCATCAAGTACTTCGGTAAGAAAATGTACTCTCGTATAGGTGAAGTTAGAATGGAATTATGTATTTGAGATAAGTTTGTTGAGAGAATATTCGGACACAAGCGAAGTTTTTGGCGGGATCTTGATTTGTCATATTGTGATTTTTTATTTTATTTAATATACTTAGTTGTTTAGCCCTATATTGTATAAATTAAGGTGACATTTTATGTAATATAGTGTAGCTAAAGAGCATAGGTGAAGTGAATTGTGAATAATCATTCGGAACATGATGTATTAGTTGTCACAAAAATTCCCAAGAGACCTTCAACAAGAGAGTGTCTCCATCTTGTTCAAGATAGTATCGTCTACTCGAAATTCCCAAATCTTATTAATTAAAAATGGCAGTCATAGTCTAAGTTGCCAAGAATAAAAAAAAAGAAGACACAAGCGATTCCTACTAAACTATTTTGTTAATTTTTTTATTTATGTTTAAAATATTCCTGTACATTATTAATGGTATTATCATTATTTAAAAAAAATGTAAAAAAATATATATATTTAGTGGCTTTAGACGACATTCGGTGTATCTTCCTTTCTCAGCAATAGCCGTCCTTTTTTAATTTTAATATTTTCTGTTGCGGTCAAATTATTTTTATATAATTAAAAATTAAGTTTCTAAACCTGTTTCAGCTTAGCTGTATATACATAAATTTATCATTTTATTAATATATTAATTCCTCATCTGCTACTATGAAAATACCAGTTATTCCACAAAATTGTTTATTCATATGTCCCAAGTGACACGTATTAATTTTTCAATAAAATGATTAAAATCAAAATTTTTATTGTAAATTTATTATTAGGTGTCAAAACACCAGCCTTCAAGTACGGAAAAGAGACAGTTAAAATACGAAAATATCGTCAACTCATATGAGATAAACAATCGAAGGTTGTCTCTGTCATGTCGATTGGTTAACCTCTTGGCATCTAGATTTACATAGACTGACCTTTTTTTTTTGAGGGTTCATCCGCTACTTTCACTTAGTGACGCGGGATCGAACTAGCGCGCTCCTGTTTCAGTCTCATAGTAAGTTGAACCCCACGACATGGATGGGTAACCTGGCTTAAGCTGCCTCCTCATACTGCCAATCCAGTAGAGATTAGGACGGGCGCCCCAATACCTCGATTGCATTTCCTTAAGGTGGCGTGAGCCCATGAACGTATCAGTCTCTACTACCTAAACAAGCTAATTCTGAAATATAACAAACCAAGAGAGTGTTAATATGATGAGCTTGTCACAGTAGGGTACAGATTTATACTATTCCGCCTGATAATTGTATATATCGCGTAACGGTATACGGGTATTACATATATTATATGGTAATCGCGATGCAGTCAGACACAATTGCGTTGCTCTACTACCCAGTTCGATTTATAACCTTATCTATATGTAACTTTTAAATGATAATTTGAACTCTTAATGTCAGCTTAAAGTATTTATGCACTATTACAGATGGACTGCAGATACATATATATTTATAATTTTGTTACAGATTCTTCATAGTGACGTTCTTGTTTCCACGGACGTGGTTGTTGTATGTGGCGAGTGTGTTGATAGGTGCGGGCGCTGCAGCAATATGGACAGGGCAGGGCAACTATCTGACGCTGAACAGCGACGCAGATACCATATCCCGAAATTCTGGTATCTTTTGGGCCATGTTACAGTGCAGGTGAGTTTTTTTCCTTCTATTACTAATAGGAGTACTATAACTAAGTATATCACCAGTTACTACATTATATCTTCTTTCCACGGACGGTGAGACGGTGAGAAATACTGCGCATTTGACTTAAAAATAGGTCAAATAAATGTATTTATTTTATTTATTTATTTACTTGTCAGTACTTTGCAAAAGTAACAATACAGTCCGTTAGTAAGCACATTACCATTCCAAAAACATTGTCCAAAAAATCTTCTACTTGGACTTAAAATTAAATAACCAGTGGATTATATGGACTGAAAGTTTTAAATGTTTTGAAAGCGACCAGCAACATTATGATGACATTAGTATATCTTTATAATGTCGTTCTGGCGAATAAGTGAAAAACGAGTTTCTTGTGATTCTTGTATTCGCATGAATTCATCGATCAGAAAAGCGTAAATAAAAAAGGTCATGGTTCTGTATATTTTAAGTATTTCCAGATTTTATGTTGTTTCTCGTTGTGCGAATTTAATATACTTTGAAATTTTACCTGATTATTTCGTAATCATTAGTCGTGAATTACCCGAACGCCTTCTAAAAGATTAAAAGCTTCGGTTTTAATAAGGTATTACTTGATTGCTGGGCTCTAAAGGATACTTGATTGCCTTGGTCTCAAAAATTCTGTACAGTTGAGAATTTAGTATTCTGGTATCAGTTATTTGTTCAAAACTTAATATTTTTTTTATTTCAAATATATTTTATTTAAAATAGAAAATATAAAAACTTAATTATTATTTCAATTTAATTGTAACATTTATCGGGAACAGTATTTGAAGATATATGTTCGCGGCTCACATAAGTGTCACTAAAATCTCAGATTATAATTTACGTATCAAGGCCAGTTTTCGATTATAATATTAACTCAAACTCGTCCAAGTGAGAAAGTTATTACAACTTGTTCATTTAAGAAATATAATAAAATCCATAATTAGCTAATTATTTGTAAGAATATTTTAATAATTGTTTTCACTAACGTTACATTAATTATTATGCAAGTTTTCAAAAATTTGAAAGTAGTTAATTCAGTGTAGTGTTTTATTTTAAAGTCGATTATATATTTTTGTAAAATTATGGTTCAGTGGTTGCGTCGATGTTTTGATATTCAGTTGCTGTGGACCCGAATCCTGCAATCAGTCTAGGCTTTCGGTTAAAGAAAAAATCGTGATCATAATATAAATATTAGTACCTCTGTTAAGAGATACTATATTCCAAAACAACTACAGAGATGGCCTTATAGCAGCACTTTAGAAGCAATTCCTTTATTCCAAATCGTCACTTTAGGTGTGTAAGTGAGACTGTAGCTAAATACTAGACCTATAAAAAATATATGATGCCATGGTGAAGTTTAGTAGCGATGAGAACATTGTTGATCAAATTTTTTTTTTTTTTTTCATTATTACTTATATTTAGAAATCTAAGTAAATCTAAGTTAAATGATTGTGTTAAAATTGGAACGTTTAAAATCATTTCTCATATATAACATCTGTTGTGAAAATATATTTGACGTGAAATCGAAAATAGTTATTTAACAGTACAATTTTGTTATCATTTCGCAGCATGTTCTTCGGAAATCTATTCGTGTTCACACAGTTCCAAGGGAAGACACAAATCGACTTGGCAACGAGGAATGTCGTTTTCGGTGCACTGACAGGTGTATGCGCGGTTGGGATTGTGTTCCTGCTAGTGTTGAGACCGACAAGACGAGCCCCGGCTCTCGATGAAGCCAAGGTAAACAACATTCCCACTAATATCATAATTCATTTATGTCACGGTATGTGATATGCAATATGTTGTTACCCGTTATTCGTGTAACCTAGTTTTTCGATTGTTTAAGTAAGACCACGATCTGTCACCAGCTTGTTATTGTTTTTCAGAATGTACATTGGACGATGATATAATCAGATGCATTTATTCTAAGTCTATGTAGGTACTTTCTTCATGCCAGATATTCTTTTAAATATCGTATTCATTGGGAAATCCCCGAAGTGTATCGGTATATGTTTGAAAAAGAAAGTGTGCGTGTATTAGCGTAGTAATTGTGATGCTTCTTTAGGATATATATAATTTCTATTTTATTTGATGCTTAATAAATATTAGTGGGATAAATGTGATTTGACTAAAAGACTTTATTAAACTGATAATGTTTTCAATAATGTTATAATTAATATAGGTATTACACTCATACACACACGCATTTGTACTCGTAACGGGAGAATGTAGCCAGTAAATCTGACTGGTAAACGTGATGGTTTTTTACAGCATCCCTGGCAACGTGACTAATATAGTTTAACTTTAATATTACGATCTTTTATTTATCTAAACTAATATTAAAAATAGAAAATATTTGTATTTTTGTTTGTAACAAATAAACTCAAGAACTACTGGACCGATTTTAAAAATTATTTCGCCATTGGAATACTACATTAGGCCTGAGTAATATAGGATATATAACATTTATTTATAAATTGATTAAATAACATTTTAGCATCACGCGAACGGAGTCGCGGACACTGCTAGTAATAAATAAAATCAATCTTATTTAGACCGTCTAGAATTTTATATTTCTCAAAATATTTAAGTGATTTTAATAGATTTTGCTATCATACTTTGGACCAGAAGTGTTCAAATTTATATTTGAAGAAGATCTAGTAGCAAGCAGTTGACAGTCAATGTACTATTGTAAATTAAAATTGCAATGTTTGTGAAAGGTCTTTTACTTTAAAATTAAACAGGTAGAAAATGAATGTGTCAACTTACGAATCACAAATTATCCTTTCATGTTAATGCATGACACTATACATCACTCGTGTACTTGCTTTTCATATAATGATACATGATTACTTAGTGCCAGCCGTAAGTTAGGTGAATAAGATGACAGAAGTTTCTTAGAAGCCGTTTAGAATTTCATTTCTAATGTAGATCCGGACAATTATGTTAATTAAAAAGATATCTTTTTCAAACATAAAATACTGAAATCATGAATTCGATGTTTTGACATTAAGCTGTTAGTTATTAAAATATTATTAATACAAATAATGCAGAAAAATATATATATCTTAACGTATTTAATAACACATTGAAAGTGTAATAACATATTCAAAAAAAAATTATATAGTTAAAGCTTAACCTTATGGTCATAATCTCACCTGATCTTAAGTGACGATACGGGCCAGTTGGTAGATACGCTAAACCTTTGGTATTTGGCGGCAGATTTTCATCTTGAGGGTGGTGGCTACCCAGGCGGGCATTAGAAAAATCCTTACCCCCATGCTATGGTTTCCTCACGATGTTTTCCTTCACCGAAAGCTCAAGCTCATTTTAGGTGCTTGGCTTCGAACTCACGTCCCTTAACGCGAAGTCGTACACACTACCACTAAGCTATCATCGCTATTTTATATGTTTCGTCGATAAACATAAAAAGCTATGATGATGGACTACTTTGATCACATACCTTAATATGTCAGGTAATTTTGAATAGGTATATATTATTATATTATACAGCGGAGAAGTTGGTTTGTTTCAACAAGCTAATCTGAGATATTACTAGTCAGACGACGAAAAAAAAATAATTGATACAGCAGTCGTTGAAATAGGCTTTAAGCTATTTGCTTAACATGACGCTACCAACAAATAGCAGTAAAGCTTTACGGCAAATCTAAAAAAACGGACAAAAACTATGAAATATTTTTTAGTTTCCCGCGAAGGAAGTCGCGGTCACAGCTAGTATCTTCTGTCAGGTAACTTTAGATAGGTGATATACACAATATATCCTTACATTTATTGTTAAGAGCATTATAAGCAAAACCAACGATCGAAGCTTGTAAGTGAAAAACAAATTGTCCATAACACTGAAGATTATGTTTAGATAAATATATTTATTTAAATATAGGATTAATTTCAGGTTGAAATCGTTACTCACGACACTGAAGGTCCAATGGATGCGTTCAAGGGCGCTCTAAAGTTGTTTTGCACAAAGGACATGCTTCTATTAAGTGTCACATTTATCTATACAGGTAAGAGTGTTCAATAAATCCATATTTTCTATAGTTTATAGGTTTAGCGTTATGACCATGATCTCATCTGATGTTAAGTGACGATGTGGCCCAAGATGGTGGACACGCTAAGCTTAATGACGGACTAGCCTTCGGGCGCAACTATTGAAACACACTCGGTATTTGGCGGCAGATTTAAACTTGAGGGAGGTAGCTACTTAGGCGACCATTTGAAGAATCTCTACCACCATGCTATGGTTTCATCACGATGTTTTCCTTCACCGAAAGCTTAAGCTCTTAGGTCCACTAAGCGGCGTCCGTACACACTAACAGCTGAGCAATCATTGTTTCATAATTATAATATAATTCGTTAATAATTCATATTGTCGGGTAGTAGAATATGGCGATTGTGTTCCATTAGATCGTGGCCGCCATACATCAGTTTCAAATACTCTAATGATACTCATTAAGAATATAATAACTTTATTGAGGTTAATCGAATGAAATATTAAGAATCGATTATCATATACCTCAGGCATTCGGTAAGGAAATTTTATTAGAAGAAAAAAAAAATACATTCGTATACAACTTACTGGCACTACGTTTTTCTACTCAACTTACTTTACGCACCTCTCACTTTAATATAGTGTTTCAAATACGTATTTAAGGTGTTAATTTTAGTTGTGTGTGGGACTTGACACACATACACTTTTTATATTAAACTAGCTGACCCGATGAACTTCGTATCACATAAGAAATCTTTGAATTATTCGGCTTTACTTACACAACAATACACAAATAATACACAACAAACAAACAAATAATACAAAATAAACAAAGAGCTCATTAATTATAAGATACCATAGCAAATTAATGGAAATCAGATTGATATATAATCAGTTTTATCATAAAAGATCGCATAATTAAGTTTTATTAATAAATAAAAAAACCGGTATGTACTTAATACCAGACGCCAGAAGTGAAAATTTCAAGGCGAGGTTATTAATAATAAAAAAAAAACTATAATATAGTAAATAAATCGTATTAGCGCAGCACATACGCTCGCTATATCGATACTGCATGCGATCGATGCGTCACGTTCTCTCACGTATCTCTGTCACCGAGCGTGATAGCAGTGACCCGTTGAATGTTGCTCTCCTGCTTCTTTAGTCGACTCGAGCCGGCTTTAACCGAACGAGCGTCACGTAGTCTATCATTTCAGTTCAATCGCATTCAATACCAACAAAATAAAGTGCTCAGTCCACCTAAAATTTTCACTTCAATA
This sequence comes from Actias luna, assembly GCA_039707435.1. Taxonomy (NCBI): domain Eukaryota; kingdom Metazoa; phylum Arthropoda; class Insecta; order Lepidoptera; family Saturniidae; genus Actias; species Actias luna. The sequence continues at coordinate 5,874,602 of JAZHAC010000003.1, forward strand.
AGGGTATAGAAAAATAACTTTCCACAAAGGCCAGCTCATAATAACATTTTATCTCAGTCTCTTACAGCCTAAAACCTATATATACATGTATAGCTATTGCTTTTTTGTTACACATTTTCGTTTCATTAAATCCAAATCACACCGTCTCAACATAAGTTTCACTTCATAATTCAAAATCACGCACAATTTGGAAAAAAACATTCATAATTTCATAAACGTCTGTCCACTGGCCGAAATTCGACCATAATTAATTTCAATTATAAGTTTGAACATTATTATTATTAATTAACATTATTAATATATATATATATACATACATAATATACATATACATATATATATATATATATTAATCTATAATTTATTCTCAATTTAACCACAGACTTTAACAATAAGCAAAAAAGGAAGAAGAAAAAAGAGTATAAATGCGTGTTTGTGTCAAATACATGGTAATGTGTGTAATGTTTTTGTATTGATTTAATGTATGCATTATTTAAAAAAAATGCATCTTCATGCATCATCATGCATTAAATATGTATCTGCTTTTTTTTAAATTTATTTGAAGTCTTTTTTAATTAATTTTCGACACAGAGGTCAAAAAATGTTTTTTTGAATTTTTGTTTGCGCATCACTACTGGATAGCTTTCAATTAAATTTGGAACGGTGGTAGCTAACATTACGGATTAACATTTAGGATAATTTTATCCCATAAGAAATTGTACTAAATGAATCTTTGAAACTAGAAATCATTTAATCATTTTTGTCTGTGTTTGTTAATTTTATCAATATAGCTTTGCTCCTATTGGTGATATCGTGATATTAAATAGTCTTTTTCAAAGATTGCTCTGATGAAACATAATTTGTAAAACCCGGCTCGTAATTCCTAGAATTAGCGCGTTTAAACGACCCATTTTTATGGAATAGAGGGTAAACAAGCAAGTGTTTCACCTTATGGTAAGTGATCATGGCCGCCCATGGACACCAACGACATCAGACGTGGCTCTCAAGTGCCACTGCCGGAACACACCTATTGGTATTTGGCGGCAGATTTTCTACTTGAGGGTGGTAGCTAGCCAGGCGGGCAATAGAAAAAAACCCTATCACCATGATATGGTTTCCTCACGATGTTTTCTTCACCGAAAGCTGAAGCTCATTGTATGTGGTTGGATTCGAACTCACGTCCCATGACGCGGTGTTCCTACACGTTACCACTGAGCTCTCATCGCTTTCGCTTCATAATATTAATTTAGATAATTATGGAAAACATAACAGTTGACAGTCAGATAAAGACGCATAATAAAAAAGGATACATACATACTGAAGCTAAAACACATGTTAACATATTGACAATGCTATAAATATTAAAAATATAATTTATGTAAATTGGGTTACTACTGCGGTCTGCGGTTTATGCATTTTGTAATTTTAATTTCTATATTGCGTTGCAGGTGTTGAACTGTCCTTCTTCAGCGGTGTGTACAGCCCGAGTATCGGTTTCACATTACAAATGGGTGAAAACGCCAAACAGTTGGTCGGCCTCTCCGGTGTGTTTATTGGAATGGGCGAAGTTCTTGGTAAGTTGAAATAATTAGCAAAAGAAGTAGGATACAGATATGTTTGGAGATTTCTCTTCAAATGGTAGTTCAACGGGGGAACTATATATTACCTTATATATAAAATACTCGTGTCAAAGTGTTTGTGGTAGCACACCTCCGAAACGGCTTGACTGATTTTTATAAATTTTTTATATATGTTCGGTTGCCTACCGAGAGTAAATATACCGAGAATAGCCCGTAAAGTGTATTTCATACCGTTGGGTGAATTGGCTGTTCTACACAGATACTTTTTTCTGTGCTGTTTGACAATATGGTTCAATCATTTGGTTGAAATCTGAGTTGGGTTTTGAGAACTCCTTTAGGTTGTTTGGGACCTAGAGCCTCTTAATTTATGATCAGTATCGCTAGAGCGATCTTTTGGTGTTGCAAGTTTTATTTTGTCTCTTTTTTTAATACTTGACAATTTCTAATTTGCCCTGATTCCCTGATAGATAGAATTCCGGACATGTTAGCAAAATTCCTGTCATCTGGTAACCCTAGTTGGTCGGTAGGGTTGTTTGTGCCTTTATTTGCATAAAACATTCGATATAGTGGTACGTTTAGGTCTATTGTGTTCCAGGATCCGACGATCATATCATATTATCGAAATTACAAGAAGGTGCGACTCTTGTTGTTGTATGCTGTGTTCGAACACACTAGTACCTCATGACGTTAATCCCAAATAAAATTAAGTATAAATTAGAAGGCGAGTTTTTTTATGCTTTCACGCCTTGACTACGTAACAAATTATCATGAAATTTTGATACGCATTTTTAGGGGTATAGATAAGAGCATGGGATACTTTTCATTCAATAAAAATGTATTATTTTCAAGAAATAGAAAAATAAGCTGTGGTTCGATGTGAACAAAAACGCGAGTACAGCGATTGGATTAAATTCTAGTTTATTTGATAATTTTCTGAAATAAAAAATACATTAGATAAAATGAGAAAATAATAATTTACTCATAAGCAATATTGTAAATATGACTAATTGATATAAAATAAACTAAGTAATTAAATATTATATAGAATAAGCCTTGTAAATATTAGAATTAATGTCAAGTGTCTTTATCAACACGTATCAGTTCAATCGACAGTAATTTCATCATATTTCAATGAAAACAGTCTTTCGGGATTTACGAAAGTCAACCTATTTGCCGACATCGCACAATAATTCAAGTACCTACCTGATAATACAGGTATTATTTGTTACGAACAGAGCTGTGAAATTCCATTGCAATAAACGTCTTAGCAGTTTATTTAAACTCGTGGCATTCGACATAGGCTTCAATGTATGCAAATATATAAAACTGATATGTCTGTTTGTAATGTCAAAATAACTATTTACTATATTACATTTTACAGTTATTTAACAAATTACTAAATGTATATAAAAGTATATACGATAGTTATTTTAAAATGTTGTCTGTCTTTCTGTCTGTCTGTTTGTTTCGACTAGTCTCTGAACGGATCGATTTTGACGGGACTTTCGCTGGTAGATAGCTGATGTTATAAAGAGTAACAATTGAAATTGGTCATTGTGAATAAAATTTTGGGACATAATTTCACACACAACAAAGCAAACTACGTAAACCTTAAAGTACGGTATCTACACAGCGGATATCTTTATTTATAAAAATTTGGAATGCATTTTATTTGCAATTTATATATAATTTAGCACATTAAATTCTATGAACACAGCTATAAAATTGTATATCAGCACTTTTAAATAATAATGCATATATAATTTCATATTATCACTTAAATAAACATGAACCAAATATACAAAAATGTTGTTACCTTTAGGTGTAACTCTTTCAGGGAGTGTTTATTAAATAAGCAAATGGAGATGTAGTGGCATATATACGCGACAGGGTACGCGATCATCATATACATGGTGCCAAAACTGAATCAGTGGCTTTCTTTTAATTTACTACATGTGAGGATCGACCAGTGTATACAGAGTTACTGGAAGTTTTGTAGGATGGCATGACAGCATGACCCCTAATGAATCGCTTATCTCTTAAAGGTCGCGAACTAATAAGTTTGTTAATTATTATTTCTGTTGAGTTGTGGAACGGTGCTCCTTTTAGAGTATTCCCTCCTTTCTACGATATTAGGGCCTTCATAAGAGACGCGAAGAGGTTAAGATGACAGCGACGACTGGCAATGAATTTTGGTTCATTGTCAATCGCCGCTGATTTGGATCGTATTGTGCTTGTCATAGGGTACAGTGCAGTTTCTTTTTTTATTTATTTAAAAAAAAGTGCAGTTTTGTTGCCACTCTACGTAAAAACAATAGATATGTAGAAACTACGCATATAACTAACTGACAAGTACGGCTCAAATCGTCTTCTATAATTCCGCAACAAGGGTTTTTTTATATTTACAAGTGGTGCTATGTAGTATGGCCCAAATCTTTTCCTATGACTACAAGAAAAATCAAATATTTTGATATTTTTTGTTTATATTTACAGGTGGTGCCATGTTCGGTATTCTCGGTAGCAAGACGACCCGCTGGGGCCGGGACCCGATCGTAATCATGGGCTACGTCATCCACCTGACCAGCTTCTTCTTGATCTTCATCAACTTGCCCACGGTCGCGCCTTTCGGCGATACCAACGAGATCTCCTACATAACTCCCTCGGCGCATCTTGCGATGTTCTGCAGCTTCCTCCTTGGATTCGGCGATGCTTGCTTCAATACCCAGATATACTCTATACTCGGGGGTAATTACTCGGACAACAGTACTTCGGCGTTCGCTTTGTTCAAGTTTACTCAGGTGGGTTCGTTTTGCTATTGACATATTTACACAGTTTAAAAATGTGTTCTTATTGTATACTAGTCTCAATATTTATTGTGCTAGTTACAAAAGACATGGGTGTACGAATATAAATCAGTTTGGAAGAGTCATTACATTCTGTGCACATTCATTATTAGTTAATTAAAGTGTATCGTAAATTTTCAAATTATTATGATATCGATTGTGAGGTCCCAACCATCATACACCGGGTGTAACATTTGTTATAGAGATGCGTTTAGGATTATCGCGTATCGGGATCAACCTGTATATATTCAAGGATTTGACAGATTAGTATGGCCTGCAACAGACTGGTTTGGGATCATCATTCACATGGTTGATAAAAATGCGTCACGAGAAGTCTCTTATAGTTGGTAACGTTTTGGGTTTTTTTTTATACTTAAGGTTTAGCGTTATGGCCATAATCTCACCTAATCTTAAGTGACGATACGGCCCAAGTTAGTAGACACGCTAAACCTGTGGAGGAACTGGCTCTCAAGTGCAGCTGCCGGAACACACCTATTGGTATTTGGCGGCAGGTTTACAACTTGAGGGTGGTAGATAGTCAGGCATTTGAAAAAGCCCTACCACCATGCTATGGTTTCCTCACGATGTTTTCCTTCACCTAAAGCTCAAGCTCATTGTAGGTGCTTTGATTCGAACTCACGTCCCTTAACGCGAAGTCCTAAACACTACCACTGAGCTATCATCGCTTCAAGATTAACTGCAACGACTATCCAACTCTAGACAAAGTTAAATGACGTCATGCCAGTGTCGACACCATTTGAATTGCCGCAATCTCGGTGACAGCCGTTAGTTTTAGTTTTATAATAAAAAATTGTGCTTAAGATCACACGACAGAAGTGAAACATGACTATATTTCCTCGCTTCCCTAGTCGCTTCGAGCCGATTTTATCGAACGAGCGTCACACAAAAGATTGCAGATCAGAATTTCCATGCCCTTTTTTTGACGTGGGGAAATGCATTTACGCATATCCTCCTAGCCCGGGGGACCGAGAGGATTATGTGGCACTCCTCCGTCGCTAGCCTCCGAGAATACCTACTAAGACCTTACGACCATCTGTCGCCTTGCTGGGGCGACGCAGGGTTAAGCCTGCAATCACCGCGTCACCCCGGCGACTGGCAAGGTCTGATGGTAAACGTTGTAAAATACTAATTATAAAAAGGTTTTTTTTTATTTAGTCATTGGCTGCAGCTGCTTGTTTCTTCTACTCATCGAAGGCTCTGCTGTCAGTGCAGTTGATTATACTCGCGGTGTTAGCATCTTTGGGTACGGCGACGTTCTGCCGGGTCGAGTGGTTGGGCCGGCAGAGAGCGCGGGCGGCCGCACTCGAGGCTATCGAGGACAAGACCTCTCCCGCTCATGCACTCGCCGATAACGCCCTACACTATGACTGAGAGGAGGTCCCCGCGTTATGACGCCCCTGGATATCCTCTCAGCGCCCCTTGATACCCACTCAGCGCCCCTTCGCCCCCTTACCGTCTCCGCGGTTCGCTCTTACTGTCGCCTCGTTTCCCTCTCACTTTCCCCCAATTTCCTTATATTGCTCCTCGTTTCCTTCACTGCCCCCAATTTCACTATCACCGTCCACAATGTCGCTCCCAGTGCCCCTCCGACTTTCTCACTGTTCCCTCATCCCGTTCTCACCGTCCCTCGACTCACTCCTACATTCTTCAATCTAATGTTGAACTTTGTTACATAATGTTTATGTTTAATACCGATATTACAAACGAATCATTGTGTCATAAAGAGTTATACATTGACACTTTTAAGTTAAATTTGTAAAATAATTGGATATGCTAAAATTCAATTCTATTGCTAAATGTATTTTACATATCAGTAAAAAAAAATAGTTTAGTATACCACGATTGTTTTACCCACTTAGCTCAAATATATTGGGAAATGAAATTGTAGTTTGTTATACTATATGACTTGTTCATAATTATTGATGTTTAGGTATGACCATTTATTTGTACTTTGTATATAATTAACAAACCCTACTTAAAATTAATAGATATTGTCTGAAATTTAACGAATTATCCTTTTCATACTATTGGTTTTCGTTACGACTATCTTCATACCCATCATTCTTATTATAATTAGAGGTGCGCACCGTTTGGAAAATCTCTATCAAATACTTAAAAAATTAAATTGGGATTTTTTAAGACTTGCCCTTAGAACATGTTTCTTCGAAATATTATTTTTTAAATATGTATTTACATGAAAAATTACAGAGTTATAGACCTAATTATAATAAGTCATAGTTTGTAGGGAAAAATTATGTATTTGATTTAATTATTAAAATATATGAAAGGACAAATTACTGGTAGGGAATGAAAGGGTGATAATTAACTCCACAGCAGGATACAATGTAATTTAAAAACAGAATTATCGACAGATAATGTAAGTTAAAAATAATATATTAGTCGTTGTTTAACGAAAGTTGTACAAGTACTAATTTTCAATTATATTATTATTTAATAAGTATAGAATATTTCATAAGTATATCTACGTTATGACTTGAAGTGAAATCTATTTTTTTAATAATTCACCACTATTATTTGTATGTATGAATTCAATTTTAACATTCCGTTTCCAAATGATGTATTTATATTTTTGATATTATATAAATATTTGACAATGTTACTGAATTTATTATACATATAATTTAAGTAGGCATTCTTATTTAATTATTAATAAATTAGATATAAAAAACTATATTTGTTTAAAGATTTTATTTTACACCAATTATTAAAACTTTACTCCATGATAATTTTACTAGATAAGTTTAATTATTGTCAAGTTCAAGTGAAACCAGATTGAATTGTTTATAGTTCAAAGATGATAATATATATTTTTTCTATTCTTAAAGTATATCTATAAACATTATATTAAATTACACTGGTGAACATATAGTAACTATTTATGATAATCATTCAAACATTTGGTATGTCTGTGTACAGTGTATTTGTTTTGACATTCCAGTAAGAAAGTAAGGTGCTGCTATTTTATCGAATTGATATAAATATACATTTAAATTTTTTAACAATATTTTAATTATCAACATTAATTTTAATTCATTGTTCATTAATTTTTGAAATTACCTAGCTAAACGTAATTAACCTAGTTCTGTATTATGTAATTCTGTTCGTATTTTGTGTAATAAATTTATTTATTTATAGACATTATAATACAAAAATCAATAGTTATAATAATGACTATGTACATGCACTTCAAGCTGTCATCGATCTTCCAGAACAGTTTTAATAAGCGGGGCAATATTTCTTAGAGCATCATAAAAAACTTGAAAAATATAAAGAACTATGGCTTAAAGGATGTATATCCTATAGGTGCACTTTAATTGAAAAATAATAAAAATACTAGCCTATAGATATGTTGAGAAGATTTTGGCGGAATCTTGATCTGTCGACTTGTGATTTTTATTTTATTTAAATAAAAATTTTGTTTAAATTTTTTGGCCCTATGTTGTTTAATATTGCTGACGTTTTAGGTGCTGTAGTGTAGCTGATGCTAATAAGAAAAGTTAATAATAAATAATTAATCGGTTCATGATATATATGATATGAATTTTCATGAAAACTCTCTGGGACAGTTTAATCTAGCGTCTTGTTAAAGTGCAGATTATGAAATGATACTTGATTTGCAGAGTATTAGAAAACTTTGCCTTTTCCTTAAAATGAATAAAATTTAATAAAAAAAACCTGTTAAGGTCTCATATAGATATATTGAATGTAAATATTCTATAAAACCTTTTGTGACGGCTTTAAAAGTTTCAATACATTAAATACTCATTTATATCTTTTATAAAATTGCTGTGTTAGCTTCGACAAAGAGAACCGATATCGAAATAAAGTGTTTATTTTAAATGTGTATGTAGTACATACATTTTTGTATGGTCGTGTAAAATGTTATTCTTACATACCTTGCAAGTAGGGTTACCATTAACAAATTTGAAATCTTTACAAAAAGCTTGACATTTTAGTCACAGAATCTCAACATTGCCCACTTAGTTACAGTGGCATAGTAACAGGAGGAAGGGTATTATTATACAAGTTGTTACTCGTATTTCGTCTAAGCAAAAAAAACTTTACAAAAGTCTAGAAGTCCGGACAAATCCGGAAGTATGGTAGCCCTACTTGTAAGATAACTGTACAGAGCAAATTACGAAGAAGAGTTGATAATGATGATCTAACATGTAAAATAATGATTATTTTTATTAACAATATATCAGTTTAAAATATAGGTTACAATCAGATATACTTTTTTTTTAATTGTGTTAAAAGTAATACTAATATAGTAGTAATGTAGTAAATATTCTATTACTTATACCATCTTATATATAATAATATACTTTGCTTTATAATGTGCAGCTGTTATCTGTATTATTGTTAAATTGATAGGTATCAATATTTCAGCAAAAGCCATGTAGTGGTAAACAATGCGCAACAATATTTGTAATCATTTGTGTTTTTACTATTTACTTTCTATTAAATTTGTATGATTAAGTTTTCAAACATCAAATTGAAAGATTAATCTGTAAATTACATGTAATGTAAATTTGGCAATACCTCTACTCATAGACATTCTTTTGCCTATTGCTGGACTAATGCTTTGTAAATCGAATTTAATAAGAATTTGATGTAAGAAGTTATAATTAGAAATAAAAACGTTTATAAGTTATAATTGGCTTTTTACATTAATGTTTAGTAAATAAAATAAAATCAGGACCAGATTAGAATCAATTTTTCTTCCCTTTTCATTGAGGGTGGTTTGAGGTATGAAATTGAAATTAACATACAAATATGTGATGTCAAATAAAAAAAATCTTGGGTAACGCAATAATAGCCTTATAATAGGAAATTGAGTAACATAAACAAGTTTAAAATTCATCCAAAATTTAAAGTACTAAAAGGCCTGTTCGATAATTGATTTTCAAATCGAATAGGGTACTCCCTGGACATTTACCCTTAAAATTCGTCAAATATAAAGATAATGAATTATTAATATTAATAGAAGTATGTGTAATTATACTCTCATGGCACACCTCTTTCCTACTTGTCCTTAGTAAATTTTTATTGTATTTGTATATTGTGTTATTTTTTACATAATTATTTAGACAATACATGTAGATCATGCTACAATTTTTAATGCAGCAGTTTAATCTTGATCATTATATTTATTTTTATATACAAAATATTACTTGGCTGGATGGTACTTAGCTATGCTGGAAAAATGTAGATGGTGCTACTCTTGACAATCAGATTTTTTATGATTTTATCAGCAGTTTCTTTATATATAATTTGGATTTCTCATATAACAATTTTATTTATTTCTGTCTATCAGTGCCATTATGATTTGTTCCATTTAATACTATTGTTTTATTCAATTAATCTGTAGTGGTGTAACATTTGTTTATGGGGTTTGCTAATAGTTATTTATAATAGACCAAGAAAAGGTATATTAAAAGAAGGGGAACAAATCCACACTCTTCGTGTTGACATTATTAAAAGGAGATACAATGCAAATCAATCTATAACTCTTCATTTCGTAATCGTCTTGGGATGAGAGAAACAGGAGCCCACACCAGGTCTAAAAAGTCTCTATATGGGTTGTAACAAACTTAACAGGCTATAATATCAGCATTTATTTTTAACTTCACAAATTTATCTAAATATTGTTTTATTTTTGTAAGACATGGAAAACTATCACTCAAATATTCATTGCTCATTGGAAATGGCCTTTTAATATAAAAACAGACTTTCATACTCAAAATAAAACAATTTTCTACATACTAATAATATCTATATTACAATAAATAAATCTAGTTAAAATATGATTATATTATTTCTTAATATCTTCATCTTGTGTTTCACCCAACTTAAAGTCCATGGGTTTATCATATCCCATCATTTTTGCATAATGTAAAGGATCTGTGAAATGTCTAGCCTCTACAAAAAGAGGTACACCTTTAACATGCATAGATGTAAACATTCCTGGTATATCTGGCACTGTCACATCATCTGCTTTGAACTCATGCTGTGAAAATAATAATATTGTATTAATATTTTATTTGTTTTTTACTTTCGCAAGGCTTTTGGTGTGTCTGAAAGTTTCACTCTTAATTTCGAGTAAGTTATAATTATCAATTGTTTATTACTGTGATCAATTTTGCTTGTACATTAGTTTTAATTTAAAGTAATTATTCAGATACTTGTGTATGATTTCTATGTCCACAAAATGTTTACATAAATTCCAAGTATAATTCAAACAATGAAAAACTGATAATCATTTTTTAAATGACCAAACCAAATACAAAAATTGTAATTTTATCTTAAATTATAACATCATTATAATTACAATAAAGTTAAATATTAACTACTATAGAACCAAATTTATACAAGTGGATTTTATGTTGCAAATTTATATAATGTACATAAATATATATAAACCTTATAAGATTAAATAGAGAATATATTAAAATGTTACAGGTTGAATTCTGCAAGCCTCTAAAAAGCAATATTAATTATAAATAATAACTACAGTGCGTCCATAAAGTAAACAATCTTACCAATCTTTTTGCTAGAAAGAAAGTTATTGTAGTTGCTTTATATGTAGATGTTGATTTATCATAGAATATTTCAGTTACATATTTCTTTGTAATAAAATGTAGCAATAAAGGCGTTACGAATGTAAAGAATCCCACAACAGAACAAAGGGCAATAAGTAGAGATGTACTTCCTATGGTTGATGCCTCCCTTAATATAAGAGGCTGTAGCGCTAGTCCGGCTGCACTGGAGCTTAAGGAAAACACCTTGACACCCTTAATCTGTGGTGTAAGGGGTCCGTAGTATATTTTTTCTAGTTCAGTTTCATTCTCTTTCAGTTTTAAAGTAAAACTTTTATTTGAAGAATGAAAACCATTTAAACACTTCAAATTAGACACTATTTCCTTTTTTAAATTAGGTTGTAATAAAAGTTTGCTTTGAGAGTAGCCATTATGAATACATAAACGTATCATTTTATTTAATCCTTATCTTATTTCGTCTTAGAATATAACAAATATTAAATAATTTAATAAAAACACATTTCTATACTCTTAAAACAGAATTCCTACAATTGACGTATGACACTGACAGTGACAAATCGAGGCGACTACTACAATGCCAAGTAGTTTTTCTTATGAGCTTTGTATTAAAATGAGTAAAGCTTAGAGTTAACTTACTACAATAACCATCCTTAGAATCAATTTTGAAAAATATGAAAGGCACTGATCCTTACTAATATTAAATAAAATAAAGTTAAATTTTGACTTCTACTTCTAAACGTAAGCTTTTTTATTACGGCTTGATTTCTCTTACGCTGTTTTTTATTTTTATTTTTCAAGAGAGAAACATGGCTGACTTTTGATCAGAACTCTTATTTGACGCCAAGTATCACAAAAAATTCGTTTATTATTCGAAAATGGGAGTAATAGACTCTATAGAGGGCTGAGTTACCAGGACTGAAAAAGAAGAAGAATATTTCTCTGACTACACTATATAAAATAAAATTTAAATCACAAGCTATAGGTGCAACGTCCAAGTCCAGCTATAATTTTCAAAGACGATGCTCTGACATTAATTGTGTACGAATGCTTATATTGCGGCTCATTGAAAGTAAAGATAACATTACATTTGATCAAACTCATAGTCAAAATGCTTTGTATTTATTTATTGCACGCCTTATAACCGAAGCGTCACTTCACGCAAAACAACTGATTGTTCAAACTTCAAATATCAGATATGTTTATCATATATTGTACTTATAAAATAATATATACATATACATATCAAGAAAAACCTTATTTTTAACACTCATGATATTTTTGATTCCGTTTTTGTTATTTAAACTAGTTAAAAAACTGTTTAAAAAAGTTCTGTCTTGGATGTCCGTGTGTCTGTATGTGCGGATCCTGTCTATTATCATGAAACGACCGAAATACTTTACTAATCGAGACTTTTTGTTCTTACGCTTCAGTATAATTAGGAATAGAACCCTATTACTTTTCAGGATCTGATGCGATGTGGTTTAATTGTTATTAAATAAACAAAAATAAAATGAGATTATGAGGTGTGCACTTTTGATTTTACAAACTTTTTTAAATAAATAAGCGACATTTTATTTAAAACATATAAAAAAATTTGTTCTGTAGAAATAAGGGTGTAGAAAAATCATTTAATTATTTTACATTAGTCGATATTATTAATCGTGTTACTGCGTTTCTGTTCTCCGTAAGTTCTTAAACATCGTTTAAGAATAAAGAAAATAATTCTGCATATATAATAATATATACTATTCATGTTGTTGGTAATACAATGATTCTAGAGATTAGTCAGGTAATGTGCAGTTCACTTGAATGGATCCATAAAGTTTAGCTATTTATTCTATCCTAGAATTATCTACATAAGTAAACTCAATATTTTAGCTAAGCTAAACTATAGTAGCAGATTATCTTTACTGGGTATAGCTAAATCCTATTGGAACGGAATAGATAGGTTGTGACTGAAATGACTAACGTGAAATTAAAAGAACGAAAATGATGACTATAAGTTTAGTTGATCCGGATGAACAGTGACAAATACAAAAAGCTGGTCATTTTAACCTTTTTTTTTGTTATCGTTAGTAAAAATATATTTACGTACTTCCTCTGGCAATTTGTTAGGGAGGCTACGAGAAGGGTTTCGCAGGACTTTGCTAGTACAAATAATCCGGAACATCCACTAAAACAACTTGACGAAGACTATGCATTCTCCTCCATATTGCCTGAGACCAGGGACCGCTGTCGCACTGCTTTTATTTGGTCATTTCAACCTACACAATTGTTATACCCATTTGACTTTGAAGTTTCAAAAGGTATGATTATCGCATTTGATATATATATATATATATATATATATATATATATATATATATATTTTATACAGGGGAAATGCATTTATGCATCCCCTCCCAGCCCGGGGGGGACTAAGAGGGGTATGTGGGACTCACCCGGCGCCAACCGCCGAGAATACCCACTAAAACCCCACGGCCATCTGTCGCCTTCCCGGGGCATCGTGGGTTCGTGCATGCAATCACCGCGTCACCCCAGCGAAACGTTTCCTCAGCTGCTTTTCTTTTTTTTTATCGTGGGGAAATGCATTTATGCATACCCTCCCAGCCCGGGGAGACTGCAGTCTCAGCGCTAGTCGCCGGGAATACTCACTAAAACCCCACGGCCATCCGTCACCTTACTGGGGCGACGCGGGTTTGGGAGGAACCGAGTAAGCGCCGCTGCTGCACCGACGATACACGGCCCCAGTACCTTAAAATGGGACTCGAACCGCCATCGTCCGTCCAGGGTAAGGCCCAGACATTTCATCTGGGCCCCAATCCCGACCCTTACCCCGTCTATGTAGAGCCTGGCTCCCGGTGGTGGCCCCCGACATGGTCCATGTAACAGCAGGGCCTCCGTCTTCTCCAGCCCCCTAATGCGTTTGACCACTGAAGTAACACCTTCAGTGGCCAGGAGTTCCACATCAAGCCACTTCCGACCCTGGGCTACGACTAAGGTGTCATCCGCATAGCAAATTAAGCGAACTCCAGAAGGGAGTACGCCGCGGAGCACCCAATCGTAGCCCATCGGAGCGGTCCAAGGACCGAGCCCTGTGGAACCTCACAATCTGTCGGGCGCTGGACAATGGTACCTCGACTGTCCACGTAGGCGACCCTCCGGTCCCGACATTTGCTATATGACTTATAAAATTATAAATATTAAAATTAATTTATCTGATACGTATTTGATTTAATAATTGCTATGATGTTAAGTTAATGAGAGCCATGAAAACTCACTGTAATAGATTTTTTTTTGTAAATTTTGTATCGCTGGATTATCTAGAATGTTAAAAATTAACGGCATTATCTTTCAGACAGTAATTAATTGTGCTATTTATACTACAAAGTTTCGGCATCGTAACACCAGAAATCAATTATTGAGCGACAGGTAATTAACAACTTATTTCATTGGAGGATCTTATTAGTTGTAGTAAGTGTAATAATTATACACGTTAACATTCTGACTACAATGACTAGACTTAGATTTTAGAAAAAAAAGTTTTATAACTAGTTGTGGCTACAACTTACAGTGAACTTTAATTATGTTTCATATAATTTTAGAACCTATTTTTCAACTTTGTTGACGTGGTATTATTGTATTAAGCATAGCTGTTATTATCAGATTTTTCATATATTTAGTGCAGCTTAACCATATTGTCATGTTGTACAAAGACGTTCAAAATTAATTTACTTTCGTTTCATGGGTTAAAAAGTATTCTACATAATATATATATGTTAATTTAGTTACTTCATCACAAAAAATTTTATAAAAAAAAAACACGCTTCCGTCAAAAGAAACAGTTCGCTCAATCAATTTGGAGCTGATGATATTGCGTACATAAGTTCAACCGACAATATTCATCTGAAGAGGACTATCTTTGTTTAATAGATCTTTAATTAAGAAAATTGACGACTTATTGATTTACTAATAATATGTTAATTTACTCGTTATTCATATAGTTTATTCTATAGATCAATGTATAACTTTTGTACAAGGAATGTACCTGTAATTTTGTATTTAACAATCTTTAAAATTAAAAATTTAGAATTAATAGTGCCATCGTTTGCTAATTGTTATTGGTTTTGTGGTGGTTTTAGAAGTTGAATCTAATGGTGAGCTAGAATACCTATTATTAAGTCTGTGTACAATGAACATGCAGTGACGCCAATTAGAGGAAAATTTCAATTTACTAATGGCACTGTTTCAATGAAGAAATTTAGGAATATCAATGGGGTTAACATTTTAGCGGTTGGAAAAGATAACAAAGCGAATGATCGACCTAAACAAGCACGCGTAAATGGTAACAAAGCAGTTATCTGTGAAATGGACAAACATTTTCTATTGAATTAGTTTATCTTTGTGCAAACAATGCATGCGTGGATGTGCTATATGGATGAGCACGTAGGACCACTTTCGAAGGGATCTATATTAACACAAATTTAACGGTTCATCAATTTATTGTTATCGAGGCGAAATCGGTAATTGATAATATTATTTCTAACGAAAAGTGTAACTTTTTATTTTACGTTTGTATTATATAATAATAATTATTATTTACTTGTTTATCAGATTAACTAGATTCATAGATTATATGGGTGATTCCGTTCTGTGAAATTTTTGATTAAAAATTATTTTACTGTAAAAATAAAAATTTGGGAGGATTTTACTACAACTTCAAAGCTTCAAGAACGAGAAACAAATTTCAAATTTTACGTTCCATGGTACTGACTCATTTGTCCACGGTACTGACATAAAATAAACCAGAATTCAATGTTAACTTAATACATCAAACAAAAAGTGTGTCAATTTTTTTCAGTTTGAGCATAAACATTAGAATTTATGAGGTAATTAGTTTAAATCATTTATTGTGACAAAAACATCAATAATTTATAAGTAAATACTAGAAAGAGACATGACACGGTAATGTAATGTAAGTTTTCTCTAAGTGGCAAGTTATATTTTATAAAAATAATGTTGAATATGTTTATAATTATCCAATTAATACAAAAAAAGCATTTATTGATTATTAATTAATGACCTGTGATAACAAACAATACAGGACATTGAACATCACAGTTAGAACGGAATCAGCTATATAGTAAATAATAATATATAGTATATATAACAATATATGTAGTAATATAGTTGCTAAGTTTATTTTAGGTTAATACTGTCCATCATAACGTTATTATGACTTTTTTTGAAAATGTATGTAATGTTCGTCGTGTACAAACCTTACGATTTCAGCTCTTGTTCAAACAAGAATAGAGTGTACCAATTTGATGTTCTTAGAGTTGTATAAGGCCATAATATAATAATTTATCATCGTTATGTCGAGCTATGTCCTAGATCCACGACGTAATATAAAAATCCTTAAAAGTTTCCAAATTGTATAAAAAATCTTATTAAAGTAAATCCTATTTAAACAATTTTATTGCAAATCTAATACGGTATAGAATACCTCATTTTGCCCATTATATAGATTTATGTATCGTAGCTACAGATGTGTGTATATGAATGAGTGAATATACGTGATATTAGCAGGTTTTAAATATACAATTAATATCACTGTTATAGTGTAACTGTATATAATAACGATAACAATGTACCTGAAGAAGTTTCACATCTTATGCGTGCACACATTTTTCAATGTAAATGTATTTTTAGGTTTTTAGGTATACTTTTTAAAACTCCTTTTTTTAATGTTGTTTATTATTTGACACTATAAGTAATTTGACACTGAAAAATAAAATAATTAATATTTGGTTCTGTTAATTAAGGTGTGTTAATTGTAATTTTAATATCCCATATATTATGTATGTTTTAATATCCCATATTACGTATGTAGTTGTTCAATCAAAACACGATCGTATAATATTTTTAATGATTTGTTAGATAATAGCAGCTGCATATTTGGTGCCTAGTCAGTGTGATCTGACATCTATACTTTGAGCAGGCGCATTGTCTTAGTGAATGTTATAAGGAATATTGTCTATTTGAAAAGTCTATGTAATATAAGTCTATTACTGAGAGTTTTCATAACACGATCTCAGATAATGATCTGATACACTTTGTCTTCTTTCCCCTCTCTCCCTCTTCGAACAACGAAATCATTACAAATGTTATTAACACTCTATTTCATACAGGAACATAGCCAAAAAATGTAAAATGTCGGTGAATAGTTTGAAGTTTGTAACAATAATAAACACGATTTAAATTTGAATACAAAAATCATAGTTTTTTTTTAATATTTATAAATATAAGTATATCCATCACTCCAGTAAATAGTTGCAGCAGGAACTTAATCATTCACAAATTTATCGATATCAAATGCCTAAGGATATAAAATGGAATTGCAAAGTTTATGTAGTAAATATATTTCAGGCTAGATTTATTTTAAATTTAATAATAAAAGTTTAAAGGTGGATAGTAAAGTTTGTATAACACATAATTCTGCATAGATATATAAGAATAGCTGGGTACATGACTTAGTTGCAAATGCTAATGGAAAAGCAATTAACAAAATATTACAGAATGTTAAGGCGTGATTCATAACGCTAATAGTCTACGAAATGCGCATCGTTTAACCCAAAAACTCCGTTGCAACAAAAAAAGGCATAAGAGCAAAAAACCTGTAATCACAGGTAATTATAGAATAGATCGTGCCTTGATCAGATTAAATAACGATGCGCATAATGGTTTCTTTTAAGAATAAATAATAAAGATGCATCAGTGGCAAATTTTCACATTTATAGATTGAAAAGAGGTGATGTTACTTTTACCCTTATATTTTTTAATTTAGTCAACTACTGTGTATATTGCTTGTTTCTTATACTTGTTAAGAATTTTACATAAACCTCGATTTATATTTTGATAGTTTTATGCCACTGCTGGACATTGGAAAGATTTTTTTAAATTTTTTACTTGTATAAAATAGTAATGGATTAAGAACATATTTTTACTCGTGTTTGGTGTAATGGAATGTTGTCTTTTACATATTAAAATTAAAACCAATCGATAATTTAATTTTAATTTATAATGATTTTACTGAGTTCCCGCCAATTTGTAAAGCTTTGTAAGGTATAAGGAAACCCGAGAAGAGATGTGCTTTACGCCTATGAAATAAAGTATATTTTATTCTGTTTTGTGCAATGTTTCGAAAACGGCAAGCAATAATTTCTATAACTTTGAACTTATAGCTGTTATTCGTTCATCTCTTTCCCACACGATGATTTGTATTTACGCTGTTTTCTATCTCCCTCGTCGCTGTTTTGTCCTTGTCACTGACAGGTTGTCAGTCGAGATTTAGAGTTCGTGTAGGGTTGTTGTCAGCGTTATTTCAAGCGTTTGTTTACATTTAATATTTTGTAAACAATTCGATTACCAATAAACATGGTTAAAGTAAAATAATTATCTTGTGATGTGAATGTAGTTGTACAATATTTTGAAGTGTTTGGTTTAATTGATCAAGATGCAAATTGCACTTTTCTTATGTATTGTTATTTTGGGACTGATATGCATTGCAGAGGCGGGAATTATGGGTGATCAATGCGACTGGACTGGCAGGTTTGTCCATAAATGTTTTTGAATGTATTGTTTTTAAAAAAACTTTCTTTGTTCATGTATTGTAACAATAACTTTAACTTTTAAATTTACACTTTTATTATTGCTGTATAGTATCCTGTATGTGGTTATAGTTATTGATAACTATATTTATTGAGTATTTTGAAAAATAGGTTATGTTATGTACCATTCCTTTAAAGATCTTATAAATATGTTTTTATTACATACTGTTGTATAGACTGCGGATTTTTTTTAATAACTAGAAATACGTTCGATTTACGTAAGAGTCGATAGTAGTTTATTTATTCTAAATCGATTTTCGTGTTCAATATTCACATAGAGGATTTATTATATATAATTATAAGTCCTTATTACGTCTCTGTAGCATAAGCATACATATAGACCAACGATGCTTTTTATATACACACTATAAACAGAATTTTTTGTTAATTAGCATTTACTATTTAATCACAAACTTGTAAAATAAGTATGTAATTATTGAGTTCCTGTCCGATTTTATATATCGTGGTAGATGTTATATTAACTGACAAAAAATCTTAAAACACTGTAATAGTTTGTAATAGCTTGATATTACAAAATTCCAGACGTCGGGCGACGCGTAGCAGTGGTCCAAGCAATTTGCTTGCAATAAAATTAGCCCTTAAACCATTTCAGTTATACTTTAAGTTCTAAACAGCGGCATGCTTCAATTTAAAATAAATAGAAGAGCAATTGTGCCCGTGCACTGTGGAAAATAGCCAACCATGATAGCGGATTGAAGCGATGATAGCTCAGTGGTAGTGTGTAGGACTGCCGCGTTATGGGACGTGAGTTCGAATCCAAACATCTACAATGAGCTTGTAGACAGGGGTAGATAATTTTTGAATCCAAATAAAATTATAGTAGGATGTAACCCATGGAGAAGTAAGAGAGTGTAACAAAAATGAAAGGAAAAATAAATTACGAAAAGTAAGAAAGTGTAACAAAAATGAAAGGAAAACAAATTATTGCCGATCTGAAGTCTGGAAGGGAAGGGGGTGAGTTTTTAAGAGTAAAAAACGGTTTAACACGAATTCTGGCAATATTAAAAGTCCTATGGAAAAAAGTTAAATGGCAAAGTTGTAGGTCAAAAAAGATCTACAACTTTTATATTTATACTTTATTTACATAACCTCAAAATTAATGTGAAAAATTCAAATAACTAAGGTTTTAGTATTTTCTTTTTTTCTTTTACACAAAACATTTTTATTTCACGACATTTGGTGAAAACTTACCTTTTTATGTCCCAATCAAACTGTATTTTTTAATTTAAAATATTTAATTTTTCACCTTATTTTGACTTCTTAGGTAAAAAAACCCCTTAAGTTAAAAAGCACCTTAATTTTCAATCGAAAATTGTCACGTCAAAATATCAGTTTTTGTTAGTTGAAATCTGTACTTTCTGATTGTATAAAAATTTACATTAGTATGGTAAAAGTCTCAGAAAATACAACCAAATAATTTAATAAATTTAATATTTAATAAGACATTTACAATATTTTGTGACAGTTGTAGGCATATATGCCTATTTCTTGCTATTTCATGATAACTTATATACCTGAGTAGCCTACGGAAAATTTTAGCCCACCAAAAGCTATTTCATAGAGAAGTGGAAAGGGGCTAGGAGTGTCTCAGCGTTACTACCTGTTATTTTCGGATTCGAGTGTTTTTCGTTTCTTTAGATTTTCTGAGACCATGTACCATAGTAAGTAATTTATATTTTTTTAATACCATTAGAAAGTAGAGATTTCAACGAACAAAAAGCCCACCGACATTTTCGAAAAGGTGATATTTGGCCGTGAGAATTTTCGATTGCAAAATTAGGGTGCTTTTTCGCTAATAAGTCAAAATAAGGCAAAAAAATGAATATTTGAAATAAAAAGAAATACAGTTTTTGGGACATAAAAGATAAATTTTCACCAAATTTCGTAAAAAAAAAGTTTTTTGTATAAGATAAAAATAGAATACTAAAAACCTTGGTTATTTCAAATTTTCACATAAATTTTGAGGTTATGTGAAAAAAGTGTAAATATAAAAGTTGTAACCTTTTTATTACCTACAACTTTGCCATTTAACTTTTTTCCATAGGACTTTTAGTTTTGCCGGAAATCGAGATAAACCGTGTTTTACGCTTAAAAACTCACGTACTTCCCTTTCCGATATCAGATTGCCCGTAATTTATTTTTCCTTTAATTTTTGTTATATTCTCTTTCTTTTCCAATAGGTTTCATCTTACTATTATTTTTTCACTTTTAACCATTTTTAATGGCTTCTTCACTGGTCTATTGAGCTTTTGGTGAAGAAAAACATTGTGAGGAAACCATAGCATGGCGGTAGGGCTTTTTCTAATGCCCGCCAGGCTAGCTATTACCCTCAAGTTGAAAATCTGCCGTCAAATACCAATAGGTGTGTTCCGGCAGTTGCACTTGAGAGCTAGTCCGACCAATAAAGGCCGGCAAAGCACCTGCGATTCCCTTGGTGTTATGGGTTTCCATGGGCGACGGAGATCACTTATCATTAGTTGACACGCTAGCTCGTTTGCTTCTATTCCATAAAAAAAACCGTATTGTTTCAGGAATTCAATATTGTATAACATTGAATTCATTAATATTTTAAAACATATGTGTGTTAGAAAATAAAAATATATTTATAGTCATTATTAATATTTAAAATTTGAAGTTATGATAGTAAGCCAAATTTAATTTATCCTCGTAATGTCGTGAGTATTGTTATTACTGTGTCGAATCCAAGTAGGTTGGCTAAGGAATATACATATACTATGTTATTGGAAGGTAAACATACTCTTATTTTGCAATAATATATCTAAAAGTTCCAAAAAGTCTTATATGCTAAATTAATATATATATACACATATATATCACAGTGACGTGTCTTGTTGTGTATGTTGTCTTACTCAATTCAGTATATGAGTTAGAAAGATATTTTTGTCTGAATTTATATTCAGTAGTAATGAGTATATAGTAGTATGAGTATATAACATGTATATAGATATATATGTTGTTAATTGCTTTTATTAGTGTGCTTCGCTTGTGTTTTAATAATCATCAGGTTATTGTATTCCATATCCCGATGCTTCAAAAGTTGTCGGTTGTAGAATTTGTTGAATTATCTCGTGTTTTTTTTTTAATGATTTATAACCATTTCTTCTGTCTTCTTTAATAAGTCTAAATAAAAACGGGCTAAACAACAAATAGATGTGGGTGTATGCAGGTGTCAGATATTCTATTTAAACCCGTGTTCTTTTAGTAATTAGAATTGAATTAGTACTGTTATGACTAACGGTAATTTTTATATATAACAAAACGGATATTTTTTCTATCAAATAGAGTATATAAATGAATACATTTAAAAATATTTTTTGACTATTATGAATACTGTCTTTAGAGAACAAGGTGATTAAGTTCCATTGGAACGAAAACTAAAGCTGCATATTATTTATTTATCTTTATTTCATTTCTTATTTATTTATGATTTATGAGGACAGATATCGTTATTTAACATACGTCATTAGATTATTAGTATATATAACATTAACAGAGCATTTAACATATTAGATATGGACAATTTCAAAGAGGTTTTCTATCGGAAATATTCCCTTAGTACTCGTCCAACTCCTTTAATATCATCGGTTCTGTAAGGGACTACCCCCGCGGGCCTTGCGTGGCTTACCGTATGTTATTGTTAGGACCACTAAAACCTAGTAAGTTAGGACTTGTTGGTTAGTTGGATCGCGAATCTTTGTTCGTTTTCCGGCAGTAGTCCAAGCCGAGGTTCGGCCATTCTGGTACCCTTGCGCCCGCTGCCATGGGGCTGAGTGCCCTTAGCATTTGCCCCAAAACGTTCGGTGAAGCTGTCAAAGCCCTTACGGCTAACAGCGTATGTCAGGTCGAAAAAAAATAATAATATCACACTTTAATTTTATTTATGTTCTAAAATACTATACCTGTTACATTACTTTTATATCCAAGATATATTGTAAAGTCAAAATTAATTGTATTTGAATATTTGTCTTTCAATAATTCTTAAAACAAAAAGCGATTTTTATAATATTTGGCATATACTTTATTTTCCCGTTTAATACGTTTTTTGAATCTCTAAATATTACACTTAGCGAAGCGCGCGGATAACTGCTAGTTATCCTCTAGTTATCATTTAAGTCTCGGAAACTTAAATGATTTATTATTATACAGAAAATTTGGAAAAAATATTCGCATATACGGCTATAAATTATTTAGAAACAATAAAATATATATATATCGTTTTGAGTTAGGTGGATTGAGGTCTAAGGCAATTAAAATGATAAATTCGTAACTATTGTACTTTTAATTTTTTAGAGATTCTAAAGTCTGTCTGATATTATTCAGTAATTCTTGTGTATATACAATATATATAATAATAATATTTATATATAAGTAATACATGTACAAATATGATGTATTATGCAATTGGTTTCTCGGAAACTACTTTACCAATTGTATAGGATTTGAAGCAATGATAGCTCAGTCGTTGCGTGTACGAATGCCGCGTCAATGGTTCAAATCCACCTGCAATTAGCCTTAGCCCATTGGTGAAGGAAAGATCGTTGATTAAACTATAGCATGGCTTTTTTTAATGCCCGCCTGGTCAGCTACCACCCTTAAGTTGAAAATTTGCCGTCAAACAGTAGGTGTATTCCAGCAGCTGCACCTGAGAGCCAGTCCCTAGGCTTACCATGGTGTAACAAGTGAGATTGTGCTCATAACGCCGATCCTATAAACTATTTTAAAATAACTTGTTTTTTCCTTTAAGGTACCGAGCAAAATTCAGTGATTCAAATATTGATATATTATAAAGCATAATACTAATCGGTGAATACCAAACGAGAATCTGAGGAATGTATTAAATTGTACATCAAAATGAATGCATAAACAGATTATAGCCCGCGGTAAAACACCATCAAAGGGCACGCTAATACAAATTTTGCTAAACAGTCCGTATTATTTCCATAATAATATAATGCAAATATTATTAATTCATATATTTGCAAATAAAGTGTAACTGTACTTCCATAACTTTGAATTTTAATGTAATAAACAGGTGTAAACAATTTCATATATGGCTGTTTAATTCTAAACCAAGTTATGCTTCTATCTTACTAACCAAACTGTTGGTATACTGTATGATTAACACCCAGGCACAACTGATGCAATTTGCTCATTACACTAAAGACAGGTGTGAATGGGTATTGAAGCCGCGACCCCTTTGTAATAGTAAGTCTGTAAGCACTGCATTACGAAGTCTTTGTGCTTGATATTCAATACATCATTGATATAAAGTGTTGTTACTATAATATTATAGGTGCGAAAGTGAGTTTGTTTTTTGTTACGTTTTCACGTCTAACCACTGAATAGATTATGATGGCATAGCGACAGATGGGAATCTGGAGACGGTAGTGATTT
Organism: Actias luna; assembly: GCA_039707435.1. NCBI lineage: Eukaryota > Metazoa > Arthropoda > Insecta > Lepidoptera > Saturniidae > Actias > Actias luna. The sequence goes on from JAZHAC010000003.1 coordinate 5,898,733, forward strand.
TTCTCTCGAAATACTTATTGATAGTGGATTATAGAGAGGGATAAACTTTGTATGATTTTTTTTTATTAGTTGAATCACTTTGTTACAAAATCAGTATTAATGTGAGTGAAACCGCAGGTAAAAGCTAGTAATTCATAAAATGAAAATACTTTTAGACGATTATATTTATTACTCTGTTAATGTGCAATTTCAAAGCAAAAGATGTTCAAACGCTTTCAAATCACACATTGCTGTAGGTCTATAATGCATTAAGTTTGTTATCTAATTAGCTCATTAATATTTATGATTGATCTTCATACAAAACATTGACTATTTGAACAATGGACCATACGTACTATAATATCCGTTTATTAATGCACACAACATAATAATATAAATATATCATGGACATGAGGAACTTCATTTACATGTAAAGTAACGATTAACAGTAATTCTTAATATAATAGAAAAAGCTAAATCTATAATGTGTATATAATATATAATAATATTATAAATCCGAAAAGTTTGTTTGAACGCGATAATCTAAGGTTCTAACCTCTATCTATCTAACTATCTAACCAGGCGGATTTCAAAAATTATTTTTGTATTTGATAGATCAATCATCGAAGAATTTTTAGGCTGTTTAACATCACACTACGGAGGTACACACTACAATTGGAGTAAAGCGGTAATGAAAAAGGTTACAAAAACAGGCAATAATTATTAAACTTTTAGTTTCACGCGAACGAAGTCTCAGGCACAGCAAGTGTTGATTAAAACAAATATTATTAAGTAATTCGATAAAATTACTTGTGTAAAAATGTGTAATTCACGGTAACTGTGATTTATTAGATCGCGACCACCATAAACCAGACATAACACCGATGTGTTTGCCGTCGTATTTCGGTATTAATCAATGTATATCGGAGTCATACAACTAGGATGGTTCGGTAGTTCATTGGGTCGCGACCTCCATAAATGTATATATTGATATTCCTGTCTCAGTGACCCTATTTTGAATTCTTACGTTTTTTGCCTGTGTAAATGTCAAGTCTTGTTATTTGGTAAGACAGCGATGAACTCGCATGGCCTGCTATACCTATCGGCGGTCTTCGTTGATTGTGAATTTGTATTGTAAGTACCAGGGACAGCGACAGTAAACAATTAAAGTTTTTGTAACAAATTTGGTGTTGCCAACAATAAAGTGTTTATTTTATAAAACTTTAAGAATTACACTTGATAATTCAGAATGTGTTTTGTTATAATATTATAGATGTTTTTGGTTTTTGTATAATCTTTATTATATAAAAGTCTTGTTAGTGTATCTTAGTGATAATGCAACTTATAAACGAGTCGTCAGATTAGGCTTGTATAACTGTAATATATTTATTTTATAGACAGTGGTTCATAACTTTTCTAATATCTAATAAGTGAAGTTGTGGTCAAGTTAACTACTGAAAATTAAGTATTTTGGGTTAGCTTATACATAATAAATGTTAATTATATAAACATTCTAAACACTGTTCAACTTGATATAAAATATGTTCTTTTACACTGCTAAGTCTAAAAAAATTAATTATGTCTATTATGTATGTCAACAAGCAATATAATAAAATTAATGTCGTACTTTATTATACGGCGCGAGACCGGAAACGATGTGACATGCGGGGGTCGATTACGGAACAAATCAACAAGTTGGGTTTCCCATTGAATTGTGTCCGGGGTGGCGCGTCGCAGCGTGGGAAACACATGGGAAAACTGTTCCCGTCATCCCCCGGTGTATGACGACACGTGACCCTTCCGGTTGTGTAAGGGCGATTTGAGCCAAGTTCGAAATTATATAATACGTCTGTTTGTATTGGAATAGATTATTGTATATATAATATGAACTTTCATTTTACGATGTTACTAAAAGTTAAAAATTTAGTAACTCATATTTTTTAAAATTCTAATAAGGACATATAATTTATACATGTAACAATTATGACACGTGATGACAGAAGGGCTTCAAATGTACCTTGCTTCAACTTAGATGTAACTATAACATTTGCGAAACTATGTATAAATGTGTACATCGGTGAGTAAGTAAACAAAGAGATTATTAAAATCAAACTGTCAATTAATATAACAAGTATGACATGGTAAAACATAAAACTAATTAAGATGCGGATTTTCTCAATTCTTAAGTTTCCGTGTATCGAATAGCATTCATACAAATATTTTACGGAATCACTGAAAGTAGTACAATATGTAACTGACTAGAAACAAAGATTTATCACAAAGCAAGTATGAGGGCTGCGAAAACCAAATTGAGTGTCAATGTACCAGCATCGAGTATTGCCGAGCATTCAAGTTCATACATTAATATTTATTAGGGAGGGCGGCGAGAAGGAGCAAGTGCAAGGGGACCGGGATCTGTTTATTATAATATCCTCCTATTATAACGCGTTCGCACGATATCTGCTCCAATCTGTACGATTGTTAAGTCACCGAACTAAAATACATTTCGTGCGACAACAGCATATAAATCTTACTATACAAATGTTAACAGTATGAAAATCACATTTATATGACAAAAATGTTAGAAGTAATAACTTCTTACGAAAAAAAATCAGGACTGGTTTTTATATTTTGAAATGGAAATCAGGTTGACCTTCATCAATTTGAATACAATTTTTGTGAAGCGAATTTATAATTAACTAATGAAATCGTCCCACTCAACTGCATAAGATGCGACGGATGTGCGTAATGATTGTGACAACTGAACAATGAATAAAAAACAAAGACTTCCACACGCACTTGCATATGGATCGGATATAAAATCTAAGATATTGTATTTACTGCTCGTTATACTTATACATTAAAACGAATTGCATAAAATTAATCATAATTAGTTGTACAATATTTTGAGAACAAAGCTTATCATTTTAGCAAACTTGAAAAATGAATACATTTTTCTTTATTTCATTTACAGTATTATTTTAGAGGTTATTACGTTTCTAAAATCAGTATTTATTTAAAAAAAGGAACACCTTAAACACCTATTTGTAACCTGCCTTCTGTCTTCGTTCAGGAATAGGGTCACTCATAATTATAACAAACTACCCTTATTCGTATATACATTGAAAAAAATATTTAAATCGATTGAGCGGTTTACGTGATAAGCGTAGACGAAGATTATCACACGGGATGTTTATAAATAAATTACCATAATTTATTTACTTCAATTTATTTTGTATACAATTTAGGTAAAACTTTCCTTTTAACGGAGAGGTCGGGTTGACCGGTTTTTTAAAAAGCCGGACAGTCCAACGTTTCTCATAGTTCGGAATGTCCTAAATGACCTCATGCCATGACTAATATGTGTTATGTGCATTATATTATTACAAAGAAGTTTACTAGTTATAGTATCATAGAGTAGGTTATGTAAAAATACAATAAAAATATTGTAAAGGAAATTTATTTAACCCCTTGTTAATTAAAATTATAAAACAACTTCAAAATACAGATTATTATGTTCCCACTCTATCAGTAAAATGATATGTTACATTCACTGGTGTAACTTATCATACAAAATTAAATGATAAAAGTAATTTTTACATATTTATTTATGGGAAAATTTGTATTTGCGGTTTTACTTCCTGAAATTGACCCAGTTTAGTGGGTGTGACCATCGAAACGGATGTCACTATCACAGTATTCATAGTGGTCATACATGATAAAACGTCAGATGGTGTGTTGCGTGCGTCTCCAAGTCTCACGCTTTCCATATGGTGCGCCCTGCGACCATCGGTGCGTTAGGATGTTTTACGATTCCATCGGTTCCAGGAAGAAGTTCCCGTTCCATATTCCACTGATGCGATTCATTATCATTAGCGATTCAAAGACGCAATTCGGCGGCGCGGCGCATGGGACCGACGCGATAGAACATTTCACATGGGATGAGATCTTGTGGGAACAACGTAGCAAGCACGTTACACTGAAAGAAAACAAGTGTCATATGTTGTTTCTGTATGAAATCACGGTTATTTTTAAGCCACGATTGTTTTTATTCGTTCGCCAATTGAGGGCAATAAAGAACACGTGTTCCGTTTGAGACGCTCGCCTTAGACATCCATTGAGCTCATTGATTCTACCGGGTTATGATACACAGTTTTTGAACTCATGAAAATAATTTGCATCTATTTAGTAGATATCTTTGTCAATGATCGACCTTATTGTATATCAACTTTTATGTTCAGAAATCAATCGTTAAGTTATTTTTAGTTAAATATATAGACTAGTCATTTGGTTCTATTCTAAATTCAAGGTTATGATAGAAGATGTTATTATAGCAATCGTAGAATGGGAATCATCGCTTAGTGTTAATATAAGATTCTAGCAAGTTAATAAACACTAAACATATCTTTCGGCTATTTGATCACTATACTTTTCTAAGAAACTTTAGTCTAATATACAAATTTGAAGCAATCATAACAACACCGTATATCCAAATGCTCTTCTTAACTTAGGTTCAAGTAATACGATATGCTGTAGTTGGCATTGTTTCTAATATATAGCAATAATAATTTGGAATTTTGCATTTGCAATTTGGAAATATGATGGTCTAAAGAACTCGAAACATGGACAAGAAAGCTACATCCTTCGATCACTCAGTGATTACCGTTGTTTTTAAAATTCACTGCTCTTGCCATCAAGAAAAACACTACCACTTGGTCACACAACTATGAACTAAATTATATTTTTATCATATATAATTGTACAATAAGAAGTTTTCGTTATCGTGTTTTGCTGACAAGTATGTGGATGTTGATACGCTGTAGTGCTTAGTTATCATAATTTATATCGATATTAAATATATATACATGGCTAAAGTCCAAGCACCTTATGGGTCTATCTCATAACAGCTATCAACTTCTCCATTGACATGACTATACTTAAAGATAAATATTTTTATGTGCTCTCAAGCTCCAATCACATGAGATAATGTGTCCGTTGCTTTCATTACTGAGGAGTAATCCAATTCTGATGCCATGTGTCCACTTACATGTATGTAACATACGCATCATATTTTTGTCGTTCCACGAGAACATTCCACGATATGGTACGTAACGTAGCTATCATAAGTTTTTTTAACGTTGATTGTTGTAATGATTACGACCTACTTCGAAATAGGCTAAGTGTGGAGTTGTAATGGTTTCAATTTAAATTTGATCCAATATTTGATTCTGTCTGTTTAATTTGCACAAGCATATGTTTGAAAAACTCACAAATACTAGATTTATGTCCTTTCTAAGTTATATATAAAAGCTCTTAGTGTTTGTTTTTACCTTTCTCCAAACTTTTATGTTGTTGGTGCTCTACAGTACATTTTATGCAATTAACAGCAAATATAATTTTATTCCAGTTAAATTTTAAATTCATTGCATAATCGTTGCTCAAAAAGTTTTAAGACTACTCTGCTCTATATTTTTTATATTATTAACCAGTTAACGGGTCTTATAGTATCAAAGAGTCGCGGCCGTAACTATTGTGTTAACCTATATTAGAAACACAATTTTTAAAAGAATATGATAGCATGGTATTCGCACTTTGGTATTCGCTATTAATTTTAACTGTATATTTTACCTAGTTTTCGAGAAAAAGGCTACGTATAGGCAGACAGATAATAAATCAATTTTATAAGGGCTCCGTTTTTTATTTTAACTACGGAACCCCAAAAGTCAAGATATAAATTTAATTTTTATGGCAAATGGTTCCTAGCTGGTTGGCTGGCTGTTACTAATTACATTAGAACGAATGTTGCCATCTCCTAATCGTCCATAATATATCATCAGTGTAGTATTCGCAGCATATATATCCTATAGCTACGCTATATTTATAGTAATTGATGTTCTTCTATTCTAAAATGATTGGCTTCGTTTCGTATGGTATAAGTCTATATGTAATAACTTACTGTCGAAGAAGTGTAGGTTATTGAATGAAATTGGACTATCTAATTAACAGTATATTGTGTTGAGTGTCGGCAGTGTGTATTCAGGTCAGATGAAGGCTCCCTTTGTTCTGTCTAGGCTGTTTGTTCTTTTAATTTGTTCTTGTATTGTTGAATCGCTCCACGTTAATTGCAGTAAAGTCGGCTTTATAAATATTGCATTAACCTCTTTAACTGAATTCAAGTTGCATGTTTACTCATTGAAGATGATTTTTTAAATTAACAAATAATAAAAAAAATCTGCTCGAAAATAATGCCCTGAAAGTATTCAAATTCTACCTACCTGCATTAAATACTGTAATTTTTTTTTTCCTCAGAAAAATATTTAGCGCGATGGACTTATTTTGCCGAAAATGTTAGATCACCGTATCAACAGGAGTCATTGAATAATTCATTATATGTGTCTGGCCCATTATAAGTGATGATTCGGTTTGAAGGCACGGCCCTAGTGCAGCACGAGCTGCATTTTAATGCGTTATATTTCGACGGTGCGATGTCAAATTATAATATTTTATTTGAGTGTATTTCCGAAAGATATTAGATACTCGTCTTTAATATAATGTATTCCCCTATCGTGTCCAATGTCTTCCGAGTATTTTATTTGGCGCCTACAGTAGTCGTTATAAATTTTTATGGTACTATAAAATTTTCGCTGAATGAGTGAATGTTTGGAAATTTGAGACGTAACATAAAATAAAAATGTGTGATAACGATTTTACATCGCTAATTAGGCGGCAAGAGGACATCGGCGTTACTTGTAACTTGACTCTGATCATGCGATGGTCACCGGGTCCGGTTTGTTCGCCGGATACGATCCGACAACCGTGTTCTATCGCTCATCTTGCATTGACAATTCGTAAGGATGTGCGATGGTTGTGCTTACAAAATTAATTAACGATTTACCAAATAAAATGTACAATTACATTAATTATTTACGAGGAATGTGTATTTTATTTAACTACATTATTTTTAGAGAAGAATGTGGATTTTATTTTAATTTTTTTATATATATCCAACTGTATTATTCTAAATTCATTTTACATAACTTCTAAATTCTACTATGGTTGCAAAAATTTGCATACCTATTTGGAACGGACAGCATTTATCTCATTAAAAAAAGAGCGAACGAAGACCGACCAACAGATTATAATGTAAAAAGACTCTCGCGATCATTCCATAACTGATTGCAAATGGCAACTGCCGCAGGCTCACCAGCGCCATTTATAGCATTTCGCAATCTCGACTGATAAAAAATAGTCAGTGATTTTCTTCAACGGATCGCTTACTATCTGTTGTTTGCTGTCCACCTCAGTATCTATATACGTCTTACTACCCGAGATAGGGTAGAGTCGAAGAAATTCGTGTCACAAAAAATGGACAACCAGCGCGGTTTCCTTTTAAAATGCCTTCACGCAACGGTCGCCTTGTCTTCGGTTTTTAGTAAAATTTAGATTTTAGAGAAGCGCATTCAACTTTATCGACAGTGATCACGGTTTATCGTCTCATTTTATAACTTATTTGAATACATTTGTAATTAAAGAACTATATACATATAACTGTTTTTAACTGTGACGCGTTGATTGCTGTACTCGAAACAAGATAATTGTTTATAGCGGATAATTATTACTTATGCTTTCATTTATTAGGCAATAAAAAGCAATTAGACACTGCGGGAACAAAATCTAAAAAAAATTATAATTATAAAGGTCTCAATGTTAAAATACTACAAAATTATTATAAAATGCCTATTTCACGGAATATCGGTTCACTTATAAAATGAATGTATTAACAAATATACAACGGCAATAATAGAACTTAACATATATATACAAGATTGCTGTAGCAGTAAAGTCTCTTATAATTAATAATGACTTATACCGAAATACGAGGCATTAGTCGAGGCCACAGACATAACAATGGCCGCCTTACAAGCCTATAAAGCCTAACCCGACATTCTAAAGATATTGCTCGATAAAAGTCGTCGTGATTTTCCTGTTCTTAATAGGCCTTATTATCTCCTATATAGGAGCAATCTAGTTTCTGTTGTGTAGTATTGGTCTCCGTTTTTGTCCTAGCCTTCCTGATGCAGGCAAAGCGCATTAGGAATAAATTATTTTAATTAATTTTAGGTAAAGCCGGGATGGTAGAGTGGTCGGAGTAGTATTCGTTCCGATGTCCGCAGATTCAAATCTTGGATTTACTTGGAATTTGTGTAAATTTACTAATTTGAATTCATGCAAATTGTATAAAAAAAGGGTCGGAATTGTTCTTGTATTTCAACTATGTATATAATACAAATAATAGTACTATGGATTTCTCAGTATATGAAACGGCTACTTTCCCTCAAATAGTTTGGAAATTCTCTGTGTTCTGTTCTTCAGATTAGATAATAGCACGATAGTCGGATTCGTAGTGATAAATTCGTCACAGTGACTCTCTTTTGGTTTAATACGGTTCAGAATCAGCCATGGTAGGTTGCTAGTCAGTCGATGTTCGTTTTTAGAATTTTTACTGCTCTACTTTTTGTCCTACTGTTGTAAAAAGTAGTTATAATCATTAAAAAAAAAAATGAATATTATTGTTTAGTTTTTTTTTTATATATTCAAGTGCTTTGATTTCAAATGATAAATAATCTTTTTGTTGTTGTTTAAAATTGTAAGATTTTATATAAAATAAAAAATACAGTTGAACGCGCGCACGCATTGTTCCAAACGTGTAACGTTATACGAGATCGGGTAAACTGATATTCGACACGATGAAGTGAGGCGAATTGAGTGATTTTGTCCTTTTTTAGTTGCGATAAATACGTTATAAAATAGCTTATAAGTGTGTGTTATAGCTATTTCATAAAAACCTATTCTATGTTTTAAACGTTTTTTTAACCGTTATTCAATTTAGTCTCTCTATATATTTTCTTTAAATTGAATCATTATTGTTTAGCTACGTTTTAATACAGAGAAATCCCAGAAATAAACTATAATCCTCACTAATATTATAAAAGCGAAAGTAAGCTTGTTTGCATTTGTTACGCTTTCATGCCCAAACCACTGAACCGATTATGATGAATTTTGGTGTAGATAGTACCCTGGAGACGGTTATAGGATACTCCTTGTTCGCGAAAAACTTATAGGAGTAGACTAAACAGAAGGGCGGAAGGAGGAAGAGAAACTAAAAAAAAAACTTTGCCTAATCGATTAGGGCAGTTTAGCGATTCAGCTGATTTGCTTCAAAATTTGTAGTGATTGTTTATCCTTATTCTTACCAATACTACTAATATGCAACCAGAACTTATTAACAAACTCAATATCAAAGCTAGTATAAGATAATAATAAGAATAAAAAAAAACTAAATTACTTATGCGTAAATATGTTAGCTGCTAGGTATAGTGTTAGCATAACAGGTTATGTCGTAAAATGTTAGATCCTCGCTTCTCTGTCCGATTTTAGATGGCTGTATTAATAATATCAGTCCCTTATAAGCATTAAGATTATACCGTCCTGCGTGACTGTAAATCTGAAAGGGATCGTTGCAGTTGTATTAAAATTGGAATACATTAGTATACAAGTGAGATTGTGTTGTCAGCGACAAGCGGCTGGATTTATGGGCGAGTCCGATAAGCGGGTTAGCGGCTACCACAATAAGAGAACCACGATCACCGAGGCTTTTCACACCTCAATGTTTGGGTCGCGCGTTAGCGTTCACGCCTCATGTATACCTACCCTTAAAGTTCGCGCCTCGACTCTACATGTCATGTGTTTATTATGTAAAGGTATTCCTTATATTTACTTGTAATATACAAGATTATATAGGTATTATATAGGTATATATAGGTAGTCGATGTTTAATTGATTTAGCAGTCGAGGTGCCTACTACATTGAGCACGCGCTACGAAGCTTACGTAAGCTGCGTGACTTGAATCTAAGTGTTGCGCAGTAAGATTATGATCAGAGAGTTTATTCATTTTTCGAAATAGTAGTTTAGTATATACGCTTTCAAATAACATTACTTTGCACCAAGTTTATAGCTCAGTACTGTAGATTTTTTTTATTATCTGAATGTTTAATTATATGACACGAACTCTCAAATTGGGCTTACTGTAACACTCATCACGCCTGCTATTGTTCGAGTGAAAGTTGACGTTACAATTGCTCTGCGTGTTACAATCTCTGCGAACTATAATTTATACTTATAAGAAGTACATTTGAAATCTATTTTTATATACATTTCACAATTAGGATTAAAAAAAAATGTAACTAAATATTCCATGGCGGTAATGATAGGTATATATCTTTATTATATATAAGCAAGTGTTTGTTTTTACTTACAAATAATCAAAATTGCATTATGAGTGGTTTAGTCGTTCACGTTATCCACAAAAGAGAAAAAACGTCACATTAACTTGACATACCATAGCTATGTGTCGCGTCGCAGTCGGTGTACGTGATTGATGACCCGGCCCTACTTATCGGGAACGTGGATTAGTGTCCTTATGAGTCACTGAATCATTATAACTATATTTACTAAGGGTTGTAATGTTTGCAACATTATTTCTTCTTCTGCTAAATACTTCTTCACGCCTCGCTTAAACGACCCCATGGTATATGAAGGAGGGAACACCCAGGGCGGAAGACGATTCCACAGCTCCACAGTGCGACAAAGAATCATTCGAATCATTTGGCTCGTGTCAGGATAGAGGTTACAGTAAAGCTGTAGCTACGCTGTCCAGCGTGGAATGGTTCTGTAAGAGACTACCCCCACTGTCATCGCGCGGCTCGCCCGATAAGGTCGTTGTTAGCACCACTCAATTTAGCAAGTTAAGACTTGTAAGTTAGGATCGCGAATATTTGTTTTTTCGGCATCAGCCCAAGCCGAGGTTCGGCCACTCTGTCACCCTTGCGCCCGCAGCCTCGGGGCTAAGGGCCCTCAAAACTCCCCCAAAAAGTTCGGTGAAGCTGTCAAAGCCTTTAAGGCTAACAACGTATTTCAGGTCAAAAAAAACTGCCCAGCGCGGGTGGATCTGCTATGGAAAAGGGAGGAGAGGATTAGTTGAAATAACTCCTTAGAACACTATAGATAATTATTACGTTCATATGTTGAACGAACCTTTGTCATGTAAGCAAAATCATCATGTATATGTTATCATATAAAATCATTTTATATAACTAAAATTATAACAATCTCCATCGTCAGTGAGTGCATCTGCATTCAATACAATGGGGCATTATTATGTATTGACTGTTAATATTTAGAATATTTAGACATGTCCAATAGTGGAGGCGTAGGCGGGCGCGGACGTGGCTCTAAACTCTAACGAGTTATGTAAACATTGTCCGGCTTACCACTACCGTTGATACTGTTTATGTTCGGCACAAGCCAAAGTACACATTCCAAGTAGTTAGAAACGTAAACTCGTGAGCGATGAGGTGTCATTTCCATAATGCTTGGAAACATAGCACATCACGCTATATACTTCCAAACTTTTCGTTTGGTTCTATAAAATATAATGTAAGTAAATCTTTAACGGAATGTAAAGGACTTCATTTAAGCGGAAACACTCTTTAGATAAGCAGATGTCAAACGAGTAATGAGCGGTTTTACGCTTTTTATTTATTTTAATCTGAATATGTATAAATGAAAGCAAAACAGAAGTTCAAAACATTATCTAATAAAAGTAGCTTGGACTAAAAATATTTTATTTGCACTCACCCGAGCACCCTTTACAAAGGCATAGAGAATTTACTGCTGACCATTTTGTTTGGGATCAATGGTTTTTCAGCAAGTGTATGTATGACTCGTAACGCGAAGATTATGTGCATATTACAATAGTAATTAATATTTTGTTTTAAATCATGTGTGCAGGTTATCTTATACAGAGGTTTTTATTTATATATTTACGTCTATTAGATTGAACATTGAAGAACTACCTAATCGATTACAATATTATAAGGTAATTACAAAACCGCAATTATAAATAATAAAACAGAAGAATTTAATATAAACTGTACAAATCAAAATATTAAAGGTAATTATTTAAAGTCTTATAATACGTTTAAAATAAAAATTGACGATTGCTTTTATCAAATTTAATTGCTGTCGATCTGGCCCGATATAATTGCCTTATAACGTTTAGTAATAGATGAATATCTTTGTTTTAATAATCGACTCTCGTTGCAGTTTTTATGTTTAATAGCAATGAATATTTAGAACGTTTCTATAAAGAGTTTATTAAACCTGTCGGCGAACCAATGCTGAGGCAAAACATGAAATTGGATATTGTTTGCTGAACGCTCGAGCCAATTCACGGAATGTAGTGTAGAAACCTTTGGTTGTTATAATAACAATTTTACTGCCTACTATAAATTTATATATGACTATGTTAAACATGTAGTTGTTATAATAAAATAGCTACAAAATGTATGTTTTAATTTTTTCGCAATAATAATTGAGGATAACATTAAATACATTATATTAAATATTAATATTGAATTGTCTGAGCTTAGCTCGGTTTCTTGAAATACCTACATAGGTAAACTCGGAAATTAAAATAAAAACATTTTTTTATAGGGTACAGTAGTTTCCAAATATATATAAACAAGAATTCCGTAGAATGATATGCATAGTTTGAACCCATTTCAAAGATTTAGATTATTATTTAGTAACGAATTTAGCTAGAGCACTTTAATAATCTTATTTCGATACTGTACTGTAAGTACAAGTATAGGTTATTTGAAATATGAATTGGTTTCAATATTGACAAAGGTATAATACCTATACTATAAATCATAAAGAGTTGCACTAACGAGATTTTGTCACTATACAGAATAAAAGTATTCAAAATGACTGACTTGGCTAACATTGCAATGAATGCCATCTTGCTTAATTTATGATCATCTTCACGAGAATTAAACCAATTGGACTTGGCGTATGCATGATGTGACTTCGTATAATCGTTGCTTGTTATATTTTTTTGTTAGTTAATACGTTAGCAAATATGTATACAATATTTCAAATAGCTATTTACATATATCTTATAACTGTATTGTGTGACGAGGACGAAATTAATAGTAATGTTAAGGATTTTATTAAGTATCCCAGCAATGTTACACACTAATAGTGTTGTTTCCATATTTAGGACAAACATTATTCTATGAAAGTAGCAGCCTAAGTGTCGTTACATTTAATTATATCGGAACAAAGCAACCCAGAACAAGATCAGGCGAAGGTCTTCCACTTTAGTTAATAGAGGTCTCAATAATTTACTTAATTTACTATTTGTATGGTTTTATCATGATTTTAATTTGCGACGACTATAGTAACAAAGTAGCCCCCGTTCAAATTCCTATGACACAGCGTTTTGGAATTGATTATGTTACGACATTACACTATTTTATCTAAGTAAAATCGTAACTGCGCATCATTTACATTTCAAATATGATGTTAAAGTGGTCTTAAGTAGAGTTGTATTTTAATGAGGTCGGTAAATCAAATGGAATATATACGAGCGCCGGCGCGTGCCACAAGGCCGGTCAACTGAAGGAGTCAGTCAGATATCCTAGTTGGCGTTTCTCGCTCGCACCCACGTCACAACTGGTTTGTAAGCTCTATATGGAACGGTCGGTATTATGATTATACTTAAGACCCAGCAAGAGACGGCGGTTAGCTGCCCGCGATTTTTACCAGCAAATCTTTTTTGCATTGATGTTTTATATGAACGTAATCTATTGCCGGTTTTATATTGAAAATTTTTAAGACTAACGTAACATACGAACATAATTCCGCAAGAGTTTACGAGGCTTTATTGTTGACTCCTTAGTACGCACGACGTAGCAGCCAATACATTGCTATAGTTACACCATAGATGGCTGTATAACATATTGCGTATGAGATACCGGACACTGCTATGACTTTATTCAAATCGTTTTAACAACAAAAAATAGTTTTCATATAGATTTGTTCTGATGCCATTTAAATAACTTGGGTTTGGCAAGAACTCAGGCTGTGTCGCTTATTACCATTGAGGTCTTTTTTAAATGCGTTTAAATAGACACAAGGATAACGTTTAAATGTTTTAAAGCAGTACATATTTTGTAATGCAAAAATTTGGATAAAGTTCGTTTCATTTTCTATATAATAATTATACTTTAAATATAATCATTCGTATGTTTTGAAGATTGTCTTTAATTTCAAATAACAGACTTTTGTTCATAAAACAATAGAAGTTTAGCAGGATATCATCGACAATAGCTCGAGGCTGTCTGTCCAGATATCTAAAGTCCAGCTTTAAAAAGATATAACAAGCGTATACCATGGTTCCAGTAAGATATAAATTGGTCGGTGCCCGAGGCTGCGGCACGCAACCACGTTGAGGAAAGTATCATGGCCGAGTCGATTCTGCAAGCGGCTAGGACTCTCTCCCTTCGGCTATATAAGAACCAGTACCTATTGTTACTTTGTATTCTACATGTCGTTTATGAGTTGAAAACTTTTATTTAATCTGTTTAATTCTTAATATTAAAACAAAACTTAATTTTAAATGTTTCAAAAGGCGCAAAACCTAACAATACTCACGAAAAGTTTTGAAAACAAAATCTATTTTGACATTTATGTATATATGATTTATATACCAATATAGTATTCTTATATATAGTTATATATCGTTTTTAGTGAATGCATTTTATTGTATTATTTACAAAATATTTTATGCTTTTAATGTTATTTCAAAAGTATTGTTTTTTTTAATGCTCTTCTCACTATTCTTAAATACTTATTCAATTAACATTTTATTTACATAGAAAAATATTTTCATAATACAAAAGAATTCAAATACTAGGTAATTTTAGTTTAGAATTTTACTTTACTATTAGTTTAACAACATCATTTATGTATGTACTATTCTACTACATTATATTCTTTTTTATCCTTTATAAAGTCAGCGCTTGACCAAGATAATTTCAAATAATTCAAAGTGATGATGTGGTCTAAGATGGTAACATGGTAAATCTAGGTGGCCTAGTTTATCATGTACAGCTGCGGGAACTTTGTGGTGTGGATATATTTTCAATTCTAGAGCGATATTTAGTCATTTTTTTTTTAAATACTTTGTAAGTTTAGCCATATTCCTAATCTCCCGTATGTTAAGTTACGAAGTGGCTCAAGATAGTAGACACGCTAAGACTAGTGGAGAGTCGGTTTCTAAAGTGCAACTGCCGGAACACACCTATAGGTATTTGGCGACAACTTTTATACTTGAGGGTGATAGCTGCTAGCCAGGCGGACATTACAGAATGCCCTATCACGAAGCATATAACTTTAAACAATACTTGATATAATTAAATTATTTAACACATAGTTTTACATTTAATGGAAAATTTCAAGTAATTTTTCATATTTTTATAACTAAGAATAATTTCTAAATGTCGATGTGATTACTTTTTATAAAATAAAACATTAACATGCTATTTCCATTACAAATAGAGATAGTTGTTTTTATCTGGATCGAATAAACCCACGTTACTAAATCTGTAATTTGTCGAATAAATATTATTATTTTTACTCCGTATACACACGTAAGAACGTACATCTATATTGAAACAACATTTAAATATTTAAGAGTCTCTTTGCTGCAAGTTATTCGATCATTTTAAAATGTGAAACACTTAACATTTGGTTTATATGTATGTATAAAGTACTAAGTAAAGTGTCTATAGATAAAACTTACATTAAAATTACTATGAAATGTTGAGTGTAGTCGTTGGTAACTATATTTATTTTGCTATGTTTAATAGTTATTTGTTTTGTAATAATTATTCGGTTTGCAATACAATTTAACTATTAAACATCTATCATTAGTTAATTACTTCTGATGATAATAGGACATTTTATAAATATGACCAACTAGCTAGTAGCTGTAGGCTAGCATGAACTAGGCTTAGCGTGTCAACCATGTTGTATCACACCATCACTAAATAGTAGATAAGATTGTGGACAGAACGCTAAACATATAATCTAGAGACTACATATAAAAAAGCTACTACCCTCAAGTGTAAAATCTGTCGCCAAATAACTATAGGTGTATTTCGGCTAGATTAGGCTAGGTAACTCTAGATTAAACGTATCTACGACCTTGGGCTACATAATAACATCAGGTGAGATAGTGGTTAAACATTAAACCTATAAAGTATAAAGAAATAAGAATTTTAACTGAGAATATAGAATGTACAATATTATACAGAGAGAAACCATGTACGTACAAGTCTCACTTCCTCCATCATTCCATGCTGTTGAGCATTGAACCCCGGTGCATTCCTCTATATTGTCACAACGACGCTTCGATCACGTTGCATTATACAGCATTTTGTGAATTCCGTAATACTTTAGTCACGGTGTACTGTTTTTATATATCGCTCACCGTGACAACGTTGTTGAATCGGTGCTCCTCTGAGACATTCAATATCACTAATTATTAAATTACATATTTATACAAACTGCACGTATAATAGAGATTAATTTTATGTTTCAAACTAATTGTAATACGTATTTTTAGTTCAAATGTTTTGATTAATGCATAAGGCTAGACGTAGGGATGTCGTTGATGTCTTTTGTTAGAAACGTGACATTATGTAACGGTGTTTTTTTTTTTAATTAATTAAATTATTGTAAATTAGACAATGGTAAAATAACATATCATCTATTTATATACATATATTGTTAATTTTTTTATGGAAACATTTGATTATGTAATGTAGCTTTTAGTTTTCGGAGTACTTATTTTCTGATAAAATAAAAAAATACATATATGCTTTAAGACGAGCTTAGAGGCACAGTGGTAGTAAATTCTATGATTGGCTTAGGGAATCTTGAGTTCTATTCCCATTCATGACTTTGTGTGATAAGTATTCAAGCAGCATGTCTTTTGTGTGTTTAATACGATTTAAATAAATTGTTTCATCATATATTATTAGTAGTTTAGATATCACAATACTGAATACTACCTGTACTTAAATTAGAATTGCATATCAATCCTATTTGAGTAAATCTAATCTGCACGGCACTAGGGCTTTTTTAATATCCGTCTAGCTAACTACCACACTTATGTCGAAAATCTGCCGCCAAATACCTACCGGTGAGTTGTGGCAGTTACACTTGAAAGCAAATGCTTCCACTAGGCTTAGAGTGTCCACCATCTTGGGCCACATTGTCACTTAATATCAGGAGAATTGTGACCATAACGCTAAACCTTAACTATAAAAAGTCTATTTATGAAGAATATGTTTAATCATAATATGTGCTCAAATGAATTTTATGTAATATTGGAAAAGCAAATTGTTGTATTTAAAAACGCAGTAAATAGGGTAATGAAAACGTAAGTGAATATTTAGTATTCAGTTTGCAAACCACACGGTCCTTTCTCACGGCTTTTTACGTATTCAGCTCGCGGTGCCGCGTGAGAATTGCGACCGACATGCGGGTACATCCTAATCTATCTAAAATCTTTAATTTGTCGCACACGCATTACTCTTCCAACGATTACTATGTGGTTTACTAAGACTTATATTATATTTCACCAGATCACAGGTATCGGCAGACGTCGTATTAAGAATAAAAACACATTTCAATAATACTGACTGGAACCCGAAACGAGGTCGGTATCTAAACATAAAGGATATCATTTTTACAACTTTTTTTCTATGGTTTTTATGAGGTTAGTAAACAAGCGATATCGACTCTTTTTTATTATGTTATATGCTCGTATTTGTCGGAAATAGTTGCTTGGTGATACATATTTAACGCGTAGAAGGTAAGCCAGGCACGTACTTAGATATATCCAATCGTATAAATCTTTGTAGTATATGTTCCACTATTTATATAATAATATTACAACCACGTCTAATGATCTTTCACAATTACTCACGATATACATTTGATATACAGGTATAACTTGTTATGAGTTTTATTAATGTCTCGCCACTTAATGGCTATCGAAAGTTGTTTTAAGTGTGTCTATTAAATAAACATAATTATCTACCAGGTTACAAGTCATGTTATAATTCTTAAATATACTATTTTAATTTCTTGTCATTATTCAATTCAATAACTAATTGGTAGATTATGGGTTTTATTACAAAAATTCAGCTGGTGATATAAGCAGTGGGTTTACCATTACTGCCGCATAGAGTGCTGTGTGTTCGAATTTTGCATGGGCGTTTTTTTTGTGTGATCCCTGATTAATTATTTTGATTTTGAGTGTATTTTGTGTCCGTTAATAGTATGTTTGTAAAGTCTTTCGTATAGAATAGGATATAAAAACATTTTGCTATATTTTTACAGTTTGCCTAAATTACACCTCAATAGCATTATATATAAGATCATGACAAACATCATATAGTTTAGGTCTTGAGGTAGTACTAATGTATATCAAATATCTTACGACCAGTTCAGATAATATGCCTCCTGACGATTTTAATATTTTAATATGTAACTACTGTATATAAACATATCCATGGACTAATCACAGAATGAAATGTTGGTTATTTGCCTCTAGGTATAGTAGTATACATGATGCAAAATGAGTCTTTCTTTACTATATAAATATAATTAAAGTTACGATATATATTTTAAAGGATAAGTTAAGACTCAAAAAAGTAATTTACATAAAAATCAAAGCATATCGATCCCTTTATATTATGCGCAGGATGTAGTAAAGTTAAGTGATATATTGGTGTATGGCGCTTCTGGATTGTCACCGGTGACATGTTGACTGACCGGTCGACTGTCTGCGTGACAAGTGTCGCACTCTGATAACACCGTGTGAACGCGCTTATCATATCACAACATAAGGCACATGAGAACGTCCTACACCGTCATTGAAATAAATTGGTCACAGGTTGTATTAGATTATCTATAAATACGTAGTTGATTTAGAAATGTCACACAATTAAAATCGAAGACGCATTAAATAATCTCAAAGGCGACCACGAGTAATATTTAACTTAAATCTATTTTAGACGAACAAATATTTTTCAATAACTCAAAACCATTCTATTAAAAATAATATAAAATGTAATATTAATACCATAAGTAGTGGTCAGTTTTTTCAACATTATAAAATGGACTTCCCTATTTATGTTTGACGACATAACTATCTCTGTTTGCATTTGTAGGCATCTATCTATCTACTCTCTGTATTTATCTTTCAAATTTGTTTAAAGAAATCCTTATCGGAATTTTTATAGCCATCAATTTATAACTCTGGGATAAATATTATGTAGATCATCGGCTCGTAATCAATTCCCACGATTTAGCGTTCACGTGAAAACATGGGATCGCATGATGGAATCGTTTTTTATCCTTATCAAGACATTTTCTCATGTTGGGCAGTCTTTGTGCAAAGTGTTTTCATGACGCAAATATTTACACGTAAATGTATAGTATCTCCAGAGAAGATTAATTTGACGTCATCTATGATTTTTGATATGGTTGATAACGATCAAACATCAGAAAAGTGTTGTGGTCTTTGACAGATTTGGTATTTTAAGTTATTTTTATAGTCATATTGCGTTAGGCTGTCATTCTAAATACAACACTAGATTACGTTTTAGTTTATAAATCTTCTTTGGCGTATTGTTACGTTCGACATATACGGCGTATTATAACAGAAGTTGTGTTTTAAATAAAAATATACTAGTGCTGTGATAAAGGTAAAGTCCCTTACCCATTAGTAAAGTTGGAATCGGGATCCCGGGTCGGGCTAGGGTAAACCGGACGCTCAGGTATCGTGGGGCTAGCTTGATGCAATCTAAATGTAAAAAAATAATAATGATTAATTAACTATGAGACATAATTAAATATGGTAAAGATTTACAATTTTCAGAAATTATGCTTCACATGTTTAACGTTTGTAAAAATGAGAGCTAAAAGTGATGCTTTAGAATTACTTGTTTTCTTTATACTATACTTCTAAACTATTTGCTGCTAGTATATATATATGATAGTAGTATCTCTTGAGAACTGTGAACATTTATGTCTTTGCAAATAATATGTAAGTGTCGTGAATCACTTGTTTACTTAGAAAATAAAACTATTTATATTTTATCTTCTTATTAAAATGTTACTATTAAGTATTATAACAAATGAAGGTTCCGACTCAGGCTGTTGCTTTGTAGTCATTAACTTTTTGACTTGAACCGTAGTACGGGTGTTTTAATGTGTTAAAAAAATAATTATTAATTTTTAAGTATAGAACATAAATGTGGTAATTTTTCAGCAGATGTCAGCGAGAGTTCACGCCATAATGGGTTTGGTTTTTTACTGTGTAAAGGTCAGCAGCGCGGTTGTTTTGAATAAAGCAGATATTTACAACGTCTGTCAGCACGTGTGAACATGTGCCGGCGCCCGGTGACGTCTTGGCGCGGTGCGGTGCGGCGCCGCCAGCACATGCGTACTCAGCCGAACGTATATATGATTTTTTTCAGAATAGGGAATAAGACGTTAAATGATTTTTTTTCCAAAGATTTATCGCCAACACTTGTAAAGAAATATTTACACCGAGATAATCTCCGGGCCCTCCTGAATATATGACGTAACATGTCACATGTGTAAATAATTTCGTTTGTAATTTAAAATGAATGTGATATAATTCATGTCACGTATATTTTAAAACTAATTTCGTTTAGAATATTGTTTTTCTGACGGATAGAGCCAGATGGACAATTATCTCTTAACCACTCAGAGCGGTCGCAAACCGCAACAGGTTTTTGTTTATAAAATTTTCTGAGATTGTATATATTATGTTATAATATTTATTATTGTAATTATATGTATATGAGTAATTTATATTTTTTTGGTAATATTTTAGTAATAATGAAATCTATATATAGAATTTCTCAGGTATGTCGGGTTTAATATAGCTCATGAAAAATAACTCAAAATATAGAACACAATTATACATAACTAAAATTAATATTTAAGTACATGATATATGATGTACAGATAGGTACAAAATAATGTGTTAGTCGTCGGACTTCTTACCTGGTCGTGCAATGTTTATTTATAAAGTCATTTAGGAACTTGAACGTCGTCCTGATTGGATGACTAAGTGACACCTATAGGTATTCTTTCTTTTTTAGACTATCTTTAAGATTTTTTTAACGAATACATACATAGGAGATATTCTTATTCCATTACATAGAACTTTGAAACGCGCGTCTTAAATTCTACATACATGATACTGTTTACATCAGTAAAAAAATGAGGCATTAAGTTTTAATATTCTGCCTTCTCTACCTATATTTATAACTATGTAATTAGTTTAGTGGCTAATAATGAAAAGTTATTTTATTATTTTATATACCTTGTGAATAGTACTTTTTCCGGAGAAACGGTTTCCTATTTCCTTTTATGTCCCCTTGTATTATGTATGCAAAATATCATGTTGATAAGTTTAGTAGTTAAAGCATGAAAGCGTAAGAAACTCATATTAGCATAATAAACCTACCTTGGAACGAGAGACGAATTTCTTAACAAACCATGGATTGGTTGGTTGGTGTGGTAGGGAGGGACACTCCGAGCGGTTTCCAAGACTTGCTCCTCGTATGTAAGTTTAAGGGGCCCCTTGTCGACACGCGTCAACACTCACCTTCACCACTTCGGTTTTGTCTCCCTACCCAGCCAAATTTGATAGGAGCCTGCTAGCGTAGCTTTAGAAGCATGTTCTAGTATAGAACTTACTGCAGCCCTAGGCAGACCAAGATGTTTTAGAAGGTTATAGAGAGATTTAGCTGGTATACATCTCGCTCCCACTTTGACCGCGTATAAATTAACCAGATAGCCATTCCTAATTAGGTCAGTTACCTCGTAGTATTTATGTTTTTATAGCGTGGTCCTTAGGTATGTTTGTTTCCCATGATATAGTAAGCTCTATGTGTTATGTGTATTATGTGTTTAGTTGTTATAGAATAAATAAATATATCCGGTCTGGAAGTCGAAGCCCCAATATTCTTGTAATGCTTTTCATACGTGTCTATCAGTATAGTCCAGTCAGGCGCAGCACCCAGGATTGAGAAGAGATTATTTATGGATCTTAAAGCCAAACTGTCTTTTACAAAGTTGATTTGTCTTTTGTTAGTAGTCAATCCTTTTTGGGTTAATTTACAAAATTGATTCAAATATCTTTGGTACAGCGTTTTTGGTTCATCTATGCCCCTAAACATTTGCCCAGTTAATATTGTAGTCGGCCTAATAAATTAAACAGTCGTCATACATAACAAATATATTTTTTTTTGTAAAACTTTATTTAAAAGAGACACAGCCATACTAGTGATAATAATGCGCACGATATAAGTGAGTTCCATCCGAGACGATGACACAGGGTCACCCACGCGCCATCCCGCACAAGTTGATCTCTATTATGCAATCAGGACGAATCAGCACGGTACTGTCGTCCTGTAGAAAAATACATCTACACTATTCAAATATTATATTCATGTCAAAACTACTATACCGTGTCAAAATTGCAGATGATCCTGTTTATTTGTAATTATAAAAAATTGCAAAGTCTAAAAGCTTGTAACAAAGAAAATCCATTTAGATGCTTTGAGTTTAGTTGCAGTTTAGTAAAAACCATGTGGTATTGGTGGCCGAGAGAGGGTAAGCAAAGCGTAGGTAGACCGATTGCAAGATGAGTCGACGATATTACCAATATTGGAGGAAAAACTTGGGTAAGACTGATACAGAACAAGAAATAATGTCGTAAAAGGTAGGAGGAGGCTTATGCTCTGCAGTGGGTTGAAAAGAGCAGTCTATGATAAGGATAATGATCGATAACCATGTTTGAGTTGGTGTTATTTATGAGGATATAATTAAAACACATCAAATACTACCGAAGCTACGTCGCGTTTGAAATATAATTGCAAGCATATTTCAGAAAGTAAATTACTATGTAAATATAAAAATTCTTCTAAATTGTCAGAAATTCTTTCGATAAATTAAATATAATTTACTAAATAACTCCTAAAGAGTATTAGAAATTTATCATTAGATTAAATATTATATTAAATTTTTATTATAATATAAAAAAAACACTATAGAGCGTACGTATTAAAACAGTTAGTACTTATTTGTTTTATCCCATATATGCCTTCTATACATTAACATTAAATTCGTTAAAACATCCAGATTACTATCTACAATGACTACAATTATATTAGTAAGGCATGTCACGTACGTTATTATGATTGTGTCCGGTCAATCAGTCTTGCAGTGCGTTATTATATATATGTATATACATTATATTCGCGTACATACTTTTCGAAATCAATATTCGGTGTGACCTTTTACAATTCCAATCAGTAAGTTTGTAAGGTTTTAATTTATTATTGTTTTCTACATGTAATTAAGGCGTAACATTTTTTTAATCACTCTCATAAAGCGATCTTTCCTTTTTTGTGGTAGTTTTGTGGGTTTAAAGTGTAGATACTTTTTGTACTATATTAGCTTGTCAAAAAAGTCAGACTCCATTAAAAATTCAGTTCAACAAAATTTAGGTAGCTTTTACAATAGTTCACTAAAAATAAAAACAGGTTTAGCGGAAACAGTACAATTGAATTATGTGCGGATTTAATTGATCTATTAAAGATAGGAACCCCTTAAAGTTTGTTAACATTTATTGTACTTCCTACTCCTAAGGTTCATTATTTAAATGGCCACTGTTATTCAAAAGAACTATTGTATCCTGATGGTCTATAAAGACATAGATTGAAGTAATTAATTTTCATTGAAGTAATTTCTCACTCAAATAATCTGCGTAATATTCAGTAACATTATTAGTGATTCACCCATATCACCTTTTACAGTAAGAGTCTAAGCTGGATACTTGATTTTTATAGGCGACTACTAATAAATCATTACCTAGCACCTCTGGCTGCAAAGAAAATAACTGATTCTAGATATTTGACGTTTTATAGTTTTGAAGAAATTCAAGGTTTTCGTTTAAGTG
This sequence comes from Actias luna, assembly GCA_039707435.1. Lineage (NCBI taxonomy): Eukaryota > Metazoa > Arthropoda > Insecta > Lepidoptera > Saturniidae > Actias > Actias luna. The sequence continues at coordinate 5,922,696 of JAZHAC010000003.1, forward strand.
CTTGTAAGAAAATTCCTCGCTAGTTGGTCAGCTGCAGGACGAGCATCGTATCCAGTAAAATGTGTTAAGGCTTTGTGCGTAATGACATATGAATACAATGAAGCACGCACGTGCGCGTCCGCCCACAGAACGCCATTGTCCGCGCGGCCATTGTTTCACGGAAATCCTTCTTACATTCTTTGATAATAAAATAATTTTCCTATATACCGTAGATAAAATATTATTTCCTTTAAGAATATTTATTGATGAATCATGTTCCGGTTCGACAACAAGCTTATGAAATATTAAATATCTAAAGTAATTTGGTAATTCCACACTATAAAAATTTGATACTGATTTATATTTGACTTTTTAATTTACGTTTACGAATTGAAAAAATTAATATTATACTGTGATTAATGTGACCAATTGAGAATTTCAAAGCGGTTATAATATTAAATTCGATACTAGTATTATTTTTCAATATCGCTAAAGTATTAAAACAAAAAAAAACTTCAAATTTATAATTACTACATGAAACTAATTCATATTTGAACAAAACAAACCCATTATTGTGGTATTTAAGGCAGGGCAAGTTGCGCTCTGTAGGCGTTAAATACTGTTATTAAAAAGTAAAAAGTTTATCAAATATAATAAAGCTCACATTTAACCTAACACGCTATGTAATATGTTCTTTTAATAACAAACATTAAGTTGTTAAGTAATTTACGCGACGAAAGTTTTACTGCTGGGGTATTTATATACAAGACATAGGTAACAAATGGTTACAATATTAAAACTTTCTACAAAAGTTTACTGTTGATAAATTACTGTTGTATTTTTATTTATAAAATGGATTTTGTAACCTATATATTTTTTGTTTAGTCCTGTGATATTTACTCTATATATATAAACTTACGAAACGCCTAACTTTGACAGATTTGAAATTTCATTTTAATCAAATATTTGCATTTGTAAAGATACATTGTTTATTAATTAAAATACACGTATCAATAGACTGCAAAGTCTCTTACGGTGTTACGCATATATATTAATAAATACGATATTGACTGACAATTACAGCCCGAGTTTTCACACAGTTTTTTAAATATTGAACTATAATTTTGTAAAGTTATAATTTTTAAACATTCACTTTATTTAGCAAAAGACAGTGAACTTCGTAACAATAGGACTTTGAAATTCGAACAATCTAATTAGATAGCCGAAGATTAGTTAAGACGACTTTTACTTAATCGCAGAATCCTTGTCACAAAATTAGGAAAGCAAATATATATTTCTTATTATTACTATATATTAACCAAAGCTGCGGTATCATTATTAATAAAGATAGTTTGAATTAAACAGTAATCAGTGGCTTCTAGATAATTGAACAATATAGGTACTCGTTTTGTTTGCTAATATAATACTATACAAAATTAGATAACGGAACTGCTTAGCTCAATTATTCTCCGTAATCAGTTATATCGTGTCTCGTGGCCGGCTTCGACCTAGTAACGAAAAAACCCAACCACGCGATCCCTTTTGTATGTAGAGGCGGCGTCATATTCTTACAAGATTCTTATAGTGTGTGAGTGAGCTTGAAAGCTTATAAATCTAGTTGGTAGTAAAAAGTACTTGCCTGTGTGCGACCGAGACTTGACAAGAACGACTCGATAGTAACAATGGCTGAACGCGTATTTCCAAACTACATAATCTTTCGAATTGTATGTCATCATATTAAACTGTATATTCAGATTATACGTAAATCGTTTTTTTAAATCGAGTTCAATTATCACAATAGTACTATAATTAATAAGTGTATGTTTATACGGTAAATATAAAATCAGTCATTTGTAAAGAAATGTTTTAATAAGTTAATAAATTTAAAATAAAAATATTATTTAAAAAATCAATATATTTATACAATATTTACTAATATCACCAAAACTATGTAACATCAAAAAATATCGTTAATATAACCTTATTTCTTATGTCAGGGGTTGATTACGGCGCCGTAAAGAGATTTTCTTTACCATTCTTCGAAACCTCAACTTATGTATTCGACGACACAAAATAAACAAGGTTAGGGTTATTACAAAATAGTAAACATGTATGGGCTCCATGAACTGAAAGAGAATGGAAGCCCATGACTTATGTTGTACAATAAGTTATATTAATGTACAGTAAAAAAATTCTTCGTATTAAAATAAAGTGCAAATATTATATTATTAGGTGTTAAAAATAAACAATGTAGGTTATGGAAATATGCGTCCGAGCGCGTAGGCTGTTGCGCGGGCGCAATGCGCGTGTCACCGTCGCGGTGCAGGGCTGTTTATCTGAAAATACCGTGAGTCAATGTACTGTTGAAACAAAATGATTTAAATAAAATATTACTATCATAAAATGCATTTGTTTGGTTGCTCATAAACTTAAAGTTACATATAATGTATGTATTCACTAGCAGAAAACAGATAAATATTGTGTTTAACATTAATTGCTGAGAAATTTAATCATATACCTACAGGAAGCAAATTCTTAATGATAGTTATAAATATTTACAAAATCAACTACAGACAAAGATTTTCTCAAATTACAATTTTTGCTTTTAAGACGTCCTATATATTTTACTAAACAAATATATAAAATAGACGTGTTGACACAAAATAATGTTACGAAAACAATTTTCGATTGCAAATTTACCACCTGTGAACAGGTCTACTTTCAAGCATTATATTATATTTATTTTAATGTATTGTATTTTATATACCTTATTTATTTAATAAAATATTGTCTTATTTTAAAGTAGGTTTATATGTAACGATGACGCGATGTGTGGAGAGGTAGAGACGATCGCGACGCGACGTTATCTCTACCTAGCTTTGGACATGAATAAATAAAACTCTTCGTAGAAAAGGCAAAGACATTCGTTTTATTATTCTAGCGAGATTGCTGTATGTCGCGATAACGCTTTATGGGACCTGTTATCGGGCACTAACGAACTTTCTACACAAAAGCAGACACGCGTCTATTGGTTTTTCGATCGAACAAAGCATAATTGTGTGGGTGTTATATTGTATTACAACTCTGATAAACCGGTACTATATTTTTGAATTTTTATCTGGAAATATCAAATATATTAAGTTTATATTGATATAATTTTTCATAGATTGTCGATTTACTTATGTCACGTCCCTGATTTGTTCGTGTATTAATTCATATAAATTTTACGTAAATATAATGAAGGTATATTAAAACTAATAGCTTTTATGGTATCTCACGTTGGTTATACAAAAGACGTTGAATATCTCCGTATAATTAACAAACAAAGAAACACTCTAAGAAAAAAATAAAATTTATTCATGCCTTTTTATATTTTACAATTTACATCTTTATTATTTCGTTATCTCAAAATAAAACAATATAAATATTAATTGGAGTCCGCGCGTGACTTCATTTTAGCAGCAACTTTTTATACTCATTGAAAGAGAAAAGGCTATGCAAAATCTGGTTGTTAGACAGAGATGAGAGTATATTAAAGGTTGACTCAAACATCCATTAGCGGCATTAAACCAGCGCCGGCGCGCCGGTGTCATTTGCCTTATAATTACCGGGATTGCTTCAATTTCTATATGTTCGTAAGCTTTATTCAAAATAATTCATTTTTTATTTGTTGTACATTTTTGGGTAATTTTTTTTAATAATAAAACCTCTTATGAATAGGAAACTACTTTATGTTTATTGATTAAAATATTTACATTTAATATATTATCGAAAAATAACAGGTTTACTATAAGGTATAATACAGGTGAGGTATAAGAGGTATTTAATAGACCTAACAATTAATGGATTTAAAAGTGAAGTTTTTGTTGCGGAATCTTTATGTCCTTTTTCTCTTGTTAAAACCAAACAAGTTGCGACGGTTAACACCCCTACACCCGGAGTTTTTGTCTCGTGTTGGTATACAAAAAAATATATGCAGTGGTTTGTGTATTTGTCTTAGCTCGCGCCGATAATATTAAGGCGCGTCAGTTCGTGTAGTAATTTTAAAACATTTAACGTTTTAATAATCTATGAACAAGAAAACAATCAATCTCTCTAGAAATTGAAACTATTTATTTTATCTTCGCATGAATAACTAACACACGTGGTGTTTAACTGGGAAAGTTTTCTTTATACTTGGATGCAGTGTATTATGTTCAAGGAATCGAATGCATTATTATTATTTTTTACATATAGTGTATAGTCTATATAGCAAAAGTAATAGAGATGTATATTTTATTATGATGTGAAGAGTTTTCTTTAAAAAATAGTAAATTAAACACATTAAATATGTAACTATTTTTCATTTTACATATCCATAAGTATGAATTTAAAATTTTGAAAGCAACGTAGAATACTAAATTTGAACCACGAAACATAGGACTTAGTTGATAACAGGTAATTACATTAAGCAACGACATAATTACAACAGGTTGAATAAACATATTTGGTTTGAATATCTTATTTTACATACGAAATATGTAAAACTTTGAAATTGGAGCCTAAATAATGACATATTATTATTTATTTATTGTTTTAAAAAATATTATATAAAAAATTTTTCATGTCATAAATTACACCTAACCAATTTCAAGTCATTACATCAACAAACGACTAAACATCGCATAATCTTTTATTGATTAATCAAGATTGAGGTAATTTTCGTTTTATTAATAAAGATATATCGTTGAAGCGCAGGTAACTTAACCCTTTATAATAATTTCGTACTACGAAAAGGTTGTTAACCCCCTATAGTTGGGGTAGTATAACCCACGTGTTTGTGGTGTAGCGGCTTCACGGGACGGCGTTGCATGGCGGGCCCCACACTTGCCTTTTCGTATTAGCTCATAATTTACACTACGGTACATATTACAACGTTCACCCATTAGAATGGATTAAGGGAGTCTCAGATGACTTGAAAATAGTATATGACAAGTAAAAATTCACTTGAACTATAATTTAACAAATAGAAGTTGAACCCGATATATTTATTGAATATAAATGAATAATTTTCTTACTAATTGTAATACTGCGTGTCATATCGAGTATTTCAGAAGTAAAGTACATAATTATGATTGTATAGGTTTTTTAGAAACTACGAGGATGACATCTAAAAAGAACATGATTCTTCTCTCTAATCTAAATGTCAGCAATATTTTCAAATAAAATGATATCAATAAATATGTTATAGCTATTTTATTGTATAGAAAATATCGTATCGTAGTAATGTCAATGAAGCTGCTGGTAGAGGTTAAATCTACATATATAATAGACGTCAAATAAAATTATTTAAATCAGGTTCATTGATTACGGTATGAGCTTGTCTTTGAAACGTTGATGAGACAAGTTTAAATAAGAAAAAAAAAGTATAATGCGTTAGGGACGCGGGCGCAGGCCACGCATACAATACATTTTAACATAAAAGATTCGACTTGCTTTTATTACTGACGTATGGATCTGTAAATTAATATTAGAGTCGTATTATTGATAAAAAGAATTACCAACTTAGGAACTAATTAATGCCTTTGCGTATGATAAATGTAAAGTACGGGATTGAAAAGAATGCGATTCAGTTAAATTTAACTTGATATATAAGAGATCATGAAGTTTTAGAAACACTGTAGAATTAGTTGTTTCATGTTGCTTATATTCATAAGTCGCGAGGATTTCGGCCACGTGGAACTTAAAAGTATTTAATAATTTTTGCCCGTTCTTGTAACTTTTTTCAATACAACTTTGCTTCTGTTGGTGGTAACGTGATGTTAAATAGCTTAAAGCTTTATTTAATGATTATACACAAAAACATTTTTTTTAATATCAAACAAAAATATTTTTTGAAATGCGACTAATAGCTCCTAAGATTAGCGCTTTCAAACAAAGAAACTTTTCCACTTTATAATATTAATATATAGATTACATATTCATATTTAAAGTTCAATCAAACTAGACGATAAACGTTTACTCTTTTTAAATTTAAAATGCAACATCTCATTAGTGCTTAAGTATAGAACAGAACATATATATCTTTAGCAACACGCTTTTGTCAATATCTTATATCGTGTACTACCACTAATATGGTTGTAATAACTGAAATAATTTTATTTGATTATTATTATAAAAATGGGAAGTTTCGGGTAGTGGGTAACATTACTAGAAAAGTCCATCGCCGGTATATATTGAGTTTATTGTGTGCGCTTGTGAGCGCTCGCCGTGGGCAGAGCGTGGGCGCTACTCCAGAATCTCGGCCCACGTGCCGTTGATCGCAGATACAATTGTTCGCGGAGACTTGTTTATGGAGTACTTGCGGAGATATCGGACAGAAATGACACTACGATCGCGTCCTACAATCGCCAGCCGCTCCTTACACACTTTCCATTTATATATAAAGATATTTGTTTAATCGAAATGAAACTTCTGTGTTTTATCTTAAGTCCTATATCTACAATAGAACTTGTTTAGTTGTTGTTTTTACTGACTATTGAGTTGCAATTTTAATTAATAATAGTATTCATTATGTAGTATGATGATTGATATACATACATAATAATTTGATCACTCATAAACGTTGACTGTTTTTGCGTCTCCAATCATTTTGGCGACATGTGTAACGTTAATGCATAATATATACATGTAATGAACATTCATTAAGCCAATCAAATTGTCCAAATATGTCTGAGACAGCTTTTGACATGTAAAAAGTAATTTGTGCTAAATGCGTACGCAAATTACACAAACCAAACCAGCTTATGTATCTGTTTCCTTGTTTTGCTCAACCGCTTTTTTTTTTTTAATATATTCAAGTAATTTATGTCTTAAACGTTTATTGGATTATTATTTGTGTTGTAGTGGTTTGACGGCTAATACGGAACGAGGTGTGACACCGGTTTACCTTCGGTGTCGTGAAGGGAGCGTATCCTGGATGTACCCACGAGGAGCATTGCGACTTTTATTTCGACCTTCGTTGCCAGCGGATGAGAAAGACTTCAAAGTGTGTATACGGGTCATCAGGCGACCAGATCCACCTGATCTGTTCCACACACTGCGGCTTAACGATACAGGTAAAATCTCAATGTAGTACTAGTTCTGTAAATGTCAGTGGTTACTAACAAATACCAAAGAATGTAGTAAATTTGTAACCTTTATTTTTCTGTATTTATTTTTTCGAAGTACTTGACACTTATTGAATATTTGCCGGAATGGAAAGTCATTATTAGGATGACTTTCGTCAACGATATTTTGTTGAGCCGCTAAAATTTTTCTAGAAGTTTTTCATTTGGCTACGCTTTAAATTTGAAGCTGTAACTGTTATAAATCTTAATATATATCAAAGTAACCGTACAAAATGAACGCAAGCTATTTACTGCTGTGGATAAGTATTAAAGTAAGCTTTCCGATAGATTCACGTAGGCTACTGTGAGACCTTATAAATTTAATGACTATCAATGCAGTTCCATATAATTTACCTAAAACTGCTCAAATATAAAATCTATCTATAAAATATATATTTTACAGAAGACGCGAGTCGTTTCCCTGCGCGACTTTTTGTCGAAGGTTCCCGAAGACTAGTACCATTGTATGCACCCAATGACGGTGATCCACGTGAACTACGTTGTTTCCGTAGTCGACACGGAAGGGCAGCACTCTACGTCGAAGCAGAACCCGAGGAAGGCACGAAACGAAAAGTTGCAGAATTTAAGTATGAAGCGAGACCACTAGACAGACGGCACTATGACCCTGCCACTGCCGACTGCAGGCCGTGTACTGACTCTGAAATGGAGCTCGCGTTCTGTACCAGTGACCTAGGTAATTTTATATTTTATCCTTAAAAGTTTGTTTTCAGAGTAGCTACATGCATTTCCGGCGTCCCAATTTACAATCAACAAATGCTGCAATTATGTGTATTCAAAGCACTGTTATATATATGCTTTGTTAAATTTGCTCTTCATACACTTAACGTTTTTTAATTTTCTGATTTATACAAATATTTTTTAAATTAAAATATAGACCTGTTTAATGAAACCGGTCAGTATAAAAATATATTTTGCATATAAACTTGTTAAATAAACTGCAAACATCTAACTTTGTTAATTTGACCATGGACCTAATAATTCTTATACGATTATGTTGAAATAACAAGCACAGCCTTACCTCGAAGAGTAAACATAAAACCATAAGCGGTTTGTCACTAAACGAATGTTAATGAGGGCGGCTCCACGCTACCTCAGTTGTTTGCCGCCATAGCTGCACAGTCAAGATTCCTCGGTATTGAAATTAAAAGTTATTACGGTAAATTAATTTTACCTCGTCTAATCACTGTAAAATATTTGCAACCGTTTTATGGTATTTCGAAATTTTGTTACAAAAATGCTTTCTTTTGTGCGGAGCTGCGCCTTTGTTGCCGCTAAGTGCTAGTGAGATAAGATACAAGATAGGTACCGGCCATGAGTGTCATGACGTACACAATACCTTGACGAGAGGGCAGCTATGTTGTCAAGTAATTAAGTGTAATTTTTGTCTTACTAGCGGCTAATGTGTTTTTTACCAAGTAAATTCTTTACATTCAGAAAATAAAAGTATGTTATACAGTATATGAAAGTTTTTACATTTTACCTGTGTTTTTCATTGGTATGAAAAGCTTTATCAAAGTGAGACAGATTAGCTGTAAATTTATAGGTCGTTCACACAATACATAATTCAAATAGAATTGAACTTATTTCTGAAGTTAGCAAACCGAAAGTGGATGGGACGAGTTATTGCATAGAGCAATTTGAGAGCCAGTTCCTTCACAGGTTTAGCCTGTCTACCATCTTGGGCCGTATCGTCACTTAAGATCAGGTGAGATTATGGCCATAAAGCTAAACCTAAAATATAAAAAAAAAAAATCTCTTCTAGGCAATCTGTAAACACTTGTACGCTCGTAGTCACGGAAGCTTTTGCGTATGGATGTTCGTTTCAATTTAAAATTACAGTACATGATAGGAAAGAAGATACCGGACCGATAAGTATGGCGTCGGCACGCGACGCGGCGGGGAGTTAATGTAAACCATTTTTTTAAATGGTAATAGTTGTGGAGTTATGTCACATAAGGATAGGGTTGTCAAATTTATGGTAGGGACAAATTAATATATTGAAATTAAAAGTATCAATAATAATGAATGTCTTTGAAAGCTTTGAGTCGTTGTAAGTTGCATTACCAGTTTTGAATGTAATATTTATTGAGCACAATCTGTGAGGAGTTCCGGCAGTTATATGTGATAGCTATGAGAATAGTAATAAATTAACACAATGAAAAATAACTCGCAATACGATTTCTTGTAATACTAAATCTAAACCTTCAAATATGTACTTATAAAATAAATCATGTAATTAACGCAAGGCATGTAACAAGGCTTTTTTGTAGTTCATGCAAACGAAGCTGCTGGCATTGTTTATCAATATTAATATCATAAATTGGACGTTTGTTTGCTTGTTTGAACGCGCTAATCTTAGGAATTACCAGTCGGAGTACAAAAATTCCATTGTTTGTTTGATTGAGTCCTCATCAAAGAAGGCTTTAGGCTATTAACATCACGCTACCACCGTTAGGAGAAATGCTGTATCGACAAAAGTTACAAAAACGGGTAGAAATATTTAAATAAAATTTTAGTTCCATGCAAACGAAGTCGCTAACACAGCTAATAATATAATATAAGTTTCTATATGCCAATTTGTTATTTAATTTATAAACCACAGTTTTCTATCTTCAGTAAAATCCCTTTAATGTTATCACAAAATAATTGTGTGTATATGAATTATGTTTGTTGTACTTGTTTTACTTTGAAGTAAACAGGCCTATCCACATAGTTCGCGCGCCCTACGGCTCGGCCGTGGCCGTGTGCGCACTGCGGGGCGGTAGGCGGCCGCCATTATTCCTGGACGTTATTAGCCTTTAAAATGTATCATTGAAATTTTCCTTTGTCAGGCTACATTATAACGATTATGAAAATAAAATTAACTACAAATGCGTTGTTCAGTAAATTTTACTGAATTATTAAGATATTGCAATATAAGGTCTTGTAATTTATTATACAATGTCTTGTTCATTTTGAATATATACATATATTACAGTTGATACAGCCAGAAAGAAAGCGTTCCTTTGTTATTTAAATGTATATTTGAGCCATACAAATATTTTGCTTCTCAAATTAGTTGTCTGGGCTAAAAATTTAATTTATTATATGAAAAGATTATTAAATATAATTTCTATGTACTTTCAACTAAAAGCTGCATCGTTAGAAACAAACTTCTATATAATTATTGTGTGACGGACGGGGCGGCGCGGCGGGTTGTTGACCGTTTACCAAGACCAAAACTATTCACTTATCTATCTCAAACAAAATCTTAGTTAAAAAAACAACCTGGTGTTCAATTTGCGCCGACTCACGGCCACACAAAAAATGTTAACTCGAACAATGGCGACAATGATTAATATCTAATCTAACTGCTATAAATCTATAAGTGCGGCACCAGGTAGTATTAGAGGTAAATTAATATTCTGTGTGAGAATTATTATATAACGAGTATTTCAAATAGTACTGTTATTATAGTTGCACATAGTTGCAGGAAGCAGGACTTGTCAGGTTTTAAATTATAATACTTATGTCATAAGCGATCTGGCTCTCTACACGAGTGACTGACTGGCTTGTTCAGTTTTTGCGATATAGATCATATACAAATAAATATAGGATAGATCAGACTTATTTAAGTTTTATTGAAATATTCAACATACAGTACCAAGAATTTCAGTTTAAAAAATATGTCTAAAATCGAAGTAACAAGAGTGTACGAGTGATTACGATTGAAGGAATTCATAAGAATATTAAATTATATATATATGCAATTGGCAAGTATGTTACACAATTCGAAAAAACTAACTATAACTCAAACTTAGTTAGTTAACATTTTTAGTACTATATTATCAGTTACTATGTGGATGTACGGTATACATCTTACAGATGGACTATAGAATAGCCTTTTTATCGTGTATCTAGGATATCAGATGCAATATGTCAAAAAAAAATGTTCTCTTTACAGTGTCCCGTGGCGTGATAGTAGGTAGCGAGCAACGTGAAGATCTAGACACTACACAACTGACTCTCCGCCTCACCAAACTCATACGTGCCACAGCTGACGATAACGATAATAAAGAAAAATCCGATGTTGACAATGATGATTATTACAAGTAAGAAAAATACTATATACTACTAATATGTTTAAAATATCGTTTACAAACTAATTCTTTTACCTTTTATTAAAAACAATCACCCCTGTAATGAATAATAATAAGATGTCCATACAAACTTTTAAATTTTACTCTATTAAACTTGATAGAATAACATAGGGATAATAAATTCCAACTAGTTCTTGTCGTCACAATAACTAGCATATGTCCATCTCCATAGATGCAATCTACCTTTATACCAAAATTGATCAAAATTGGTTCACTGGTTTAAGTATGAAAAAGTAACAAACATATAGAATTGTTTTCGCATCTATAGTATTAGTTTCCACTTATATAAACTTGAGAGTCTACTTCCTTTCTGGGCTTAGCGTGTTACTATCTCTGACCACATTGTCACATAACATTTCAATAATACTATTATACGTATATTCTAATGTATTATTTATATTATTGTTTACAATTTTGCCATATATTTTCAGCTATTTATATTTTCCATAGTAAGAAAGAAGGATATTCACATACATGACAATTAGAAATTGCAGGTCTCATTACGCGAAGCGTTTGAGGTTGTCCATTACAATCAACATTCCCAAGTCGAGCAATTTTCGAAATTTCAATGATCATTATTTTAAATCATTGTTTCTACGGCAATGCAAACATTTTATCATCCAGAGAAATACTCTTACTATCACACTAGATGATTTAAACGTTCATTTATTTACTTATAAACTAAAAAAATCATAATGAAAAAAATTTTTCGTGGCCGGTCCGGATTTGTCCGTCTGTGTGTACTATTGATGTGTAAAGATTACGCCCAAGAAATTTAATGTATCGGGGCCATTTCTTTTTTAATAGCTCTGGAATGACATCGGATTACTTCCTATTTAATATGAATGCTTACATCTATGTCATTGAATCATAATTACGTTATGACTTTGCACTTTTGGATTTTTGAAACTATTTTTTCTTTGTCGTAAAATAGTTATCATGGGTTACCATCATGTATGTGCATTATGAAACATTTGTAGTAATACAAAAGTTGCAAGAAAAATTATGATAAAATCTATATCCTGGTGTTGTGTCGTCCAGTCGGACCGCGCCGTGTCGGGCTGAACCAGGGTGATCACGTTCTGTGATATAATCTCGTCAACTTGTGAAAACATTTATGAGCATTTTTAAAGAGAACTGGCATATGTTTCTAGATATGTTTTAATACAATCTTGTCCAACAATCACTTGCCGAGCTCATTTTAAACACGACACTGACGATTTTTAAGAGTTTCCCATTTGAATGTATTTGACTATTCAATTCACTTTGCGAAGTAATAAAAACTTGTCGAAACTTATATAATATGATTATCTAAACAGGTCTTTCTTATTTTACGTATAATATTAACAGACATTCACTGTGAATACAGAATATTTTGTTTTTCAAGGTTACATCATTCGGGTATCTTACTGATGTAGTCATCTTTATCATCAAATTCAAGTCTTTTTTTTATTTTTTCGACGAATTTTTACCTTCGATTTCCAACCATTAAAAAAATCATCGTGGACATATTAATTTATTTGATGTAATTATGTAACTGAATTTGGATGCAATACATGGAGACGCTTAGGCATCTCAATGTATTGCCTAGTCTTTTATAAGAATGAAACTATTACATAAACAAGTATGGGCTATTGAATAACTGGAAATAATCTCGTACTGAGATTATGCGTAAGGATAGAAGAAACTAATAAAAGTTTTTTTTTTAAACTACTTGGCAATATTATGCTAACTCTTTGTATTATGTGGTATTAATGTAGTGATAAGCTAAACCTACAAAACAAGTTTGACTTTGTAAAACAACTCTTTAAATACTATTTTAGCTTTTAAACACAGTGTATTTTATGATGTTAACAAATTAATCTTAGATGGACTGGCTATCAAGAACAGGGCCTGCTTAAGGACAGATTTTCAACTGAATAGTGGTAGACAGCAAGTCGAGTATAGATAATGTTCTACTACTATTATTTCATTACCTTTTCCTTTGACGCGTGTCCGAAAACTATACCACTTAGAACCCTATCTCATTTTTACATCATGGTGGCGCCACCGACAAAATGTGTACATGATTATATGGAGGGTATTCGCTTAGTTGTTTAACTAAGCTGATGTCAGGTGAGGTAGGCACCTTCCATATAACGGCACATTTTGTCGGTGGCACTGCCATAGTGTCCTAATGAGATAGGACTCTTATACATTATCGTTGTAAATGCTAAAAGGTAGCGATAGCATGTTCTATGACAATTTGATTTTAATTTTTCTCTTGACTAGATAAGAGTGCCATAGTATACCTTACTGTCAACATAAATTTCATTGTTAGCTTTTTTTTTAATTAGATATGAAGTGGACAATACTCTAGAGCGCACGACACATCGGAATCATAGCAAGCGGCGACGAAAGGAACGTAGTTTGCACGCGCATGTTCATATATCTTCAGTGTGTGGCGCCGGGGCTGGTGCGGGGGAGTTCCTCGTCATGGCTCGCAGGAGACTCGGTCGGTACTCGTTAGTATGTGCTCCCAGGGTAGACGACTGGGTGGCATTGGTCGAGAGAAGAATCGCTGATGGTACGGCACATTGTTTATTGCAACACTGAAATATTTCTTATATTGTTTTAGTACAACTTGAAAAACAAATCGAACGAACAAAAACCAATTTCTGTTAATGTTCAGTAATTGCACTAAAGGTTTTGTTTTACATATATTTTTCATCTGTAGCAATTCCAACATTTTCACCGGCCCTATTTGTTTAGGTTATGGAGTTTAGAAGTAAGCAGAAGAACCTCAGTATGTAATTTCAACTGAATATTCTTCACTGAAATGTATATAAGAAGTAAGATTTCAATAAACGACTAAAATGGCGTTAATGTTGCAAAAACTGAGTTATAAAATGAACAGTAGTATTTAGACGAAGTAAAGTTGCCTCAAGAAATTCAGCACTAGGTATATGTTTTAAAGTTATGGAGGGTAGAAATATTTAAAGTAGTTATATTGAAGAGTGCATTATATAAAAGTACTATATTTGACTAAGTTATCCTGTGGCAAAAATAATTTGGTGCTTTTTTAGATCTGTAGTATTTATATCACAGTAACGCCATTTTAGTATATTCTGTTATAAACGCTTTTTATACATAGAGATAGTACTTTTTTCTACACTCCATAGTTAAGGTTTTTAATAAGTTGAACTGAAACAGTGTATAATTGACCTCGTTTCATTGTGATTATTATTAGCCTCATGAATGTAATACGATTGTTAATATGAAATAAATGAAGAAATAATTTTATTAATTCCGAAAAGCCTAATGGATAATTTAAATGCTCTTTTCTATTGATTATACTGGATTATTTTTGCTGTTCACCTGGAGTTGACAATTAAGAAAAGTAATTATTCATAATCTGCATAAAAATAATTATGTTAACTAATTTTATAAATGATATCATTTCACACACCGTAATGTATAATAACTACGGCTATAATTATATATTTTATATATTCAAATAATAATGTTTAAGTATACCTTTATACTTCGAGTCTTATGTTATTACAATAAGATTGAAAAAGTATTTATAGAAATATGTTTATGAATTTTATATTGCCTTAGGAGGTTGTGTCGAAATAGCCATACTATCAGTGGAACAAGCACCAGCCGTGTTTCATTCAGTATTAATGTAAATAACAAATTTTTATATCACGCAATACTGTTTACTAAGATTTATAATATGCTTGCCATAAAACAGCTTACGTTTGTAATATCGTAAAAAAAACAAATAATATTTATGTAATAAAGGTTGATATTATACTATATATTATAGAGTAATAAAAATGTGGTCCGCAGTGCCAAAATATGTAAGATCTTCATAAATAGACATAAGGTTGATCTCAACTCTGTACATATTGTAGTGTTAGAAGAAAATAGCCATATAATATTAAACACCAAGGTGTAAATCTGACGGCCCAAAGCAAGTATGACGTCATCAAAGCAGATAAAGGGCCGCTTACAAACCTCAAGTTATATATACTTGGTCTACGATACCAAGCCTTTTCAAGAAAAAATCGTAAGCGGCAATTTTGACTTATTAAAGAAGAGTTGTTACATTTCTAATTAAAATGTATTTACGATATCTTTATAAAAAAATATTACGTTTTGTTCATAATTAACCACTAATCTATTAAAATAGTGGCTCTTAACACACTGCTTCTAATTTACAAAGATAATTTTTTTGGCCCTTAATATATTTCTTCTGAAAAGGCTGGATATGGATAATGAGGTTATTATCCATTATTTGGAGTTCTAAAATAATGCCCGTTTAAAAAAAAACAGTATATGCAATTAAAAAAAAAAAAAAAAAACTGGTGCTATAACAACTAATGTTTCCAAGAGCTTCCATTTATATTCTGTCTTAAATAAACGATATAGAACTTTTATAGGTACGATAGAATGCCTTGCAATTATATAATGTGAATTTTTAATATATTTTGTACATAACATGATGTTGATATTGTGATATAGATATGATAAGTATGTGTTACTATAAAGTGCCTATTGTATATACCATGTTTAAAACGTGTGATTCCGACATACGTAGTGTTTATTATATTGATATTTTATGAATTAAGTAATGTTGAATAAAATTATTACAAAAGAGTTTGTGGGTGGTTTTATTTTTATTATGGCAAAATTGCCAAGTTCGATATTGTAGCAGTCTAAACATTTTTGGTCCAATGTTTATTAAAGTATCAACATATCAGGCTGCATTTGAATTTCATTATAAAAGTAACGTTAAAAGTGGTTGCAGAGTTTTATATTATAACTAACTGAGCCTGCGACTTCGCGTGACACAAAAATTTTATTTTATCATTTTTGCCAGTTTTTGTAAATGTTTTCAATACAGATGTACTCATTTTTGTGGCATCGTGATGTAAAATTTTGCCTAAAGCCTTCATGATTCCTCTATCAAATACAAAAAGACTTTTTTTAATTCGACTGGTAGTTCCAAAGTAATTCGCGTACAAAGAAAATTTTTCTGCTTTTTAACATAAACATAAATTCAATAAGTTTTTATTTTTAAATGTAAAACTATCTTTATATTTAGTTATGGCTGTGGGGACAAAATCATCGTCGAGTTGACAGGTGCTCCTGCTAAAAGGTTAAAGGTGAACCGAGTGTTGAGTGTATTAAATGCATGGAACCGAAAGAATTCAGCATTATTTGTACTATTTTCATTTGAAAGATATATTTTGCTATTATAAAGTAAACATTTAAACATCGACCTTTTCTAGTTATTACGACAGCGGGGCTATACGTAAGTTGCTAGTTGTTAACTTGGCTATGAACGAAATGATGGAACACAAGGAGTAACTATACAGGGTTAGAAACAAACATTATTATAATATAGCAATTTCTTTATTAAAAAAATCACAACTGATACCACATAGAAAATCTATTCGGCACGGTTTTAACTCTTAACTATATATAATATCACATAAAATCTTTTATAATTTGATAAACTATATACAGTACATAGACAATTATTAGTTTTTGGTACACTCTGTGAATACTTCAATCACTAAGTGATCGCAAGAAAAATAACTTAGGAAAAAGCTAAACAAAATAACGCAGGATTCCTTATTAATAAGCTTACACGTAGTTTCATATAAACATAGAATACATTAATTATTGTAAATAATATTTTAAACAGGAAAATAAAATAAAAAAGCAAATAAAAACAAAACTGCGATTACAGAGTAAAAGTGTAACTAACACGTATTTTTAAATAAATAAACAAGAATATTTTGTTATTACTTACATTTTAGGAATATTATAATACACAAACTTCAGGTTTATATCTCAAAAACTTAGTAATCGATACACTATAAAACACGAAAACTGTTCAAGTTTTCGTCCGATAAGGTTAATTCCGCATCGGTATATGTATATATAATCTACATTTTAGCTTCCTAATCGTTTTTATATCTATACTTTATGTAAAAAAACATCAACGTGGAAAACATCTGAAAATTACGCTCTATACATTTTTATAATTTATTTTTTATTGTATTATTATTATGTTGTTATGTATTGTGTATGTGTTCAATATAAAATTTGAACGGAAAAATATTGGTTGACGTTCTTTTCTACCCCAGGCTTAGTATACTTTTGTGACACGGGTCATATACAATATAGCTAGGTGTCCAAATAAGATTTATTTTATTGTAAAATGATAATAACACAAGACTATTTTGTCTATTTCCGGTTTTAACTTGTTTTAAGTTTCTTTTTTTAACAATAGATAATTTAATTTAATTTTAGTTAGTGATTCTTTATGAAAGTCAAGATTTTACAACGATTTCTAATAACCATTGATTTTCTATATATTTTTTAAATTTAATTTCATAATTAAAATTAAGGAAAATTAGGAAGGCTAAATAAATCAAATTAATATTTAATGCTGACTTTTATAAAGGGATTGTGATTGACACCAGATTTAGAACAGGTACAGTTTTATTGTGATATGTTGTAGTTGAAATCTTTGTAGTATTTACATTACTTCTTGCCATATAAATGTGATATTCTTAATTTTTTCGCCGATTTTAAAACTTATACTTGAAGTTGAAGCTTATTACTCGTATTATAAAGTGAGTAGAGTGTTGTGATGATATCAGTATACTAACAAAGTGATGTTTCGAGTGTTAAATCTTTCTAAGGAGTTTTGTGACATTGAGAATTCATGGTTCAAGCTATTATTTTATAATCAACATGTCTTTCGCATAAAACCCAACACTACATACCAGACTCAGTTATTGCCAAAGCAATAGGTATATTTGCTTAAAATGTTAATATTTACATTAAAAGGGGAAATGTTTCTAATTCATTGATGTAGATATAATATGGAGTTCATCACTAACTTATACGGGATTTGATATACTTTATAATAGAAAGTAAAGGTTGAAGTTCGCAAGTAGGCAAGTATGTCCAATATTTTTGGAACGTTTGTTTTGTTTTTTTATATATTTCAATTAAATTTTAGTTTTAACAACTTAAAAAAATAATAAATGATAAAAAATAATCAGTAATTTTGTGATGTTTTTAGCAATTGTAAATATAACGATCGATAGTAAATAGTGTTCATTCTTACACCGCAAAAATTACGTTTCAGCCATGTGTTATATATATGAATAATGCGTATTTTAGAATTAGTTTAGGACACGTTACATATTAATTCATTCAATTTATACATATTATGAGTATTATTTTATTTATATTTTTTAGTATTTTGTATAATAATTCAAGTAGGTATTATTTTAAATTTGTTATTTAAAGAACACATCAGTACATATATTTTAAATTATTCCAGCTCTTAAACTCGCAATCACGAAGTCATACAATTCATTCAAATTTATGATTACACACACCTTACTGTACGTTTGCACTATTTACATAAATATATCCAACATGTAAATGCCTTAACCACAGTACGTTATCGTAGCAATGGCAAAGTGATGGCATAGTGCCTGCACCATAGTAGAATCCCAAAAACAATGGTGACCATCAAGAAATCAGCTATTTATCGATCATGACCGACACTTGTAAGATTTATGAATATAAACTGGCTGATCTCTGTAGATTATTATATTTGAATTATTTAAAATATGATTTAATACTAAAATACTAATACCCTTAAATCATCTTATCTAAGACGTTATCATAAATTTAATGAGGCAAAACGATACCAATTGATAAAAAATATTTGTTTTCATAGATTTAATTATAAATAATTACAATATAATACAGTTACATTAATCTTTAAGCATTTAATATTTTGAACTACAAATGTACGATTTATTGTCTATATTAAACGGTCCTTATAACATTGATATATTTTTAATACGGTTAAATGTATTGTTTTCTGATTTTCAATTTCAATTCGTAACTCTGTTTTTAATAATTACGATATTAGTCAAGGTATGAACGACAGGAGAGAACGCAATTGATATAATTTGTATCTTTCCGTTTGATTATAAGGAAAAGATTATTTTAGATTCACATTAAAACGCACTAACCTCGGATTTTTGAGTTGTTTGCCATACATTGGAGCGTCAGTGAATAAGTTTAGAAAGGAGTGCTATTCGCCGAGTATGTGAATAAACATATATATAAATATACGCTGACGTCATTTCATCCTTCACAAGCGTAAAAACACTTGCGACCATCTACGAACATATTCGCACATATGTATCACCGGAGTAACAGATATATTACAATACGAATGTTATATTATTATTATAAAGAAGAAAGATTTGTATTTTTGTTTGTAACGAATAAACTCAAGAACTACTGACCGATTTCAAAAATTCTTTCACCATTAGAATCCTTGATTAGCCCTGAGTAACATAGGCTATATAACATTTATTTATGAAAATGATTAAATAAAATTTTAGTTCCATGCAAACGCAGTCGCGGATACAGCTAGTAATTAAATAAACAAAGTTTATACAAATTAAACAATCTCTACTTAATGTCTTCGTTATGGTGTAAATAAATAAATAATTTATAATTTCTGCAAAATACATTTTATATGATTAAATGTAATTAAATCATTTAAAATCACCACACGAGTGTACATACAATAATTATATACAAATACATTAACTCGTACGTTGTTTTCAAATATTTTTACTAACTTCAATATTACACACATATCAATATATAAAATAAATAATACTTTAAATAAATACACGCGCTTCCACTGAAACTTGTTCAAAAAGATTTTTTCGTAGTAACATTAATATTAACTTTGCTAGATTATAAAGCGCCATCGAATGAGCAAATTATTTGGAAACCACGCATATTTTAAAAGTTCACTTCTTTATTTAATACAGAATTAACTAAACTACGTGGCAACGTGGAAGATATAACAACTTAAAATGTACAAGTCTTGAAAGATTTTAATAATAATAAATGAATGGAATTTGCTTACAATGAAGTGAAACTGTGATTTTAATAGAGTAACACATATAAATCAATAAGCACCTTTAATAATAACCTGATTTAAATCAACAGGTTTTATAATTAAACAATTTAATAATGCGAAAACAATCTAACAAGCAATACAAGCCAGTTCGCCTGTTTTTCATTAATTTATTTAAAACATATGACAACACTTTTATTCGAAGATTGTGTTTATAGTAATTAGGTCATAATTTTGTCATGGATATTAAGAATAGAATGAGATATAAATGTTTCAAACATTTATTTAACTTGTTAATAAGTAAAATAATATAATGAAAATTATCACTATATATAAATATAATTTAAGATTGATTTTTTACTATTTAAATGAAATATCTCTCACAAAGAAAATTTATTGTGTCACAGTTATAAATATCTTATAATGAAATCGTATAATGTAGTAAATACAGTAAATACATTTTTTCAATTCAATAATCATAATTTCTTAATTTGTTCGCTTATCAATAAAGGTGCGATATTGTTTCTGGATAGAAAAGAGAATTAATTTAACAAAAAAAATGTTTCCTTATAATACGAAAGATGACATCGTTTCATATAAGAAGAAAGCCCATGTAAACAACAAAACCGTTGGTTTTTTCAAATAAAAGTAAATTGAAGTTTCTAGATATTTTTAATAAAAAATGAAAATGCTATTATAGATTGTTTCATTTACACCATTTTCGTACTTAACAAATGACATATTATTTATCTTTTTCATTTATTCCTTGTAACGGTGTATAGGTCAGTGTTTACTTTCAAATAATTTGAAAGTAGGTTACTACTTGTTCGCAATTACATAACCGAATGGCTCTCTAAGCGTTTTATGTTCTGTAGTGCACTTCATGCACTTACATATATATTTTATTGTATTATCCAGTTTGCTTTTAACAATAAGTGGCTAACACCACAAAACATTACCGGCTGATTATTGTAACCATTTTATATATAATAATAAACACCATATAAAATACCATTCCAGATATCGTTTGCCATAACCTTTCCTCTACGTGGTCCATCGAGCCAAATCATGCTATCCGAAGGGATATATTAAGTCAGATAAAATCTTTTATCCTATTTTTACGCATAAATGTTCTTAAATGTTTATTTTTTGTACAGTGGATTCACGTTACTTTTAATCACAGTCATTGGCATATAAGTCGTCATCGTCATATCGATATTGCAAATGTATCGATTATTGAGAAAATGACGATAAATTTCATTTTTCATTCATTTGAATAAATAAGTATTTTATAGTTGTATAAAGTAATTCAATGCGACATATATAACTTGTGAATCAATTTGCTATTGTTATTCATTTGAATACATTAGCATTTTACAGTTTCGGTAAAACCTTCTTGGCTATTATTGGTTACATAAAATTATTAAATAAATTTGTGATGTCACTGTATTGTGAATATGAAATCACATTATCCACGTACCTATAACAATCCTTTGTCTATTCGAAATGTACTGGAGTGGGTGTCATCACATCGACAATGATGTCCTCCATATTCGGCAATACGAGAACCTTCTCGAACTCTTTGCTCAGTTTCTGTTCGATCCAATTGGAGATGTGCGCGAACCGCAACGTCCGCGCTCCTACAGCGGGACGTGCTTTTAACACTAATTGGGGGTTTGTTCGGAACCTGATAATATAAATAAAATGTTAATCGATAAAAAAAAATATGGAAACTTCTATAATATGGTTTGGATAGGAAGACTTCAGGAAGTTTCTATTAATATAACTTATTGGGCTGTAAACAATTTTGATTTACACGTTTTATTTAAGTTCAAACAATTAATTTGGATAACCAAAAATAACAACTGTTTGTTTACATTTTTTATTCTTTACAGATTTAGGGGTTCATTATAATTACACCAAACGTCAAATAAAATACACTAAGTAAAAAAAGAGTGTAACGTATTGAGTAATAAATTGTTAAACTCAATGGTGGCAGCTAGTATGCTGAACATTAAAAATGCCCCACCACCATGTTATGGTTTCATTATTTATCCCGTGAAAAATTCAATTTAGAAATCAAACTTGCGTCTATCGTTGAAGCGTCCAACCTTTCTACGACAGAGATATAACTAATAAAAACATGATACAACATTGTGAAATACACAAAATAATAGAATAGGAGGATATAATCTCAGTAAATCGAATAAAAAAAAACACGACAGACAAAAACATCGTTTATGGATATATAGGCAGATATCGTTACCGATATATACCGAGGAATGTAAAGATATGTACCCTCGAAAAATAACGCGGATAATATCTATAACAGTTAATATAGTTATATCTATGGTACATAGGGTGCAACATACCCAATCCATATACGGTCGTGTGGCGGAGCGGGCAAATTTAATGTCAGGCGTCCCTCCAAACCCTGCACTTCTAGATGTAGCTTGATATCCGTGTTCGATAATCCTTCCATGGCTCGTTTCACATATTTATAGTCAGTCACCTAAAGATAAAACGTACGATATTAATATGGAAAATAAGACTATTGACCGTGACTAAGCAGATTAATAAATTTTAAAATGAACTATATATAACAACATTCGGTGTTTATTTAAAATGGGGCTCCACTCCCATTTCCGGTTATAGAGATTCAGTAATAAATTATGGGACTATTCTACTTTACGTGAGATTTGCTTTGAGTTCAGTCTTATTACAATAAATTTATGTGAAGAATATAATTAAACATATTCATTTTTTTATGTATTAAATATATTGTACGTAGTACCTACATAAAACATCTTTGACATCTGTAGCAAATGTACTACCTTACTACATACTAATCCTAGTAAAGGAGTAAATACTTACCTGTTGAAAATATTTGTTTGTTGCAATTTTATCGACCATCCGCAGAAATTTCTTTTTCGAGGACCCTCCTTCCGTAGACGTTGGTCTAATTGAGGATTGTAAAAAAAAAACTTATTTGTAGATGTATACATTATAAAATACGCGACAGTAAACGTAAATGACTTGGTATTAATTTTCAACTGTTTATTTGGGATGACATATCCATCAATTTTATTAGAAAAACCACTGACGAGATTATATTCAAAAAACAACAATAATATAGACAATTCAGAGCAGTTTAAATGGTATACCCACAAGAAATAACGTCTTTCTATTACTATGTATTCACTAAAAGTTGACATTTTTATGTAGTTTTATATATTCATTAAACTTAAAAACTATCACGATTCACATGTAATGTAACATAAATATTTATTTTAAAGATAATCTATAATTATATTAGACATCAATATTTAGACAATCTTGTGATACAATTTAAAATCATGTATATGTGTGTGTCATCGTGTACTGCGCATGCATGAGGATGTCTGCGTGTATGTGTACGTATGAATTACATTAAGAGAAAAGTAGCGAAAAAGGAACTTACGGCGAGTCGGGTATCGGCAGGTTGTCTGCGCTGTCGACAGCCTGCACCGGCGGGCTTTCGTCATCACTGCTTGACTCCGCAGAGTCCTCAATATCCGAGTCGTACACCGCTGGCTTCCTTTTCTGATACCAAAATATATAACTACGTCATATACACTGTTGTGAATGTCATTACAGATAAACAATAATAAAACTATTGCTGATACACACCTGTTGTATATGGAATTATATTCAGGTTATGATTACATTAACATGTAATATAATATATTATATAAATTATACAATACAGCTACATGGTAAATTAACGAGAAATTATATAAAATAGCACTGGCTAGAGTCTTGAGGGTGGTAGCTAGAAAGGCGGATATCAGAAAAAGCACTACAATCATGCTATGGTTTATTCACGATGTTTTCCTTCACCCAAATCTCAAGCTCATTGTAGGTGGTTGGATTCGAACTCACGTCCCATGACGCGGCGTCCCTACACACTACCACTGAGCTATCATTGCTTCACTGGTGATAAACCTTACACTGTGACTTCCTTCTGTTCTGTTACGCATCATAATCAGCCAGTAAGGTATCCCGAGGGTATGCAGGTTGGTATTACAGCGACCAACTGCCGATAAATTCCTGATTTGTCGATGTTCGCCGTTGTTTTTGGCCTGGGGTCTATTCATTTTCAGATATAGTGCACTTTACCGTACTATTATATAAAAAAAGGTATTTTGTAGATGGTATTGTTGGTATCATGGTATTATTCCTCTTTGTGACAATGAGTTTCAGATTGTGGAATGTTCTTCTAGTGTACGTGTTAACATTTATAAGGTCATAACTTGTTTGAAAGGTTTTTGAACTGTTTAGAGCATTATTATCGCCTTTATTGCTGCGTGTTTTATAGATAATACATTATTTATATTAATAAAATGTGAGCTATAAAACTCACTCGCATCTGTTTTTCAGCAAATACACCAGTTGTCGTGCTGCTTGTGTCGTTTTCAACTACATTCTCATCGATGTCTAATAACTGATCCTCTAAGGTCGTATCTGCAAAATGATGTGTGGAGGTATTTTTAATGTAACAGTTTGACTACGAACGAATAACATCTGTATTCAGAAAATAGTGGAACATTACAGATTTGCAATTAAGTTAATATTAGTAATTTTGGATTTCATGTAGACCACATAGAATTCTCGGATTCCTTCTATTCCTTTTTACGTAAGATTTTATTTGGATAACTTAAAAAGAAAAATCAATATATGTATAAATAGAATTGTACATTAATATAGACAAACCAGATCACATAGGCTACGTTCCATTTAGCGTTCAGGACCACATTTTTCTCGTTTCAGTTACTTGCGAGCGTTACCATCATTAACTTGAGCGGAATGGAGCATTGGTCCACTTTTGCAGATAGGTCGTTGTGAGTGAAAATTATGAGATCTTTAGTGACACTATTGCCGTGATCACAACGACCGTGGTCATCAAGTGGAACGGCTTAAAGTATATTTAAGCATTGTAAACGCTAACGAACGGGAACGTAGCCATAGTTGTTTTCCTCAACGCTTACCTATCAAATATACATCAGTCTATGTCAGAAATTGAACATTTTAACTTCTAAAATTTTAAATTAGCGTTGGTATTAATATGATTTTAAAGTATAACGAGCCGATAATGCAGTGTTAGCAGACCCGTGAAAATTATATTATTATTGTTGCAAAGCTGTACCAGGATATAAAATTACTGTACTTTCAATAAAATTATTATGGTACATGTACAATAATTACTGTATGTCTATTAACACCTCGATTACGTAACCTATAAATATAATACATCTGTTTAAAAGCTGTAAAATAGCCATGGTGTTAAAGGCTAATCAAGATATTTAATTTTGAGCATTTTTGGAATGTTTGTGTATTCATCTGTTTGTCTGTGCACACATCACGTACAAATCCATTTTTATACGTAAAAATTGTACGCAACTTCAAGTATTACTTAGTTTTCGTTTCAACCCAATCGGTTCACTCTATCAAGGGATATTAGATTATATGAATTTAAAGTATCCTCACGCACGGAATTCAGTTACTACTTGCAACGCCAAAATAGAACTAATGTTAACAGTTGAACTCCGTATTCGATAGATGGCGTTGTGAATATGGCGTCAGCATGTATCACGTATATTGACTATACTCTTTTATAAGCGACGCGTTTTAGCTTTCGACAATTATGCAAGCGAAGTCGCGGGCACAGCTAGTAAATGAATATATCTTAAGTGACTTCGTAGAGTTGTTAGTAGTTTTCAATATAGAAACAGAAAATGTAATTTACTTTTCTCCTTAAGCTTCATGAGGTTTATCTGCGTGAGTATGGCGATGCAGGCGCCGCCGTCGTAGCGCAGGTCCGCGTCCAGCCACAGGCCGCGCGCGTCCCACGCGGGCGCACACACGCGCCGCACGACCGGGCACGCGCCCGCCAGCGACAGCGACGTCACGCTCAGCGGCGACATGAACGACGGCAACTGCACGCATTGCACTTTATGTTACTTCATCAACAACAAAACTCATCAAACTTTTCATTTTTATAGTATTGAGTGTTACTTCTGTCGGCAGTCCTCATGAGTGCTATGAAACTTTTTATTAACTCGTCTTCTTGTAGTGCTGTCCGTGTGGAATTTTGTAATTGATTTTAAGCAACTTCCTCACCAGTAACATACTTGAAATTGGACCATAACTTATGTATCGATTGTATTGCAAATTAAAAGTCGATTCACAAGTAGCAATCGCATAATTACTTTTCTTAATCTATTTTTTCATGAGAATTCAAACAATTGAATGAAAAGTTAATAATTAATATACCTTTTTAAAACATTCATTGTTTTAAATAAAAACAAGTGGAATTCCGGTTTAATACAACTATTACACGACAGAGATATATGCGAGTCATTGTAAAAATTGAATAAAATTGTATATACACAAAGTAGCGGGCAATACGTGTACGATAAATATGATATATTCCGCCTTTACATGCTGACGAGAAGTTAACAAAATAAATGACAAATAGTCTGACGAAAATTAAGTTTTTTTTTATTTGACCATACCATATAAGAAGGCTAGATTTGGTCTTGTATTATTTGTCAATATCTAGATGGAACTTCTAAAATTGTACTTGCTTTGAGTGTGTGCAGCTTCCTCTGTATCCTATTCTGAACACGTGCAATGATCTCGGGATCCCGCATGACATCGTATATGATCCGAGCGAGCATCGTGTTGACCCACGTCACTTCAGCGGGCAACATGCGGCAATCGCAGTCTGGTGATGGTGTTTTTGACTGTATACAAAAAAAAATATTAAAATCTGTAGTTTATACTCATATACTAGTCTGTAAAGTTTATAGTGCTAGCCAAAATATTATTATTAAATACCGTGGTAACTATTACAAAACGACAATTGAGGGATTGCGAGTTCTATGGCTTTATTGAGACTTGTCGGTAAATGGAGAGAATATTGTAACGTTTAAATCTATGTAGTCGTTTTTATTTAACTTGAATAGATCCTTATCAAATGTTGTACACATCAATTGTATGTAATGTCTAAATGGGCTTATAAAAAATATCATCTATTTTATGGGTAAAGTTAAAAAAAGTGACTAAAATAATTAATAACTTAAAAAGACGTGACGTGATGATTGAATCTACATGAAATATATAATAATATTACTTTATATCTAGAATATGCTCCAAGTACTAATCTTAATAAAATGCGTAACTGCAATATGTACTACATTAATAAATACGTAGATGAACTTAGATTCATGTTACTTTTAATGATTTAATACAATAACTTTAAAGTACAGACGTTGCTTTTCCTTTTCTTTTTCCCTTTGGAACGATCTCGCGGTGTCGGTTCAATCTGACACATCACACCGACCTCTGACGTTTGTTTGAAATTTGTTTCATGACTCTGTTGTGTTTTAAATACGTAATTACAACAAAAAAATGTTTAGGTAGGAGTAACTTTTCTGTTAACCAAACCTATTTCTACTGTTGTCCTAAGTAGGTTTAGTATAAAAACTTTTCAATCTTCATCATCTTGTAAAATAATATTCAGTGTAATATTTTACGACTGGTTGACGAATTTAATTTTTAATCACAACTGACATGTAAATACAATTTTTTTCGTGGTGAAAATCAATTTACTGATACGTTTCTTGTAGTTAAGTTTTAGGGTTATGGTCACAATCTCACCTGATTTTAAGTGACGATGTGGCTAAAGATGGTGGACACGCTAAGCCTACTGGAGTTACTGGCTCTCAAGTGCAATTGCCGAAACACATTTTTATGTATTTGGCTGCAGATTCTAACTTGAGGGTGGTAGCTAGCCAGGCGGGCATTTGAAAAAGCCTTAACACCACGCTATGGTTACCGAAAGCTTAAGCTCGTTCTAGGTGGATTCGAACTTACGTAACTTGACGCGGCGCCACCGTGCACGCTACCACTGAGCTGTCATCGCTTCGAAATTTGACATAAAAACTAGTGTTAAGTGGACAAAATAAAAAAAAATACCTGAATAATTTTAATGAAATACGGCCAAAAATTCTTCTCATAAGCGTCAGAGTCAGACGGTAGCGGTTGAGCTAGCGACGATATCGTAACTCCTTCTGATATTGAATCGACAGCTTTATTCTGGGAACAAGTAGTCTATTTCATATATAATGCATTAGTAATTAGAAGTAGTGGATTCAGATAACGAATTTAAACTTTGAATTGATTAGATATTGATAAACTGTTGCCAAGCACTTATAGGTATTTATGAAGATGCACTTAAGAACTAGTTCTTTTTAAGCGTAGCATATTACCACTTTCAGTTACATTGTTATTTAACTGTATTACTGTATAGGTTACTTACTATACAGTATAAAACTTTACTTAGCTTTGATGACAAATGTGTGACGAGTGACAAATTTTGATACTTTGTACGTACGTAATTTACGTATACGTGATATAATTTTTTTTTATATTTGATGATTGTGTACCTTAGCAGCAAATAGCAGCAAAAAAAAGCAAAAATATCGATTTAGTTTGAACATCTCTGTTTGTTATAATACTTACAGGAGTTTTTGCGAAGGCGACAGTATCTTTTTCGATAATTTTGTAAACTGCCATTTCGACGCCCTCTTTGCCTTCCACCATTTCGCTTGTGACTTTGTCGTCTGTTCTTGATGATTCAGAGGAAGCTGCGTTTGCTTCGGCGATGGCAGTGTTTAGACGTCGAAACCTATATATTACCAAAATGTTAATTATTTCTTGCGTCGGGAATACCCACTAAAATTCCACGGCCGTCTGTAGCCTTCCTGAGGCGACCCGCGTCCGTTCATGCAATCACCGCATCACCCCAGCGATTATAGACAGGCTTAGGTCGTTTTACCTTTTATTATAATTAAATTTGCTTAAAAGCACCTATATAGGTGAACTAAAAAGCAAGAATCTGTCGAAATACAAAATTTCAAAGAAATCGTTAGACTCTTTTCTAAGATAGCCGAAAAGGATTGCCCACTTAATAGTATTAGATAGATAAACTCATAATACCTCATAAAAGAAATAATAAATCTAGCCCAATAAGATCGCAACCAACACTTAATAGGAGTACCGATAGCTATAATGGCAGGTTTAAGTATGTAACATTCTGAGATTTAACAAGTATCCAGCCGTCGATAGACTTGCAGATCGGCATGACAGAGGCAACCCCAAATTCCGATAGATTGCAGATTTCTAGGTGGCTGTACTATATATACTAGTTAATATAATAAATATGAATGTTTGATTTTTGCTACGCCTTTAACATGACCAAAACCGGAATCATGACAATCAACCGATAAACATGACATTTTTCATTCATATACATACATATCATACATATTGACAATATCTACAATAATGCAAATTAAACTGCGGGTGAAGCACAGTGGCACCCTTATCCTACTCACCATTCGTGTTTGTCTCTGCCAGTGCGTGCGAATAAGTATAGATGCGAGTGTTTGTCTGTAGAACGTTTCACATGCACGCTCCACTCTCCCTCTGCGGTACCATCAACACCCGTATCAAATTCCTGTGAACCAGTACAGATTGCAAAAAAATAATAATTAATAATATGTTTACCACAGTAAAAATCAGAATTTGCAATATCTCACACTTGGAAACTAAAATATATTATTTACTAGCTGTGCCTGCGACTTCATTCGCATGGAACTAAAAATTATTTAAGTAATTTATAGTCTATTTTACTCAGGGATAATATAGCATTTTAATAGTAATAGAATTTTGAAATCGGTCCATTAGTTTTAGAAGTTTATTTGTTACAAACAAAATACAATTTTTTCCTTTTTATAATATTAGTATAGATTGAAAGCCAAACATCATAGCAATTTTATAGTGGTGGGCGTCGAAACGACACCACCTATTTACCACTTTAACATACCTCATGATGACAAAAACAGATATAACATTAACGATGTTTTGATTGTACATAATAGCTATTCATTTAAATGGAGAGACAGAATAACAATGGCTTTTCGACCTGACATTATTTAGTTTCATTTTTTATGTCTATTCAATATCCATTTGTAAGTTGTTTGATATCGATTTTCGGTATAGTTTGAAATCAAATAGTTACTGGGGCAGTGTCAGTATGCAGTACGTTTATAAACTAAGTTTAGGTGATATGTTAATTGATAGCTTTAATGTTGAATTTTATTACTGATAGAATACTGATTAATTAAACACGAAGCTTCCTATCCAGCTTATCTTTTGGTTAAAATATTAGAACCGTGGTTCTCAACCAACGTGTCGTGACACATAGGAGTATCCTAAGCATCTGTGAAGAGTGTCGCGGGTATACGTGGTAATACGAAAAATTTTTTTTTAGCTGACCTGGGGGAATTGCATGTCTGCGCTAATTGCTTTTATTTGAGATTATACGAATACAGTTCAAAGATAAATGTTTAATTTAACGAATGTACCTATACCTACCTTCACTTGACTAGTATTTGAATTTGTAAAGAGTATGTTAGCACGTCGTTAAGTAAAAATGGTTGAAGTTACCGTTTCTTCTAAGAATTCCTTGATCTTCGACAGTTCAGTCTCGTCTATATCTTCTTCGATATCTTCCTTCGTACTGATCATAGATTTTGTTGTTAAATCCATTTCTGCTTCATGGAATGAAGCATCTTCCAAGTGTAATTGCTTGTCGACCTGAACGTCCGCTTGTTCAGTGCACACCGACAAGCTGTCTGTTTTCTTATCTAAATTGGAAGATACAAAATTGGAGTCATAAAGAATCAAAGACGAGCTTATTTTTGTCCTTTTGAACTAAATCACCAAATGAAAAGTGCGATAACCTTCATTGATTTTAAAAGACTTATTTAAGCTCAGTAAGAAATAAATTAATAAACTAATCTCCATTATATAAATCGATCCATGTATGCAATTTCTTTATAGACTTAAAAATGGCTTAAAAATATGGTGATATATATGATATAGATGAAATTGTCAGGCAAAAATAATATAAAAATGCGTATGTAGATAGGACACGATAATATAGTTCGACTGGATTGCGATCACCATACATTAGCAGTAGCATCTACTATAGGGGAACATTTAGATGTTACATATTCTGCGAATAGCCTATGTATAGAAATCAAGCTGGTTGGTAGGCATCGTTGCCCGACTATTTCCAAATCACCATACACTTACACTTAGTGATAAATCCTTTAAGTGATTCCCTTTTAGTTTGTCAAGTTTTAGCATAAACCAGTTGCCCAAATGCTTACAAACCGATATAAAAGCGACAAACCCAAATTTGATTTTTTTGATTATCTCTCCCATAGATGTTGATTTTAGATGTACTGGTACTGTCCACCAGGTACAATGCAATCAATTTATTTTACAAATATATTTTTTTACGTTAGTTTAGAGAAATACTTTTATGAATAGTTTAGTCACTTACCTCTGTGAATCTTTCTAACGATTCGATGCCTGAGTCCTTCTTTCCCTGTTTCTCCATCGGAATGTGAATTGCTGCAAACATTTCGAATAAGTTTAATAATTTTTTTACTGGATCAGTTATTATAATAAAGTAACACTTTAGCCATTAGCATATGATAGTATGCTATGTGAAATGTAATGCTTTTGTTGTAAATTGTTGTACCTTGTAAAATGTAAGATTCTTAAAATGTCAAACTAGATATATTCAATAGACAAGATATATTATTCTTTTATATTCCACTATACCATCATACAATGTATTATAAATTTTATATGTAGTGGTTTATTTGTTAATAGCAAAAAGTGTTAAGATATTGTAAATTCACCTTTTCTCACGCCTTCTCCATACGAATTTTTTCTTTTTCTCTGGACTAGTATTTGTCTCCGCACTTTCAGTTTCTTGTTGTTCTTTTTTCTTCTCTTGTGCTACTTCGGAATTTTTTCTTTCTGTTGACGCGTTCTCTTTTTCTATTACTTGAATCTTTTCTTTTTCACTTAGTATTATACAAATAGGATATTTCTTGCTCCATTGTCTGTAATAAGCATATCAAATTAGTTATATACTTTTTTAACTTATTATGATAATGCAGGAGACATTAAACTCGTTTTATTAAAATGATTTGAATTAAATAATTATCTTCAATTGAGGTAAAATAATCGATTCAAACACTATTAGCTCGACTCTACTTTCTATAATAGTGGATTAGGTTGGTTCTCTAGATTTTAAGTAGGAATATTGAACATAACGTACTCAATATTATTCAATAAATAATAGCATTGAAAGGGCAAATATAAAGGGCACATATTCGGGCTTACAACTTTTGCAGTTGTGCATTCGAACTTTTTGTTTAATATATAAATTAATTCATTGTTTTTCTATTTATATATACATAAGTATTTTATCAAAATTTTAGAACATTGTGGGCATAGCATTTTTTATACTATATAGGTTTAGCGTTATGGCCACAATCTCACCTGATGTTAAGTAGTTATGTGGCTCAACATAGTGGGTACGCTAAGTCTGGTAGAGAGACTGGCTCTCAAGTTCAACTGTTGGACTACATCTATAAGTATTTTGCACAGATTGTAGCCAGATGGGCATTAGAAAAACCCTACCGCCTTACTATGGTTTCAACGTGATATTTTCCTCCACCGAAAGCTCAGACTTATTGCACAGATACGAACCCAGACCTATCGAAACTCAAATACATTGTTACAATCTACAAGTAATTAAATTTATTAAAAACTTATAGTTTTTATGTTCGGTTCTAGAAGAAATCTTTTCACGACACAAACTATTTGATATGATGATTTGTAAGTATTAAATCAAATATAATAATAATAATCAGTAAAATAGTTTCAGAGTGCTGCCGGTACAAAGACTAGACATAAAAATATATAAAAAAATATACTGTAACGCCTGTAACCATAGTAAAGTACTGCGATTATGAAGTCCAAAAAAGACAATATTACATATTTGATTCAGTTAGTGTTATTATATGTATATATATTAGCGTAACACGAAATATACACACGAAAGCAGTAACCATGAATGATCATTACCCTATTTTTTTAAGTCCGTCAGCCTTGATTTAAAGCGAAGGTTACATTCAATTTACTTTATCCGATGTTCAACACGCCAATTTTTTGTTTATCTCTTTATTTTTGTTTTTCATATATCAGAAAATGATCGTGTAATTTTGAAAATGACTTTAGTAGGATTATCTATTATAAAGTAGAAAAGCAGTTTTTCTTTGAACAACTCTTCTTCGAACAGTATTTCTTTGAACAAGCTAATCTCAGGAACAACTTTTCGTATTTAAAACGTCTTCATTTAGAGCATTCATTGTGGAAGGTTGTAGGCTATTTGAAACCACGCTATCACTAATAGGAGTGACGCTGTATAGCAAAATGTTACAGAAGCGGGTAAAATTAGTAAATAATTTTTAGTTTAACGTGAACGAAGTTCTTGCTTGTTTTATTAAATATAAATTGTATTATTTCTGATACTAAATGGAGGATGAATGACATGTCGTGTAGCACCACATGTGTTATTGAAGACTCACCCTCTCCCATTATTAGCATAGTTAATAATATTGATTAATATTATATTTTATATATAAATATTACTGTGACATAGTGAATACAAGTTATAAACATGTCAATACTAGAAGGAAGAACATGCGAGTATTGGCGAGATATTAAGCTACTATGGGAGGGTTTTCGTTATTTGTGTTCGTGTAATATTGGTGATATTGTACGTGATGTTTTGTTAGTATATAGCTAAAGTGGTATATACATTTTTAATAAACTCTTATTAAAATGACTGCACAGTAACTGTTGGCAATTACGGTACAGTCTACAAACGTTGACGACCATCGATTTCTTGTCAGCCTGCTCTAATAACTATAAATATGCATTTTGAGTTCCCGCAATAACCCTCTGAACAGTTCAACAAACTAAATCAACCGAAGTCATATAATTTGGATGTTTTAAGCAGTTTGGCGTTAAATCGAGTTATTTTTTATATTAACTGTTTTTCACGAAAAATTTAAATAATAAAATTATTAGATAATAAAATTTTTTTCACATACATCTCTTCAGAGTATTGGTCTACCTACGTAAAATGAGCAACCATCAATTTACGAAAATTAGTTGTAATGAGTATTAATTGGACTAAGCGGTTCAAAGTATATGTTTGCCGTGATACATTACCTACGCAATAATTTACATTAAAAAACACCTACATATATAAATAATTTTATAACATATAGTTTCTTTGGATTGATAAGTGTAATACAAATTAAGCCTAAATTCAGCATAAGTAAGGCTAAGGTAGTATAAGGAAAATTATTATTTCAGATGTATGTGTAACAAACTCGGTATTAATGTAGACAATCTAGAAACATGGAATTAGGTAACTTGTTGCCATATGCATAATTTGAATCTTCGTTTAAAATTAAACGTATAATTTGTATGTGAAAACGTTTTGTTAAAAAAGTGTCGTTATAATGTCGATTTACGAAGGAATTGTATGAATGTAGGCGCGGATGTCTTCCAATTAAACGTTTGCTTCTATATTCAGCCACAATACTATATGATTGTAAATTACCATACTAACGACATTACCTTCAATATTGCAAAAAAATAACAACTCATGATAATCAATATTTATATAGTAAGCAAAAGTCATCATTATTTACACAATATTTATATTCTTATACGCACCTATATATATTATAATGATAGTAAATTATTTTTCGCATAATACGTGAGTCACAATTGAATAAGTTTTAAGTTCAATAGGCAAAACAATTGAATATGTTGAAATAAGAATTTTTGAAGATACTTTTAATTTACCTAATAAACTTGACTGTACGGATGGTATTATGGTTTAAGCTATTCTCTCACTGTCGTATTGAGAGTTGTAAGTTTGAATGACCGACTTAAAAAAATTTGAATGCACTTTGTGTTCCTTAATAGTATGTTTGTATATTTTACCGTAACAAAGGGCTTACCAAATCATCAGTGCGTTTATTTTTAATAGAAAATGATATAAGAAAACATTTACTACCATTATAAAAACAAAACACAAGGACGAGGAATGATTGTTTATATTTACCTTCTTCGCACGAGTCCTTTGGGTAGTAAAATAATGCGTGCTCCGGTCAAGTTGTACAGTCTATGTTGATAAAATATAACCTTGTCTATATTTTCATCCCATAGAGCTCTCTTAGCTATCTTTGTCCGAGTATACGATATCCTTAAATTACATCCTGTAGAATATATAGTAATCTTGTAAAAGAAACGAGTAGAACTTTCGAAAACTGGTACTCGCTATAATTATCGTGATAAATTATAATGATACTATAAAGGTAATGGACACTTTTTTCAGGTAACAATTTTACAGATAATAGATTTAAATATAGATAATATAAAATCATTCAATATATATAATATTATTAACAAGAACATACATAATAAAAGGGGTATTGAGATCTTCAGATGTAATTGTTTTCAAATTCCGAATTTTTATTATTTACAATTTTACCGTTTTGCCACTGTTCCAGTAACGATATTACTTAAGATGTTAACACGCTTAAACTATTGAAGACAATTATTCCATAGATTTTCTAGTTGGTGGAAGCTAGCCCCCGATCATTAAAATGCCACATTGTACGCTCTAACAGACAAATAACTAACGGTCACTTTCGTCACATTTATAATGAAAAAAATAGTTCAACTAAGTAAAAGATAATACAAAGATAGAAGATATATTTATAGATTCAAAAGAATACATTTAATGTGGATGCTGCAAATACGAGCGTCATAAATCCTTACATAAAAATGTACGTCTACTAATTATATAACTTCCAAATGAGTTCGACCGAGGTCATATTCAAGTAATATATTTATTTTATCGAGAGGATGGTTATAGCTATACAAAAACCTGCTACCTGACGATGTGGTCAAAATTTTAAACTACCAAAAAGAGCTAACCCGTATCCATTCTAATATTATAAATGCGAATGTGAGTTTGTTTATTTTTTACGTTTTCACGCCTAAACCGCTGAATCGAATATGATGAATTACGGTATAGAGATAGATGGGAATATAGAGACAGTGATAAGCTACTTTTTCTCGCGAAAACCATATTGGAAGTAGGGTAAAGAGATGGGTAAACTTTGTATGAAACTTTGTTTGCGTCATCCGATTTATTTGACATAAGCAATATTAACGCGAGCGAAGCCCTACGTAAAATTTAGTATGAATATAAAATTCGAATTATAAATTTGAAAGAAAAATCTATTACATTATGTGAGTTATGAATCAGTAAAAATTTTACAGTCACAGTAGCCGGAAACGATTATAACAATGGGCAAATTTGGTTATAAACACTGATAAGCACCCAAACAGGTGTATTAATAAAGCCGGTTATGAGATAACGAGGAGGCACTCACCTTCGAGTTTCATGAATGCTGTCGTTGTTTTGTTTATATGATAAGTGTATGGATCATAATCGGGAAATCTATAGTGATTAATCCAGCTCTGAAACAAATAGGCAATATTAGAGTCTTTTATAGTTTATAGGTTTTGCGTTATAACCACAAGCTCACTAACCTGATGTTAAGGGATGATGTGGCCCAAGAGGGTGGACACGCTAAGTTTACTAGAGGAACTGTTTCTCAAGTGCAACTATCGTAATACACCTACAGATATTTAGCGGTAGATTTCAGTTTAAGGGTGTAGCTTAAGCTTAACTTTAGTAAAACCCTACCACCATGCTATGATTTCATCACGATGTTTTCTTTCACTGAAAACTTAGGCTCGTTGCAGGGATTCGAAGTCATGTCCACACACTACCAATTGAGGCATTATCACTTCCTATCAGGTTAAAATTTCTAAGAATTAATGAATGATAACCACAGATCGAAATAGGTTAAATACCTTTGATGAAGGAGGGTTAATTTTACATCTCTATAAAACCATGCTCTGAACGATAATATGCACTTTAAACAACATTTATAATAAATTAATCTATAAACAAATCTTATAACTATTTAGGGTTCTGTAATAAAAATATTACTTTTCCTTACAGAGATAAAATATTGAATGTGAAATTGAGTTATTATTATTCTAGGATTTGGAGAGGTAGTTAACCACTTTGCTTTACTTACCTCATCAAAGTTAAGGTATTGTACCCATTCCGACCTATTGAGATAACATAATATCGATATATTTACCTCATATTTTTTCAACGGTGTATGCTCTTTCACTGACGGTATAGTGTATGTGTTGGGTCCTGCAACACTTTTGTTTAGTTGGAATATTCTGGCCTTCTGTGTGTCTCCATCACTAAAGTAATTATCCAGCATCCACTGCTTTATATTGTTAACAAAGCAAAAGAACCAAATACCGAGTAGGAAGCCATTCCAAATATTTGAATTTGGAAACAAGATATAGTTTATAACGAGGAAGAATGTAAGAATATACATTGAACAGTTAAATATATATGATTTCCGCTGATCCGATGTGTGTTTGTGTAAATTGCTTTTACTAGGTGGAAGACCGAAATTAGTCGGCGTAGGGGGAGGTACCACAGGTATGTTTTCTATAGGTTTTGTATTTGTACAGTCTGCATCTACATTGGTAATGTCTCCATAGCCATCTATATTGTCTTCTAACGCTTCAATTCCGGATTCTACATCCATTAGGCTGTTGTCTTTGATCAGCTCCTTTGTTACATCCATTGAATCATTGTGAGCTGTGAAGTAGGTTTTCTTTGTAAAAAGAGGTTCTATAAGTATTTATTATTAATAACTTTTTTTGTAAAATGCATTTACGTATGCCCTTTGGCAATAGGCTCGGTTAAGGTTACAAGAAGAGTATGTGGGACTGAATTGGTGCGAACCATAATAATATTTACGGTTACATGGCTTTTCCTATGCTTCCTATAGAATACTAAACAACACATTAGAAGTATTGCTTTAAATCTTTTTTTTCTTTATTTAACTCTTAATCATTAAAATATTACATTTGCGACATTTAAGGTACAACATTTATATACAACTGGATTAGAGCTAACATGCAATGGCTGTAACACGCATTATAGGGGCAACCTTGGGTGTTCTTCGATCATATTTCAGGTTAGTTAGACAAAGTGTCGGCACTGTATGTGATATTAAGCACAGTACAATCCAAAAACAATGGTGACCATCGAGATAAGTACAATCTATTAGCAGTCGTCACTGTCATGCCAGCGTAGATGCTTCTTTAAGTTTCGCTTAAAGGTCTCAATATTATATGCGGAAGGGAATACTCGGCTGTACCACAGCTTCACGGAAAGAAAAAAGTACGACATAACGAACCTCTTGTTCGAGTCGCAATGGGAATTACCGTAAATCTGTAAAACCGAAATCCAGCGCGTGACTATCGTGGAAAAGAAAAGCAAGTAGGATGATAGGGATGTGTACCCGTATGGCTCTTAACTACATGGTGGCAAAATGATCATAAGGTTACTCTTTTGTTTAATTACTTTTTGGATTAAGCCAGTTTATAACCAGCTGCAGACAAGCTTGTAGACCGGTAGGACAGTGACGATCACTGATGATTGTCTAACTCTAAGTAGTAATAATTATTTTTGGATTACTCTGTATGTACTATAAAGTACAGTGCCGTCACTTTACTGAGATACTATAAGTAAAAAATTCAATAATACGTATGAATTGAAGTCGTGACAAATCACTATAGATGTTTGTATAGTATACAATGAAAAACAAATTGAATACGTTCGGACCCAGAACTTTTTATAAAGTAAGGTTTAATTGACTTAACGTCTAAATAACTACGGTTACGAACGTTAGAAGGAGATAGAAAAGTTTATTATAAAAGGTATTAAAAGTAGTATAAGTAAGTAAGGTATATTAAATATTTACTGAAGTGTTGTTATCTACATTGGTTACAAATCGTATCGCAGATATATGAATTCCATTGAATCAATGAGAAGGCCAGAAAAAACTTTATTATGGTATTTTTACGCAAATTAGCGGGTTTTGAGGCGTTCATAGCTCAGTAAGTAGTCTTCATGAACGCGGCATCGAAAGACGTGAGTTCGAATCTACCTTGGAGCTTGAGCTTTCCGTGAAGAAATACATCTTGATGAAACCATAATATGGGGGTAGGACTTTTTCTAATGTCTGCCTGGCTAGCTACCACCCTCAAGTTGAAAATCTGCTACCAAATACCTATATGTTTGTTCCGACGGCTACAAGTCAACTACAGTCAAACCCTCCACTAGGCTTAGTGTGTCCATCTTGGGCCATATCGTCACTTAACTTCATGAAAATTGTGGCCACAACGCTAAACCTGTAAACCATTTTTTAAATACAAACTCTGCCGCATTTTGATAACGTCTATCAACACATCTACAACGTCTGTTTATATACGTATACTGCATAGTTCGATATCACTGTTTTTTTTGCAATTTCGAAATGGTTATAGAAAATAAATGTATGTGAAGAGCGGAGAGTTTATTTAAATACGTTAAATTAATATGGCATACTATAAACATCGAATTAGGGGAGAGGGCAGATAATTATTGATACCGTGATAATTATTTCATATTCAGGTTTTTAGGGCGGTTTAGCGTATCTACTTATGACTCAACCGGATCAACGTTTATTGCACACTAGCTTGTGCTAGAGGGGTTTGCTCGCGTAAACTATGTATAGCATTTGTATTTTTTCTAGTAACTAGATTTAAAAATTTATTTGAACATCTGAATCAAAACAAAAATTTTCCACTTAGAATTACTCAAATATACCCACCATCTATTATCTCAGCATCACCTTAAAGCTAACTGTTGACAATGCCTATGGGATTAAGTGCGCCATTGCATGATTTTGATTGCGTAATTTTTTATTATACCAATAAACATTCATACTCCTTATTAAAAAATCTTACCCGAAATAGATTATGTGTTTATCATAGAAACTGCCAAACAGTTTCATCCCTTTAGGGACTGAATCTGAGAAATCCCTTCTTAAACATAGCCTATGAATTTTACGGATTTCTATCCTTGGTATTTTGGGGTGAGTAATGATGAGGCAGTTAAAACGTTGCCTTGTATACCATTAATATATACTAGATATTATGTAGACAGATAAGTTAAGAAACTTGGCCACTTATCGACATACATGTTTATCTTCTTTAACCAAATTCAAACATAAATGCAAGGTAATAATAGGAAAAAATTAACTGAACTCATAGTTAAGCTGTATTAGTTACATATAAAGATAAAACTTGTTCTTCTATTTAATATTCAATGAACAACAAAATGGGAAACTAAATGTCAAGAGTGATATCATATTGATTGTGATAAAAATGTTTTTTTCATGGATTTAGGTATTTATATACTGTTTGGAGGTTAAGCGCTCCTATACTTAGGTTTTGTAAGATCACAAATAATCAACGTTTTTCACTTCAATTGTATTAGTGAATTAATTTACACAAGTAGTATACCTGCTTATAATTGATACACTATAAAATGATTTTCTTTTTTATTTAACGTCAATTTTGGTAATGGTTTATTACACTAAACAAAGATACAGTTCTGTACAAATTTATGTTTACTTAGCAGTCTGAGAAACCTATTTTAGGAGATTATTCACGCTTACATACCTAACACAATATATAATAAATTGTAACAAGTGT
Source organism: Actias luna (assembly GCA_039707435.1). Classification (NCBI taxonomy): domain Eukaryota; kingdom Metazoa; phylum Arthropoda; class Insecta; order Lepidoptera; family Saturniidae; genus Actias; species Actias luna. Next base: position 5,963,660 of record JAZHAC010000003.1, read on the forward strand.
CGTATTTCATAATATATTATAGTTCTAGTGGAAGTAACAGAAAACCGGACAGCAATACCTACTTAATATTATAAATGCGTAACTAAGTTTGTTTGTTTGTTACGCTTCGTTCGCCCTAAGCCGCTGAATCGATTATGATGAATTTTGGTATAGGGTTAGATGTGACCCTGGAGATGGTAACAGGCTACTTTTTGTAACGAATACCTTATAAGAAATGGGGTAATGAGAGGGATAATTTTTATGGAAATTTTTACTACATCATCCCATTTGTTTCAAACGTTAAAGAATAATTTAATCGCACTTAGCTTAAATGACGATACGCCCCAAGTTGGTAGCGTGTAGTGGTAACCTGTGGAGGAACTGGCTCTCAACTGCCACTGCCGGAACACACTTATTGGTATTTGGCCGCAGATTTTTAACTTGAGGGTGGTTACTAGCAAGGCGGGTATTAGAAAAAGCCCTAACTGCATGCTGTGGTTTCCTCACGATGTTTTCGTTTCCTGAAAGGTCAAGCTCATTGTAGGTGGATTCAAAATCACGTTCCCTTGACCCGAAGTCGCACATACTAACACTAAGCTAACATCGATTCAAAAATAGCTTATATTTAACGTAATTGATAAATATTGTTTATATTTTTATGATATAAATGTCAAACGAAATATCGATCTTGGCAAGTAACGTCAAACATAACTAAACGACCATCACCCGAGCTGCGAATTGAGTTGTCATCTTTCATATAATTCTTCATATTTATTTAGTTGATTGATGAAACAATGGATAAATAATTATTATACTTTTTGTTTCTTAATTTCATAATGATAAGTAAGAGACGTAAAGAGTAATAAAAATTGTATTTTAATGTTTATTAGTCACTTATGACTTTATAAGTTTTAAGGTATGTAAAGTTCTAAAGTCTCGTGTAATGTTTGTGCGGAAATTTTAAAATTTTTTATTATTATTTTCATGCGCCGCTAAACATTACATGGTAAAATATTACAAGTTAAAATAGTTGCCGTGGAACAATTCATCTTTTGCCTAAATTATTTGGAAAAGAATGGAGTCTTCCTTCAGGTTGAAACAACTGATCTATCTATCGTGGCAGTAGACTATAATAGGACTATAATTAATGTTCAAAATAATGTGCATCATATAGTGACAATTTTCGTACTATCTGCTTACGATAATAATGCACATGTTGTTTTCGTTCACGTGCGATAAATAACGTAGTAATTGTTAACCTTGCCAGCAGTATATATTTATTAATTACAACTACTGTGAACTTCACATGTTGTTCTTTGTTGTATTCAAATATTTATAAATTTTATTGAATTAAGTATAGAGTAACATTTCATTATCAAACAAAATTAAGTAAATACTAAAATGATTCAGCATAATGAGTTTTAAGTATGTATGTATGTATAAGGTTAAAATACTTTTAAATCACTTACCGATATTCTTGTGGGTTTCGTCGATGGATTCTGAACAGTTTTTATCCACAGAAGGGCTTAATTCCCGTTCAGTAGCTTTCGCTGTTAGCGGCTGTGATAGTTCTGATAAATTCTGTATACTACTACCCAATGACGATACCTATTACAATGATACATACCTTTTATTGTATCATATATTATACAGGATATCGATAAAGTAATCCATAAACAAAATACAACTACATTTAAAATGTCTTCAAATAAAAAAATTACATATTTAACTAATTATTTGTCATCAGAATGTTACACCAATATTCTTATATTATTTGTGGGTAAACCTTTTAGACTCCCATTAAAAGTGATGAATGAATAATACATAAATAATAATTTACATTACCGCAATAACTAAAATCATGTTCTAAAAACTCCTGGCCATTGATAAAATATGTCACACAAAATTTTATCTTTTTGAAGCCCCTACCCATCCTTTTATTTTCAGAATTCAAGGAGTTCTTTCATTTCCTTATAAAATTATTCTGAAGGGATTTTGCAGATTAACTAATTGTCATTAAGTTTCACATAATGAACAGATATTTTTCCTATTCATACATAGAAAAATGTAAAACTTATATAAAAACAATCAGGAGGAGGTTTATACCATAAATATTTTAAATCTATGTTTAATTTGCAACATTACCACAATGGACTTACCTAAGAATTTAACTTAGTTGATTTGGTCATTTAGGATGTTAAAATAGAAAAAAATAACACTTTCAGTTCACATGTCAATAAAAAATTATAAGGTTACAACTTATAGAATAAAATAAAAATGTTCTATATTTAGATAGTATATGTATAAGTAGTTATATTTATTTAGACCCTAGTGATCTAAAATACTAAACAAAAAAGGTTTCAAATTAGTGCTTAAAAGTATTTGTGGACAAGATTTAGAATTGATGGCTTCAATCCTTATATAGACTAGATATAGATAATTTAGTTAAAATTATCATTGCCAGCCACCATTTATATTGATATAAAAAAGGTATGGTATATTGTGTGAAATGTAACACTTATTTCAGTATACAGTTTATATGATTTCTTTGAGAGGAATAAAAATAACAGCAAGTGAGAAAAGGGTTAATAAATAACTTACCTGATTATCAGTATCTCCGACACTCTGCTGATCAGAATCCTTTACTCCTGAGTTTTCTTCCGAATCTGAAGTAGAATTCTCTCTTGGGACAGTCTTTTCTTTTACTTCTATAGAGTTAAACAGGATATATAAATTGATTTTTCACAGGATAGAAACAAATTGAACAAATTATATACTCTTGTATAACTATAAATAATTTTGACTTACTATTTAAAACCAATGTTTGTGGTATGCATAGATATAAACTACATATGTGGTTGACATTTCTGGGATTTTTTTTATTCTTTATAAGTTTTTTTATAGGTTATGGCTACAATCTCACCTGATGTTAAGTAACAATATGGCCCAAGATGGTAGACATGTTAAGCCTAATGGAGGGAGCCCTCAAGTGAAACTGTAGCAAGATACTGACAGATATTTCACTAGACTTCTAACTTGAGGATGGTACCTAGCCAGTTGATCTTTAGAAATGTGCTGTTATATCATGTCTTTGAATTTTATACAAGGGTAATTCAATAAAGTAAGTTTGAAATATACATCAGTAAACTAGCCACTTCCACTTTATGAAATATGAGATGGAGATAAAAGAAATCAATTTATCATTAATATACTTGAATAGAAGAGAAATCAGAATCCTCTATTTATGCTAATTTCTTTTTATTATTATAACATTACTAAATTTAAACAATAGGTATAAAAAAAAATTGTGCTATGGCATTTTTCCATAAAACATATTTTTTTATAAAGAATCTTGTTTTTATAGCACTAAATAGTAAACACTGATGTATAACTTAGGCCAAGAACTCTTTTTTTTAATTGTAGCACAAAAAATTAGCAGTAATAGGTTATGTCTAGAAACATTAAATTATGCACATAGGCATCTAGAAAATATGGGAGAATGCTAAGAACCTTGTGAAAATGTATACTCTAAAGAGAATATAAAATAGACAATGTTAAAGTTATAAAATTTCAACATACATATGATCACCAAGTAATAACTTACCATCAACAGACTTTGTCTTCATATCTTCAACAGCTTGAGCAATTTTAAATTTAAAATCATGGAATATTTTCCATGTCTCACTGCTGCCTTCCTTTACTTCTTGTGGTACATCTGATATACTTTTCTTGCTCAAACGGTTTAAATATTCTTTCATAGGAGATGATGTTATTTCTTTTGTAGTTACTGTATTACGATTGTCTTCTGATTTAGTTTCTACTATTTTCACATCTTCTGGTTTCTCTTGCAGTTTCTCAGATCGGATAGATTTAAAATACTTATCTATAATGGATGTTTTGTCACTTCGTTTAGGACTGGCATTCTCACTTTGTGTATTTGGTGGAGGGTCAGCCTGAGGTGTTGGTGGATCATCTTCACATGCATGATACAGTTCTTCCAATTCTTCGTTGTTAGCATTATATCTAAAGGAAAGAGATGTGCTTGGCGATTTACCTAAAAATAATGATTAAAAGTTATAACACCTTACTGTCATTTATAAAGCTTTTATCACTTGTTTTTTAAAATAAAACCACCATTATAAACAACGTGGAATTTAAACTGCCAAACCAGTGCTACTGCGCATTCACCACCGTCTGTTATCGTGTTTGTTGTCAAAGAAACAACTGCGTGCAAGAATGAAACATATTGTTACAAAATATAAAATCCTTTCTCATCAAATAATTACGGAATAAAAACCTTATATAAAATAGAAAAAGTAATAAGAAAGCTAACTTCATTTGGTTTTGGAAAATATAAGGAAAAATAAACTAAAAATTTAACCGATACGTACCTGCACCTGATACCTCCATAATATAAGAAATTTCAAATACAACTAACAACAGTTATTTGATCCATTTGTATTTAATATTTACACGCAATTCAAACTGCTTTTAGCTAAGTTATAAACCAGTCCTTAAGATGGTTTGAACATAAAACACTCGTTTCACTTGAACTAGCTTGAGCTTTGATAAGCTAAAAAAATAAATTTAGAAATGTATTGTGATGTCAATTTGCGTTCACAGACTATAGAAACCACAGAAAATAAAGTAATGAATGCATTATTCATCCTTTACTCAATAAAGTTTCATACCAATAACAGTCATTGCCACAGACGTCAATATCTTCAAGTCTCTAGTATAAGAATACCTATATAACTATCTTTAAAAGAAAATATACCTCTAGGTATTCAATTAGACGATCTTTTTTCTTAATTTTTTATTAACGTTGTTATTATACGTAAAATCTCAGATTGCCGAACAGAAGCAGACGGAATAATCAGTTACAAAACTGTATAATCTAGTTCAACAATGTATCCAGCTTGTCAATCATATTGCTATTATCATCTTGTCTTGGTCCCAAATGTGTTGTATAAATGGTAATAAATATAGTAACTAAAGTAAAAAGAAAGTATTAGTAAAATTAGAGTAACGTTATTAAGTTGCAGATTCTCATTAAAAAAAAAAATCTTGGTTACTATATTATAATATGATTTTATATACTTTGAAGTATTTATTGGTATAAAATAAGTTTATTCTAATAGCAGCCCTAATAGTGACAGTACCGTCAATCGGCCTGATGTCAAAAATAACATTTGGTATTAGTGAGTCTTTGTGGTGTTTTGGTTTATAATTGCGCTTCTTTTATGAGTTATAATGGAATTTATTCTGTATGTGTTCTAAATAAGTTAGTGACAAAAATGAATTTTCTGTGGTTAACAATTTTATTGCTGAGCTCGTATGGGTTCGGTTCTGTCGTGGATAATGACGAAAAGGTGAGAAACGTGAGACTGTGTCGATTGCAAAGCATTGATTTTTGTAGTATAAGTACTATATTATTTACAAGGTGAATGTATTATGTTATATGGTTTGTGGTAATATTGTAGGAGAACACGGAATTATCGCGTGCTCTTGATGATCGGCCGCTGTTGTTTGCCACGTTAGGAGGCGGCATGGTTGCCGTTGAGCCTTTAGCTGGAAACATCATTTGGAAGTTAAAAGATGGTAAATGTTTAGAGTAATATTTTATCACATACAAAAAAGAAACAAAATTAGATGATTATTACTGCAATAATATGCATAATTATGAAATTAAGGATAAGTTACTAATTATGAATAACTTTCCATTTAGATATGAAATTATTATATGTATAACGTACATTTTTTTCTTCTTTTTGATATTGTCATATTAATATATAATATGTAAGTCACTTAGTTCTTAATAAAATAATTTTTATCTGCCTTAATATTTTGTCAATTTTAGATAAGTGTACAGTATAATAAATAATAGTTTAAAAAAACTAAAAAACACGCTTTTTATAGAAAACTGAATTAAAAAACGCTTTTTTTTTTTAAATAAAATACATTTTTTTTTTAATTTACACTATTATTAATTTCTATTTACTAAAATTTTTAACACTATTCTTAATTTAAACTTTATTTTGTATTTTTTGGTTCAGTTTTCTAACAAGTGTGTTTTTTAGTTTTTTTTAACTATTATCTATGTTCTACTTTTTGGTTTGCTTTATTTATAATAGCTTGTTTTTTTAATTTTAAACTATTTGTTCTAATCTACTATTATTTAGTTTGGTTTTCTATAAAAAACATGTTTTTTATTTGAAACTATTATTTGTTTTGTAGAATTAAAATTCTCTTTAGTATTTGAAAATTTGTTAATATTAGAGAAATTAGAGAAAAATATAAATTTTTGTATTATTGACTGTAGAGAAAAATTATAATTTTTTTAAAATTAAGTTTCTTGCCTTATCAACTATAGATGAAAATTATTTAAATTAACAAAAATGTTATTTTGCAAATTGAAAAATGGAATAATTTTATCAAATTAGTGTATTGTCATTGGTCCTCGATAAATCTACAAAGTTTGAACAAAATCTGGCCGTTTAAAGTGGATCAATATTGCGCCCAAAGGAGTCAGTTAGAAACATACAAACAAACACACAGGTGAAGTTAATAAAAAGTGTGTAAAAAATGGTGTAGACATGTACCTAATTTTTTTATATCAGTTAATATTAGTATATTTTCTTATAGTACCTAGCCAAATATCCTTCTAAATATGTTATCAAGTATTTATCAATAACTTTTAGAAGTTTCTCTTAAAAACTGATGTCATATTTAGGCTTATTTTGTAACTTAGTAATTGCAACATAATTATCAAATGTTGGCCTACAACACAATAAATTGTATTATTCTTATGGACATTCATAGTATCTTATTTTTAGAAGTATTTTTGACTCCTTCATTTAAATAATATGATGGCATTATATTTGATGATAAGCTCAGTGTAATCCAAAATATTTGACAAGTACAAAGAAATGCAATAACATAAAAAAATACAGTGTGTTTGACATCAGAATTGTACACTAAGGTACTGATACCTACCTCTTAATCCTCTACCTCTTGATAAACCCCAATTAATCTTAGAATATGTCACATTTTAGTGCTCCATTATAGTGATATTACACCTGGTGTGCTGTGCTTGCAAATGATATGCTATAATTTTTAAGTGATGATAACTCAGTGGCAGTATGTATAGGTGCCATGTCAAGGGATGTGAGTTCAAATCCACTTACAATGAGCTCAAGCTTTAGGTGAAGGAAAACATTGTGATGAAACCATAGCATGATGGTAGGGCTTTTTCTAATGCCTGTCAGGTTAGCAAACACCCTCAAGTTGAATATCTGCCACCAAATATCTACAGATGTGTTCCAAAATAATTTATATATTCAATTCAGAGAATCTTCTTTGGAAATTTGAATTTTTCATATTTGTTGACTGATAAAATGTATCAAATTAGCTCTGAGATCAAATTAAACTAGGGGCTAGTAGAACTATCATTACTTAAATTTTTTATAAATGACACTATTCCGACTCTGAAGTTACATTGTAGAGAGAGCTCCTTCCATACCATTGCTTCAGAGATCTTACTATTACACCCCACCATTAATTACATTTTGTAGTCAAAGGTATTTTGGTTTTATTTTGAAAAAAAAATATATATATATTGTTGTTCATGAGCTCAATAAAACTTTTATTGTAAAGTGTAATTGTGGGTGGAACAAATAAGCAGATGATGGAACATATAATTGGTGTAAGAGTGAAAAACAAGAATCTATTTAACTTAAATATAATATACAATTTTCAGAAATAATAATAATACATGTAGGAATATACAGTAATTTTCTTTTAAGTTTATTGATGGAACAAATATACTTAAACTTTGTTTTCTAAAAGTACTATATTACATGGTTTATGAATAAAAAAGCAATAAACTGGTATTTGCATATCTTGTCCTTATAATTCTTCTGGTTTCTTTTCTGTAGGATGGCTGCCAACTCGGCATCTATGATTTACATTTACTACAATCTGAAAATTAATATTAATATAGATGTATGTATTTTATTTGGTATAAATATTAGATATTGTGGAAATTTTCAAATATTTGTACAGATGTATAATTGTATGAATTAAAGTAATTGTATTAGTCTTCAATTTTAAATATATGTAATGATTAACTTTTAGTAATTGTTCTAAATTAAGTAATAATAATGTGAAGACTTTATTTCAGATGGCTTCCATATATAGCAATGGATATGGATTGTGCATTTTGTTTCCTCTTATATTTAATAAAATAGTTATTAACTTACTGATAAATGAAACAATATTATCCTTATCGTTGTAATACTTAATTATTAACTTTAAAACGATCTAATAATTACTCCAATAATAAATTGTAATAAAAAATTATATAATTCATGGTCTCAGTAATTAAACCCTTAAGTTAACATTTCAAAATCAGATAAGTGGATTTAGATAATTATGGAGCAAAAATAGACATTTTACATTCATGATAAGATACAATGACCTTATTATAAGTGTTTCCGGAGTTTATAATAAATATGTAAATTCATAATTAATTTTAAACCCTACTTTTTCATAACATTTGCATAAGCAAATTTAATAGTTAAGATATGAGACCCCAAATTTATGTTACTAGCATTTGCCCATGACTTCATTTGTGTGCAACTAAAGTTTATTTATTTTAGGCCTTGGGAACAGACAGCCGATAGTTATCACACTTTACAGTATCACTTGTTTGTATGGTTAATGAAGTGTGCCTTAAAATTATATTGATATCAGTGCAACCATTTTGAAATCCATAGGGAACATACATACATATGCATTTTTTATTTATAAGTTTACTACATTAACCTACGTAACTACTTACCTAAGTAACCTACATTTTTTTATTGGTTGTTCTCAACTTTAAAACTAAACTTTTATGAATAACCTATCTATATACTTAAACACAGTTCGAAACAAAAAGTACTAAATATTTAAATACTGTATTATTTTTTATGTTAACAAAACTTATTTAGAGTATTTATCTTGTAGGAATTCCACATTGAGGATAATTGATAATGAGCGATTAATAAGTTTGAGTTATAATATCTATTAGGTTGTAGATAAAAATATACCAGTGTAGGTATATGTGCCAGACTGTATCTAAGGGATTCTATTTATCATGTCCGATCGGTTTTTACATTGTTATCATAGAAGCGGTGAACGGCATGGAATTATCTAGAGTAAACTTATACGTAATGTAAATGAGCGGCCTCGATTATTTTTGTTTTTATTTTCATCGACCAGATGCAGTCATGACGTTGTTTTTTGCCAGTATTTACTAAAAGTAATTTGATACGACACTGATACTGAGTTTTGTTGGTAATTGATTGTCGCGTATGGAAACTAGAGTTACATAAGTTATCATTTGTTCGCGGCTCTGCTTGTCCGCTTACGGCTAATTATTCCGATACGGGCTATGTTCCACTTTGCTTTTACGACCTTCAAAACGTACCTTCGGCCATTCTATATGACGACCACGGAGGTTATGGTCGCGGTGAAAATATCACTAATGACATCATTATTTCCACTTGCGTCAGGACCACAATGACCATCTGTAAAGGTGGACCCATACTCCAATCCATTTGAGTTAATGATTATAACGAAAGCATGTAAATGGAAAGAGAAAAACGTCAGCGTGGTCGTTGTGATCTCTAATTAGAACTTAGCAATAAAGTATCTATCTTATATTAATTGTTTTATAATGAGATTACGTCATAAATAGAAATGCCCGTTTCGCCTTTTTTACGCCAACAGTTGTTACGCCCACTGTTATAACACCCGCTATAGTAAAACATTCCTTTACTTTATTAAATGTTAAATAATTTTTGGAAGAAGTTAACAAAATCAAAATTAAAACTTACAATTTGTTTGTGAAGTTACAAAATCGCCCTAATTTTCTAATTTTGTCTATTATTTTAAATATTTAATACTTATGTCATGGCCGTTGCACAATATTGTTGTAGAGCGTTTTCTGGTAGGTATTGTAAATCAAATTTAATATAGTAATAAAATTTATTATATTTATGTGGCAGTAATCTATAAAATGTTGAATTATACTTAATGGATGTGAGAGAGTAGATCTTATAAGATTGTAATATTTTTCCTAGAACCCGTCGTGAAAGTCCCAAATCAGGGCGCCAATTTGATGCCACAGTTTCTACCTGATCCTCGCCATGGATTTTTGTATGTATATGGACCAAGAGGCGATCAGCAGATGTTGAAAAAACTTCCTTTCACGATACCGGAACTTGTAGCCAACGCTCCGTGTAGGTCTACTGATGGAATTTTATACACGGGGAAGAAAAGTGACACTTGGTTCATGTTGGACCCGTTAACGGGATCTAGGGAACATGTTTCAGGTATGTTCAGTTTTTGAATCACTACACCCGCACTAAGTTAAAAAGCCTAATAAAAAATATTAGCTTTAACCCATTACTTCCCAAGCATCGAAAACTTTGGAATTTTTTGATCAATTCTTTAAATTAAGATCATATAAAATTATGAAAAAGAATTTGAAAAAAAATTTAGTAAAAAATATACCTTCATCCCCGTTTCAGCCTGTCCTATAAATATGACAATGGGGACATGTGATCAGAAATAATACAAGTTAACAATTATTAGAAAATCAGCTTTATTTGAAAATTATGTCCACAAACAGTCTTAAAAATAAAATATTGTGAGCTTATTTTGTATGATAAGGTATGAAACAATCACTGCAAAGTGTTTTTTCACATTTAGCACAAAAGATTAGAGGTTTTTTCGGAGAACCTTGTGCTTGACGACGCCTCTTTGTCATATAGTAACCAACATTATCAAACCAGACAGGTTGTAAAAGAACTTCTGAAGAACCGGGTGTCGATTTACTTGCCTTGCCTTCTGATTTTTTCATCCAAGCAAAACAAACCCTTCGTCTGAAATCTAGCTGAGGGATGGTCTCATCTTTATTTATCTGGTTGTAGATAATCCATGCGTTCACAAGGGACATGTCTAAAACGCGGATGACTAAAGGCCAATACCATTTTTTATTGAAATGTAAATAGGATTGAAATGTAAATTGTACAGACAGGTTCCCGGTGTCATATTTATAGGACGGCTTATTTTGAATGTATATCACAAGTTCACAAACTATATTTTGTTTTTGTTTTTATTTGTTTTATATTTGGTAGAGATCTAAGAATAAGTCTTATGTACTTTGAAGTAGGTAACATTTTTCTTTTACGGTATGTACAATCGGAACTCAATATACTCCTTTAGTCAACAAAAATGATCAATTTTAAAAAATTACATTAAAATTACGTAAACATTTTTTACAGCGAAAATCATTTATTTTATTAGAAAAATAATGGAAAAATATGAATTTCATCAGAAATAATAAAAATTAAAGTCCTAATACGTAAAAAGGCATTTTGAAAATAGTGTCCTAAAAATATGACAGTGGGGAGGAATGGGTTAACTTAACCAGCTGAAAATACTACATATAACGTAAAGTTGAATTAATCGCTTATGTAATAATATAAGTAAGAGTAATAAATGGCTTGTTATGATTGATTAAAAACTTAATTAAATTCGTAGTTTGTATGACTGCTTAAAGTTTGTGAACAAAGTATTGCTATCATATATTTCATAAGGTTATGAACTACGAGTGGTTATTAACGATGTTTATATTCAATATTCAAATTATCATATTTATTACGATCATTTTATGATATTAAAAACGAAAGTCGTTATTACTATGTTGTCAACGCTCTGATTTGGTAAATAAAATAAAAACACATGGCAATAAAAATGTCTATTTTTTTACGTAGATATCTTAATAATTCGATAACGTATATGAGTCTTAATACACACACGCTCGCATTTATGCAGGGATTCATAAAGGTCATGATTTCCTGCAAAACGAAACTTATTTTTCATTTATCGTTGGAAATGCTAGTTCTTCTTTTATAATAAAACGTATAACGTTGTCTAATAACTGTCCGGTTAGCTACCACCACCCTTAACTTAGAAATTCCACGCAATGTTTTTCTGATAGCTCTACTTGAGATCCTCTTGCTTGCTTTATTAGGTTTACAGCTTAACCATCTGACCATATCGTTATATAACATCAATGCTGAATCTATAAAGCTGATAATGCTAAAATTATCTGACTTAAGGTCTAAACTCCGTTGGCTTACAAAAGAAATGAGGAATACGAGAAAAGTTTGCCAAATAATAGGATGTTAACATTGTTACTGAAGTCGGAGGCCGTACATTATAAATTATGTAGGTACATTTATTAAGTACGGATATTAGGTACTAAAAGAAATGTGGGACCAGTTCCTGGTCTCGGGCAACACGGGAGTTTAAGTGTCGCCGTGGTTCGTTTTAGTAGGTAGTGTTGGGTGATTAGCATCCGATGAGTCACCACATGTATCTCTCGCCTTGGCCTGAGCTCGGTCAATGAGTTCGAATTTGCACGTTGCGATGAGAAAGTCCGTAAATAAAATAATTTTAAACACCACGTTCATAAAAAAGGACAGGCATTAGGTATTGGAAAAAATAGAAGAAATGTGTAAGCTTTCGCCGGTCTCCGGCTACACGAGAAATTTAAATACCGCTGTGATGCTTTTTACTAGGTAGTTTGATGACGTCCGGGTAGTGCGTTCACGCATTGCGAAGAGGTGGTTCGTAACGAATAAGATTTTGGACAAAGGGATAATGGAATTTAAAAACGCATTCTAGAACCATATACGTAAAACTCTGCATTCGCATAAGTTCAGTAGTTTTGTCATGACTGGTCGTATATAGATAGATTATCGGTCATTACTAAGTAATATGCATGCGAAAAGTGCACTTTTTAAATCGTAATTTAATTCCAGGTTTTGAAAAATCGAAAATTTTCAACACCGGCGATGATAATACATGTGATCGCGATAAAAAGCGGGGTATCTACGTCGCTCGTACGGAATATAACATACTGATGCACGACTCAAAGAATGTCAACCATAAGTGGAATGTGACTTTCTTTGATTACACTTCGCATGCCATGGGGAAAGAGATGCTCAGTGATTATGGTATGTAACAATGTCTCTAAATATGTATACAGTTAAGAACTGTCAAACCAAACAATGTTTTGAAGCGATTATAACTCAGTTCGTAGTGTGTACGGACGCCGATTCAAGGCACGTGAGTTTGAATCCTCCTATGATGGGCTTGAGCTTTCGGTGAAGGAAATCATCGTGATGAAACCATAGCATGATGGTAGGGCTTTTTCTAATGCTCGCATGGGTAGCTACCACCCTTAAGTTGAAAATCTGCCGGCAAATACCTATAGGTGTGTTCCGGCAGTTGCACTTGAGAACCTTTCCACAGGTTTAGCGGTTTTACCATATTGGTACACATAGTTACTTATCATCAGGTGAGATTGTAGCAAAAATGCTAAACCATAAATATATACACTATACTATTGAAAATGAATTAGATTGACTTGTGTAATATTTTGTACATGTGGTTCTACTATTGATCTTATATATAAAATTCTCGTGCTACAATGTTACTTGACATACTCCTGTGAAACGGCTTGACCGGTTGTTATGAAGTTTTATATGTTTATTCGGTAGGTTTGAGAATCGGTCGTAATTTATACCCCTAAGTGAAAAGGGGAGCACATCGCAAAAAAAATTGTTTTTGGCAAAAAAGTTTATTTTTTTAAGATGTGGCATTAAAAATAAATAAAACTCTAAATTTTCACCTTTTTTTTTAACTACCGTCTGTCGCCTTCCTGGGGCGTCGCGGGTCCGTTCATGCAATCACCGCGTCTAAATTTTCACCTACCCTCATCCTCTTATTTTTTAATACAACCAAAGTATTCACCAGAAATAATTTATACGACAGAAAAATATATTGAAAATTAACTAAGTTTATAATAATGAATATTTTATTTAAATATCGGTTTTGAGTTATTATGCTAATTTAAGCCACACTTTTCTTCATTACAGTACCTTAAGAAATTTGTTTTTTTTTTTTTTTTTTCATTACTGCTAAATCGATTTACTTTGCTTCCTGATTATCATTAGACTGTGACTCGTAATATTATGCATTGAAAATAATGTCTCTGATAATATAAATACATTATAACAATATATATCATTTTTATCATTCTTCTCAACTATTTAACACAAATAAAGCACTGTTATATCGGTTACCCTTTTCTCGTTTACGTATGTAAAAATAATAATGCATGTAGAACATTTGTCGCCGAGTAATTATTCTAAACTAGCTGGCGCTTTTGACTTTGCTTATCTTTTGTCGTAAAGTCCGTTCGTAGTTGTTGTGTTATACAGGGATTTTGCATGACAAATTTCAAGTCATTAAGTAGTATTGGAGATACGCGAGGCATTAATAAATATTTATATGTGATGTATATATGTATATTAGACCCGGCAAACTTCGAACCGCTTAAGAGTCACCAAATATCAGTGAAATATTATTGTATTTATGGGTCACTATTTTGGCGATAGTGGCTTACACATAAATGATAGATATATTCCGTTACGGGCATTTTTGTAGGACTATTTAAGATAAATATTTCCGATAGTGGCTTACACATAAAATATAGATATATTCCGTTACGGGCATTTTTGTAGGACTATTTAAGATAAATATTTCCATTATATATTATATACGTGTAACTCTGACGGTTTTTGCAGCGCACGCCAGAATAGCTCGCAGGCAGCAGAATTTGTTCCTAATTACTTGACATTTATTTTGGACTATTCACTCTATATCTTAATAAATTATACCATATGTGTTATTTGTGATGTATAAGCTATATTATTGTAAAGTTTCATTAAAATCAATTCTGTAGTTTTTGGTTTAAAGAGTAATAAACATCCATACATACAAACTTTTGCGTTTATAATATTAGTAAGGATTTCGTAAAATGTTGTATCAAGCAGTGTAAGTAAAATATTTTTAGGTATGGTAATGAGGATGTAAAATTTATTTATTATTCGCTTGTTAAAGTTAAATACTTTACAATGTTTCGTACGATGAACTTTACATTTTATGGTGTTTGAAGTATACCTTATCGGTATTATGTCACAGTAATTAAATTTAGCGCTTTAGCGATAAGAGTTTGACATGGTAAGCATTATGAATCTTTTTCGTTCTACTGAACTAACAGTATTGAACATTCGAAGGAATACATTTTCCACTTATGTTTATGAATTATATTTAGCATTTCAATATTAATGTTTAACAATATATCTAGGGAACAATGATTCTACTTATCAAACCTTTTCAGGAAAAACATTATAAGTTCAAAAAACCTTAATGATGTCTTTTTATTGTAACCTCCTAAAAATGTCTTTGTAAAACAGAAGCAGAATGTTAATAGCGACTATTTTAATAGATCAGTGGTTAATTATGAAGAACAAGTCATATTTTTTTATATAAAGATATCATACATACTTTTTAACTAGGAATGAAAAACTCTCCTGTAATAAGCGTGATAATCATTTCATTAGTATTAGAGAGACCTCTTGGTGTAGTAAATCTTTACTATCGAAACAAGAAGTTGTGGGTTCGATACCCTCCAGTGAATTTTTCCGTGATAAACTTGTTTATTGTGTCTAGGTATTAAATATATATGGCTTATACGTAGCATCCACATTGCTTACGTCCATAACCGCAGTTTTTCCAGTTCAAGTAGAATGGAGTAGTTTAGGTCCACCCTAGCAGATAGGTTGTTGTGAGCTGGGCGTGAGCGAAAATAATGGTGTCATTAGTGACGTTTTCCGTGCGACCACAACGACCACGGTAGTCGTCACGTGGAACAACTGAAACCATGATTAGAGTGTTGTGAAGGCTAAGTGCAATGTATAAATTCGGTATATAAATGTATAATTGTATGAATGGGGCTGCTGGTCTATGAGTGACGATACTGAGTATATCCGACGCACCCTGGACATTTAGTCTCCGTTCCAACTTCACTGACTGATTAATCTTCTCACAACGACATGGGCGTATTTTTTTTAATTCTCCTTTTCCGTAAGGAAGAAGAAGAAGTAGAATGTACCCTATGTATATAGTATTATTAATTACTATCTGTGTTTGTGACCTCGTTCGCGTGGTATTAACATTTTTTTAATCATTTTGGCCCGATTTTGTAACTTTTTTCAATACTGCTTTGCTGATATTGGTGGCAGCGTGATGTTCAATAGCATAAAGCAATTTTCAACGATTGCTCTATCAAACACAAATATAATTTTTGATATACGACTGATATCTTCTTCAATGATTGTTCTATCAAATATAAAAATAATGTTTGAAATTGACTGGTAGTTCCTAAGATTAGCATGTTCAAGCAAACAAACTTTTTCGCTTTATAATATTAATATAGATATTAGGTATAGTACTTTAGCTGTTATCATAATCCTAATCTTACTTTATTTAAAACTAAAAACCTGTGTATGATTTGTGTTTCATATTTATTATTATTATTTTAAATTGGTTGATAATTTTGATCTACATGGTAGTTTGTTCGAGAATATGTAAAACTAAAATTTGTTTTATGTCTGTCTAGGTATAATACATTTCACTTCGACTTCGAACGGTCGGGTTATGTCCTTCGATCGTAAAACAGGTGACCTGGTTTGGTCGCATAATTTTGAAACTCCGGTAGTAGCGGCCTATCTCTTGGACAGAGATGGATTGATCTCCGTACCTTTTAACTCTATCGGTGATGACACACTTGACCATATTATGGAGGACGCTTCTACATTGAGTAATGGACAGGGAATCAAGAACTCCAATATAGAACTATAGTAAGCATTATTTTATTTTGAATTTTTTAAAATACTTATTTATTGAAGTGGAAACTTCTATAGGAAGGTTTGAATAGGAAGTACAGTCATGTAAGTCGTCATCGACATGGTCACGTGACGTGTTAACATTATATCTGTTCCTATTGGTGTAACTTATTGCGCTGTAAATAGGTTTTATTTACACATTTTAATATAAGATCTAAAAATTAATTTGGATATCCAACAATAACAACTGTTTGTTTATAGATTTAACTTCTGTTGGCAGTCTTTATGCCTGTTTTGTTTCTTTTCTTATTATCACAGCTTTATTTGTTGATAAATATAGTACGTCAGGACAAGAAGTCTTTCTAAATTGATATCATAAGAAGTCGGTGTTAAGCTATTAAGCGGCAAAATCAAGATAAATATGTAAATTACACATAATACAATTTTGATATTGACCTCCTAATTCGAGGTGTAATTAGGATTTTCTTGTGTGGTCAAGAGACAGAGTGATTATGTAAAGAAAATAATCAATCTCCGCAGTTTATGGGTTTTCTAGATATATTTAATTTAGAAATTAGTTGGACGTGTAAGTCAACTTTAATTTTGATTCAAGGGTTTTCAGCTTCATACCTTTCAAATTGTATAGAGACTTCTTTCGCTTGGACTAAACATGACACTATCTGAATTATGGTAGAATAATTATTCACTATAAATAAGAACCCGATACACCATTAAAATAATTTCGAATTATTCTTTTTTATATCATAACTATATTACATATATATGAAGCGATGATAGCTCAGTGGTAGTGTATACGACTTCGCGTCAAGGGACGTGAGTTCGAATCCAATCACCTACAATGAGCTTGAGCTTTCGGTGAAGGAAAACATCGTGAGGAAACCATAGCATGGTGGTAGGGCTTTTTCAAATGCCCGCCAGTCTAGCTTCCACCCTCGAGTTGTAAACCTGCCGCCAAATACCAATAGGTGTGTTCCGGCAGCTGCACTTGAAAGCCAACCCCTCCACAGGTTTAGCGTGTCTACCAACTTGGGTCGTATCGTCACTTAAGAGCAGGTGAGATTATGGCCATAACGCTAAACCTTAAGTATAAATATGTACTAAACAACAACAGAAGATATTTCGATAAATGGGAGTTTAGTTAGGAGGAATATCTCATTTTTGTTTTACTTTATACCTAATATGCTATATTTACCCTTATATTTAAATAAATATAAAAGTGAATACCTTTGAAAATGTTAGATAGAAGGTATTGCTTCGTCGCTGTCAAAATAACGTTAGGTGATTAGAATTACATGCAAGTCGACTAGCAAACCCACACCTGGCATGATTGTTTCTCCTTTTTGGCCTTATCCTACTCCTTGTCTCTAAACCAATTTAATTAAAAATGTAGGTTCTTTTTGTGTCTGGGAAGTGATTACATTTCAGAAAATTACGAAATGTTTGATGTAGAGTAAATACCTTATTGTTTGTATAATTAGAGATTTCTATATTTCATTGATGATTCTAATAAATTATCAGAAAGCGCCTAATTGATGAGTTAATTACTCTGGTAATCATGTAATAAAATCAATGATTTATTTCAGTCCGACGCTGTATGTCGGCGAACATAACCACGGTCTCTATGCGTTATCATCGCTGGTCGACAAAAACACGATCACAATATCGACGGGACATACGCAACCTTTGCTTATCGAAGGGCCCAGTACAGAGAATGTAGAGAATAAAGAGAAACAAACTTACGAACCGTTTAAGAATGTTCATTATAAACTGCACGATCTGAATTTGCACGTATCGACACCATATTTGTTATTGGGACATTACAAAATGCCCGAGTTGACGACGTCATGGGTACCGCAATTGCCGAATTTAAATTTGTTGAACATGCAACAATCTCATACAAATTCGATTAAGCTAATTAACGGGCAAGTGCACACTGCGGGCGATAAGGACGTTGAAAATGAAACCAATTTGAAATCGAACTCCATATCTGTGTCAGTGCAGACGGATGATTTGTTCGAAGATTTTAACTTTAGACTGGATTTATGGTACAAACAAGCGTACGTCTGGTTACATCAACAGGAGAACAAAGTTCTCAAAATGGCTCTTATAATATTGGTCGGGCTGGTCATTACCATGTTTTGGTATTTAAGGTTACAGGTAAATATTATAATTTTCTGTTTTAAAGTTTACGTTTCCAGCGTTTTTTCTTTTCACACTCTTTTGAAATAGATGAACGTGTATTTAAAATTTCATAATGATAGGTTGAATACATAAGGTGGGAAAGAATAACAAACAAACAAATATTCTCATATATATAAGAAGTATATTAATTTTAGACCTTTAAATAATATAAAAAACATATTAATTCATTTATATTAAAATGAATTAATCCTTTGTCGCATATTTTGATTCATTTACTAGTAAGCATACAGCTATAAAATATATTCACACTGTTAAATAATTAGTGATATTGCGGAAGAAAAATAATACTGCTTTTTGGGGATAAAAAAAATTACAGAACTAAACATCAGCAAACACAAAGTAAGTAAGTAAGCAATAACAATAATCTAAAAATATTGTATTAAATTAGTAAAAAATATGTACGAATGTCGTATATCGAATATATTTCATATGAGATTTACACATAAATACATTCTTCAACCTAATTACATAATTAGTTATAGCAAATGACATAGTAACTGTAACGTCGAGTAGTTTATTATGAATACACAAGTGTGTATATGTTTACACGAATGTCGAATATAGTGCTTCATTGTAAAATATAGAGAATATATTTACTATCTACACTTCGTGTATTAATATAAAATGCAAGAGAAACAAACTCTAGAGATCTCCTTAAAAAAGTGGGGAATTATGTTTTATCGGATATAAATGGTTTTATATTTTAAAGTTGGTCGCATGGCGGCGAGATCGTATTTCAAGCTCCTTTTTTTCAGTTAATCAATGTATTTAAATAAGTAGGCATGAATTTAGTATTAAAATTAAGTAAATTTAAGTTTTGTTATTACTGTAATTTAGTATCAATTAAATGCATTAATGTGTGGACAGCCTCGAATGTAAGAGAGTGTAGGAATTTTATAATTTTCCAGGCTCGGGAATTCCAACAGCTATCTCAAGGCGGTTCTCGAGGTTCGAACACGTCGACATCATCGCAGGGTGAAGTTACCGGACAGTTGATGGAAATCGGCGACGGCGAGGTGCGAATAGGCAGGATTAGTTTTTACACCGATCAGGTTCTGGGCAAGGGCTGTGAAGGTACTTTTGTCTACAGGTAGATAACGTTTATCTATATTAATATTATAAAGTAAAAAGGTTTGTTTGTTTGAACGCACTAATCCTAGGATCTACCAGTCAGATTACATTTTTTTTTATATTCGATAGAACAATTATTGATGCAGGCGTTACGTTATTTAACATCACTCTACCACTAATAGCTAAAAGACTTTTTGGTAAAAGTTACAAAAACGGGCAAAAATGCTTAAATATTTTTTTTCTACGCTAACGAAGTTGCGGGCACAGCCAGTTATAAATATAATTACAGTAGAACCTCGATAAGATGAAAACCTCCAATCAATCTTGAAAATATGTTTTGTTCCCTTCTCTTCAAACTTCAATAACTCAATTCTTTATAAGTCGAAAACGCATTAACTCGAATTTTTTGGCTTCTCCTTGATGTTAGACTTATATAGGTTCTACTGTATTATTATAGTGTAGACCCTATGTAACGTACTTCAGTTTGCCGATGAACTCCCTAAAATGTGAATATTATTATGGTCTGTTTAGTTACTCCCTACATTAAATACTCTGTATAGCGTAAAAACCACTCGATACAATAATCGTACTTTATTATTTAGACCCCAAATAACGTATACTATATTGTTTTCTTTTACCTCACAGTTAACGAATACTTTTTATTTAAATATAAGAATACAACATCATAACTCACGAAACATTGTTTTTTTGTTTGTTATTTTCGTTATTGTCCTGCATAATCTAGCGATAACAATATATATAGATAATAAAATTTAGACCAACACTAAAATGAATTAAAGTCCTGTACATTATACTGTCTACCGGGACAATTATTAACTCAATTTCTTTATGCAGTATTTACATTAGGAAGTTTAATTGAACAATGTTGTTTTATTGGGTAATAAGTGGGTTCAAATGAAATCAAAATACTTTATTCAATTTAGACCCTGAGAAAGCTCTTATGAACGTCAAAACTGCCTCCGGCTAGGAAAACAACCCAATTATCGAGAAGAACCGAAAATAAACTCGGTCTGGTTATGTTATCTTTTCAGGTACATAATTAACAACTTAATTATTTTCTAAGGATTGATTTGTGTTTTTTTATTTTATTAAATAATGTTTTAGGGTTATGGCCATAATCTCACTTGATCTTAAGTGACGATACGGCCCAAGTTGGTAGACACGCTAAACCTGTGCAGGGACTGACTCTCAAGTCCAACTGTCGGAACACAGCTATTGGTATTTTGAGGCAGATTTTCAATTTGAGGGTGGTAGCTAGCCAGGCGGGCATTAGATAAAGTCCTACCACAATGCTATGATTTTCTCACGATGTTTTCCTTGAGTCCTCGACTCGACTCGAATCCATACATACCAGCATTGAGTTATCATCGATTTTTGATTAATAACAGGGGTACGTTTGACAAACGAGCGGTTGCAGTGAAGCGATTGTTGCCGGAATGCTTTACGTTTGCGGACCGCGAGGTGGCGCTGCTGCGTGAGTCCGACGCGCACGCGCACGTTGTTCGGTACTATTGCACTGAACGCGATAAACAGTTTAGGTATGTATTATTGCATTTCAATTTAGTAATAGCGCTTCTTTTAAGAATATAGGTATAGTTTGATTATCGAAAATTGTTCAAATAGTTGGTTTGATACATCTCGTTAGTGACCAAATATTTTTGCACGTTTTTCCAATTTGGTAGATATAATACATATTTCTCTGTATATATAAAGTTTTTCGTTTTACGTACCTAATTATTAAAGTAAAGCGTATGCTAAATCTATTTACCGAAAAAATTTTGGACGGTATTTAGTGGCCACGTACCTATTGCTTTGACACGGTTATACTATTATATAGTTAAGTAAGATACCGATAAATTTGATACAATCACGAAAGATATCCTTTGTTCTGTGGAATGTATGAAGTCTATTTTACTACCGAACCTTTGTATTTCACTTTATAAACAATTTCAACTGTAATTAATCGCACTTATCAAAATATAATTTAACTTTTTACTAAAGGTATGTTTGCCTTATACAACGTTGCATAGTTTGACAATTTTAAGGTTTCCAGCTACTTAATCTAGTTCCGGTATCTAGTTATAATAATTAGAAAGCTGTACTAGTTGGTACTAGCATCGGCATACGCCTTTATTCTGCTTCCACTATTCTCTACCAGCTGTAATCTCCACATTAATATCCTTTTTTATACTTATTATTATTTCTCACAAAGTTCATTCATACCTCTTCCGTAGGTTTTCTACTTCTATATCCATCACTTTGATGCTTTACATTGTCCTATTTATATGATCCATTATTTTCATATTTTTTTAAATGTTTTAGGTACATAGCACTGGAATTGTGCTCAGCAACATTGCAAGATTATGTAGAAAAGAAGTTGAGCTACGAGTGCAAGATAGGTGGGACAGAAATTCTGAGACAAGCAACCACGGGCTTGTCGCATTTACACTCCATGGATATAGGTATACATTAGCAATATTTATTATTAAATTATAGAATTAAAAAGTATATACTGCATTTGATATTATTGCTTTCTGCAAGATTCCATTTTTTAAGGTATAATTTGGGCTATGGCGGTTACGATGATCTTGCTAGCTATCCTTACTAATATTATAAATGCGATAGTGAGTTTGTTTGTTTGTTACGCTTTCACACCTAAACCGCTGAATTTATCATAATAAATTTTGGTATAGAGATAGATGGGAAACTGAAGACGGTAATAGACTACTTTTTCTTTTTCTTTTTAGAAAGTGGGGTAAAGAGAGGGATAAACTTTGTATGAAATCTTTTATTGCGTTATCCGATTTTTGTGACAAAATCAATATTAACGCGAGTCAAGCCGCACGTAAAATCTATTAGGTATTAGTTCTGTCTGTTTGTTTGGGCACGCATCACTGTTAAATTACAATGTTTATGATAAAACGTCACCAAAAAAATCATAAAGCGTATCTTCGAGTACCATTTGGTCTTCGTTTCATTAAAATCGGTTAACTCTATCAGAAGTTATTGTAATTTGAATGACGGTGCGAGGTCACATAATTTCAATTCCTAGCGAACGAAGTCGCATGCACAGCTAGTGATTGTATAATAGAGATGGCGTTTATATTACATTGAAATGGTCGTGTATAAAATTTTGCTCTCCATATTGTTATTATTGTTACATAATTTATCATACATACATTTATGAGCAATATAGGTTAGAATTAGTATTGAAATTGTTTTCACTTCAATTATATTTACTTTTTTTTATTGAGGGGAACTGTATGTACGCATATTCTCCTAGCCCGAGTGGACTACTCGTCGGAAATACTTACTAAAACCTATCGATTATCTGTCACCTTGCTGAAACGACACAGGTTTGAACTTGCGTTGTTTTTTTTTTGTTTATAAAAATTGTTTTATTAATAATTGAATTGGTTATCTCAGTACACAGAGACGTGAAACCGCATAACGTTCTGTTATCGATGCCGACGAGTGCGGGTGAAGTGCGCGCGATGATATCCGACTTCGGTTTATCAAAGAAGCTGAACATCGGACGCGTCAGCTTCTCGAGGCGGTCCGGCGTCACCGGCACCGACGGCTGGATCGCGCCCGAGATGATCAACGGCGAAAGGACGGTCAGTTATTGTCTTATGTCTCTCCTGCACGTCTTGAGATGCATCTGCGAACGGTGACAGATATATCAGCAAATGGATCACTGCGAGCCTTATCAGCCACGTCTGTGGCTCGATAAGACTATGTTCATTCTCGACAGACGCAACTTGCACGTAACGATTAACAAAGTGGATATTAAGACCGTAGCTGTCGCAGCTATTTATTTATTTATTTAATACTTTTAACAAATAATTGACTGTGCAAACTGATACGTCGTCAGACGTGTGGACAGACGCCAGACGTTCTTGGATCGGTTTAAATCAGGATCAAATTAATCGATTAACAAAAAAATTGAGAACCAGAAGATAGATATATGATCGTTTTTTTTTATAATTCTATTTCTTATTTAATTTTTTTAATATAAAAAGCAATCAAAGAAAACGGTAATAACACCACAATAATCGATATTTTATCATTATTATACTAATTAAAGTGTTGTTTACAAGTACATCAAAGTATCAGGAATACAAGAAGACATTTATTTCACAAATTTATTCGTTACATAAAGCCGTTTTGAAATTGTTTGAAAAACATTCAAATCCTATATTATCAAAATAAATAGGAATTGAACATCGATTTTTAGGGGTGAAATGTCAATTAACCATTCAGATATGTGAATCGATTTAAATAATCAATATTTTTATGTATCAAAAAACGATTCTTCGATTAATCGATCTCAGATCGCCATTCATATTTTAGTCCAGGTATACTTATAGAATTTAAAGTCGACTTTGAAAACCATTACCCATAGGCATTTATTTACTTGTTGGGCGTTATTACTTTTGTGCTATATTGCACTTATTATATGATTTTTAATTCAATATTTTTGTCCAAGTACAAAAATACATTGTTTTGCATTTTGCTCATTTATTCTATATGTATTACACAAAGGACCCCGTTTGAATCCTTCTCTTAGATTAGTTAATGGCTTGTTTTTAAATTTATATTGATATTTGAATCAATCGTTGATACAAATTTTGTAAGTAAATCCCATAAGATGAAATATCATAAAATCAGCCACAATTAAAATTATTATCGTTTTATATTTTTAGACGACTTTGGTGGACATATTTTCTCTGGGCTGTGTGTTCTATTACGTCCTGTCGCGTGGACAACATCCCTTCGGGGATGTACTTAGAAGGCAGGCCAATATACTTACCGGAGATTACAACTTAGATCAATTAGAGTAAGTCTTGACAACATATTTTTTCTACATACTTTATTGGTTAGGTTTCGCGATATCGTAGATATCCTGAAATTCGAATCTTTCATCTATTAAAGTAATTTGACTCACATCTATATATACAAAAATACAGACAATAGTATTTATATATTCGAGCTAATCCTTTTAAATAAATGTCTTTTACGAATTTCAATGCCTTGCGTTTCGAGACGTGTGTGTCACTTAAATTTAAAACAATCTTCTTAATAATATTTTAGCGTAATTTTATATGTTAATATTAATTACTGATGTAATAGTAATGTAATAGTTTTTAAATTTAAGTACTATTGACAATTCTGATTGTTGTTGAAATTTCATAGAAATCGCTTAAAATTTTTTGAAGAAAATCCGCACAGACAGCCAAAATTTCAAATTTTACATTTAATTTGTAATCACTCTCTTCTATAATAGATGTCTATTAGGCAATCGATAAAGACATGCAATGACATGTAAAAACTACGGAGTCACAATATTGTCGAAAAAGTTATTTTTTACAACTCATTATACAGTCTAGCTTAATTTAGAATATTTTTGTAAAGTTGTAAAATTCGGAAGGAATCAATTACAAAAACACAGGTCAGCCTAGTATACTAGGTGGGGGGGGACGTATACTTTTTGTAATTTTCTTTTTTGGTAGTAAATAAATTTATTATTTATAGCAAAATACTCCCAGAAGAAGATGTTTTGATTGCTAAGATACTCATACGAGCAATGATATCGAGGAGACCGAGCGCTCGTCCGCCTTGCGCTACCATACTGAAACATCCCATGTTTTGGGGAAAGCAGATCACTCTTAACTTTTTGCAGGTACATTACTTTTTATTTTTGTTTAATAGCAATAACAAAGGACATTATAGATATGCAAAACAATGTTTAGTATAGCGATGAAGTATTTACGTAACGTCTTTAAATATTGTATCCCTCGTCAGAATGTAGATGTAATACCAAAAATAATAATCAAAATATTTAACTGTGGAATTGTGAGTCTTTAACATAGTCAATACGCCGTCGGCTTATATCATAATTCAGTCCGTCCGTTGCTTCAGGAAAACAATTTTACCTCAGTAATGGATCGCTTACATGCTGGATTTATTATATAATGTGGCTCGTTTCAGTCACCCTTACATACCACTCTAATCTTGTAATTATGGAAACATTAGAATGATTGAATGAATAAAATGGCTTTGAAGTCCTTTCTCTTGTCTTAGAATTGATTACGTTGAACTATTGGAATAATTCGGACAATTGAATTTATTTACATAATTTGAATATTCCTAATCATAACAAGGAGTTCGATTTCTTTGTTTAACAGTTCCATAATTAGAATAATACCCTCTTCTTGTTTTGATTATTTTATAGTTAAGGTTTAGCATTAAGGCCATAATCTCACCTAATGTTAAGTAACGATACTGCCCAAGTTGGTAGACACGCTAGACCTGTGGAGAGACTGTCTCCCAAGTGCAAATTCCAAAATACATTTATAAGTATTTGGCTGCAGATTTTCTACTTGAGGTTGGTATCTACTATAGCTAGCCAGGCGGGCATTAGAAAAAGCTCTACCAAAATGCTATGGTTTCCTCACGATGTTTTTCCTTGACTTCCTTATCTTGACGTGGCGTCCGTACACACTACCACTCAGCTATCATCGCTTCAAGAACAAGGTAATAAAATAGAGCCACAAATTGTTTTTAGGATGTCAGTGACCAGGTTGAGAGCTGCGGTTCTTCGTGGCAACACCCGTTAGAGATAGGCGGGCTGCGAGTCGTGCGTGGGGACTGGCGAGCGCACGTGTGCGTCCGCGTGGCGGGCGACCTGCGCGCGCGCCGCACCTACCGCGGAGACCGCACTTCGCACTTACTCAGAGCTATACGGAATAAGGTAAGCTTCATAACTGTTTTAACAACACGTTCAGTAAAGGTAAGGTACAGGCTCGAAGTTGTTTAGTTTTGGCTTTTGCGTTATGTTATTTAGATATAAGTATGTTTCATGGTGTACTAGCGGAACCGACTTCCGATTCGTCCAAGTATGCTACGGAACTCTTTTATTTTCAGTGATAAGAAATGATGCAGTGGTTTTATTTAGTTTTAATAGTATTGTATATATAGGTGTATACTCCGATAAGGCTGACAAACAGTTACGTGTAAAAACCCGGTAAAAATGAAGAATAAAAATAGGCTCGGCATAGTTGAGGAGCTAGGATACATAAATGTACAGCAATACTATGTCATAAGATAAATGTTATGTATTTGCAATGTATTTTTTTCTGTTCAATAAAGTTATTATTATTAAAAAAAACCGTAACTGGGTCATTTTTGAGTAGGCATTTTGAAAAAAAAAAACTAAAACAGTCCCAAATTTTTGGAGGATCATTTAAGAAATTCAAGATATTTAACAAAAATATGATGTCTTTCGTCAATTTCAACGATTTCTTTAGTTCAAAATTTTCCAAAATATAGGTTTTTCTGAAAAATAACGCAAAAAACTGCGTTTTCGTTGCCCCTTAATACTCTTTAAAATGAACTGTGGTCTATTTCTGTAACTATAATAGTTTTCGATATATTATAAATAAATAGAAATTTCCTTTCGCAGAGTTCTTTACATGATAAAAGAAAACTTGTAACCAAAATCTGTCTAAATCGAAACGGGTCGATTCCACCTATAGGTCGATTTGACGTGGAATGACCCAATTACTATTATTATAATCGGGAAAATTTAATGAATTATTTAGACGTGTTCTTCGGTGCGATTACCCTTATCACATGTTTACTCATGGCGTTACTATCAACTATATAATGCGACTTCATTATTACATCAAATAACTATATTTAATAACAGTTATCTAAGCACATATTTACAGACAAACAAAGTATCATAGAAAATATTTGCTTTCTCCTCAGTGAATATCATATATTACTTACAACTCATTTTCATTCCAAAGCTCATCTTATCAAAATATTCTTAAGTAGGCATGTGATGACAAAATAAATTGGTTTGAACGTTAAGTTACTTTTTATTTTTATCGTTAGCTTATTGTGCACATTTAGATGCAATATTTTTACTTATGCATATTCAATCTGTTCAAAAAGTGTCAAAGGGGACTTATTGAATAATCCCACTATAATTTATAATAAAGTAGAAGAGCTCGTGACGTCGTTCCTGTGGAACTAAAAATTACTATAATTTTTTGCCCTTTTTTGTAACTTATTTCTATACGGCTTTACTCCTTTTGGTGGAAGCGTGATGTTAAATAGTCTTAAACGTTCCTTACTGATTGCTCTATCAAATATAAAATAAATGTTTGAAATCAGACTGGTAGTTTCTAAGATTAATGCCTTCAAAAAACAAACAAACTTTTCTGTTTTATAATATTAATATAGATGAAATGTGCCATTTCCAGAAACATCACTACAGGGAGTTAGAGCCGGAGGTTCGAGACAGTCTTGGAAACTTACCAGATGGTTTTGTTACGTATTGGTTAAGACGATTCCCACTGCTACTGCCTCATGTGTGGCTGCAGATGCAACAGTATCGTCACGAAGACATCATGCAGGTATATTACTCTCAGTCTTTCACGTTTATCAGGGATGACGTCATCGAACTTAATAATGACAAGAGCTATGACGAGGATCTGCTTATGGAAATGTGCGTTCCGGAAAAAAACGAATTATTCGTGAAGAGTAAAGTATATGTTGATGAGAGTCCAGATAACTGGAGGAATAGAAAGGATGGGTCGCCACGAAAGCGTGCTGACTGGAGATATGACCCGCAAGAATTTATTAAGCCTAGACAAGACGATATCAGGTTGAGAGATAGGCATTACTACAAAAAGAAAGAGAAGAAGAGAGAAGAAATTCCAGTATGGACATTGCCGTCACAGTGATTTGTATGTATACTAATGAACACTCTTATCTATATTATTTAATAATACTAGCTGACCTGTCAGACCTTGTTCTGCCTTTGGGAGTAGTCAATCTATAGCGTCATCTATCGCTTTGTGATTATTTATCGAGATACAAAGTATCCTATCTCTCAAGTTAAATCAAACTGCACACAATGTGCCAAAATTTGATTAAAATCGGTTCAGTAGTTTAGGAGTTCAGCGCGGACAAACAACGTGACGCTTTTATTTATAAAGATTATAAAGCGTAAAAGTTTGTTTGTTTCTATGCTCTAAATTGAGAACTTACCAGTCGGACTTCAAAAATTATTTTTGTATGTGGTAGGGATCGTTGAGGAAGGTTTTAGGCAATTTAACATCATGCTAACACCAATTGGAGCAAACTTGTATGGAAAGAGGGTTACAGTAACGGGCAAAAATTATTAAATAATTTTAGTTCCACGCGAATGAAGTCACAGGCACAGCTAGTGATAAATAAAAAGTACAGTGCATATTTAATATATAGTTAATTGTTGAGTGCAATTGAATATATCAGAAAACTTTAGTCTGATATGTCAAATTTTTCTGATGTTTCTTGTATCCATTATTGAATTGTGTATCACTATATTGAAATGTCTATGACTGAACTTATATGATAATAAAAAATTGATTCATTAAATTCAAATCCTTCGGATTTCTATTATTATTATTAATTTTTGTATTTGCTAAGTCTTTGGAAACACGAAGTTTATTTCTATGTAATTAATTGCACAAAAGTATTTAATATTTTAGTGAATTACTTAAGTGAAAGTGAGATTAAATGCCTATATTAATTTCAATGGAACTCTTATAAATATTGAAAGTCATGTGCAAGTATAGCATCAACTACGGGACCAATAAATAAAATGTTACTACAAATCAGTAAGGATATTTAGTACAAAAGTATTACATTTTATAACAAAAAAGTTTTTGTAATTTACGTATAATCATTTCTAATAATGAAGATATACACAATTTTATAGTAAAAGTGTTTTAGGTATAAATAAGTAGCAAAGAAATGGATTTTATATTTCTTCTTGTTTTTAATTATTAAAAGAAGTTTTGTTCTTGTTTTGCTATAAATTATATGTTACTTGTTTGAAATTTATTATTGTATTAAATATATATACAATTTTATCTATTTGCGAGTATTCTGCGGTCTTTGAAGCATTGATGTGATAAAATGAAAGAAATGTACCTATTTCTTATGTTTTGAAATGTATAATTTAATGCAAACTCATGGATAATGAAATAATGCATTATAAGATTATATTAATTAACGACTCCACATGCTATTTTTTCAAGGTTTTATTTAATAATGTGAAAATGCATATGATCTTGTATGTTAACAATGTAAAAGGTACTTAAAGTGGTATATTTTTTATGTATTTCTAATATTTATGTTGTTATGTTGACATTTAGATGAATCTGATCTTTCATATTAAATTCATAGAATTAGATACATTTCAATATCAAAACACATATTTAAATGGCATATTTCATGCCCTTTTTCTATGGAGAATGTCATATATTGCTGACAAAATTAAACCCAGTGATTTTTTTTCATAAAGCATAATGTTATTTAATTAAATATATATCATTGGAAAGTAATTTTCTTGAATCATGTTCAACATAGAATATCGATGTATTTTGATTGCATTTGTGTGCTTTTGGAAATTACTAGGTTATTAACAATATTATTTATATTATGACATTTTAATGCGTTTTAATTAACTATTTAATATATTTTAGTGTAAGGTGCTATATGCCATTGTTATGTAAGTAAAGGATAGTGCAAAAGTAAAGAAAATAATATATAAAATGATGTTGAATATGAATGAAATAAAAATTAACCTTTAGAGATTATGTTCCTTTAATTTCTATGTAAATATAATTTGTAAGCATAAGTCAATATTTTATTTCTACTTTAAGATAAATGTAAGTTATAAAATGACACAGAATAAGATACTTTATTACAGGCATTAGAAGGATGTAAGAAAATCTTACAATGATATTTTGATAAGTTTTATGTATGTATTTAGTATGATAAGGTAATTGAGCACAATCAATGCTCAAAACTTTGTACATTTATATTTGTAAATATAAGAATTTCAAAATGAAATGAGTTTTATTGATTTATACGTAAAAAACACTATATTATTAATCTTATTATCTAAAGTAATTATTAATAAAAATTGAAATGAAATTAAAATGTAATATAAAATACATTATCAATCAGTCTTTTATGTAATTATAGTAATTACGTGTGACATCACTATGGTTTACATGGCACAACAAAATATAATCACAAATATTACAATAAATTCGAAATCAATATAGAACATACTATCACATTATTACTTTTTGGAATGCATGAATAGTTGTGAAAATAAAAAAATATTTATTCTAAAGTTATTAATAAAATTAAAGCCATTATATGGATTTATAAAAACGCGGTAAAATCACGTATCGCGTAAAATATCGATCGCCCCTGAGATTAAATTCTATTTGAATATTTGTCTATTAAATCAATGATCGTCAAGTGAACTTTATCTCTGGCTAAATGTAAAGCAGTTTTTTGTGACCCATTCAACAAAGATATGTCCGGTTTGTATCTTATTAACATTTTAGCGGCGCCTATGTTCCCCATCTCGCTGGCATCGTGCAATGGTGTATTACCTGCTATATCTACAGCATCCACTTCGGCGCCATTGTCAAGTAGTGTACATATAACAACAGTTTTATTATTGAGAGCAGCTAAATGTAAAGGTGTTTGATGTTTCTTATTAAAGCAATTCACATTAGCTCTATTGAGTATTAAAATATGACATAACTCCTCTAAACCATAACGCGCGGCGTAATGTAAAGGAGTGGACCCGTTTGAGTCAGTGAAGTTAACATCAATGTTTATACATGATGAATTTTGTTTTTTACAGTTCTGGCATTCGCAAAGTGGATGACAGTGTTTGCTTAAAAGCTTGCTGTTCATTCCCACATAAGCTGAATAATTAATGTTCATATAGAAACATGCCAGTTTAGTGTCCCCATATGATATCGCTTGTAAGATTCTGTCAATCAATTTTAAATTTTCAACTGTCTTCGAGGCATTAATGTCATTACTTTTTATTTGCAGTTTTTGTAATTTCAATGTGACAGGATTGTCCAATTTGCAATTTAAAGTTTTTATATCCGAATTAGTTATGTGTATGTATTCATACAAATTAGGGGTACAAGATTTCAATACTTGTAATATTCTTAAGTTGTGTGCATAGTCAAATGCTGTTTTGTTGTGTCGATTTTGTAAAGATGGTTCAGCTCCATTCTCTATTAATAATCGGGCTATTCCTTCATAACCCCATTTTGAAGCTAAGTGTAGAGGCGTGTTTGAACTCTCGTTAGTACAATTAATCTTTATCTTTTTCCTGCTATGTTCAGCAAAGTATATAAGGGCTTTGACACAATTTAAATGTCCATTATTAACAGCCATATGTAGTGGAGTATTCTTATCAATGTTAGTTTGGTTGATATCAGCTCCTGAATGCAAAAGTAATAATAAAGCATTTTGATGACCTCTAGAAGCAGCATAGTGTAAAGCCACACACTCATTGAGATCTGTTGCATTAACATCAGATCCCATTTCAATAAGGCACTCTACAATATTTGCTTTTCCATGAATGCAGGCAACATGCAATGCTGTAAGACCATGACTATCTCTAGATGACACGGTAGGTGATATTTTCAAAAGATTTTTTGATATTTTGCACCTACATTTTTTACAGTTGCATAAAGGATGGCAGAGTTTGTGGTATATTTCTGTATCACTATCATCATCAATATCATCGTCCTCATCATTGTTTGTAATGTCATTATCCAGATTTATCTTCAGTAAATCATTTTCATTTTGTTGAAGACTTGTAATGTGTTTTTGGTTTTTCTGTAGAATAGTTTGGATTTGCTCGCACTGGTTTGATTTTATTAGCTCAAATATATATTCCAATGTTTCTTCTTTGGAATTAGTGTCACACGTTGATATTGACTCTGTAGTACTACCTTTCCATTGAACACTATTTAAATCATCTTCTGTTAAAGTGCTCTCATAATAACATGCCTCTGGGTCTGGTGGACCAGCTAAAGCTCCTGATTGTATGTGTTCTATAACTGCTTCTAAAGTGGTTATAAGAAAAGAGCTCTCATCCCCATCACCTTTACCAATACTACAAAATCTGAATTCTTTCATATATGTAAGTTGACTGTACCAGTTTGGTAAACCAGACTTAATTACTAGGAATACAAAAACAGGTAATAAATCATCAGCTGTTAGTAGAACAATGTTGTTAGTGGGGTCTGTCTTGTTAATGGCATTCAGAGCTTGTTTGATACACAAAATCTTTTCTAACACAGTATTGTAAGTATCAACTTTTGCAAGTATTTGCTTTGCTTTCGGTACTGCATGGTACAATTCCTTTTTGATGTCTAAATCTCTCAACTGTATATCACACATATTTCTAATTTTCTTATTAAGGTGTGCATCTTCATAAGCACATGAAGTGCATATTGGTTTGAAAATGGAGTCAAACAATAAATATTGCATATAACTTTCCACAGCAAGTTTTATGTTTTCCAAAACTTGTTTACAAGATTTTGATTTATCCCTAAGTCTTCTGTTTTGTAAAGCAATTTGGAGACATTGTGTATATAGTTCACCTATTGTGTCTCTAAGAGGGCCTATAGCAACAGGTAGGGTTACATGTTTCTTTAAAAATAGCTGTACACTATGTTCAATTTGATCAAGAACTTGCCTGCCTGCAGCTTGAGTCCATAGTAAGTCTATGCAGTCATTGATACTTGTTAGATAATCTTTAGCAATTGTATTATCACCAATGAGAGTTGTAGGTTCAAGAGGTGATTCAATACACCAGACTTTGTATTTGATGAAATCTTCTGTGTAAAATGTTTCTTCAAACAGTATATGACTTTGGAGAGGTAACCCTTTGGTTACTTCCAATGTTATAACTTTATTTGTAACTGTAACCTGCTTCTCTGTAAGCGTACTGTAATGAGTCTCTGGTAACTCGTCACTCGGTATCAAAATATGAGCGCAAAAGTCTTCAACTGTGAATACGCGAGTAGTCAAGCTTCCGATTCGAGGCACACATATTATCCATGATTGAGATATGCAATGTTGAAATAAATTTGAATATTCATTTTTCAATTCAAGAAAGAATGGATTATCTGAGATGATTTCGTCGTACGCGGTGTCCATTTCTGTAATATCGGAATTGTTGATTAAGACGTCAATAAAATGAGATAACTATCGTGACACTTTTAAAATTATTACTTACCGACACCCAAAGACTGCTTAGGATTTTTTTGTGTGACCTTTAGGAAATCTGTGATAGGTACCTGTTTTCAATGACAGTTTATAAAGTTGTTTTGTTGTACATTTGACATCTAAAATACATTGAACTGACAAGTTATTGAATGTCAAACTTCAATGTCAAATGAACTTTCCAACATGTTGACATCTAGAAATAATACAAAAATTAAATTTAAAAATGGTCATAATAATTAATAAATTATGTTTATGTTGCTGTAGATGCATTATATATATTAATATACATTTAGATATTTATGTGTTTAAATAATAATAACTATTATTTTATACTTTAACAGTATCGATTATATTATATGTATATATTATACCTGTTTTACTAATGTATTGCTTTCTTATTAGCCTAAATACAGCACAAATAACGTGGCCGTTTAAGTGGTAACTCCGTCGCGATAAGTGCTGTAGTTTCGATTCCCACATAAGACAATTATTTGACATTGGCGAAATTGCTTACATAGGCAGATTACATATTAAAAAAAACTAAAATAATTTCATCTTTTATTTTGAAACGATGATAGCTCAGTGGTAGTGTATAGGCCTGTGCGTCAAGGGACGTGAGTTCAAATCCAACCACCTACACGGAGCTTGATCTTTCGTTGAAGTAAGACATCTTGAGGCAACCGTAGCCTGGTGGTAGGACTTTTTCTGATGCCCGCCTGGCTAGCTACCCTCAAGTTGAAAATCTGCCGTCAAATACCAATAGGTGTGTTCCGGCAGTTTTACTTGAGAACCAGGTCCTCCAAAGGCTTAGCATGTCTACCAACTTGGGCCTTATCGTCACTTAAGGTTAGGTGAAATTATGGCCATAACGCTAAGCCTTAACTATAAAAAGAATAATAGTAATAATTTTTAGTTTAATTTTACTCGTTCTAAAATCTAAATACTAACTGTATATACCACGTCATTTAAGGTAAAATAATTTATATGGAGTGTTGTCAGCAGTTTTTTTCTTTATACCTAACTTGACAAGAAATGCTCTCCGATGAAGATTATTATGACCATTACCGAGCAGCTAAAGTAACTTGTACTGATTTAACTATCTCAGTATCTGAGTAAAGCTAGCCATATTGTTAGAAGTTTTTAATGGAGTTTTTGAGGCTGAATTCACGATCCACAATATCAATTCTGTTCTACATCATTAAATTTGTGCACATTAACCATTTATACAAAATGCAATCTATATTACAATGCATAGGGTGAAATAAATAAATATGTGAATACAAAATAAAAATCACTACTATCACACTACATGACAATAAAAACCCATTACTAAAATCTTTATTGGTTTGTAGTTTGACCGTAAACATCAGCTTTATTGGTTACGAAAATCGATAAATAATGATATTCGAGGTACCTAAATGTGAAAAGAGATAACTTCTTTTTCATAAGTAGTAGTTTTATTTATTTATAGTGGTACAAAAATAATGTGTCTATAATTAGGTAACGGTTTACGTATTTATTAACAAACAGATAATCTATCCTCTTCCACCACCATGTCCGCCTCCACCGATTCCTCGACCGCCAAATCCTCCAATACCTCGACCACCGAAACCTCTCCCACCGAATCCTCTACCACCAAATCCTAACCCACCTCCAATGATTATCGGTACAGGATACGGGTAACGATCTGAAATAAAGGAAGTCATATTTGTGAATTATTACATTTTCAACTTTAATACATAATTTTTTATTCTTGCTTATAATTTATTTATGTTTTAAGTTATATTCTTGCGATATTAACAATGCACAGAATGTATGTACAGGGAAGGCTGAAATGGCTATCCTCGTCCCTGAGATCCCGACTGGACTCAATGATAGAAACACCTGTTTTAGTAATAATAACAGACACTCTGACTCCTGAAACAAACTTTAAGAAATTTTATACTGTAGAGATTCCTCCACGGGACTGCTTGATCAGCAATAAGATAACGTCGAAAAAAGGCACTCTACAATGGTATACAGATGTATCTAAGAGTGGACAAAATGTAGGCTGTGGAATATAAGGAGAGCGACCCAACTTTAAGAAGCATATTAATCTTGGACGTTTTGGTTCCATTTTCCAGGCAGAGATATACGGTATACTAGAGGGTGCCGATATAAAAATGTATAAAAGACCTACGTAAATAATACGATATATATCCAATCGGATAGTCAGGCTGCTCTTCCGGCACTGGCTTCAAATACAATTGGATCTAAACTTATGGCCAATTGTGTGGAAGTGTTGAACAGTCTGGGGAAGAATAACAGACTAATATTGCGATAGGTCCCAGGGCACACGGGGATTCCAGGCAATGAGATTGCCGATTAACTTGCTAGAACCGGTGCTTTAATAACACAGATTGGACCAGAACCATTTTGTGGTATACCGAAAAGCACAGTTCGATTGACCTTAAGGAACCATTTCAACCAAGAAGCGAAAGAATTCTGGCATAATTTGCCGGGACAAAATCATTCCAAAGAGCATATCGTGCCCTTTAACCAGCGCCGAGCTGGAGTGGCTATGAGGTTCAGTAGGAATCAACTGCGTGTTCTGGTGAGAACACTTACTAGAGACTGCTGTTTAAACAAACATATGTTTAACATTGGTGTCCAGAGCATAAGAGATTGCAGATTTTGCAACAGTGTGGATGAAACGCCAAAACGCACCCGGATTCTAGGTAAGCATGTACTGCACCCAGAAGAGGTTCAACTTCTCCCTGACAAAAAAGTCGTACAGTAAATTCATGCTATAGGACTAGGTAGTGAGATTTAGTAGCGTGGGGCGATCACAATAGATCATTTATGGTCGCAGTGATACAGGTCTGGATAGCCTGCATAGCTCCCCCTAAGAATAATAATAATAAGTTATATTCTTCGCCTGCTTTTATTGTATCACTGGCTTTCCTGGCCGATTCTGTTCTATATTTTATAGCAGTCAGCAACCATTTTCTAGCGTGACATATCGTTAAAGGGTAGGACACAAGGGATACACTTATTAGGGTAAAAACTATCCTTCCCTTTAAGTTGGATCAAGCAATACATAATAGTACAATTGTTATTAAAATTGGTTAAGTGGTTTCCAAGAATATAGTGATATGGGACTTCTATATTATAGTATAAATAAGGTTTATGTTAATGTGTACTAAAATCTCGCAAGTTTATAAACCATATTCTCTTCAACTCTTCATCCAGTGCATTCAATAAGAACAACCTGTTTACTGCAAACAAGGTAGAGGGTTTCGTTCTACTTACCATATAGTGGTGGTTTTTATAAAAATGTTACCAACAAATGTAATTTAATGAAGTATTGTACTTACATCTTCTGTTGTAATAAGGATCATAATTGTACTGTCGTTTGACTCTTGACAAGTTTCCATCGGTTAATTTTATACTGCGGTTGACATCTTCAATTCCATTTTGATGTAATCTAAGTGTTGTTGGTGTATCTGATTCTGCATTTAACGATGTTGGTTTATTTGTTTCAATGTATCCATCTTTTGCAGAATGGATTTCTTTACAAATTAGTAAGACTAATAAAAGTATCAAATTTATTATCTGAAACGAAATGTCTTTAACTCAAATGGATTTTAATATACAGATAAAAATTATACGTCCTTTTATGCACTTTTGCTCTATACTTGTAGATGCTTGCCGCCAAAATTTAAGATTAAGCGTGGTTATGTATGTATGGTGGTTATATATGTATAACTGTTAAAAGCAATACAAGAAACTTACATTGTTGTTTTGTACTTGGAACCATTAAGTTTGTAGATTTGTCTTACTGAACACGATCACTATACATCAGGTGTAACACTCGATGTAAACGAACTCTTTGGTGTGTTAGTTTCTGGGATCTGCCGGTGTATATCTAGTAATAAGGAGAGAAGAGTGAAGTCTGTACCGAACAAGGTCACGATTACCGTATACATGGTGATTAGCACGTCAATGCAATGCTCTTTTAGTTTATCGCAATTCAGGGTAGGTTAGTTGCCAAGAAGTTCATAGGCCGTCATGACAAACACGACTGACGATTAATTGGAGATGTTTCGGTGGACGCCGTTAAGTTATATTGTACTGTGCCTGACATTACTCAAAGTGCTACTTTGCCATATTACTGTATGATTTAAAAAATAATACTAAAATCTATGCAACATTTTATTACAATACATGGAACTATTTGTGCGCGATTAATTGACAAACACATTCACATATATGTACACAATAGGTATATGTATATAAGATATTTGATTTTTTTTTGTACTTCAAGATTTTAATAAGAAAATCACTCACATGAAATCTCATCTTGGTGTATCGAAGTTCAGTCGAAAACTGAGCATAGTCATTGTTAGCCTTATGGTTTATAAATAAGACGAAATATGTTAATTGAAGATATAAATATGTGAGTCATGATATCCATCAAATACGATAGTAATGTCATCTGTAAATAGTTGGATTGAAAGTCATTAGAATGGGATTTTTCTATTGGTATTTTCCTAGTGTCAATTGATTATTACTATTATTATTATTATCGAGACTTCGTTTAAAAAATGACTTTGGGGATTTTTGTGTTCATCAATTTTTGGAATCCTTATTCGTGAATACTTTTAATTTGGCGTACTTCATATTTAATAGTGGGTGTGCAGTACTACAAAAAACTGTAATATATGCCCAAGTTCTAAAACGTTTGAGGAAGCGAATGATGAAAATATAAGTCTAATAAAATTACAATTTTAGACGAAATTGCTGTGATATTTACGTTTAGTTTATCTTAAATATTGTTACTTTCTTGCTTAGACAATGTTTCGGTCAACTTGGGTTTCAATACTACAATAGCCTGTCCTTTAAATGTAGGAAGATATCGTGATGAAACTGTAATATGTTGGTTGAACTTTTGAGAAATGCCTGCTTGCATAGCTATCACCCTAATTTTAAGAATTTGTCGTCAAGTATCGATAGGCATCAATTGAGGGCTGGTTACAAGGTAAGGATAACAAGTACTATTATTATCCATATGTAGATCTACTATCGCGTTATAGAAAAATATCTAACACTTTAGAGGAGATATCACCAAGTTGTTTGTTAAAAAATTCAGGGTTTTATGTTTCCTACATTAATGCATTGGGTGTAGGCTAAGCCATTCAGAGCCCCTAGGTAAATTGTCTTTTTTACAATCGTTTGCATAAGAACAAAACAAATATTTAGTGATACCATTTTTGTTATTTCCAGTACATTTTTTGTTTCTACTTATGCAAATGATTGTAAAAAATATAACTTAGCTATAAGGTGAGTTTGTTTTGTCACTCTGTTTACCCATATTTTGCGATGCTCGGAAAGCGTCCGTTCATTGCCCACACTGGCTACGCTCTTTCTGTTTAACAATTCAATGAGTATGGAAATGTAACTGAGTCAATAGCGAAAGATGGAGATCTTGTATTTTTCCGTTCAATTAGCGGCACCCCGCTTTATACTGAAGTAGCTTCGGATACAGATAGGGCATGAATGAGGCTCTTCGTGTTAGGAGTAAAAACTTCAATGACTCTCAATATTAATTGCATCTGCAAAGTTGTACAAAGAATGTATTGAATATTAAAAAACCGCCGAACAGGAAAATATAAGGTATTAGTTTTTAACTCTTATAATAATTTAGTTTGTCCATATTATTGTAACTATAACGAGCTTAATTTTTTTAATAAAGTAATCTTTATGTATATATGCAAGCTCGTGTGTATGCATATTCCCTATGAACTTTATTATGGGTGGACCGATTTTGATATTTTTTTTGGTAATCTTCATTTAGGGCCAGCGGGTGATTCTGTGTAGTTTTATATTGATCTGGATAGTATTTTTTTACCATTTGGCTATAGAAAATAAGTGCTACGCCTGGAAAGCCGCGGCGTGTCGCTAGTCTATATACTGATATTATAAAGAGGAAAGATTTGTATTTTTGTTTTTTAACGAATAAATTCAAGAACTACTGGACTAATTTCAAAACATTAGTATTACATTAGCTCTGAGTAACATAGGTTATATAATATTTATTTATGAAAATGACTAAATAAAATTTTATCTCCACGCGAATGGAGACACGGCCACAGCTAGTCTCATACAAAAATAATGTCATTATAAAGTATTGATAATGTCAATTAATGAGACTCATATTTGCGTAGTATAATTTTTATGGTGAAAAGTAATGTTTTTGTTATAAAGGCGTTTGCAATAAGGGCTGATTTTTTAAAGTACGAAAGGTTGATGTGCGGTTCGCCCTGCGGTCGTATAAATATTTCATGGCATACGGAGCAGAATATGAAGTGGTTAA
Source organism: Actias luna (assembly GCA_039707435.1). Lineage (NCBI taxonomy): Eukaryota > Metazoa > Arthropoda > Insecta > Lepidoptera > Saturniidae > Actias > Actias luna. The sequence goes on from JAZHAC010000003.1 coordinate 6,004,244, forward strand.
TTTAAATTCTGACTCGCCTGCGTGTTGCGGTCGAATGCTCAGTTATGCCATTTTTTGTTACCACTTTTTCAGTTCACTGCCTTTGAAAGTAGACTGTGCCTTTTTACTTAAGTTTCAGAGGAGTCGTTACAGAAATTATTTTCAAATACTCGTTCGAGTTCTTATTAATAATTTAATTCTGTAACAGTGTGTGTTATTTTGTAAATAGCAAATATTTAATTACGAGATATATTTCATAAAATATTTAAATTGGTTCCAAACCCATAATGAATATAGAGAAATATTAAATTGTAATATTTATTAATAAACATCAAAAACGAACTGTGCCCGGAAGGAAGCTAATTACTTAGTTTGCAGTGTTACTTATTTTTAAAAGAAATTGAAAAGAAAATACTCTTAATTTTTTGTTGTATATTAACTTTGGTGTTCCCAGAAAATTAGATTCCGACGTTTTCGCATCTTATAGTAACCTAAGTCTATTATTATAAATATAAATTATTTTTGGCTGTAACTGAATTCTGTTATATAAAAGTGTTTTAAATAAAATAAAAAGTTTTATTTATATTATTCTATACTTTAATTATAGATATTATTAATGAAGAAAGTATTTTAATTCTATCTACAACACATATCTACGTATTTTTCTCTAAAAAATGAAGATATTATATTTTCTATTGTCTATTGCGTAAACATGGCATTTTTAGTTTCGCTAAGTGACAATTTACATCTACTCGGGCATTCTAAGTACCTACTTTTTTGCGAGCTCGTGCGTAGTAGATAGCACCCTCACTGGCAAGCGGCAACAATATGCGGCGGTCTCCCCAAGTGTCACTTCTGTGGCGTATTCTGAATAGAGGCCATTAGGACCGTAGCGTCGCTGTCGACGAGCCGCAGAGGTTTCCACAACACGATGCGACGCACGGCTCGTCGAGTATGGGGAAATTGTACGGAATAAGTAACTAGCGACATAAGAACTTTTTACCACTCTAAATTTAAATGGGCACATTTAAGTTTAGAACTTGGAGCGATACGAGTAGGTAAAATGTTGTAGTAACTAAAATTAATTAATGAAATCACTGTTGAGTGGTATGGACAAAGTGAGAAGCCTGAGCTTATGGTGAAAGAAAACATCGTGATGAAATTATAGTAGGGTTGCATAGCATCCTACAATGCCCTTTTGGTCAGCTAGCACGCTTTTTATTATTTTATTAACGTGGTGTTTAAAATCCTAATCTTTACGAACTTCCTCACCGCTACGCGTACACGCATTACGGTCAGGCCTAGGTGAGAAGGACATGTGGCGATTCATCGGGTGTTAATCACCCAACATTACCTACTGAAACGTATCACGGCGACACTTCAAACTCCCGTGTTGCCAGAGAATAGGGACAGCTTTCACACTTCTTGTAATGGCTAGCTACCACCCACAAATAGTAAATCTGTCACCAAATACCTATAGATGTGTTCCGAGAGCTGCACTCAGAAGCTAATTCCTTTATTAAACTTAGCGTGTTTACCATCCTGGGTCACATCGTTACTTAACATCAACTGAGATTGTGGCCAAACATTAAACCTATATCCTATATAAAATATATTTATATTGGTTTTCCATAGCTCTTTAGGTAAACAGTAATAAAATACATCGATACTACAAGCCTACGGAACTGATAGACCGACATCATAACATAAATTATTCAAATTAATTTTATACCAGTAATATAATTTTATTAAATGACGCTGTAAAAAATAAAAGAGTTATAATAAATAAAGTTAATAGTTAATAGTTACCAACTTAATAGTTATTCTATTTCAAGTAAAGCCTCTGCTTAAACCGATAATTTTACCGATGTCACGTATAGCAAATACACGTTTGAAGTGTCTTTTTGACAATGAATCAGAGTACTGAAGTATAACTTAAAAACACAAAGCAAAAAGGTATTTTCATTTTGCGAATTGATTTCGTTTGCCTGTATTTTGTTTCCTAAATAATTTCTTTTGCTATAAAGTATTTAAATTTCATAAAGTAGTTTAATATTTATGATAGGTACATATATAGTTGACTTCGACAATTCATATAATAAAATCTTAGGTATTTTGAAAAATATTTATTACTGCGTGAAAAAGGGAAAAGCGCAGTATAATTACTTGGGTGAAAGCGCGGAACAACACAATAGTCATGGTTTTTCACAAGAAGGAGGTAGTTTAAGTGGGCGACTTTGTTACAAAGTGTTTTCTGAAAACTGGCGTCTAAGAATTGTTAGCACTTTCAAGCCTTGAATATGCTTTGATTATACCCACATTGTTGTGTTACCAAAATTATAATTTTAGATACCCTATTAAATAGTAATAGTGTATTAGCGACTTTGTTACAAAGCGTTTTCTGAAAACTGGAGTCTAAGAATTGTTAGCACTTTCAAGCCTTAAAATATGGTTTGATTATATCCACATTGTTGTGTTACTAAAATTGTAATCTTAGATACCCTATTAAATAGTAATAGTGTATTAAGGAAGATGCTGTTAATCGTTTCCGCAAGATCAATTCATTTTAATATCTTAAATGTTCTTTTCAGGTTGCCCTAAAGAAGTAGAAAATTGTTGGCCGTGTCGCTTCCATAGTACTTACTGAACCTGGTAATATTATATAGAGTTGTTGAAAATTGTAAACAGAAATCATAATTGGCGGTTCAACCGACTTCTGTAACTGGCAAGAAACAGAATACTGGTTCATTTGTCTATATTAAATTTGTCAGAACAACGTAGAAGTAACAAGTAAATCTACATGTGAATATTTATATAAACTTCGTGTGGATCGTGAATTACATTCAATGAATATTAACCATTACATGTATGGCATTGTTACTTATTATAAAATATTTATATATACTAAATTGACTCTAAGTTATACATTCAAACATGTAGAGCGATGACTTTATTATCGTGACTGTAGTTGCAGAAATAATAATGGCATGTCTACATTATACAAGCCAGCACAAGCCAGTTAACACTGTTATGATAAACTTGAATCGCCCGTCCGTATAAACTGGTAACTTCATGACGTTACAATTTTGTTTTTAATAAACAAAATTTACTAGATATATGTTTATAATCTAGATTATATTTACAATCTAGACGATATTTTCTACTACTATCTTTTCAGTATCTAAAACTAAATTTCAAAATTTAAAAGGGGTTTCAAGCTTGGTCTATGTATTCCGACCGCATCACGTGCATTCGATGCGATGCATATCCATCTGAACCTTAAAAGCGTATTCATGTCCATTGCTAAAGTTTTTTACGCAGTTACGCTCTGAAGCGAGCACATGCACAGAGTCGATATATTCGTTGGTTCATTCAATAAAGATTTTATGTGACAGACTGCTTTGCTAAACTTAGGAGTTTAGACAAACGTAATCTGCCTATGGAAATTGGATTACGTTTTTATATAAAAAGTAAGAATATTAATCTTTCTATTTCTCTATTTTACATATTAACTATCAAGACTTTTGCAATTAAGAATAAAAAATAGTGTTATATCATAATCACACGACGTAATCCTTACTAATATTATGAATGCGAAAATGAATTCCTTTGTTTATTACACTTTCACGCCTAAACTGCTGAATCAATTATGATGAATTTTGGTATAGAGGGAACCTTGAGACAATGTTGGGCTACTTTTTCTAGCGAAAAACTTATTAGGACTAGGGTAAAGAGAGGGATAAACTTTGTATGTAACTTTTTATGGCGTTATCCAATTTGTTTGACAAAACCAATATTAACGCGAATGAAGCCGCAGGTAAAATCTAGTCATATATAAAGATTAATACAAAAAGCAAAATAAATGTCTTAAATCCTATATTATACTTATAACTTATACTCTATACAATACTTATACTCTACCATATTTTAATGTAGTGATTAGGTATATTTGTAGAAGTAACATTTTTTCATATGTTGTCGATACAGACATGTAATTGTTATAGGTAGGTAGGTAGGTAGGTATACTATAAAGAAATACATGCACATAAAGCTGTTCATTATTCTCACAAGTAAAGCGATGATAGCTCAGTCGTAGTGTGTATGACTTGGCGTCAAGGGACGTGAGTTCGAATCCACCTACAAAGAGTTTGAGCTTTCGTTGAAGGAAAAAACATCGTGAGGAAACCATAGCATGGTGGTAGCAGTTTTTCTAATGCCCGTCTGGCTGGTTATCACCCTCATGTTGAAAATCTGCTGCCAAATACCAATAGGTGTGTTCCGGCAGTTGCACTTGAGAGCCAGTTCCTCCACAGGTTTAGCGTGTCTACCAACTTGGGCCGTATCGTCACTTAAGATCAGGTGATATTATGGCCTTAAATACAAAAAAATAAATAAAAAATATGATAGCATAGTGGTTTAGCATAGAATTTTCGGATATCATGCCGTTACGTATACGTTCGAATTTTACGAGTCTTTAACTTTCATAGCCTCTGATAAACATGTCTCTAAACATCTGTAGATTATTTTCAAAAGCTGCAGTTGCATAAAACAAATTCTAGTCTTCGCACTTATTAGGTGCGATTTGGTTAAACGTTTAACATATAAACAAAAAATAAACTATTTTTAACAAATCCATAACATGTTATATTTACGAAAACTTGTAGTGACAACATTTATAAATCTATCCATAAATATAATGTATAGCAATGTATGCGGTCAATTCAATTAATTCAATCATTTCTATAATGATTTCTTAGGTTTACGCGAATATTATTCATTGAAATAAAACTAATTTAAACGGATTTTATCGCGGTTATTTATTAAATTTTGATCCCGACGTTTCGAAAGCTTTTCAGCCTTCGTGGTCACGGGGCGGACTGAGGTGTAGGTTGTCCAGAAAAGTTTATGTTACTGTGTCTACCTTCAATTTAATTTTTATTATTGATAGTGTTCCGATCTACGCAGAAAGAGCTCACAGTGTCTTGAGGTCTGGCAATTGGTCTTTTGGGTTCCGATTTAATTAAATGTATAATTGGATCCCAGGCTTGTGCTAGCTTCCAACCATCTTCTCTATTGAAATTTGGATGTTTTTTAATTTCAATAGCCTTACGAATCATCCTAGGTAGGAATCGGTGTTCTTTTACAAGGATTTGTGGCTTGTCGAATCGAAGATAATGTTTGGAGCCTTCTTCTGAATGTTCAGCAACTGCAGACTTCGTAGAGCGTCGGTGTTTAACATCAGCTATATGTTCTTTTACGCGGGTCCCTATATTTCTTTTAGTTTGTCCGATATAGGAGAGGCCACAGTCACATTCTATTTTGTATACGCCCTGTTCTTGTAGAGGTATATGACACTTGACAGGTGGTAAAAATTGACTAATCTTCTTGGGCGGCTTGAAGTAAGTTTTAATTGAAGCACGCTTCAGTACATAGCCAATCTTGTCTGTGACTCCTCTTACAAAAGGTAACACAACAGGTACACGTTCTACTGTGGCTGGTTTCACTCGGTTTCCGTGACGGCGGCGTGGAATTTGGAGCTTGTTATCACGCAGTACTTGCTTGACATGTCGCAGCTCAGCAGCCAGATGTTCCTCGTCACAGATTCCTTGTGCTCTCTGAAACAAAGATTTACCCACGGTAGCTAACTGTTTCGGATGGTGGTGAGATTCACCATTCAGGTATTTATCTGTATGGGTCATTTTTCTGTACACAGTATGGCCTAAAGACTGATCAGGATTACGGATAACTAAAACATCTAAGAAAGGAAGAGATTTCTTTTGCTCTAACTCCACAGTGAATTGTATGTTATTGTTAATGGAGTTAAGATGATCTAAAAATGCAGCTACTTTGTCAGATGGTAAAATTGTGAAAGTATCATCTACGTACCGTTTGTAAAACCTGGGGGTGACGGGGGCAGTGCATAGGGCTGTCTCCTCGAAGTCCTCCATGAAAATATGGGCGACTACTGGAGATACAGGTGAGCCCATAGCTAATCCATTCACTTGTACATAAAACTGATTCCTCCACAACATGTAGCCAGATGTGAGGCAATGTCAAGCAAGTACTGCGTGATAACAAGCTCCAAATTCCACGCCGCCGTCACGGAAACCGAGTGAAACCAGCCACAGTAGAACGTGTACCTGTTGTGTTACCTTTTGTAAGAGGAGTCACAGACAAGATTGGCTATGTACTGAAGCGTGCTTCAATTAAAACTTACTTCAAGCCGCCCAAGAAGATTAGTCAATTTTTACCACCTGTCAAGTGTCATATACCTCTACAAGAACAGGGCGTATACAAAATAGAATGTGACTGTGGCCTCTCCTATATCGGACAAACTAAAAGAAATATAGGGACCCGCGTAAAAGAACATATAGCTGATGTTAAACACCGACGCTCTACGAAGTCTGCAGTTGCTGAACATTCAGAAGAAGGCTCCAAACATTATCTTCGATTCGACAAGCCACAAATCCTTGCCAAAGAACACCGATTCCTACCTAGGTTGATTCGTGAGGCTATTGAAATTAAAAAACATCCAAATTTCAATAGAGAAGATGGTTGGAAGCTAGCACAAGCCTGGGATCCAATTATACATTTAATTAAATCGGAACCCAATAGACCAATTGCCAGACCTCAAGACACTGTGAGCTCTTTCTGCGTAGATCGGAACACTATCAATAATAAAAATTAAATTGAAGGTAGACACAGTAACATAAACTTTTCTGGACAACCTACACCTCAGTCCGCCCCGTGACCACGAAGGCTGAAAAGCTTTCGAAACGTCGGGATCAAATCAAATAAATAACCGCGATAAAATCCGTTTAAATTAGTTTTATTTCAATCAATCATTTCTTCTATTAAATTTTTGAAATTCGCCTGTTAGTTTCTCATTAGCGCGTTTAAATAAACTTTTCCGCTATATACTAGTAGTATAGATTTAAAATGGATCTAAAATATATTGAATGTAATAATGTTTATTGAGCTTTTTTACATATTTACATATACACAAAGTTCAAGTAACGCATTGTTAAAATGGTGGTTCTCTAGTTAAAACTGTCTGTATGTAGTAATTCTGATTTTATTCACAAGCGATCCTCTTCTCTTATGTACAATTATCATATTACAACATGTGAAATGTCACTAATTATGCGACATATAGGGAAGACTAACAAACTTAAAAAAAAACTATATAAGAAATTAATATCCTCCATAAACGCCACTACTTAATCATATAGTATTGCTTGATCTTATAGATCTTGGTAGTTCAGACAAAGAGAAAGCTGGTGTATTGTAGAAATATTCGATGTATAGCTACTGATGCTATCATTATATGTATCCATATATCATCATCTGATATATCGAATATTTATATTTTCCTTGTGTGGAATCGTAGCATCTGCTTATAATAAATACTAAACATAAATCAATATAGTACTTTGTATCTAGACATAGGTGAAAACATTTGATGAAGAAAAGAAAATGTATCAAATAACATCGATACATCGATTTGAATAACAACATTAATATATTTTCAAAGCTAGCTTGCTAGTAGCTTCGAATACAGAAAGTAGATAGAGTTGTGGTAAGGTTTGTAGTTTGGTGCCGGACGCTCAAGTTCCGATACGTTATCATAGTCTTCACACTCGGCGAACTATTTGCTCACTCGGAGGACGCCATGAATATAGTACATGAATATAGTAGTTGCTCAAATGTTCCATGTAATTTTCAATACATACTAATGTTAAAAGGAAGATTAAATAAAATAAACTTCTAACATAACATTACAGTTTTTGACGGGATCTTGATCTGTCATGTTACTATTTTAACTTTAATTCATATACTTAGCTATTTAGCCATATATTGTGTAATATAGGTGACATTTTACGTGATGTAGTGTAGCTGAAGCGCATAAGTGAAGTGAATAATGAATAATCATTCGAAACATGATATATTAGTTGCCATAAAAACTACCAACGAGAGAGTCACCATCTTGTTGAAGATAATTTCATCTGCCCAAAATGCCTAAATTTTATCACTTCTTCTTCTGTTTTATTCTTGGCAACTTAGTCTGCCAGTTTCAAGTAATAATATATTGGGCATTTCGGGCAGACGATTCTATCTGAACCTTTGCAAGATGGTGACTCTCTTGTTGAAGCTCTCTGGGTGAGTTTTTGTGGCAACATATATATAATGTTCCGAATGGCAGAATTTACTTCACCTATGCTCTCCATCTACACTACATTATCTCACCTTAATTTACACAATTAAACAATTAAGTATATGAATTAAAACCACAACATGACAGACCAAGATCTCACCAAAAACTCCATCTTATCACTTGAAAAGTACAGTTCTAGTCTCTAAAAGTTGCCAAGAATAAAAAAGAAGAACAGAGGATTAAAGATTGTAAAGGTTAGGTTAGAATAGGTGTATAATATAAGTTAATAAATTTCTGACTAACCGCTAAAAGTTTCTTTCCGAGAGAAGGTTTGTCTTTATAAATAATTAATCTAATAGTCCACAGCGTTCTGATAATTTTAAATACTGAAGAATCTATGTTTTACCTACCATGCGATCAGAAAGATTCAAATGAAATAATTTTATATTTACAATATATTAAAAAATATATGGTTAATTTAACCACTATTTCCGTCTAGAAAAAGGTATCTTACAAGTATTTTTAAAATATGAAAATAATTTAAGTGATATGTCCATTATGATATCCTAGCTTTGTTGTATGCAGGAACTGCTGTGCTGTAATTAAACAAGCGAAATGGTGCATTTTATTTCATATTCAGCTTACATTTAAAAAATGTATATAATAATTAGGAAATAAGGCATACAAAAGTAGTAATTTCTCTTACTTTCATTTTTAGAAACCGTAATTTAGTACAATTATTCATGAATTACATTTTACCAATTAATTTTTACATACGTTGCGTAATTTAAGTTAATGAGTTGGGTTACCTTTTGTTAAAATTTATATTGCTTTGTGAATTAAACTTTCCTAATTCGATAAAGTACCCGAACTATTCCTAAATAACAGGATAGAAACAATTTGGTTTCCATTAATTGAAAAACGGAAATACTAGCATTATCGGTTGAAAAATAATTACTGATATGTGTGAACGTTCGTGATGCACTGACCTGAATAATAACGTCGATAGATGGATAACACAAGCAATAAGCAGATATATAATTAATACGTGTAGATACCCGGTGGTTCGCATCTACTTGTGTACACATATTTGCATGTAAAACCACAGTAGCCTACATTTAGCGATTCAGTGATTCTCAATATTTATCAGACTGGTTTTTACTTTACTTCGATGCAAGTATTTGTGAAGGTTTAGATATATATTATTATTTATTTTTTATAATAAGGAACAATTACAGATTTATGATTGACGGTTACATGAATACGAAAATTATTATAGTTTTGAAAATCTGAAATCTAATTACAAATTATACACAGTATTTTAAACTCTAAACCATAAACACGGTTATGTCTATGCATACTTGTAATAAATATATTGAAATTGTTACTTTGTAGTTTTAGCTATTATAATAGTTTCTATGAACATATATACAATATAGATTATAATCTATGCTTATTATTTTTACTGCTATTGATATGAATATGACTGCCCAATTTTATTACTTTTTATTTTTTTTATCTCTCAGGCTCTTCCCTTGTACGGGCTGGTGCATGTAGTAAACTATTGGAAAGATTTTCGTGAAATATGATATGTTAATGACCAATGTTATTGTAGAACTTGTAGGATACTTTTAATCTTATACGATGTAAATTATAGACTAATTAATTATTGTTTGAGAACCATTGTATCAAGTCAAATGTAGAGTTATATACAATGCATTCTGCGGTGAAGCGTCATACTAGGCATGCTAATTTGAGGTGTTGATATAAATAATATCAAATTTAAGATAATATTGCTATTTTTGGCATATGTGGTAACTGGTTGATATCAAAATTTTCAATGAATAAAGCAAATTCTTTAATATTTTACACTTATTTAGATTTACACTTTTGGATAAAGACATGATTAAAAAAGTGCTAGAACATAAGCCAGGTTCGAAAAAGGGTGGGCGAACATCGTCTAACATGAATATCTGTAATTAAGAAAGATTTGACAAATAATAATTTAGATCCATTGACGACCAGAGCAGATACCTCTGGGGAAGACAGATTAGGAGAGTGGACCTTAAACAAATATAGGATAAGGCCGGAAGAAGATTTCTAAATGAATTGTTTTTTTTTAACAGCCTGGACGCTTTTTATATTAGTGTGATTTACAGTGACGGGGTATGTAAACATAGTGGTTGTGGCTCAGTTAGTCACAACCTACTATGAAATGAAATTCTAACCGAGCTCTAAGCTTATTAAGAATAAAATAAAATAATGTTTATTTTAGAAAACAGCAAATAAATAGGGTATATAATGAAAATATAAAGCATCCAACCATGAGTGTTTGACCGCAACACACTGATGAGTTAGAATTTAAATTAACCACCTTATATTCCTGCTCGCATACCGTTAAATATTTAACGACCATGCTTCACACGTCAAATTCCATTTTAGATAGTCTTATTTATTGTGAATTGTTTTGTGTGTTAATTTTTCATGTCCGCTTAAACTACTTGAAGCGATTATTTCTCAGTTGGCAGTGTGTACGTACGCCACGTCAATAGACGTGAGTTCGAATCTACCTACAATGAGCCTGAGTTTGCGGTGAAGGAAAACATCGTAAGGAAATCATATCATAGTCGTAGGACTATTATCCTCAAGTTAAATATCTGCCGCCAAATACCTATAAGTGTGTTTCGGCAGTTGCACTTGAGAGCCAATCCCTCCACTAGACTTAGCGTATTTATCATCTGAAGCCACATCACCACTTAAAATCAGGTGACATTGTAGCCATAATAATACATTTATAAAGTATTAAAAAAATGGTACCTATGTAAATAATTTTTTTATTGACCCATTACGATCGTTCTTATCTGTAGTTAGATTCCGTAAGGGGCACAGTTCTCGATATCTAAATTTTCTTTAATGTAACAGTAACGAGTAACATATCTTTAATATTTACTCTCCTAGCACATATAAATCTTATTTATTAGTTAAATCTGTAATAAGACAAATAGAATATGTGGGAAGACTTAATGTAAAAGAATTTGGCTAGGAACACGTGTATATAACCTAATAAAGTGGCATGATAGGCATGTCGGCTACTTGATTCAGGCGGTGTGTATTCAGAAATCAAGTTGGGTAGTATGGTTTTATTTCGATTGGTTCGTATGTCTCATTGTTAAGTGGTAATAGGACACTAAATACTGTATTTAAAACAGAAATGTATATATGTAATAAACAACAGAGCAGATAAAATGATGGCCGCGGTGACCGGAAGTGCACGAACGCGGATAACGGCCCGGAACGTGTCCGATTCCGCTAGTTGATGCGCAGTTCATAATACCTCTTCCGTTTCCTTTTGCCGAGAAGGGTTATTTTGTTTATTTAGTTTCTGTTATAATATGATGAGAGCACTAGGGCTATTTTGTTTATTAAGTTCCTATTATAGTATGATAAGAACACTTAAAATGTAACACAACATTTAACATGTCATCTATTTTAAAGAATTCGTAATTTGGTTATATTGAAATGGTTGTGGTAGGTTTCATGACAGGTTAATTACTAACTCCTACTTAATTTTATTACTACGTACATAGATAACATAAGTTTAGATGAATATGAAATATTATATACACTATTATGTAATTAATATATTACTACGTATGGAATTTCTATCCAATGTATTAGTTAACTTAAACATTTATAGTATTAGTTATTTTCTTTGGGAGATCGATGTGAAAACAACTAAGTTGACATCATAAGGATCTAAATACCTATTGGAGAAAAAAATGTGTTCATAATTATTTTATCAAAAAATACGTGCAAAAGGTTAGTGATGTACTTCAACCCAGCATTGCTTTGTAAAACACCCTTATTTTTCACGTTTCAACGTAACATTTACAACTGAAAACAGTCTGAAGAGCAGTTATTTTCTTTGGTGCAGTTTTCAGAAATTACATGCCCGTAATAATGTTTTCCACTATTTTATATATTTACATTTATTTTTAGGAAAGCAAAATGGATTACAATGAGTTTATTGTATTAAAATCATTAAGCTATATATTAAAAAAAATCGTAGAAATAATATTTATAACTGACTGTGGTAGGAGTGTGGTTCCGTAAAAAACATACAAGGTTCTTGTATCGAACGAAGATAATAGATACGTTCTAGTAATTTTTCTGAATATGGATTATGAAATTTTTATGGCTGCCAAGGCATACCATATAGCACCTAGGGTTAGAGTATGCAAATTTTAATATCTTGGTCACACTGTCACAGCCAGTTTGAAATATTATTAAAACAGTGAAATGCAATGCACAGCACTCTCTGTTAGGGCGAATATGTTGGTCCAAGGGTTCGCTTGCTGTAGTGATCAAAATAGAACTGCTTATTGGAAATATATTTTGATAAAGTTTCTACATGAGCAGTGTATGGATTAACCTAAATCAAAAAACTATTAGAGGTTTGTGAGTCCAATCTAATAACAGCTTTACGACATTTTTTATTTCTATATTTTGTAGAACATCTAGTATTTTCTCGTATGCTCGCATCGTTGATCTTCGTGCTATCATGTGTAAGAGGGTAGCATCTATCCTGAGCAGTCTTCTCCAATTTGACTTGAGATACAATAATACCAACTGGGCATATAATGTATTAAAAATAATAAAAAAACGAACAGATTATATATAATCGAGTATTTCCCATGAAGCGATTAGTAAGACTTTTGAAGCACTCTCGGCCTCTGACGCGTCGAGGGTTCTCCATTCGAGAGCTTTGTCTCACCCACTGCAGTCACGTTGTGACTTGTGACACAATAGGCAGTTGTAGACCCTCCGCAGTCCGTTGAATATTTGATACTTAACACGGATCGTGTTGTATGACAAACACTACAAAAATGTTGGATAAAATAAAAAGAAATATTGATTTTGCAATCGCTTATTAAGTTCAGTGGTCTTTTTTAATCTTCGTGATTTATTCATGTCTTCACACGTACTCATACTAAAAATCGAGAGAGCATATGAGGTCTCGTAGTTTGAAAGTACAATAAATTTTAAAATATAATGTTAAATAATAATTATTAAATATTTATATTATAATCGGTCCTGATGTATAATTAATGATAAGTTATGTAAGTAAGCTTTTGAAAAATATGTATTATTTAGATATACAATATCTGTTTTATTATATTTTTAAAATTGTAACTCAGAAAATATCCAAAATCAAAGATACTATTATACGACACTTATATTCTGATTTGGTGGTTAGTATGGAATTAAAAACAATAGTGAGAGCTATTACTTTATATGATTATGAAGTTTAAAGATATATCCTATAGGGTTAATAGAGTTCATAATACGATAGTATACGTAATTAAATATTAAAATATTGTAATTTTTTTTTTCCTAACCCTAATGTATATCAGTGTAAATTGTGGAGTGTTCATGTCAGCATTTAAATGATTATGTACATACTATATGTAAATGAAAGTATAGTCTATAGCTGATATCTAAATAACTCCTAATTGTGGTGTAATTTGCTAAAAAATATATGAAACAAAACTGAATATTAATTCATTGTTCAAATATCTTTTCCGTAGATTAAATATAAGTATGTTTAGTTATTCCTAATTCATTCTGAATAAATAACAAGATTTTCTTCCTCTTCAGCTCGCCTACCTAATACTGTAATAATACTATAAAACGGAAGTACCAATGAACGTAGTATTAAGTATTATAATGAAAGATTTGAAGACAGTTTGACGTTAAAAGACAGTACAATTGCTTCTACTGAATTGCAACCACCATTCACCAGCTGTGACACCCGTCTTACTGACACAATTAGGCATACATATATCGATTGTATAGAATCAAAGCGTTATACGGTTTTATACTATACCAAATTAAGTCGCGACCCTCATGCACTGCAACACGTATCCCATTATATTGACTTTCCTTTGGATTATTGTTCTCTTTCAGGACAAACCAGTATATATTCAGCTGCTGAGAGATTAGCCGGTCAGTGTGGCTGTAACAACCCCAATGGGCCGTTATATTACGTGGCCGTTTTTGTTTTATGAATTGTGTCATACTTGCCCTGCGGTGTCACTATAAAGTAAATATGAATAAGCAAACTAACAATAAGGGTGTAATAAATAATGTAACTGTTTATTATAATCGTTGGTAAATGCAAAGCAAACGCTATTATTTTAGAGATTAAGAATGTATATGAATATAATTTAAAAATAGTCTTAGATGAAATTAGTAATAATCGTTATGTGTAACCGCAGGACGTTCAATATTGCTTAACAAGGAAATAATTACCTCAGATATTATTGCGTAATATTAAGTAATACATTGTAAAAGAAAGTATGTATTGTACTACTAGATTTTACGTGCGGCTTTTCACGCGTTAATATTGATTTTGCCAAACAAATCGGATGATGCAAAACAAAGTTTCATACAAAATTAATCCATTTATTTACGCCACTTCAAATAAGGATTTCGTGAGAAAAAGTAGCCTATCACCATGTCTAGGTTCCCCCCCCCCCATCTATCTCTATTAAAAATTACCATACCTAATTGATTCAGCGGTTTAGGCGTAAAGACGTAACAAACAAACAAACTCACTTTCGCAATTATAATATTAGTAGGGATATCCTCCAGTATATTCTTATTTCGTATACTTAAATAAATATTTCTCATTTTCAAGTGTTTTTATTCTTATTTACTTTAAAATAATCTTATATATTTTCAGTATTATATATACTTGTGAAGTAATTCCAACGAGAACAATGTTTACCACGTTTATTCTATTGCTACAGTACGATAATGACAAAACAAAACAACAGGCGTCCGGATCGCTAATTGCCACTCCATGTTACGACGACTCTGACGGTATGAAAACATGTATGAATACTGTAACGTCCCGGTTTTCGTGTACAATTGAATAAATATTGTAATGCTTTATTCAGTGCATACGATATGATGTGGTGTTGTAGTAAGACAATTGTATAGACTCGATAGAACAGATATTTCAATTGGTTTGTACTGACGATTAATTATGTTGGGACTGATTATTTTAAAGAGTATACGTTTCATTATTGTACTACTGCGTATATTTACAAAAATAAATACATAACTATGGTAAATTTTAAATGAAAGCCAGAATGCACTCTAGAAATACAAGCCTGGACCCTGTATTTAGCTGTGTCTATAGAAAGTTGATAACAACTCTATATATTTATATGAGTACATAAATACATGCAAATATGTATGAAGTAATGTCGTCACTTTTCGGCGAGTTCTTTATTTTAAATATTGTCTTATTTTAATTTGTAACTAAAATATCATAATCTGGTTACTTAGCAGTAATGCATTGCATAAATAATGAACTAAGCGCATAATAAAATTAATAGCTACAAAAACTCCTAGAACAGTTTTAATATGAGAACCGCCATCTTATTAACTCGTTGTAAGGATATTTAATATTTACAATACATTTTTCCAAAAACATAAAATTGATTTTATTGTCGCCTCTAAATAAGAGGAAGAAGAAGATAATCAGAGTAATTAAAATCAGTTTTACTAGTTTATTTAATACATAGATATACCATTTCGACAGGGTGGTAAGTAGTTGACCCAAATTCTGCTTTTGTATTTTATACGAATCATGCTTAACTTAGGACTGTTAACGTTTCGTATCATTTAAAAAATCCAATGTTTTTTGTTTTAATAAACAAGTGAACAAATAGCGATATGATTATAAAGTCAAAAGTATTGAATACTTAAAATCGTATTACAAACAATTTTATAAAATTAAATGCTTGCATTGGAACGTCTATTGTTTTGAATAATCCTGAATAATGTGCGCTGCTATAAAGACACGAGATGCTTCATTGTATCGTGTAAGCTTAATTAAATAGAAAGCTATTTCAATAAAAATATTAATATCAATCTATTTATCGATTAACAGGTTTCAAGTATTCAATACGTAGGTACCTAGATATACCTTTAAACGGATTTTATAAGCGGGGTATAATTATTTTATTTGGAATATGTCCTTAATCCTGTAAGTCAATGGTTGCATCTTTAATTCGAGGAACAAGTATTTTGGATTCTCCAGTGAAATTAAATATTTCTTTTGGTCACGTATGCTTTCCTAAACTTTTTAAGATTTAGTTTAGGGGAGTTTATGTATCGTACACTTGTGAAGCTCTACATTAGTATAATAAGTTACAACAGGTAGCACGAGATTTGTTTGAATTTGAATATAATTTACCGTGAGCAGGTTTAGCGTGTCTACCAACTATATATATATATATATATATATATATATATATATATATATATATATATATATATATAAAGAATGCCGTTAGAGACAAATCTCTGTATTATAGTTCCTTATAGAAAAATATAAAGGAATCTATTTATTTTTGGAACTATAACTTTGGAAGAGCAAAATATAATAAAACTACTGGCATTAATAATTATAGCTAAAAAGACGTATAGGTTTTTTAAATTGTTTTCTAGTTTTGATGTTATTTTTAAATCAAAATTCAATCTATTTTAACGTTTACGTACTTTGTAACACATATTCAGATTTGCATACTAAATAAACACTGTGAATCGAAAGCGATACATTCGAATCATCCGAACGATTGAATTGATTTATAAGCTACGTATCCGCAAACAAGCCTCGGAACACATTTGCTATCGAACGCATGGCCACCTATGAGATGGAAGTTATTACCATTTTGACAGTACATAGTCCACTATACGAAGTAAATTGAAATAACTATTGGCATGTTCACATACAATGTATATCTTTAAATAATCTATAAAATATTTATTGTTTATTTTTGCAATAGAATATTAACTATTTTCTAAATCCTACTAAATTAAATCACGATCAACTTATAAGAATGACACTTTAATTGCTATTGCTATGATGAATATTTTTAAAACATCCTAGTTTAATGTAGTTACTCAAGTTATTTTTACATTACAATTTAAACTTATATCTTAATTTAAATCTTAATTCGACGTAGTTAATATTGACGTGAGTAAACATTGTAAATGCTTCATTTAAGCATTATTAAAAGGTATAAACAGAAACATTATATTTATTTATTATATACCTATTATATGATACCATATGCTTTAGAGTTTAAAGAAAAAAGACTCTATCGCCCTGCACGATATACCTCAATGTATTCTTTCATTGATTTACTGAATCGTACAATGTATAAGAAGATAATATATTTACAAATCTATATATTTAAATATTTTTGGCAAAAATTATAAAATTTCAAAGCTTAAGCATACAATACTCATCTCGACTGTCTCACCAAGTAGTTGTGAATATGTAATGAGCAATGTTTGAAAAATTCCAGTGATAATATTGCGTTCAATTATTCAGTATTTACTTCGATTATGGCTTGCACAATAGTACGTTTGCTAAAAACCTCTTTGTATAAAAACTTCTATGTTCTATATTATTATTATTTATATTTTAAGAACGACAGATTTTTTGTCAGTCATACGAAAATAAAAGGCTATGCAAACAGGTGAGAGTATTTAGAAAATTTCTTATTTTATTATAGAAGTGTAAATTTACTGACCACTTAAGAATCTGAGATTTTATAATGTTAATAACCAAACGCGTTCCATCAAAACGTGCTATCCTATTATCTGCATTGTGACGAATGTTGTGGAGAACTGTTATCTCCTTTTCATAACATAAATACACGCAATAGTCACATGTGCAATAGTTGTACGGTGACCTCGGTGACTGGTGAGAACAACGAAGTTGCACATTTCATATCTACGCCGTACTGTGGTACCGTCGCTGAGCTAGTGTATTCTATTCTCATTTGCGAATAGATATTTCGGTATATTTCTAGCGATGAATTTGAGATCGCTCGATGTTTGCCGTTGTTACTTAACTTTACTATACTACGAATAAAAAGCATTTTCTGAGTCAGTAACTGTACTTGATAGCGTTATATTTTATCAATGTATGTTTTATTTATATGCATAGGTAAAAAAAATATCGCTTCTTTTTTTTGCCACGATACAATTTCCATTATGAAGCTATGTCTAGCAAGTTGTGCGGGTAGTTGAATGTTTTGCTCCCGGTATCCAGATGAAGCTAACATAAATTTCTCTTTGAGTCCGACCGACATTCCTGGCAGTTATCTTACAACAGTAATGAACGTTTAATTTACCAAATTCCTACATAATCCGACATGATCCGTCTGAGAATATACTTTGATACCAAGCGCATTAGATATAGTTAACTCATTTAACCTATTTATTCTGAATAAATAATTATTAGCTATATAAAGTGGACGGATGTGATGAAGAATACCAAAGATAATATTATACATTTCCTATATAAAATTACTTGAAATACGATTTCATTTGCTGCATAAGGATAAAAAATAATAAAGATATTGTACGTTACAAACGATAAATCTAAATTATGTAGGTATATTGTTAGTTAAAAGTATATTTAAACGTAAATAGCAAAGTATTTTAGTTAAATAAATCTATATTAAAAAGATATAATGATTTCTTATGTTTACGCGAATATTATTCATTGAAATAAAACTAATTTAAACGGATTTTATCGCGGTTATTTATTGATTTTGATCCCGACGTTTCGAAAGCTTTTCAGCCTTCGTGGTTACGGGGCGGACCGTTAGTATAAAATAAAATTTAAATAAAATTAGTTTTATTTAAAAAGATATACCAAGGATTTATTAAAAAAAATGTGATAAGTAAAATATATAGTACGTGCCATAGTTTTTCAAACCTACCCGGTTAGAACATAGCTCCGTTTTTTTTTTAATAATGTATACATAACTTTGTACCTTACTGTATGCAAATAAGACGAAAATTTGAATAAAAACTATGATTGCTTACTTTAGTGTTTTGTAAAGTTATTAGATCAGAATTAGAACCGAACTTTTATAATTTTATGTTATAAGTTATAACAAATTTTATCTTACACATTTCTCAAATGACAAAGTTTATCTATATGCTTGTTTATTTGTTTTGTGAATATATTTGATATTATATAAAGCGAAATAACTATAATAATTATGGTTATATGTTATTAAGTGTATTTTGAATCGTAGCAGTAGAAACAAAATAATACAGATTTATCATGTTTATATATAGCTGACATAAATCTTGTTTTGAGCTCGCTCGTTATTCCTGGCAGTTACCTAACAACAGTAATGAACGTATAATCCACCACGATCCGTCCGAAACTCGGTTTAGCTAACAACAATTATACATTATACGTGTTCACATAATTATACATTAAATTTGCAAAAGGATATACTTTTTTATAGCCTTCTCCATGACAAAATGCATATTTGAGCCTGTTTTTAAATGCTTTGTATTAACTTCACCTGTATGTTTGTTTGTTTGTATGTTTGTAACCGACTCCTTTGGGCGCGATTTTGACCCACTTTAAAAGGCCAGATTTCGTTCAAACTTTGTAGATTTATCGAGGACCGATGACAATACACTAATTTGATAAAATTATTCAATTTTTCAATTTGCAAAATAAGATTGTTGATAAAAGTTTAATTTTTTACAATTTTTCTCCATACTCGATAAGACAGAAATTGATATTTTAATTTCCAATCACTATCTTTAGCCAATTTCTCTAATATTAACAAATGTTCGAATACTGAAAGGAATTTTAATTCTACAAAACACAAAATAATTTTAAATAAAAAAACACGCTTTATTAAATAACTATAAATTAATAATAGTGTAAATAAAAAAAAAGTATTTTATTTAAAAAAAAGCATGGGGTGCTTTTAAGATTATCAAATACTTATCACTCTACTCATATCTGTCGATGAAACATTATAACTATTGACACCAAGCACCCCACGCTTTTTTTTAATTTTTTATTTTTTTTTATTTACACTATTATTAATTTATATTTATTGAAAATTTTAACACTATTCTTAATTTAAAGTTATTTAAACTTATTTTCTATTTTTTAGTTCACTTAAATATTTAGTCTCTGTACTGATAATAAAATACACTTGAATCTGAATATTCCAAAAATGTTTAATAGAAAGAGTTTCGGCAGAGTTACATCTTTATTACGTCGAACTCTTGGGCGAAGGCATATTCCCTAAGGCAGGTACGGGTAATCGATACACTAGCCGACAAAGCATTTACGATTTTAAATGTACAAAATTTTCCAAGCGTTTAGGTTTTCCCACAATGGTTTCTTTCACCGTGAACCCATAGTGTTACAAATTTAAACAGCGTATAACATTATATTTATATCATAAATTCAAGAGGTTTCAACGTGTTCCCTCCTTCCTATAATATTGGGTCCTTCAAAAGAGGCGTGAAGAGGTACCTAAGCAGGCCAGCATGACAGCCGCGACTGGCAGTGTATTCTGTTCGGTGTCAGTCCCCGCTGACATGGATTGTACTGTACTTACCATCAGGTACAGTGCAGTCACTGTGCTCTGCAACATAACAAAATATATATAAGTTTTTTCATCTGTCTGTGATACTGAATTACTAAAAAAACGAGACATTTTTTTTCTTTTTGACCAGTGTCCGAACTTTGCCATGGTATATAACAAGAAAGATTCAATTACCATCCTATTTTTTTGTTATCTGGTTTACTTTAGTTTTTAAACACCCACAAAATCAGAAATAATCTATAATATATCTTTCGTATATAAAATTTAGCATGTATAAGGCGATACTCTAAACCATGAATCTCCCCATCAACTAAACATTGTAATTTTGACAATATAAATAGGTTTCAAAACGATTTTTTTTTTTTTTTTTTATACTTAAGGTTTAGCGTTATGGCCATAATCTCACCTGATCTTAAGTGACGATACGGCCCAAGTTGGTAGACACACTAAACCTGTGGAGGAACTGGCTCTCAAGTGCTGCTGCCGGAACACACCTATTGGTATTTGGCGGCAGGTTCACAACTAGAGGGTGGTAGCTAACCAGGCGGGCATTAGAAAAAGCCCTACCACCATGCTATGGTTTCCTCACGATGTTTTCCTTCACCGAAAGCTCAAGCTCATTGTAGGTGCTTGGGTTCGAACCCACGTCTCTTGACGCGAAGTCGTGAACACTACCACTGAGCTATCATCGCTTCAATATACAATATCCGCGATAATAATAGTTATCATGACCGTAAAGTAAATAAATAACTTTTAATGTTATACAAAACTTAACTCTAGTCTACGCAGTGGAAGTCGCAGGCATAGTTAGTAACAAAATGAAAACCTAAAGTAATAGCATAACATCTTAACATTCATTTACATAAAAGTGACTTCATAAAGATGCCATAAATTTTAACACTTTTCATAGCGGCCATTATAATTTCCTCAAACGATGTCGCATTACTGGAGGTGACTAAAAGCATATTTAAAGGGCGCGAGATATACTGTTCTCGAGAGAGGTACGGGATTAACGACTTTGTAGTAAGGACACGTTTCTGTACAGTTTTATCTTGTAATTTTTTAATTTATATCAGTTCATATTTGTATTAAACATGTCTTATATTCGTTAAGTTTAGCATGTTTCTTAATTGTCTTTATTCAATCAAAAGTAAAAAAAAAAAAAAATAGTTGACTAATGAAGGCGAAAAAGCTACTGAACTGTTTTATCTATTTTGAAAAACTATGTAAATAACTTTACCTAAAAAACCTTAATATGCAATTTATTAATTTTTGAAGTAAATTGTTCATTTGTAACAGCGGATTACGTATAGATTTGAGGTGCGGAAACGAATAGAATAATAAAATTTTATTATATTGGATACTAGCTGATCCGGTGAACTTCATATCACATTACAAATCTTTGAATTTTTCGGCTATTCTGTACTATAATATGTATGTATTATACATTACTAAAGGTTTATACCTACCTCATGAATCACTAGTGCTGATAACTGTATTAAAATCCGTTGAATAGCTTAAAAGATCCTAGCGAACAGACAGCGGAAGCGACTTAATTTTTTACTATGTTGAGATATTTAAATATTGAATATATTTACAATGCGTTAAGAGTTCAAATTTATTTATAATATATAAACTGCAGAATAACATTGATAATTATCGGTTCTATATTCACAATATACATGAGTTATAAAGAGTATTTGTATTAATTGAAGAAATACCTAAATTATAATTATTTTCCCCAATTAAAACATCACGATCAAAAATACCACCAATTCAGACAACTTGACATTTCTCTGCGATATTTGATCTTTGAAGACTCCCAGAGCATTTAGATAATTATTGCTGGAGACCGCTGGAACTTTGTTGTTCGTCGCATTTGTAGTATTTGCAGCGTAAGTACTCGCACTACTCTTTGATGTAAATAATGACGCTGGGTGCCCTTTGACTTGGGTCTATGGCCTGTAGTTATTTGGTTTTTTGAGTTCATAAACTCTGTGAGTTATTTTCTATATTTTGTTTTACGCTGTAAATCATTTTTGGGAAGGGTCTACAGTGAGTTTGATTTTTGTAGTTTTGATCCTTCATTAGAAATACCCACGACGTTGGTTTGAAACATGCATATTTACTTAGGTTTCATCGTATTGTTATCATTAATTTTATTATTTTTTAAAGCTCCGCTGCTTAAAGCTATAAATATAATATACCTTTAAGGCACATCATATTTTTTCATACTATGTGGAATTATTCTTAATTTCTAGTTTATATAAACGAGAAAAAATCTAACTACTACAAGTGATGCTGTATCATTGTTCAAGTAGCCGCTATTGTTTCTGGTATATTGTTAAGTCAAGTAACATATACATATTATACAAAATTTGTTCAACCATATGATTTGACGAGCAACTGCATGGGAGAATAATTATCCATATTTCGATGAGTTTCAAATATGTCTGGTCGATAACGGGTCATTGGATTACAGCTGCGACATCCCTGCTCAAAGTTCTTGTCAGTCCAGTGACCGATAATTCGTACATTTTAAGGTCCCTACTAAAAATAACTGAAGGCTGTCAAGGTATGCGCGTATCAATGATTTATTAAAGGTTAAAATTATTTATATTTTGACTACCCTGCTTTGCTTATTATCACTCATTTGAATAAGTATAACTACTAGTATGTAGGTATATCTGTAATATAATTATAGCAGGTTACAAACCTAGTTGTAGAAGAATAACATTAAACAGATTATAGTAGTGATCAAGATCTATAGACTTTCGTTTTATTAGTTTTGGAGGAGTATCAGCTTTAATAATATGATGTTATCGGCTATGGACCAAACATAACGAGCACCTTGGTGATCGATGTAGGTTTGAAACTTATAATATCCTAAGCTTTCTGTAATGGAAAGCTTGTTTAGCTAGAAATGTTATTGGTCATTACATATTACTTTTTTAAATTGCACCCAGAGAAAGGACGGGCTAAAATTAATGATAATATGATTAATAATATGAAGTGTTTTATATTGCAGTAAAACTTCAAAATTTCGTTGCATAAATATACTCAAGTTACATAATAAATCGTGTTACGCCAACAAAGTTTTTATTATCTTTGGATATTCCCATTGGTCATAAATAAAATAGTATGGCGATCCTAAAATTTTAATAGACATTAAAAACTTTCCAACGTTCATGAACATATCCAAAGTGTTGCATAGTAATAGAGTTTGTACAAGGAAAACTTTTGAGACAACATATATCAAATACACATTTTATTACAAACTTACATTGTAGTAATAATTTCATATATTGTATTTAGGAATATAAAGAGTAAGATTTGAAGGCATTTAAGTTACCTCTTGTTGTAGGAATGCTCGAAAAACACACACTCGGATTAATAATCAGCATGCTCTAAAAGACGTCTATCGACTAAGTACCCAAACAGGTAAAGTAACAATAATTGCGGAATTTACTTCTGTTTTATTGAGAAATAATGTGATCCAAGGAGTTAAATCTTATAATAAACAAAATCCCGACCAACGTTTCAACTCTGCAAATATAGGATATAAGGGACTTTATATCTCTGAAGGACTACTTAATAAATGGCTAAGACAAAGAATTATAAATTTTGTTGGACAAGAAATGGGAAAATATATATCCGCAAAACCTATGATTGTCCATATATAGAGATTAAAACTGAGACTCAATTAATGTCTCTTAGAAATAGTGATTGACTATGCTTAGATTTATATAATTTATGATACTCCAAAGTTTGTGATTATACTTCTATGAACTTTCGTTGTAACAAATTCTTAGTATTCAACTTCAAAAATTGTAAAAGGAGTAAGTTATGTTTTTCATACAACTTATACTATTACTCACAAATTACTTTTGATTGTGTTAGCAGGCAAATAGTTAGTCCATATAACAATGTAAGAGCTGTCATATTAATCGAGTCATAATTACACTTAAAATAAAATTCGACTCCAAAAATAACACTAAAATAATAAATAGCATAGATTGTATAAAGGCTGGGCCATCTTTTGTTTTAACTCCAGAGTCTTGCAATAACTTTTTAAAAACTGCATGTAATACAAATAATCACATGAAAATCCTTACTGTAAACATTCGTAGCATAAGCAAAAATTTTTCAGAATTTGAAGTATTTTTAAACAGACTAAATATATCATGTGACATGTACATCTTAACTTAGCATCTTATGGTTTGATAGCAGGCCACTTATATCCCACTAGAGATCAAAACTGTTTTGACCATGTGATAATTAAAGCAACAAATTTGGCTACTACAATTGTAATTAATTCTTTTGTAACAGATCATTGTCCTGTTCTCACTACAGTAAACTTAGCATATAAGACTAATACTAAGGTAAACAATGAAGCTGTTCCTGATAAACTACGGACTACAGATTTTAGTTCATTATTAAATTCTCAAGATGCAGATTGGGCTGCTAGTAACTTAGTTAATATAGTAAGTAATTGATTATAAACAACACAATTAAAATCCTGTCTCCCAGGAATACAAGATGTCTGAAACCTTGGATAACACCAGGTCTAGTACGATGTATAAAAAATCGTGACCTTATGCATTTGAAATGTAAGAAAGACCCTAAAAATATTATTCTAAATACTACTTATAGCCGATACAGAAATTTTTGCAATGATTTATTAAACCGACTCAAACGAAACTTCCAGAAAAATGAACTCAACAAATATGCTACAAATCCTAAACTAAAATGGAAAATAATAGACAAACTTACTAACCGGAACAATAAAAATAATTCCGCTGCTAACCTTCTCAAAATATCAGATACACCAGAGTTATCTATTGAAAAAGTTAATTCTTATTTTGTAAATGTAGCAAAGGAATTATCAGAGAAAATACCGAAAACAAAGGCAATTAAATATAACTATAAGACCACATATACACCATTGCACTCGATGGTTTTACTAGAGACAACTGACCAAGAAATTCGGTCTATCCTAATGAACTTAAAATCTTACATCACCAAAGGATGGGATGAAATTTCTACGAAATTACTATAGATGTCAAATTCAGTTATTGTAGCACTTCTTACACATATTACAAATTTATGTATTAGAACTGGAACATTTCCTCGAGTATTTAAGATGTCGATTATTCATCCAATTCACAAAGCTGGTGATAGAAACCACGTCGAGAACTAACGCCCGATTTCGATATTACCAGCTCTATCTAAAATAATTGAGAAGATTTTGAATAGAAGATTATTAAAATTCCTCAAAAAAGAAGCTATTTTGTCAAAAAATCAATATGGCTTTAGAGCAGGCAAATCCACTGCTCTAGCAGTTTCTTCTCTCACATAATTTGTTGCCATTAATATTGATAATAAAAACAAGTGTATTGGAATATTTTTAGATCTGGCAAAAGCCTTCGATACGGTCTGTAATGAAATTCTGCTCAGTAATATGGAAAGGATTGGAATCAGAAGATTATCTCTTAAACTGTTTAATTATTATCTGGAATACAGCATACAGAAAGTTAAAATAGAAGATTATACTAGCTGCGCCACTTCTATAAATACAGATGTGCGTCAGGGTAGTGTTCTTGGGCCGACCTTATTCCTGATATATATAACAATCTTTGTAAACTTAAATTAGACAACTGCAAAATATTTACTTTCGCTGATGACACAGCTTTAATTTTTCATGGAAAAACTTGGGAAGAAGCTAAATCACATGCTGAAAATGGATTACAAATAATTGTAAAATGGCTATATGAAAATTTCTTATCACTGAATATATCCAAAACCAAATGTATATTTTTTTTAATAAATTCTAAGAGAACACTTTCTGCTGAGAGTAAATTCAGAATCCAAATACACACTTGTCTGTATTATTATCAGCAAAGTGTATATGAAAAATGTAACTGTAGCTTCTTAGACAGAGCTAGAACAATAAACTACCTAGGTAACTTAATAGATGAGAATCTAACTTGGGTGCCTCACATTAATCAACTTACCGATAGAATAAGAAAGTTAATATATATATTTAGAAAATTACGACATGTGGCTGATTATGATTTACTGAAAATGGTATATTATGCATTAGCCCAACCTATCCTATCTTATTGTATAACTTCATGGGGTGGAGCAAAAAAGACTCACTTAATCAAACTTGAAAGGGCGCAACGAATATTATTAAAAGTAATGGCATTCAAACCTTTCAGATACCCTACAACAAATCTATACAATGAATGAGATGTTTTATCTGTTAGGAAATTGTTTATTAAGTATGTTATACTTGAACAACATGCCAAGGTTCCTTATAAACCTGAGCTATTAACAAGTAGACGGAAATACACAATATGTACTACAAAGCAATACAACACTTTTTTTGTAAATAAATATCAGTTTGATCTTGGTCCTATATTATACAACAAACTAAATAAAATTATTGAATTTTTATAAATGTAAAGAAGCAATTACATCCTGGTTGAAGACAGAAGTATGAAGACATAGAGAACTTATTTGTAATCGTACGATAATTGTCTTGTACAATTATAAATAACATCTTCACATATGGATTACTCTGCTATATTTATCCATATACACTTATTAGATAAGAATAAGTTTGAGGCACATCCAAATTTTAAACTCATATTGTTTATAGTATTTGATAAATATTTTGTTTGTTTTTTCATAAATCTTAAAGTCGCGCAAAAAAATTAAGTTCACAATATTGTAATGTAACTCATTACACTATTATTAAAAGTATGGTAGGATAAGGTAAAAATAAATCGCAGTATACCTTATGTCATATTTATATATCTTGTAGTTATATTAAAATATATGTAAGTCATATCTAGGACATACTATTATACGGTAAGAAAACAGCGTCTGAGATACAGGCTCGGCCTAGTTCAGGCGCTATGATTCAAAAATGTATAGCGATACTATGTCTTTAGATAATTTTTAAGTATTGTAGTGTAAAAATTCTAATCAATAAAGTTATTATTATTATTATTAATAATGTAACAAATAAGAGCACTCTATATCCATGAACTTTAGTTTTCGCAATTAGTTTTTTTATACTCTATAGGTTTAGCGTTATGACCCCAATCTCACCTAAACTTAAGTAACGAAGTGAACCAAAATGGGACACGCTAAGTCTAATGAACTGGATCTCAAGTGCAACTGTCGGAACATACCTATAGATATGTGGTAACTAGCTAGGCGGGCATTAGAAAAAGACCTACCATCCTGTAATTAGTGTTACTTAGCATGGAACATTTAACTTATTAAAGGATATATGTATAACAATGGATGAAAAATTCAAGGGCAACACATGCAATCTTATTAATATACAATCTTACTGAGTGAAATTGAATATTATTTTCAACGTTATTAGGGCTTTGTTTAAGTTGAAACAAAAAATATGAAATAACTGTTCTCTATATTTATATCTCTATCTTTGTTGTGCTTGCAAATACTTCTGATGTCGTGAATTGTAACAAGTAAAATATAATTATCACCCTTGATATAAACAAGGACAAAAACATTCACGGCATTATAGTTGTATTAAAGTACGAGTAACTATAATTGCCAAGCAAATTTTGGTACCGAGTATTTAATATACGAAATTTGTCTAAATATTTAGTTGCCAGTAAATGGTTTAAGATCTATTGCTACGTGAGGCTATTTCCTGATTATAATATTTTATTATACGCCATTTCAGGATATTCAATTATGACGGTAGTTTGCTTCTTGCGTTTTACTCTCGATTTTTATAATTAAAATTATATATTTCCCCTAGTTTAGTAAGATGCATATCAGATTAAGTACATAATTGGTAAATAGTTACATTAAATTAACGTATGTGAATAAACTGTTCAAAATGTTTATAAATTCAAGGCAAACCGATGTATGACCCGAAACAACGCGTCGGGCGCTTATGTATTTCTCTGTGTTAATGGAACAATACTGTATCCCGGCCCATTATATCAAATCGATCAGTGGACACCGGGACAGATTTCCCTCTGTTCAGTTCCATCGTTCCGATATCCACGTCATAAATAAAACCGCGGATACGAATCTAACAGGATTAATCATGAAGTAGTACTCAGATTTAACATTGTTTGAAATATACATTTTAGTTATTTGTACCTAATGTTTTCAATTTAGAATATTATGATTTTTATGCTAATAGACAATAAACAGACAGATGACCCATCTGATGGTAAATGGTTACTGTCGCCAATGGACAGCCGCATAAGCAGTGTATTACAGCCATGTTGTTGAACCTGGCGGAAAGAAATGGTTCTCGTTCACTATGCCGAAACACAAAGGGTCATACTAAACCATTATTATGCGGCAGTCTAAACCCGAGGGTAGTCGCTAACCAGTCGTGCAATAACTCTATCACGAAGCTGTGACGGATCAAGGATTACATGGTTAACCGTTATAACCAAAACCAAATGTAGGACCAAAAATCGTCAGAGCCTGGTCGGTTACTGGGTAGGGTGCACCGCGTGTAGTTAAGGTTGCCTTAGGTAACTTAGATGGTATTCAATACCCCTTACACTTATCTTTAAACGTTCACTAACACTTTTCACTACTTTACTTTATACTAACATTATAAGTTGTATGTAATGGTATGATTTACTCATAATCTATATAGCATGTTATCTGAATATACACAGTGTTATTGTACGTCTTCCTAGTATTTAGGAACCATCTGTTTATAGATAATAATGTCAATGTATCAGTCAAGTAGAATGGTATAGGCTGCACCAAACTTTACGGCCGGTCTGAACAAAGCAACGAGGTTGCGCTTGATCATTGTATAGTCGAGTAAATATGCATAGAGTATTATTTTTCATCATACTTTTACATAACTATTATACTTATCCTGACAAATATTATAAATGCGTAAGTGAGTTTGTTTGCTTGATATGATTTTACGCCTAAAGCGCTGAATCCATTATGATGAATTTTGGTATAGAGATAGCTGGGAACCTGGAGACGGTAATAGGCTGCTTCTTCTCGCGAAAACTTTAGTGGAAGTGGGGTGAAGAGAGGGATAAACTTTGAAACTTTTTATGGAGTCATCTGATCTGTTTGATAAAATCAATACTATCACGAGCGAAGTCGCACGTAAACACTAGTCACTCATAATTGTTATTACAATTTTTTTAATGATAACCTAAGACCTGTGTTACCTTTCCGATATCTAAATTTGTGTTATGCATAGCCTAATGTTGCTATGTTTATACCTGTCTCTAAGTTTGTCCAGACCTATAGAATATCTTACAAATCTGCAAGGTTCATGCAACGCTTTAAAAAGATGGTGACTCTGCCTGTCGTTGAAAATCTCTGTGGAATTTATGTGGGAAGTAAGGAATCATAGATTGAGATACTATTAATAATTTAATTCATAGTGTTAGCTTTATCATTGGTCGCCTCTTTATTTTTAGCCTTATCGTTGATCTTCTCTATACATTAAATGTCATATTGTAGGGGTTTCAATATTCACACGTTAGTTCAAAATAACTTCATGCATTTAAATTAATATTTACATTTGGTTATATTTAACTTTATAAATTTAAATTGTAATGAAGAGGTTTTATATAAATTGTTTTAAAATCTATTTCAAGTGTTAGGATTTTTCATTTGTCGCCTCTTTATTTTAGCTTTATCATTGATCGTCTCTTTACTTTAAATATCATATTACAAGGGTTTCAATATTTACACGTTAGTTCAAAATAACTTTATAGATTCAAATTTATATTTATGTTTGGTTAAAAATAACTTTATAAATTCAAATTGTAATGATGAGATTTTATAAAAATAGTTTTAATAATCATATTCACACTAGTTCGCTTTTAGCGCTTTTAGTTTCTGGTTGTGGCAATATAAACACGTCTTATAATACAGAGGCAGTCACAGTGGAGCTCCAGAACGAAACAGTGGACTGAAGTAAAGTATTAGTGATATGAAGAACCGAATAGTACGTGCAGCCTATTAAACAAGTCGGTTAAGATATAAGGATTTTTACAATAGTAAGAATCAAATATTCCAATGGTTTTGTTATTATTTTTTAATTTGCTATTTTTATGCATGTGTGTTTCTATCAATTGCATATTATTGTTAAAAAAATATAATTGTGTGTATTCCGTGGTATATTGTTGAGATTCAAATAATTGTTATTATTCGGAGCTCGTCTTTATTAATAAAATTGCGAAATATATAAAATGAAGTCATTGTCATGTAAATAATTAAAAAAAATATTCAACTTGTTGGCGAATATTTCGTTTTCGGACTACTCGTTTGTGTAATATAATTACGTTGTAATTGGAAATCCGATTACACGGAATGCCGCCTCGGACTGTTTGCTTTCATCAACAATTGCTCGTGAACAATTCTGTTACACACTAACAACGTATATTATAGCGTACCTACATATAGGCTATCACACTGTGTACGTAATATAATAGTTTTTGCAAATCTCGTTGATTAGCATGATTTGAAGAACAGCTATTAAAACATAATAGTGGAGACTGCCAATGAATTTTGATTCAATGTCAGTAGCCGCCGAATTGGATTGCACTTTGCTCAACACCAGGTGCAGTGCAGTCACTTTGTTGAGCAACATAAATAAAAAAAAAACAATTCATGTGCTTACAAAAATAAAATTAATATTAAAATAAAATTAGCAATGTTCTGTATATATTAAAGGGTTCCAAAGTTAAGATATAGAAAAAATCTTTTTACATCTGTATTGGCAATATTTAGGAAATTGTAATAAGGCAGTTTTTACTATTTTTTTACTATTAATATCAATGGTTCAAACTGTAACTAAGTTTAGTTTACTATTACTTATTATTATTTTATAGTATTCTGATGGTACTCTAAAGAAAATAAATAATTCTTATTTCAGGATAATATTACAGAATTAAAATACATATTAACATATGAAAGCAAGTTTGTTTGAATACTTCTCCATTGATCATACTCGAACGAACTCACGTATTCTAATAAAACTGCATATTGAATCTAATACTACGGAATGAGAAATTGTTATATAAATTGATTTCTAGTAAACTACTCAACGCTGTAGATGGAATGTTGTGTTAAGAAAATGTTTTTATTATAAAATATTTCCATCCATATTTCAATTTCCACAAAATACCGAGTACAATAACCTTCTTATATCCATATACATTGTCTTTATTTTATAACGTTTCACTCATTTTAGGCTATCCCAAGAGAAATTCAAATTTACCACAAGGCTCAACAATAGTCCAGCTTTAGTTACAGTTTCGATCCATAATCCGTTTTCCATTATCGGTGCAGGCGCGTGACCCGCACAAATCCGATCCCTGATGGATGCCTACCCGCTCAGAATATGTAGCCTTTAGCATGCACCCCAAATAGGTTATTAACTTGCAAAACAGTTTCAGTACGTACGCGTTTGTATACAAGGTACTTTTTGATTAACATTCCCCTCAGTGATTCTAATTACATAATACCTACGTCAAACATGACAGTAATGTGAGAACATTTTAAAACCATGAATTAAATTATAAAATAAACTTAATACACATTTATATAAGATTTTATCTAATACTTTTCTACTAATTTACATTTATGTTAATTTGTGTGTTTTAAAACACATGAATTATAATTATGAAAATTACAGTATCTATATGTAGAACTTCTAAAATTTATAACAAATGTAACGTAATGAAAATTATAAAAACTATCAGGGTATGTGTAACCAAAAGTATTTTACACTGATTGTGACATACAAAATTTTATTTAATAAAAAATGTGGTAATAATTTAACGGAATAGGAAATATTGAATGATGTAAATAACAGATATTGGGATGAAGAAATATATTTGTTAACAAATTATTCACATAAAAAATATTTATAATTTATAGATAAAATATTAATATGTAGGTATAATTATTATTATTGTATAGTTATATTATTTTATAGTTTATTTTAATTGACTTGGTGTCTAAATTAATTATTTACCTCTTCAAGTGCTTAATCAATTCTTAACAAAATAATTTACATACAAAATAATAACCTGTAAAATATACGTTTAAAAATAATATACGAATTTTCTTTAAAATTCAAGTTTAGGGCAATGGATGCAGTTTTCAAATTTAAGAAAATGTATATTGTTGTAATAGTTTGTTTATCGTACATAAAGAAAATTTGGGAATGTATTGAAATCAAGAAATCATTACTACATGCATCAATTTGCATTTCTTAGCAGGCTAAAAGTTAATTAATAATTTATTCTTATGAATTATTAATACCGATACTTTTATGAAAAAAAAAATACTATTCCATATGTCGGTTCTTTTATAATCCACCTTCCAACTGTACGCAAGATAACTTTTTGATTTTACCTTTAATACGGACGATCCGAGTTTCACACCTTTTAAAACCTCTACGTGCTTGCTCCCTTTGTAATGTATGACTCGCTAACCGGTCTTGTAATACTGTCAAAAGTATTTTACAAAGCAAAACCTACTGTTTTAGGTAGTATAAATATACATTTAAAATTTTATACAGAATATAAAAAATGTTGCACTTCATGGGATGCCCGGCACATACATATTTAAACTAATTTTAGAATTTATAATTAATAAAATCCAAAAAGGTATAAAGTAAAAATAAAAGTAAGTAATAACTCACATAGAGAAATAATGAAATGAATATGTATATAGTATATGCTCCCTCATACATACACAAGGCTGTCGAGAGTGGTGACGTAGACGGAACATCACTGTTACATTGTTACAAGAAAGTCATGGTTATTGCCGTGACTGTTTACAGATCGCTTTTAATGTCAATGTGCGTCACTAGATTTTTCACAACTAAAATGTTTTATCAAGAATTTTATACCATAGTATGAAGTCTGTATTATACAATAAATACTAGTTAAAGTTACCCGTGGATAGACTATAGGTATTTATTATTTTGATTTTTTTTTTTCTTAACAACTATCATACCTCGCTGTCTTTGTAAGAGTAATGTAATATTTGAAAAGACTATGCTGTATAAATAAGTGTTCATTGAATTTCTTAGTTCGGTGAAGGTATCAATGCCCTTACGGCTAACAGCATATATCAGGTCGCATAAAAAATCTTATAAATATAAGAAACGGCAACGCATTGGCGATTCCTCTGGTGTTGTGGGTGTCCATGTGCGGCGGTCAGGTGACCCGCTTGCTCGTTAGCCCGCTATGCCATAAATAAAAAAAATATAAGTAAAAAGATGATTTAAATCTAATTAGTTAGTATCGGATAAACATATAATACGGTTTACAAGCTACTCGCCGAATTGGTCACATGAGAATAGTTTATCGCACAGTTTCTGGTAATGTCCGATAGCACAATTACTCTATCTATGGTGTTGCAATATTATTAGTTAACTGTTCTTGACTAGCACTAGTTCTTACTAAGCGTTATACCTTTGTAGAGTTTTAATACTCTTACGGTTTATATTTTGAATATGACATATTTTAAACGTTGTTATAATAATTGGTTTTATTAAAAAGCTTCGTTTAGTTTTGAATTAAATAATTGTGTGGGAAATTATGCACCGTTAGTAATATTCTATTATATAGTCTGTATTATATAATCTACATTACACAAAATAGTTGGTAATATATAAAATTAATATAAGGACATAATTTCAATCATAGCCATTTAATATCCAAATCAAATCAAAATACTTTTTTTAATTTAAGCCTTGAAAAGGCGCTTATGGACGTCAAAACTATCACTGCCATCGGGAAATAATTCGAAACTAAACAATGTTTGTATCGTGGTAACGAAAGACCTGATATACTATACATTACACTCATACATACCATAAAAGTCAGTTGTGAATGGAGATCGAATCCTTGACCGCCTGGTACGATAGTAGTCCTTACTACCATTTAGCAAAGAGGTCTATATCCCGGCAATTAATCTTCACTTAAAACAAAATGTGGGTACATACGCAATAACGTAATTATGACAATGATATTTTAAAATATAAACGTAAAAGAGATTACGAAGGTCTCGCTAGACCTATTACAACGTAATTAAAACAAATTATGAGGACATTGCAGGAAATATAAATGGAAATTGTAAAGATGTTTTACGGATATATTTTTTAAAAGGTAACATTATTATGTTGTACTAGCATTAAGTGATGATTATTCGAAATTTAAAATCATTTAGTCATCGTTTTAATCTCATACCTTTTTATGGCATCCGATTAAATTCCATTATTTTGAAAATAAGTATGTTGTAAAAAGAGGTCCAATTAAAAACAATTTTAAGAACAATCTGGATCGTGTAAAAATTAAAAGAGATTTTTATAATTCACGTGAGCGGACTTGCCGATACAGCTAGTTTGCCATATTATTCGTTGTTATAAAAAATAAATATTTTTCTCATTTTATACGATGCAAATAAATACACGATCTGCATGATTGTAAGCGGTTACAACAGCAACAAAACATTGAATGCGCTATACCGACATTTACATTGATTGAAATTTAAAAGTAATTGATTCGGTCCCATAATAAAACTGTGTGTGCTTAGTTCCACAGGACAGAAGTGAAAATTGCATTAAGGCGAGGTTAATAATAGAAACGCATGTTTTTTTTTAAATATTTTCATAAAGTAATAAAATCACCAAACGAGTATAGCAGTGACGCGTTTACTATATTTTCTTGCTCCTTTAGTCGACTTTACCCGAACGAGCGTTACATAGCCGAGCGATTTTGCTTTGTCTCATTCGATACCCATAAAATAAAGTGCTCAGCGTGCCTAAAGAAGTTATCGCTTTAAAAATAGCACAAGTCGAAATGTATACAAAGTTTTAGAGGTACGTATAAACCATATAAATAAAGCTGAATAACATAACAACCCATCTATGCAGAGAGCGTTGTTTGAATAACCAATGTCCAATAAAAAAACGAACACGTAGGCATATATCAAAAAGTTACATTCAAAATCCGATATAAACATGCCGAGCACGGGCTTTTAACAGCATTGTTGTTCAGTACATATCGCTGGTTCAGTACATAAATTGGTTAATGGGAGGCAAGCTAGCAAGTTGCCAAATAATTCACCACTCAGAGTGCCATAATGGCCTACTGGAGCACCTATAAACAATAAAAAGCAATAAAAATTCGCAGCGAAAGTGATTTTGGTTTCACACTGTACGCTCAACGAACGGGTCCTTTTGTGAGATACATATTAATAAAATTTAATTTGATTTCAGATTTTAAGCCATGAATATATATAAGATATTTATATACGAGACCATCTAAACCATAGGCTGATTTAATTATTTTATTGTGGTTTATACCTCATTATTCATTTTATTGGTACTTATGAAATTGTTATCTTGATTGTAACATATGAAATTCACTATTTAGTATAAAATAATACGCATACTAATTGATTTCGATACACTATAATGGCCTTGAGCTTACAATGAGTGAAAATATCGTACGGTGAAATGTATAAAGCGTGATTAGCCTTATCTCAAGTATAGCTATAATTACTATAATACTTGGACTTTACTTAAGTTAAGTTAAACAAAGGCTTAGGTTACAACTATAAATTCTGGAGTTAAGGCAGGATAAGTCTGAGTGCGCTCTATAGATTTCACCATTAGTGTGATGGCAGTGAATTTTTTGCCAGGTTGGCTCAATAAATTCTTCAAGGAGAATATCTATTCCAGGTTCCTATAAATTTTAAATATATTTCAACAACTCTATATGAGAGCTAGTTTTTGCACTAAGCTAAATTTGTTAACATCCTTGACTATATCGTCACTTATCATCAATAATTAACCTATAAAGAAGGATATTATTAAAATTTAAGCCGCTAGCATATGAATAGCGTTTTATCAGACTATTAGTAGACTAACCATTAACTTATATAACTATTGTCCTGCCACAAATTAATATGTCATCAATAAG
This sequence comes from Actias luna, assembly GCA_039707435.1. NCBI lineage: Eukaryota > Metazoa > Arthropoda > Insecta > Lepidoptera > Saturniidae > Actias > Actias luna. Next base: position 6,040,840 of record JAZHAC010000003.1, read on the forward strand.
GAGAAAATATATTTAGATACACTTGGAGTCTAAAAATTAAAGACTATATATTTAGTTAAGAAATCAAAAGCGTATCAAAAATGGTATGAAAATTAAGAATACAATATGTCAACAATAGCCGAAATACAGAAATACCGGTTTTGACTATACCTAATAATAATCTGGTGATCTAATTAGTACATAATATTTATCATAAGCTGTTTGGGAGAAAAAGATATGTACACATGGACATTGGAATGTTATACAGAATGATAACTGATATAACTATTTTTGTTAACAGATAAGTATTATAAGAATATGGATTGCTTCATACATTCTCGCACATTGTGCTAAAATATCATTATTAATAAAGAACTCTGTATTTATGTACCATCATGAAAGCTATTAATACAACAAGTTAAAGTAGTAGGATCAAGTAATTTTCTTAAATAAAGGGAAAGCCTTATAAGCATTCTTATTTAATTATAAGAGGATGAAGAAAATAATAAATCTCTGTTGTATTCTCGAAACGGAGAATTCAGAAAGAAAAATTTAGACAAAATAAACAATGTTGGCTTGTGTATTTGCTGAGAAATGTTGACGCCTCTTCTTGCGGATTATGGGGATTTACTGTTCTTCCAACGAAAGAATTGCTCGAGGAATATTTGGGCAGCTCACCATTTTTTTTGATTATTACGAAATATATTAATGAAATTTTCGTTCAAATGGTCAGAATTCCTTGTCATCAATAATAAATTTTATTATGATGTTGAAATGTTTTGATGTTTATTGTTTTGTGATGTATTTTCGTTTTAAGAGTTTTGAATCCAAATATCGTAGCTACAAACAGAGAATAAACTGAGAGGATAAATTCGTTCATACAAGTGTAGCTTAGAGGCATCAAACGGCAGTTGAACGTGAAAAGAGCTTTATATCGGTGTGCGACGTACCGTGAGTGTCGACTTTCAAAAGATAGAATCTCGTTTTAGTTATAGAAAGTTTATTGAATGTTTAGAAAGGAAAAAATATACATTCACATATAGCCATTACGTGCATTAAGCAGTTTCTGTCAGTGTCTTTGCCCATGTGAAATTACATTTAATTCTATTGCAGTTAATCTTAAACTTGCTATTTAAAATCTGTAAATTCAATTTAATTGACTAGTTTACTCTGCAATCTACATTCAAAAGTAAACGGGTCGTACTAACGTTGATTCTCTTTTTAATGAATTAATGTAATTTTCTATACAGCTTTATCGTTTGCATAATTAACGAATGAATGCACTGTCTCAAGCTTTGTTCAGATCCAAGTATCTAGGAAATTTGGTAGCTCCATTTACGCACTTATCCACGCACTTATTGTACAATATTTTTTTAAAATAAAAAATATAATCTAGGTATTGCAACAATTGCAATGATAGCTTAAGGTAATCATTGAGATCGTTATAAATGAGTACAAATTTTAGTTCTCAGTGTTTACGGTCTTTGTATATTTTAACTTTTTATTCTATTCTGACTTGGTATAGTAGTTCAACTTTAACAAACCCACATTGAGGGGTTGCTTTAATACTATCGACCATATTTTTATTTACTATTATGTTTTATCAAAATTGTGCAATGCTTTTATAGTTAATAAAAAGGAGATAAGCCAAAAGTTACAGGTTAAATATATAAATAAGCAGTCATAGAATAACACGATATTAAATATAAAAATATTCAATATCGTCATCAAAGGAGGTTTATGAAGGTCTAAATATATGTGAAGTATATATGTGTGTAAAGAATAATCTACTAATACTTATGATAAAATTCGTAGCAACAAACGCTATCAATGTGAAGCATGTTCAACAACAGGAGCACGTACCGTTTTAACCTTCTCTCGTAGCAGAATAGCTACGCCATAGCCGATATCTACGGCGTAGCTATCCGCACCGCGTCGCGTCGTCTGTTTAGCCATCTCATTTAGATAAAGGAAAATTCAAAATTTCGTTGCTGAGATAAGCTAATGAGAATCATTTTCAAACCATCTCACTAACATATTAAGTTGATTGTTCAATTATTTTGTTGTTTTAAAGTTTACTGTGTTTATGGCCAAATTTATATCATAGTTCTATCTAAAAAAGGATTTTTTTTGTTGCATCATTATACTTAAGAGATATAAAGAATTAAATAATATGTGAACTACGAGTGTTACGAAAAATTTACGACTGTTACTAGTTTTCTCTGTAATAACAATATTAATATTTTATTAATTAGTATGTATTATTTTGGGTACGAATAAAACTATTTATAACACAGACCAACTTATATTTTTACACAAAAGGTACATGGAGTATCACATATTATCTGATAAGTTTATGGCATTCTAATCTGAGTTTTAGCTGCTGGGTGTAAAAAATTGCGGGGATAAGGCAGTAGGATGGTAGATAATATGCTCTCAAATTTTTCTTATACATACATTTAGTACCATATATCCGGGTAAGAATAAGCAAGGCAATTGACGGTTCACAATCATGGTTTAATTTAGTATCAGATGACTTTAACGATATCAAATAATCTGACATTATTCTTTACCCTATACATTAATATATAGGCAATTTTATATTATAATTTATGTGAACGAAGTTCCTAGTTATCGGCAAAAACTTCTAATACAATATCTTACTGCTAATTATTTCCTTTTTTTATTACATGGTTTAGTGGTACAATCTCTACACCTAGTGGCTACAATCTCACCTGATGTTAAGAGACGATGTAGGCCGAGAGGGTGAACACGCTAAGCCTTGTGAAGGGGCTGGTTCCAAGTGTAAGTGCCGGAACACACCTATAGATATTCGACGGTAGATTTGAGGGTAGTAGCTAGCCAAGTGGACATTAGAAAAAGCCCTATCACCATGCTACGGTTTCCTTACGATGTTTTCCGTCACTGAAATCAAAGGCTTATTCCGTGTGGATTCGAACTCACGTCCATTGACGCGGCATCTGTAGACGTTACTAACTGAGACATAATTATTTTAAAAAATACTTTAAGTTAAGACTAATAAAATAAATTAATTCAAATGTATGCACATATGACACATTATTGTCTAAATATGAAAAATGAAAACATTATTTGTGAAACAAATGAATATATTATATTCACGTTAAATATTTATATAGAAGTAAAAAAATTTAATACGAAACATTTTTCGCTTCTTCAAAAATCAACACACAGTCCCGAGATTATATCGCATATCTAACCTACTTAGAAGTATTCATCGTGTGTCGGATTTTGTTTGCGGCCGCCAGTGGGAGCCACTTTCCCGCGGTCCGCTCTGCGATAAAAGCCTCTTTGTGTCGGCGTGTATAGAGCCAGGGAATAACTCTTTCAATTCAAGATTGCACTCTGTTGGATATAGTGTTTCCATGTAGTTTGAATAGTAATATATGTACGATAGGGGAAGACTTAGGATTATCATATTTAAAGTTGACTTTTTTATAGATTCGACAGTAGCATAGCATGTTTGCTAAATTTCTAGACTTCGAAAAAGGTTTCTTCATTTAACTTTCTCTTTAAATATATTCTAGAGAAGTATGCTTTAATTTCTCTTTATCAGAACTAATTAAAAATAAAGGCTTATCTTTGTATTATATTTGCGTATTTCTTCTTCTTCTTAGCCCTTATCCCACCTACGTAGGGTCGGTACAACATGTTTTCTTCTTCCACTCAACTTTGTCAGCCATCATATCAGTAGAGTAATCCCCCCTATAACACGGTAGATTGATTCCGTGTTATAGGAAAACGCGTTGTAGCAGTATTCCCCTATAAAGCGTTTTTACCACCCTGTACAACGCGTTACGTATAAATTATTCACGTTTGACTTTTCTCGCTAATGGAGGTTTAAATCGAATATTAATAAAATACTATATTATAAACGAACAATGTATGTTTTACTAAAATCAAACTACACTAAAAACATTTTAAATATAAAACTTATGCATATGAACACAATTCACACACGTGCGAAACTAATTATGAACTGTACAAATAATTATAAATTTCAAAGTACAGAAATATAATGTGGAAAATCCCCGCGTTATATGGGGAATGCCAGTGTTATACGGGAGGATTGAAATGCCTAATATGAACATGCATTATAATAGGGATTACCGTATTTACTCTTTTTATATACATATAATTTCTCACACAGTCCATCCATATCTTCTACGGCCTTCCTCTTCTTTTACATCCTCTCTTATAATATTTGCGTATTTACACTCTGATATTTTCTTTGTAAATAGTATGTACTTTTATTTTTTCCAGGTTGAACGTTTTGGCCACATACTCATCTAATGTCAAAAGATGAAGTGGCGTGATAAGCAAAGTGGGGGTGACTATTAAGTACAACTGCTGAAATATGTTGGCTGTCATATATTTACAATCTTACGTGGTAAATTACTAAGTTTTATCACCAAAAACCGAATATTAAGGTATATTTAGGATTAAAAACCCTGTAGTAGACACAGTGTACAATTATATTATTAGTGGATTCTCAAATAAATTTTCGGTATTTAATATTTATTTAAAACAGCAAAATATGTTAAAAATATAAATATATTCAATATAAAAAAAGATCATACATATATATGTATATAAATTGATTTTCGCTTTTGTTTGGTTCGATAATAACACCCTACGAATGTTACCGATGATGGTAGTGAAGGACCTTGAATAAGTTTATTTGTTTTTCCGACAGCTCCATTTCCCCAGGGTCCCTCCAATTTATTTAACTATTCGAAAGTTTGAAAACAAATTCTATAGAAATATTATGTTGTTTAAATAATGTTTATTGATATTATGAAATATTTGGTTTCTAATTTCTTATTTAATTGTTTAGTAAGAATTATATTTATTAGTTAATTATTTAGTTAAAAATATTTATTCCACCTATAAACTTAAGTAATCAAAAGCTTAATTTATGTTTTTGTTTTCAAATATCAGTATTAACAACAAGCCTTATCGTTACTCCTAACAAATATTACAAATGCGAAAGTTTGTTTGTTACGCTTTCACGCCTCAACTGCTGAATCGATTATGGTGAATTTTGTTACAGTAATAGATGGGACACTGAAGACGATGATAGGCTACTTTTTCTTTCGGATAACTTATAGAAAGTGAGATAAAGACAGGATACTATATTAGAGGGATAGGAAGGGAACTTTGTCTGTATTCTTTATTGTGACATTCGATTGGCTTCAAACTTTAGAGAATAATTGCTTATAATTTCGAATTTTGTGTAACTTCATATGTACCTCTATTGATCAACATCCTGCAATAAATATTTTGTGTATCGACCGACAACCAGAATTGTGTCAATATTAACGCGAGCGAAGCCCCGGGTAAAAGATAGTAAACATATAAATGTTTACTATAGAAGTTGGTAATTTGTAAATTTACTTAAATATATATATTATGGTCATATAATTCACAAATGAAAAACATAATCTGATTTGGAATACTTATCCTTTTATGATTCAAGGAGCCTAGACGCCTTTGAGAAGCGTACTTTGATGATATTCCAAGAACTCCGGCATTAACTAGTAGCCGCTAAAGTGGTCTGAGATTGGAGTTGGGGTTCGGGCTTCCTAGTCACTTATTTCCCTGAAGGATTCCATGAAAGGTTGCTCTTCTTGGAATTATTTAAAATGTAGATACCAATAAAATATTTAAGATCGACGGATGTCATGTTTAAAATCAAAATCAAATGAATGATACTATATCTATATTTAAAATATATACATAGAAAATTTCGAGATCTTTTTTATTACTTTGATTTTATTCTCAGCTAATCTTTATGTAATGTTAGGTAATCTGTTATTTTATTATAATAACTTTTGACAGAGTTAACTGATTATAATAAAATAAGAACTTAATATTACTTGAGAGTACGGTTATCATTTTCATGGTAACAGTTTATCATAAAAGTTCTACTTTACCAATGAAGCCTGCACAAAAAAATAGACAGGCAAACATTTTTTAAAATGAGGTAAATGTATTTTATTACTTATATTCTTACTCAGTTGTAATATTTTTTTCACAGAATTCCTAAAATTACAGACACGTTAAATCATATCGCCATCGAGAATAGTTTGGATAGTTTGATTAACAATATTTTTTAATAATTGCTTTGAAAAGAATAAGATATTTTTTAATTCATACGTTCATAAGTATGTATATATTTGTTTAAATATGTTTTGAATAGAATCAAAGACTGCTTTTCACTTTTGAGTTCAATTCGCAAATTGATTGGTTGTGTTGCGGTCAACATTTTATTATGTCTATTTAATTCAATAATATTAATAACTGAAATTGTTGTTTCTGCTCATTTCATAGAAATATATTGTCAATAATTGGTAATTGATTTATTGAAATAAAACTAATTTAAATGGATTTATCGCGATTATTCATTGATAAAAGAACATTTATTGATAAAAAGAACATATAGCTGACGTTAAACACCGACGCTCTACGAAGTCTGCAGTTGCTGAACATTCAGAAGAAGGCTCCAAACATTATCTTAGATTCGACAAGCCACAAATCCTTGTCAAAGAACACCGATTCCTACCTAGGATGATTCGTGAGGCTATTCAAAAACATCCAAATTTTAATAGAGAAGATGGTTGGAAGCTAGCACAAGCCTGGGATCCGATTATACATTTAATGAAATCGAAACCCAAAAGACCAATTACCAGACTTCAAGATACTGTGATCTCTTTCTGCGTAGATCGGAACACTATCAATAATAGAAATTAAATTGAAGGTAGACACAGTAACATGAACTTTTCTGGACAACCTATACTTTAGTCCGCCCCGTGACCACGAAGGCTGAAAAGCTTTTGAAACGTCGGGATCAAAATCAATAACTAACCGCAATAAAATCCGTTTAAATTAGTTTTATTTCAATGAATAATATTCGCGTAAACATAAGAAATCAGTATGGTAATTGATTTAATAAATATTATTAAGCATCCTTAAAACTGAAACTAACTGTTTTATCTATCTTGTATAAAAAATTGGATCAACAGTTACGTATTATTACGTTCAAAAAATCATTTTATGTACTTATATATGTGCATATAAAGTGTAACTTGTTAAAAGCGTACATACACTTAGAACACGTTCCCAGGTGGGCAGAAACGTTAAAAGCCGAACCGTGTATAGTAAACCGTGGCCTCACGTGTTTCTAACATTTATCACGGAGTTCACCGCGCATATATTAGGGTTAACTAAATAGCTTAGTCCCACCACATGAAAAAATGGTATAGCTACGTGCTTGCAATTTGTTTAAATTCATGATAGATATTCTTAAAAGATCAAACTTTAAAGAGAAATCGATATAACCACGAATAAATAATGTAGTGATAGAATGGAACATTTTCTTTTTTTATAATGGCAGCTGCCTATGTAGGCAATTTCACCAATGACAAGAGAGAAAGACTTTATTAGCACAATTAACGAATAAAAAGTGATAGCGAAACTTAGAACTATATTTGTGAATGATACATGGAACATTTTTATTAATATTTCCTTTTTATACACTTTACTAGATTTTACGTGCTGCTTCGCTCGCGTCAATATTGATTTTGCTAAACAAATCGAATGACGCAATAAAAGTTTATAGCTCTCTTTACTCCACTTACTATAAGTTTTTCGCAAGAAATAGTAGCTTATCTCTGTCTCCAGGGTCCCATGTATTTCTGAAGTAAAATTCATTACAATTGGTTTAGTGCTTTAGGCGTAAAAGCGTAACAAACAAATAAACTCACTTTCGCATTTATAATATTAGTATGGACTGGAAATCGTTTAAATTTATATGCTTAGTAAAATGTCTCATGATATTTATACTGTAACTAATGATGTTTACAAATAAATACTTTATGTTGAAGACACACTTTTAAAGTGAAACCTTTTATGGAAGGCCTTTGAAATTCTTATCTGCAAACTTTTTGTCTAACGCTCGTCCGAGTAAAACGTAAATAGGATGGATACATAGTGCGTGTGAATATAGTATATGAGCAAAATATTACACACAAAGAATTTTACTATTAACTTAGTGTTTAGTTTACAAACAATTACTAATTTATCAAACTCAAACTATAAACATCCTCCATGACTTTCTTTTTGACTGCGGTACAATTTTTTTTATCTATTTTTTTCTGCTTACAAAATTTATATACCAACTTTTCGACGTCAATATGCCAAAAACAGTTTCCTCAAAACCGCCGCATGTAAAATGTTGCCCTAAAATTCGACCATGGAATTTTACTTTCAACGCGCCTAACAAACTTTTACTTTAAAAAAAGGTAATTTAATATAGAGTATGTTTGTTCGAATACCTGGTAATATAGAAACCTACTTAGAATTGTAATCTATGTAAAAATATTTATGTATATGCACATGTAGATGTATGTTAAAATGTATATTAGTAATATAAGTATTTGTCAAGGTATGGTTACCATTTAAAAATCTAACATTTTTAACACTATTACTATTACTTACAATTTTTGTGTAAGAATGTAACTCTCTTGTAAATGTAAATAAATAAAAAATAGGTTTTGTCTTCATTACGCTTATTTCTCAACTTATATGGTACTTACCAGATGTCTTGGTTAAAACAATACAACGGAGCTAAATAAATGTTATGCATGGTACAGTACGCATAGATGTTTGCGATTTTATACTATTATCAATAAACTTGTGACTGTACCACATGACGTGATTGATAATTGAAAGATAATGGATAGTTGATATTGATAAGCACGGCAAGTCTCAGGATATAAAAATGTAAGTTAGTTAGTTGAATGTTATGATAAGTACTCAAAATATGCTAGAAGGTTATACAATGATAATACTGTTTGCAAAAGATTTCTTCTTCAATTTTATAATTATAAAAACTATCTATTAATACGATAATTAATAAGTAATGAACATTAAGTAAGTTTTAATATTAAATGTACCTATATTTATTTATCAATACTCAGTTAAGTAATGTTTACAAAAAGAGAGCTGTTAAATGTTTTTCCTTTGACGCTAAGCACTAATATAATTCATGGCTAAGTTAAAAGGAGAAACACTAAAACTTAACATTTTACAGTTACTTTAATATAACATGAGCTTCCTTTTAGCAGTTCTCACGGGCATCGTAATTTTAATGGATTTACACTTCACCATTTTTGTATACATTTAGGTTTAAGAACTTTCCTTCCAAAATTTACTTTGTCAGTAAATTCTCGGAAATGAATGAAAATGTAACACAAGTTCATTAATTTTGTCAAATGTTTATTCATTAGTATTATTCTTTTATTCCTCAGTCAAGCATGGTTCAGCATGTATAATACCACGTCGATTCACATAAGTACGAATCCTTGAACTTTCAGTGAAAGAAACCATTATGATAAAACTATATCATAGCAGTTAGGTATTTTTTTTAAATGAAGTCAACCTATTAGGAGTTAAATAATATACATTTTGTATTGATATACCAACCTGGGTTTAGAAAAATGCAGCACGAAGTCTGTTATCGTATAGGTCCCTAGTGTAAAATGTAAAAAAAAAAATTGTGAAAATATATTCATTGCAGTCATAGCTTTCATATGATATTTAATTAACTGTATATTAGCAAAAATAATCGAAGTCAAACCTCAAACCTAAAAGCATAATAACTTTTTACGAATTTCTTAGAAAAACAATTTGTAAAAAAAATATTGAATTTGTAAATTCATGAAATGTCTATGAAAATTTCTATGCCCGTCTATCATTTTTATTATTTGATACTAAGTATGCCCGCAACTAAATTCTCGCTTCACATAATTTTAGTACAGTTCGAATCCACTTACAAAGAGCTTGACCTTTCGTTGAAGGAAAACATGGTGAGAAAACCATATCATGATAGTAGGGCTTTTTGTAATGCTTGCCTGGCTAGTTATCACTCTCAGGTTGATAATCTGCCGCCACATAACAATAGGTGTGTTCCGGCAGTTGCACTTGAGTTCCTCCGCAGGTTTAGCGCGTCCACCTACTTGAGCCGTATCGTCACTTAAGATCGGGTGAGATTATGGCTATATCCATAAACTATGTAAAAAAATACCAGATATAATTTTGTCTCATATTATTTGGGACTAAATTATGAATGTATATTTTTTATCTATAATTTATGGCTTCAGTGCTACATTTTAAATCTGTATATATTCGGCATACCCTGCATCCTGTATATATTGGACAAATTAATGACCGTAGATTTTATATGAGCGGTTGCTATATAGCTTTTTATAACATAAAACTGAAAACTTCATTTTTAATCCGAAATTGATTTCAATTTAATACCTCATCCCATTTTCGAGGACAAACAAACAGACGGAAATTAAAGAACGTAAGTATTCCGTTTTTTTTTTGTATGGGATTCTAAAATTATTTTGCATTAATAATTTTTTACTTGCTAGTTACTATAGTAAAAATACATTGTGAAGAATCACATTCAGAAGTTTTGATGCTGGCAAAAAGCCCTGACAGGAAATGAAGGTTGTTTGTAGGGCGATGCCATTTCCGGACACTGAGCAACGGGTGCTATTAACATGTAGTGCTATCTGCGCCTCCACGACTCGCTGTCATTGTGAAATGTCCTTTTGTGCGCTTCTTTAGTCGCGCCTGTCTCCGGTTTATGTGAACATACCCGTCTGCGCGTGATAGCTTGATTATTAACGTTATGTACGCTTCATGTGAACATACTTGTTTTTGCAACGTGGACATTTGTAACTAACTGATTTATTTTGATCTATAAATATTGTACAACGAACTTTACCTATAATTACAAATTCTCGACTGTTTATACTTTTCGTACAAAACCATAATACGTAAATAACTTGTTTAATAGAAAAAATATTAATCTGCGATTGTTTCAATCTTTAACTTCAGTATATTGCTAATTAAAACATAAGAGAAAAGATCGACCAAGTACTCTAATTATCTGTGTCCTTTTTTTAATCTGTAGACTTCAGGTGGTTCTTTCAGAAAATTCATTTAAATTTCTATTTCATATTGATTCCATTAGAAAATACAGGTTTTTAAGTTTAAATAAACATCAGTACATTTACCTACACTGTAATAAACGATACAATGAAATAAACATTATTTCGAAACTTTAGCATAACATTTTGTATTAATAAAAGTATACATTCTTATATCTAACACATAATTGACATTAAAAATATTACGCACGTGCACGGATTTGATGTAGGCAAAGGGTCTTAACGGAAATGAAGGTTGTCTGTAGGGTGGGACAGTATCCGTTCGGTCTGTACTCCGGACGCGAGAGCAGTTGTGGAACAGAGTACACTATTATATCGTTGCTCTGCCATCTGCGATGCGCTTACATATCTCGCTTTCATTGTGAACTTTCTTTTTGTACGTTGTTTCCTTTGCCTTTACGTTGTCGCAGTTCGTGTCAGCGCTCGCGTCTACACTCATTAAATAAGGCACTCTGACGGACAATTTGTATTGTTTTAAAGGACCGTTGAAAACAACTTTTTCGTTAAACAAACAGCATTAAATTATAAAGTCGCCAGGTGCGAATTTAAAACTCACTACGAAACAAAACTTACACGAAACTTAGTTTCACGTGTGTGACCGTCTCATAGTTTTTACTTCTTAATTTCAATAATAAATGTATCATTTTTCATAAATATAAATAATATTTTTTGTTTCTTGTAGGATCCAACGCAACTACAGTAAACATACCATCTAAGCTGTGTCTTACTTTGGCCTCTGCAGGGATTCAAACATAGGTCCGAATCTCTGGACAATAACTATTCAGCCTACTGCATGCACGATACAGTGATTTTATTCAGTTATATGATACCACATAGTCACTCTATCCCATTGAATAACATACATCACACTGCATTTAACATTTGTGTACCACAGTACATACAGGTACGCTGAGAATGTTGAACTCTCCGCAATCCTGCTGATACTGCCTATACTAAAGTTATTAACTTATAGCTATCATTACATCTACTTTTACAACTGCTCGGTTGTATATAATTAGTGTACTTTATTTATATTATGATAAAAATTTCATTCTGTTAGAAAGAAATACATCTATTCTAGCTGTTGTCCTGAACTTCATTTGCATTTTTCGTATTAACCGCGCGAGATGGTAAAATCCACCTAGTGCATAATCTACAAAATCTAGTGAGTATCTAAATTATGAAAGCAATATGCACGCTACAGTTAAAGTAAATAAATGTATTTGGAGAAAGTATCTTTTCAAGTACCCATAGTTTTTTTTTACGAAATTGTATATACATTAATTTTTTTAATATTGCGTTTTCAGGCGAAAGAAAGAGTTTCCATAACTATTACAAACCTTTAGATAACGTTTACGTATACTTTATGTGCGATATAAACGGCATGACGTGATGTTTTTGGATTCTTATTGGGTTCTGGTTTCATTATATCAGTCACAATGAAGGACAGTCGGCAACTGTTTCTTTACGCATTCCAATGTTGCAATGGTCTCCTAGCATTGAGCGGGAATATACAATTATTTATACGTATACTTAAGCAATTTCCGAAGTAGCATTATCGAAGAATTGGAATAAGGAAACGGGGTATAAAGTATTGAATATCTTAAAACCGTCAAATTATTTGTTATTAACCTAAAAAGTCTGCTGGTTCGTCTAGCATTAAAATTTTATAATGTAACGCACACACGATCGAATAGATATCTTATGAATTGTTACATAACTACTCGGTTAATTCGATATAGTTCCCGGCGGCACTAGTAATGTAGCTTAGTAGAAGTGTAAATAAGTTTAAATGCTCCACAAAGACTTCGATGAGTATTTAATCGCAAGGCGTTAGAAGAACCGGTTTGAAACGGATACAAGGACGGCTTATCGGTCCCGGGTAAAAGCCGCGTGTTGAGGAAGCTGAGGTTATAATACGGGCTTATGTATCCTGCCCGAGATTTACTGAACTTAAATATTCTATTTTCGCCTGTGGAAACGTTGTTACCCATATTTATGTTTATCATTACAACATAGCAGCAGTACTTATATGAGTTAAAATAAATAGAATTCTAACATTGCTGACAAGGCATATGTATACTCCTACAACTTGTATAAACCCGTGGCTCCGCTTAATTTGCTATGAGAATAATGTAATTATTATGTGTTTTATTTTTAATACTATACGAGAGTTAAAAACTTTCGACAGTTATCTATATTAATATTATAAAACGAAAAAGTTTGTTTGATCGGGATAATCTTAGGAACTACCAGTCGGTTATCCAAAATTATTTTTGTGTTTGATAGAGCAACAGTTGAAAATTGCTTTATGCTATTTAACATCACGCTACCACCAATATGAACAAAGCTGTAATGAAAAAAGTTACTAAAACGGGTAAAAAATATTAAATAATTATTAGTTCCACGCGAACCAAGTCGGAACCGAAAATAGTTGAATCGTATAATTTGGTTGGTATTATGTTAATATTTTAATTACCATAAAATGATGACAACTAAGTTATAATTTTGGTGTTTTTTAATATGAAAATCTAAAATATCATGTACCAATTTTACTTTTAAAATATATATTAAATAAAATAACATACGCTTAGCCAATATAATCTAATACATAGTCAAAATATTTCAATACTAGCTGTGCCTGCGACTACGTTCGCGTGGAAATAAAAATATTTAATAATTTTTACCCGTTTTAGTAATTGAAATAAAACTAATTTAAACGGATTTTATCGCGGTTATTTATTAAATTTTGATCCCGACGTTTCGAAAGCTTTACGACGCTCTACGAAGTCTGCAGTTGCTGAACATTCAGAAGAAGGCTCCAAACATTATCTTCGATTCGACAAGCCACAAATCCTTGCCAAAGAACACCGATTCCTACCTAGGATGATTCGTGAGGCTATTGAAATTAAAAAACATCCAAATTTCAATAGAGAAGATGGTTGGAAGCTAGCACAAGCCTGGGATCCAATTATACATTTAATTAAATCGGAACCCAAAAGACCAATTGCCAGACCTCAAGACACTGTGAGCTCTTTCTGCGTAGATCGGAACATTATAAATATTAAAAATTAAATTGTAGGTAGACACAGTAACATAAACTTTTCTGGACAACCTACACCTCAGTCCGCCCCGTGACCACGAAGGCTGAAAAGCTTTCGAAACGTCGGGATCAAATCAAATAAATAACCGCGATAAAATCCGTTTAAATTAGTTTTATTTCAATGAATAATATTCGCGTAAACCTAAGAAATCATTATGTAAACCGTTTTAGTAACTTTTTTCAATACAGCTTTGATCATATAGGTTACATACTCTAAAACTTTCCTCAATAATTGCTCTATCAAATACGAAAATATTTTTTGAAATGCGACTGGTATTTCCTCAGGCATTTAAACAAACAAACAAACTTTTCCGCTTTATAATATTAATACAGAAGATTTATGCAATATATTTAAAATATTTGTATTAATAATAGAATTTATTACTTAAGACCTACCGTAACAGTTCCACAATTCTTAGAATCGACCATTGCCTCAGGCGGTAAGTTTGCTTGAGTTTGAAGAAACTTGGACAGGTTTCATCGAAACAAGGGATGGCATGAACAGATGACGAACACGGTGAGGGAAATTTATATACCTATTCATAAATTAATGAATAAATACGTGAAAGAATGAAGAATTTTAGCTTGCAATGAAAATGTTTTTGAAGAGTTTTGTATATATACAAGTGGATTCGAGTGTCTCTTAAAGTATGTTAATTAATATGATTAATATGAATATGAGTTTATTTCCCTTTAACGTCTTGACTACTTTATTCTCATTTTCTTATTGTGTTTTATTATGAATTTATGCATAAACCTTTTCAGATATAAAAACATAACATACATGACACGTTTTATCCATAAAAATAACTGGTGGGTCACTGGGTTGCCGGGATATAATTTAAGAAAATTTTCTTGCCTGGTTATCCTTTTTCTTATTCAGCCAATCCAACACAATGGACATGCGTTCAAAAAAACCGCTTCAGGTGTGGCATTTACTCTCATCGTTCGCGCATCTACCCTAATTAAATCAAATCAAAAAACTTTATTCAATTTAGGCCTCAGGAAGGCGCTTGTGAACATCAAAACCACCACTGGTTTAGAAAATAGCCCAGTCATTGAGAAGAACTAGAAAAAAATATAGCCTTTTGACACCAAAACCCGTTTGACATGATCCTTAAACTTA
The DNA here is from genome assembly GCA_039707435.1 of Actias luna. Taxonomy (NCBI): domain Eukaryota; kingdom Metazoa; phylum Arthropoda; class Insecta; order Lepidoptera; family Saturniidae; genus Actias; species Actias luna. The sequence goes on from JAZHAC010000003.1 coordinate 6,056,111, forward strand.
CTATCCGCCAAATTGATAATGTGCTTTGCGACTTTGTTATAAAACTTAACACTATTGCTTATAAAAGTTTTACTGGTTTTAAGGAGTCTATAATGTGGGGTGAACATTTGTGTCACAATTTCTAGTATTTAAGTCAGGTCGATTACACAGTATTACGGTATAATAGTTAGCTCCGTCGTGGACGGCATCGTTGTCCCGTTTTTTCTCGTGTGCCGCTTTACAGTGCAAGGATTTGGGATACCCGAGAAGCTCGACTGGGAGAGGAATTTATGTCTATCATCGTGAGCCACACCGTTACTTAATATCACTTCAGATCGTAGCCATAAGCCTAAACCTATAAACTATATAAAAAAAAATATTTTTATGGTTGTGATCCAGTCGAATAAAGATCCATACCAAACTACTTACGTGAAAATTAATTAATGAGTAAGCAATACGCCTGCTTTCGAAATTATTACTTACAAACTATATTTGCAACTTCATTCGCGGGGCACTAAATGTTATTTTTCTATTTCTCGTAAACAGTTCTTGGTGAAAAAATCTACTGCGGGGCTGCTCATACCCTAAGCCTACTCATTTGTTCGAGGGGTATGCCTAGTGAAGGAAGTGGCTTTTAAGTGCAACTGCCGAAATACACCTATAGGTATTTAGTAATCAATTTTCAAATTGAGGGTTGCAGCTAGCCAGAAAGCGATTAAAAATAGCACTAACGCCATGCTATGGTTTCATCGCGATGTTTTCCTTCACCGAAAGCTAAAGCTCATTGCATTGATTCGAACTCATGTCCGTTGACGCGGCGTGTGTACAAGTTACTGCTGAGCTATTGTTGCTTCAAATAATTATAAATAAATCCACCACAGTTACTTCATTTCGGTTTCTCATGTTTTGGAATCAGTGTGTATTCAGCTGCTATGTAGCTTGCTGGCCGACATGACAATAGTTACCATCTTTGGTATGCCGATTTTTTCTGTGTTGGGTATTATTTGTTGCTTGTACTGTGCTTATCATCAGAATCCGTTAAGTCACTTAACTGTGCTAGTGTTTAACTATATATCAAATAGCTATTTTTAATTTTATCTCAGTAGGTAACATGTAATGAAACTTTAAACATTCTTTAAAGTAGGTGTCTAGATGTTATATTATGTTGCTAACGAGAAAACTGGGATACGACGTATTTGTTATAAAGTTTAACGAAAGTAGAACGGCATAAAACTCGCAACATGATTGTAGGTAGTTAATAAACAGCTTCTATAGTCGAGAGATTTTACATCAAATATAAAGAGTTACTTATTATATACGTGTATATTAGGTTTGAAAATAAAATGTTATTCTTATTGTAATTATAAATGCAATTTTATTTGATTGAAAGCGTCAAATTTGGGGATAAAAAAACAGTGAAGATTAGCGATTTTCTATAGCAGAGGCTGCCAATCTTTTTCAGTTCGTGGCTCACATAACATACATGTTTACAATTTTATCGCGCCGCTGTAACCTATCTAGCTGGTCTAAATAGATAGGTACAATGATACTAGTTATGTAAATAGGCATACAATTTAAAACATCCAGATTAACTTCTAACCTGTTTATTTATATGAACATAAAGTTAATAGTTTACGAGCACTTAAGTATATAATTAAAATGTTTATTTCCCGCGAACACTTAAGTTTAAGTTTCGGAGAATGGTAAAGTGAATCGCTTCACGGCGACCTTCTTCGCTCTCTATGGCGCACCAGGGCGCCGCGGCGCACGCCCTGGGAGACCCTGGGTTGGTGTGTTCCGAGTTCTTATAAAACAATATCCTACAATAAAATTGGTATACATATATAACTAATCCGACAAGAAATATCAATTTTTCATTTTCCTAAAAAATAAATGTCCACCCGTACTAAGCTGGGACGGGCCCCTAGTCAATAAATAAGTTAAACGATGGATATTTGTGCTGATGATGCTTTCGAGTATATTATAAAGATTTACAAATAATACATCCGGTTTATTATCGGAATTAGCCTTTATATAATTATACCTTGTCACTCATGGCTAAATAAAAGTAACCTTTATAATATACTTTTTTACTAAATTTCGAATATTTGCAGTAAATTTTACATGTAGAAGCCGTTGACACTGTATTATAGAAAAATTTCTTTATTATTATGACTTCACAAACTTCTCGACCAATGGTAGTGCATTTATAGTCATATTATACTTTTAAAATTTTTATTACTTTTCAACTGTTTATAATATACTAAAAAATGACTAAAATTTTTTAAAATAGATATTTTTTTTTATTTCTTTTGTTTTTCTTTTAAAATACCCATTTCTGTGTTCTTTCGATTTCGAGTGTAAAATTTTGACAGTGTTTTTTCAATTAATGAATACCCACGAATTGTCGTCAGGCTTTATATCAATAATAAATATGTCTATAAAATATGGGATGCAACCTTAGTTTTGCATTCGTTATTAATAATATGCATAATTAGCAAAAATTTATTTTTATTTAGTTATAAAAATTCAGTCATATCATTATTGAAGTTTGAAAAAAAATTGTTAAGATGAAAATTGGTTTTGATAACGTCAATTTGGTTAAAAACGAATGTTAGCAATGTTTAATACATTTGATTCTTATGTTAAAAAACACCAATTTACACATTTATTCATCTCTTATACATTTTCCCCAAAGAGTTTTTGACTTTAAATTCATATGCAGCTCTATGTTCTTTTATACGTACATAATAATAACGTTGAAATATCGCCTTTCAGTATAAGCTATAGATATCGACAAAACCTTATGGAATTAATAACGAAAGTCGATACACGCCGCTTTTTTTTGCTCAGAACGTGTATATAACTTCGTGTTGCTTGGTACGATAGACAGATAATTCATATAATTCAGTGTGTCATTGCCTTCTTCTCGGTTCTTCGAGTTCGATTCACTAGGTTAGATACTCGCGTCATTCGCTATTTAGGTAGGAAGGACGCACAGTACAATCTTGTCTCGCCGCGTTGCACAGTACAATCTAAAATAAGTTTTTTTATCAGATCCCTAAGGGGATCAGTTAGTTTAGATTTTTACTTTATTTTATTATTACTATAACGTTCTCTCATAATAGCTAGTACCGCGTTCGTTTTCTCTCGTACGCGATTCGGCAACAGCCCAAGCCGAGGTTCGGTCACTAGTGACACCCTTGTGCGAGTTGCCCCGCGGGTTTGAGCGCCTTCCGCGCTCGCCCCTCTAGTTCAGGTGAAGCTGTAAAAGCCCCTAAGGCAAACAGTGTAGGTCCTTTCGAAAAAAAAAAAAAAAGTACGATAGACAGAGTGTGTAGAAGTGTCACAGTGCTAGGACCGGTCTCATTAGTGTTACTACGGTCTATTTAGCGTTAAATCGGATTAGGGGTTGTTAGATTCTCGATCGTCACTAGGACCTCGCTCTTTGTCAGGACTGCGCTTGTTCTCTCGTTGATTGATATAGGTACGGTTGTCTATTTTGATAGTTATGCAGAGCTGTCACGCTTCGATGTTATGCAGGAATGTCTCGCTTCGATGTTATGTAGGACTGTCTCACCTTAACCGATATAAGTAGCGCTGTCTCACTTTAATAGATATGGGAAGGGCTGTTTCACTTTGACAGATATAGGTAGGCTCTCTCACTTTAACAGATATAGGTAGCGTTGTCTCACTTTAATGGATGTAGGTAGGGCTGTCTCACTTTAACAGATATAGGTAGGGCTTTCAAATTTTGATAGATACAGGTAGGGCTGTCTCATTTTTGAACGTAGGGTTCCTCTCTCGTTCTTAGGTAGATAGATACAGGTAGGGCTGTTCCATTATCATAGATATAGGTAGGGCTTTCTCATTTTGATAGATACAGGTAGGGCTGTCTCATTTTTTAACGTAGGTTTCCTCTCTAGTACTTAGGTAGGGCTCCCCTATTCCTCTATCGTTGACTAGGTAGGGCTCCTCTGTCGTTGACTAGGTAGGGATCATCTGTCGTTGACTAGGTAGGGCTCCTCTGTCGTTGACTAAATGGGGCTTCTCTCTCGTTGATAAGGAAGGGCTTCTCTCTCGTTGATTAGGTAGGGCTGTCATGTTAGGTAAGGCTTCTGTCGTTAACTAGATAGGGTTGCTCTCTCGTTGATTAGGTAAATCTCATCTGTCGGTGACTATAGGGCTCCTCTGTCGTTGACCTCTCTCGCTCGTGTTGATTAGGTAGGGCATATCTTAAATACCCTAAAACAACATTGAGAAGCTTGTACAAAATTGGTCGCTTCAGTGCTCAAGAAGTGTCGAGCTGTCATTACAACCAAAGAACCCGCAACCAAATATTTTGTTATGACTTTGTCAGGAATCTTTTATAATGCAGATTATTTTAAACCCAATAATATATTTTTTATTTCTTTAAAGCTAATCGAGTGTCTTCTTTAGATACATGGCCAGATGTGTGTTAATTTATCTTCCGACCAACCTGAAAATATCGTCTGCCCCTAGGTCGTCGTCCGTTTGAAAAATACCACAGGATACCAGCTTGCAATGTCCATAAACAATTATAGCACATGTTTTTTATTTGTAAAAAAAAAAGCTTAACTTTAAGTATGTTGAGTTAATATTCGCCAGTAATAAAAATGCTTCGATTAGATTACTTGGTATATAATCTATAAAAGCTAGTGTTCAAAATAATATATTTTTACTACTTTAAATCACACACACATTTACACATTTACACAACCTTTACTGTTTCGATCAAGCTTTAACGGTCGACTTGAAGTATAGGGATTACTTTCCAACATCTGCATGATCTGCTTTATAAGTTTAATATTGAATATTTATTTATGTCGTATAACATTTAACCTAATTAATAAATTATGTCATTATTTGATTCTATCATTATTGAGGTCTGATATCACGTTAAAGTTTGCTTTCATGGTGCTCTTTGCCAACGCTTATTTCGCGTAGAGAACCCTGCCTCTGGGCTATCATCCTTGATGCCCTCTCGTAAAACTAAATACTAACATATCACGTAGAACGATGAGAGTATACGGGTCAACAGACAGCCTCTCAGCTCCAATTTGCAAATGTATGACATAACGAACCTCTTCATTCATTTCTATATTGAGATTACGGTGAAGCTCTAATTCCGGATCCCCGAGCGTATGGTTCTGTTATGATAGGGACAATATAGGGAATTTCATTAATTCACCTTTCAGATCACTTGTCAAGATACAAACAGTAGAATGCATTTAGCAACGCATACTCTTGCGCATGCATTCCAACGGACAATATTATTTTTTGCTTACACGATTGATTCGTTTACTTTCCAACTATTATAGAAATTTGGTTGCCCCATTAACATTTTAAACTAGTTAGTAATGTTATAATAATACTCGCAGATTCCGGCTTTTAGAATATTTTATTTAATGTTAATTAATGAAACTTCTTTTGGAAGGGCTTTGAATTTCTGACAATTCTTTAATTTCTGAACTTTTTTGTGTGACGTAAAGTCGACCTGAGGCGACTAAGAGAGCGAGAGAAATATAGATATATTTCACTTCTGCAGTGAGGTCTAAAGCACACACTGTCGATTTTTTTCTTAATCGAAGCATAATAGCTATTTCCAATGTATAATATTCTTTCAACACAGTTTAGTTATGAATCTTTGAAATTGGTAAAAACTATTTATACTTGTAAAGATAATACAATTACAATCAAACATATTTTGCCTAATAGATACTTTTGACAAACTTTTTTGTGTGACGTAAAGTCGACATAGTGTAATAGTAGAATAATCCACGAAATAAAAATAGAATAATATAACTTCCGAGACACATAATGAATATACATAAATAAAATGAAGTTAACGACATATTTCCTGGAAAGTTATTTTATTTGCAAAAGTGTTTTGCAGTTGCCAACTAGAAAATAATCCCGCCAAAGTCTTAAGCAGCAGCTTTTAGGTGTTCACAAAGTTGAGAATAATGATACTAGGGTTTTTGTATAAAACTTTTGCAGGATTGTTCAACATGAAACATTAAAAATTTTGCATAGTTTAATATATTATTAAACATATATAAACTGTTCGATGAGTGTTGTCACCAGATGGTTGACCAAAAAACTCGATCGGAGAATTACCATTGCTATATAATAAGAACAATATTGCCAGACTTTTTTATTATACTTATTTACTGTGATTAAAAATTAATAAAAGACAAAAAGTATATTTTTAAAAACAATTTAAATGTCAGACCAATAGCAAATTGGAGTTTAATTCATGTTATTTAATATAAAGCGGGATTCATTTAAATAGAGATTAGACGAATTGATCTCTGCAAAACATTAAGTGTGTTGCTAAAGTTTTTGTTTTCAATAAAAAATTGATTACTTTTAATTACTTTTTAATGCCTTTTTATATCTTAAGATGAAGACCACTAATTTTCTTTATTTGCTCGGATATCGACGAGGTGACAAACGATTTATTCTTTCTATAACTAGGAGGAGAGTTCAGGTACAATAAATGACGGATGATGGAGAGTGCTTCGGAGTTCGGAAACTAAGCAGCAACATTGGCAGTATCAGCAATGAAAGTTAGGAAGATAAAAAAGCTTTTATCCTGATTATAGTCTTTTGACACGATGTTCGTCCACTCTAATGATCGTAACGCTTCAACCATTAGAATAAAATTGTGTTAAGGTAGTATATTCAGCGGTATCTACTTCCAACCAGAACCTTAATCCATCAAATTTATAATAAAGGTTAACATAAAAATGATTAGGGTTAAATTTATACGTTTATATTTTCTTCAAGACATTTTTGTATATAAGCGAAACAGCGATGAGACATCGTCAAAGAAAAGTAGTAGGAGAATAAGTAGCCGTTCGTAGTTATAAAGTTGAAAATAATGATACTAAAGTTTCAGTAAGCAACTTCTGCATAGAACGAAAATATATTATTGAAATAAGCACGTTAAATAAAAATAATTTATTAATTGTTCCTGTACATTAATAATATTAGTGTGCTTAATAAATGGTTATATACTTTACCTATTAGTGATGTGTATATCTTTGTGAGAAGAATATTGGTAGTAAAACTTTCGTAGAGCGTTTGCTATAAAAGGTATTGATAATAATATAACGTATTATATTATATGCTACGGTTTTACGTACCAACCATTGAATGATGACAAAGTATTCAGTATATATGTAGATGCATGAGTGGATCAAGGGATCAATAGTAAATGTACCCAAAAAGATTAAGCCAAAAATATAAGGTAAGTGTACAACAAATAAGTCATTCTTTATTACTCTTTCGAGAAGCGTTTATAAATTTCAAACCGATATTTCTTTGTAACTTAGGGTACAATTTATATTAAAGAACTCGGAGTTGTTAGAATGTTTCAATGTTCTATTGAAAAGAATAATTTGCATTTCAAATAGAATAAGGGATCATATAATCTCTGAAGATAATCAAGATATTATACTATTCGACAAGGAATACTCATGTGTTGATTTACCACTAAATAACAGAACAAGACCTTAATTATTGTAATAATAAAAAATGATTTTAATATTAACATGTAAAATTTGTCAAAATTTATATTTCGTTGTGAAGATAATTCTAAGCAGCAATTAAACAAACTACTCCCTTCTCTTCTTATATGTTAATATAGATTTTGTAACGTTTGATCATTACCTTATTCATTATTAATTAAAAGTGGTATAAGTGTATAAACATGTACGTATGTGTAGAGAATTAGTCAACTTTCAAACACGGCTGCCCGAAAGTTGCCAGATGACTTTCATTAAATAGTTGTATGCTTAACTGTTTAGATAATTAAACATCACGATATTCTCTTTTACAAAGTTTTAATTAATTATTGCAACGTACAATAATTTGAAGACTGAAGTATCTGTAACAATTTTAGTTAACTGAATATTAAACTAACGTTTTATAATCGGTTACTCAATATATCTATGTAAAGTAAAATAATTCAAGCATTATTGTGAACTCAAAGGTAAAATTTTTGTTCTCAACGAATTTTATTATTAACTTTTATGTTATAGGTAGTCTTAGTTGCTTTTTTAATTATTTTTTTCTTTAAAGTGTTTATGCGTTACAGTCGAAATGATCAAAAATTATATGAAATTATAAGACCTTAAGCAAGTTATTTACGGTAATGATATATTTTAAACTTTCAGAGACATTCAGTTACGAAACACACTGGACGTATATTAAAAATTTATGCACTATTGATTATATAAAGCACAAAATATACGCTTATCTATAGTGATTAGCATTAGTTCTTACAATATATATCTCTGTTTAAATCGATAAGGACGCAGCCCGTTATTTTATTGCATATTTTTACTAAGAATATTGTTTTACCATCCGTTGTCGGAAATTTATTTCGCGAAAGTACCAAGTTGCCGGTCGTTGTTGGCTACTAAGTTACTTTAGTTTTGCACTCAATAGTGGAGTCAACTGACTGTTAAATATTAAACTTTATCGAGCTTTAGAATATTTTCGTTCATAAATATAATATACGGAATATACTATTTTATTATTTTTTGACTACTAGACATTTTTAAAATGTCTAGGTAAAATTATGACTAGTTGTAATAATTAAAAAAAATGTCGACAAATCATCGACGATTGCCACTACTCAAAATCCATGCCCCTCGGCAACTTACCTACACTAATACACGACTAGGCAAAGGAATCACTGTGACGGGTTTATAATATGGTAGTTACGATCGGATTGGACGTTGTTGGCACGTTTTATTTCTAATGTTTCAGGACTAGTGTATATTAGTCTGTTGAAAAGCTGTAGACCGTCTTTACAGTAACCCAGATGATTTTTTGATCTATCGGTGCTCGACACTCTTTTTGATTGTCAAGTTCTTATCATTGGGTAAAGTACTGTCACTTTGCTATGGTACTATATAAAAACACGATTTTTTGAATACTCGTCTCATAAGGTGAGTAGAGTTTAAAATTAGATAAGGTAAGATAAAATATGAGTTGTTAGCCAAAAATTATATTCAGTTCACGTTAGTTAAAACAATAAATATTTCGCTACTATTAAGATTTGCAAGTAGATGCATTTTATTTTGCGACATATGGTAATTTTAAAGTAGGTTTATTTTCTTAACTAACGTTGCTAATACTAAAGCTATCTGAAGTAAATAGAGTGCTGCTAACTAGTTACCAATTCAAGTTGGTAATGTTATACGTGTGAATATGTAAATGTGAAATGTGGATATTATATTTAGTGTCTTGATTCTTACAATAAGTCTATAGTTTTATAGCGGATTGAAATAAATCGTACATAAAACAGTAGTATAGTGGAATAATATTTAAAAAATATAAATTTCGTACATAGGTATAATATCATAGTTATAAGCACAAAAGGCTTCTAATACCGGGCTCTGTGGATCTGAAACAGTACAGTTGCGGTCGCTGACATAGTTGAGTTGATGTGGTAATGTTAAAACTTGTAATACATAACATTTGCTTTGCTATATTTACGCTATTTAATAGTTTCAAATAATATATGAAATATTTAAGTTTAGCTGACATTAGAATGTTTCCTAAAGACGGCATTAGCTAGCAAGAAAGGTATATTTAACAAAAAAGGCATTTATCTTGTGGTTAGGTAAGTGGTGGTGGTGGTTAAGTGTGGTGGTAAGGTGTTGTTAATGCTTTGGGCGTTACAAAGCTGCGATAATTGCTTATTATGCCATAAACTTGACTGCCAACTCAGTTATATAAATATTTACATATGTATTGTGAGTTGTTAAACATTGAAATTATTTAACCACTTATTTCGAGTTTTCTTATAATAATAGTTGTACGTAGTTTAAGAAACAACTAGGTACTGTCTGTGTTTTTTTATTATGGTATTATTAAACCAACCTTGTAGTCATTATTTAATTACTTGTTTTGCGTATAATAAAAATATTAGAATGAAAATCTAGATTCTTTTTTAATCTATTTGAACCACCTTAAACACGATTTTTATATTAACCATAGACCGCGGCTTAAATATTGGTTGTACGTTTTGCTCTATTCAGAGCAATTTGTATCTTTTTCTATAGCGAAAATGACACCTCTACACTTATAATTTTGTATATAATAATAGCGCAAAAATTTAAAGTAATTGTGCGACTGACTATTTTCTACACTTGCCTCAAAGTCCAGTGAACTTGTATAAGTTAGGTAGTTAGTAACAAAGTAGTCATTTAAAAAAATAATATTTTCCTTATAATATTTCTAAAACTATATTCTAGCATTATATAGCATGAAGTGTATATCGGTCTTTAACTAGCGCTTATGTCATACTCGTAATGAGACATGTGATTACCGCAAAATTTGCTCAGTATTTTGTATTGTGGTGTAACTGATGACCGTACTTAAGTTAGAACGTATTCCATTGTGTTTCAAATTTAATTTTGTTTAATTTAAGTAATGTATGTATATACTTTTTAACATAAATTATTGTAAAAGACAGTTGACATATAATATTTAGAAACATTTAAGTATTAAATATTTTACTTCGCTTTATTCTGACTCTGCAAATAAATGCACAAATATTTAAAAAAATTCATGTATCTTCATGAAATACGTATTACTTAATGTATTTACGAATTTTGCATTGTGCTTTCTTGTTTTATTTATTATAATCAATATTAATTAATACCTAACTAATAGTTTACTACGATAAACAATGCAATTTTAATACAAAATCGTAAATACGAAAGTATTAAAAAAATTGTGAACAATAGAGGAGTGAACAGGCATATTTTAGATTTGCACGCTCCATCGTCGGCCTCATCTATGCTTACCACCAGGCATGATTGAGAACAGGCGGAAACTTAAAATGTAAAAAAAAAACTGAATAAATGACACTAAAAATGTTGAAATATATAAAGAAGCATTATAGTTTATTGCAAATATAGTACCTTAAACAGAAGTTTTTTGGTAAATGTCTTTTATATTGTTGAACGAAAAAAACTGCTCCATTAAAAGCAAAAATAAATATTAACGTGAAATTTCGCGCTCCCAAAAGCTTCTGTTATTACAGGTGAAACGTTATCATTGTGAATTCGGATAGCGCATTAGTGGAATTAATGTTTCGCCTTTCAACTGTATATCCCGAAGCTTACAAAACCCAAACTCTTTCTGTGTATTGATCGCGTGAGTGTCGACAGTGTTCAGGAACAGCATAAATTTCTAGCGAAAGGAAATTAAAGTGATTGATGTCGAGTTTTATTATTTTTAACTGATATTAAAAGATGTAAATCGATACAATAGCCTATGTATGTGGTGCATAATACACCAGGGATTTGTATGAATTTGGATAAATGAAAAAGAGAACTGCCTTGCAATGTGCTGAGCGGTGCTGATTGACCTTTGCACTGAATTATTTGTCTTTGTACACTTTAGTTTTCACTTTACTACATTGTCGCCACAAAACATTGAGCTGGCGCCGGTTTAGTATATTTATTGTTTATATCAGCACAGAGTCCGTGCTTACTTTGAACTTGCACTGTCATTCTGTCATAAGTTATGTGTCAACGAACAATAACAAATTATGTTACCCGCGCGGGTGCGTTTTATTTCATCATGTCATTCTGGCGTGATTACTATGTGTTTTCTATGACTAAGTTCCACTTTGCGTTCACAACGCTTATGCTCACAACCACATTTTATTCTCGTTTTACTGCTTATGAGTGTTGCAAACATTAATTCAAGTGGAATAGGTTGTGGGTTGTTTCAAGTCTTGTGGCAAACATTACAGATGGTGACTTTGAAAAAATAAAGTAGAATGTGAAAGAGGTTAAGTAAATTTGTAAATTTTTGCCATAAACTTAAACATTTATTGGTAATTAATATATATATTAAAAAAAAAAACAATTTATTTATTTGTTTTTTGCTAGGTTATGTTTTTGACACATTGCACCTTCGTACAAATAGTGTCACAAATTAAACAAAAACAATCTCTATAAAAAGGCGTTTAAAATGTATCCTACTCTTATGTTTTACTTTTCAGAGTCTTCGTTTACAATAAAACGGTTTTCAGCAAGTTTAAAGTTTGCTTTAAGCTACAAAATAACATTCTTCATATTCTAAAAATACAATAATACAACAATATTCATTCAATTTTTTTTATGAGTTTGTGACACTTTTTAGCGGATTTGTGATATGAGGGAAAATATATAATGATACTAAACTTATAAAACATAATTATGCTTGTACCTGTGTTGGACTCTGTTATCCTGGAGAACTACAACGTTATCATTTCTTGCCATTTTTAATTCATGAATTTTGCGTCGAATTTCTTAGCATCTATTACGATCCACGGTTGGAAATGGTTATTGTTGTCATATGGAGGCTGGAGGCATATTTTGTACGTTGTGAATGCCTACGTAGCCTATGTTCAAAGTGTCAAACTCAATGATCTTTTTATTTTAAGACAGAACCTACGTTCTAGGCACCAAACTGCGAGGAGGGTATTAGACATACAATTAAGTGATGTAAAGTACACTCAGATTTATGACAAAAGTGGATCACACAAATTCTTTCTACGTAGAATTCGAAACGCACACTCGTCGCCGTAGCAGCTGTGAGACGACCACTGAAATTATAATAATTTCAACTCAACCAGAATGTTTTTGATTACCTACGGAGAGAGTTTTGAAATTTAATATTTTCTGGCTAATGTAAGCTTAATATATACCTTTTAAATTAATATATTAATAATTCTTACGAAATCGTCGTTTGCTATCCCATTAAGAGAAGTTCCAGAAAATTAATGCGCAGACAGAAACATAGGCTTACTTGTTAATCTTCAACGGTCCTCTGGACCCCGTCCTTTAGATTATATTAGGAGATTTGCTTTGAAAACGTTAAGACATAATATTAATTATTATTATTGCTCAGTAGACCATGTACCGTATAGATAACATAAATAAGAAATAGTATTCGTACTAATTTTAGTAAACAGGTAGGGGATAATGAAAAGAAGCGATTACAGTGTGTTAGTTGTATATCGTTCAATAACATGCGATTTTTAAATATCTATATTGATCTTTAGTTTGACTAGAAATGTTTTTTAACATATATGACTTAAATTCCAGATATTTTGTATTTACGGTTTTAACACGAAATGAGCTTTTTCTATTTTTTATGATATTTATATACGAAAAGTTATGTCATTGAAATGAACAAACAATTGAAGTGAATTAAACAAGTATATGTTAAGTACATCTTTTTTTGGAAAGTACCGAATTAATTAATAAATAACTTAAATAATGCTAATAATATTTTATGGGAAATGTGAATTTTTACACCTTAGACAGTCAAATGCCACCGTTACAGAGTTGCTATAGCGGCGATCGTGGAATAATAAAAAAAATAATTTCCCTCCACAATGCTGTTACATACCGTGTAAATGGCACGGCCGGATTGGCAGCAAAGAGCCCGTAGGGGTGGTCTTACACTCCTAGATCCTCACCAATACCGAGGAAAAGAAAACTCTCACTAACCTGATGACGTGCGAGGTCCCAGATAATGAAGTAACGACGATAAAATCCAACGCAGCGTCGTCTGCAACGCACACATATTTGGTTTCAGCTTGTTATGAATGCTCGGGTAAACCCCAATAACATAGATGAAGGACCCGCCCGGCAGATATATTTATACAGAATTTCTTAAAAAGAAATGCTATTTTTTCCATATATTTGCACATAAAATCTATGCATTTCTCCAGCTGTATTTTTTATCTTCTTTACAAAAATAACAAATAGTTTAGAAAAATCCAAAATGCACCCTCATAATCTCTTTTTTTTTTGTTTATTTAATAACAATTAAATCGCATTGAATCAGACCGAGAAAATTAATAGGATTCTATTCCTAATAATACTGAAGCGTAAGAAAAACAAAAGACCCGATTAGTAAAGTATTTCGGTCGTAATCGTGATAAAATACGGGATTCGCACATACGGACACACGGACGTCCAAGACAGAACTTTTTTAAACAGTATTTTAACTTGTTTAAATAACAAGAATAGCATCAAAAACATGTGTCTTTTCTTGATATTTGTGTGTATATTATTTTACAAGTGCAATATATGATAAATAGAGACATTTTAGGTTTGAAAAATCTTTTTTTTTTGCGTGAAGTAACACTAGGACCCACCTCAACGCTTCGCTTATGAGGCGTGGAATTGACGGTTGCCATGGACACGCTTCGAAACATTCTGTTTTTGAACTGTGTGTCGGCACCAAAGAGGTCGGCCACAGACAGAATGACCTCATATACCCGCCATTAGTGATAAGAAATCCAGCGGCCCAAACAAATGTATTCGTGTTATATGGTACTACTTGTAACAAGTAGACACTCTATAATTACTGTATTTATATAACATTAACTGTAATAAAGTCTTTTAGTGAATAAAAATTGTATCGCTAAAACATGTAACGAAGTCAAATCAACTCTTTTAGTTACTTCTGAATAAATATCAAACTATAATACTTACTAATATAATAAATGCAAAAGTGAGTTTGTTTATTACGCTTTCACGCCTAAACCACTGAATCGATTATAATAAATTGTGGTATAGAGATAAACAGAGAACTTGAGACGATGATAGGCTACTTTTTCTTGTGAAAAACTAATTACAAGTGAGGTAAAGAGAGGGCTAAACTGTGTAAGAAATTTTTTTATTGCGTCATCCGTTTTGTTTGACAAAAACATTATTAATACGAGCGAAGCTGCACGTAAAATCTAGTACTCAACTATACATATTATTAAACTACTATTAAAAGTATCTCCATGAATATTTCAAAAATTCATACTATCTACTATTTAAATGACGACTGTCTGCATATAATTATTCGTTCGCCCTGGTATAGCTGAAACCGAAAAGCGGTTCAGTCCGGTAATAACCGGTATGAGGCGATTTGAATGCAACCGCACTCGCCGTTCATGTGCAATTAAATGTTTCCACTCCAATGGAGCTTGGAAATGAGACAAATCGTCAGCTCTTTGTTTCAAAGCACTCACAATTGATGGTTTTCAGTTAAATAGTGACATAATAACAGAAAATCTAATTTAATTTCGCATAAAAATATTAAGAATACTTTTTAATATTATACAAGACTAGCTGTTCCCGCGACTGTGTTCGCGTGGAATTAAATAAGATTTAATAATTTTTTCCTGTTTTTGCAATTATTTTCAATACAGCATTGCTTCTACTGGTGGTAGCGTGATGTTAAATAGACTAAAACCTTCCTCTATGAAATACAAAAATAATGTTTTTTTTTAAATCCGATTGGTAGATCCTAAGATTAGCGCGTTCAAACAAACATACAACCAAACAACTTTTCCGGATTATAATATTAGTATAGACGAACACTAAATTAAGTCGACATGATTAGTCTAGTGGTTTAAATGGTTGCCTGATCGCTGCTGCCATGTTGGATGCAGTGGGTTTGAAAATCGCAAAGGCAAATTATTTGCAAATGTGATTGATGCACGAATAATTGTTCTAAATCTGGATTGTACTTCCATTAAGATTATTGTACTGAGTCCTTAAGCAGTTTATAAAAAAAGTGCATTTAAATGGTAAATAAATAAGTATGAAACAATTTAATTACAAACCAAGCAAATCATGTATTACAGTAACTAAACTGGCAATATGCCATAGGTATAGAATTATTTTACACATAAACACACATTATTAACAATTTTTTCGATAAAAAAGTTTAGCGCACTGACCCTAGGTTTAATAGTAGGGGTTACAATAACTTTGTCATGATCCGGGTTAATCATTATTGTCATACGTCTTTACAAGTAAGCGTATGATTTCAGGCCGTTATTGTAATCATATTATCATCCACAGTGAAGATTCATGAAATAGCATCATATTAAGCAAGCCTTATTTGTAAACCATATTTTACTCTATGATACAATATATATTTTATAAATTTAGGTTTTAAACGGTTTTGTTATTTATATAGATAAAATATATCAAATATCATTGTAGCTATGCGCGCGACTTTGATCGCGTGGAACAAAAACTTATTTAATATTTTTTGCTTGTTTTCGTAGCTTTTTTCAATACAGGCTTGCTCCTATTGGTGGTAGCATAATGTTAAACAGCCTTTAGCCGTTCTCGCCTCGATTATCAAATACAAAACGATTTTCTGGCGGGTAGTAGTACTCATCTATTCAGTATTAGTATCAGCTGCTTCAAACAAACAAACTTTTCCGCTTTATAATATTAATATACATATATAGTTTAGCTTGAAGAAATAACTTGCGAAACCACCGGCCCAACTTGACTGTTATAAACCTCCTAAAGTAAATATTTCTGGGTGTCTCCATATTACATTTATTATCTCCTGTAGTGCCACGTGTACTGCCATTATTACGTAATGGTTGTTTCTCACATCAATAAACGAGCGGAGAATAAACTACAATGTTAGCCTAACGTTATTTAATTGTGTTAACTTAATATTGTTTACATAGTATATTAACTTAATTTATTTTCTAACCAAGTTCACCAATCGATTGTACTTAACATGAAAGTTGTCATTAAATCCTCTGCTTCGTTAACCACATACCACTTGTATGAATCTCAATTCGATCTAGTTCGCTTAATTATTCTGAAGACGTAGTCTATTGAACACCCGCAAATGACCGACGTAGCAGGACGTCCCGACTCTCATATAAAATCAAACTTAAGGCGCTACGAGTATTAACTTGGGCGGCCAAGAGCTTATCAGCTGGACTGCTCGGAGAGGAGAGCGCGAACCTCTCGGTGTTTCAGTCCGCGTGCGAACTCCGACCGTTCAGTACGTGTAAGATTCCCACTACGTTTGGAGGGAAAAGTTTGAACGAACGAAAAATGTAAAATTCTATAAATAAAATTTTAAATAAAACGGACTGCGGTGATTATGAATATAATGTGAATTTTTATGTTTTATGGTGGTGGAAACATGGAAGGTTAGTTAAAACATACATGACACTTATAAAATATTAATTGTTATTAGTATTTATTTATATGTAAAATCTAAATTTAATAAACTTTTTTTAAAAATATACTAAAATATTTTATATGTATATGTACCTGCATCAAAGCTGTAATTTAAATTGTGATGACTTTATATCTTAGGAAAATATACAATTACAACAAGTACACTTTTTATTATAATTTTATGCATAGAAATTAATTAGATTTTACAAATAAAAGATTTTGACTTAATGTATTATATGTATTTTATTGTATCTTTAGTACTATGTTTTATAGTTATACTTTATACTTAAATGTTATATTTATACTTTCAATACAATATATTATGTACATAATAAGTGCAAATACAACCATTTTAAGTTTTTGGCAAATAGTTATTGGGTCGACATCCCAGAGGATTTAAAACTGTTGGGGGTTTTTTGTTCAGTTTCCAGCCACTTTTCCGGTTGTTATTTTTTATTCCTTAAAGCACGTGTGTGTATGTGTAAACTCTCTTGAGGCAAACTCAGATAAATTTATAACAAGGGTTATATTTTATTATACAATTATTTTATTCCATTTTTATACATCTCTGGTTAGCGATATAAAACATCTGTAAATTGCCTCGTGATACACACCGTATTTAGCCTAGAAATACGGGGCTCGGCTTGACTAACCTTTGTGTGATTTGTAATATTGATTATTCATATATATGTATAGTATATCAGCTGGTTAGTTTTATTATGTTAAATTAAAATTATTTATTCTATGCTCCCCATATTTACTTATTGTGCTATAATAGTAAAGAACAGTATCAGGTATTTAAATACATTTTATGAATAATAACGTCGGCTGTTTGTTTTTCAATGTGGAATTGTATGACGTAATTTCTTACAATTTACAGTAGAATTGACCTGAAAACTAATAAAGCGGTATATTGTTAATTGTAATTTAAATTGATAAAAACGAATGATGAACATGATTTTTTGAAAATGTAGTGTCATTCTACAATCTCATAGACTTGGAAGGTTTTTGTTTCAAAAATATTTATATTTCATCATATAGATTATTACTACCTAAATATGTCCAAATATATAGAAATTTGAAAAAAGAAATATACGTATAAATTCAATTTTATTGAATTACTAAAAAAAAAAAAAACTATTTTCAATTCAGTCGCATATTTATTTTAAACATTAACGTGTCGACGTCAAATGCTACAGTAAGCCTAATTTATGGAGAGATAAAACTATTGTGAAATAATAGCGTGGCGGTGTGTCTTTTCAAATACCTTCCTCATAAAGGTAAAAACTAAAATCTGCAGCCGAGTACCCTTATGTGTCTTTTAGCTATTGTACTTGATAATCAGTCTTTCTAGGCTAAAAGTTTTTCTAAGCTTCCGTATTATTGTATGTAAAATAGTAGTGACATACAATGAATATATCAAACGTGAACGATGAAAAAAATAAAGGAATAGTTATTATTATTCGGCAACCCTGCGTTGGATTCTCGCTCGCAACCGGCAAAAGCGGTAAATAACGAGTGAGCTTTCACTATAGACGTCGTCTCACTCTGATTTATGTTTATGGCCCAGTATAAACGACACTGCATTAAATTAAAAAAAAATCGAGTCACACAGAAGAAAAAACATTGTACAAGTTTCATAAAAACATTTACAAAAATATAAAAAATACTCAAAATTCTATTCCTAATCTTGTAATATCTATATCAAAGATAAGAAGATATCAAAATACTATATTTTCGTGTAGAAAAAAGTCGCTCTATTTGTTTTATTACTTACAACCTTACTTAAATACAACCTTTTCATAAATGAAAGACTAAGTAAGGCTCGATTGTATTACTGTAACTTAATAGTTAATATAACTGAACTATATTTTTTAATAAATAGTTAATATAAATAAGATATAAGTAAACATCCTTAAAGTTATAATAAACCTTATTAAAACAATGTCTTAATTTAAGAAAGTGTCGAGTATTTATTTTAGCAGTTAATTAGTTTAGCATTTGATTTATTCCTGAAAAAGAAACAACTTCAAATCCTTAGGTAGTTGAAATATCGGTTGTACATACCTCTTAGTAAAAAATTGTATTATTAACGCATTGATTTAATAGTTTCAATTAATCGATCTTGTCACCTTTTTTGAAACATAAATTATAAATTAAATGGAAGCTCCATTTTCTACGAATGTATCGACTGACTACAATTTTACCTGATGTTTATTGACGATGCGATCATGATAGTAAAATACCCCCCTAGTGGAGGGTCCGACTTACAAGTGTAACCACCAGAACCTACTTATATCTTAGCGATAGATTTATAATTCGACCTTAGCCTACTCTAGTCGTGTATTCAAAAATGCCTTACCATCGTGCTATGGTTTTACCATAAATTATTTTGCTCATAGAAAATTCAAGCACGCTATAGGGGTCTAATCCACAGCGATCTATCCGTTTTCCGAACACGCTACTAATGAACCATCATTAGTAATATTATATCTTAAATGTTCTACTAATTGAATTTGATAGAATGTTTTGTCCAACGTTTGGTCGTATGGTACATTAAGGTGATATACTTAATAAAGTTGAAGATACCTATGATTTTATTGTTTTTGTTTGTTCTAGAATTCACTATACTATGGATTCTTCAGCTTTTGGTAATAGGAGACGCCAATGTGGGCGATAAAACACCGCATTTTACAGTAGAGCCACCAGCACGATTGCTATGGCCGGCAACGAAAGGTGCTTACGCCAGTTGTCGCGCTACCGGACATCCCCCGCCAGATGTCCATTGGGTTACAGCCGAAGGGCAGTTTCTTACTACAATACCAGGCCTCAGGTAAATCCTTGAAGTTCCTGTTATTCTTATCATTATTATTTGTACTGCTGTATGTTAGCTTAAAAATGCAGTCCGAAATGCTGTGGCGTATGACTTCTTTTTATACTTTATAGGTTAGCGTTATGGCCACAATCTCACCCGATGTTAATTGACGATGTGGCTTTAGGTGGTGGACTCACTAAGCCTAGTAGTGGTGGAACTGCCTCTCAAGTGCAGCTGCCGGAACACGCTCATAGCTACTAAGGATTGTGCTAAGTTAAGCTTATTTTGATGGTAATATTTTATTGGCAACTCATTTCGGAAATGAAAACGTTTCTTTTTGCCACAATTAATGGAGAATGTCTTTTTTAAATCGTAGTAAATTCTAAAATGTTCCCAGAGGTTATGTTGGTATAGATAATTTGGTTCATTATTTACGAGATTTACTACCTACCTAAACTACTTAATGCAAAACTTAGAATTAAATAAAAAATATTCGTTCCTATATTTCTTAAGTATACTCGGAACATTATTAATTTCTCGAAACAAACCCATGTAATACGAAGTTGGCACATTTCGACAGCTGCTCGGTGTTCAGATTAGTTTAGAATAGAGTGTTGGCTATATACTGCAGAAGTCGTTGACAGCTCCATTAAATAAACTACCGTAACTTGAACCTATTATTTGCAAGAAAGCGATAGACCGAGTTAATATTTATGGCCAACACGTCGGCTAAATTTCTCTCTTAATTAAGAATTATAGTAACTTATTACATTATTTGTTTCGTATAATGTCTAGGTATTGGTTGTTTTTGGATTTAATTTATTTTAAATGTTACAATTATATTATATTTGTTTTTAGTGAAATGTGCACCTATATATATATAAATATATATAACTAAAATTTATACTTATATTTACCTATATACACTAGACACAAAAATTAAAGGATATAAAAAAAAATCCAAATTTTTGGGTGATTTTCAATGAGCTGTAACTCCGAGGAAAATGATCGTACAGAAAAAACAAAAAAAGCAAATTGTAGCTCCATGTGTCTAGTTTTCAGATATGACTATGAATTTTTTTTATTGTTTCATTCAAAAGATCTTTTAGAAAATTTAATATTATTTAATTTCACGTATTCAAAAAGCCTGTACGACAATTTGCCGCGGAGTTATCGTCAATCAAAGCAAAAAAGTTCTTTTTCACTTTGATAATCAATAACTCCAGAAATAATGATCGTATAGGAAATTGAAGGAGGGTTTTGAAAACTGCACAATATTTTCTATCAGAAAATGTAAACATTTTTTAGAATTTTTTTTTTTTTTAATTGAAAATTCGGACTGAAATAAGACAAAAATTCGCATAATTAAGGATATTTGGATAACTTGTTATAACTTTGTATAAAATGGATGAATGAAGGATATCGTCGGTAATTTTTTTTGGTAGTTTTCTTAGGATTTCTCCAGACCTGGACATGACAAAAAATTTTCATAGTCATATCTGAAAACTAGACACATGGAGCTACAATTTGCTGTTTTTGTTTTTTCTGTACGATCATTTTCCTCGGAGTTACAGCTCGTTGAAAAACACCCAAAAAATTAGGAATTTTTTTTATATCCCTTAATTTTTGTGTCTAGTATATATATATACCTAAAATTTTCTATAATAAAATGAAATGTTTTTTTTTCATAGTTTATAGTTTTAGCGTTATAGCCACGATCTCACTTGATGTTAAGTGACGATACGGCCCAGGTTGGTAGACACGCTAAACCTTTGTTTAGCTTGTTTGGCAGCAGACTTTCAACTTGAGGGCTGAGCTAGCCAGGCCGACATAAAAAAAGTCCTATCACCATGCTATAGTTTTATCATCATGTTTTCCTTCACCGCAAGCTCAGGCTCATTGTAGGAAATCGAACTAACGTCCATTGACGCATCTGACGTATACAATACCAACTGAGCTATTATCGCTTGTAAAAAACTAAGGAGAAAAAGTATATTTTTCTGCTATTATTATAATTATACTGTTTCAAGATACCATAGAATTAATTTATTATTGAACAAAATTTCTTGCAATAAATTTTGCTAGGACAATAATCTTCCTCAGGTTACATGTATTTGAATGCATTTATAGGTTTGTTATGATTTATAAGAGCCCTATTCTACTGTAGCTCCAGTATCTCGATGAATAGTGAGCACGTTTATAAAAAAAAAAAAAACAGAAACGTAATACAAGTTTATTCTTTATGGAAAATCTTTTTTCCACATACAACGTCCTTTAATCATCCCACCCATTAAGTCATTCAAAAATATAAGGTAAAGTATATTAAAGGAAATATGGAATACACAAAAAACAGTCGGTCCTTTCAATTATAAATTAAGCTGCTAATTACATCAACTTAAAAGTTTACATTTGAAAAAATATTCTGTATAGAGAGTATCGAACGACGGAAACTTTTTACTTGGAGAGCTTAAGGAGCAACGGTACATTTGTGTTGTATTTTTAATAAGGCCGCATTGATAACTTTCAATGGCTAAAGTTTGTTAGGGACAGGTTTACAAAGTAATTTTTTCCCTACAAAGTTTTAATACATTATGATCATACAATATCTATATAAAGTTTTCCTTTTGTTTTGTGATATGTCTTAGCGTTTGTTTACAATCTAAAATGTTAGCCTAATCGAGTTAAGATTAGAAAATTAAGTATAGCTCTTATAATGACGACCCATAATACTGTCTATAATAATACTAATCTGTCAATAGTCAGCATTGTTTATGGACGTTACTATACTTACCATCAGATACATCACCATCACTTACCTTTGACATAATATTAAAAATAAATTTATTACTTAATTTTTTTTTATAAATTTAGTCTTTTAGTCTGATCTCATGTTAAGTGACAATGTGGCACAACAAGGTACCACGGTGCCAACATGTAATGGTTTCTACACGATGGTTATTCCCTGAAAGCTTAAGCTCATTGTAGGAATTTGAAATCACGGTCATTGACCCGTACAAATTATCACTAAGCTATCATTGCTTTGGCGTAAACTACACCTGGTAATAGTGATAGTAAGTTGCTCAGACCCAAGCGTCATGTTATATTTCGTAAATAATCCTTTGCACTCAGCAAACGCTTCCCAGATTAATATATAAACTAAAACCAACATGACGCTATAGATAACTAATACAAGTTCCCGACGGGTTGCTAATAAATTGGCGGAGTTTCCGATACGAGTCAGTTGGTGTGAAGTTCAAAAGCCAAGACGCGACGCTCTGACGTGCGCTACCTATGTATGTGTCGAGTTGCGAACTTTGTCGATCATCAATATAGATTGGGAGAGCAATTACTAAACTTGCTTTCTGTAGTTCTTTTAATCTATAGCTATACTTCTATACTAGTGCATGGTGGTAGGGCTTTTGCTAACGCCCGGCTAGTTACCGCCCTCAAGTAGAAAATCTGCCGCCAAATACCTATAGGTGTGTTCCAGCAGTTGCTTTTGACAGCCAGTCTTTCCACTGGGCTCAGCGCGTACAACATTTGGGGCCACATTGTTACATAACACCAGGTGAGATTGTGACCGTAACGCTAAACCTTAACTATAAACAAATTAATATTATAAAGGCGAAAGTTAGTGGGTGTGTTCGTATGTTTGTTATTTATTCACGCTCAAACGGCTACACCAATTTTGATAATATTTGGCACAGAAGTAGCTGAGATCCTGGAGTAACACACAGGCTAATTTTTATCCCGAAGTTTTATCCAACCCAAACAGCTCGACCAATTTTAATGAAACAGCGGATAACACCGCTGGGCGCAGCCGGTATAACAATAATTTAAGGTTACGATCGCATTTAGTCAATAGCTTTAAAATATTTTTGTTAAAGTTTGAATAAGATAAGTAGTTTTCGCGTGAAAGCGTAATATACTATCGTACATTCACATTTATAATATTAGTAGGGATTGTTAAACGTTAATAAAATATAAAGCCAATAACAAGAGCAAAATTGTTCATATAAAAATGCTTATTCATTTTATAACAATTTCAGTTTGGTATTTGAGCTCTGTAATGAATACTCCATTGTGTAATTATACGCGGAGAGCAATAAATAATCTTTGAGCTTACCTCGGACGTTCTCTTGAAAGTTGACGCTCTTCGTGTAAGGACTCTGTTACGAGTCAGGGAAAGTTCCACCCTTCTCACAACTCAGCGAAAGTATTATAATATTGAATGAAACTGCCGTCTCAAAAATGAGTTGCTCGAGTTTAAAAACACTTCGTTTTCAAACTTGTGTTTATCGATAATCGATGATATGCGCAATATCTCATTACCGGCTTTTAAAAAAACATACTTTTAATTTTTTATTATATAAAACAAACAATTATGGCGAAATACGTTAAGTAAAAAATATTTAGTACAGCTGGTAGAGATTGGTATACATTTTCCAGTATCCAGTGGTTGAAGCGTGTCTCTTCCAAATTTTGTCTATGCAAATAATTAGGCACATGGGTCACTAGAACTATTATATAGTATGACATAGATGATGTTAAAAGGAAAACGCTAATTCAGTTTTGAGAGTACTCCCATTTTTCAGGGATATATTAAATCTTTTCCTTTCCAATAACTTTATGCGGGGCTAATATTAATATTTAATTTGGACGGTATGAGTATGATGATCTTGCTTGGCAAACCTGTTTTTTCCCTGGGTTAATAATAAGGCGACAGCGACATTTATTATGATAAAAAGTAGCATATCTGTCAAGCTGAATGAAGCAATATATATATATACATTTACAAAATATCATCGAAATCGATTGAACGGTCATTGAGCTTAGCTTAGACGAACATCGTCACAGGTTATAAACGTAGACGATAATATTCCATATACTTAATCGCAAATAATACTATAATTATGATTAAATAAAGTTATAAGTAGTGGATACCATTGAATATTACGATGTATAAATAAAAAAATCTGAAACAGATATTTTCAGACATTATATTAACAACTTGGATCATTAACTATGCGAACGTAGTATACTAGAACAAATTACTTTAGTGACAGTTGACATAAAGTGGTAAAATTGAAAGCCACAGCTAAACGTGTTTAATTTTGAAGTCAAGTATACCTAGAGTTGAATTATACGTTGTTTTGTTAGATGTTTGCGTCAAGCAATCGATAAATTTACTGCTTTCGATCTAGAATTAAGTACGTTAAAATCCAAGAATAATATGTAGTCACGTATACTTATGGTTGTGTCGTTGTGGTGTCGTTTTAATGATTATTTGACGGTGCTTATCATCCAATAAATCGCTGCATCTCTCTTTCGTCTTAGCCTGACCCCGGGGAGTGGTATTTACGTATTGCTAGAGGAAGCCTGTATACGGATGGAAATGCATTCACATAATTTTTACAGGATAGTAGGATACAGTCTTGTTTAATTGGTTTCTGACCACCATACACAATAAAACACCTAATATAATAATACACTTAGATCTCGTTATAATTAGTGAAGTTTATGAATTACTTCTAACAGTTAATTCGTTTACAAATTACACTATGACTAACAGACGTAGTACGTAGACGTTTTGTAACTAGATATAGATATATATATATATATATATATATATATATATATATAAAGATATAATTTTACTAGAAGAGATATTTATGTAGGAGTAAAAACATAATTCCTGTCGAATGTCTTCCAAGCTTCTCTCACTAAATCAATGATTCAGAAAATTAGTACTTTACCTTTCGTGAGCGTTTTATTCTAGAGGCTAATTTGAATAATGTCTAAAAAATATATAGACAGACACGTATATTGAATGTTGTATAAACAATATCCTGTTTGCCGTTTTGATGAATCCAGATATGAAATTTATTTATATTATAAGCTGAAGGTCCAAATGTTTGAACGTTAATAGGATCTCTTGTTAGTGATTTGATAGTAAACAGATAGGATGAATCGTTATTCAGCAGTCCATATCTTTGTGATTACGTTTCATCCCTCGACGATTACTGAAATATTCTACTTTGTTTTGAATAAAATTAACCCTTAATATTTACTTACAAAGACAACCCGCTGTAGTAATCAGGCTTTGTATAATTTGGATTTAATACTTAAACATTGACAAAAATAAGTATATATAGAAAAACTGTTGTGGTGGTTGAAATATAATGCATCTGCATAATTACTTCTATCTAACCATTCTATAACAAGCCAACACGATATCCAATTAAAAAAAGGCGACTCCGAAATACATATATATATATATATATATATAAATTTTGACGCGGTGATTGCATGCACGGACTCGCGTCGCCCCAGGAAGACGACATACGGTCATGGGGTTTTAGTGGGTATTACCGGCACTTAGCGCTGGAGTCCCACATACCCCTCTCAGTCCCACCGGGGTGGGAAGAGATGCATAAATACATTTCCCCACGTAAAAAAAGGTGATATAAATTTTCTGTAGGCACAATATAAATTAAATAAACAATAACATTCAATTCTCTTACGATGGCTTTCAAACAATATGTACATACATAAATCACTTCAAATAAACGATATCATAACCAAAGTCAAACAGAAAATTACTTTCTTTTGTTACGCACTTAGTGATAGAAAGTTTTCCAAGAGAGATACATACGGTGGTGGTTAAGCCGAACAAGCGGGGAGTATACGTTCAGCTATACCCTAATACGAAGAAATAAGGATCTCTACGGGCAATTTTATCCGAAGAGTAAACATGGTTCAGGTTGGTTACATATCACGTTTCACTCCCGTCAGCGTTAACACGATTTTGTTTACGCAAGCCAACACGACAGCAAGTTTGGGCATTTCACTTGCAAACTTCTCAAGCCCACAGAGAAATAACGCTATACGTACTCGTATATATTAAATTGAAACTATATTCTTAACTGTTAAGTATAAAGTTTCAAGTAAATGTTTTCGAAAGATATGGTATACTAACATAAAATATACTTAATTAGTAGAGGGTACAAATATTTTAATAATCACTATGCTTATTATAAATAATATTAAAAAATAGCTATATGATTAAAAAAAATATTTCAAATTATAATTATTTATAGATGAAAAGTTGATTTTCGAAATCACAATAATCAATTAAGAATAATTATCTTCCGAATGGAAATTCAGTATTGATTTATAATTCAATGTACCTGTATTCCGAAGGTGATAGTGGCTACAACAGTTTTAAACTACCGTAGTTACTATCGTTTGTGTTGTCATGGATGGAGATGGATATTTTGACGGCGCTTCTGTCTGCTCGGCATAAAACAAGAGTATGCGTGTAACTGTATTATTATTACCACATTAACAAAAAAGGGGTCTTCGAACATAGAATATTTCCCAAAGTTTCATTCCAAACAGATGAACCCATGAAATACTACATACAAAGAAAAATCGACGATGTCCAAGAACACAGGGAGATATCTCATAGAACCTTAGTAAATCTTTTGAAGTTACAAGCGTTTATTATTTACAGTAAAAGTAGATATTACTATACAAAGCCATCTTCGTTGAGTAAAAGACAAGATACCTCTGTTACTTGAAACAGCTAAGAGGAGACGAGCTAAGTTTATTTTTTCGATTGGACTATCTTTACATGCCTATAGAGCCTTTATAACTTTAGCAGATATAACGAGCGTAAAAGATCAAATAGCTTTTTCAATTAAAGTAACAGTAGTTCATATTATTAATACGTTTTAAAATTGTTCTTACAAATACGATAAGCGACTTCTATTTTTTTTATAAAAATGATAACTAATTATAATATTGTAATCAGTCTAGTATCTTATAAAATTCTTAAAAAAATAATAAAAGATATTTTAAAAGTTATAATGCTATAAATTATTACCACAAAAAATAACCCTTGTAATATATTGATTCTTGTGTCAAATTTTGTGTTATTTTGTTATAAAACTTTCACAACATCATTCTTCAGTTAGCTCAGTTTCTTATCAAAGGTATAAAATATAGAAAGGATATTTTGACAGATATCTAAGTATATATTCAATTTTCGAGTAGTATGATAACCATTCGATAAAGATTATAAAATAAATAAATCGAGAAATCTTATTATATAACACTTAGTAACTTTTAATGTTATCTCGTAAAAACATTGAAGCAGAAAATTAAATTTCCATATCAGTATATTAACAGACACTTTGGTATATGTGAATGTCAGCGGAAAATTGGCAATGATCGAATATCGTTGAGTACTACGGAAACTCATATAAACTTACAGGTTACAGTAACATTGGTATGACGCGTTGGCCATAGCTTACACAATGCTTTATTCATTTATTAAATAACAATAAAAGAAAACTTTGTATATGTATACCTCACACATAACAGATATTTATTATGATTATCTATACTAATATTATAGATAAAAATTTACGTTTATTTGAACGCGCAAATCTTAGGCACTACCAGTCAGATTTCATAAATTATTTTTGTGCTTGATAAAGCCACAATTGACGAAAGCTTTAGGCTATTTAATATCACGTTACCATCAATAGGAGCAAAACTGTATTTAAAAAAAGTTACAAAAAGGGGAAAATGTGTAAATAAATTTTTAGTTTCACGCGAATGTAGTATGGCTCAACTAGTTAGTTATAATAGCATAGCCAAGTGACGGTATTTCCATCACTGCTTAAAAGATCTGGTGTTCGACATGTTATTATTCATTATACCAACACCATATAGGTATCTATACCATAGGTATAGATGAAAAATACATTAGATTTTAAATGATCAGCTACCCGATAAAGAAAATATAATGTTTTGATTTTATCGCCTATCCTCAAGAGACCCTTTCATACTATGGGTCAAATTTGTCCTTTATACAAAGGCATAATATCTCCGTAGTTGTTACGTGTCATATTTTTTCAAAATTCATCCAGAATTTTCAGAGTAATGCAAATACAAGGGGGTAAACAGATAACATGTCTACAACAAAATGTTAATGTCCTTTATAATGATAATGAAGTATACTCAGATTATACTATTCAAAATATATTTCATGTAACGATTTACTCAGAGTATCATATATAATGATAGTATATGTCATTATATATGATATACGTTTATTTTCTTCAAAATAAATCAAAAAGTACAAATTCATCGCCACAGCTTTGAATATTTTTAAAAGGCTGGTAATAAACAAACAATGTCTTAAATTACTTGTTATTGGCAAACCTACCAAAATAAATATTTTATTGGTTATTGCTAATAAATGATTAGTAGACTATTTCATGTTTTTGTTCTGTACAACAAACAGATTCTGTAACAAATAAGGTTTTTACGACAGAACATTACACTAAATTATAAATAGTTTTTTTTTATTCATTTTTGTTATTAAACTTTGCATCAGCGTGTTTTTACTTGGTTATTTATTTGTTTTTATGGATAGTAGAACACAAATTTAGATCACAGCTCCAAGCGAAGTTGTGTTTTCTACATTCATTTGCTTAAACAGTAATAAAATAATGTATAGGTCACATTTTAAGCACTAAATCGACGACGATATATCTCAACACTAAATCCCGTAAAAACATGGCG
The DNA here is from genome assembly GCA_039707435.1 of Actias luna. Lineage (NCBI taxonomy): Eukaryota > Metazoa > Arthropoda > Insecta > Lepidoptera > Saturniidae > Actias > Actias luna. The sequence continues at coordinate 6,085,550 of JAZHAC010000003.1, forward strand.
TCCGTACTGTTATAGGATATTTAACAGACTTTGTATATATCGACTCCGTTCGCGAGGAACTAAAATTGTATTTAATCATTTTCATAAAAAATATGTTATATGGGCTATGTTACTCAGGGCTAATGTAATATTCTGATAGAATTTTTGAAATCGGTCCAGTAGTTCTTGAGTTCCTTCATTACGAACAAAAATACAAATCTTTCTTTTTTATAATATTTGTATAGATTAAATGAAAACACCTCTCGACCCATATATCTTCTCTATATATTTTTACCAAGCGACTTGACAAAACTAGTTTTTTTTAATTAATTTACTATCTGACCCGGCGAACTCTGTTCCGTCTTAGAGGCAATAAATAAGCAGATTTTGGATTTTATTCAATTCAATTTTTAATTAGGAAAAATATAAATATAAACGATCAAGTATTTTAATTATTCTTTATTGTTTATGTATTTTGGTAGATCGGTTGTACTCTTTAGTTAAGCACCTTTTAAAACACTACATTTTTTGTTTTATTATCAGGCGCAAATACAAACAACGCAGATGGGCTTCCGACCCGTGAACATGCCACATATAATTGCCCATGTGAAAAACATTTATTTTCAAGATTCAGACCACAAACTTTCAAAGATTGTCCTTGTGATTTGTTATTGGTCATGGCGAATGCAAGAAGGATCGGAAATTGAAGTGTTTTAAACTCAAACGGCATATCGGTTGGGATCATCAGGATCCTCGGAATGAGAACTTGCTCACCTTCGAATTTTCCTTTGAGTATCGTCGCGTAAATCACATTGTTCATCAATTTACTTACCACCAAACGCATACCGTTGCAAAGTTTTGGTGGGTTTATCTTTCGAAGCATAATTACTACGGAGCCAACCTTGAGGCGTAAATTGTGCGGTGGTAAGCCAGGCACATCCAAAGAGTTTAAAAATTCAATTGGATAGCTGGTGGCTTCATCTTCGTTTGTCACACAGTCATTTGATTTGAATAAATGCAATGTTACAATGATATCATTCTGAATTATGTAGTTTGTATTAGGTCATCTACATCTTTATTCTTAGCAGCTAAAATTGCTCGTTCACTCAACTATTATTATCAATTAACTATTAACAATTACGTTTAGCTATCATTTTTATAATCGTCAAATTTTTTACCATACTTAACCAAAGACAAAATTACGTTTAGCTGTCATTTAAGTTTTGTTATTCCACTGTCATTTGCGTTTTGTGTCATGTCAGATGTGTTTTTGTTATACCACGTTTTATAGTGACTTGACTGAAACGCGGTCGAACGGGATAAAAAGTATCCTATGTTCGTCTCCTGGTTCTAAACTACCACTCCACCAATTTTCAGCTAAATCCATTTAGCCGTTCTTGAGTTATAAGTGGTGTAACTAACACCACTTTCTTTTATATATATATATATAGATTTAAATCTTTTTTGACTGACCATATATCAATATTACAAAACACACCTTATCGGCCAGCTTACACATACCAAAAAAGATCGCGGCTGAATGCACTCTTTCCTTTAGCCGCCACACTATCATCTGTGAAATAAACAACAATGTTATGTTTCAAATATATGCCAATATCAAAGATGTTAACATACTCCGTTCACGGGACTTAGTTTAGAAATATTATGTCATGGATACTCTAAATAAGAATGTGACGACTGAGGCAAGCAGATTTTTGCAGCGTTCAGCTGCGATCTTTTGGTATGCGTTAAACGGCCGATATGATGTCTGTGATGATTAAAAGACGTAGTTGTGTCAAGACGCTTCGTAAAAATATATAAAGAAGATATATGGGTCAAGAGGTGTTATCATTTAATACAGGATAAAGAAGTCTATTATATATCTTATATGAATTTCATCCCATACAATTTTGACTATTCTTTAAGTAAACTAATGTACAAAAAGAGAATTTGACTTTAGGCTCAGTTCTAACAACCACTATAGCGCCATACTTTGATTCTTGCATTATGGAAGCAGTCACTAATATGCTGCTGCCAAGAGGTTTGTCGTGATTGTCCATGTCGGTAGTCGTCGTAGATTTTATATTGTGTTGTGCTTCCTATCAAGCACAAAGCTGTATGTACCGTGCTGTTATGAAAAAGATTTACAAATACATTAAAAATTTCTTTTGTTTGTCGCAATCTTCACTATAGTTTGTTTTTATTTTTTATTTTAATAACGTATTTTACGGTAGGTTTTGCGTTATGGCGACTATCTCACCTGATGTTAAGTGATGATGTGGCCAAAGATAGTGGACACGCTAAGCTCAGTGGAGGACCTAGCTCACAACTAGCGCTGGACTCACAGTCACAGGCTTACTGTAACCCCCATTGTGGCCCGGAAAAAAAAATTGTTATGTCGTACTTTTTTCGTACCGTGAAGCTGTGGAACAGTCTCCTAGCCCATGTATTTCCTTCCTCCTGTAATATCAGGCCCTTCAAGCGAAACGTAAAGAGGTATTTACGCAAACCGGCATGACAAACGCGACTAGTGATGGATTGTCGTTCCATCGATGGTCGCCACTGTTTTTGGATTGTGCTGTGCTTACAATCGCAGACAGTGCCGTCACTTTGCCGAGCAACCATAACAAAGTGCAATTTCCGGAACACATTTATAGGTATTTGGGGACTGGTTTTCAACTTGAAGATGGTAACTAGCCAAGTGAGCATAAGAATAAGCCCTACCACCCTCCACCATTATATTCTATTTTGATTTTTACCTATAGTTGCAAAGAATATAATTGTTAATTAATAATATGAATGCGTAAATCCTCATTATCTGTGTTTTACCAGGCACGTCCTTCCCGAGGGAAAGCTTGTGTTAGGTGCGCGAAGGTCACTCATTGAGGCTGGAAGCGGTAGCGGGTCAGCCATACTTCGTTGCAAAGCCTCGAATCGTGGTGGGACTGTATTATCCAGGCCAGTGCTGTTGCAACCAGGTAAGTGAAGATTTATTTTATCACATAATTTTACAATTGTAGAAACTTAGTTTTTTTTTTGTAATTCCTAATTATATTCCGTTAAGACCTTTCTTTTGTTTTTATTGTAGTTTTATATTAAAGCATGTATTTAAATAACGGTATGGTGAAAAATTATACGCTATTGTTTCCGTGTGATGCCAAGGCAATTTACTAATAATTAAATACACGTTCCTTATTATTACATACGTGAAATGTGTGCTCTGAAGCCAATTGATGTTGCATTGTTCATTACAACCTTACATTGTAATATACTACAAGCTGATCGAATCCTATAAATAATAATCATTCTGCCTCGTAGTAGATTTGGTCAGTATAATGGAAATACAATTAGGAATTTAATATTGTTTCCGTACATTTAGGCATATTGCCTTCCATCTCAATTACGTCTTGGCTATAATGGAAATTGTAAAAAACTTGTAAACAACAAGTCCGCGTAATAAACAGATGTACGAAGAAGAGGGTGAAACAAATTACAACTTCGAGTGGAGTTGGACCAATTAACTTTCCGTTACACGGCGAGGAAAATATGAAATAAAATGAAAAACAGCCCGGGGCAGCTTGAGCTTTTTTGTATGGAAAAACTTTTAATTAAGGGATTAAAAATGACATTAGAGCGAGTTCGTTACCAGGTAACTTTTCTTTTGTTAGCTTAATATTCTAGGAAAAAATACTTATTTCTGGCAACACTGCGATTAGGTTAATAGTTATACTACACAGACATAAGCTTCATTCTTTATTATGGTTTGCGAAAATCTCCTTAGTTTTCATCTCCTGGGGTCATGTAAAATAAGTATTTTACTTAAATAAAATCCCTTTTAAGTAAATTAGTTGTGTTAGCATTTATTTAAAGTATTTGAATTATAAGGTTTAGTATAAATAGGAATTTGTAATTATGTAGCATAAAAGTATTTAACACTCCTCTCTGTGCATCCGCTAAAACTGTTGTATATGATTTTTTAATATTTAACTAACAATGTATAACCCGATCTAGTTTCTTGCCGGCTTTTCTCGATGACAAAAAATAATTCATTTTCCAAACCGATGGTATGCGGTAAACCGGTTCATATGCAAAATTCTCAAGGCCTAAATTGAATGAATTATTTTGATTTGATTTGCTTATATGGTAGCATGATAACAGTGATCGTTATAAATTGCTGATTTATGGATTGTACCGTGTATAATTAAAAAAGGTCCAAGATAACTTTCATATTGGTATTTCGTATGTTGTTTTATTAGAAAAATGTTTTCATATTTAAAAGTGTAATCTAAAATCTAATAAATCATCTTTATCATTTACGCTTATTTTGTTTTTGGTAATATTCGAGAGTATTAATCAACTTAAGCTGCCACCGAAGGCGTAAACAAATGCTCCTGTAAACTCGTTAGCTCCAATGAACTTTATAACTTGAAGTTATACATTACCTACTGAACGTGAATCCACTCAAGCCCGCCAGAGTATCAGTAACGAGTTTCACATTTGAATCGAAACTGTGCAAAATATTGCCTTTCGAAACTTTGTTACTACCTAGTTCAGAAGTTACAGATTTTACTTACCATATTTTAATATTTTCTTCTACAATGAAGCCGACTACAAAGAGAAAATTGAATGGCAACAAATGGGGGGCGCTATTGGAGCTTATTCTCATTCAAATGAGTTTCGAAGGAAGTATTCGACACTTTGATGTTTAATATTTATTTACATTGTTCCAATTTTAGAGCCTTTTTTCCAACAATAGACGGATTTCTTGAAAAATTGCACCAGTAAAGGACCGTTAAATTAACATAAAGGCAAATTCACAATGAAATCTCTTTTTTCCAAAATATTAATATACTATGTAAATTCTCGTTGACGTAGTTGTCGAACAATTATCTATAAGATTTAATATGCAGGAGAATGAAAAAGAATGCATTTTACAGTATTTCTTACAGGGTCCGAGCGTTGTGCGTGTGATAGTATGTAGGTATTACGAATAACTAAACGAATTTTTAAGGGCTCACTTCTATCGCGTGTAAACTACACACACTTTTTTTATTTTATATATTCCATAAAAGTACGGATTTTTCTGATGAGTAAACTATATAAATTATATATTTTTATTTAATAATTATATATAAAATTTCGTGTTACGTTGTTTGTCCGCGATGAACTCCTAAACTACTGAACCGATTTTAATCAAATTTTGCATACTGTGTGCAGTTTGAACCAACTTGAGAGATAGGATACTGTTTAATCTGATTATAACGCAATAGATGATGCCGCAGTCGATGTGATCGACTACTCGAAAAGGCAGAACAAGTTCTGCCAGGTCAGCTGGTAAATGTTCTGAGCCATTGATGTTGAGTTGCATGGATTTATCTTCAATGTTACATATCTACATGATTTCAAATCTATACTAATATTTTTAAAGCAAAAATTTAGATAATATATTCCCAAAAAAATACGTTTGATTTATTGGTCTAAAAGTCATTCCCTCGTCATGTCCCTAGGTCCGAAATTAATAATTAAAAAAATTATACAATCAGAGCTGTTCATCTTCTTAAAAATGTAATATTACTAAAATATTTGAGAATAGATATTAATTGTATAATCAAGCTTTCATTGCTCTAAAATAAACATGTATATAAAAAAATCGATCTAAACATGATGTCCCTATTTATTTTTTAAAACTTTGCACTACTGCTAATATGGCGAATATATGTAATAGTGAAAGGAGTTGCTTAAAAAATTGTTACGTCTAAATCATTAAAACATTACATTTCTCTCCATCATTATCTCACTGTTTATATTAAAAGGTAAGTTATTATACTATTCGAGTGTTTTAATATTTTTTATTTTGTTTTGGAGAGTCAAATGCGTTCACAATATGCAAAATTAATTTAGGGTTATGCACGGTTGGTTACAGTGTCGTTTATTCAAATACGTCATTCCCTTATGGACATGCCCCACTATATTAAAGTGTGAGGGAATGATAAGTGTATGAGAGAATGATTTTTGCATATTTATAATTGTGGTATGCGTTTTATTTTTGCCATTTTTAACATATATCAAGAATAAGGAAATTCAAGAAGTAAAGAAGATGATGAAGAAAATAAATAAAAAAAGAAGTACGATCAAAAGACACAGGAACAAATAAAAGTAATGCTGGGTTTTGAGAAGCTTTGAATTGTATCTTTTTGATATTGTTATGAGAACATAAGTGATCTCTAGAGCATAAAATAGGTCTCAATACATATATTCACTAAATAATTAATGCTTTTTATTACCCATTTAGTATCATAATTGTCATAAAAATCTTTCCCCCGTCCTGTCAGTCATTCCGACATTACATAGTTTTTTAAAACTCATTTTTCTACATGTTATACATAAAAATATATATTATAAATAAAGCTCTTCACACCGATTGTATTGATATAGATTGTCTGATAAGACACAGTTTATTTCATTAAACACACATGATTCGTATATAGTACAAGAATATTATAATTTTGACTCACCGCAACTTCCGTTTTTCATGTATTTTACTCATTCATTAAAGTTCTTATAATGTTAAATTACTAAATTTACTTTGAAATTAAATGTATATAAAAATAAATCTATATGATATAGGTATTCCGTATGTAATAGATAAAACAATAAACAAAACATTTCATAAACAACACTTCAGTAATAAGATGCCTTCTCAAACAAAGCCATTTCGGACGTAATTATTCCTTTTATTATTTCGTTTTCGTATTTCTTTTTATTTCTTTTAACAAGTTACAGAAGAACTCTGCTCAAGTTGTAAGAATTATTGAAATGATGACGGATTTAGTACTGTTTTACCTAGCCGGAATCAAATAAAAGGGACATTTTTGTTTTCGACTCTTTTATGAATTGCAAAAATGTGATTTGATGAATCCAGGCTATGTTATGAATATAGAAATGAATTACCTACACGTTCTTGTTAAGATATATGTAATATTTATGTTTTATATTACATAGTCGCAAAAAAAAGTTTAATAATCTATATAGTGATTCTATCAGCAAACTGATTTTTGTTATATCACGGAACACTGCACTCGACTCCTGTATAGACCGTATATGCAGAGACCGTGTGGTGTTCGCTTTTTAATAATTTATTATATGCAGTGTACACTTAAAACATATTAATGGAATGCCGTTTTTCTTGTGACACAAATACCTGGTATTCTAATTTGAACCATTACAAGTTTAGCAACGTGATGAGTGATTTTTTCTGTTTAGTTGAAGACAACGTCCTCACTCATACCGCACGTCAGCTAACTCCGGCCAAAGTCGGCGGTTCTGTAGTTTTACGGTGTGAAGTATCGCCTCAAATTGGTTTTGTATACATAACCTGGCTTCAAGATGGTCTACCACTTTCATCGGGATATTTAAATGGAGGTAAACCATGCTATTACAATTTTATAACATTTTGAATTAAGAGAAGGCGCGTTCCTTACATAAATTGCTAAGTGATAGCCCCTTTTATTTTTAACACGATTCTGTGATTATGCTTTATCGTATTTCAGAATACACCTATATATTACAAAAATACAAGGCTACGCTTTAATTTTGATAGTTTTAATAATTTTGGACAAGCTATATAATATAATTAATTTTACGTTAATATAATTTGTACAAAATTTTGACAGTAATTGGTCGGTTCAAACACCTCATCGATGAAAAACAAGAAAGTGATAACTTTAAATCTATTACTGTGATATTATTTATTAATATACCAATCATTATTCAGTCTTATAATAACAGAGTATTTTTTGAATACTTTATGACCGATGCTAAAGTTAATACTTGGCAATAAACAAACTTTTAAAAGATAATTTTGTAGGGATAATGTAACGAAATTATTGAATCAGAATGTTGTCCAAATATAATGATAAATGTTATTGTAATCAAATAGATGCTAATTTCGTAATTTTTGCAATATAAACAAAGCAAAAACTAATAAAACTTGGCGACGTATAATCAGTAGATAGTTAATGAAAAGTAGAAAAATAAAATAAAAACTGGTTTAATACTTATGATAGATTCCAGTTCTTATAATGAATGATATATAAGCGGCAGGTCGCTGGATATTTTTTAAGCTAAAAATCCTATATGGATAAACTCGGAATAGTTAACTATTTACCTAAACGATTACCTACTAATTTCAAACATGAATGTAGTTTATTAATTATTTGTTACTTTCTGGTATTTCTGTTTTAGAAAATAGATGGGTTTCTGGGGCTGGAAATCTCCTTTTTGGATCAGATTTGACGCAGGCTGATATCCAAGCGGATTATGCATGCTCAGCACTCGATAGCCCAAGTCCTTCAATTAAACTTACAACTGATGGTAAGCTAAAATATCAGATAAAACCATATTACTTTCAGGTGATAACTAGCATAATAATGTCTACATGTTTGGCGCGAATTTGTTACATGATCTGGAATAATTTTTGTTTTCCATGATTCTGCCTTTTTATGTTATCCTTTTCCCGAAATATCAAATCCACCTAGTAAGATAGTAAAAAGCAAAGACGTCATCTTTCATAATATATATATATATATATATATATAGGTTGAAAATTTCTGCGGTTCTAAATTATTTAACCATAAATATATTCTAATATGTATATGCGCATACAATATTACTTAAAGAAGGCAAATTTCTAGACTTTAATGTAATTTCTAATAATTACTCGTATATGTTAGATATCGTTAGTAATGTTAGCAGGAACCAATAAGTAATTTAAAATGTGAAATTGTTTTTAGAAGCTAGAAATTAAATTAAATAAAGTGCTAAAATATTCTTGTGCACAATATAGACAAATTTTGACATATTAAACATAAACGATTCCATTATTTAGACAGCAGTTGGTTGGAAAATATTGAGCTGAATTCAGTGGAAGCCAGAGCGGGTGATACGGCGGTGCTTCCGTGTATTTTGAGATATATCAGCGGACGCACAGTAATGTGAGTATTTGCTTTACTCTCTGTTGTTTTTATATTACTAACGTACATATGATTAATTTAAAATATAAAAAATAGAACTATATGTAAAAAATTAATTTTACAAGATATTAAAGTAAAAACTGTTCTTGTATGGGTATAATTTTATTAAAATATTATTGTATTAATAAGGATGGCCACTACATTTTATTAAACTTATTAAATTGTATTAATTATTATAATCTTTATACTACAATAAAATAAATATGCACATGTCACAATTTATATGACGTATTAATATGTGATTTTCAGACTACAATCTTAATACATATTAGGGGTATTATCGAATATAAATATATTTTACCTATGAAATTTGTAATAATTTAAGTACGCATACTTTAGTTGGCAGCGACAAGAACTAAGTGGTGCTTGGGTCTCCGCGGTAGGCGATGGTGTAGTGCGCGGTGGTGCGTTGATTTTAACAGCAGTCCGGACCCATCATGCAGGAAAATATGCCTGTTCCACAGATCCAGAATCACTGCCTCGTATTATAATACGGTTGACGGTCTATGAGCCTTTGACTGTAACCGTATCTCCCAATCCATTGGTAATACTATGTTCTTAAAAGTATTTAAATTCATTTAAATTATTTTCTTCTCTTTCTGTTTATTTTGTTAACAAGTACGATTAAAACTAACTATCAAAAGTCAATAAATAGTATTTTATGAGTTATTTACTTATTCAAATAAAAAAAAAAAATTAGGGTTTTGAGGTTACGGAATACTGGTATTTTTTATTTTAGATGATAGCTACTGGTGGATCAGGATATTTCAATTGCACCGTTCATGGTGGCCGCAGTGGAGGGATCACACTAAGTTGGCAACATGAAGGGCGACCACTCCATGCACCGCAGTCCAGACTAACGCTCGGTCCAATCCACTCTCATCATGCCGGTCTTTATCAATGTACTGCCAACGATCATACAGATTCTGCAGTTGGGAAAGCTGAACTTGTTATAGCTGGTAATATTTATTTTCTCAGAGTTCTTTGAGATGAAATTAAAATGTATTGGTTAAAATAGCTTAATTACATTTAGTGCTTCATTAGCAATTTATTTTATGTTGCTCGTATTTCGGAGTTTATTAAAAATTTACAACTATTTTAACTGGGCTTTAGATAGACCGCCTCGATTGGTTTCGTCATTTAGTGAAGCAGTTGCCAGGATTGGACAAAGTATTGCTCTAAGGTGTGCGGCATCTGGAGTACCTTCGCCTCGATTATTTTGGACTTTGGATGATAGAACTCTTCCTGCTGCCCCAGACAAGTAAGAAATATTGATTTTTAGATATATGAAAATTATAGTATTAATATAATAGCTAATACATAATATTCTTAATATGACATAAAATTTGTCTTCGAATTCTTTGCAGTTTTATATAAATTAACATATTTGAAATTATTTTGTCATTATATCGAGAATAATTTATCTAATGTCATGAAGTAGTAAGCACCTAGACATTTGTATAATGAAATTATATTTTGTAAGTGCTCTAAAATCTGAAATTAATCTTTATTGGGTAGAATATTTTCGAGTTTAGGTGTATTTAGTTGCCTATACCCAGAATTTCAGAATGTATGTTAATTAATAAACAGATACAGCGTTAACACACGAGCTGAAACTTTACCTGGTGCAGAAGAAGGGACTATAGTATCAATTTTAAGTGTAACTATTAGAAGCACTGATGAAGGTGGTAGATATGGATGTAACGCAACTAACAGTCGAGGATCTCATGCACACCAAGCACGGCTTAATGTTTATGGTATGATAGTAAAAATATACATGAAAATAGTGAAAATCTAGTTGAATTAGACCAAATTTAAATGCATTTTTGTTGAATACAGGCCCCCCGAATATAAAATATCTATTACCTATTCATGTCAAGAGTGGTACAGATGTAAAATTATACTGTCCTTATTCAGGATACCCCATAAAGTAAGTTGTGATGTTTTAAAATAAATATAGTAATTTAGGAATCAAGGCTTGATCAAGTTATTTTATTTATTCATAGAGAAATTACCTGGCGCCGTGAAGATGGCTCATTAGTAGATATTACAATGGAACCTGGAGATGACCGAGGGCTAGTTAGACTAAATTCTGTAAGAAGTACTGCAAGTGGAAGTTACACTTGTGAAGTTCGTGCTGAAAGTGGAGAATTAGCTAGGAGAACTGTCCGTCTAGAAGTCCACAGTGAGTGGTTTTAATATTTATATTATGAATTGAGAGTAAAATTTTGAAAATATTAATATTATTAGGTCTTTTCTACCAGAACCACCAAAGATAGCTGTTTTCCATTTCCCTGAAGAATTAGAAGTAGGAGGTAGTACGCAGGCAACATGTAGTTTGATATCTGGAGATAAGCCAATACAATTTACATGGCATAAGGATAATTTGCCGATTTCATCTTTACTAAAGGTAAGTAGGCATGTCCATAAATTAATATATAGTAAACATATGTTATTTAGTCACATAACTTTTACTTTTTCAAAGGTTGAACAGAAAAATATGGACTTCTTTACAATATTAATAATCCAAGAACTCACTTCAGCACATACTGGAGAATATACTTGCAAAGCTACAAATGACTTCGGAACAGTTAGCCATAGTGCATCTTTAATTGTCAAAGGTATTTACAATTATGCAATAAACTGAGTAAATGTAATGTCTGTTTGCATGCATTAAAACTGAATAGCATAACATATAAAATAGTTTATTTACGCAGAGTCTCCGTCATGGGTTTGGCGAGCGCAAAATACTTCAGTGTCAGCAGGAGCTGCACTGCTTTTACCTTGTTCAGCAAAAGGACAACCTCCACCTAGAATATCCTGGGAATATTCTGCTGGTATGTCAAATCAAGTTTTAATAAACCGGAAATATAATATTTATTGTGGTTAATTAAGACTCAACAAAATCTGTAATCTAGATGGAGATAATTGGCGTCATATTCTGTGGAGTCAATTAGAGTCGGCTGACACAAGTGGCGGATCAATTCTTTCCGATGGCACAGTGTTGCTTAGAATGATTACACCGGAGCATGAAGGATGGTACCGATGCACAGCAAGGGCCCAACACTCTTTTCTACACTATTCGTTCTATCTTGACGTCAGAGGTAAATGAAGTATTGTTGACACATTCAAATTCTAGGGAAAGAGGAAACAACTTAGAAAGATTTTTTTTTATAAAATCTTTTTATTTTGATTGTTTATAACCCTAAGACTAAAACGAAAAAAATATGTTAAGCAACAAAATATTGGTTGAGTTTTAATGAAATCGTATTGCATTATACATTTTAAGAACCTCCGAAACTAACCAGAAGTGACGGAAGTGGTGAAACAATATGGGTAGTGAGAGGGTCTACCACACGCTTAACTTGCATAGTCAAGGGAGAACCAGAGATACATGTTCATTGGACACATGATTCTAGGCCGTTGGCGTTACAGTGAGTATTTAAAAAATATATATAGTTGAGGTTTAGCGTTATGGCCATACTCTCGCCTGATCTAAAGAAACGTTATGGCCCAAGTTGGTAGATACGCTAAACCTGTGAAGGAAATTATAATTCATAAATTTGACTCTACTATGAATTGTATGTTATCTTCTATAGTAAATAGTAGTATTTCCATTATTGTTTTATGGCATTTATAGTTGACACCGGTTTTCTGCCCGGTTCGATAAAAAAATATCGATCACAGCTCTTCCTATTGAATGTTAAAAAAGTTGTGGATCCTCGATTCAGCAATTTCCATTATATTTAATGTTTCTGTGTATTTATCTTATTATACTCATTATGTTTAATAATGTGATAATTAAATCTCACTATGAAAGTTATATAAAAGAAACGAACTGAAGTTAAACAAAATTATTTTTCATTACTTGGTTAGTGGCGCTGGTGGAGTTGAAACTAGAGATACGACCAATGGAGTTTTATCTTCTGAAGTAATGATTGCCCACACGGGACCTGAACATGCTGGGGAATATCGATGTTTGGCTAGGAACTTATATGGTAGCGAAGAACTAATATATCGACTGTTTGTGAAAGGTATAAGAAACACCAATATATTTGTATTAAAAGCATATTATAAATAGGCTAACAACCTACTAATTATTACGTTTGAATACCGTTGTTCAGAATTTTATTTGTGTAGTTGAATACAGATGTAAATTGAATTGAAGTCGTCAAAATATGCTTTATGTAAAGTAGTATACCTATAGCTACATATAAAAATGTAACGATTGATATTGCACTTTTATAGGAATTGTTTTTAAAGCTGCTCAATAACTACACATTGTGATTGATAACTAGAATTGTATACTTCAATTTGCTGGGAATTATAATTTTTTCGTATATAAATTTTGACCGTATGATCAAAATCTTATCTGATGTTGAGTGACGGTATGGCCTAAGATAATGCGTTAAATCTAGTCTGGGAAGTAGCACTTTAGTGGTGCTACTGTAAAGCACCTATATGTACTTTGGGAAGGCTTATGGCCTTGCCAGCTTGGAAGCCTAGGAAGCTTGCCAGGCGATGATTCGATAAAGTTATACCTTCATGCTTGGTTTCATCACGATATACCTCTTTATCGAAGGCGTGTATTTTGTATTAAATTTGAACCATTTTTTTATGAGTTGTAAAAAAATAAAGCCTCATTTTAATATAACTGATGAAAACTTGTTATTATACATTAGAACGTCCAAATACACCGGAAGAAGTACGTGTATCAGAAGTATGGTCTCGTAAAGCTCGTGTAACATGGAGATTAGTACGAGGTGCTTTAGTGTCACACTACTTTCTTCAATACCGTCCTTTGAGCCGTGACCTTACAAGTACTACGTTAGACGCGCCGCTGCCAGCCCTTCTCGACACTTGGGACACAAACGAAGTTCTTAACGTAACTTTGACTAATTCGGATTTACTTCATATCGCGTAAGTTTTATTAAATTTTCCTATTCCAGTCTCGTCTCATGTATAAACATTTAGGGTTACTCTTGTAAATTACTAGCTTTTACCTGCAGCTTCACTCTCGTTTAATATTGATTTTGTCAAACAAATCGGATGACACAATATAAAGTTTCAAAGGTTATCCCCCTTTTTAGCCCACTTTCAATAATGTTTTGCGAGAAAAAGTATCCTGCCACCGTCACCAAAGTCTCATCTCTTTCCAAACCAAAATTTATCATAATCGATTTAACTGACTTATCCTTACTATCCTTACTAATCTTATAAATGTGAAATCCTTACTATCCTTACTAATATTATAAATGTGAAAGAGAGTTTGTTTGCTTTTTTGTTTGTTACGCTTTCAAACCTAAAACACTGAATCGATTGTGATGAATTTCGGTATAGAGATAGGTGAGGACTTGGAGACTACTTTACAAGGCTACTTTTTCTAGCGAAACGATAATTGGAAGTGGGGTATAGAGAGGATTAAACGCTGTATGAAACTTTTATCGCGAGCGAAGACGCAAATAAAAGTTAGTGTATAATATCAGTAAGGATAAACACAAATACACACAATAACTTTTTTGAATAAGATACTAATATCTACCTGTGTATAAAATACATGTTTAGTATCGATATAACATAATATAATACAGAACTTATGGATGTTTTCTGAATACCTCGACTCTGGGGAGACTACCAATAGCTTCATCTACTGTCAAATAATTCGAATTAGTTTCATGCCGCATAACTTTACATTGACTTGTGAATATGACAATGCCCCGGGGCTTTCAATTTATTTCAAATATAGGTAGTTATAGCTACAACATTGTTGTAAATGTATATTTCGGTTCTTATTTGATTATGTTTAAACTTTTTGCTTACAATTTTTAGTTTAAATACTTTTCAGTTTCTACTGCTAAGTTATCTTTATATATACAAATTTTGTGTCACTTTGTTTGTCTGTGACGAACTCCTAAACTACTGGACCGATTTTAATCAAATTTTGCGCACAGTGTGCAGTTTCATCCAACTTGAGAGATAGGATACTTTTAATCTCTATATGTGATGATAACGCGATAGATGTCGCTGTACTTGGTGTGATTGACTACTCAAAAAGGCAGGACAAGGTCTGCCACATCAGCTAATAAAATATAATTCCGAATTACAAATAAAATGTTTTATATACATACGTCAAAACAACAATTATTTATAATATAAAAAGAGGAATAATATAAAATGAAATTTTATAATAACTATAAACTAATATATTAACAGGAAATATATTAATTGAATACATAAAGAGCACTTATACTCTCACGTATTAATCAATAAGCTATACATAGATATTTCAATTACTATGTACAAAGCAATATTTTCTTTTTACTTTAAAACTATATTACGATACATTTTATAAAAAACATTCCTAATTATTAATGGTATCTGGCATAAAACTACTACGTATACATAACTAGAAACCTCCGGCGCCTTCTATATAAGCACTATATAACATTTTATAAGACCAATTATATTACCCCATATTCCTTACAACTTTGCTATTAGTAAAAAAATGGTAAAACGTGCTTAGAGTAGCTCCTGAAATTATTTCTCAAAAACATACTCACATATTTCATTCCTTAAAAAACTTATCGTTATTAAATTATAATAAGTATCATGTTCATTCTACAAATTTCATTTATATCTTTTTTTAACTGAAAGCTTTGTGAATTTTATAAATCATCGTATACAGTTCAGAGGGAACAGGCCGTGCTGGGACGATGGTGTCTGAATTATCGCCCGACACGAGATACGCTCTCAGACTGGCGGCTTTCAACGACGTTGGAGCGTCCTCTTACACTACCCCGTTACATTTCACCACTAGAGAAGAAGGTGCGATTTCAATTTCACAATCGTAACTAATTTCTTCCTAAAGTTTATTTTCATTTATATTTTGTTAAAACTACGGGAAGGGTTATAGTTTTCAGTGAACTGTCAACATTTTTAATTGGTTCTAAAAATATAGAGTTGGCTTAATTCGTTTGTTTATTAAGGGAACTTGTTACTAATGTGAAAATTATATGTTCCCATGGTATTTTTTTAGTTACCCTACTCCAAATATTGGTTGTTCTCCTATAAAACGATGTCCTAGGTGTCATATTCAGAAATTACGTACAATAACGACTGCTAGTGATAGCTACAATGATAGTTCTGTGGTAGTGTGTACGACTTTGCGTCAAGGGACGTGGGTTCGAATCCAACCACCTTCAATGAGCTTGAGCTTTCAGTGAAGAAAAACATAGCATGGTGGTAGGGCTTTTTCTAATGCCTATCTGGGTAGCAACCACCCTCAAGTTGAAAATCTGCCGCCAAATACTAATAGGTGTGTTCCGGCAGTTGCACTGGAGAGCCAGTTCCTCCACAGGTTTAGCGTGTCTACTAACTTGGGCCGTATCATTACTTAAGATGAGGTGAGATTATGCCCATTACGCTAAACCATAAGGATATAAAAATAAAAATATACTGACCTGACTAACTACAATCCTTTAGTTAAAAAAATCTGGTCAAGTGCAAATAAGTATATTCCACTATTATACTTATTAGACACCATTAAAATGTTTTATTTCGTAAAGATTACTTCAGTTATGATGGTAACCAAATAGCAACACTACACAGAATAAAAACGAATAATTATTCATTATAACATTCAAAGCATATAACAGCCGCTTTAATTAAATTTATGTTTCTTATACGTCTTCAAGTAAATATTTGAAATTAATTTACGTAATTGATACCACAAAATTAATGAACGTACGAAACATATATTTCTACTTATTCATAAAGTTAATAAATTAAAGTAATGAACATAGTATTGCTTTGTTGTGTAATATTATTTAGTACCCTGACTTTTATTAAACTGAGTGTCGTTTAAATGCTCGTATAGCTCCAGGCGGGGCGCCTCGTGACATAACCCTCCGCGCTCTAAGAGCTCGTGAGCTCCAAGTCACTTGGCAGGTAAGATTTTACAAATAAGTACTTTCGAAAATACTCTCTTTCCTTTATAATAATTTCAACTTTTCATTTCGATGCTCAATGAATATTAACCTGATATTAATTTCATGAATATTAATGAGTCAAATTACTTTACTATTTCATTTTACTTTATAAAATTTAATTCAAAACAAATTATTTTCTATATGAAACATTATCAATAAAAGTAATTAAAAGAAATTATAGTCGAAAAACACGCTTTAAAAGCAATCCAAATTAACGAGTTTTTAGGCTCTAACTTACAAGGCGTAGCAAAATGTCTTAACGATGTCCACGTTTATAAAACTTTATACAAATTAAGTTTGGAATAGTTAGTCTATACAGATAATCCTGGTCAGAATAAAGGTATGATATTGTTATATTGCCATTACTTTTGACATATCTGCAAATTTTGAAGTCCGGTATAAGGACTCGTACGTTGGTGAATTTTGTGTCGATAGAAGCCGTTAGATTAATAGATAAAATCAAGTGAAGCTATATGTCTGTAAAAAAACAACCAACCGTCTGGACCAGATATTATGTTACTTTTAGCCGCCACCAAGAGAATCTTGGCACGGCACTTTACTCGGTTATACGATACGCTGGTGGGAAGTGTCCGAAGAAATTACTGGGACGTTGACCGATATCCCTGGGTCGGAGAGTGGAGCCAGCGCAGACGCGACGAGTACTACATTACGAGGTCTCAAAGCAGCGACAAGATATGGTGTCACAGTAAGGGCATACAATGCAGCGGGATCTGGACCCTTATCGCCTGCTCACTACAGACATACTTTAGAATCTCGTAAGTGTTAATTATCTGTTAAACACGTTACATAAAGAAACGCTTTAAATGTGTACTTGCTAGTTGGTAGACTACGACTTGGAATAATGTCCGACGGGATATCGGCGATTACATACAAGATTTTTTATGGTAGCTCAGCAAAGTGTCGGTACGTGATGTTAAGCATAGTACAATCCAAAAACAGTGGCGACCATCGATGGAACGATAATCCATTGTTAGTCGCCCCTATCATGCCGGCCTACGTCAATGTCTCTTCACGTTTCGCTTGAAGGTCTCAATGTAATAGAAGGAAGGATATACACTTGCTGGGAGACTGTTCCACGGTTTCACGAATAAAGCAAAAGTACGACACAACAAACTTTTTTGTTTTGGTTGCAATGGGGTGACCGTAAAGCTGTGACTCCGAGGTCCAGCGTGTGGGGTTCTGTTGGGGAAAGGAGAAGAAGGGATAAGATTGAATAGCTCTTTAGAACACTCACTGTGATTCATACGATACAACACGGCCACAGAAGTAATGTCTGTACGAATTTTAAGCAGAAATTTAATGACCTCTGTGCTGATGTTTTGAATATTGCTGTCATTTCACCCTTTTTCTATTAAAATATGGGTACATAGAGTTAAAAAAGATGTATTTTAGTAGTTTACAAAATATACGACCGTAAGCGTGTCACACTGCGGTACAGATAAATTCGTTCGGCCATCGACGTGAAGCGGCTATCGTAAATTGTCCTATCAAAATGCAAAATGGATTAATTGGACTGTAGCCTTTTCGATCTAGGTCAAACGGCTCAGTTCAATTTGGTGCCTCTTTTGTTACAAATTGTGTTTTTTTTAGTAGATTACATGTATGCTTAAATGAGCATTACGATAAGTATTTTATATATAATTTTGAATAATTAAAATATATTATATATATATATAATATTTAAAGTATTTCAAATGTGTGTGAGATGAATCTGTTTCTTTCTCATACAAATGTGGAGAAATATTTTAGCTAGCTAAAGATTTTTACCGAATATTTAGGGTTAGGATATTTTATATTAAGTTTTGAAAATGCACTATGTCAACTGTTTCTTGGATATTTATTATTCGAATTTGACGAAATAGCTAGTCAAGTTTACGGAGTTGTCTTCGTAATAAAGAAAACTTAAAAAACAAAGATTTAATTATTACTACTGTTAACAATTACAAATATTACAATTAGTGAATCGCCTGGACAGAGTCCGGCACACACACAGATGTCTGCCACACACAGATGTCCGGCACAACTGACTTAATTATTCTACTATGATTAAAACGAAAACTATATTCTAAACGTTCCTGTGAGTTATACGAGCGCGCTATCTGAAATATCAATGCTTACGCAGCGATTCCGTGGGAAGCCGTTGTTATCAATCGTCCTAGCGATCGCATAGCTAGCTTTTTAGTATTTATACTTTATAGTAAGATATAATGCAAATATCTGTTCCCTATGATTAGTATAATTACTTAAAGGGAGCTCATGTATAAGCTAAATTTTAATCGCTTGATCTATGTCAATAAAATCGAAAAAAATAGCCGAAACGAACACGGACGTGGGGAGGGTTATATAAATATTAAAAAACCAAAACAAGTCTGTAAGAGTAAAAGAAGATCGTTTTTCCGCTGTTAGGTTAAAGATATCTAAATACAGTTAATTACCGATAGTACATAATATTGACAAAGGAAAACAAATAATGTGTTATCATAATGACCTGATACTAAGTAGATAGATTACGTGCATTAGTAATTGGCTATGTCAAAAAGAAGAATAAATATCAAATCATATCCTGCTACCTAAAGTAATCTATAAGTGTTTTGTAATAGATATTTAAATAAAGAAAGCAAATATTGGAAACTGTCCTAGTATCACGAAAATAATAGCAAATTTAAATATCAACAGTAAAAATAGTTTTGATGTAATATTTAAACTGTTTAGCCCCGACTGGTAGCCCCAATGGTGTTACCTGTTCGTCGAGCGGATCAACCTCGCTCCGGGTGTCGTGGCGGCCTCCCGCAGCCGATACTTGTGGAGGTCTTATAACACATTACACTTTGCAGTATACAAAACGTGATATAGACCCATTACAGCTCTCTCAAGCTGCATTTGTTCGAGTTCAGGTTTGTTAAAAATTTCGTACACTAATAAACTAGTACTTGCAACTTGTAAAGATTGATCGCCAAATGTGTTATGAAATCAGTTTTAATATAAACAGTGTACTAGATAAATATTTCAACAAAACCTCGTTAATATGTACATGTATGTATAAATAGTAAATGTATATATGTAATCTAAATAATAACTGTTCTCAGGTAATTTGCTATACCTTATTCTGGTTTCTTGTATAAGGATATCATAACATCAGACCTAAATGTACATACATAAATGCAAATATATAAATAAATTTATCTATTATATTTCTTCAGTAAAATATTCGCAGGCATTATCAAGTTTGATTGAAATGACTAAAGATTTATTGTTCATCAAACATTTAGTCAAACTCGTGGCAATTAAAGTCTAAAGATAAAATAATTGGAGTTGATATTTAAATGGTAAATTTAAATTTAAAATGTCGCATTGTTAATTACTCGTCAATTCACAAAAAATATTTCATTGCACTAATTTAGTACTGCACGAAATAATTGAACAATATGAATGCATAAACCATGATGGAGAACTATGATTTAGCATTGGAAATTGATTTTATTATACAAGATCCTAACCCTATATTCTTTTCATTTACTAATTTTATCCCGTTACTTTTAACACTAAAAGGGTGAAGAAACGACCGTGTCTCGTTTGACGTCTTTCGCGGAATACGAAGTAAGAGTTCGAGCTCACAATGCAGCTGGTGACGGTCCTCTATCTGCGTCTCAAATTTGCAGAACTGACGAAGATGGTAATAACATTCTAATCCTAAACGTACTAAATCCTTATTTGTTTTTTTTAGAATATTCTTGTTCATGTTGCGACGTATTAGATATCAACCAATAAATTATTAAATATATATGTACATATGTATGACAAGAATATAATTATAGACTACCAGGTTTGTAGAAGATAAATATTATGCGGCATTTAATACAGTATTTTAAAAAACCATTTATTAGGTTTGATAGTACTTGTAACTTTTAATATTTGTGTCGATGAAAAAATAGAAGCAAGTGTTATAATTACAATTTTTATGCCTAGTGCCAAGCGCTCCGGGAGGTATCAAACTTATTGCCTTAGGAGAACGAACACTAAGAGCGTCTTGGCTGCCGCCACCGGAACCAAATGGAAAGCTCACACATTATACACTTTATCTGAAAGATTTATCTGGGTAAGTTTTAATATTATTATATTTTATTAGATACGTATAAAAAATAAAAAATAAAAGAGGGAATTGAGTGGGTTTGTACTATAAATTTCAAATTTATAGGTCCTCAGAGGCAAACGTAACAAGAGTTAACGCTTGTACAGAAAGCGAAGGAAATTTAATAGAGTGCATGAAGTCATTGCGTAGTCTGCGCACTGGTAGAACATATGAAGCATGGGTCCGAGCAGCTACCATCGCCGGTGATGGACCACCTTCAGCTACTGTTGCTTGTCAAACTAGCGCACTAAGTATGTATACATTTATAACGAGCTTTGAAAAGTATGTAAAAATCTAATTGTTTCTTCTATTATATAAAGTGATCCTATGTGAATCCTTAGATTTGTTATTGAGGATACACTATATATATATATATATATATATATAACCACAATATCTATTATATGTATTAATACACATTAGTGTTATAATCAGTTTCTGTAGAAAATTCAACTTTATGATTATTTATTTATACAAGTGTAAGTAACAAATGTAGGTTGTTTGACAATAAATTACAATTGTTGAGTGTTGCCACTTTTATTTTTTATGAATAATTACCAACAATTTTCCAAAATTGTTTTGTTATACGTAAGTTTGCGTGTAACAACAAATAAAACAAACTTACTTTTTTATACATAGTACATTTAATATAAATGTTTATGTAGCTTTGTGAATTTACGACTATAAACACTGTGAACATACCTAGTTAACTATATAAACTATACGAACAATATTTTTATGAATATTCTTCATCAATTATCATATCAATATTTTCTATTAATTTAGTTTTTTACTTTTAGCTCCGGCTCGTATTTCTTCGTTTGGCGGGATTGCTGTTGGAGCTGCAGGAAGTTCTTTAGCTTTAAGATGTGTTGTTGGAGGTACACCACCACCATCCAAACGATGGTTACGAGGTGGGAACCCATTACATATAAGACCACCTTTTCATCTAGATGGAGACACTCTACTAATAAGAAGTAAGTTATTCGACCGCTAACTAAAACATTCAAATATATTCATTAAATTCATAGTCATTTTATTATGTATTCAGGTTTAGATTTATTACATGCTGATAATTATACATGCGTTGCTGAGAATACACATGGATCTGATTCTGCTACGTGGAAAGTAATCGTTCTTCGACCACCTGCACCTCCGGGGCTAACTTTAGTAGAAGCACGTGCAAGAGAATTAGAACTTGAACTTCAACCAGCATTACGAGCTCCAGGCCATGCTGTACCTAAAGCATACACTTTGCATTGGAGACTCGCATCACCAGAGGTAAAACACAAATGATTGAACATATTTTTATAAGTTGACCTATAGGAACACCGTAAATGTCTTTCAATTATTTTAGGGTGAATGGCGTATCCAATCTGCTGTTCCGGGACCTATAACTCTGACAGGTCTTCGCTGTGGGTCGTCGTATAGAGCTTATGGATCATCCGGTGGAGCTCCCGGTTCCGAACTAGCTGTAAGAACCTTAGGTGGCCCACCTACAGCTCCACCAGATTCACGGTGGATTAGGACAAATGCTAGTCACGCAAGTTTTGATACAAGTATATGGGGCGATGGAGGGTGTGGACCAGTGGCATTAAAGCTTGAATGGGCTGGTTCTGGGGTAGCTGGTGCAAGAGATGTGCCCGTTGGGGGAGAAGTTATTTTGGGTGGTAAGTAATTTACACAAGATTAACAAAGCAAAATTTAAAACAATACAAAAAAAATAAACAGACCATTGACTTATTTTATTAATTATTTGAATAAATTTAAAAAATGACAATACCAAAACTTGTGAAAGTAGAATTTAAAAATTCAAAAATTTGGTGTACGTAAACCATTTAATTACTAGACTACGGGCACTGGGCTATTGATATAGAATAAGTAAATGTTTGATGTTATTCTAAAGATATACCTCGGTCTTGATACGTCAATTTTTGGGGGTTTGGTCACCACTTCGTATAAAGAATCCGGGCATAAAAAAAATTTTAAGCAGGTGTTTTTCGTGGTAGCAAAATATCATGTTTTTTTTTTAATACAAAAATTATGTGATACGTTATTTGAAGTGTTATAATGAAATACATCTATTTATATTATTGTATAAATGCAAATAGTTAGTGGTAGACGCAGTTTAAGAGCAAAAAATTCCTCGATGTGTCGAGAGTAGAGCACTACTTCACCCACTTAGCAAAAATTATGTTTAAGCTTAAGAAGTGAAAATTTTTTTTTGTAATGTTCTTTCTTAATGAATACAACTGTCGTCTTTATACCGTAGAATTTGTTTTTAAGATTTTATTATCATACATAATAGATATTTTTAATTGAATATATTTCAATTTTATGTAGGTACAATAACTATACATTGGTATTAACGGTGTATCCTATTATTAAAGTATTTCAGTAATGTTGTATTTGCAGGACTATCACCAGGCTCTAGATATCGTGTTGCAGCACGAGCGTCAAACGAAGCGGGCTGGACACGTGAACTGTATGAATTTAGTACTGCTCCTTCAGAAGGAGGTTTTGCTGAAGAAGTTGATGCACCATTTCCGGCCACAGCTGGAGAATTAGCTTTACTGTTAGCTCTCTGTGCCGCATTATCGCTTGCAGCGCTTACTATTCTGGCTATTCTGCTCAGGCGAAAAAGGTAATGTAAAACGTATTTTGATTAATATATTTCAAAAATCCTGACGCATTATCAAAAAGTTTCATTCAAAATCTGTTGAAGTACGAATCTATTTATATTTATTTACATAAAAATATGATGCCATCCGTAAAAACAAAGAATTTTACTTCCCCGTATGCACTTTAAATCATTAAATCACAAGCAGAAATAATATCTTGGTTTTATATTCGTTTGCTGAAATAATAAATATGCTGAGTAGTGAAAAAATCTAGTGAAATAAAAGGAGATCGTTAGCACTTGTAATCTGTAGATGACAAAGTGCTGACAAACCCTCCACTCGACAATTGTACGACTCCGTCGACCCTTTTATTCTTCATCCGTTTTGACGACTCTATACATATAGACCTAGTTTTTATCATTGATTAAATGGATTTTTAATAAATTTTATTTTTTAACATTTATGAAGGATGTTGTTTCGTTTTAATCATTTCACGGTGTACCTAATTTTATATTATTTATGTCAAAATCTATAATGATTTTATTATTCACGGTATAGGTATTGCTTCTTTCTACACTTAGATAATTACGATACACCACAATATCGGTGACTATCATCAGCCTTTTTTCAGGTTATCATTTCAGCCTTTTAAAATATCGTCTGAAATGTTTATGAAAATAATATGAAACGATAATTTGTCAATATGCTTATTACACTTGTTTTCAATCACAGTAATATAAAATAAATCTTTCTTAGTCGTCCACTAATAAAATTACTCAGAGGTTATCGTAATTTTTGGTTTATGATTCAACCATTACATTTCATTTTTGTTATTGCTATAATAAATAAATATAAATTAACGTGTATGCCATCTTTGAACTATAACGTCATATAAAAAATTAATAGTTCATAATACTTTTTGACGGTTTTACGGGGGACTTTAATAGTATAGAACATAAAGTAATGTAAGGAAACAAGATCACATGGGACAAGTCTTTATTCAAATACAAACATGGTGATTCGCGGAAGAAACTTAAGTTTTATAAAAGTTAATAAATAACTTACTGCGTACTTACCTAAAGTCTTTTAATGCTCGTTTTTGCCTTTAAATTATATATGTACTTTATTAACTTTAATGTGATGTGAAGACATAAAACAAATATTGACAGATCAAAAATTTAAATGCTACATCTACTCTACGTAACGTGCCAAAATACGCACACAAATCCTATTTATCTTAGTAACAATGTCATATAATTGTAGACGTTAACGAAGTAGTGTACGTAGGATCGTATAATAATAGAAACTTGGTTTAGTGAGTCAACTGGAATGGCTGTAAATGAGTTTTACGATCGACTTGTAGTAAAAGCGTCTGACTATGCTCATTAATGACGATTCAATGTTAATTTTATTAATATTGCACCTGTATTATAATACTCGAATACTTAGGTCATGAAAAACTATGGAGGTTTTAAAAAGACTTACTATTGTATTGGTAAATAAGCTCTTATTGATTAATAAAAAAGATATAATTCTCAGGCATTTAAAATTGTTGACACAAATTAAAAATTAAGACTTTAAAATAATATAAATAACAACCGGTTATTATATTATAGTTTGAATTTGATATAAAATACAAACACGTAGATATCTATTATATATAATTAATATTTTTTATTATTAATATTTAAAATCATATTTTCTTGAATACCATATATACTACTATATATACATGTATACATTTTGACTAATAGGTTATACGACTCGAATGAAATTCTACACAAAAGCGGAAAATGTAAATAAAAATATCGATATAAAGCATGATAAACCCAGGTACAAAGTAAAACATTTTTCGCATTTCATTTTTCTGTGTAAAAGCTTTATGATGCAAATGTTACATAAAGCAAATATTCGCATAAACACTCGCTTTCGGTTGCTATTCCTTTAAAATAAAACTATGTGAAACTTATTACATGAAATAGTTATGCTATGTTTGCAAAATGTTGAATATTTAATTAATTACAATACCAATTTCTATTGTGTTTGGAAATATAATGCTAAACTAAGAAATAAATCTATACACAAAGATTCTAAACAGTACCTACAATATAACATTGATTAGTAATTAATGACCGATTTCTAAATAGAACAAATCGAGTACTGTAAAATACTCTAGCGGCATAAAGAATAATAATGCTGTGGAAAACTGCACCTTTAAGAACTTTAGTTGTCAGTTACAACTTAATGGCAGTTTCAAAGGTTAAAATATACTGTTATAATAAAGTGATATTTAAAGTAATTTCTTTTCCAAATATGGTGAAACTACAAGAACATCTCTTTAGACTTTATCATTAGTCGTAATATAACCATCACTATCGGCTTATATTACTATCACTTTAAATGAATAAATGTACAAAATGTCAAAAGTAGAAGTCCGGTCGTCGAATCAATATTTAACCGATTTTAACCATTTAATCCTGTCTCAATATAAGATATGAAACCATTTCTCTTGGCATAAAATCCTAGCGAGCTATTATTTATTATCGTACAAATAAGTAATAGTAATGCATACAGCAATGTGTTTTTCTGGGTGATTTTTATAGGATGTAATATCTTTCTACTGGTTTCATGTGTTAGTAAATCATGTAAAATGCATTACTTGCTTAACAGAAACGATGGAGCAGTGGCTCGAGTTTCAACAAGCGCTGAAAAACCAACGTGTGGAACATATAGGGCGCCTCCACATCAAATACCGAAGCTGCCTCCAGATCCACCAGGTATTTATGAATATTTAATATCTAGAAATTGCAGAATATATCTTATAAATTATATTGACCTTACAAGTATCTGACTTTATGACTGAGACTACGCCTTACTTTAGAATTAATATAGCCTATCCAACGACTTGTATACGTTACCTTGTAAATAATATCTTGCGATACTTCTTGCACTTAGTCACATATGTTCCTACAAACTACGCATAACATTTTGAGCCAAAATAAGCCATCAAGCTATGTTTACTGTCGGCATGTTATTGCTGCTATTCTTTTTGTGGTGTTGTATTCAGAAGAAACGAAACTTAGAAAGGACCACTGTTCTAATTGTGAACAGTTAATAATAGGTTATTATTGAATACTAAGTTGTAACTTGCCGTATGTTTTCCAATCACACCTTTGGAACCGCAACATAACTACCCGAACACTGCTATTTCCGATTAAAATATATATAATTACGGTGTTTACGTAGTCGACGATTGCATAGTTTATATTGCAAACAATAATCCAAGCAATGACGCACACGAATAAGTATGGCGAAGAAATTTTAGTGCATGCTTTTTTTAAATTCTTTATAGGTTTAGCGTTATAACCACAACCTAACATAATGTTAAGGGATTATATGGCTCAAGATGATGGACACGCTAATCTTAGTGGAGCTACTGGCCCTCAAGCGCAACTGCCAGAACTCACGTATAGATATTTGGCGGCAGGTTTTCAACTTGAGGATGGTAGCTAGCCAGATGAACATTAGAAATAAGCTCTAACACCATGCTAAAAGAAGAAGAAGTAGCATATCGTGGTAGATTTTATAACGTATATTTTCCTTCACCGAAAGCTCACGCTCATTGCAGGGATTCACGCTCATTGACGCGGCGTCCGTAGACACTACTAACTGAGCCATAAGCGATTCCTTTTTGTAAAATTATATCAATAATTAAATTCTAGAGTGAATTATTCCGTCTTAAAAGTTCCACTTATTGAAGAAGAAATAATGGAATAATTTAAATTCCCACACGTTTGTAGATGTGTACGAAATAAGTCCATATGCGACTTTCGCCGGAGGAGCAGCAGCGAGTGCAGGCAGCGGCTCTCGAGCTTACACTTTGCAGTTGCGAGCTCTTGCTCGACACGACGACGATGCTGCACCTCCAACACATCCCTCTTGTTGTGATGGTATAAATTACTAACTCTTATTCATGGTGCTAGCATATAAAACTTGTTGGATAGTATACAATTAATGGTCTTTTGTAAAATGTTTATAGCCTCAAAAAAGTTTCGTTTGTATAATCAATTGTTCAGTGTATTAAATTTTGATTTTTTCACGTATCGTGAGGATAAATAAGTTACAAAATCATATTGATTAAAATAATAATGCCAGTGAAATATGTAGTATATCATTGCAATTATAAACAAATTCACAAAATGATTTGAAGTTCGTTTTCTTAATCGAATTTTCGACTCATTGTAATCAAGTATGGAAATAGTTATTTCAGAATTAAATTATATATTTAAAGAAATACCTGAAATTATATTGATTTGTTGCTGTTATTGCCTACATTATTTATTTTAAATATTGTAACATTTCTATACAATTAGGTTTTTGAAGGTACATGTTTACCTTTTGTTATTTTCCATAATTGCCGCACCTCCGGTAATTAATTATTGATCAACAATAGTACTTAATAGTATTTAAAATTATCTTTCTATTGTTTTATTATGAACAGAAGAAACGTGCGTGGATGCGTGCGACGCTCAGCGACGCAGGAGGCGACGCCGTCATTATTGTCAAGATCACGGTAAGTGAGGTAATTTGTTCCTAATAGGTTCACATACAATTACAACATAATTTTTACACATTAATTATGTATAAAACAATTAGGTTTTGTAGAACATTCCTGTCGCGCACATGGTTCTATGGAGCGGACTGCCCGTCACGGTTTTCTCTCGAAATTGATATGGGGTTCTTCAAAAAGGGATTAAAATAAGGACTCCTAGGTCCGAAACATGTTTGTAATGCACCTGATGCTGTTACTGTTCACAGACAACGGTAACCATTTATGATCGGATGGACCGTCTGCATGTTTGTTGCCCAATAGCATAAAAAAATGTTTTCCAAGTAAAAATATTTTGATATAAATAAATATACACTACTTACTTGTTCGCAGGTTGTTCACAAGATTCTGGAAGTTGAGAGTAATAACTACGAAGGTGTTTAGTGAAAATTATCTATCTAGTCATTGTAATTAGGTAATTTGGTTATACATATATTAATATGTATACAAAAATTTATACAATAATATTGTCTATTTGTATTAATGTGTTTCTTTTAATCCTTTTTAAACAATTCAGAGTGTCTGCTCTCTACGTTTTAGTAAGCAAAAAGCAATGACCATCGATAGTAAGGCAATATATCCACTTTTTCGGTCGCTGGAAACACGCTGAACCAAAAACTGAGAAACGAAAAGAAATACACAGTGATGAGTTTAGTACCATTTTCATGGTGTTTGCAACATATTCGGCTGAATACGTCCATAATGTTCCACATATCTTCTACATGTATACCGAGTAATTACATCCTGCCATACATAAGCGTCTTCTTATAGCAGGAATTGCCCCTTTTTTGTGGTGAAAATCAATTTACTGCTTCCCTCGCGTAACGATAAATGGTACATGGGCACAGGTCAAAGATGGAAGGTATATTTTTTATATAGTTAAGGTTTAGCGTTATGGCTCTCATCTCACCTGATCTTAAGTGACGATACGGACTGCCGGAACAAACCTATTAGTTTTCTGTGGCAGATTTTCAACTTGATGGTGGTGGTTGCTAGCCAGACTAGCATTAGAAAAAGCCCTACCACCATGCTATGATTTTATCACGATGTTTTACTTCACTGAAAGCTCAGGCTTATTGTAAGTGGATTCGCAATCACGTCCCTTGATGCGGATTCCGCACACACTGCCACTGAGCTGTCATTGCTTCACATATATGCTATCGCGTCAGATATGTGACTACTCAAATGTGTGTCAAGCACTCACCAAAAGAGCAGGATGACACTACGATCTCCCGTGTTGCCAAAGACCAGGGACATCTTTCACACTTCCTCTAGTCAACAGAATTAACACCGAGGGTTGTCGATGTGACTCAGGCAAACATAATTGAGATGACCTATCACCCCTCACATTTCTTCTCAAATAACGTGTTATTGCTCTATGAATGGAAATATAAATTATCAAATAAATCGTTACATACTATATTATTGGTTACTAGCTTTTACCTACGGTTTCGCTCGTGTTATTGATTTTGTGAAATAAATGAGATGACGTAATAAAAAGTTTCATAGAAAGTTTACCGCTTTGGTTACCACATTTTCAATATGTTTTTAATGAGAAAAAGTAACCTATCACCGTTTCCACTTTCTAATCTATCTTTATACCAACACGTATCATAATAGATTCAGCCGTTAAGGTTTAAAATCGTAACAAATAGACGAACTCACTTTCATGTTTATAATATTAGTAAGGAAATAGGATTGTTATTTGTATAATATTTAATTTCTAATGGAAATATTGAATGCAATTTATTAAACAAATAATAAGCTCAATTAACTTCTTAACTAACGTGTTATTATTCTATGAATAGAAATAGAAATCAACAATTTATAGATTAATACATATTATATTATTGGTTATTGTAATTTGTTTAATATTTAGTTCATAACAGATATATTGTAGGCAATTTCTTGATCTAATAATATTAAATATGAATTAGGTGAAATACGTTCGTAACGATTTAGTAAAAATAATAATTGACCGGAATGCTATTATTGGTTCTTGTCCGATTAGAAGCAACTCTATTATCTTGTAATCCGATTACATGCGGTCGATCTAAAACTAATTCATCGAGCTTACCAATTTACTGACATCCTACAACAAGGAGATTTAATTTTGGTCTTTAGTTCTAGCGAAGCCTCTCCGGGTTTTAATACAATGTAAATTGATTAAAGATAAGTGCCAATTTACCTTGTTAGTGAAAATTCATTTGTTATGAATGGAGTAATTCATAAAATAACTGTCGAATTAAAATAAGTACAATAATATGATTTCATAGTTATATAAAGCAATGATGGCTTGGTTGATATAGTGTACGGATACTGTATTAATGGATATGTGTTCAAATTCAGTTGCAATGAACCTTTCGTTGCAGCAAAACATCGTTAGGAAACCATAGCATGATGTAGGGCTTTTTATAATGCCCAGCTGTCTAGCTACCACCCTCTTGTTGAAAATCTGCCGCGAAATACCTGTAAATGTGTTCCGGCAGCTACACTTAAGAGCCAGTCCCTCTATTAGGCTTAGCATGTTCACCACCATGGGCCACATTGTCTCTTGACATCAGATGAGAATGTATCCATAACGCTATACCTATAAAGTATTAAAAAAGTAGAGGCACGACTGTCACAGTTAATCAGCGACAGTTGAAAGATAAATATAATGTACAGAAAATTTATGTCATCAAAAATATTCGAACTTGATACTCTATTCAAAAATTTTCACGACAATAGAAATGTGTTTTTGCTTGCGTTAATGCGTGATATTCAAGATACTGAAACATTACCAGTTTGAAATAATAAATGACTAATATTTGTTAAATAGGCCAGAATCAGTGAGCACGGCCTACACGATTTGGTTTTATAAATACTGGCTCAGTAGTAGTGTGTACGGACGTGGCGTTAATAGATGGGAGTTCGAAAGACTCCAATGGACCTGATCTTAGTGAAGGAAAATATCGTATACCATGACTTAGCGGTACAGTATTTTGTACCGTCTGACCAGCTATGATCACCCTCAAGTTGAAAATTTGTCGATAAATATCTAGACGTGTGTTTAGGCAATTGCACTTGAGAGTCAAGGCACTGAAAGGCCCTTAGGCTTAGCGAGAATGTAGACATTAAATTAAGGCTAACCAAATTAAAAAAAAATCGCTACGATACCATCTAGTTTGGTTGTTTTGATGTTTTTAGTTGTAAATGCTTAACTACCTACCATTTATACCTATACATCTTATAATTTACGTACTTTTTACTATTAGCCTAACTGACGAAAATATAACTACTTTGTATATTCCGCCCCAAGAATTAACTTATTATTATATAAACCGCTCCATGGAGAACGTAGATAATACTGCAAAAGTTATATCACATATAGAAGTTTCAAGTAAAATTATTTCACCGCAGTCCCTAAGCCACAATCCGCAAAAGGGTTCTCGTCGTAACAATTAAGAACAACCGACGGAGCAATACTCACCGGGAACATATGGCCGGATAACAAAAATGTAAGTGTATTGCCCACAGAGTTAACCTTCGAGAATATTTACGTGAGGACATTACTCCGTTGCCCTAGTTATATTATAATAACAAAAGGTACTGTAGCTACAAATTCCTTTTGAGAAAACATGAATTTTCTTTATGGCCTTCATATTTCAGACATCTTTTATTTTATATGTAATAAGCTATCGTGAAAAAATTATCTATATGAATAAATCCCTATATCAGTTTATAAGACTGATTTTATTATGATATTATGATGATGATTAAGATGATTAGGCGTATGTTATAAGGATCACGAATATAATATAAAAAGTGCGTATACAAAAAGTTGGCCGTACTGCTTCGTTGGATAACAATACGTTCGCTCTCGAGGTATTCAGTCTGCGATGACTAGGACCCTATGGTTCCTCGGTCCATAGGGTTTCAACTCAAAACGACACAAATAAAACTTATCTAAAAAGGAGCATATATTTACGCTAATTCAGGTCCTTAGGTAAGGCTGCCGTTACACCAGCTTTCAAGAAAGTCATTGAAAGATTGGACAAAGTTGATAAATATTGATTTCTTTGTATTATTAATATCTTTAAAAACCATAATATATTATTAAAATGAAACGTACGTATTGACATAATTTATAAATAATATTTACTTGTAAACATATGTGTACAGGATCGCAGGACATGGTTAATAACCATAGTTATTATAAAGCTGTATCAGGTTCTAATCTTTCATTAAAATCACTCGCTTCAAAAGCAAATTCTAATACTTACATCAATACTGTTTAAATTCAATGAACATTCTAAAGTTTTCCTTTACTGCGAAATATATAAGCTCGGGGAATCGTAAAAAAGCTTACAAGTTAAATATTTAATATTACGAATGAGTAATAAAATTATTTTACCTTTCAGGTTCACAAGTTCTGTTTGTTTAAATGTAGTTTCAAAGCGAGCTTCGCTGTATTATCGTATATACCGCGTTTGTATGCAAATTTTATTCCCAAAATCCGGCTTGATGGAAAACGGTCCCTCGGAGTGAGTATTATCGAAGGAACCGGGCCAATCTCACTCGAACTTTTGGGTCGACTTGATAACGCATCCCTAAATATAAGCACCAATTTTGTACATTACTTTATCGTATAAACTAAACCATTTCAATTATATGTTTATTCTGATGTTATTATTAGTAATTTATTTTATTTTATTTACAACTTGCATGTCATATAAAGGATTAAGTTTAGAAACAATCACGTCAAGTGGATATTATCCTCGGTCGTATACTCAAATTGCTCGAAACAAGGACTCAGGCAAATTGTTCTGACAAATGTTTATCTTTACAATAAAATGGAATATTTGCCGGTTTTATTTTCGTTGTTTTTAATTAACCTTTTGAAGCTTTTGATACATTAGAATTGAAAAAAGCAATCTTAAGATAAAATTTTGGTTTCAGTTCTAAATAACTGGTGTAGTCTTGAATTTCCTACTCTTACAACTACAATAATTTGAGCTAAATAATAAAAATGCTGATTTTTCTTTCATTTTTATTTAGAAAGACAATATTTATTTATTTTTCAAACTATTTTTCGTTGTGTGATTTGATATAAAATAAATGTATGACGTTTTATTTGGTTGTTTCATTAATTTTTTGTCTTATGTAATTCTAATGCTGAACAATATAATTTAACTATGTCATCTCACTAAGAGCAGACATTATTTACTATAAAACTATATCTGTGGCCTTTTAAATGCTGGCCATGAGACTTAAAATTATTTCAAAACTTACAAGATTCCGATCGTTTACACTATAAAACAATTTATTCATTTTTCACAGATAAAAAAAAACTATGTGCAATTATGGTAATTGCCATGTAAAATAAATGACGAAGAAAGGTTATATGAACCATAGAGTTATATCAATAAATTACATCGACCAAACTGTAATTTAACATAGCAATGATAACTTATTATCTAAATGAATATAGAAATAAACGGGTTTTGAAGCCAATAGAAATAAAAGATTTATAAAAATGGAATACTAAAACTATAAGATTTTATGATTACGCTTGGTTAATAGAAAGAACACGAACGAAGTCAGAGGAATCAGCTAGTTTATGTATAAATAGAAAAATACATAACGGTTCAGTACGTATTTTCTCTTCTGTTTATCGTCCGATTTTCTTTTTTTTGTAATTTATAATAGTTATCGGACCATGATGTAAATAAATTAAGTAAGCTATAAGTAAAAAAAGTAAAACAAAGGTAGATTTTTCACGAATATAGACTTTAATTAAATTTCGAGTCTCCTTATAATATATTCCTTTCGAAGGTTCATTAAAAAAATTTCAACAGAAAATTGATTTAATTTTCTATAAATATATGAAATAATATACATATATATGAAATAAATAAAATAAATAATAAAGTAAATAATTCTAATTCAACATACTTTAGATTATAAAGTTATTGTAAACTTGGTTAAACTTTATTCGTACCGTTATTCAATACTTATTTTATAAATTGCTATGTTTAGCTAATAAGCAATTTCTTGTATTTGAATTAAACTATAATTTAATAGTAAATCTCTATTTACTTATAATATAATTATAAGTGGGGTAGCTAGAATAATAAATAAGTTTAAAGAGATTTATTCCAGTAGTAGTGGTTTAGTGAACGTTTGTAAAGAGGCCGCTCTATTAGATTTGAGTTCAAATCCCTATTATGAGTCTGAGCTTTCGGGTGCAGAAAAACGAACTCATGAAATTAGAGTATGGTGGTAGCTTAATCGTTCGTTGCATGGATTTTCCTTTTTTTAAAATAAATCAGGATGTCACAATTTATGCTCTATATAAAAACCAAAAATAAAATCCGAGTGGTATAAATAATACTTTAAAATAGAGGAAAATTTCTTAAAATATTATAGTATAAGTATATAATAAAAACAAATTAAAACAGTATGATGGAAATTTGTATATATATTGCATATACCTATTTATCATCTTGTGGGGTTGTGACTAAACGCTAAAAATCATAAACAATAAATATACAAAGAAGGGCTTTAAAACCTTAATTATGACTAATCCACCACCGTGTTTGAATCAAGCAGAATTTAATATACAAAACCCAAAATAATTAAGACATCAAATGCAATCAATCTTCTTTCGCTTAATATAATTATTTTAGGTCAGAAGATTTTCTTTAAACGTATAGATAATTTTCAGTAAATTACATTAAATAATTATTATATTTTAACTGCTTTCATATATAAATAATTGTAATATTTAAAGTTTGACTTTAAAGTTTCATAAAGAAATCGCTTACGATGGAATACAATTATCACGACTTAGATTCTGATTGAAATATACCTGTATGAAACCAATTTGTATTTACCTTTCAATTTAGATTTTCTGTATGATACACTAAAAAACACCTGTCCTACACTTCTGTATATAAAACTATATTATAATAATGTCTTGTTGACGCTACATTCAAATATTTTATTCTGTGGAAGAGCACAGCCTTGTTCATACCCTATACGCCGTACTACATCACAGTTTTCTATTTAACTCGCAGGCAAGGGTAGCGAGAAGCCTCTGACCTACTTTTATAACTTTGTATTAATAACGCTTTAAAACAATAAAGTGGCAATATTATGAAACAATTCACGAAATAATGCGACGTTATTCGATCTCTCGTCTGTGTGATAACTCTGTCTCCGAGATGAGTCTGTAATTAGATCCGGCGCAGTCCGCCGCTGCCGACGCGCTCTCAATCAATTTGCTATCAATTTGTAGATTTTATACCTTTTTCTCGGACATTTCGCTTCCAGTTTATTTTATTATAAAGCTAGATTGTCATAGAACATTTGATTTTTGATCTTGCTGTCTTTTTACTATTTTCTAATGTATATCTAGTTAATTAAGAGTTGGTTCTTAGGGTATTATATTAATAGAGATGCATTAATCATATTATTCTAAGGACATGTATTTTTCAGATCGTAATTAATGTATAAATATCATACAATCTAACCCGACAAACGTTCTGTCTTATAAATTATTTTTAGTATATACTTTGGATATTCAAAAGAATGAGAGCATGAGGGTAGGAAGGTGAAAATATAGGGTTGTATGTATGTTTTAATGCCACATAAAAAGAAATAAAAAAAATTTTTGGTTGGACCACCCATATCATTTAGGGTTTGAAAAGTAGATTACGACCGATTCTCAGACCTACCGGATATACATATAAAATTTCATAAAAATCGGTCAGGCCGTCTGAGACGAGTATGGCACCTAACATTGCAACACGAGAATTTAATATAAAAGAAATGATAATAATCTATATATTAATACGTGAAGCAAAAATTTTGCACCCCTTTTTACGAAAATTGTGCGGACGGAGGAGTATGAAATTTCACACACTTATAATTTATATAGAAAAGTGCAGAATGCTATTTTTTTTAAATTCTGCATTAAAAATAAATTAAATCAATAAAAAAACATTCAAATTAAGAATAGATTATAGATATAGATTAATATTATTTGTCTTTACTCAATGTCAAACATAACCCTATATATTTATACGATTCTTTGACAACAGAACCTTAATAATGTTCAAACTTATAATTTAAATTAATTGTAGTCGAATTTCGACCACTGGGCGAACACAAGTCTATATAGAAAAGCCTACATTTGTCCTGATTAATTCGTTATCGACATGCATAAGGTTTTAGTTACTTAACATTGAAACGTAAAATTTGCCAATTAATTTTATATTGAAATCGGTGTTTAAAGACAATTCCTCGAACCTCAATCCTTGTTTGTATGAAAAGTAATAATTAAGTGTCATATTTATCAGAGAATACTAATAAATACTTTTCAACACAATAATATTTTTCTTTCGTTGTATTGTATGTTTACCGTCAATTAAGTAGGCAGATATCACGACATCAGTTTGTGCGTTATTTACCAAGTTGGCTATTTTTACTTAGGTATCGTTTAAATTGTTAGTTTTTAGCCTAAAACAATAAAAATATCTGATGACGGTTAACCCAGACGAAATGGAAGAACATAGAGTGTTTGCAATTTTGTTTTTTTTTTCTTGCTTATTGTATAAATAAATTAAAATATATTTTTCATTCTGCTTCTGTTATGGACTCTATTTTGATATTGGCGTGAAAAGTGTATTCCGTAAATTTCGATCAGATTAAAGTCCATTTAGACTGCTTTTTCCAATAATATTGTTTAATTAACCGACCATTCAATATTTATTCTGTACAGCTTTTACCTGCGGCTTAATTTTACTCGCGTTAATTTTGATTTTCAAACAAATTGGATGACGCACTAAAAAAGTTTCATACAAAATTTATCCCTCTCTTTATCACACTCCCAAAAAGTTTTTCACGAGAAAAAGTAGTCTATTATCGTGTTTAGGTACCCATCTATCTCTATACCATAATTCACCGTAATTGATTCAGCGGTTTAGGCGTAAAAACGTAACAAACAAACAAAGTCACTTTCCCATTTATAATATTAGTAAGGATTTAATATTAAGTTTAATTTTATACGATTTTAATAATTACTTTATGAATATTGTAAATCATCAATAGGTCATTTTAAATTCCCTATTCCCTACACCATCTATCCGCCGTGACCAAATCTTTTAATATGGAAAATGTTTTTAACTTTAGTCCAATGTTTTAAAGTTTATTCGATATAACTTTAAGTCGAGAGTATCCCAAATATATTTCAGGATTACTGAAAATTGCATTCAATATTTACAAACAATCTTTTGTTTGTAAATATTGAATGCATCAATTTCTTAATTGATTACTTTGTAAATTGATATACTTTCGACTTTTTAAAAGGATTAATATCAATGAAAAATTTTTGGAACACGATGTAAAAACGTGCCACGAAAATTTAAGAAGAAAATATTGCGAAGATTTTGAAATAGTTAAACGTAAAATATAAAGATTTAGTAGAAATAGCTGTACAATTGACTTAGGATTATATAAATGTGCCAGCCAAAAATGAGAATCAAAAGCAATATCTCCTTCAGGTGATTAATGAATATATAGAAATAAATTTCCAAACGCAACCAAAGAATACCAAACAAAAATCAAGAAAGTTCCATGATTACACTGTACTTGCTTCTTAATTATTTAATTTAGATTATTCATATAAAATGAAAACAGTAAGCAAAAAAGCTGATAATTAAAAAAAATAAACTTTTTTATAATGTTGATAGTGAAAATTGTTATTAAAATAAAATAAATAATGAGTTGAGTTTCATAGTTTGTATTAAGTTATAAAATAATTATTAAGAGCGTAGAATAAAGAACAATATCATCAAAACTGAATTAATATTAAATGGTAGGTCAATGAATCAAAATAATCGGAAAAACAGTAAAAATGAAATTTGATGTTATGGAATTGTGGAATAGATTTTTACGTCAATATCACAATTTCTTTAAGAATAACATTATTTGGTAAGCTATTGAATATAACAAAAAAAAAATCAAAAACTTCATGCCAAAAGCACAACTTGATAAACTATACACAATAGATGACATATACATTGCAAGTATTTAAAAAAGTTTAAAAATCTAAAATTGCACGCCTTATACCATTCATTTAATTTTTAAGAAAAAAAACAAGTTGACTTATTTTATTAATTATGTATTATTTTAATAATTATTTATATATTAAAAAAGTACGGGTACTAGACTATAGATATGAAACAGGTAACTGGGTGATGTTATTCTATAGTTAATGAAACCCAGTCTCGATACGTCAGTTTCTTCGAGGGTTATCGTAACGACGTCATATAAAAAAAAACCGGACGTCCAAGTTTTTTCTAAGCAATTTTACCTTCAAATATGCTATATAAAATTGTTTTGTTACAAAATATGTGAGATAAAATATTTGAAGTGATTTTTTCAAATACATCTACTCATATTATCATAAATGCAAACTGGTTGTGGTACAGGTAGTTTAAGAGAAAAAAATAATAATATTGACGTGTCGAGAGCTACTCATCTCACTACCTCATATCGCGTGCAAAATATAGTAATTTTGTACATAAAACTACACATTTTTTTTCCGTAAACAAAAACGAAACGTTACAAAAAAAATCCTACGTTCGAAGCACGAGAGATTAATTACAGAATCGACAGTTTTAATTAGTTTTGTAATTAACAGCCGCGTTGCGCTCGCCTTCCGGCCGAACTAATATAAATTGCCTTTTAATACAATCACTCTCCCAGATTAAATTGCAAGTCTTTACCGCAATACTGTTCCTTAATTGATTTCTTATTTCCTTTTATATTATACTAACTGTAGCTGCGACTTCGTTCGCGTGGAACTGAAAATTATTTAATTTATCTTTTATAGTTCATAAATAACTAACAGAAATAACGTAAGCTAAGCCGCGGGTAAAAGTTAATAGTTGTCATAATACAAAGGCGAATTTTTAATTCGCGTAGAATCACTGACACCTATGTAGACATTTTTATGCCGTGGTAGGGCAACTTATAAATAACCATAATGATTCGCTAATGTTTTATAATTAAATGTGTAGATATATCACATTTATATTTTAAACCGAAAAACGAATCCTGGCATCATTTGCTACACAAAGTTACGTAGCGTACCATAACAATTATATTTATGATCGTAGTAGGTAGCTGTACTACACATTTGCGTTAGTCGTCAGTTGTGACTCGAGATACATTCATGAGTGATCGTACAGCCACGGTAAGACAACATCTACTTGGCTTTTACAACTCAGTTTACCTTCCACGAACTCATTTAATTAATTTTTACTTTTATCTGTACGTAAATTATACTTGACTAATTTTTATATGGTGATTATTATTCTGCAATGAAATGTTTCGAAGGGATTACGAACTGTATTAGACTAAATATCATTTATTAACAGTACATTTAAGGCATATCTATTAGCAGCCTGACTTTAAGCGAAGGAAAATATGGTATTATTTTTCTATAATTATTTGTAACAACTACATTGGGTCATAACTACTTAATAAGATTGTTCATAAAGATAATAAATGGAAATACCCCAGAGCGAGAGACTTTTGTCATATCGGCTAATAGTTCACCAACCGATAACCTTATTACTGAAATTAATTGAGTGAACGATTAAAAAATGAGGAAGTAAGAAAACTAAACGTAACTATTAACATTACGAAAACATAACAATAACTATTTTAAAATGTGTAATTAATATTTTGCACTTTTCTCATTACGAAATGAGATACTTGCCTCGTGATGGTGTTGCAAAAGAAGAACTTTAAATAGTAGCTGAGAGGGCGGTGCGACGATAAAATGAAAATGAGGAGGCGGGGGCCTCGTTAGCGAGCAGTCTTCTAGCTGCGCTCTCCGCCGATTGTCACAAGCTCGATATTTACGATTGCCCAATGACAACACAACCTTCCCCGTATAACGTTACAGCTTAATTTGCATCAACGATAGATGTTCTAAAAAAGCTGCTGTAGCAAAGAACGTATAAAATCCTGAAATACAAAGGATTTTCAGAAATGTAACCGAGGTCTAATTAGATGATTCATTTCTCGTTATCCTGAGTGGTTGTCTATCTCCATTTGAGATTATATTTATTATTGTATTGAACCGATTACATAAAATAAAAATATACATAATAAAATAATATGATAAAACTTCATATTCCTATGAAATACATAAAGAGCTAGTTCGCTGGTACAGTTACCTCGCTCATTTGAATAAATATGTATATATAGAAATTGACTATTTGACCACAATGTTACCTAATTTAAGAACCAGTGCTAAGCCTAATGAGAGGCTTCTAAATGAGCTGCATAAACACACCTACGCTTGGCGATCAATTTTCAACTTAAGGTATAAAATTACATTTTGATTTTCAGTTCGCTCAATTGATTTGAAAGGAAGCAGCTAGAAAATCAGAAGCGATGGTAAATGAATGATGGTAATCAAAAATGTATGTTATATATTACATGTATATTATTTAAAAAAAACTTACGAATAATGAAATGTTGAAGATATCATCTCACAGATACGGAAGTGCTTTTAATGTCAACGAGTAGAGTAAAGCTGTGTTTATATTATCTGTTCTATTCTCATTGAATAGATGTATGTACAGAAAATGGAACTGAAAAATGTTTAGTCAGATGACGCGTCCTCACTCGCCCGGGAAATGTAAGTGTTATTACATATCAAAAATAAATAAGACACGACATATGTTTTTACACCCATAATAATGTATTCAGTTAGAAAGATTGTATGTTTATTAAAATTATGTAGAAAATATCTTATACTATAAAACGAGCACTTAATTTTGAAAACAGCGCTAAAGATTTCCATTTAATGTTGTATTTAGATAATATTATATCACGCAAGTATATTTAAATAGGTTTTCTTAAAATCACTAAAGAGAACTCGGTCGCATAGATATTGAATTTTGTATAGCAAAAAAAATATCCGTCACTGGTATCGTACGGGTTAATCATAAATGTAATAAGACTAACTCTATCTCATAACCATCACTAAAGAACTAATCATCTATTAGTGAAAGAATGTTAAGAATCTGATCAGACTGGCTCGCAAGTGCAACTGCCGGAACACAGCTATTGGTATCAGCGACAGATTTACAACTTGAGGGTGGTAGCTAGCCAGACATTAAAAAAACCCGATGTTTTCCTTCACCGAAAGCTAAAGATAATTGTAGGTAGATTTGAACTCACGTCCCTTGACGCGGCGTCCATGCACAATACCTTTGAGCTATCATCGCTGCAATAGTTCTATAGTTTACTTCCTATAATGAGTACCTCTATAATAGTCGAGTAGTATCATCCTTGACAAATACAACTAGCTGTGCCCGCGACTTGGTTCGCGTGGAACTAAATATGATTCTTATATGTTTCTAAAGTTTACTCCTTAGTTACTTCTTATAACAACTACGTTACTAGTGAAAGTCCCGTCAAAATCGGTCCAACCGTTACAGAGATTACCCAGAACAAATAAACAAACAAAATTTTGTAAAATCGATTTATTTATATAAGTACCTTATAAACTTTCATATTCATTTAGTTATTTGAGATTAAAAACCGACACTTCAATGGTATTTAATTATATAGATGAAGTATAATTAAAGGCATAATTCGTTATTTTTATTATTTTCCTATCTTTCGTAATTTGTATCACACATAAATTAGCTGTAGGGCAAATGTCGGAGCTTTTAACGCTGACTACGTGTTCTTTCAGTTTGAATGAAAATTGGAACGGTACAAATGGAAATACGTAAATCCTTTTATGAATTCAAATAATAAATTCAGATGTGTCGTACAGATTTGTTATTTCTTTATAAAATAAACATATAGTTTCAATAACATGAGGTTCCGTGTATTTTTTAACGTCGGAGTTGAAACAGTATCTGTGGTCGAAAACAGTCAGGAATTCATTACCATCATAATTTTCTGTAGCATAAAGTTTTCCTATCACGTAATATTACTACTAAATATGTTGTGTTCCACGTAATATTGTTCATTGAAAATATATTTAATGAAAACAAGAATCTAAAAATTGCTCATCTGATTTAGAGAGAGAGACGAACTTCTTAGCAAACCGTGGATTCACCGTGCGGATGCCAGGTCCATCATATGGCAGGGAGGGAAACTACGAGCAATTTCCGAGACTTGTGACACGGATGTAAGTTTAAGAGGCGCGTCAACACTCACATTCATCACTCACGTTTCTCTCCCTACCCAGCCAAATTTGGTAGGAGCCTGCTAGGGCAGCTTTACAAGCAAGTTCTAGTATAGAACTTACTGCAGTCCTAGGCAGGCCAAGATCTTTCAGAAGATTATAGAGAGATTTAGCTGGTATACCTCTCGCATTCACTTCGACCGCGTATAAATTGACTAGTAGCCCTTCTAGTTTAGTAAGTAAAAGTGGAGATTTATTTTATTGTGGATAGATTTTGATATCTAAAGCTTTGAATTAATGAATGTAGT
Source organism: Actias luna (assembly GCA_039707435.1). Classification (NCBI taxonomy): domain Eukaryota; kingdom Metazoa; phylum Arthropoda; class Insecta; order Lepidoptera; family Saturniidae; genus Actias; species Actias luna. Next base: position 6,128,446 of record JAZHAC010000003.1, read on the forward strand.
AAAAAAAAGTTAGCTATACACATCGAATTAACCAAAGCGGCCCACGAGGTTACAGTAATCTTGATACATGTCCTAAATTTATCAATATTAAATTATTTTACATTCCAAAATTTACACATGGATAACCATTTCGTTAAAAAGCATGATAATGTCAAACGTTATAGATTTATTATCTATCATCTGGTAAAAACATGATACAATAAAAATGTTATACGACTAAGCTATACAATAGATGCGCAGAATATAATTATGTAAATCTTTCTTGATGTTAATAGACAAGTTGTCTGCAAACCAAATTCTGATGGATTTGCGAATTTTTGTATCGTATTTTCAGACTTGTATCGATGAACTTTAACTAACCCTAGGTTATGAGCTAGACTATATTATATACAGAACATCATACATAATGAACGAATGTGCATTTTTCATATCAAAGTAGAAGAGATTTTTTATCGCAGCTCTATTATGTTTGTGTAATAAGAACATATAGTAAATTCATATTACAAATATGCAATCTTAATGCCAAATTACATTTATGCTGGATCTTTATCACGATGTAGTGGTTTTTAATTTTATTAATTATTTTGTGTTATTTGATGCTCGGCGTCCATACTTTGGACTTTATAGGCATCTTGTCAAATATCGTCTAGTATATAGAAGAAAAGTGGACTCAGATAAAAATAGAACAGAATGTGAGTTTTAAGATGTCACAAAAACTCTTAAATTTACTAAAGCCGTATTTATTCTACAATACGATTCTACGCGGCCATTTTGTTAGACCATCAAAATTAATAAAAGATACTTTATTAAATGTATCAGTTATTCGCTTAATAGTGGAAGTAATACCTCTAAATGACTAGGATTAACTGCCAAAGGATAAAAGGAGTGTTTAACAATTTGCACATAACCACATAGAGCACTATACAAAAAACACCAAATTAACTGGACGTTGGAATACAGATAACTCGATTTGCATAACTCGTAAACTCAATCTCATTTAGACTGTCAAGGGAATGGAAAAGGACTGGGGAAAATATTAACAATTTCAAAGGATAATACTGTCAAGCGTTTTCCTATTTCCTCTTTCATTAAAATCAAATATCATCGCGCTATGTCATTTTTAAACTAAATAGAAATAAATTTATCTTAATTACTATAACTATACTTATATCTGTCATCAATGTCGAACTTTATCAATAGCCGTGATGACTAAACAAAGTTACCCCTGTCTAAAGCTGATTAGACATCTTCATCCCTTTGAATGATTAAAAGTAAATATGCTATTATATAATAAATCATTTATGGTACTCTGATGCAAAAATGTCATGCTGACTTTTTGTTTGGTTTGGTAGGGAAGAAATTCCCTGTATGAACTAAAAAATTGGGCCACATTATATGTTTTCAAAACTTGAGCAAATTCCTATTAATTGCTTCTATATGTCATATCTATAGATTACATAATATTCTTATCTCTAGATAGTAATGTAGTATGAAATCTTTGCTTACCGTAAACTGTAAAACTGTAAACCGAATTAAAAGATAAGTTTTTAGAGTAAATATAGATTTAAGAACAGAAATACAAATAGTTTCTTAAGACATAATTATTAATTCATGACTGGATTGTGTTTAAAGTAATATGAGTGTAAACGAGGACGTTACGTCGCTCTCATAAAGCGGACCTCGTAAAGCTCTCGCAAGCTGTCAGGGCCATTATGCTCGCAGATGTTATCACAACATAAAACGCCGAAATTAAAACCTATAAAATATCGAGGCCGACGTGATTCATTTCATGCGCGGTTCCATAAATCAGAAATTATCCCTTTTTCGTTATTCCAAAATTGTAAAATATTTTCAATTTCATTAATATTTAAATTGATATCATCCATATAGTCATAATATGAACTAATTTGAAGCAACAAGAGTTTACAGATAGTTAATTTTGTTATCTTATTTTTTTATAGTTTATAAGTTTCAGCGTTTTGGGCGCAATCACATTTGATGTTAAGGGAAGATGTGGCTCAAGATGATAACACGGTAACCCTAGTGGACGAACTGAACATACATACAGGTATTTGGCGTGGTAGCTAGGGAGGCATTAGAAAACCCCTACCAATATACTATGGTTCCATCACGCCGTTTTTTCTTCACTGAATGCTCAAGCTCATTGTGGATGCATTAAAACTCACGACCATGGACACGACGTTTGCACACACTACCAACTGAGCTGTCACCGCTTCTTATTATTCTTAGCTATTGATGATGGCAATCATTGTGACTAAACTGTAGAACGGTTCATAATAGCACCTGGTATTTACTTGAGTTGTCACCAAGAATTAAAAGATAACTGAACAATTAGAAATCGATTATGCTATAATACAACTATTATACAATAAGAAAGTAAGCGCAAATTTCACGAGGATAGATAACACATAAATGGCAGCACTGATGTGGTAGCGATTTTATCGTTTGCTCTCTGTTGCCGTTGCACTGTGGATTGTTAGTGTAACCACATACAGAACAATTATTTTGTATCTTGCATTCGTAAACGGTAGGTTTGTAAAGACTTCCGAAGCACAAGGTTTGACTCTCCTACGGGCATAAGAATATTGTGACAACTCAAATTCGTCGAAAATTTTTAACTCTATTAAATTTTTAGTTATTTACTGTAAATTGGCGTGTTAATGTTCATATTGTACTAACACTATAAAATACTTGGGAAACAAAAGAGTGATTATGATGATAGTAAAATTAATCCACAGTACCCTTTAACCCCATAATAAAATTCAAGTACGCGACAATTCATTTAACGGCGTCGGCAGTAAAAAGATTTCGTAGCAATAACGTTAATGCTTATATATAGCCCAGTCGAATGGAGAACTTATCTTTAATTTGCCATAAAATATTGATGATTCTTGCGAACGTAGATAATTTATGACTGAATTTCCATTAAGCATTGAAGCTGCTAATTTTCCTGAGTGAAACATAAGCTTTACTAAGCCAAGCATTCACGCGATATTTTAAAATGTGGCTTAGATTTTTTAAGAATTGTTCTTACGTTTCCATTTAAATTGAGTTTTCGAATTTCGGATATTAGTTTACAAATTCATTTTATGGGACAGGAAACTTTAATATACCTATTTAATTATATTTCGTGAATATTTTTAAAGTATATAGCATTTCATTGTTACAATAATCAATTAACTTTATAATATTTCCTACAAGGTATATAAAATTACAAGTTATAACGGAAACTGTATTTTAAATATAAAAACCGTAGTTAGAGTCGTGGCTGTTTATATTATTCAGTCAGCTAATGTAAAGCCATAAAATTAAATTAGCAGTAAAATGTTTGCAGTTCCGAGCACGGCGTTGCGCGACGTTGCGCGGTGGCGGGAGACGCGCGAAGTGCCGCGTGAACTCTTGAATAATATATGCTTATGAAACTACTGCAGTGACATTAACATAAACGACGAAATGCTTATATCTGGTAATTTCACTTGGCAAGCTCAACAGATTAGCCATTTGTCAAATTTATTTGAATATTATTTTAATTTTTCAGCATCTTTGTGTCATAAAAGTTTTTAAGCACTCTCGCATAGATTTACGTGATTTTTTGGTAATAAAGTTCTACTCACTGTTTGTTTATTTACTGAAACAAAAATGTATGACAGAAACGTATTAAAGAAATTACTGTAATCAATAATTTATATAATATACATGTATACACATACATACAAATATTAATGTACATACACATTAAAAATATTCTCGAGCATAGAAAATAATAGCTTATTTTCGTAACCCGCATCGACCAGATTATTTTCAATCTTCGTCTTATTTAATTCCAGCCCGAATGGATTTTGTTGGGGACGAGAGAGCGTAAATATATCCATGGATGATATACCCTTGTCGTGATTAAATTGATGCCTTACGACGGTAGCTTTGATGGCCTTTTCTTTCCGAATCTTTGGAAATCGGAATGTAGGTAATAAGGCGGAAGGAAAGTAAATACCTAAGTTGACATCAATTCAATCATGTACGTACGTTTTTCTATAAAGTTCCAACTTTTTTAAAGATAATAACGAAACTGAGAAATACTTTCGTGTGATTTATTTTTTTGTTAAACACTAGTGCTCTATTATGCTTAATTTAAAATTCCGAAACTATTTCACAATTTTTCAGCCTTCATACTTTTATTATTTAATCTATTAACATCTACCTATTATTTTAACATTTGTAATTTGAAACTGAAACATAATGTTCTTATTATGAAATATTTTACAACACACTGTCATATCTCTAGTTGTATATATTTTTTAAGCAATATTATATGTATACCATTGCATGCTTGGTGACCTAGCGGAATCTTATTTAAACCACCTAGAAGTTAGCTGAATACTGTCCAGACTCCATTTAGTATCCCCACCGAAACATTAGGGAGAAGATGAAAGCCAAATATGTGCATTTTTTTTAATTCTTTAATCGAAGTGTTATTGGTTTTTTTTCATAGAAATACCGGTCTGAAATATTTAATTTTGAATATTTATTTGTCGGAATATCAACTTGCATGCACATAATTCTAAGACAACGAGATACATATATTTCATAACATGATTATAGCTAAAATATTATATTGACTTTACAATACTTTTTCTTTAAAAAAAACAAAAGGGCCCTCCGGAATAGGTTATTATAGTGATACAATGAACAGATATAAACAAATTTGTGTTTTCTTTGATAAATATAATTACCTACTTATTACTTAGATAATGCTTTTTTGATAATCGTATAATATTTTCAGCTTGACACACGTATCGGTTCGTTTATATCATTTTCACGAGGTCTGCGAACCCGAGATAAGTGAATACCTCGAATTCAAATAATTTTTCCAGGTTTTCTATTAACTTTATGCCTTTTGACCTGACTTATCTAATGAATAAATATTATTTTCTGTATTATTTATTTATTATTTACAATAAATAAATATATGAATATAACTAGTGTAAGTGTAACATAATATATGAATAAGGTATTTATGGATGTATAAAAAAGATATTTGAATCTATGCGTATTTAGATTTAACAAAATAATCACAATAATTCAACCAATTATTATTATACATACCCGTTGCTATCTTTTAGTTTTATTAAGTTTCGGAATAAGACATTTAATTAAGATAACGACTGGCTGGCAAACAGACGTGAAAATAACAATAACGAATTAATTTATAATTGAAAAATCAGAGTGAACAGTTATTTGCTCAACGTAGGTTAAAATTAAGACAAAACCAGTTGGAAAACAATCCCAGTCATTGAAAGGAACCGGTAGGCAATTCTACTAAGTTTATCTTTTTTATTTGTAAAAAATGCTCATAGTTAAGTAATTATAAAAAAGGGTAAGTATATGCATGTACAAAGAGTTTGTTCTATGCGTCACTATCATATAGACAAGATTCGAACTCACGTCCCTTGACGCGAAATCGTACACACTACCGCTGAACTATCATCGCTTAGCCTTTATAAAAACTTTTAGGCAGTAAAACTAGCTTCATTGTATTTCCGGGATATGTAATATACCCTCTTCTCTTACATATCTTATTAAAGAAAAGAATACTATTCCCTAAAAATAATCATTAGTCTTGCTAAGTTTGAAATTTGGAACAATTTATTTGTGTCTACTACTAAAACTGGGCCCGTTGTTTATTAAATCTGGCTTAAGTTTTTAATTGTCAAAAAATTATTGGGCGAGTATAGGTAATTTACTTAATTATTAGACTTGTTCTTTATTCATTTTTCAGTTAATCGATGTTGTTCACCTATTATGTTATGACTGTCATTAGGTTAGGTAGGTATGTTTTCTTTGCCGTTAAGATACGGTTATATGTATAATTTACTATATTAGGTCTTAATATTGAGCTATCACTTAAGTAATTTGGAAAAAAATTAAGAATACTTAACTTTTGTTGAAAATTCATCATTTATGAAAACGTTGAAAACACGAAGATGTTATACAAAATGTAAATATGCGTCCAAGCTGTACCAACGAAAGAATAATTTATATTCACGTGGTTCGGGTGGGTGTAGCTGCCATTCATTCTGCATGGTTATTTTGGTGAGATCCCCTCGCATCCTGCTCTCATGTAATTAAAAGATTAAAGATCAGAACGTGGAGGGGACGCACACAGATTTTTTATGAGGTACCATTTTTCATGCAAATATGCAATATCTACACGCGTCCATAGGCAACTCATACTGTTTAGTACCTTACTTTATTCACAGGCTCATTTTATGGTTCCTTTTATTTGCTATTTTGTAAGAGCCGTCGTAAAAAGCATTTTAACGTAACTATGTTTTTGTGAAATGCAACAAAGGTATGTATAAGCTCCCATTCTACATATAGTATTAAAATATATCCATAAGGACATATTTTTTTTTCTATATAGCCATTTCGGAGGCATTATTAGGATAAAGTCATATATTAATATAGTAGTTTAATTATAAAAAAGTTTAATGTATATAATTCTCTATTTCTTTTTTTTTAATTGTTTATTGATTTTAATGGTTTAGCTACAAAATCACCCGATGTCACACAAACAATGTCTCTCTATGGGATTCGAACTTATAGTACTCAACGTGACGATAGGCACTAGGCGACTGTTTAAAACCGTCAGGTAATCGTACAGTGTCTTTATTTATTCTGTTACATAAATAAAATAAAAAAGTATATAGCGAAAAGGTATTCAGTAAAATTAGTAAGCTTTTTAATCAGTAAACTGACCGAATCTGTCTGATAGTTCATAAGATTAGCGCGTTGAAACAAACAAAGAAACAAACGTTTCCGCTTTATAATATTAACATCGATTACGAATATGATGCAGATTTTGAACGATGGTGTACTAAAATGCATATGATAATGTAGTAATACTAAATCCATAAAGTATACTGAATTATTTATATATAGTTATTTATATGTATATATAATATATATATATAATAATATTACAAAAGTTAAGATTTATATATTGCTATATCAAGCCGAACTGCCTTTTAATAATCGCTTAAACCAGCTACTCAATGAGAACTTTTTTAAATAATCTTTTCGTAAATACACTTAGACTACGTAACAATATGTTTAAATTATAGGACTACATTATTTAATCGTTATTTAAATATTGTTTATACATTGAAATATCAGTAAATACTTGTACCCATATGTACAGTCCAGACACAAGTGTATAAGCAGGATAATCATTAACGTCTTTACGTCACGTTTCTCCCTATTCCAACAGAATTCAGCTGAAGGAAAAATCCTGTCAACATTGATTAAGTTAGTGACTGAGCTTGACGCGTCGAAGGAACGGCCGTCCTCTTATCCCACCCCTGTCGACTCTGTCCACACAACACCACCGCATGGACTACGTGCTATGTAGGAGCCATTTGCTTTAGATACTGTTACCTACAATTCCTTGTGAGAGCTTTTTGGATTGATTGTATGTATTTGAATTTTAATTATACTTTAAAATATTTCGAAAAATATAAATTAATATTAATAGAAAAATTTACTAGGGTTAGCTTTTTGAATTGAATATGTATATGTTCTATTTTAAAATTTTTCGAAATACATAAATTCATATCAATAGATCTGTTCATTTACACTTTATATACAAAAACAATGATACTGGAACATATAACAGAAAATCTTTTAACTTGATTTAACTAATTCATATCTCAGTGGTTGTATTTATTGCCTTGAAATATTTGTTTAATTTTAAATACCTACTCTACTGTGTTTAATTCAATTGTTTAAATACCCATTATTTACATATTATATACGTCACCGATACCACTAGGTAACATATAAAACTGAAAATAAAATGACAGGAGACAGTGAACATACTTTGCATATAATTCAGCTCCAACTGATTCAGTTTCTCACTTTGCTATTGAATATAATTGCGTAAATGACAATGAGGGAATGTTATAAGGGATCGGATCCGAATTATATTACCGCTTTGTCCAATACCTTCTCTCGATTTTATCGAGTTGCAAGCTCTTTAAGGAAATTTTGTCCTTAGCTAAGTTATCATTCAGCAATTGTAAAGTTAAAATAAAAAATCTATACAATTACATTGTATATAGAATGTTTACAGGGGCGCTGTACATTGCTATATATGGGTTCGAGTCCCCCGCAGGATCATTATTTGAGTGTTCTATAAATATTCGTTTTGAGTTTGGTTATTACTTTGTGCCAGTTATTTATATTTATAAACTGGCAAAATTGCCTACATTGACAGATACCGTAATAAAAAAAAAACTAAATACATATATAACTAGATTTGTTCATTTGAAACTAATTTATTATTTGTATATAACCAACCGAATAAGCTAAATATATAGTTTCTTTTTCTAATATAATCATCTCTACTTTGTACTGAATACACATGCTAGTTTGTTAGAAAAATAATACTTTTGTACATTAAAAGTTTAGAAAACATTGAAAATGAAAATAAAATATCCTTGAATTATTGTGAAATAATGTTTAATTTTGTGAGACAACGTGTTAAAATTTTGTTTACGTTGGGTTACTAATAGCTTGCTTTAGAAGGGACTTTAATGTCTTGGGGTCAAAACGTGTTAACGAAGTGAATGTAGATAAAAAGGCAATCCTGTCATTTGTATTAAAGTTATATAGATAATTAATCTGAAAAAAAACAGAACTTGAAAAGATTTTCTGAGATATTTTCCTCAGCTAATGTTTTTTGCTAAACGTTCTTTTAACTAATTATCCAGCCTTTATTCTTACTTATACTACTATTTACCTATACTATTTATCTCAAGTAAGACTAATTTTGAAAACAGAATTAATGAACACAAAGTAATCAACTCAGAACAATTATTTGTGGATCATACGAATAAATATTCTGTGCTGGAATCGAACTCACACCACTCTGACGAGGAAGCTGCAGCTAGGTAACTGCTTTAACTGCTAGGCCAACCCAGCAGTCGTTGATATAAACATACTCTTGGTCAATGTCAAATCGGATAACGCAGTAAGACATCACACCTTCAGAATTTTCTTTATAAATTATTTCAGCATTCGCCTAAGGTATAAACTGGTATAGACGCTTTTGCAGTAGTATGCTAATAGAACGGATTTTTGATAGCAATAGTGTATTATTATTATTATTATTAGTATAGTATTATTTTGATAGCAATTGTGTAGTAATGCTTTAAGAAAATGCTATACTTACAACTATTACAAATATGTTATTTTTTTACTTAGATAAAAATAATATTATGCTGTTCAGAGTTCAGATTGATCGACCGAGATTGGAATCACGCATAAGTTTTAAAAAAGAAAACATTGCGATGAAAGTGGAACAATTCCTACGTGGAATTATATCCAGGCGTATACCAGAAACTGCGTGTACAAGTCTGTACCCCAGATGATGGCGAAGTTGCCACTACGTTCGGACGCCAGTCAATGGACATGAGTTTGATTCCCTGCAGTAAGACTCAACTTTCGAGGAAAGAAAACATCGTGATGAAACTAAAGCATGATGGTAGGGTTTTTTGTAATGCCACCTGGCTGGCTACTAAGTAGATTTACCAAATACATATAGGCGTGTTTCAGCAGTTGCACTTGAGAACCAGTCTCTCGACGAAGCGTGTCCGCCATCTGGGGTCACATGTCACTTAACATCCTAACGCTAAACCTATAAACGATGTGTCAAGACAAACATTGCTTATTAACATTAAGTGAAATTATAGTTAAATGTTAATGCTAGTGTGTAAGAAAACAAAATATTTCTGTGATTTACACAACATACATTAATTTATCACATTAGAAGTGTATTTGAGAAATTACTCTATGTAGTACTACTGAAAGCTAAATTTTATTTGAGAAATACCTACGTTCATCTAGAGATCTATCTACGGACCACTAAACGTTGAAAGCCAAACTTTCATATCATTAAGTCAATTAAACATTAGGTAGAACTTTGTGAACTTTCTGAATTTACTTAGAGTGTCGGTGTAATTAGCTTTCAAGTAAAATACACATAAACAAAAAAGTGTGATCATCCGTGCAGTTAAAGCATTTAATTAGCTGGTAAATGACGGGTTAAATTTCTATTGACCCATTACTAATTCGTTAGTGAGATTTTCAGAAATTGTCAATTTTGACGTTGGATTATATAATAGATAAAATGTGTACTAGATTGCAGAGATGTTATAATTATTAAATTTCTATCTTATTTGTCACTATATAATGCTTCTTTGCCCATAGAAGACGTGAGTTGTTAGTAGGAATGTTTCAATCTAGTAACATTATTTTCTCATACAATAACACTTTTAGTAATAAACTTACTAAAATTGTCATATCAACCCAATGATGGCTCAGTGGCAGTCCATTCGAAAAACACATTGACACAAAGTCAAACCCAATTTAAAATAGTATTGTCATATCTGGTCCGCATCCGGTGTTACCGAAAGTTTTGATGTGATTGTTAGCTTGCAGCAGGGTTCAGCACTTAGCCCTTACCCCCTCCTGCTAGTAATGGACGCCCTTACATTGGATATCCAAGCAGAGGTACCTTGGTGTAGTCTATTCGCAGACGACATCGTGCTGATTGGTGAAAGTAGCAAAGAGTTGCAGAAAAGACTAAATGTGTGGTGGCATAGGCTGGAGAATGTGAGCTTTAAAAGGGAGTGAATCCAGAGATGGCAGTTCAGATTTATGGATGAATAAAACATTGCACCGACCCCAAACAACTTGGAAACAAGAAAAGAAGATGTCTGGGCAGGAGCACATACAAATTTGTTTAACTTATTTTACTAGGTAGAAAGATAGATTGTGAAATTTGTTCAGGATTCCAAATTTACAAATGGTATCGAACCTCTATATCTATAAAAAACGTTGCTTCTACTTTATCTTATCATTTATTTAATTGCGTTGTGTTCTGAGTATCTATTAAATACAATACCTACCGCTACTTTCAACCATCGTATCGCTCTTTGTGTAACCCACCGGATGGGGTATGATGCCTTGTTGCTGTTTTCCAGGGTAATGTAGTATAAGGTTCTGCAAGAAGGGAGTGTATTGGTTTTTAAAAGACCACATGCTGCTTTGCAATTCCTGTTCGCATCGTTGCAATTATGTCGCCTATACAAACGAATAGAGTCGGTGTTAGAACATGTGCAAGTCACGTCCAAGTTCACTGCGATACTTGTATCCAGAATTGGTATATTATTACAAGAAAGTAAAGGAACACCAGAATTAGATCTCGCTAGATTTAAAACCTCGTGCAGATATTGATTTCAATCAAAACAGTCTTCACAAGTAGATATGAAATAAGAGCAGATTATAATTCTATTTCTCAAATCTATCTTCCAATACTAAATGAATATTTGAATCTTAAAAAGTAATAAATTGACAAACGGTGGCATAAAACTAACATTGGTTTGTGATGAATGGTACGAAGCGTAGGAAATTGCCTCGTTCGTATCTCAGCGCTTCGAGACCCGTGCCTACTCGAGTTGGGGAAAAATCCAATCCTTCAGATACTAATCAGAGTCGTTCATTTATAACGATGGACCGATACAATAACATTTCTTTATATTGCAATTGAATAAATGTAAGTTCATCAGGTTAATTTTATAATTAATTTAATAAACAGCAATAATATTAAGTTATACATTTGAAAGTCGGACAAAGAAAAATTAAATGGATAAGAGCATAGTCCACATCATAGAGAGAATTTTAAAATGGATAAGATAATAATGGACAAAACCAAACCAAAAGAAGGTCAAACCAATATAAAAATCCTTCCTTCAGGTGGTTACTATACTTTTACAATAAGTTTTTAAATCAATATAATAAAGTGTATAAAATATAGTATTCTATGAAAAATGTCAAACATATTTGTTACGTATTTATGTTTTATAAAGTTGTTTTTTTTTGTGCATTTAGTATTGTACAAGACTGTTTTGTTTACAATGAAGTAATCAGTTTATATAATAATTGAATTAAAGTGTAGTATTTTTGCGAACCTATATGTATACTATTTTATCAATTTTGTTCAACATTCTAATCTCAAATCGTTTATTTCAAAAGATCACTTACATACATACATACATACATACGTCACTCCTCTCTCCCATAAGGGTAGGCAGAGACCACATCCTTCCACTTGCTACGATCCTGACATACCTTCATACATGCTCTTCGGTTACGGGTACTTTTGACCTGGCCTTTCTCCAAAAGATCACGATTTTACTTTTATCGGATTTAACGGAATACTGAAATCGGAACATACCAAAACTCATAATCATGCTTAAGCATAATCTTAATCTTATATATCATAATCTTAATCATAAGCTTAATCTGTTACTCCACTATAACTTTTCGCTACTTGCAGTAAAAGAATTTGACATACACACTGCCACTAAGTTTATTTATTGCGTATGTAATCTCACGTAACATGAAATGGTAAACATATAAGAAAATATAACATCTACGAAGCTAATGAAATTAAATATATCATAATATTAAAGGTCCCTTAACAGTTTACATACCCTTAACATGATTATAGTACAGTGTAGTCGCTAATGACGCATAACTTACAAAGATTCAATTATTTCCATTCACCTTAATGGAGCTGATCGTGCGACAATAATGATCAAATTAAAGGTTGATTAAATTTACTTAGCTATATACTCAATATAAAGAAATTATTTCCCAAAACAAATTTAATTCAATTAAATTATTGTAATAAATACTTATGGCAAGTTTATTGATTGACTTACAGTATTATTTAACTTGTGTTATACCATCATTTTAATTAAAAAATAGCTTCCATTTACAACTACCTTGTATCCGTGAATATGTGGAATGATATATTTGAATTATGAAACGATCTCTGGTGTTTTTTTTTTTATTATGGCTTAGCTTCTATACTTCGCTTGCTATGCTAGTTTATAGCTTCTAGGGTAAGTATATAGATCAGATTCGTTCTCAGATTTAGTTCTACTAACATGAAACCACACGACATGTCGCTACTAAATAACTAATTAAATGGTAGCAAAAATTGTAACTTACCGGACTCATTCAATTCTATGAACACTGGTTTGAACTTTTTCGTTTATTACAACTGTTTTGAAGCCACTAAGTTCACCAGGAGGTCATTTTTTCAATAATATGTTTAGATCATTTATAAGTACTAGGAATAGCATACATTGATATACATTGTAAATTATTGACTATTCTCGCAGCTCAGTATTTGAAATTCCTGCTATATAAGCTGATTAGCCATACCTTTATAGATCTTGTATATAAGATGTTAGTTGTTTAGTTACGATTATATAGCTTTTACTTAGCTTGAATTTCAAATGGGAAATTGTAAATATATCTTAATTAATGGCTACTAAGAGATACTGTGAAACAAGTGTCAGCTACAGATAGAAAATCCCCACTCCAAAAATAATGAACGATATACAAACATACAGAATGCGAACCCACAAACATGAATTTTCATAACATTATTAAACAATTTTCTATAAAAATGTTATTTACCAACTTTAATTAAATCGCCCTCCCACTGTCAATCTTGGAACCAACAGAGAATAATGTCTCTGCAAGATGACTTGAGGATTTAATTAATATCCGCTACCGAGTGCCTACCGGCAGTAGGTACCGACACTAGTATAATTATGAAGTTACTAGACTAGAGGACTTCCGGAACTTAATTATGACCAAAATTACCTACCTACCCATAAATAAGCTGTTTGTAAAATACGCGACTGATGTATTATTACATGAGGAGTGATAGGGAAAGACTTATATCCAACTGAATCGGGATCACTATAAACCAGTTGCAATGCCCGCTACAGTAACACGCTTAGGCTCGTCGCGTTCTAAAATCAGTCGGCGTAGCTATATCTAGCATAAAGCAAGATGTTTTGGGATCTGTACACTATAAAGATTAAAATAAACCCGCCGTGAATCTATTTAGGTTTATTATATTTCGGAATCAGACATGTATATAATATACAAGCTGTACCGGCGACTTACTTCGCGTTGAACTAATTTTCTTTAATAATGATCTCTCGTTTTTGTAACTTTTCTTAACACCACTCTACTCCTGTTGGTGGTAGCTTGATGTTGAATAGCTGAAAGCTTTCCTCAACAATTGCTCTATCCAATACAAAAAAAAATTTGAAATCCGATTGGTAGTTCCTAACATTAGCGCGTTCAGACAATCTTTTTATTTTATAATATTAATATAGATAGGGGTCCGGCATGACAGTGACAACCTCTGATGAGCTTCCGATGAATCGGTGGCCGCCACTGTTGTTGTATTGTACTACACTAAACACTAAATATCAGGTACAATATTTGATTAATGAAGGCGTTTCTTTGAGGAAGTCCATCGTTAAACGTTGTGGTGGACGCTACAACATTACTTTACATTATCGTGCTTTAAACAGTAATTCAGCATTTCATTTATTACACATTTTAATTATGATATTTGTTATACTGTAATAATATGGATATAATTTTAAGTACAAGAACATTTACACACCCAAACATACAACTTCACAAACGTAAAAATACAAACTTAAAGGAACTAAACTAAGAGCGTTGGCCTTGACATCTGTGGTACAAATTTCAAGTAGTATATGTGTTAACATTACAAGTTAATTTGAGTTTATTATTTTTTTATTAAACTAAAAAACGATTTATGTGTGTTATTTGAATTTAATAACAAAATATTATTATAGGGCTGGGAAAGTCACTCGCACTACAAAGCCAGAACACAAACCCTCGTCTTTAGAAGACCTGTGAAAGATGACCCCAATCTCTGGCAACATGGGAGTTTGACTTGTCGCCGTGGTGCGTTTTAGTAGGTAGTGTTCGGTGCTTATCACCCGATGAGTCTTGCCACATGCCCCTCTCGCCTTGACTTAAGGCCGGGTAATGCGTTTACGCTTTGCGATGAGAAAGTCCGTAACGAAAAGGATTTTAAACACTTCTTGATTAAAAAAAGGCCAAACTTCATCTAGGTGACGCTGATTTATATGATGACCATAAAAGATAAATATTAACTTTTATAAAGTCATTAATTAAAAATTAAATAAATTATTAAATGATAAATCCGAATATGAGTATTAAAGTATATAACAATTTCCTTACCAGAACTCAAGTAATAAAACCCTTATTATTACATTTATGTCACTACGTATAAATAATTCGAATTTACTTTTAAAATAATATTTTGTTAATCGAAATACTCTCTCATTGTATTTCTTGGTAAGTTTACCGGATCAGTGTACCTTACATTTCGCTTAGTGGAATTAATACTAGCGTAGTTAAACCGCTTATTAGCGTAATGGATCTGACCCGTGTATACTTTTCGAGGAATAGTGTCTTGTTACTCTGAAAATATTTTAGTTAAATAAGTATTGTTAAGTTTTATTATTATAGTTTCCTTATTTATAAATACAATTCTGATTAACATAATTTTCAGAAAAGTGATGTAAATTATTAGTTATATTACAAAATCATAATAAAAGAATTATTGATAAAGTATATTATTTTAACTAGTAGGATACATGCACATGTGAGTTTGTTATGTTTTTATACTTTAATTACATTATTATGAAATTTTGCCTACATTGGGAACCTGTTCTCATATGCACCTAATAGAACATACTTGCAGGCGCATGAAGACTTACTTTTACCGTAATCGTGACAGCCAGATGTGTATTAGAACACACCTTGTCATCATTTATTCAGTATTTTTGCTTGTAAATTACTGTATTTACATTAAATGAACAAATAATACTCAAATTTATTTTTAGTAAATTTATTTTTTATGTAATATGTAACGCCTTATTTAAGCTGTTACGAGTTTATTTGTTCACTATTGGCTACCAATCCCCGATTTATTAACCAACTCAAATCAATAGTAGTTTAGATGTTCGCTCAGCGTACAATAAAGTCGTGGGTGTTTAAACTGCTTTTTCTAATAACCGCGGGGATAGCTACGACCTTTAAGTTCACAAATTGAGTACTATTGAATAGGTATAATTTGAGATTATTACTACGTACAAATGTGTAGCTATTAATTTCCAACCAGATATATTGAATCGGGATACCTTTTCAGGGAGCCAATAACGTTACCGTATTTGTCGTATTAAGATGAACATGCATGATAAATCATTTTGGGTCTCGATATGAAAAGTTTTTTTTGCCTATTTACATTGTGATAGCATCTTCTGGGGTAATGGCATTGCCGGCTTGCAAGGTTTTATGAGATCCGCTTTATGAGGCGATCTAGCTTGCTCGTTATAATTTTGAAGATTATAAAACCAAATTTTAATGTTACGATTTCTTACAGTCCCGTACTCTTTAGTCAAGATAGTATCTTTATATATACTATAATATATCAAGTATAAACGTAATGAATACTTTATTTTGAGGGCATAAAATCTCTACGAATGTTGTGCTAAAGAGTTGTCACGATTGTAGTAAATCAGTTATTAGCACTGAAATAAATACAAGGTTGGGGAAAAATAAGTTGGGTTGGGTTGGGTTGGCAAAGTGCTTGACGGTATATCACTGTTTTTGGATTAAACTGTATAATTTAAAAAACAACGACTACCATTCAGAGAGCAGCGGTCTGAAACCTTTCGTCGTTTAAATATATATTAACTAATCCAAAAATGCGACAAACCAAATCATTATGAAAGCTGTTATATCCAGTACATTTTTAGTAACGATGTGATTATTTAATCAACAGATATTAGTTCTGTGTTATAAAACCTTAAAAACACATGTCGGTTATGGCGGAAAGTAAAACATAATCTGATTATATACTGTATATATATATATATATTTATATATATACACCAATATATGTAAGAATTGCTCATATACAAAAACCTTTTTATGCTATGAATACTTTTTAGGTAGAATGCTGTTTTAATTGCTAGAAATATATATAAGTGTAATACTTTATACCTAATTAGGGTAGGTGCATAAAGTATCAAATTGCAAGATAGTACAATTTTCTTGCTACCACTCTAAAAGTAACAGAGAAAGAGCTGAATTAACTGGACGTTGGAAAACAGATAACTCGATTTGCATAACTCGTTCACATGGGGCATCGCCACGGAATCTAATTTCCACTGACAGTTTAAAACGGCAAGGAAACGCGCGGAAAAGACATTTTTCGATATTTTAATAAAATCGTTAATTATTTTCCTATTAACGTAAATAAGTGAATTTATTTCTATATAGGCTAATGAAGATAAAAAAAGATATAAACATGCGAATTGAGTTTCTTGGTGGTTTTTCTCGATGACTGCTTTACTTTCAGAACCGGTGGTAGTTTTGACGCTCATAAGCGCCTTCTTAGGAACTAAATTGAATAATGATTTTTTATTTTATTTGTTTAACTTTCGGACACGTACATTCACTTATTGCGCGACTTATTGCTGATAAGTTATAAATAATTACATAAAATTATAACTATATCTGACAAGCCTTTCAGTGTACACTGTACAGATTGCTAACTAATACTACCATTGTGACGACAGTTTGTGAGTTCGATCTCCTGCCCCGGACGACTTTTATGTACTAACCACCACTGTGTTACTTTGAGTATCACATTTATTCCGACTGGATCTTAAATATGTATAACGTATAGTAAATGTTTCAGATATAATAATGTAGCTTTGCTTAGTTTGAAATTAAATGGCTATGTTGAAAACTCTACTCATAATCTTATTTATATATTTTGAACTAGTGGATGAGGTAAGCCGACGTTATGTTGCTACGGACCTAAAATAAATTGTATACTGACAAAATTGTCACCTACCGATACCATTTATAACTAAGGAGGATTAGGCTGAGCCCGTAAGTACCCAGAAAATGTTATCAAGATCAGACAATTGGCTTATAACGAACAAAATTACGAACACACACACTCACTTTTATTTTAGGTATAAATAATATAACTACTCGAATTCTTAAAGTATCGTTTCAAAATACATTATTAAATTGTAGTGCGATAATAGTATAAGAAGCACACAAAGTTGCACAAGTGGGCAGTAAAGTCATGTCTATATTTATGGATCCAAAACCGCGCGTAGAAATTGGTCGCATCTTCACAAGCCTCAGGAGATCTTTCGTAGCTTTGTAGCACTCTGGAGCTAAAAAATCATTACACTTAATTTAGTATTTAATATTACACAATTTAATAAAGACTTGATAGTAGAGCATTTAGATTAACTAACCATGAAACCTATAAAAAGTAAAATACTAAACCTATAAAAAATAATATTATCATATAACTTACTGTCTACATAGTACAGCAGTAGTTTGCAAAGTTGGCGTTTCAATTCCTGTATGTTATTCTGGATACATTGAGCCGCTCGGGAAAACATGTACAACACGATTACGTACATTAAGAATGAAGTTACAAGTGCGCTTTGTCTAGAGGGCGTAAACTCACCCTAAAAATATACAAAGTAAGTTTATTGCAATAAACTAATTCTCGGTAAGCTTATTTAAGATTGGTAGAAACTTTTTATTTTCTATTGCCTAAAAACCTTAAAAAAAGTAAAGGTCCTGCTTCTGTATTACGGTATAAAAAGATTATTTGGCAAAACGCGTCGTTATATGAGGCATTCCTAAGAAGCAATATCCAATTTAAACTCTTTTTAATAGCTATATAAAATTACAGAATGTAGTGACCACTTGACTTCGAGTTAACTGTATGTCTGGTTTTTTCTTTTATTAATTTTATAAATACTACCTGCTTTTGCATATTACGAAACAGATTATTTATATTTTTTAACGGTAAAATAAACATCAATGTATTTTTTTTATTAAAGGTATACCGTTATGGCCACAATCGCACCTGATGTTAAGTGATGATGTGACCCAAGGTGGTGGACACACAAAGCCTAGTAGAGGGACTGGCTCTTAAGTGCTACTGTCGGAATACAATCTATATACCTATACCTACGTATTTGGCGGCAGATTTTCAACTTGAGCTTGGTAGCTACCCATGCGGTATCAGAAAAAGTCCTACCACCTTGGTATGGTTTCATCACGATGTTTTCCTTAACCCTTGACGTCGTGTCCGTACACATTACCAACTGAGCTATCATTGCTTCGAAATGTATTTCAAATGTATGTCAATTTTTAAATATCTAACAAGCACTGAATACGGAATTTATTTAGGAGATATATATGTGTGTGTGAGTGCGTATGTGTATGTATTACAAAAGTCTTTAGGTAATAACATTCAACAGAACTAAAGTTAACATACATATGCAAAGTAATATACACTTCAATATTAACGGAACTTTAAAAACACAATATAACTATATAACTTACCACAACACTAAAAAACGTCATATGATATAGCAGAAGAATGTAGAACAGATTAGTTGTGATTATCATGAATGTTAACTGTAAAAAAAATTGTATATAAACTGTGCTGAGTTCTCTAGTACTTACTATATACTGATAACTATCAAAAATACCTGAATTCCAAAAATTGAATTAAATAATAAAGAACAGTTGACGATATTTATATACGCTGCAGACCATTTATCAAACATTTTCAAAAATCCTTTGTGTTTCACAGTACATTCTATTAAATTTTGATTTTTAGTTACATGTCTATTCACTTCTGTGACTACACTATTCGTAATATCATCCAGTTGACGAGACAGTATACAAAGTATAGAATATATGACAACAACTTCGAAAATGTAACGCAAATCGCACATAAATAAATTGAATTTCAATAAATAATCCAGAAACAAAGGTATACCCTCAAAGTGTATATTGGTTTCGGTTATAAAAAAATAAATAGAAATGCAGACTTTGACAACGCTAATTATCAACATAACCAGAAATATTTTAAAGGAGTTATCTTTTAAAACTCCTCCGATTTCATCAAAATAATTATAATGAGCACTAATGTGACTATACAGAGCTTGGAACTTTCTAGATTGGAAACTCGCTAATAAAATGACGATGAGAGAATCACTTGAAATTAAATAGCAGTGAAGTGCTTGGCGTTTTATGTTATTGTCTTCATGAACTAGCCGGATGACTATATTGCCTATCGACAAGAAAAAAACGAACATTATCCTAAAAGCTATTAACACACGAATGAGTTTACTAAGAATTGAAAAATTTCTGTACACACAAAATATATTCTCAATAAAAATGATACGTTTTATTAAATATAAATTCATGATTAAATATTATACGTCTGACTTGGTTCTAAGCTTATACTGATGTGATATAAAAATAATTTCATTATATTCACTTAATGTAATATTACGAATTAGTCCCTTGAAGAAACTTAATTATTATAATGTAGCTACAAAGATATTTGTCGTTTGCTTTAAACTTAAAAAAATACAAATTATATTAATACGGAATGAGTGTTCCTTTGGATAATTGAAAAGAATAAAAACCACAGTAATCACAGAATTGTTAATCAGTTTAGCATAACTCGGTCGGAGAACTCATCATGTTTGATATTGTGGTACAAAATACGAACTGGTTCGGTCTGCGTCATTTTTTTAAAATAAATAATCATGACAGATTTCGATGCGGATGCAATATTGCCATGCAATGTCTAACTCCATTTTTTAAATATTTTTTTAGCATAGGTTTATATTCAACAACTCTAGAAGTTTTAAGTTTTTAAATGCTGGTAAACGTATAAGTAGCTCTATTCAAGATGCTTATCTTGTGGTAGTCATGATACGAGAAATGTCTAAATTATTTCATACCAATATCCTCGCATCTACGCGTGATATATTATCTCGATAAAATATTTGTACTAAGCTCGATATTAAGATTCCGTATTATTAAGAAATGTCACAGAGGGTTGAGAGTAAAATTGCTTTACCGTCCTTGCTAATAGTTATTAGGCAACTAACTAAATCAACAGTAATTCTCAAAAGGCGATGCACTGAAGAAAGTTTCGAAGGTTGAATATCATTACACTAACTTTAATATAAACTCTCGACAACACGGTACCTCGAATACACTGCAAACTTATACTTTTTTTTACAATTATTTGTTGGTTGTTTATAATGTTCTCCTCGAACACAGTACACTAAACTGTTCATAATATGTTTTACTTAATTTTATTGTACAATAATTCATTGTTAAACATTTTATTGTGTAGCTAATTAAAAGGTAAGAAACCAAGAAACATACTATATATTTTACAATAAATAGAATGTATTACTACCTTAAAACATGATTTTTATAAGTAATGATATTCGCCTAACAGCTCTTGACACTTGACGGCGAGCGCAAAAAGGCACTCAGCAGAAGTGCTAAATAGCACAAGGTTGCCAAATTGGTCAAATCTCAACTTCGACTGTTTCTGTACATCCATTTTTGCGAACTATACTAAATACAAACCAATTACATGCTTGTATATATTTAATAATTTGACAAAGTTTTTTAACAATTACAAATCAGAGAAAAAAGTGTTATTTTACTGTTGTTGCGTTAATGGACAGCGGAATCGCAGTATCATGTGTATAGTAGGCTCGAAGGTATTTTCTAAAGAATTAGACCTACACTTGAGTCGTTACGGAAGCTGACCGCAGAGAGAGTGCGGAAGCAAAGTTAACCACACCGTTCCGTGACATTCAAAAATATTTTTTTATTGACATCATCATCATATTGATATTATCATATTTATCGAATAAGTGAGCCCTTAACCACAATCTCACCTGATGGTAAGTGACGATATGGTGGAACGCGCTTATTCAGCAAGTACCTGTTCACTCTTTGTTTGAAGACGCATAGATTGTAGGCCAGAGAAGAGACAAAAGCCGATAGTGAATTCCACTCCATTGCTGTACGAATTATAGAAAGGGCTTCAAAACGCATCGTGCGAATGAAGGGAGTATCGATTATGACGGGTGATGACCGTCGCGATGTCTGGTCGTCCCATGGTAGAATGGAGTTGGTGGAATCGTATCGCACTTAAGACCACACGACGGAAGTGAAGCATCATTATATCTCTCTCGCTCCCTTAATTGTCTCCAGCCGACTTAACCCGAACGAGCGTCATACATAAAGGTTGCGGATCAGAATTTTTAGAACCCTCTCATAATTCTTCATCTTTAATTATGTATGAACAAAAGCTTGTGACATAGAACAGCCCTAAACTGCTGACGTTCCACTGAGGCCCGAGCGTACCTCCCCAATGTTTGCACAGCACTGCAACGCGCAACGCGCTATCATGCGGTAATGGATATTGAAGTGTTGAATCACGACAAATTCTTATAACAGGCGCGTAGTGCACGCTACGGAAATATTATTTTAATCGCTTCCCATGAACGTATAATCAGTACAAAAATTACAACGCAAATGTTTGCTATATTTAAAGGAAACATTTTAAATAGACACATAATTATTCACCTTTAAAGGATCTTACCAGTTTATTGACCGCATTCTACAACAAATAATGAAATATTCGGTTACAAATTAAAAATAAATACCTAAATGACATTTAAGTATATTTAATCTAATACCACAATATTATGGGAACGGTGAGTAACTAAACTAACCCAACGTTGCGGTGACGGCAAAATCAATGGTAAAGGAATGTTTTAACGTCGCTTTAGCTTAATTTGTGTTTTGTAGATAACTGAGGCGAAATGATACAATATAAATACACATATACAAACACAAATATGTATTTAATATGTAAGATAATTACAAGACTTAAACCTTATCTATGGCACCTAACTAGGCAAAGACCGTAGTACCATGGAAACCTAAAATACTATTATAATTTAATAGATATAGTATGTTGCTATATAATCTCTCCACCTCTAGGCACTTTAGAATTTCCAAATACTTTAAAATTTATATCTCTCTTCTAACTATATGTTGCTGTTCTAATGAGACATATTAGCATCGATAATAGCTCAGTTGGTAGTGTGTACGGATGCCGCGTCAATGCACATGAGTTCGAATTCACCTAACTCGACCTTGAGCTTTCGATGAAGGAAAACATTGTGATGAAACCAGAGAAAGGTGGTAGGACTTTTTCTAATGCCCACCTGGCTAGCTATAATTCTCAAGTTGAAAATCTACCACCAAATACCTATAAGTGTGTTCCGACAGTTGCATTTGAGAGCTAGTCGCTGCACTACGCTTGGGCCATCTTGGGCCACATCTTCACATAACATCAGGTGAGATTGTGGCAATAACGCTAAATCTTAACTATAAAATTAAAAAATAATATCTGAAGTATTTTTTCTTTGCAATCAGATAATGAATATATTATATATAGGTATTTTTAAATTATGAATCCACAATTGGATTTACCATGACATTACTTACTAATTAATGAAATCTGGCGAATAATTTAAAGAAATCAACATGTATAATGGAATGTAGGTATATCATGGTGCCAACGTAATTACACACCGGGGTGCGCATAACGACCGGCGTCGACCGTAGAGATGCGGTTTCCGTAACGACATTTTCTACGTATGTAACAGTAGGCCGTCATGTTCATCGTAACGTAAACCTTCCGTGAACTTCATGTCGGTTATCTTAAAATATATATATATGTACTAGCTCTGTTAAGTATATATATGTGACGGCATACATAACAGCAGAACTTTTGAAAAACATCACTTAAGTTACTAGTTTTGCATGGTAGTAGGGATTTTTCTAATGCTCCCGTGGTTAGCTACTACCCTCAAGTTGAAAATCTGCCGCTAAATACCTATACGTGTATTCCGGTAGTTGCACTTGAAAATCTGCCGCTAAATACCTATAGGTGTATTCCGGTAGTTGCACTTGAGAGTCGACTGACTTAACGTATCCACCATCTTGGGCCACGTCATCACTTAACATCAAGTGAGATTGTGGCCTTAACGCTAAACCTATGTAGTATAAAAAGAACGTATACTCTGTAATATAAACTTCACCTGGATATGTAAATATGAAAACTTCACCAATACCTAACATATTATTAAACCGTCATAGAAATTTATACAGAAACAATGTTATCAGGTCAGAGTGAAAGGTTCTGTAGTGAAAGCGGGATATTTTGATATTTCGTCGATAACTGATGAAATTTCCTTTGTTTCAATTCTCTCTTGTATCGATATCTTTTTGATTTTATACGCTATATACATGATCATAAAACGCTACAACCGGAAGTTTAGCTTTTTGTTACAACTGTCCATATAATAAATGACACTCCAAATTACTATTTAAAAAGCATTTTACTTTTGCACAACTATCAAACTGTATTCTATAACATAATATATAAGGTAATTATAATAACAAAAGGTGAAATAACTGAGTTTATGAATATAAATAAATATCACTATATGATAGTTCAAGAGTCCACCAAAAAGTCTACGGAAATATCCCAGGTATATTTAAGTGCCGATCTATCAGATTGTAATGACAATTCTGACGCATTATTTTCAGTATTGCTAAGTGCGACACATTGTCCACGGTCCCATTTCTGTAAGTCAGTCGTTGTACGGACTCCGCCCTTAACACACATATATTTTCTAAATTAATAAATAGTAATTTATTAAATAGTAATTCAGTGTACATTTAAGGACTATCATTTATCCATCCTACACTTTCACACATTCGCATTTACACGTAAGAACTAAGAAAAGAGATAAATTAAATCTACATAAATCCTACAAGATGTTAGTAAAGACTCAAAATACAGTTCAGATGGACAGGGATATAATCAATGTAAAGAATACGTAAATTTTTGTACTGTGTAAAGATACATCATTTATTTTAATTTCAACCTATTAATTCTAATGAATTAATTCGTTTTCATTCAACCAGCCCAGCTTTATTTTTTTGTTATCCGAATAAATTCCCATCGAACTGTTATTAATAATATTTAGTCCATCTACAAGTTTCTTTTTAGCTTTATCAACTTGTGATCAAGATTACGGCAACCGACTTTTTTATTATTGTAACGCTCAGTAAACAATACTTACGTATACTTGATAAACCTCTCGCAAGGTTCAGGAAAATTAAATCTGGAAAAAATATAAAACAAATGACAGTTAATTTACTTTTTAGCTTTATCAATTTGTAGATCAAGATTAGAACCAATCTTTTCCTTTACTATGTCATTACAAGGCTCAGTAAATAATACTTACTTAAGCATATTTGATAAACCCTTCGCAAGATTTAGAAATGTTAAAGTTAGAAAAAATATACCAAATGTCATTAACGTTCGACGCAGCAGGCGAATGAAGTAATAACTTAAATATTGACAGTGCCAATCGGGGACCACGTCAAGACATGACTTGAACAAAGTGCGACCACATCGGACTAAAGTAGCCGCCATTAGCCGGAGCGTCCCTTGTAATGGAAGGAAAGTGGTCGATTACAATTACCACCTGCTGAGTGGAAAGTAGAACTCTTATTATATTCAGCTCAAGGTTTAAAGTTTACTTGATATATTTTAATACGAAATGGGCATACGGTTGCTTGGACTTATTTATTTACTTTTTTATAACAGCTGCAGAATGAGGTCAGTTATTATATCGAACCTATTCAGGAAAAATATTGTAGGCGCCAAAACCTTTTTTTTTTGTTCTAACCGCCATAAAATTTGTAATTTAGAAGCAGTATGTCAAGTAGCCACTATTTTAATATATGAATGGTTAATTATGAACAACAAGTCACAATCCTTAAGTCATATATTAAAAATATATATATATCAAAAAGATTGAAAGAATGTATGGATGTCTGGATGTTTCTTACTCTTTTAGGCAAAAAGTACTGAATGGATTTTAGTGTAGCTTTATAATAATATAACTTATGCATCAGAATAACAACAATAACAATTTATAAAATTACTGTGTAAATTTTCAAAAATAAAATGATAAGTGTCAATTAAGTAGGAAAAAATTCTGCCATCTGAGAACTATTCTGGCGTGTGCTGCAAAAACCGTTAGAGTTACACGTATATAATGTATAATGCAAATGTTTATCTTAAATAGTCTTACAAAAAGTCTTGGAACAGAATGTGTCTATCTTTTATGTGTTAGCCATTAATGCCAAAATAGTTAGCGGCCCACGTATAAATGACTACAAGCACAAATGTTCATATATCCAATCTTCTTTAATATAATTTATTTAAAATAGCAGGTGCCAAAATTAGAATTGTTTGACAAAATCAATATTAACGTTAACAAATCCGCTGGTAAAAGATAGTTATTATAAAGATATCATTAAGACTTCTTAATTAGGAATGGAAAAACTATCCTTTAAAAGTGCAATTGTCGCTTACGATATTTTGTCTGAAATGGCCAGATATGTATTTTATATTTAATTAAATATATTCAAATTGTTTCGCAGTTAATATTCACAACTCCATATCTGCATGATGGAACCATTTATATAATAAGGGCTGTCTTTAATTGAGCAACCTCTGTTTCTTCTGTTTTAAATATATTTAACGACATATGGAAAACCACTCGGAATAAAAAGTGGATGAACCTTTCTGGGCCAGTTCTTTGCACTCCAGAAGCACATACCTGATTGTTTCTCTGTCATTTTAAAGTATGGTTTTTGTAATACCAAATAAAATATAAAATGTTATAGTCTCCGTTTCCCGTTCAAGCTTCGATAGTTATCTGTGTTCGATATTTGTTCAATTGTAAAATAGCTTTGGAGAATTGGGATTAATAGGGTGTAGCAATTCCCTATCCTGTCTACAGTCTGCAAACCTATATTTGTAGAATTTCTATTAAAAAGCGGTTCAAATATTCTGCATATCATGCCATGCAATAAATCATGCCTAATGTATCTATTATTGGTTAAACAATATCTCGATTTCTACAATTTTTGTAAAGTAAAAGTTATAAACGGTAAAATCATGCAAGCAAACTAAGTAGTCATACTGGGTCCATAAAATAATAAGGTATTCCCAATGTCTTTTCTGATCTTTTACTGAGTCAGTGGAATAGAAAATCGCTAATGATGCTGAATGCTCTTGAAAGACGACACACTCAGCGTACAAATTTACCTATTTCGTATTCATTGAAATACTCCGACTTAACAATACAACTGAAAATTTTCTCTTCTGTACCTAATCTAAGGTAATGAATGACATTGGTTTTAAATATATTTGTAAGGTTATAAGTTTGAGAAAAATATACAATAATTATTATATTATAATGTAATATTATCCTATCGGCAATACATATTTAGTTATGACAAGGTTATGCAGTATTTATTTTAAATAATTCACAGCACCATTGATACAGTTTTAATATAACCTAACATAAATTGAGGAGAAGATAATAAGCCATATAAATATACAACATAATTTTATTTAATCTATAGGAATTTGTATAAATTATATTCATAATTCTACAAAGTCCTTTCCATTTTAACGCATCCAATATTGTCCAAGCAAAGTTACTTTTTTTTAAATTAACGACGGTTGATAATGGCGAACAATAAATAAAACGCTCCTTTCAATTTTTCATGATAATCCTTCCTGCAGAAAATCGCAAAAGGGTTTTAAAGTGCTACGGATAAAGGGGGGTGGTGCGGATTAAAAGTAGGGAGGTAGGGTGAGCAAGCTCGTTAGCGACAATTTTTCTCAAAGCTCTCTAGAGAGCACTGTAACAATCCCGATTGTGACGAATTACGTTTAGAACAATGTACAACATTAAATTTAATTAATATATATTTCCGGACTTTTCTATAAAAGGTACGCAATAAAATATACTTCATATAATTTTAAACAATCACATCTCATTATTTAAAGTTTTACAGATTGTGTATTCTTTACATAAATATTTATTTATATTTCTTCTTGTATAATATTTTTAAGGTTTTCAAACTAATTACTAATTAACACTTTATACATAACTTAATAAAAAGATTAACATAGTGCTCAGTATGATTAATGATATTAAAAACACTTTCCCCGGAATGTTCGAGTACGACTGTTACCAGATAATCATATAACTATATTTGTGATTAATACAATATTACATAAGAACATGAACAGCACTTTATATATTAATAATCAAAGGCTGGTTTACAGCCACCCTCCTATATATATATATATATATATATATATATATATATATATATATATATAAGTTAATTTAAGTTCAATTACTGTGTGATATTTTTCAAATACTTTTTTCAAAAAAAGAATCTTAACAAATTAATTTCCTTTATTAAACGAACCCGAACTCCACTATATCCATTGATACATACAAAGATTTAAATATAAACTTATTTATTTCACCGATTTTAATCAATAGAATACGTTACATATTTCAATATCCAAAAAATATTCAAATTCTTTCATAATTCTGCTTTCATATATGATGTTTTGAAAAGTAACTGATATTTGTGACTTCATTGAAGTAAACTGCTTGTGTCGCTCGACGGGATTATCATGTAATACCAGAGTATAGCGGTGCCTTTTATTTTATTTGATTGTAATTGTTTTACTGTTTATCGATAGCCTTCCTTACACAAGGACCGTTTTTCTATTTAGATAAAGTATAGCCTTATGGCCACGAGCTCACCAGATATTAAGCGATGATGTTGCCTAAGCTGTATGGACAAGCTAAGCCTAGTGGAGAGTCTGACCTACATTCTTCAAATATAACAACGTACACTATATCAACTACATGCATTTGTTCAAACTACTCATCGCATGCGCGATGTATTACGTGTTTATAATTCTTTGTCAGTTACCTTCACTTTTCACAAGTTTAGGAAATTTCAATTTCATTTAATCAATAATGTGAGGTTACATAAAACTCAAACATAAATATTTTTACGTACATACCGAAACATCCGTTATTAGTAATATAGAAATATATACAAAGACAAAACAGCTTAGTTAGTTTTTTCGTTCGTTTGTTTAGTGTTTATTGACGAGTCTTGGTTTTATAAACACGAGTTGGCGAACACTGGTTGTTTTAATTACTGAAATTATTCAAAATTCTATAATTGAAATATGTTACTTATTTTCTAATCTTTCGATATCAAGTATGACATCGATATCTTTGGTTTTTTTTATTAATACGAATATCTACTTTATCGATATTTATTTTTTATAAGTCGTAAAATAAAAAGGTATAAAAGCTACAAATTGATAGCAAATTGATTGAGAGCGTGTCGGCAGCGGCGGACTGCGCCGGATCTAATTACAGACTCATCTCGGAGACACTGACAAGCAAGAGATCGCCTGACGTACAATTGGATTTTACATTTTTTTTTATGCTTTATAAATGTAGCGTTGTGGCTACAATATCTGTTAAGTATCGATATACCCTAATTTGGTGTGCACGCTAAGCCTAGTGGAGGAACTGATTCTCAAGTGCAACTGCCACACACCTGTAGGTATTTGCCAGCAGATTTTCAACTTAAGGATGGTAGCTAGTTAGTTGAGTATTACAAATATGCTATGGTTTCTTTGCGATGTTTACCTTCGCCGAGAGATCAGGCTCGTTGCAGGAGGATTTGAATTCACGTCCATTGACGCGACGCTCGCATACACTACTAACTGAGCCAACATCGCTTCAAAATTAAACTATTCTTCAATTTTAATCCTACAACGCTGTGTTATATTTTTTCCCATTATAAAACCTTTTAAGAAAGACAATTGCAACAATTAATTTGCGTTGACCTTATTAGATTGTATTAAACTTTAAATATACAATGGTCAGTATCAATATAGTTACTTAATACCTAGATCACTTTTATCATATGACCAGTTTGTTATATGATATGTTATGATGTATATTATGTTATGACCATGATATGTTTTGCGACATGCGACGAAATCAATACACACTACCACTGATCCATCTTTACTACGGAAATCTAAAGTAATTAATATATAAAGCTATATCGAACGTCTTCGAAACGTTTGCCCAAAAATTCAAAGGACATTTCAATATTGATTAATATTCGGATATAACGGACTGGAGGTTAAATGAAAACCAACATAATAGTGAGTGATAAGGGGTTAACCAAAATTGTGAACATTGAATAGCGCTTTTCATAGCCGCAATATGCATATTAAAAATGAAAGTCCAATGTGAACCAAGCAGTCGACCTTTCGAGTAACGCTCGGGAAAGTGGCTCAAAGAAAAATCATTTAATTTTCATAAAAATTTGAAAGCCCATACGTCCTGCTCTTTAATTTAACGTTGAAAAATGTTTTCTACTATTGAAATGTCCGTAACCTTAATTCAACAAAACCGTGGTTGTATTTTAACAGGATTACTTATTTTATCGCTTCATTTATATAACCAAACCAATTATTTTTTGCAAGTTCACTGTGTTTATTTATTGTATATAATTCCGGTATAAATATGATCGATTCTTTCTGTTCCCAAAGTACTTGAGCGGTTTTCATTATTTGTTTATTCATCAAGTAATTTAAAAGGTTTTTAGCCATAGTTATACCCAATAAATTGCGTTGTTATACTTATTCTGGGGTTTTTTATAATTTTCAATTAACATTTTGTATACTGGGATTTATCACATAATAACAGTTTTAATCATTAATGAATGAGATGATTGAAGAAAAATATATATTTTTATCATATTTATACAAGGGTAATTAAACTATTAATAAATTCAATACATTAAAATGGGTAAAGGTGAACAGCCTACCCGAATATATAACCTATGACGTATCGTTGAAAAAAGCAATTACGTCAAATATTATACTGAGAAATTATATTTTATTAAATTTAACTCTGTGACTTATAAATTTAAAGAAGATTGATCGAATCTCATGACTACATAATTTCATTGCCTTATTTAATGCCCCTTTTGCAACCTTACGAGATTAGAATCGAAATTAACTTCTTAGTGTAACTCTTTTGTAGCCATATCATTAATCATGCTAAGTTTATCCGTATTTTTGTGGATTCTCCTATACTGAATATATAACAACAAAGTACCTGAGTGATTAAGCTTAGTAGTACTCTTTTCTTAAAATTAAGTGTATATCAAAACATACATTTAATTACGAATCACATATTGATTAAACATCTAAATTTTATATACTATGAACTTATTATTGAAGTATAAAACTCGAACGCGTTTAATAATTTTATTAAGAATAATTTGCTGAAAAATCTGCGTTCTTTCAATAAATATACGTAATAATGTAAATCATAATATAGCTGAATTCAATAAGCAAGATTATGTCTAAATACAATTTTTTTTCCAAATCCTTATAGTCATTTCTGACATATATGTAATTAATCTACAAGAATATCCAAAAACCAATTGATTGGTTACTAAACAAGCGAACGCTATCCTCTTGATAATTTAGTAATTACTGTCAATGTCACGTCCTCTGATAGTTAGTTATCTACGACGACCGTATTACCTTGTCCATGCTCAATTTGCGGCCCGCTGAGTCTTTGTGAGTGGACCCATCATATCCCCGACTCACCAATGGCAGTTACAAAAATACCATACCTCATAAATCATTTAAAATGTTCAAAGTCAGTGAAATTTGACAGTTTATGTGCTATTTGTTCAATGCGCCTATGGTCTTAGTAAAAACTTTGTTATATTAATGGGAATTAATATCAATCATCCAAAGCCACGGCAATATTTTATGTAATATTTAAGAATCTTACATAAATATTACATATTTTGTGCTATATTAAATCTAAGTACACAATAAATTCATATCTAAAAATAATAAATCAATATTAAAGTAATCTATATTAATATTATAAAGCGGAAGAGTTTGTTTAGTTGTCTGTTAATCTGAACGCGTTAATCTTATAAACTACTGGTCAGATTTCAAAAATTCTTTTTGTATTTTATAGAGCTATCATTGTGGAAGGCTTTAAGTTATTTGACATCACGGTACTACTAATAGAATCGAAACTAAATTAAAAAAAGTTACAAAAACGGGCAAAAATGATTAAATAATATTGCGATTTCACGCAAACGCAGGCACAGCTAGTATATAATATACGTACCTTATTTCTGAGGATTAGAGAATTCCAAGTAACTGCCTTAACCACTTGAGAAGATATATCTTAAGAAACTGAAACTAAGAATAGTGATAAAAAACACAGAAAAGGACGTCTATTATTTATCGTTGTTTCTACATAAGGATTATGTATTTAATTATACTCGTAACTAAAATCTATGTACAAATCTGACGAAATTTTATTTGATCCAACATTTTAAGGGATCCGAAACATTT
This sequence comes from Actias luna, assembly GCA_039707435.1. Classification (NCBI taxonomy): domain Eukaryota; kingdom Metazoa; phylum Arthropoda; class Insecta; order Lepidoptera; family Saturniidae; genus Actias; species Actias luna. The sequence continues at coordinate 6,160,739 of JAZHAC010000003.1, forward strand.
ACGTTATTAAAAACAGTGAAGATGAAACCGCTGAATGTTTCAATTTGATGAAAAGATAAACTTTTGCGATTACAGTTTGTCCGGGTCTCTGTATCAGGCAATTTGCGTAAACGAGCGACGATAATCTTTACTCACCATGATTACTTATAACCTTTGCAAATTTTGCAAATAACAAATACTCTAACATATTTGTGTTAACGTCAAAATAAGTAACTAATTAAATAGCTTACTTCCTACGATATATAGCTGAGAAAATGGGAGCATGTATTTAGGGATGTGTTACCTTGTCGACCCAAAAGTTGGAGTGGTCTTGGTTCGCTTGCCTCAATAATACTCACTGTGTGGGACCATTATCCATCAGACCGGATTTTGGGAATAAAATTTGCATACAAACGTGATATATATACCAAAACTCACTTTAAAATAATATTTAAGCATCTGCACAGGCATGATAGAATTATTTTAATTTTCATAAACAAACTAATACCTTATACATAAACTAATCGAATTTTGTACAATTGTTTCAAATGAAAAGTAAGGGTCGACCTTTGAATACCCGTTAAGTAATAACTTTTCCAATATTTCGGGCTCAAAGACTAACATTATTACCACTTAACTTCCAATGAAAATAATATTTCATATCGAATAAAATATCTCTACTTGTATAATACGTAAGCCAGTGGAATCCAATCAGCCATTACAGTTGCGGCGATCAACTCCATTAATGTTAATGGAACTAACCGATACTCCTCAGTTACGAATCATTAGCGGCGAACAATTTGTTACTAAATTCATTTAACAGCTTTTCTAAGAGTAACTTTTGTAAGGTTTATCTTAGAATATATTAACAATTGCCACGAACTGTACTGTTTTCAACAATTAACATTAAACTATTGTGTTGGAAGCTGATGGATAGTATAATCTAAAAAATATTACAATAATGTTTTTAAGAAATATATGATAAATAATTTCCATTTTCTCGTGATTTAACCATAATATACCTCAAATTAAAACAAAAATATCACAAAGTTTTTCGTTTAGCCAGTTATAAGTAGAACAAAACCTTCATCAACGCCACCGAGGCATATTTTTCTTAACATACGAGCTGGAGATAAATACTGTCAACTATGATTGAGTTAACGTCTGAACTTGACGCGTCGTGGTAATGGACGTCCCTTGTCGTCTGTGTCACATAATACCGCCGCCACCTGCCACGGACGAGCCATTTGCGACAGACTTACTATATACAGAATAGTCACTACAACAGCCTTCCCATGAATGCCTATCGAGTAGACAGGAGAGCTATATTATGTCAACCAATATTTGCATGAATACTTATTCCGAAACATGGTATAATGATATTTTGTAACAATTTTTTTTATTCTTATTATTAAAATTAAAAAAAAACAATTTCTATATATTTTGCCATTTTTCATTAGGCATTTGTTATAAAGAACACCAGTAAAGAAAGTCACATTACAAAAAAAAATCTGTCTGACTCTATATTCATCTCTATCTGGTTTTAGCTTAAATATAGCTTCACCGATATTTACAAATTTTTGTATACGGAAAATTTTAATTATTGGACAGGTGATACGGAAAGTTGTGTCATTTCGCTATTGGTAGGATGTAACAACATATTTCTATGAATGAAAAAAAATTATTAAAATAAAATTTCTATTTAAATGTAATTACAGCAGAACAAATGTTTACCAAGTCGCAGGGTTAAGTAAATCATATTTTCATTTGATAAAACTAAAACAAATTTAGCAAAAAGTAATCTAGTCAACGTATCACAAAGAATTTCCAGTATCAGGTATAAAAGCTTCAGTTGCGTCTGTAATGGTAGTCCATAATTTAGTATTCGTTACAAAAAATTTGTTACACAGTGTCAAATAGTTTCCCAAACTTGTTCTTATTTTTTTCGTATGCACTAGAATTGTTAAATTTAACATAATGTGAAATATTAATTGTTGATTTACCTTTTCTTTATAGTTTGTAACAGCAAAGAATTGTATCAAACAATACGGTCAGCACATTTGTTAAGCGGGCTATGTATTTTTTAAGCGACGGACCTTTTCAAGCCTGTCAACCTTTCTAAACATAAAATTCTTAGCTATACTTAATTGCTATAGATACTCAAATAAAGCATCGCAACCCTCCTACAACCGAAATTACAGACTAGCTATTATAAGACAGCAACAAGTCTTTACTTTATGTAATTTACATACCGTATGTATGACGAGAACTAAGCCGTGCGTTATTTTTATTCCATATGATTTTTTACAAACAATGTGGCCATTCAATTAATAATTAACAATAAAAAGGTACTATGCTCGTAATTAGGTCATATATATAACAAAAACTGTTGCATGTATATACATTTATAAAGCCAAAGCCCTGGAGTATGATGATATATACATAAGATAAAAATATATTTTGACATGATTATGCAGTCGTTGAATTTTTCAAAGGATTTTTGATTCTGTAACTGATCAATTTTACCCTCACGTACCTATTTATTTATTGTGTTTACTTATTTCAGAACGTGTCAGTGTGTCTCATTTGTAACTAAGCCAGATGGATAAAAAAAGTAAAAGCTGAGTTCAGCGTTACTCGAAAATGTTTCTGAACAAAATGTAGTACGAAAGGTGGGAGTGACTGTACATTCCTGCATTTGTCGCACTTGTAATTAGCAATGTTCCTCGTTCGAGTAGCTTTGAACCGTTCCCCACTCAACCCAGCAGCGTGCCGCGTCGTCTGCTTTGTGATGAAAACAATCAGTATTCCTTTGATTGATATACAACCCTTTTAGAGTGACACGGCTTGATTACTTCCACGAAGTTCAGCTAATCATATTCCATAAAATGGGTACTTTTAATCTACGCGTCTAATATACGATATTAGAACCTAAAATATCTCTGTTTCATTATTTATCCCGCTACAAAGTAATCACAGAAATTAATTAGAGTATAAATAATAATATATATGATCTCAAAAATAATGATAATATACTCTCAAATAAAGTTTATAATAGTTAAATGCTCCTGTAATATTCCTAATAATCTTTTCTCTATATAATGCATAAATTATTATTTGAATAGGTATGAAAAATCTAAAATTTTATTTTAAAAACAAAACAATAGATACCTAGAAGATACTTAACATTTTTGTAGAGGCTGACTACTTAAAAACTTAGCCTTAGGACATCCATAAACTTGGCTTTATCTTAACTAGAATTTCACAGAATTATTTGTATAAGTTTTATTATTAACGTATCCAATTTATAATAGAAAAAAAATAAAACAACTTTTATTTTATACAATTCCTGGTTTCTAAATATTGCGATGTGGTCGTGTTAGTTATTACTGCAAGGACCAACACAACATTTACCTGTGTAGCTAATATATTAACAATTACTGTGAGACCAAATAATAATGTTGTAGTGAGGTCATATTAATTTGAAAATTTAACAGTACATAAGCATAATAGCAAAGAATAAGTGATTCATTTAGTAAATGATTAGTACTACCTTGATATCACAATATTATGTTGAAAATTAACCTTATTAAATTGATTAAACCGAATTGATTTTTAAAGAAAAAGATTTTTGGTTTTCTCTTGTTACACTCCAATTTTCACTTTCATATTTGATTTGCCACGACAAATACTATTAAATTATTTAAACGTACAAAAATGTTGAAATGGACCCTTGTGATCTCTTAATTACGTAGGAGGGTGATGTGTGGAGAGATATCATCAAAATAACTATGTAAAATAAACGGCGACCGGTCCCATGCGCGCTTCGTGAATATGAATAACATTATTCTTTCTTTGCTACCGCACGGACCCATATTTGCATTTTATACGAACGCGTACCGCTACACGTGCCTTTTAGTGTGTCAGAATTTTTTGTTTCACATCAGCCATAGATTAAACTGAACATTTCGTTCATTTTTGTAATTTTTATCCTTTCCATTATCCTAATACTAGATTTACCCGCGTCTTCGCTCGCGCTGATATTAATGTTGTAGAACAAATTAGATGAAACAATAAAAAGTTTCACAAAAAGTGTATCCCTGTCTTTACTCCACTTCCGATAAGTTTTTGCGAGAAAAAGTGTCCTATCACCAGACAAACACCTAGACGTCACAAACAAACTAAATCATTTTCGCTTTTTTAATATTATTAAGGATAGTAAGAATAAAGATGGAAGAAGAGGAAGATCCCATAAAAAATACTAATCTACAAACATACAACTGAAATATAACGTAAAGGCTTTTACGGAATTTTGTAACAATAAATATTTATCTAGATATAATTTAGATATAAATATCTTATACTGAAATTTAATAAGCATGGACGTCTTTTAAACATTCTTAACGCACTATCCACGTTATATCAAAATAAAAGCAGATTTAAGTATTACAGGTATCTGAATGAGTATGTAAAAGCTTGTGACTCCGAAAGCCGTTGTCGGCGACTCCGTTCACGCGGAACTACAATTTTATTTAATCATTTTCATAAACAAAAATTATATAGCTTATGTTACTCCTGGCTGATTTTGAATACATAATATTTGCTCATATTATTGGTAGCGTGATGTTAATAGCCTAAAGCCTTCCTTAATGATACTTCCTTAATTGCTCTATCAAACACACAAAAACAATTGAAAACCAACTGGTAGTTCCTAAGATTAGTGAGTTCAAACAAACAAACATATTCAGAGATAATGTAGCATTCTAATGGTGAAATAATTTTTGAAATTGGTCAAGTAGTTCTTGAGTTTATTCGTTACAAACAATTCTTACTCTTTATAATATTAGTATATTATGTGTATATGTAGGTATGCGTATATGTGTAGGTATGCATGTATGTGATTTTGTGTCAGTGACTTAATTTATTTTATTCAAGCTGTATATATCTCTATATGTCAAAAGAGTTTCTGCGATTTTGTTGAATTGCGATCAGGCGGTAATGGTTCCATAGACGTGTTGTAATGATTGGTTTTAGCCTAATTGCCTATTATCTATAGTATTATTATTATTATTCATATATTATTGTTTCATTATAATATTTACTTCATAAGGAAATCCCGAAGGTTTTCTAATAACTTTTGTCGAGTCCCTTGTCATCGCAAGATAACTAACTGACTTCATTTTAAAATAAATTTAGCAGTTCGGTTATCTAACTTTATTTTTATTGTAGGAATAGCATTGTGTAAGATCAGTTTTGTACATTATATATATATATATATTATAAAATTTTTCATAATAAATAAATTCTAACTACGAATACGTTTATATGCAAAAGTCAAACTTTTATAATATTCAGCGAAATAAAACTAATTTAAACAGATTTTATCGCGGTTATTTATTAATTTTGTTGCCGACGTTTCGAAAGCTTTTCAGCGTTCGTGGTCACGGGGCAGACTGAGATGTAGGTAGTCCAGAAAAAGTTCATGTTACTGTGTCTACCTTCAATTTAATTTTTGTTATTCATAGAGTTCCGATCTACGCAGAAAGAGCTCACAGTGTCTTGAGGTCTTTTTTCTTTTTGATACCCTTCACAGGTTAAAAATAGAAAAACATTTTGAGGTCCCAACTAAGGATATCCCTTCACCCTAATCTTATTAATTAAATACAGCTTATATGATGTTTAATAACTTTATTCATGTTTTCCCGAAAAAAATGGACGTGGTTTATATTACGAAAGGAATTTGCTTGTTAAACATCAAGTCAATGAGACGTGTCTAGTTTCGGAGATCCGGTGATTAATGAATTATATATATATATATATATATATATATATATATATATATATATATATATATATATATATATATATCTACATACACACAGCATCTATTGCGTTAACTATAAAGAAACTATAATATTTCTAATTATATGTAAATAGGCTTCAGTACACTATATTATGTGTATCTATCAGTAAACACTTTCTTACTTTCACTGAGTTAACGGTTTATCGCCTTCCCTTCTGCGCCCTGTTTAACACCACTTTACGAGCTCTAAGAGGGCAGCGTTTCGCCGTAAAATTTCAATATCCACGAATATATGACATTTCATTTTGACTACTTGGTGAACTGCCGAGTTTGAACATAAAAAAAATCGTTCATAAACAGCATTTAGTGGTTATATACTAAACGCTAATATAGTATAATGTTAATTAATTTGTTGTGCTTAATGGTAACTGTAATTTATTACTTAAATCATTATTTTTTAGGTTATAGGTTTAGCGTTATGACCATAATCTTACTAGATCTTAAGTGACGTTACGGGCACATATTGGTGGACACGCAAAACCTGAGGAGAGACTGGCTCTTAAATGCAACTGTCGGAACACACCTATTGATCTTTAACGGCACTGACAGTGTGATAGGTAGCCAGGAGCGGGTTAGTAAAAGCCTTACCACAATGCTATGCTTTCCTCACGATGTTTCCCTTCACCGAAAACTCGAGCTCATTGTACGTGGATTCGAACTCATGTCCCTTGACGTTGCGTCCATACAGTGGGGGTGACCATTCAACTATCATCGCTTTGAAATGGTCGCTTTACTTTTTAATAAAAGATATATAGTCAGGTAACACCTAGAGGTAAACAAAATATATTAGAGAGAAATGTACATTCTAAGGAATCGCATGGATCAATACCTGCAGCTGGATTCCACCATCGTACAACGCGCCATAAACTTAAAGTCTATCCTCACCATCTGGATGAATGACTATCCACGACGGTGCGTTTCGGGCGGAACTTCTTTCCCCGCACGACTACCTTAATTATAGAAATAACTTGCGTTAGCGGTGTTTCCGCACCGATACGACTCGGGAACCACAATAAACATAGAATTAAACGTATTGCCATATATATATATATATATATATCATTTTCTATATTAATATTGTAAAGGGTTGTTTTACTCAGGCTTCACTTATTACACAACTTTTACTCGGATTTTTATAGAACAACCATTAAGGAAGACTGTAGGTTATTTAATAACACACTACCACCAATATGAGTAAATCTGTATTCGAAAAAGTTACAAACGGGCAAATAAATATTAAATCAGCATTAGTTCCACGCGAAATCGCGTACACTGCCTAGTATTGTGTATAAGCCTAAACGGACAAAGATTCCTTTTTCACATTATTTTATATACGACGGGAGGAGGTGTAAACCACATCAAAGAATACTATAAATCAAATACATTTTCAATATGCAATATTTAAATACTAAAAAATATTAAAAACCAGCTGGTTATGACTTCAAAAGAAAACAGCGCTACAATTAAAGAATCAGTTTATATTATATTATATTAATCACCTTCCAATATATTGATATAAAAATGATGAGAAGTATTAGTGAGCCATCTTTAGGGACTATAGGCAATAGGTAAGTATTTGCAGGTTATATTTAAATTTTATATTGTAGACTAAAATAATTCTTGTGCGTGTGAGCTTTAAAATCGTAATAATATTATGATATGACTAGCTTTAAAAATATTTTCACAATCATTCTAATAAATAATAATTCTAAATTTATAGTAACTGTATTTCCATACATTAAATATAAAAATCCAATTCATTAAGTTAAAAGAAAACATGCCGATCTGATACCAGTAGGCACTTTACATTTTGCTGAAAAGGTTTTGGTGGTATTAGTACTTTCAAATAATAACGCAGTGATTTCACACAAAAGGGTAAATATTTAAATTATTTTTAATGGATATATTATAAGCTTTGGGTGTCTAGACTGACTAAGTCTTCGCAGTTATTTACATAAATCTATATATTAAATACATAAAGCAAAAAAATTGTACCCCTTTTACGAAAATTGTGCGGGCGGAAGACTATGATGATATTTCGGTCACTTATAGTTTATATAGAGAAGGAGTGCAGAATGCTAATATTCTTTTTAAATTATGCATAATAAAAATATTATACACACTACCACGTATTTGAAACGCACGCGTATATATATTCTTCTGTTTATTGTTAGTCTGTTGTTAAATTGAGCTTAATATTGTCTTTTTTGAATGTCAAACATAACCTTATATATTAATATGAGTCTTTGACAACAGAACCTTAATAATGTTCAAACTTATAATTTAAATTAATTATGGCCGAATTTCGACCACTGGGCGAGCATTAGTTATAGTAAACAGTTTTGAAAAGTCTAATCGAACTTCGCATCGTTTTGAAGCGATGATAAATCAGTTGCTACAGTTTACGGACACCGCGTCAATAGAATTCGAATTCACCTGCAATTACCTTGAGCTGTAGGTGAAGGAAAACAGCGTTTTGAAACCATAGCATGGTAGTAGGGTTTTTTTTATGCCCGCCTGGCTAGCTACCACCTTTATTGCAAATATTTGGTAGTTGAGGTACAGTTAGATACATTAACTAAATACACCCCAGCTGATCCTGAAACGTGATTTCCCTCTGCTACTACCCCGCGTACCTACATTCCTACTACCTACATATACTTATTTATTTTCTAGTACAATTGGAACAAGCGCAACAAAACGTGGGAGTCGTCAAATTTTCACTCAAGCTAAAACTAATTATAACCTGAGAGGCAAATGCTTCTGGGAGGGTCGATTAGGTAAAATTACACGGATTTTAGTGAAGACACCTTTGAATTTATGGTTTCAGGTAATCATTGTATTTAAAATATAATTTTCATTTAAGCACAAACATCAATTCAGCCCAAATAACTTCGATTTTTTTTTGTTATGGCAATGACAAAATAATATATTAGATAAATTATGAGTAGACGACAAAAAAAAGTGAATCATCAGTACATCTCTGTCTCTTAGTCGTCTTGAACCGACTTTAGCGTTCAAAAAGGTTGCGGATAAGAATTTCAAAGGCCTCTGATAAGAATTTTCACTTCAAAAACATGAAGACCCTTTACACGCATCCACTCGCAATGTAGCACGCACGCAAAACACGGACTACCAGGTCTCAGCCACAGGCGAGAGGGGTGTGTGAAGATATTCTTTGGATGACAAGCACCGCCAATACCCACTAAAAATACACCATGGAGACACTCAAACCTTCGTATGGCCTGAAACAAGGGAGAGATTTCACACTGCTTTTGCTATTGGCCTAACGGCGTATGAGGTCGACTCGCCGGTACTGTTTCGCTACCATCTAGATTGATAATTGTATGATTTACTGACGATGTTCTGAGGCTGGGTGTTTCACACCATTAATTTTACGTTTGTAGTTCCCCGCGACACTGCTTTTCGTCTCTATTGCAGGAGTTGTTTATATTCAATGTTAGCAATGCCTGTGACTTCGCTCGCGTAGAATTAAATTTTTTTTAAATCTTTTTTTGCCCGTTTTGTATTATTGTTTAATTCAGCGTTGCTCTTATTGGTGGTAGCGTGACATTAAATAGTTTAAAGCCTTTCTCAGTGCTTGTTATCTCAATAATATATTTTTTTTTAATTCGACCGATTGTTCCTATGATTAGCGCGTTAAAGAAAACAAAAAAAAATTCTAGTTTATAATAGTAAAATGTAACCAAATGCCTTATTTTTTTAATGTCTCTTTGCCTGGTTTCTAGAAGTTTTATTAATATGTTAGCTGCAAAATTAAACGGTTCATACGAGACATAATTAGTACAAATAGTTCTACATTAGAAATCTATATTGGTTGGCATATATCAACTAATTATAATATTAGCATTAACAAACTTTATATTACAATCAGTTTTACGACATAGGAACATATACGGAACAGTAAAATAAACATTTATTTTAATACAGCATTTATATCAAAAAGCACCTATTATACTTTTTTTTTTAACGTGGAAAAATCCATTTATGGATACTCTCTCACCCGGGGGGGACGAGTGGGTTATGTAGGACTCACTCGGTGCGAACCGGAAATACCCACTAAAACTCCACGGTGTACCTCTGCCAGTTGGGGCGACCTGGGGTCGACAATCACCACGTCGCCCCAGTGGAAGCACCTATTATAATGTCTAATTAAATTTGAATACCTTCATTCTTTGATAGCTTAGCAGACTACTTGCTTCGATAACCTTTTTTAATCATATTAAGTATAATTGTCATTTAAATAATCCTATAAAAACCACAACTTCGGTACAAACGAGAACAAAATTTTTTACAAACGTATATTTATTCGTACTAACATATAACCGTTGTATTTTCAGACGATAGTTCTGATATCAATAGTGTACGAGTATGTGCTGCATTGGCTACTAGCTTACTATTTGGACGAATCCTATCTATTTTTAGATATTATCCTAATCTTTGGAGAGATCATATTTTTGATCGACGTTTTTGTTCTCTTGCTACATGCTTACTGGCCTTTACTGCGCTTACAAATAAGAGTCTGCAGAAGAAGTAGTTTTCAACTCTTTTACGATCTTATATCTTTGATACCGTTGACGATTATATGTAAGCTTTTAATAATTTGTTTTAAATGTGTAATTTATTATAAACTATACAAATTGTGATTAATTTTTGATAAACTTAGGTTTGTCGCTTGTAAAATAAAGATAATATACTGGCTGTTGTGCACGTAACAAGGTGTTGTTATATCTATTAACTGTAATTAAATATCACTCATCATTGTTAAACTATAGCAAACTATAATAAGCCGTATTAAGCTGCAGTAGACTACAGTAGACTGTAGTAAGCTTTATTAAACTATATTATGGAGTAAACTATAGTAAACCGTAGGAAAAAATAGTGAACTGTAATAAACTATAGTAAACTGTAGGAAAAAATAGTGAACTGTAATAAATTATAGTAATGAATTATACTGAAACATTTACCGTGATATCACAACTAACATGGCAACACATTTATCGTTGGGTGTTTCGGAAATAAGCTAATTTATCTACTACTGTATAGAAGTTATAGTTATTCAACTGCTACAATATTATTTATAAAAAATCAGCTGTAATAATGGGTAAACATAATCATGTAACTTTCATAGTTATTTCTATTTATATTTCAGTTCATTACAAAGGTGGTTATGAAGAATGGATTTTGATAGGTCGATGGTTGAATATTGGTCGTATATACAGGCTTTTTGTTTTCTTTCAAATGATAAATGAACAAGTAAGCAATTTTGCATTCTATACTTTGCTGTATCATGCAAATTACATAGTTAGGTACAGAGTTAGTCTCAATTGTACAATGAAGCTTTAACATTCCTATTTCAAACCGTTCCAGATGCGCACTTCTCGGAAATTATTATACTTGTTAGAACACTTTGTGACTGTATTACTCATACTACATGGTAGCTCTTGCTTGTGGTACGGACTACATAGATCATATAGCACTACACAAAGATGGCATAAATTAGGGTTTCCAGATAAAGTCAATTTACGAAAATCAGAATTTAAAAGGTAGGTAGAAAAATATATTTTTTTACACTAAATAATTACATAATTTATACTCTACATATAAACAGAAAATAGTGTTTGTAAAAAAGTCAAATTGATATTACATTTTATTGTAAACTTTCTACTAGGACCAATTTTCGGAAAGAATTTACGCGAAATATAATAAATATAGCTAAAACATCCTTCATCATGCTACTTCTCAAATAACGTTTTATCTATGAAAAGTTTCAAATATCTCTTTAATCTTTAGGATTTATTTACGTGGATATTTTTTATTGTTTCGTAGTTAAGCATTTTAAATATAATCATTTTTTATGATAAGTGGTATGTTTTCAACTAACTCTTGCAATAGAAATCAACCAACGTATGACGTGATTTTTTACTAAAATACAATTAAATACACATAAGGTACACCCAGGCATATAACAATATTTTGGGGATCTGAGATAATTAATCTGTAATCAATTCAAATGTACTCGATGATAGCAGCGAGATGACTACTAAGATTATTACACCATCCATATAGTCTAGATATGATTGAAGCAGTTAATACTCTTAGCCTTTAAATAATCCAATAATATACTTGACAACAGGATCATAATTATAAAATGATCTGTTGAGCGCTGAAAAATACCTTACCTTACCTTCTATAGCTTTGACATGACTATATTTCTATATAGGTTCTGTAAAGGACCACCCCTGCCAGTTGTTTTGGTCTTTTATTTAGATCAATAAAGCTGTGTCAAATATATCTCGTCGTATTCTGTTCTTTTTCGCTCATAGCGCAAACATAAGGTCCACTGGCCCAACAAACTTCGACTAGGATAAGTACATTACAGTCATTACTATCACGCCGTCTCTCGTATGAGACATTCAGGACAATCATGGTACAATCTAGTGCTCGAATCCCTTGCCCGATAAGCTTGTTGTTAGGATTAGTAAATTTAGTAAATAAGCCTATTGGTTAGTTAGACTTACGAATTTTCATTCGTTTTCCGGCGGCAGTCCAAGCCAAGGTTCAGCCATTCTGGCACCTTTGCGCCTGCTCCCATGGGGCTGAGTGCCCTCAGCACTCGCCTCAAATAATCCGGTGAAGCTGTCAAAGACCTTAGGTCTAATAGCATATATCAGATCGAAAAAAAAAACCATATAAGAACACAACAGCATACATTACAATAAATAGCTTTTTGGATATGAATCTAAAATTGGTTTCAACATTTCTTGTCAAATTTATATGTATACATCCTTTTACAGTTACGTTTCTTGTGTATATTACTGCGCATGCCGCTTATTTAATATTATTTTTGGAGACGCTTTCCCATTAGTAAGTAACAACACTTTACTTTTATCATGTTGATTTTGGCTTACACGAAGTAAACTTTCATATATGTATATTTCAGACGGAGCGTCAGAAGTGGTTGACTTCGGGTGTTATGATTTTTGGATATGTTTTCATGCGATATAGATTCATAGGGTCACTGACTTGGGAAATTGTCTTAGAAAACAGTCGAAAATCGAAGTTCGTTGATCGAGTACGTCATATATAAGTTTTAATATATTTTACACTAGTTGATGCTCCTGGCTTTGTTCACGTTTTTCCCAGTAACCACGAGTAATCGTAAAGTTCGTATTTATTGAACACCTATATACGTTTTGAAATATATCCATACCAAATTTCAAATAGGTCTCCTAGTTTTGGAGATATCATAACAAGTCATTGAGTGGTACTTTGCATCTATACATATAGATTATCACAACAACATCATACTCTTCTTGTAAATGTGTTAGTTAATGTTTTTTTGTACTATATGTATTCAAAATTAGATTTGATTTTGGTAAATAGAAACATCTTAAAAAATATTATGGAAAGGCATTCAGGCAAGGTGTACTCTACGGCGTCTTCCGCATACTACACTATATGAGCAGGTCGTTTCAGACTGTAATATTCTATCATTGTCAGATAAATTGTAGTATACATTAAAAATGTATAAATTAAAATAATATTAACTATTAATTAACTATATATAAGTGATAAACTTAGGAACAAAATACCATTTTAGTACCAACACATGATAAAATATTTAAAAATTTGTGGAGCAAATCATAAGTTAATACAGCAAGCTAAGAAATATAAAGAACAACTCTGGGAGATGAAAAGCGGTGTATTAACTTCGAGACAACTGCAAGAATTACCACATTCATTGCAAATGGAACTCATCTTTGACATTAATGTTGGACATTTCCATAGTTCCTTGCTGTTTCGAGATACTAGTGAGTGTAACAATTTAAAAAATATGAAAATTACTGAAAACTTTAATGTCTATATAGAGTTCAGACTTGTGCTTTATTATTACGATTTTAGAACGATTGACAGTGTTTTACATACCTATATAAAAAGATCAATGTTTTTAAATACCACTGATATAAGTTGTATGAAAATAATCTGATATCTATTTTTGTTTTTATTTGTACACCCTTTTTATTATTATATTATATTATTTAACACAATTAAGAAATAATTATTCATAAAAATGTTAATAATTCTAGACCAAATTCAAATTATAATTTATATATTTTTACATGTGAACAATTATTTATTAATTCGTTCAATTTTGGATACTGAGTGCTGAACGGTAAAAAAAAATATGACTTTAAAAACCATTACAGCTTATTAATACTAACATTGATTCTATAATGATCTTAGTAGAGGATTTCGATTTATTTATTACTTTCATCTATTTGTACGAAAAATATCAACCAGTAAATCCATATTTCGCTGTAATACAATTTTATATTCCAATAAGGTGAGGCTTTCATGCGTCAAATATCATTACTGATGAGGCACGAAATATTTCTCGCCGGACAGCACATATGGAGTCAGGGAGTAGTGAAAAATGGTATGATTTGTATAAAACAAGGTGTTATTGAAATGCTATCCGATGAGGATGACGAAAGTCCTATGATATCTTTTAAAGAAGGCACAGTAAGTATTCTTCGACCTACATTTTTATTTCTCAATTTAATATTCAGTATTACCCATTTTGAATTAATATAATTTAAATTATCAGATACTTGGCGAATTGAGCTTGTTTTATTCAATACCATCCAAAGTGACAGTCCAAGCGGCGACCTATGTAGAACTTCAAGTGAGTGATTAGATTATTTACATTATGAAGTGTACATAGAATTACAGGTTAAGTTGTTTTTTTGTAACAATGATTCTTCCGTAATTCAAAATTAATGGTTTAAAGCGAAAGCGATGGTTAAATGGCTCCACGTTGTTGACGTATACGGAGTAAATTCTTTAGAATAATACTTTTGTTACACAATTTATTAATACGAACTATGTATTTTTCCATCAATATATTACTGGTCGGTGATTGAACGCGATAATGTGCAAAATATTCGTACAGACCAGCTACTAACATTTTATTGCACATTTTCCGCCCGTACACTGGCGAACATGACGCCACAAAGCATTATTTTCCAACTGACCAGCTTTTATAGAATTTGAAAACTTGTAGCGCATATTCTTTACATGTTATAGTTGTTTACTATAAAATAGCATTATATTAGTTCAACCTGTCGTGAATTATACTGTTTTCTGTATTATTTTGTTCCCATATACGATATACCTATATTACCTAATTTCAACTTAAAAGTCTTATAGTATACACATCCGCTATAAATTAATTTACTTTTAATATCTTACACCTGGTCATTAACTAAGGAAAGCAACTGATTAAAATACTGTTTACTGCTCCGTAATATGATAATACATCGATGTTATTAGTATACGAAAGATTATGATCATATCCGAGATGAATCGCGCAGTTGTAAATTTATAACATTTGCGTTTTTTCAATGCCCACAAATGTAACTTCCAAAATAGAATGTGATCTTAAATATCTGCTGTAATTTTACATTTACTCTTATGTGTATACATAGGACGATTAGAAAACAGGTGTTTCAGAAAACTATTATACCTTACATATATAATAAAACTCGAATAGTCAATGTATTATTGAAATTGTATGTGTTATAAATAATTATAGAGGGCTGTGTTAATTCGATAAGTTTAATTATATACATAGGAAAAATATAAATCTAGTTTTATCGTGTTGCGACCGGCGCGCGCCCCTTTGTTTTTATTCTTGACAACTTAGACCTCTTTAGAGACTATGACTGTCATTTTCAAGTGATAAAATTCGGGCAGATGAAACTATCTTCAACAAGATGGTGACTCTCTTCTTGACACTCTCTTGGGAGTTTTTGTGGCAACTAATATAATCATTTTCTGAATAATTATTTATAATTCACTTCACTTATGCTCTTCAGCTATACTACATCACCTAAAATGTCACCTATATTACACAAAACAGGGCATTATAACTATATATATGAATAAAAATTAAAATTACAACATGACAGTTCACAATCTCGCCAAAAACTCCAGTCCATCCCTTAGTTCCTTTTTTTCTCAATTTGTTTTTTTGCTCCCGAAGGCCATGACGCGCCGGTCGCCGAATATACGACCTCATTCTCGACACAATGATTTTTTCTTCACAAATAATGAATATTAAAATTTTCTAAGAATTATCATTAACTATTTCGTTACTGAATATAATACTACTACTTCCATACTTCCATCTATGATATACAAAATATTTAAAATATATTTACATTCAGGTGTTACCTAGAACGGAGTTGATGCGGGTGATAGCAGATTACCCAAACATCCTAGAACACATACGATTTAAAATTCAAAACAGAGTTCTAGATTCGCAACGTAAACAGGTAAATCATAATTACCCGTTTTTATAAAAGGTTATATGTGAATTTTTATCATTTAAAGAATTATCGCTTCCAGTGAATTATTTCACAAACTACACGAACCCTTACTTAGAGATTATTACTATTTAAACTTATTTGTCGATATGCACAATCCATAGGCAATAAATAAAGTAAGCATTAGTAGTATCAGACTTGAAAGGATGTACTATGATTAATATATGAAGCATAATCAGAAGCAAATAGTGTTACAGAGTTCGTATCATAAAACACCGGAGAAAAATGTTTTATTTATTATTTACACTGTTTTCTATTATATAAAATTTTATTAAATAAATATAAAACAAAATGAAAAGAATATACATTAACTAAATATTATTACAGATAATACAGTGATTTCAACCTCTCACAAAAATCTTGAATGTGGCACACAATTGCTTGCACTTATCAGCTTTATATAATTTACCCTCACTATTTTTAAGATTACATTTTCAGCTTCTGTATATTTAATTTCGTCTAATTTAAAGCAATTGCTACTGAACCATATTTCATCGTTTGATTTATCCTCTTAGGCAGCAATAATGAAATACGATGAAGGTGATTTTAGACTGATTCGTACTCGCTACAGACCCATGAAAGTACTTAAAGATAATTTGGCTGGGGTTGAAGACGAAGACCCTACTTTTGTAGATGATTCTCACATGTATTTCAAAGGTATCAAGTTCTATATTCCAAAAAGCGTATAATTGAATAAAATTCTTATGATTTTTATTAAAGATGTTATAGATTAATTTTAAAAGTCAATTTGTAAGTAATTTAGTTGAAATGCAAAAATATTGAAGTTGTAATTGTAGCGATTGGAATTGCCAGTAATGAAAAACTTAGTTTGACTTCACAGTTCGCCTACAGATTAAAGTAATTGCGTCACTGCAATCATCGTGCACACATCGTGGGTTCGAATCCCACTCCGAATGATTATTCGTGTGATACACAAATAATGTTTAGTTTTTACTAATATTATAAATGTGAAAGTGGGTTGATATGATTTGTTACGCTTTCATGTCTAAACTGCTGAATATATTATAATGATATAGAGATAGATGGGACCTTGGAAACGGTGATAGGCTACTTTTTCTCGCGAAAAGCTTTTAGGGAGTGAGGTAAAGTGAGGAAAAAACTTTGAATGAAACTTTTTATTGTGTTATCCAATTTGCTTCTAACTTTAGGTAATAATTGTTTAAAATTTTATCAATATTAACACGAGTGGAGCCGCAGGTAAAAGTCCTTCTCGCGCCTTTGCTCTTAACAAACAAACAAGCTCACTGTGGTAAAGTCCTTCTCACTACCGGCACCGACAGACGCCATAAAAAGTATTCTTAAATAAAACATTTACATACTTACCATGTTGTGTTCCAGAATTAGCTGGAGTATAAACCAGCAATCAAGCGGAGTGTTAGGTATTTGTGCGTGGCTAAGTCGTCGTGATGAATAGTTATATAGTATATATAGTGACTCTTTTTGTTCGTCACATTTCGAGATCAGCCAGTATGAATCCGGCTGCCACAAGGCTAGCAGACCGACATGATAGCGCTGAAACCAATTAATTACCAATGTCTCTGTGCATTCTATTGTGTTTAGATTGATGTGATTGCCCTCATTTTATTTTGTTTCTAAAAAAAGTCAAGTTTAATAAATATTTATTACCGACATAACCCTTTAAACCATGTAGATGAAGACAACATTCGGC
The DNA here is from genome assembly GCA_039707435.1 of Actias luna. Classification (NCBI taxonomy): domain Eukaryota; kingdom Metazoa; phylum Arthropoda; class Insecta; order Lepidoptera; family Saturniidae; genus Actias; species Actias luna. The sequence continues at coordinate 6,178,683 of JAZHAC010000003.1, forward strand.
AGCCGAAATTTACGACAGATTATTTGGAACTTTACGTAATGACAACCAACGTTACAACTATTGACTATCCTCGTATTTGCTTGAAATCTTTTCCATGGATTCTCGAGCCCAACACTGATTTTGTAAGTAATAGCTATATATACACTTACACCTGCGTATGTTTTTGCGTTATTTATACCTGTATTCTGTGTCTCTGGGAACATTGTAGAAGAAAAATTACATATTTTATTGTGCACAAGTATGATGGATTTGGAATAAAATTATTAAACAAAAATATCTAGTTCCTTTAGATAATATTTGTTTATAGTTAATGTTTTTTATCGCAGTAATCGACACCCCCCTCCTTCCAAGTAAGTGCGAACTACTTTATGATTTGTTTATATATATATATATATATATATATATATATATATATATATATATATATATATATATATATATATATATATAGTAAAGTGACGATGTGGCCCAAGATGGTGGACACGCTAAGCCTAGTGGAGGAACTGGCTCTCAAGTGCAACTGACAAAACTCACCTATTTGACAGCAGATTATCAACTTGGGGTGGTAGCTACCCAGGTGTGCTTTAAAAAAGGCCTATCATCATGCTATGGTTTCATCATGGTGTCTCCCTTCACCGAAAGGTCAAGCTCATCGTAAATGGATTCGAACTCACGTTCCTTAGTGCTGCTTCAAGCACAGAAATTGAGCATTGACCATTATAACACCTGAAACAATGAGTGTTACCGATCTCGAATTTCTCTTCTCCAAAAAACTCGGAAAGCCGAACACTCAATTAACAGGGACACATTACAAAGTATATTTTATTTAGTTGTGATATACTATTGTGTATATGTTGTCGATCACATTCATTTTGGTATATTGTGCAAATGACTTCTATAAAAAAGAGAAGAAGCAGCTAAACCAAAAATACATGTATGTTTCAGACATATATGTGGGACACGATACATTTTGTGTTGGTGCTTTACGTTTGTGTAATGTCGCCCCAATTAGCTATTAACAACTTTCAATCTGATGCAGAGAAAGTGTTTAGGACTATTGTCATGGCTGGTTTGGTAGTAAATATATACATTCAGCTGACTACTGCTATAGTTGAGAAGGTATCGTTCATTATTTAATTTCTTCTCTAGTATAAATAACATTCCTTTGTTACATGCGTCTGTTTTTATTTATGTATTCTAAATTTTATAATAATATATTTTTATATTTTCTTTACCGTTTCTTTTCATTCTTCTCGCTAGATATATTTGTCTATATGTTTAGTTCTACTAGACGTTAGTTCTTAGAAGAATTAAAAAAATGGTGGGAATCCTTAATAGAATATGGGTGTCACTTCGTAGAATATAAGAAAAGAGACTATTAAGGAAATAGCTGAAGTAAAAATGTCAACTGTTGGGTTTTATTTGGACATTATATCAGTGTTTCCTGTATATATTTTTACGGATACTTTGGACCCCAACGAAGAGACAGTCAGCGGCCAAGTGGCAAAACTGTTCCCTGTAGTTCAAGTTTGGCATATTTGGGATTACATTGGAAAATGGGAATATCATTTTAATAGTTATCCAAAGGTATGTATATTTAATAACATCAACGTTAAACTTATGTTCATGTGAGTTATGTTAAATATATGTATGTGCGGATGAATTATTTCAGTTACTTTGCCTGTTGAAGTTCGCGATGCTATTTTCAATCTTTTGCTATTGGTCTGGTTGTTTTCTTTACATGTTCGCATGCCCAAGGAAATTATGCCGCGAAGTATGTACCACACTGTTTCTTTTTAATCTTATCTTAATATTTTAAACACGTTAATTAACTAAACTGTTTAGGACTCCTGGCTGTCGCTTCTTATATATTGGGAGACAAAAGTATTCATGACGAATGAAGCTAAGCACGAAAAACCGATGATGACGTCATTTACTTTTGGTACATCTATTTTTACTAACACTGGCGTTTCCGACATGGCTCCAGGGAGTAATGATGTTATTGTGGTAAATTTTCATTTATTAAACAATATTTAAACGATAGTAAATCTAACGTTAATGCATAGTATTGTATTTAGGATACGCCACTGCATGTATCCTAAAGCCCAGGTACAAATAAAATCTAAAATACCTGTCTAAATTAGTTAGGTTTTATCAAGTAAAAGAATTAGCAATATATGAATATTTTAAATGTGTAAAACTAGTTTATCATCAACTCTATATCGTGCTTTGCAGAACACAATGCATAGTGTAATTTTTTTTTATGGAATAGTTTATTGGAATAAAAAAACGAAAATAATAAGATTTTTCCAATAATTTGACAACACTATATCAACAACAGAGGAATTTTGCGGAATATCCTACAAGATCTAACTGCTTACAACTAAATTGTTATGATTTTAGTTGTGTTACAACCTGTTTTATCTGCATCTGTTGTATCTGTATCTTTGTTGACTGTATAGAACCTAATGTTAAGTATAGTACAATCCAAATCCCCATACATCAGAAACACCGCTTTCATGCTGGCCGACTTAGGTACCTTTTTTTGAAGGACCCAATATCTAATTAATGGATACATCGATAATTAAATAAATTAATATTAATTGTATTACTAACATAGTTTTATAATGAGAATAAGAACAAGCAATAATGTTATATTACAGGTAATGTTTCTATTCACTCTGGGAATGTATTTAAGTTGCTTTTACTCGGCGAAAATTTGCAGTTTGTATTTGCTTTCAACACAAAGGAAATTGAAATTCAAAGTATGTCGTTATTATTTATTATAATTGTTTTGTATTATATTCATATATTGCTCAGCTCTTTGAATAGGTTAAAAATAAAATGGTATCTCTTGTTTCCATTGTCTATATTGTGGCTAATAAAAGTTACATAGATGTTCAGAAAAGCTTTTTCATAGATAGAGAGATTCATAGGTACCTATTTATATTGTTTATATTATTCTAATGGTTTGTACAAAACGTGAATGTTTATATAATATAGGTTTAACTTTTAATCATCAACTCAAGTAATGGTCTAGATGGTTGACTATACATTTTCTATTTAAAATGGTTGTCACTTAGACTAGTCGTGAGGTAGGCATTAAAAATAATTTTTATTTTGATTTCATTATAATGTGTTATTTGCTGAAGACAAATCGTAATTTTGAGTCATTAAATTTTATAGACAATGAAGGATTAAGAACACAACTTTATTGAAAATTATTATATTTATTTTTGGCGAAAGTGGTTATTTTTATATATAATACATAATTTTAATACATCCACCAGGAAACCATACGAGAACTGTTTTATTTTTTAACGGTAAATCACGTCAGCGGAAAAATAAAAGAGCGAGTGAAAAAGTTCTTCTGCGTTCAATGGTAACAGATACACGTATCTAAATGAGTAGTAACTTGAGTTATACATAATGAAATGCAAATTAAATGCAAATTAGTCAAATAACGTATTTCATTATGTTTATCTAGATTAAAAGCTTTTGCAAAAAAAAATCACCATATCCAAATTGTTTACATATCTAACTTAGATGTGTTAAAAATGAAATTGCTGCCTTTTATTTTGTATGACTGAAACGTAGTAATAATATTAACTAATAATAACAGAGGTGCAATTAACTTATAAAAATAAAAACTAAAATACTAACGATTGAAACGGTTAGCATCTAAATCAAAAACTCTTTTTTTTATTGTTAATTATATTCCTCAGTTCATATCGTTGTTGAAAACAAACCAATATTGTATATGCTATCAGATTTTCCTTTTTTTTATTGTTTATATATATTGCGTCTTTCATCGCAAACTTACCTGATATAAAGTGCTGATAGACCTCAAATAGCTAACTTGTTATGATTAGTGGACGGTTTGGCTCTTAAATAAAGTATCCGGAAAATATCGATAGGTGCTAAGAAACTGATTTTTATTTAAAAGTGCTACCACATTTAAATAAATAAACAACCGTGTATCAGAAGTTTTCCCTTTTTTAACGTGGGGAAATGCATTAACGTATCGGCCCCCAGCCCGGAGGAACTCAGAGGAGTATGTGGGGCTCACCCGGCGTTAGCCGCCGGGAATACCCACTAAAAGCCACGGCCGTCTGTCGCTTTCCTGGGGCGACGTGGTTTCGTGCTTGCAACCACCGCGTCACCATTCCAGCGACCGGCCGGGCCTGAAGGTAAGCCGGGCCCCATATGAGCCGCCTGGCGAGCTGCCCATGCAGTCGGCCGGACTGGTGCAATGAGGTGCGGGTTCCCTGACCCATCCGGCTTAAGGCGGTGGATGGTCACGAGCATACCGGCCCCTATGACCGCCAGTTCGTCTGCGACCGAGAAGGTGCCTGTGAGGATCTAACTTAAGGGCTCTCGTTGCGGTCTCCTTTTGCGACATAACATGTTCACAGAAGAAGGCTACCTCATTCCACACACTCAGACAAAGTATACTGCGCAGTATCTTCCACCGCACCGCACTCGCCACAATGTTTTCCTCCACAGAACTCACAATCTCATTTTTAAATTCCGACGTACCATGCCGATCCATACAGTGTCCGAACATGATATATCTGAGCCATGATTGCTTGTAAATTTGTATATTCAAATGGATCTTATAATATATAGATTACCTACTTCATCTTCATAACTTAGTCCATATAACAATTACAGAGAAAATTATAATATATTTGAAATTAGATTATTGAACGAGCTTATTCTATTTTTATTACCACAACCAGGTACTATAACAACGCCGTCTCCACTGATGAAATTTTCAAGGATATGTCGGCTAACATTCAACAAGAGGTTTTGTCCTTACAAACGGTTGAGACATTACTCTGCTGTCCATTATTTCAGGTAAATATGACAGATAATATTCTTTACAAGCTTTATAGAAAAAATTATAACAAGATTCATAACCGTCTTATAAGAAGGTGATGAAACAATAACATAGTGGTAGGACATTTTCTAATACCCGTCTGACTAATTTATGTACAAAATCTATCACCAATTTCAGTACTGTATTAAGCTTAGCATTTTATAATTTTGAGTCAGAACGTCCTTTACTAATTCTTGTCATTGTGACCAAAGGCTAAATCTATTAAGAAGAATAGAAAACCTCTCCGACCATAGCTTTACAATTAGGCACTATTCTTTCTTGATAAACAATTCTTATCTGTATCATAATCTGAAATGCTTTTTTAAATTTATAATTTTCAGAGTGCCCTTATATATCATGATTCCTTTAAAAAAATCGATTTGAATCGATCTTATAGCGTTTAATGTAATTCTGGTTTTTATTTGTTTCTAAAATATAAAATCAAGACAAGATAAAGTTGGTGTAGTACATTTAAAATGTTCTTTCTTTTCATGATAGGAATGCAGTCATGACTTTCTTCAAACTGTCGCAGCGAACACGCGCACAATAGTTCTGCCTGACAATGAGATTGTACAACACGCAGCCGACATCGGACGAGACATGTACATACTGCAGAAGGTAAGTAAGGTATTGTAAAAGCAACGTTCGTTGTTAAAAATATTAAGCAAAATAATTCTCTTGAATATATGTTCCAATTCATTTCTCAGCGTTGTGTTTAGTTTAAAAAAGCTAGCTGATGCCTGCAACATCGTATCGTTTTTATTGCCAATCATGCATAATTATAAAATTACGTGATTATGTATTTAGCGAGAATAAAGTGATTACAAATAACGCAATTGGTTTACTTTATATTATCAATTTAAATTTTATATTAATACAATATGACTGATACGTAATGCGAATTTGTTATTTTGAATCAAATTTCCGCTATGGCTTATTAGGAGGCAGTTCCTAGTAGGTTTTTCTGCTGTGTAAAGGATATTCGTACCAATTGTTAAGTCAACAGGGTGAGCAGTTTTGGAGATATGGTGATAGATATAAATAAACTTCAAGAAGGAGTTTCTGAGTGGTTCAGCAATGCATATGTGAGGTTTTGGTATTAAAAGCGTCCATATGTTACGGTGATTACCGTCAAGCGAAATAAATACTGTTGTGCTAGGACTATAAACATCTAAATTAAATTATAAAATACAACGTACTGTAATAATATTTGTTATAACTATTTGCGTAATTTATATAACTATTCTAATGAGGCACCAATTAAAATTGAATTGCGTTGCAAAATGTAATTCCCGTTTAAATTGCTTTTAATTTTAGGGGTATTGTGACTTGTTGCAATGTACTGGTAAGATATCAATGTCTATTGGACCAGGCTGCTATTTTGGAGTCATTGAAATGTTATTTGGATTACCGAAGGTAAATTAAACTTAAATATATATATATATATATTATAGGGCGAATGGTATTGAACTCTTATTAGATAGCGTAATGTGCTTTGTTCCAACAATTACTACTTTGTTATTATCTACTATCTTCAACTAATAAAATATAGTTGTTCTTATCTTTTATAGTGTTTAAAAATATGATTTGTAGATTGACGTTCAACTAAGTTACAGTTTAATAGTAGTTACATTTGAATTCAGGTATTTACATAACTTATTATTTCCTCCAAGCAACCTGAAATTTTGTTTAAAAAAATATATTTTAAAATTAACACTGTAGCTGGCTTTTCATTTACAATTCTAAACAGTACTTATTTAAGTAATATTTATTTAATCATTGACCCAGATACCTGTTTTGAAAATGATCTATTTAAAATTCAAATAAGAATGTAATAAATGAAATCGTAATTTAACAGGTATACACAGTTCTAACAACGACAAACTGCATATTATTGCACGTGGACTACAGAACTCTGGTGCAGTGTTGGGGCACATTCCCCGACATTAGTCATCCTATTATCACGGTGATTCATAGGCATTTAATATTACTCGGTGGACTGCAATGGACAAATTTAATTATGTAACAGAAGCGCAATTTTACGTAGTATTAATGGGACGTTAATAGAACCTAATTCAACAATTCTCCAAGAATAATGATCATGCGTGTAAAATGCAAAACCAAGTGTTAGATATACTGTAATAAATTATTTTAACAATTGATATATTATCTTAAATTACATTACATACAGTTTTAGTTTAATGTAAAATAACAATTTCAAACATAAAATACTAGGTGTCACCCACCTGCTACGCTAGGCACACAAAAGTAAATAGAAAATAAAATGATGGAGAATAATTGTAATTCAAATAATGAATAGCTTTAAACCATCCACAAATAATTACGTATCGAATGGTCATGATCCCATATAGAAACGATCAATAGTTTTGACGTCATTGTGCCTTAAACAAACATCATTTTTATTATAAAGATAGATTAATGTCGAAAAACACTAATAATAGTTTCACTACATTACAAAGATGGAATATGTAATGAAACTTCGATTACTGTGAGCTAATTTCAAATCTAATTATTATTATAGAAGAGAGAATCTAGTTTATAAAAAAATTGTGGGGTAATAATTGTGTAAGACTACATAATAAACACTATACAAGGGCTAACTCCTATGACAATGACACGGTTAGGCATGCCTTGTACCAGGATTAGCCTGTGTTTATCCGGGAATTAAGCGGGATGGTAGAAATATGTACTTGATGGAAACTTCTAACAGTAACAATCCTTTGAACCGTCACCTTTTAGTTCTAGGTTTATCTCTCGGTATCTGATCATGATACACCAAGAACTTGTATATAGAAATATGTGGTAAAAAGAGATGGTACCTCGCTGCGTGATGATCGGTGTTTAGAGGTCTCGATTGATCTTATTAAGCTGGATTGTTAATTGTACACTTCGATTTTTTTACTTGAATACTTTGTCCCCATAAACATTGAGCCGGCATTGAAAATAAACATTATATTAATTGTTAATTGTATCTTCCCAATGTCCGTGTCACTTCTTTTTTTTTTTTTGGCAACTCAGTCCTCTTTAGAGACTATTACTGCCATTTTCAAGTAAAAGGATTTGGGCATTTCGGGCAGACGATGCTATCTAATCTTTAATTAGATGATGACTCTCTTGTTGAAGCTCCTTTGAGCGTTTTTGTGGCAACTAATATATCATATTCCAAATTATTATTCTTAATTGTCTTCACTTGTGCTCTTCAGCTACACTACATCACGTAAAATATCACCTATACTACACAATACAGGGCTACATATATAAGTATATGTATTGAAATAAAAATCACAATATGACACACCAAGGTTCCGCTAAAATCTCTCCACTTTGGACTTGCACAATCATTCTGTCATTGATCATTGACAAAACCACAGACTATATGCTAACGTAGTGGACTCGTTGTCGTCATGACATTCTGGCATGAACAGTATTTGTTCTTGTTTTGGAATAATATTGTATATACCATCAGGTACAATACTAAATGAATGAAATACTAATTTCAACAAATTAAAAATAGAAATAGTAGCACAGAGTACAAAAGTATCTGCTTGCTGAATAAACTGCTGCAATATCTAATACGTTTAATACTATTACACTTGTTAGCGTTACAGTGTGTATTATACAATTAAATAATTGTACTTCGTAATGACAATATTAACTTGTATCCATATAACTAGGTGTTAGAAGACCAAGAACTTCGTGCTATTGCTAACTACTACGAAGATGCAAAACCCATGACTGGAAGAATGGATAACAAAACAAATAGAATAGCGGTAAATGGAGCTGATTGAATTAATACTTAGTGGAGTCAAGTTACTTGTTTGAAACTTAATGCTTTGTTTTAGCAAGAGATAAAGGAAAGTTTCGTCGTATTAAATGGACGGGAGGAGAGGGCGCAGTACGTAAGGACATTCGAAATGTTAGGAGCTATGAGGTGAGCCATTGAAACATTCAAACTTATATAATAGAGTTTGTTCAGGTGGTTAATTAGCTTTATTAGTAGCTATGCCCGTATCATATATTAGTCATTAAACTTAAAAAGCTTTACAACTTCAATCTGAAGACTTGAGTTAACTTTAATATTACTTTTATGTAAATTAAAAATCTATACTGTATATAGAAAAGTAATTAATTCTTAATGGGTGCAACGGAATAACATAAAATCAAGTTTTTTCATATTTTAAAAGAATGATAGATTAATAACAATGGTAACGTAGAAGGATTTTTGGATACTTGACTGATGGACGTGGCTTCAAATCTTCCAGTGAGTTTGTACTGAAATACTTTGTTACAAAACCTTAGCATGCTTATAAGGAATTTTCTAAAGCTACCGTAGTTAAAACAACATTCAAGTTAAAAATCTACTGCTAAGTATCCGTAGGTGTACTTCGATAGCTGCGCTTAAGAAAAAGTAACACCAATAGGCTTAGTATTTTATATATTAAACCACATCCTATAATTCTTATTTCTTATGATTTTTTTCACAATTATAAACGCCATACTTCTCAAATTCTTACCGTGAAACCAGTAATTTATCATTAGAACTTATATTTAAGCCATTTTATGTAATATCTTGTTACACACAAACAATAAAATTTGAGTTAACCTTGTACATGTTTAAAAAGGTGAACCCTTAAATAAAGTTGACTAATTTTTGTGGAAAATACAGTATAGCTTAGCACTGCTAATTTATAAATTTATTATGATACCAACATGCTTGACATAATAGGGAATAAAAAAAAATATGCAAAGCTGCATTATGTATAATGCATTAATTAACGTCGCATTTTCTTCTGTGTTAATTCTTCTAACATTTTTTAATACAGGATTTATAATTCTCTTTCCACTAACGTTGGTCCAGTATTTTTTGTTCATTTGCCTCGTACGTTGGATATAAATTATAATTCATGGATGTTGCTTGCGCTGCAGGCATCTACGCTACGTATTTCTACCGGTGTGTATTACTCCCCACGGCATGTTCCTAAAGTTTTGGTGCACTGTGCGCTTCTGTTCAGCCGTTTTTTATATAATTACCGTACCATATGATGTCGCTGTAAGTACTGTTTATACAGATTTTTATTTACCATTTTACTTTTTTATTTTTGCTGTAGTTATTACATTTATCTGTTGCGTATTTTTTTGTCATACGAAGTAAGTTTTTTTATAACAGTTAGTTTGTACCAAAATTAGTAACATACCCTAAAATATTATATGTTAACAGAATTCCTCGATTTGTTTCACTATTTTTCAATCAAAGCTCATTACATTTATGTTATCGACAAATAATTGTTCTGAGTTTGTCAGTTTCTGTTCGTTAAATATGTTTATAAACTTCCACTGTTACATACTTGGTTGGTGAAATTGCTTACACAGGTAGATGGCATATTAAAAAAAGGAATATGCATGCCATATTTCGAGTCAATAGATATGGTAGTTCTGGAAATATCTTGAATGAATTAATGGTAAATTGCTGATATACTTTTCCTATCTCTAAATGAAGCTCTCAGTCAATCAACGAAAACAATAGAACTACAAAACATTCGTGATTCTTTTGCAATATTTACGAATGTAAATTTTCTCTCATTTTATGAGAAATGGCCATTGACAAGCATTGACAAGCTTTATTTTATAGGCCATGAGACCTTTTTTAGCTCGACCTGTATTTATATGTAACGGAATCTTCGAGACATCGGTTTAACTTAAAACTTTGCATACTTATTAAAGACCGATGACAAATTCGTAAGTTTAACCTAATATCCTTGCCAAAATCACCAGGATATTCAAAAATAAAGAAATTATACTAGATAATAGCTTGCATACATCCAGTGTCGATAAATGTTTCGTAATAGTCTAAAAAAAGTACATAAGGACGAAAGAACCAATTTCATCGTAAATAGTATACTTATGTACTTTGACATTTCTATAAAGAATACGCAATCCTATTTTTTATTCTATTATTCTAAGACTCTTTATATTTGAAGTTTGAATTGTTTTTTCCAATTATATTTATATTTACGTATAACGGTTTGCCTATTTCAGATACGACAACACAAGTTTGATCATAGCTACAACTGGACGGACCTAATATTGTATTTTGATATAGTACTGATGGCATACGTTGCGTACTACGACCATCGATCTCTTCTCATCACACATCCTTTACTAACTTTGTCACGTTATTTGAAACATGCATTTTTATTGGACTTAGTCAGCGTGTTTCCATTTGAGCAATTGGTTAATATTTTTCTTATTATATTAGTAGCTGTTACCCCGACTTGTGCTTGCGTTAGTATTGGTTTTTTCAATCGATTCTAGATGTCGATCGAAACCGAAGTAAGATTTCTATTAAATGCTATTCAATTATTGAAGTAAAACTTCTTTATGCACGCTTTACTTGGAGAGTAAGCTGGTGCATGCGTGACGAAAGCGTTACGAAAAGTGTGATCGGGCGAGGCGACCGGAAGTTGAGAGGGAGATATGAAATAGTGAAGATAGAAAGAGAGAGAGAGAGTTACGTTTCGTATATTACTATAGGGGCAAGAGAAAGAGGTGCGAGCACACATTTTTTTTTCTCTCTTACTCTCATAGCCAGAGAAGTTTTACTTCAGTCGTGAGGTCTAAAACACACTCGTTTTTTTATTTTAGTATATCCGTCATGGTAGATATGAACTTACCCAAAATTCAAAATCCTAAGAAATTATTCTCTAAAGTTTGAGCAAATTGGATGACGCAATAAAAAGTTTCATACCAAGTTTATTCCTCCCTTTACACCACTTCCTATACGTTCTTCGCGAGAAAAATTAGTCTATCATCGTTTCAAGGGTCTCATTTATCTCTTTTCCAAAATTCATTATAATCGATTCAGCCGGTAAGGCGAGAAGCGTAACAAACCAATTGACTTTTGCATTTATAATATTAGTAAGAATAAAATAGAATTCATATTTCGGTAATACTGAAGCTATGATATATTAAAATTGATCATATGTTTGTACATTTAGAAATGTGTAACTTAACAATATGCTAATTTGCTACAACACAATATTGGTATATATTATTATATACGGATATTATATATTGATTCTTTATTACAGGTAAAAATCGTGAACAATAATAGTGACTTTAACTTTTACAGGATGAATCGAGTACTTCTGGTAAGTTTTTAATTATTTTTTTGTTATGAAGTAACATCCGCATTAAATTATAGCACTTTGAAAAAAAAAGTATTAGTTACAAAGTTATAAGCCGTAAGTGGTCAAAAGTATTAGTAATAGTACAAAAATGAACATTGAACAAAATTTATCGACTTAAGGTATTTATTTACCAAAAATGCTTTTAAGAGAAGAAAATAAATATACGTCAAAAGGAATGTAATGTCACATTTTTTTTTAATGTTATAGGTTTGTCATAATGGCCATAATCTCACCTGATGTTAAGTGACGATGTGACCTAAGATGATGGACACGCTAAGCCTAGTGGAGGGACCGGTTCTGAAGTGCAACTGTCGAAACACACCTATAGGTATTTGGCGGCAAACTTTCAAGCGGTGGTCATCGTTGTTTTTTGATTATACTACACTTAACACTGGGTACTGTGTTGTAACTTTACAATATTACTATAGAATATATCCGTTTATCTAGACTTTTTGACAAAGTAGAGCTCGAGTATTGGTATAACCACGAGAACTGCAAATATAAAACAGCCCGACTCTTAACAGCCTACACATATTCAAGTGTAATCGTAAGATACGCTAAAAAGCTTTTTGCTGAAAAAACAATTGAATATTCTGAAATAAATGATTTTTGGTCAAACTCAAGTTAGATATGTCTGATAAAGTCGTTTTTTGTTTCGGATATGTAACAAAATTTAGGTAAGGACATGTAACAGTAGTAGATTTCCTGATAACCTAGGTAGGCTGCAACGGAATTTTTTAGGTGCCACAGAAATCGTAATATCAATTTTGTAAGAAATTTACTCGTAGCATAGGCGTCGCTTGGATTCAGCCTATATGCGCCACATCTGTAAATCTATCACTGTATAAGACTTATTAAATAGATCGTTTTGTTCAGGTAACAAGAATTACAAGTGCATTTTCGTTCTGGGAGAGTGACATAATGCAAGTAAACGCGGCCGTTGTTCTGTTGAAATATCTGCCGATAGCTGTAATACTCGTCAACTTATCCACGGCATATATATTCACCGCCTTTTGCATACCTTATTTACCTGAAGACTCTTACTTCATTCTAGTAAATTGTACAAGAGTTATTGCTGTATCCAGTACTAAGTATGATATTAAATGTAAGTTAATTTTGAGCCAGCTAGTTGAACCAGCTTTTTTTTAAAGCACCGTACATAGTTTGATCGCCAAGATATTAAAATTATTTTTTATTGCATTCTCATGTGACGGACTGTTTAAACGGTTTAAATTCTGCTACATAAATATGAGTAGGTGTCTGTTTAAGGAACATAAAATCGTGATTCTAGATAATTAGGGCAAATATACAAAGTTATGCTCTACATCCATCACATTGATTTCCTTCAGTAAAGACTTAAGATTATAAAATTCGATCTTACATTAATCAACTTGATGTCGAAACACGCTACCACTAAACCAACATCGGTTCTTAAATTTAACAAAATTAAAATGCGGGATTTAATATAAGCTATATATGTTATATCCTAGGCATACAATTTGAAACAAAAATTTTGTTAAGAACTCTTAGAACTTGGTTATTATGCGAATTGTGGAACTACGTCCGTCAAAATGTAACATTTAAAAAATATTAGCACTTGTTAGTGTATTTAGTCTACTAAATTGTAACTCTGTTAGATATATAATGTTCTGGCAGTAAGTTTTCACGTCCTAATAGGTGTTATTTTGCAAAAGTAAACGAAATAAATTAGAGGACATGTTTTACTTAAATTAGTACTTTTTTTATAGATTACTATGTGGCTATTTTTATACATTTTAACATTTTTAACAGTCTTTTTTATTACGAACATACCAGCCACTCTTTGGAATTGATGATTACTTTAGCATAAAAGTATCTTATAACTAAATATTTAACGATCGGCTCATAACCTCATCTTGTATAACCAAATTTAGAAGTCAGTCGCATTTTAAACCTGTTGTAAATATTTAGTTATAAAAAAACTATAATTGAAAAGATGTTACACTAGTATTTATTACTTTATAACCAATTTTCCGTAAATAACTTAGATGTTTAAAATCTGAATTGAATTAAATTCGGCAAGCAAAGTCGTTTAAAAATACATTTTCGCTTTAGATGCAGCGACAGAGTACGCTTACACTTTTTACTGGGTCTACGAAATATTTGTTGGTAAGAATCTGTTTATTATCTCATTAAAATAATAATCGATTACTATAATTAATAATATAACTTTCTTGAAATCATTTTATTCAAACAAATTTATTTTAGATCCTTACATTTTATTTTTAATATTTTCTCTTCATGCTGATAATTTTGCCAACATCAACTATGCCAAATACACGAGTTTAATTACCAAACGATCAGTGTACCTACCTAATTTATAAACCTTATTAATCTTTATAAATTTAGCAATCACAGATAATATAAAAATAATAATTAACTTAATAAAGAAGATAAAATAAAACGATCGAACCAAATAACTGAACATCAATATAAGAATATAAACTCACATATTGAACCGCTGGGAAACCATTACGATTTATTATGAGTGGTTGCTGGCACATTTTCTCCTTCATTTGCTACTATTAATGAGTTTTCTTTAACGACTTAAGCTTATACCTACGTACAATATATGTAACTTCATGTGTTAAATTATTTTTACACGCAAAGTTCCAGATATTAATTTCCATTGATTTAATAATAATTAAAGTTTACTTACGTAAAAAGTCGATTAGCTTCTGGGCGATGGTATTATTTAAATATTTTTGCATAAATAGAATGTAAAAAACTTAGTAAACGAAAATAGATTATACCATAGCGTAACTAACGATTTACATTATTTGAATGCAGATTCAACGTCCTCAAGTTCAGATCCCGGCATGTAACAACACATTGAATTCACGTAGTTACTAATTTATAGCTATAATATTATAAAACTGACAGCGAATAGAAATATCGAGAAGAAAACCGAGTGCTTGACAAACTTTTTTGTTGTGTATTTATATGAATGCAGATAATTATTCAGTGTTTACAATCGCCAGTTGTGTAATTTTCAAACGTTATGGTTCAGAAATGCATTTATGAGAATATACCATAGGCACTTTTCGTAACAAAATGTAGTTCGTATTTGGATTATTTAGTGGACTTAAAAGGATGTACGATTAAGGGTTTGTTCTAATTTACTTAATAAACCAATTCTGAGCCGGACGCGAGAAACCACATGGATCAATAGCTGTTCTTATTACGAACTTGTTCATCACCAAGCCTTATTACCATTTTTTTCTAAACTTTAGTTACTTACGAACGTTACTTACCAATCATCAATAGTAGATCTAAATAAAATTGAAGAGGCTAGAAATTTTTAGTTTCTTGAGGTTTAAATATCGAAATGACTTATAAAAATATATTGAATTCTTTGCAATAATTGAAAATTCTATTAGATAAAGATGAATTAAATGAAAATAATTCTTCTATCGATTTATTAAAGTTCTCAAATTTATTTATTTCGTTTCCCACAGGTTTGGGCTGCACACCAGTACCTCTAATGAACAGTGTGAATGTTTGGTTAATAATGGGACTTCAGATAGCTGGATTTCTTTATTTTACATTTATGTTCGGTTACGTTGCATCAACAAGATCCGCTACTGCTCACGCATTACTGGACCACTCTGTATGTTAAATATATTGTAATAATTAGTATTGATGAAAACGTTGACTATTTCAAATTTTGAACGCATCTTTGTCACTTAATACCTCCACTATCACTACATGTGTCAGAACCTGGGCAATTTAAAATTTATTTAATATGGCTGCCGCTAGCCATAATGACGCAACAAGCGACGTTACAACACCAAAGCAACCTTTCTGGTTTATCTCTGATATCATTTTAATTTTAGTATTGTAGTAATAAATGGAAATTATAAGTTTATCTATTTACATGTATACATTATATGGGTATATGTTTTTGTAATCGAATTTTATTTTGTCTCTTATATTTTTACTTACTATTGTTTTATTATTTTATAATATATTTATTCGGCAGTAATGGTTTTTAAGCCATTTTTTTGACGTATTAAGCCATAAGAGGAACATAAGTATTATGTTTACATTCGATGCAAGAAATTAATAGTCTAACCCCTACCAGACTGTGTCGTGACTATTATCAACATGATAGATAATTAACATGTCAGTGTGATTATGTTTTATTTCGTTGCCATAGACATGTAAGATGGCATTACAGCGACAACCGATGACGGATGGGTGATCTCTCGGTGGTCGTCTTGTTTTGAATTTGACTTTCACTTACTATCAGTCAAAGAACCACCACTTCAATGTGATTCATAATGAGGGGTATTAAAATACAATTTTAATAGCATGTTCTAATTCCTAGTTATGTCCAGTTTCATACACCACTTTATCTACGTTCATACATTGAATTTGAACTTACTGAATAAAGGATCAAAGAGTAAGAAATAATTTATTGGTTATAATAATTAGTATAATATAATATTAGGTATTGTATGTTCCGAGTCAATTTCGTCGCCGCATATAAAATATCGGATGGAGTTAATTTTTTATCACATTCACTACTGACAGACATTTTTAAGCAAAAATAAGAAAAAATCTGCATAAGTAAACGAATATACGGCGTCAAAATCTAGCACATCACAGCGAATGCGCAAAAGCTGGTTCTGGCACAGATAAGCAAAAATCGGAATCAAATATTTTTGTAATGCTGCATAAATTTGCCCTATATTGATTGGTAAAAAAATGTATGGTAACAATATTTTGTAAGAGAAAAGCGTTACAATATAATTATATTTTCTAAATTTCGGTATTACGTTTACAAAGTTTGTCAAAATAAAAAAAATAAACTCGTTTTGCAGTTTATAATTCGAATTTTACGAAATGAAAGTAGATAAAAGATAAAATAGAATCATTTTAATAATTTTATAGTTCGATATTAAATAAATATAACCAGGTCAAATAACGAAGACATTTTTTAAATAAATTACAGTTATATTTTATTTGTAAAAGACGAATAAAAATTAACCTATTTGTTGTACAAGTTTAACCAAAAATAGTTGAAACGTTTTGAATAATTTCAAAGCAATATTACTTAAAGAAATATTGGTAATATAAGATTGTCTTCAGCGGCATATACGAATAATGTTATTTATTTTGTTACCGGATATTAAATCCGTTGAATCACATAAAGCAATAAAGGCACAGATAATAAAAACAGACTCACTGTAATACAATATGAAATTGAATTTCCGTCG
The DNA here is from genome assembly GCA_039707435.1 of Actias luna. Lineage (NCBI taxonomy): Eukaryota > Metazoa > Arthropoda > Insecta > Lepidoptera > Saturniidae > Actias > Actias luna. Next base: position 6,196,034 of record JAZHAC010000003.1, read on the forward strand.
ACTACTATACCTTATACTATTACATGCTTCTTTGAGTTTTGTTAAATACTGAAATTAATTAATTTTGTAATCTATACATATAATGAGAATGTAAATATACTGTCTGTACTTTTTAGGTTAAAGTAAAAAAAAATACAAGTGAGGAGGAATAACTAATAAAATATATTTATATAATTTATACAAATGTCTGTATGTCTGTCAGTCTGTTTGTTTGTGCACGTATGACTGATAAAGGTACATGTATGATAAAACGTCACCATTTAAAAATATTTAGTTGTTTTTTTTTCATTAAAATTGGTTCACTCTACCAAAAGTAATTGTAATTTGAATGACGGCTCGAGATTAAATAATTTTAGTTCCACGCAAACGAAGTCGTAGGAACAACAAGTATGTACCCTGGGCATATATATGAAAGTACTTTTCTTATCTTTAATAAATTGTATGGGCATTTATAAGTGCTTCAGTGACAAGTATAAGTATTTAAAAATTTTTTACTAAATAATTTGAAATTAGCATAGGCCTCCGAGTTACGTCATTATGGTGCCCTTAATAGAATAGGTTCTGTTTTTGCCCTATGATAATATAATACATTAAGTAGGTGCAATATAATTATCTGTACATTTTTATTTATTATTATTTCCAAATATGTTATAACTACTTCCTTTACTCTAATGAACAGAGTAGAAAATCATAGTAAAATGTTAAAATTAAACCCCTGAAACTTCTAGATTAGGAATATTTTAGTGATCGTAATTATTCGAGTGTCACGATCTTAGGTTGTACTTGAAAGGAAACTAATGGTATGCAAAAATCATATTTAAATATATATATATATATATATATATATATATATATATATATATATATATATATATATATATATATTATATTGTAGAGTCGGAGTGTGTGTAAATATCAAGTATACGTTTTTAAATTGTTCAACTTGATTAACTATTTTGTCACCCTTTCTTCCCCATTTTTTATATTCCGACTAATGCACACACAGCGAAATGAACACACTTGATAAATATTTATCGATAATATTGAAAAACCGTAGATGTACAGGATTTTAAGATTCTTCGTTGCTACCACCAAGCCCGCCGAGTGATTGTGGCGTATCCACTGTGCAATTTTATTGTATGGTTTTACAAAACTTGTACGATGTACAAGTACATTCATATTTCTGTTTTATGAACGTAACACCAGAACGTAATACAAAGCATGTGTAATCACCGAACTTTAGTCATTAAAAATATAACGACATCGCTGTACAGTAATTATATTAGTTTTAACGAGTTCATTTCCCTCGTGCTCCGTAGGAAAAAACCCGAGATCTGGCCAACTTTTTATATCAGGAGAACGTGGACGCGGTTTTGACGGCGAAAACTTTGAAATATTTCGAATACGTATGGACGAGGACAAACGGTAGCAATCCACAGGTTAGTTTGTAATATATTATTAATTTTAAATTTTTTATGACTTTACTTTATTCTCTCTTTCTTCCTTTCTTTATCCCTTATATTTTTTTTTAATAAAATATAATGTTTCTACTGTTTATAAAAGTTAAAATAAAAAATACATATGTTCCTTTCATTCAGTTGATTTTAATTATATCATTATATGTCAAGCGAAGTAATAATACACTTCTCACAGAAAAATTATAAATCCAATGTAATAATCTAATCTAATGAACCTAACTTCATTCAGGAAGTTACATATTTGTCAAATAAAGACATTTTATTATCATTTTTTTTTCACGTAATAAAGAACAAAGAGTGAGGGAAAACGTTAGAGGGTTTTAACAGTTAGGTACATTCTATGAGCCATAAAGGCTCTAAATTAGAATCTCAATAACGCAATTGTCAGATCTTTGAAATTCTAGTCTTAGCTCATACCCCTACAAAATGCATTAAGCAATACGCATGGGAATCGTAGAGCGCATAGAAAAGATTTATGATGTTGCAGCAAATATGTCGCGGTCTGAACTCGGCACTGATGGAGGACACGTTAGTTTTCATGTACGAGCGCGCTTTACGCGAAGTTCCATTGTTCGGCAAAGTGGAACGATCATTCATCCGAGTCATCACTCAGCACCTTCACGAAATGTACTTTGTAAAGGGTGATACTGTTGTACAATGCAAAGATATACAGCCTAACATATACATCATTTATCGAGGAAAGGTAATGAAATAGTATAGAATTTATTTTAATACTGTAGCAGAGGTTTACCAATCTACGATACAATTTTTGGAAACAATATTTAATTACATGACGCTAAGGTATCTTTTAATATTGACCTAGCTAGATAACACTGTCAAATAGAAAACCAATTAGCTCTAATTAAGAGTCACTTAGCTGCTTAGCGTGTTGTTTATCCTCTTTGCTAATTCGTCATTTACCATCTAATGAGATAGTAACAAAAAACGAGGCATACTTTATTGATAGACTCCATTATTAATCCTATACAATATCTATATATTATATTCCTATATATATTAAATAAATAAAAATATACTGATATATATTATAATATTATATATTTCCATTGGTTTCACTAAATGACTTTAATGAAACATATCTACAAATAATATATGAAGTTTTTCAATTGAGATAAAAATAGAGAATTGGTGTTTTTACTAAACCAGGGGCTCTTAATCCTCTTCAGTTCGCGGCCTACATACATGTTTACTATTTTGTCGCGGTGCGGTGCTCTAACCTATCTAGTTAGTAGAAATAGGTACAACGATACAATAATGGTAAAGAGAATCGCTTCACGGCTCCCTTCTTCACTCTCTACGACGCACCATGGGGCCACGGCGCACGCTTTAGGAAACCCTGCACTAAATCGTTGTTATGTTTTAAAAATATCTTAATATAATATTATTTTCATAGGTGGACGTTTTAACTTCATACAATGAAATGATTACATGTATGGGACCCGGAGGAATGTTTGGTAATTTTGCAGGGGTAAATTATTATAACTTATACTGCCTACTTTTATATCATGAGTAAATAATTTGTTTATGGTGAAGAAGTGATTTTTTTTATATCTTAATTAACACCAATTATTTACCCCATCTTATTCCAGAGGAAAACTATAGACCCTTTAAATACGTATTTATTTTCCTGCCCTGAATTAATATTAATTAACACCCTAAAGATTTTTACTACATCTTAATATATAAAAATTTCGTGGCACGTTGTTTGTTCGCGATGAACTACTAAACTACTGAACCGATTTTAATCTAATTTTGCACACTGTGCAGTTTGTTACAACTTGAGAGATATCATACCTTACATCTCGATAAGTGATCATAACGCGATAGATGTCGCTGTAGTCGATGTTAATGACTACTCGAAACGGCAGAACAAGGTCTGCCAGGTCAGTTAGTATATTATATAATTGAATAGTATAATTTTATTTCTAAAATGTTTGATTATATAAATTATCATTGAAAAGAATATAACATGTTTCTAGTAAGTTCTACTTTTATTAAGCATAATAAAAAAAAAATTGGATATATAAAATTACTTTCTTATACATCAACTGTTATTCTCGAAGTTATCAAATTAGGCTCACTTCGTTCGCCAATATATCTTACTTCGCTTCTTACTTACCAATTATGTAGACGATAACAAGAAAAAGTTTATCAACTCTTTTGAGGATTAGCTTCAATTTTAATTAAGCTTATTGTTACTGAATCAGTATGAATTTATGTTATAAAAAGCAAAATCAATTAGATCTATAATGTAAATTAATAAACTAAATTTCTTAGCAACCAATATCATGTTCAAAAGTAACGATATATGCGAGCAGAAGTTTGGACTTACTTATGCTGCCAAGCCAAACTTTCTTCAGTCTAATCAAATATTATCCTAAGATTCAGGAACCATTAAACAAGGCTTTAAGAGTATCAAGAGACTATATATTGCCAATTACAATGGATACTGTCAATGATGAATCTTCTGGTAAATAATAATTATATTTATTATCAAAAAATATATTCAATCTAATCTACAATGTAATGTTTTGTAGTATTTTCTATATTATAAAATATTTTAAACCAACAATCATGGTTTATTTTTATTAATTATAATTCCATAGGATTATTTAGCTGTGCCCTCCTCATAATAGATAACGAGACATTTAATTTAGACACGATTTAATAAAAGCTTGTATACATAGAAGAAGCATCCACTTTCGCATATACTTTTAGAGATGACTGAGCTTTTAGTTGAAAGTCTATATAGTAAAGGAAAGAGAATCTAAATATGCATATTTCAAACTAAAGTAACACTTTCATGAGAGCATTGGAATAGAATTTTATAGACAACTAGATAATATTATTAATTGAGTAATTCATGCAATATATTTATTCAATTTGATATTTCTCGCAGAAATGGTTCTACCAATTATGATTGGATTTTATATTAAACGACACAAGTATGTTTTCAAAACACTTAGCAAAGCGTTTATGCACATATATGGAATAATTTATCCTTTAATTACCTTTACAATTAATCTTTGACGATTATACAAAATCTGATCCATTGACTAAACATGTTATACCTGGAATAGTTTTGTATACATTTCTAATTATTTACTATTTGTTTATGTCATTATTGTAGAAGATTCAGATGTCGATTTGCATTCCTGGGAATCGGCTGTCGATTCTAGAAGTGGTTCAAGCCGTTTTGAAATATCAGGTATGTAACAAAGTATAAATCTGTAAATCAACATCTTCCGCTACATAAAGTTATGTTTCTTATTTTAATAGTTTCATAAAAGTTAAGCATACTATTTTATCCTTTGCGACTTGTTTATTTGTATTATTTGTATAATATTAATACAAGTGAAACAAAAAGAGCAAGGGCAAACTTTGATTATTGCTATAATAAATAAACGATACGCATATACAACAATCGCACTAATAATTCATATTTGCCTAGTATTCGGTATAATAATAGTTATACAATAATATTACACTGTATAAGTATTAAATATGAGATATTAAACAACATTATATATAAAAATTCATCGGTTCACGATGTTTGTCCACGGTAGTCTCGGAAAAAGCGCAACCGATTTCAATGAAATTTTGTAAATGTGTGTTGCGTTTTCCAACTTGAGAGATTGGATAGTTTTTATCCCGAAAGGTGCTAAATGCGATAGGAGATACTGCAATTGAGTAATCAACTACTGGATGATATTTCGCCGTCTGCAGGGTACCATATATACCAATACTCAATACCAAAATTCATCAAAATCGATTTAGCGGTTTAGGCATGAAAGCGTAGCAAACAAAGTCATTTTCGCATTTATAATAGTACTAGTTTTTAACCGCGGCTTCGCTTGCTTTTTTTTTAATAAAAAGTATCCTATGTTACTGCTAGCACCTCCAAGAATATGTGTACAAAGTTTCATGTTGATCGGTTAAATAGTTTTCGTGTGAAAGCGTAACAAACAAACTTACATTCACATTTATAATATTAGTAGGGTTTAGTACTATTAAATATCAGTTAAAGTTAAAATAAATATTTATTGTTTTAACATAGAAAAGCTAATTAATTCGCAAATGTTTCGGATTAACCCGAGCAAACATTCATTAAGACAGCTGTGTGATCAAACTATCGTATTGCTAATTGTTTTTCGTTCTATTAACTGACTAGGTCAGATATCCGTTCGTAGTTCGACGTCGACCATGAGCCAAGGAAAATCTTCTACGAGTGTAATGACGTACCAGAGCTACACGCATCCTTCTAATTTACTCAAACCAGGAACTATCTTATTCCAGGTAAATTAAATGCTCTTTGGCCTTAAATTATTTAAAATTTTATTATTACTATTCGTTTATTGTACTATTGTATTAGTTAGTGAGGCTGTAAATTATACAAATATTGGCAAAAATTTATTCTACGTGAACAATCTATATACTTTATCCTATAACCAATAATCAGTATTCTTACTTATTATAAAATATATCACCCGCCGCATCAGTCTGTCTGTTTGCGGTAAACGCAAAAAGTAATGAACGAATTTGCATGCAGTTTCTACCAATAGACAGAGTGATTTACTAAGAAAGTGTAGGTTATTTATTAGGGTTTTGTGTGAATTAGTTGACATTAACGATAATTAGTAAAAATGTCGCAAAAAGTCAAGCCGTCTGGGAGCTTTGACGCCTAGGGTAGAGCGGGCGACAGCTAGTATTATATAAGTAAGTAGATTTAAAAATACTTAATTATTATTTACCCGTTTTTATGCCTTCTTTTAGTACAACTTTGCTGCTATTCGTGGAAGCGTAATATTAAATTGTCTATAACCATCCTCAATGATTGTTCTGACAAATACAAGACAATTTTTTTTTAATTAGACTGGTAGTTGCTAATATTAGCGTGTTCAAACAAACAAACTTTTACGCTTATAAAATTTAATATAGACAATTTTTTTTAAGGTTTGAGGTTTTTAGAACTATACTATTAATAGTTGTGTAGTCGATTATTCATATCATATATTGTGTTGTACTACATACGATATTATTGTATTTAATCATAACTCCATATGTTATATTCTCATGTATTGTATAACACGGTACTTCGTAACATAATTGTACTTATTTATATTTTATTTAAAACATTCCATATTTCTAACTCGATTTACCATTTCATAGATTATATGTAATGTACAAGTTAACATATAAAGATTAGAATTTCTGGAGAAACAAACAACTGAATATCTCAAATATTGTTAAAACGAATTAGGAATATCCATTACGAAGTTTACAAGAAGACTTTTGAAATGCTTTATTTTTTCTTTGACAACATTAAATCGTTTTGGTACAAATCAAAATAAATGTCGGTATATATTGCGGAGAACTCCGAGTTTTAGGCTCTATTGCACTATGCTAACTCCAGAATCGTGTTGCTGCAACTGGAATTCAAATTGCTTTCAATTGCCTTCAATTGCTTCACAATTGCCAAAAAGTTATCGATTCTATAGACCGACGGTTACCTTATAAAACATTTTTTTTTATATAATATATGTTACGTTTGTGCCCAGGGTTACGGATACATTACATGTTTTATGGCAACAGCTAACTACGCGATCTGCTTGTATGAGATGACCACTCTCAATGACTGCTATCTAATGTTTTGGTTTCAAGCTGTATTTGACATATATTTTTATATTAAAACGTTTTTGACTATTCATCAGGTATGAAGAATATTCAATTTTACATATATTGTAAACTGTTATACATGGTTCCCTCAAACTAATTATAATAGCATGTTGTTGAATAATAGTAATTGATTGATATTTACAAATTTATTATATAACCACTATTATATTTAATGCAAAACCTCAACAATAGCAAAGAATGTGACCGTAATATATATACAGAGGTCTACCTCTCAACTGCAGCTATAGAATCTTACCAATTCTAAAGACTCAAGATCCTTTTACAACTTATAGTCTCGTTTTATTAAAACCAATATTGTACCCAAGAGTTATTTTTTAGGACAGCTAAATATCTAAGTATGACAAAAAGCGTAGTTAATTTGTATCCTAGTAATTATTTGGAAACACAGGATATCACATTTTTAACAGTATACACATTAGTATATTTTTGGTATGAGAAAAAAAATCAAACCCTCGAAATATAAAGACATTAAAATAAAGCGACCTAAAGTTAATATAGAACAGTTACTTCAATAGATGGATATAAACCAGTCCTTTAATAAAAAATAAATATAAATGTTTTTATAACTCTACATAGGGTTATTTCAATAAACACGGAGAACTCATCACTAACCCAATCAAATGTCGTAGAAGATATTTCAAACACAAGAACTGGGTGTGGACAGATATATTAGTCAATATACCTTTGGAGTTATTTGGCTTCTGTTTCTCGTACGTACCTATTCATTATTTCTAATAACATAAAGTGGAAATGTACATAAAACCTTAGCTTTACAAATTTCTAGTAAATCCGAATTATAAACTTGGTTGCTACATATACGTACATCATAAATTCCATTAGGTACTTAAACGAAAATATGAATTCGTCATCATATTTTACTTATTCCTTTGAATACCTGCTCCAGAGAATCATTCGGAATATAGTATACAAATCAAAAGTAGACAACTTTAGGAAGTAACCATCAAATCTTATCTTAACTGTACGACCTTAACTTGTTACGATAAAACCGAAGCTCAAATTAAAAAAAAAATATATTACAATATATTTATCTTGTTACATATTGGAAAGTGCAAATTAAATAAAATATTTTTTAAACATGTATGTAAAATAATCAATATCTATATATTTCACACATTTAAACTCATGTAAATGGGTACTTATTTGAACATACTTTTGTTCCAGCCAACCTGTCAGATACATGCACTACCTACGAGCTAACAAGTTGTTACGTTTAAAATATCTAATAGAGTTTTACAGGCAAACATCTGCTGAACTTACTAACAACCTGACACTTTTGCAGGTCAGTGTATTTTTTAAATTATTTTGGAGTATAGTAAATCAATGAATTTACAAAATATTTCTACAGGCATTTAACACCCAGATAGACAACTGACAATCATACTCTTTTCGCATAAAAGTCAGTCACCGATGGAAATCTAATCCGCGAACTTTCAACTTAATAGTACGGCTCGATACCACTATGCCATGAGAGCTGTCAAATTACGTACATTCAGATAATTCTTATGAGGGCCTACGTATTCTGCTTTAAAATATCGTGCACAATTAGTCTTCAAAATTATTTATATTTTGAAAAGTGAATGTATTAATTTCAATGCAGTTTACGATTTCAACAATTTAATTTATTCATAAGAAATTTTTATAACACATGTCAAAATAAAGATGATTTCAATGTTCTAACAAAGCGCTTCGCCACCATGTTACAATTTTCCTATTTTTTATTAACGTAGTGTTTAAAACCCTATTCTTTACGGACTTCCAAATCGCAACGCGCAAGCGCATTATCCGGAGTAAGGCCAAGGCGAGAGGGGCGTGTGGTGTATCACACGTCGCGTGATAAGCAGCGGTCACTACCCACTAAAACGCACTATGGCGACACTTTCTGTGTTACTAGAGACCAGGAACAGCTTTCGCACTTCTCTTTTGTTAGAAATTTCCTAGGAATCTTTGTGACATTTCAGCATTCAAGATCCATGCTACTATTTCCAATTGTGTCATTTTTTTACAATAAACAAGCTATACTATACAAAATGTCTTCCATACTACACAATATATGGTTAAATAAACCAAATCAATGAAGAAAACTCACTACATGACAAATTACGATCCTACCTAAACTCTATAATATACTTAGGCTAAAATTTAAGATGATTTGCAGTCGACGATGACAGTGTTAGTGGTAATCTTATTGATCCAAACGTTCACGTGTATTTGGCTGTTAACTTTAATAGCTACGTCGCCTATCAGCGTTATACGCACAATGAAGTTGCATTTAATCGATGAGTGAGTTATTTATTTAAATTTAGTACCGATTTGTTTTTATAATTTAGCGTAGCTAATACACTATTTAAACTATTTGTAAATTTTGCTACTGGCTGTATTTTAACTCCTAACGCTTTAAAAACGACAATTAAATAAAACTGAAGGAACACATTAATTATTGAAGAGATTGTATGTTGCCGCATATAACAGCTTATATGTATTAAAGATTTGCTAAAGACGTTTACCGAGTTATTTAGTTTTTATAGTTTATAGGTTTAGCGTTATGGCTACAATCTCACTAGATGTTAAATGGCGATGTGGCCCAAGCTGGTTAACATGCTAAACCTGTGGAGGGACTGACTCTCAAGTGCAACTGCCGGAACGCACCTATAGGTATATAGCATGTTGAGGGTAGTAGCTAGCTAGAAGAGCATTAGAAAAAGCCCTACCACCATGCAAAGTAAAGAGTTAGTAAATATCAACGTATATCTGGAGATATAAGTGCGACGTGCGAAGTCCTAAACCGTTTCTATTAAGATGTACAAAATATAATCATTAATTTTAAAGAGAAACACCACAACGCCGATGGGATTACACTACCTCTTTCTATGTCGTCGTATTCGTACTGACGACGACAGGCGGGGATGAGTTCGTGATTGATGAAATACTACCAATGCTAATACTAGCTGTAATACTCATATGCGGAAAGATGCTAGCGGCTATAGTTATTGCCACAGCGATGCAGGTTGCATATTCAACTAAATACGCATTGAACAAATATGAAAAAGTGACCAGCGAACTTATAGATATGTTAAAAAATCAAGGACTGTCAAGTAAGTGGCAAATGTATACTAATTTAAAATGAATGTAATTATAAAGGGTATAAAAGCATACTCAGACATACTGATATAAATCTAAATAATATCTAAGGCATTAGAATTAGTTGTCATGTACATGCTGGCCAATAAATAATATAATGAATAATATAATAGTTTTTGCCAACCGTATCAGCAGTATCATACCCATGACAATATACATAGTTTATGTACCTACTCTTTATTGCAAATATATTTAGGTAGTAGGACACGTATTTGTGTGATCGATCTCGATTGTAATCTTTATATTTGAACTATTATGGTTCACGTACTTATGTTAAACTTAAAACGTGAATTTCAAGGGTATTTGCAATCACCTATCTGAATAGTTACTACTTTCAAGGTAAACATCTAAGGTTAAGCGAGGCTATTCGGATCGCAAGCTATTGGACTTGAAAACCAATTCCCCTACTAAGCTTAGTGATTGAGTATCTTGGACCACATTTAAAATCAAATGAGATAATGTTGGCCAAGTTTTTGGATGTAGTTTCATTGGTTCCTTATTGTGTATTTCAACGAAACGGAATAGTGGTCATGAATTTAGTACATTTTATTTGCAACATTATCACTCATATAAACGCGTCCTTTGAGAAGAATTAATACACCGCTCATTACCGACCAATTATAGATGAGTATTACAATTACAACTTTACCAATTACGGAAACCTGAAAGACGCATAATAGGGTTAAGTAAGAAACCCTCAAGTAACTGAACAATATCTCCTACTTATGTGTTTCTATAATATAGGTTACCAAATGCAGAAGTTTTGGGCTTATGTGCAACAACTTTGGGTTTCGGAACGCGGTCGACAGGTATTTGTTATTAAATATATTAAAAAAAAAATTAAAAAAAAAATGAAAGAATATTGACATATTAGAGGGCATGATGAGGTAATTAGGTTTTCTAAAATTATTCCATTATATTATTAGATGCATATAATTTAGTTATGTACACTTGTGCTAGACAACAATGCGAATGGTATATGCATATGCAAAATAAAATGTTACAATAAAAAGCTTTTTTTGGTTCATTTAGAACCCATTTATACTTGATTTAAGTTCTGAAAATTCAGTAGTTGTAGTTTGCTCTGATTCCGCGTCAGTTGACTTTGTTTCTAATTGTAAAATAAATTGGAATTTTCTTTCAAGAATAATGACCGTCAACATCTGATATGATAATTTAGTAGATTCTTTCTGTCGCTCGAACGACTAATTTAATTACTATTTATTTTCTATCTATTTATTTATTTATAATTTATTTATTACTAAATAAAACCTTTTAATTAAGCAATTTAGAATTTATTAAACCTAAATGAAATATTTTAGTTACCGGCGTTAATAGAACAAACGCCTTATGTGAGGCGATGCGACCTTATGACAGCCATGTTCGGTCATCATTTGAGAAATTGTTACCTCTTTGCTGACACTGAAGAAGCCTTTCTCCGCCAATTAGCTGCTTGTATGGAATACACTGTATTCTTCGCAGGTACATTTTCTATAGAAAAAACATGTAATTTGAATTTAACATTATGGCCATAATCTCACCAAATGTTAAGTGACAATGTGACCCAATTCGGTGGACACGCTAAGCCTAGTGGAGGAACTGGCTCTTAAGTGCAACTGTCAGAACACACCTGTAGGTATTTGGCGCCAGATTTTTAACTTGAGGGTGGTTAGCTAGCAACTTGGGTATTAAAAAAGCACTACCGACATGCTATGGTTTTGTCACAGTGCTTTCCTACACCAAAAGCTTACAGGGATTCGAACTCACGTCTACTTACGCTCGTTAACTCGTTCACACTATCTACTGAGCTATGATCGCTTCGATCGCTTTATGATCTCAGCAGACCAATTACTTATTTTACTTTGACTAGCCTGTATGCTGAACATATATACTTATTTTTAAGACGTTTATGTGAAAAATAAATGTGAAAAATAATTCTTGATCAACTCATAAGTATTAATAATATGCTTACTTATTGTCTATTTATCATACTGTGTTAATGCTTACAGGTAACTACATTGTGGTAGCTGGAGATTGCGAAGCACGTATGTACTGGGTGAATACCGGAACAGTGTCAGTCGTGTCAGTACAAAATGACTTGACCGAGATCACGCATGACCTACTCGAGCGTGGAGATGTATTTGGAATACTCCAAGGAATTAACAGAGGCATATCGCATACGTTCTCTTATAGAGCTGAAACCAAGGTGAATATTTATTTACTAAAAAAACAATCTACAAATGACTTACAACTAAAAATGATTGGTATCAAACATTGCAGTCAAGAATTATTTTTAGTTTTTAAACTTAAGCATTTGCCAGTAATTAATTTCTCATGCTTTTATTTATTTCTTTGCTAATTTAAATTATTTACAATTAATGAAATCGAACTTATTGAAATTTATATAATACAACCCACCTGCAAACCCATATCGTTTTCTTATAATACCATGTGTAATAATATGTATAATAATTACAAGGACAGAATCGATTAGTAGACCTTGTTTGCTTATTGCACTTTAATTATTAATAAAGACATTAATCCGTATTTTAATATTTTTAAATTATTTATATTTTTTAATAGTCTTAAATTTAGCTATTTAAATTTTACTCTCATGATATGATTTTAACTTATTTAAACCAATTATTATTTATATGTATAAATAAATCAATGTGTGAATTCATATAATATATATATATATATATATATATATTATATTAAACAACTGTTAGTTAATAAAATCAATATCTATAAATAACTTGAAAGACAGAAAGTATTAATTCCAGGTAAGCGTGTTGTCTCTCAACTTGGATTCGTGGATTAACGTCTTACCATACTTTCCTGAAGCTAAAAGAAGAATTATAGAGCGTACTGACATATTGTTTGCGCAAATATAAATATTATGAATCATCTATTAGTTTAATTTTTTATATATTGCTCAGCGTAGTGATTGCACTGCACCTAATGTTACGTACAGTACAAACCAAGTCATCTGTGACTGACATTGAACCTAAAATCACTGTCAGTCACCGCTGTCATGCTGGTCTACTTAGATACCTTTTCACACTTTTTTTGAAGGACTCCATGTCATAGGAAGGTGGTAACGCGCTGACAGGAAGGCGGTTCCACAGATCCACGGTACGACAAAAATACGAATCAGCAAACTTTTTAGTTCGCGATTCAATGGGAGTAAACTTCAAGGTGTCACACCGAAGTCGCGCACGCGTGGTCCTATAGTGGAAGAGAGAGGAGAGGAGTATACTGAAGAGCTCTTCGGATCTTCCTCTTATGCATATTTACATTCTTCGAATTAAATATAACTTAAACAATGACATAACTATTATATTTAATAAAATAAAAATTTAGAAATTATAACAGTCCATATATCCAATGAGTTATATAGATTGTATGGTGGTAGGGCTGTCCATCTCGCTAGCTACCATCCTCAAGTTCAAAATCTGCCGCCAAATACCTATAGGTGTGTTCCGGCAGTTGCACTTGACAGCCAGTCCCTTGACAGGTTTAGCGTGTTCAAAATCTGGGGCCCCATCGCCACTAAACGTCAGATAAGACTGTAGCCATAAAGCGAAACCTTAACTATAAAATAACATATCAATATTAAACCATTACCATCAACGAGAAGGGTTGACTAGAACTTGACATTTCATTAAGCGTATAAAAAAATCTACGTCAGTGGGTTTTAGTATGAACATGAAAAATAATAGTAACATAAAATTCTTTATAAAACTGGTATCAACAGTGCACACGCTGCTATATCTATAGCACTTAATTCTAGATTGGAGCCACTTTAAGCCGCTTATGACAATTCCGACGGTCGTGCTCCGAAATCATGAGATTCAAGCGAATGTAAATGAATTGATTAGGAGATAGTGCTGACGATATAATAGATATTTACATATTCTTTTCTATTTAAATTAAATAAAACTCCACAGTATAAGTTTCGTCGTCTATTTATGAAACTTGACTTATTATAGTAGCACTAGCTTTTATTTGCGGCTGCGCTCGCGTTAATTTTGATTTTGTCAGAAAAATCGGATAACAATAAGACATACAAAGTTTATCCCTCTCTTTACCCCACTCCCTATGAGGTTTTCGTGATAAAAAGTAACCTATCACCATTCCCAGGTTTCCATCTATCTCTGTACTAAAATTCATCATAATCGATTAATTATACTTTGTCTATACTGGTCGCAATCCACCAACCTATTATAACCACAACAGTAAAAACTGTAATCTTATTTTAAAATGGTTAAATATTCACTCCGTATTAAGAGATAAGATAATTGAGTCAAATTGGTTATCTAATAAAGTTACCAAAATACCGCGAAAGCTTCTAGTCTATTTTATAGTTTATAGGTTTAGCCACACACACCCACACCTGCATTAATTTATCATACAAAGTTGTAAATTAATAATAAATGAAAAGTGTGGATTATTATAGATGCAATAAAGTTAAATTGAATACTAATAATCTAGAAATATATCTGTTATGTAACTAGGTTTTCGAAAATGGTTGTAACAATTCGGTAAGCTTTTGTTATAGATAATGTTTAACATACCAAGTTTGTAACAGTAAAGCTTTATTAAGCGAAGTATGCATACTTTCTTATATTCTATAAGATAATTGACACACAATAGGTAAACAATAATTTTAAAGGATATAACAATGAAAAGTTTAAGAGTATATATAATATAATACACATATCGAAATTAGTCCAAAAATAACACCATATAGCATACTCTAACCAGATTAAATATTGCACGTCGACAATAGGCAAAATATTTAATATTAGTTATACCCCATCGTGAATATACAAAATATACATTAATGAAAATCCTTGTAATCATAAGAAATATACATCCAACTGTTAACCTAATTACAACTTAAGAATCCACAATATTCGCTCATAAAAGCAAAAGAGTTTAACGTTCGAAAATAAATATCGAAATTTATTACACACGCTTAAACACTTACTTGAATTATTACAAGAATGGTTTTAATTACGTATATATCATACATTAAGGTAATAAATTCAACACCGACATTCTAAGTAGAGTTCCAAAGTAAATACATTATATTAACTTAGATACCATTAACCTTCGCTCCATGACAAGTCAAAGGCGGGTATTACGCACATACTTGGCTTTACTTATAAAGGGTAAAGCATACATATAAATTTCACCTTTAACTGTTCTACAATGATACATGAATTTCACTATATATATCACAAAAGGAACTATATTCGCCTATTCAACAGAATTAAAGCCTTACACAAAACCAGAACTTCAAAGTACATTATACGTATAATGGATATAATTATTATAATAATAGCAAAGTGAAATTAATTGATAGTAAAATTAACTACAATGTTCTAAACAAGATAACTTAAATGTAAATAAAAACGAAATTGTAAACTTGCAAAATAGAAAACCATCCTGAGGCAAGTTATTTGATCAGAATTATAATATTAAAAGAAACTTAGTTCATTTTGTCATCTGGTCCATATTTTCAATATCTCATTAAAATTAATTTGGTAGATTACCTTAGGCTAGTAGCATGGGTATTTGTTGGTAAATATAATACCGGTCCAAAAATATCTTCCATGAATTTCTATAATGTATATTTCTAAAACTGAATTAAAAATTAAAAATATTTTTAGTTAAAACAAATGTTGTTTGTAATAGATAATGCATGAATATTCAAGTCAATATTCTAACTACTTCATTGGACTATGAATGATATGAATTGTCTGAGTTTTACTAATGGTATTTTCTCTCTACATTCCTTGAATTCCTTGAATACACTCTCAGGTTCCTCTATATAGTTCGTTTAAATAAAGGAAAATAAATTTAATTTTTAATTTTCCAGTTTTAATTTTATATGTGCAAGTACAGTCAGTTTTAAACGTGAAATTATGTCCGAAACATAGAATATGTTGGGCTATAAGACGAACTTCTTAGTTATCGATGGATTAACGACGCCGGGTCCATCAGGTAGTAGACAGGAAAAATCTAAGGAGTTCGCGAGACTTGTGACGCGGATGTAGGTTTAAGGGGCCTCTTTCCGACGTGCGTTAACACTCATCTTTAAAGACACGTTCTAATATAAAACTTACTGAAGTCTTAGATAGGCCAAGATCTTTTAATATATTATCGATTTAGTATATTGCAATATTTAAACTGAATATTTTTTTTATAGTTAAAGTTCAGCGTTATGGGCACAAGATGGTGGGCACGCTAAGCCTAGTGGAGGGACTGGCTCTCAAGAGCAAGTGCTGGAATACACCTATAGGTATTTGGCGGCAGATTTTCGACTAGAGGGTGGTAGCTAGCTAGGTGGGTATTAGAAAATGCCCTACCATCATGTTATGATTTCATCATGATGTTCCCCTTCACCGACAGCTCAAGTTCATTGTAGGTGGACCGTACGCACTACCAACTGAGATATCATCGCTTCAAAACTGCAAACTGATAGACAAAAACGGAGATAATATTAATATATGTTGCTATATGAAGCAATGATAGCTCAGTGTTAGTGTGTATCGAAACGATGACAGTTTAACGCTAGTGTGTACGGACTCTAAGTCTAGGGACGTGAGTTCAAAACCAACTACAAAGAGCTTGAGCTTTCAGTGAAGGAAAATATAGTGCGGAAGCCATAGCATGGTAGTCGAACTTTTTCTAATGGCCGCCCTTTTCGGGCGGCTAATGGTTAGCTACCACCTACAAGTTGAAAATCTGCCGCCAAATACCAATGTTAATATATGAGTTAATAAAATAAAACGAACCGAAAATACAAAAAGTGAGTAAATAGAAACCGTCAGAATAAAGCTATGACTTCAATATATTATAATAGTATCTATAAATTTATTCCAACTAATAAAATGAATCACGATACGGGTAGACGTTGCTGAGGTGTTTACACCTACATAGACGTATAAACGATAGATGCCGCGAATTCCGAGCTCGCAATAAAAAATCAGATTTTCCGTATATTGAGGTGGATCTCCTAATGGAGGCAATATCGAAGTGCCGATTTGTCGCTCCGTTGAGTATCGGTTTGGCGTCGATTCAAATCGCTGCAAATGTTGAGCCGAGTTAAATCGAAACAGTTTTATACTTACAAAACTACTTTTAAAACTCAACTTTCCTTTTCCAAATTTATCCAAATGTCGATGAAGATTCCAAATAAATGTATTTACAACTTCATAATCCTTAAAGATTTTATTTTTTCAGTTGGTCATTATTTATTATTGTTGCTAGATATAGGTGTCGCCTTTAAAGTGTCCATAAACTAAATCGTAAAGGATTTGTATAATTCTTTGTTTTGAGTACCAATCTCTTGAGTTCAATTAACAATAATATTTCGATATCATGTATTTTATTTACTTTTTACTGCCCATAACACATATTTTTCTATTTCTGTATATCGGTTAAAATACAAATTCTTATGATAGACATGACATAATACAACTCTAAATAATATGGTTTTAGCTTTTCAAATTTGCTTTTGTCTCTTTTATGTAGATAATTAAGTTTTAATGATTTTAATTAACCTCACGAACTGTAGGTGAAAGTGTTTTGATCAAAACGGTAGAAAATTACATATTAAGAAGGTACTCGCTTAAAGTACGATTGTATGTACTTGTCTATCACAACTGTAACAGCCGTTCTTGGTATACTACAGAGTTAGAAATAGCGTCAAGACCGTGTATACAAGGTGTTGATTCATTGGTTCATTTACCCTAAAACTATAAAAGTATTAAACAAAACAAATCTTTAGCAACATTTTAATATGCAAACTCGGAGTTAAGACAAAAATTGATAAAATACCCGTAATTTTTATTCAATTTCGAAAAAAAAATCTAGTTACTACAAAAGCATACTTTGATCAACAAAAATATTTTTTCGCATTAACAACATACAAGAACAAAAGATGTAACATTCAAGAGTAATATCTGAAAGTCGTAACGACCGATGTAATATTTCAGCGGATAGAAATAATACGATTTGTTAGATCATATTATCAATAAATTATCCTGTCTAGTTTATTTGAAAATCCGTTACTTGTATAGTTTCGCAGCTTTGCACTATTTTTTTTAATAGATACAACATCATCTACTTTTAACGAATCTTAATTATATATTCAGTATAATTGCTCGAATGCTAGCTTTCCTACATATATAAGAAAACAGTTCCTTTGACGGTTAATCATTCAAACGATCTTCTCAGATTTATTCAGTTACCGAATTCAAAGATATCTAAACAATAAGAAGTTAATTATATAAGACAGAACGTCTGTTATTTATCGGTAGTTAATAACTCTACCTCAACGTCAGCTATCAAATCTTAGAATATGTATAAACCATATTCTTCACAAAACACACATTATATTATTTTAATATAAAAATTATAATAAAAATATTTTGTAAATACAAACTCAATCAGTTAATTCGTTTCGAAGTGATACAAATATTAATAGACGCATACAAGATTTGTATAAACAATTGTTATCTATATTAACATTATAAAGCAGAAAAGTATGTTTAGACAACATGTTGGGAACTACCAGTCAGATTCCAAAATTTGTTTTTGTATTTGATAAAGCAATTATTGAGAAAGGCTTTAGGGTATTTTATATCACGCTACCGCCAATAGCAGATGAGCTGTATTGATAAAAGTAGAAAATCGAGTAAAAATGATTAAAATATTTTTAGTTCCAGGCAAACGAAGTCCCAGGCACAGTTAGCGTAATATACCATGCCGTTTACACTTGAATAAACGTAAATATAATGCGTTGTAGAAATATTCAAGATTTTAAATCTGCAGCAGTTTGTAGTTAGATTTTTTTATGTTGCACATCAAAGTGACTGCGCTTGACTTGAAGTTAAGTACAGTTTAATCCAAACCAACGCCTAACGATGGCTGACAATGAACAGAATTCACTGCTGGCCTGCTTAGGTACCTCTTCACGCCTGTTTTGAAGGGCCCAATATTATAGGAAGGAAGGAAAACGCTGACAGGAAGACGGTCCCACAACTTCACGGTGTTACAAAAATAAGAGTCGGCAAACTGTTTAATTCTTGATGTTAAAGGTGTCACCGTGAAACTATGATCAGTTCAAAAAGCCCTTTAGAACACTCGCCATGATGTAGACGGTAGAACACACTTAGAGAGGCAATATCCCTGAGCAATTGAATCGGTTCTATAATGTTGGTGAAGTTTTTTAATTCCAAAATATCGAAGTTCGACATTGTCTGACCCTGATTTAACTATATAACTGCGTATTTGATTTGTGTGACATTATCTACATTCTAAGTAAAAATTATATCATAAATCATTAATAAATTTTACATATCAATTAAAATATTTGTTCAATTAATTTCCACCGTTATTACTAATTTATATTTCAAGACTTATGATGAGTTTCATAATTATTTTTGTATCATTTGCAACGTTAGATGACATTGAGGCATGTAGAAGATTAATCTCACAGTAGCGGGCGATGAGAGCGACGTCGGGAGGACAGGGTGGATGGAGGGTGTAGATGTCCGCGTTATTTAGTTGAGCATTATATCAAGACTTAGCGGCACGACGTTCCTCTTCAAGGCGAAATTAAATCAACGTTAATTCAAGTGACTCATACGAATCGTTAGTCATTATATTAATCACACCGCAAATTTATTTTGGAGGAATTGTGTTACATTAATATTAGAGATAAAAAATAACTATCACAAAATAATGTCATAGTAGATGCCGCAATATCCTTATTACTTTGTAATGTTAATTTAAAGTATTGTTTTATTTGTGAAAAAATAAGAATTTTTTGGGGACACTGCCTAGTAGCCCAGATTTAGTTTTTAATTAGTTTGTGTGATATATTAATAAATCTGCTGCATTGAGAGTATGTGATTAGTGGTTTACAATGAATATTTTTTATACATTTTAGGCTTAGCCTTATGACTACAATCTCACCTAATATTAAGTGATGATGTGGCCCAAGATGATGGACACGCTAAGCCTAGTGGAAGGCCTGGCTCTCAACTGCAACTGTCGGAACACATCTATAGCTATTTGGCGACAGCTTTTCAACTTCCGGTTGTTAGCTAGCCAGTTGGGCATTATAAAAAGCCCTACCATCATGCTATGGTTTCATCACGATGCTTTTCTTCACCGAAAACTCAGACTCATTGAAGGTGGAATCGAACTCACGTCCATTGACGCGGCGTCTGTACACACAACCGAGCTATAGTCACTTCAAATAAGAATATAATTCATTTTATATATATTAAATAAAATATATTATAAAAATATACTTCAATGAGTAGATAAGGTGAAAATCATTTTCCGCCTTTTCCAAATAAGCTTAACTTGATATAGACACGATCAATCTAAAAAACGTGAGCTGACCTGACCTTCGAGTCAGTTTTATCGGTGTGAACACGAAACTCCGCCTTTATCACAGCAATAGTTTATTTTAAACGTAACAAGTATGTTTTAAAGTATCCGTTTTTTTTGGCTAACGCGTTATTAAAAAAAACGAAGATGGTTAAAATGATACGATTAAATATAATGAAAAAACAAGAATATGCCATTGACAGAATCACACAATTTTTTGGTTTAGAAATACTACATAAATTACTGCTCTGACTAACCAATAATGACAAATAATAATAAATTGTATTGAAAAATGCTAACAAAGAGAAAAAAATGCTAACAAAACCCATTAAATTAAATGCATGAATGTCGTGGAACACTGAGTTGGAACGAATTTCCTTACGTAGTACCTATATTATTATTGATAAACGTATTATGTTAGTATTTAACAAACACAAATAAATGAATTACTATCGTCTGACAGCAATTAAATGAAACGCAGAGATAACTAATTAATTGATGGAATTTTGTAATTTATATATTTTTCTAGTTGTGGAAATAATCACTTTACTGTACATAATTCAATTCATCGAATTCATTATAATACATACTATTAGGCGCTACGAAAAAGCTGTAGCGTATGGCGTGTACAAAAAATGGGCGTGTTCCGATATACACTGAGACCACTGTAAGGTGTGACGTCAATCAGCATCAATAAGTACACCGAAAAACGTTCCTTTATAGTTAGCTACACTTGTTACTGTTTAAAACGGAACGCAGTCCAGTATACCGTCATCTATGTTTATTTATTATTTAACTGATTTCTTATAGCTGATTGATTATTATTCATATAGCTTTTTATACGCTTAATTCTTCGGTTATTTACATTTTATACAAAGTATTGGTTTCACTCTGCAATAAAGACAATATTTCGTAATTTCTCGTGTTTATTTTATCGGCCGCTATTTTTAAATAACAGTATTCAAATAATCAACAGCACAAACTGTCAAATTTTTGGACGGTGTTGATTACGTGATCAAAGCACTGCGAGTACCTTACCTCGAAAGCTCCAGTACTCAAAGTACAAAAATGGCGACGATCTATAACATCGTATATTTCCCTAGATTATTAGTATACTGTTAGCCATAATAGAAAGAATTTCTCCCCAGTAAGAGTAAAACAGACTAAACAGTGGTCTCAGTGTATCTCGGAACAAACCCTATATTAGCCCAGCCTTTGACAACTTATTAGCTGTCTTGAATCTATAGTCGCGCACCTATAACTGTGCGCAGACAATCGCATACGCGCTATGGATAAACGTCAACAGTATAGAACTATAGTGAAATATAGACCACACTAAAGGAAGGTTCGTGACGGTAAAATCTTACATTTTGATTTGTCTAGCCTCCATCTGTTCGTTCTGAGCTTCGTTCCAAAGATAAAAGAAATAAGAAATTACATATTCTACAACAACAAAGCGATAGTAGAAATTGTAAAATATAGGTTTCAAAGTATCAACTTCATATTATGTACTAGACAATATTTTAATCTTATTTTTATATATGTTTCATTAAATATAATTATATAAAAGCTAACAAACTTCTTTTTTATAAACTTATAATAATTGACCATCAACAAAGTGTTTTTAAATTTCGAATAATCAAAACTGACAATTCAAATCTCTGTGACATGTTATCGCCGATGTAAAAAATTACAAAAAACAATTTTTTTAATCTATTTTTATAACAACCGTTATGTGTAGGTCATATTTTAACCTGAGGTAAAAAATATCAAACATAGAAAATTGTGTACTTGTTTTGATAAAAAAAATATATTTTATTCTGTGTTCATCATAATTATTCATAGTATTCTATAATTGCTGCTGGAATGATCGAGACAAGCAGCGGGGAAAATCCATCACTTCCACCGGCGGACACTGTTAGTTTCACTGTACTATATTCATAAAAAAAATTTTTTCTTTGATTTTATCATATAATATAATATTCTTCGTGTTGAATATTCGATGTGAATTTTATGATTTTCAGGAACTTTTACAAGAAGATGAAGACATTGCAAGATCTGAAGCGAATTTCCGATTTATTGTACATAACATTAGTCAACTCAAAGAGCAAGTATTATCACCACCTTGTTATGTGAGATGTCTTCCTTGGAAAATATTAGTATTAATCCGGAACACTACCACACCGGAACGTCAACAGCAGAAAGCACTTGGAGTGTTCCTACAATGCAACGGAGAGGGTAACTCACCCGGTTGGTCATGTTATGGTTTAGGAGAATTAAGACTTTTATCACACAAGTCAGATTGTGCACACTTATGCAGGAAACTCCATCATATGTACCACTGGTAAGTTATATAAAATAAAAATATGATTACAATTGATTATTTCTGTAAAATATCAGATGTTTATTCAATAGTAAAGAAGATGACTGGGGCTTTGCTCATTTTATTTCCTGGGACGATCTGATGAACGATGCTAACGGCTTTGTAAAGGATGATTCTATAACAATCGAAGCGCACGTCGTCGCTGAAGCACCACATGGCGTTGCTTGGGATTCGAAAAAGCACACGGGATATGTGGGTGAGATGTCACGTCAATAGTTATGTTATAATTTGTCATAAAAAGCAAAATATACGTTATAGCGAATATAACCCCTATAGAATATGTTTAATTTGTGCCGCGATTGCTTCCTAAAATATTATACACAATTGCGGTGAATTAAAGCTTTTACAGCTGACTAAAACGTAGGCTCGTATATCTACCGTGAACTTTTGTTCCGAATGAGATATTGTGATATGTGAATTAAGGTATCCAAAGTTTTAGTTCACTGACTGACGATGACTCGGTGTGTTGACTGCACAGTTGGCCTAGCGAGTAAAGCAGTCGCCTCGTTGTGTGATTCCCAAATAATTTTATTGTTGAGTTTTGGTGTTACTTTGTATACGTTAAATTGTACTAATATTATAAATAAATGCGAAAGTGAATTTGTTTGTTTATTACGCTTTCACGCCTAAACCGCTAAATCGATTGTGATGAATTTTGGTACAGAGATAGATAGGACCCAAGAGATGGAAATAAGCTACTTTTTCTAGCGATCTCTTTATTGGAAGTGGGGAAAATAAAGAGATAAACGTTTGTACGAAACTTTTTATTGCGTCATCCGATTTGTATGACAAAATGGATATCAACGCGAGCAAAGCTGCACATAAAATCTACTGTAGCTATAGTTATAAAATCCTTCATACTTAACATTGACGACATTGCTTGCATGGGTATAGTATAAAAAATTCTAAAAATAAAGTGTTATAACTTTGGAATAAGAGTAGTTAACGCCCGCTATAGAAATTTTGGATACATGAGCTATTTCTCTTTTAGTAGCCTGGTAAAATGACGGAACTGCATATTATGGTAAGCATAGGCAATCGAAAAGAAATTATTACACAAAATGTGTAACAAATTATATACACCAGCAAAACTTGTTGCAAATGTACATGTGTAATATTACATTCAGGCCTGAAGAATCAAGGTGCGACTTGCTACATGAACTCGCTTCTACAAACTTTGTTCTTTACAAATGTGTTACGTAAAGCTGTGTACAAGATACCGACAGTGGGAGATGACAGTTCCCGTTCTGTCGCGTTTGCACTGCAACGCGTGTTCTACGATCTTCAGTTCTCGGAGAAACCTGTTGCCACTAAGAAGTTAACTAAAAGCTTCGGATGGGAAACACTTGATTCGTTTATGCAACATGATGTCCAAGAATTTCTTCGAGTATGTATTGATGTATAAATAGATACTCATTTTAATTATGACAGAAGTTAAAAAAATTATTCAATACATTTAAAAAGATAGACTCCTGCCAACGAAAAGCATCGGTGTGATTTCACCATCAAAATTACTTATGTGACCTATTCAAACATCGGGATTTTTTACTAAATTATACTATATAATTTGGTAGTTATATTTTTTTAATACTTTGTAGTATTAGCGATTAAGGCCACAATATCACCTGATGTTAAATGACTATGTGGCTCAAGATAATGGACACGGTAAGCCTAGTGGACGGATTGGCTCCCAAGTGCCACTGCCGGAAGGAACACACCTATCGGTATTTGGCGGCAAATTTTCAACTTGAGGGTGGTAGCAAGCTAATTAGAAGAAGTTTGAAGTTTGTAGTGTCGCTGTGGCGCATTTTAGAGTACAGTTTTGAGTGATTATCATCCTATTAGCAGCCACACGCCGCTCTCGCCTTGACCTGAAACCCATTAATGCGTTGCATTGAGGAAGTCGGTAAAGAATAGGATTTTAGATACCACATTAATAAAAAAGGGTGGTAGCTAGCGCAGCGGGTATAAGTAAAAGCCCTATCACCATGTTTTATCCTTCACCGAAATCTCAGACTCATTGCAGTGATTTGAACTGACGTCCATTGATCCGTACACGCTACCACTAAACCATAATTGCTAAATGGTGATAACATAAAATCAACCCATAAATATACAGTACGATACAATAATATATATGTAATATCCGAGTAATATACAATTTATGTAAACAATATACAAGAAAAACGAAAAACTTTTAAAATTACCCTTTTAACCCATATTCGGAGAGATGAAAACAGTGTGTCATAACACTATAATTCTAAAATTTCAACAGCGTTTTTACTTTAGAATAGACCTGCATTATAATCATTTGTTTTTAGGTACTTCTAGACAAATTAGAAAATAAAATGAAAGGAACGCTAGTGGAAGGAACTGTGCCTAAGTTGTTTGAAGGAAAAATGACCTCTTTTATAAAGTGCAAGAATGTTAATTGCAGCAGCACTCGAGTCGAGACTTTTTACGACATCCAACTTAGAGTTAAAGGGATGAATAATAGTGAGTCTCTGAATACTTACTGTCATTTCATTGTAAACTATTTTAATTAAGTAGAAGATATTTGAATTACTAACAGAAAGATAAAACTTTTTGTATGCCGGACTGAGACGCAATATAGATATAAACTATCCACTTTTTTCTAATTCTATGAATACTTTGCGTTTGTCATTTAATAAACAAATGTTAAAATTCTGCTTTCCTTAAAGACAAATAGTACTGGAATATACATATTCAAAGTTAACAACATTTATTAAATATTTAATTTTTTGTTCGTTAAAAAAAAATTATAACAAACAAAATATACAACTATAATAAACTTTTATCGCATGATCTTGTTAAGTGTATATACATATCATGGGTTCGAAGATTTTAAAAAAATATATTATAGTTGAGTACGTTTATTATCAATCGTTTTTGCAGTCTACGAGTCCTTTAAAGATTACATAAGTACAGAGACGTTGGATGGAGAAAATAAGTACGATGCCGGGGAACATGGCCTGCAAGAAGCAGAAAAGGGAGTTAGATTTGATGTATTTCCTCCAGTTCTTCACTTACATCTCTTGAGATTCCAATACGATCCCCAGCGGGATGCATCTGTCAAATTTAATGACAGGTAGCGAATTTTTGCGTTTATATGTTGTAAAGAATTTCATTGGATTATTGTGGATAATAATATCTGTTGTACTATATCTTTTATTAGTTATTGTAAAGTTTTTGAGAATTTTTTGGGCGAAGTTTGATATAGTCTAGAAAGAGCCTTATTCATTTTTTAATACTTTAAAGGTTTAATCGTTATGGCCACAATCTCACCTGATGTTAAGTGACGATGTGGCCCTAAATGGTGGTCACGCTAAGCCTAGCGGAGAGACTTGCTCTCAAGTGCAACTGCCGTAACACACCTATAAATATTTGGCGGCAGATTTTCAGCCTTAGTATGGTAGTTAGCCAGGCGGGCACCAGAAAAAGCCCAATATTATTGCTATGGTTTCATCACGATGTTTTCCTTCACCGAAAACTCGAATTCACGTCCATTGACGCGGCGTCCGTACACACTAACAACTGAGCTATCATCGCTTCAAACTACCTACATGTCTAAAATTATAAAAATCATTTAAATGTAATTTAAACGTATGTTAAAGAAATGATAAAAAGCCCAGTAGGATGGTATGAAACACACAAAATAGTTTTGCAGTAGATATGTAAATAATCAAAAGTACCTACACTTTTAATTTTTTTAATAATTACACACCTGTTTAGATTTGAATTCTACGAAGAGGTAAACTTAGACCCATACTTGCAAGAAATACCTTCTTCCCCGTCACGGTACACTCTTCATGCAGTTTTGGTCCACTCGGGAGACAATCACGGTGGACATTATGTGGTATTCATTAACCCGAAAGGAGATGGAAAAGTAAGGCATATTTATTATCCATCCATTTTAATTAAAATGTTTTTAATAGTCCTTTTTTTAATTAGTATTTCTAAAAGCATATTAACAGTATAGGTTTATTAGCCTTTAAAACAGAAAACGATGCGTTAACACCTATTTACTTCTCCTTGCTGATGTATGTACCTATAAAACTGGAAAATCGAAAAGTGATATTTTTATTTTACAGACAATTCATTAATATTGTCATTACCTAATATTAATTTTTATAAACTTAATACGCCTTGGTTTCTAGTAATCATTATATTAATGTTATTATAAAATTGTTATAATTTGATTGTGCTAGAATTTACAAAAACACTTAAAATATTACTATAGTTTGATAGCGTTTTTATATTTTATTGTAAACAGGCTATTGATTCGCCATCATTTCATTTGATGTTAAGAGGCGACGTAGCCATAGGTGGAAAACATGTTATGTCTAGAAAATAAAACTCTTAAACTTTTCTTTTAGACTGTAGTACTTATGTAAAAACGTAGTACAATGCTTGGTGACAGATTTTTTTACTAAAACAGATAATAAATCTAAATCAGTGTTTATAAATGTCAAATAATATTATCACAAGTGGTGCAAGTTCGACGACGATGTAGTATCTCGATGCAGTAAACAAGAGGCGATCGAGTACAACTATGGGGGCAAAGAGGACGCGCCGTATCTCGCGAGACGAGCTACAAGTGCTTACATGCTTATATATATACAGTGAGTGTTCGATTTTCTCTCTTGTATGACCTCTTTCTTAATTCTGTGATACTTTGAACTAATCTTTTCTAATTCGTTGTAACTTCCATACCTCTAAGTTAATAACGGTTTGATAGTATGACAGTTTATAGAAGCTTCTTAGATTTTAGATGTTATTACATGTAAGAATCGTGATTTGTTTTAGTTCTGAAAAGTCTACTTTCACCTTTGAGTTATATCTAAACATCATTACATATAATCAACATATAGTTAAATGTACTTACTTGTAATGGGCAATTCTTTCGACAGCTAGACAAAAGCTAGTTGATCTCATAACGCGACAAACTAAAACCATGACAGATTTATAACATCCCAATCGGATAAAGATCTCTACCACTCTACTGGATAACTGAACATATGCCGACTGAGTCAGAAACGCAATACACCTAAGCATGCCACAATGGCATCACCGGATAAATTGAGGTCGCCATCTCGTTTAAATAAATTATTGTATTCTACATTTCAGTCAATAATAAATGGCAAGATTTAGCTTACTACGTAAAGATAGGTATGATAGTCTTTTAAGTAGTAATTGGGTATTCTTGTAGAACGTCTCAACTGAGCTATGTACTTCAAGACACGACCGAAGGCGACATACCGACCGACCTATGTGAGCGAATTAACGAAGAGATGCGATACGAGATGGTAAGAACATGTAAATATCGATCTCACGCATGCGAAAGTGCTTTATTTTCAAATTTTTTTATTTTTTTGACATACAAAGGAATCTTACGCATTTCAGGCGGCAGAAAAATAAGATGCAGGAAATATAAATCTGACACGTCTATTACATCATCCAAGTATTATGCGAAGATATTCAGCACATTAAAACAATTCTTCACTTTGCAGGCCTTAGCCGGCTCTAAATATAAAGGAAGATAATGTCAAAACTCATTCGAAGATGGCATAGGATATAAAATTAAAGTATAAAAATATATATTCGTGAAATTTTGTGTAGGTACCTACTCTCGCCGATGTATTTAGCTTAAACACAATAAATTATTCAGGTAGGTTAATTAAGGTTTTTTATACAATTGAATTATATATTCTTTATGTATTTTGTTGTTGTTATTTATGTGCAATTTTATTAATAAAGTTTTAGCAAGATTACATTAGTTTGCAAGAATTTCCCTATTGCAAAATATATCATGAGTTCATTAGAAATGGTAAGTTACGACTCATCGGCTAGACAACAACATTTGTACAGTTGAATAAGTTTTAATACGTTCTCATAGTCATCCAGTAAAAACTATGAACGCGGTACAATCTAAATGCTATTGTTTCTATTAACGACAATAAAAACACAATAAATAATTACAATCGATATACAAAACGTCTATCTATCTGCATAACAGATCATCTCCGTCTTACAGACGCCAAAGAAATGAATTCAACATAGGTATACTATAGAACTATGCTTCAAGAAATTACATCAAAAGTTTCAGATTATTTATTATAGCAATTTATTCCGAAAGCATTCCAAGGTCTGTAAAGAAAACTCAATGAAAAAAAATTTAGAATTTCGTAGAATACTCTGCTTTATTCTTTTATTTCATAGTAGAATGTTATACATTAGATTAATCTTTAAATAATTAGACTCTGCAAAGTGTATTTGAAAAACCTGACATTAATATGTTTTGTGGTAAAATGTGTTTTTTTTTAATTATTAAAAAAACAGGTATGGAATGTTTAACAGGCTTCGCACTATCTTAATATTCCTGTACAATGAATTAATCCCATCAAATCTGTAGTAAAGTTATCCATAGTAGAGTTACAACGCAATTTTATAATAGACTAACTTTTTATCTGTGGCTTCGCTCGCGTTAATATTGATTTTGTCCAACAAATCGCATAATACAAAAAGTTTTATACAAAGTTTATCCCTCTCTTTGCCTTACTTCCAATAAGTATTTCGCTAGAAAATGTAGCCTATCATCGTCTCCAAGGTCCCACCCATCTCTGTACCAAAATTCATCACAATCGATTCAGCGGTTTAGGCGTGAAACCGTAACAAACAAACTCACTTTTGCATTTATAATATCAATATGATGAAGAATGACAGTTAACATATCAAATGTTCTATTTTTCTTAAATTACAAAGTATAGCTTTTAATCTATGTAAATGAGTGTGATTTATGGTCATTTCCAGTGGTAACTGCTAAAGCCGGCAATTATTTGTGTTAAAAAATGTCCCTTCACTTTATCCCTGGGCTATAAATTTCTCGTGAACACACGATTCATTGCTGTCCACTGGCCGAATACTGAACATGAATATTTTAAACGCACTCTATAATGTGTTTAAACCTGTATAAAATATATTGTTTAGTAGATTTTGAAAACAAAATTTATTTTATTTAAATAATAGGTAGGTACACATACGCGGGGACATCTGCCGCGATTGCAGTGCAAGCCCAAGAAGGAGCGTGACGAACCTCTGCGCGCACCTCTCCGTAGATTATGTCTGGGTGTGCCGATCCCCAACCCCATTAGAGGGAGCCCTTGATTAGGTTTGGACCTTACCGGGATTAGATGATGAATGTGAAAGCGCTCCATCAATCTTGGTGGAAGGTACAGAGGCCGTAGGTTTTTAATCAGTAAGAATCTGACATAACCCATACTTTTACTGCCCGGCGGAAGGTGGGTATCTTATGTAAGATCTTCCTACGAAAAAAAAGGTACATAAAAAGTATAATCACAAAAACAAGATTCGCTAAAATATAATAGTTAAGTGCAAATATACACACTACACAACCTTTCTACGAGGTAAGAAGTAGTTAATCAAACAAATGGAAAGTTTAATAAGTCACGGAACTGTGGTTCCCCTTCTATATGAATAAATCCATAAATAAATCTGTCCCCTTTTATATCGAATAAAAACAATAGAAATTATAAGAAAGAATATTTTGCAATCTGTGGTATTTCGCTAATGAAGCATTCTCGGGGGCACCAATCAACTTAATCAAACTGCTTGCGCTGGGCAGATGAAAGACCCGAAAATAATTAACTGTAGAACGTTCCTTTCCTCTTTTTTGTTTGCGAGCAAAACGCTTAATAAGGCAGAATTAAAAGTCAAAACATTTAAATGATATACTTATATTTGATAATACCTATTCTCATGTCAAGTAAACCTCAATTATCGTACTGAAATTATAATATCTGAAATATCCTACATATGAAAAGATGTACTTGTATTGTGTAGTTATGTATCAGTAGTTACCAATCGAAATATAGTAGGACTTAATGATTAAATCTTGATAATGATTAAATGATTGCAAAATTTAAAAGTATCATACGATAGATGGCAATGCTGATATATGTCGTAGTATTCTAATAAATAAAACTTATGTATATAAAATGTTACAATATACTAAAAACTGTAATTAATTCTTATTGTAATATTTGTCATTTGTAAAATGCCAAAGCCACGTACAAAATATATGTCGCATAGAAAATTTTATTTTGTGAATGATTCAAACAAATGATTCGAATCAAGAAAACCTACGAAACTAAAAGATCAGCACATCACTATACCTACCTTGTTTTATATCATTCGCAACTAAAGCCAAACTAGATGAATAAATTCCAATGGGTACTTTAAATAAAATAAAAAAACAGAAAATGGAATAAAAAGCTTACCCATCCTAAACGTCAGATCTTCACTAATTAATCCGGACGGTGCACTATTAATTAGCAGAGTTTTTCATTGTCACGACGAGAATTAAGGACGTCGAGAACTCAGTAATTGCTATTTTGCCCACCGAGAGAATATTTACATTTTCCGTATTAAAAATTTTTGTTTATTTTATATAAACAATACCCAGTATTTTCTAACTTAAGAAAAACTATTGAAAAATATTTGCCCTGACGTAAAATAAATAATACCCAAAAGAATGAATTTGTTTTGACTGGATATTTAGATATAAAATTGCGTAAATATCTATACAATCTTTGGCTTCGTAGTTTTTTAAAACATAAATGTTACTGTCATTACATTTAAATTGATTGTGCCTGTTAATTAGATATTCAACAAAAGAATGCCTTTTAATAACAATTTTACGCCTCATTAGGTTTCCTTAAGTATTTTAGTAGGATTGACAAGTGTGATAAGTGATCACAAAAGCTATAATAGTGTAGTCTTTATTTTTATGCACGTAACGTTCACTCTATTTTTGCATCAAAAGAACAGACTCTGAATACAAACGAGGAGGTAATCAACAACGTCCATTCGTCAGTACTTAATCAAGGATCTTAAGGGACTAGCGTTTGTGTCAGTAATAGCGATTGGAAATTTCCTGCGAGCTTTTAAATGCTTTCAATCTTCAAGCATCAGTAATCCCGGTAGATCTCTTTGGAAAGTAAATAAAATTACGGAATAGAATTTAAAGCCAGCGTTTTAATCAGAGTAATTGTTCCGTGTCGCTACACAGCCGCATACATTTGTTTTTAGTTTCAAACCGATTTCGGTTACCTCCACATCCACCGTAGACAAATTTGTGACATTTGTGATCATTTACGTTGTAATAATACCTAATAACAAAGAGTATTTGGTACAAATTATAAGAATAACTTGAACAAAATATTATAATAAATCATAAATATGCAAGTACGAAAAACAGAGTTGAAACCATTGCTTGGTGTTAGGGCTTTTTCTAATGCCCGAGTGGCTAGCTAACAAGCTTAAGTTGAAAATCTGCCGCCAAATACCTATAGGTGTGTTACGGCAGTTTCACTTGAGAGCCAGTCCCTCCACAGGTTTATCGTGTTCATCAGTTTGAATTACATCGCCACTTAACATCAGATGAAATTGTAGCCATAGCGCTAAACCTATAAAGTATGAAAAAAAGAAGAAATCAAGATAATTTAAGTCAACTTAGTCTCAAATAAATTTACAAAAAGCAATAATAATAATCGACATAAGAAAGAAAACATAAAACATAAAATTTAGAAAGCATCTATCTATATTATAAAATAAGAGTATATTAAATAAAATAATGTTATGAGTTTTCGTATTCCATTAGAGGTATCAGATAAAAATTGGTATGTCAAGTATAAATTGTTCTCACCTTGTGAATAATGCCAAGCACATACCAGCGTGAGGTTGCAAAGAACAGATCAGTGACTCATCAGGATCTTTCAGTGTCATATACGACGCCTCTGAGATTAAAATGGATTGGTAACATTTTCTGATATATTAAAAAAACTGCTTGAAAATCCAATTTTAGTAAACTTACCCTTGCAATGCCTTTCACATTCCACTATAGTGTTGAAATTATTTTTATTCCCATCACATCCAGAGTACGTAAACATGAGGCATTTATCAAACTGGGTGTCATAATAGAATCTGAAATTTTTCCAAAAACTTGTATACCCGGTATCAATTCTTGATATTGAGTATCTAAATTTTATACATACTTAATTAAATTCGCTTTACATTTACCCCTTTTTGGCTGAAGTTGGCACCAAAAATCCCATTTCCAAATTTTAGCTTGACCTAAAAACAACTTTATATTAATTATATACCCAAATAAGTATAAGTTATAACATCCTATTTCCTAAAATGAGTTTGAAAATAACCATGGTTTTCCGTGAATCAGTTAGTAAATTGCTGTATGTGTTAAACTTTGACGGATTGTATAAAAAAAAAAAAAAAAAATGAGTGTTTCGTATCTTTAAAAATGTTAACAATTTCACCTGCAAGTCTGTATCATATAAGTTATTTTTAGTAGTAACTAGCTAACCCGGTGGATTTTGTTCTACACATTTCAGTAATGTTACAATCCAAACGCCGTTTATCTCAAATTAAGTTCCAGAAAACTTTCTCACGAGCATGACAAACAATACGCCTGAGTTCGTGACACTCGTGATTAATCTTTATTTAATTAAAAAATCCGATTGAAAAAAAACAATTGTAATTACGAACAGATACACGTAGGTGTGTATATGCTAATGAAAAGTCGCGAAATATATACGTACTCTTTTTCACTGCATGGACCCTTAGTCTTAATAGATCCAATGGCGTGCTCGATGGTTCTTGAATACTGCGTTCCACATTGATTCGCCTGTACAATGTCGTTGGTTTAGCAGATGTACTGGGCCGTACTGTCGCAGTCGTCAAAGTAATCTCACTGTCGCATCTTACGTAAAATAAAACACGTATAATATTTATAAATAACAACCACATGTTGTCATTTTGAAACAAATATCCACTAGGAATTGTAAGCAAACAACAATGTTATCAGCGAAAACGATAAAAATCAAATAGAAATAAACCTTATATAACACTGTAAAAATATTACTGGTGCACACAATCTAACGCATAAACAATACATAAAGACTATAACTTACAATGTCACAATTTTAGTGATCCAAAGCATAATTAAACGTCAAATAGACAGAATCGTTAATTACTTCTTGGTTATCCGAACACAATGCAACGTTTCATCGTGATGCAAAATGTTTGCCGATCTAATGGTATTTTCAATTTGCATTCAAATTCCGTAGCTTGCATAGCGGGATCGCGCGGGCGTTGTCCGACTGAATGCCGAAAGCTCCAACACTGGGATACTCGAATCCTCCAATGCCCGGATCGGATTAACGCTAACGACGCAACCATTCTATACGGCCTCTGCAGTTGGGTTATTCTCGCCCCATAACTATGTCACGCAAATAGATAATTTAGATACGTGACAATACTTGTGAAAATCTTATATACCGAGGCTTAATTGCTTTCAAAAATTAACAATGACTATAAAATGTACTGTAAACTTGGAGTGTAAGGGGTATCGAATATTACTTGAGTTACCCAAGCCAACCTCACCTGCTCGCGGTGCGCCCTGCTGAATAATCGACAAAGCTCTGGCGATCGTTAGTCCCATCTTTGGTTTTGATCATGACGGTTAACCACGTAATACTTGATCCATCACAGCTTGGTGATAGGTTTATTACCCAAATGGATAGCGACCACCCTCGGGTTTAGACCGCAGCAAAATAAAGGTTTGCTATGAGCCTTTGTGTTCCGACGTAGTGCACCATTTTCGCCAAGATCAGCAACATGGTTATAACACCCTTAGTGTTGCAACTGCTTTTTTTATGAAACAGGAGGCAAGCGACCAAATGTGTCACCTGATGGTAAGTGATCACTGCCGCCCATGGACAGCCACAACACCAGGAGAATCACAGGTGCGTTGCCGGTTTTTATTGGCGGAACTGACTCTCAAGTACAACTGCCGGAACACACCTATTGGTATTTAGCGACAGATTTTCAACTTGAGGGTGGGTGCTAGCCAGGCGGGTATTAGAAAACACCCTACCACCATGCTATGGTTTCCTCACGATGTTTTTCTTCACCGAAAGTTCAAGTTCATTGTAGGTGGATTAGAACTCACGTCCCTTGACGCGAACTCGTACACACTACCACTGAGCTATCATCGCTTCATTGTCCTTGGACACGGAGTTTCAACTTTTAACCTTGAAAATGTTGTTATCGTACAGTCTTGGATAGTTCATTCCTGTCACATTTTGGAATTAACTAATCTTTTATTGTAATAAATCTTGGGTTGAATATGTAAAGATCTACTATTTTTTACATTTATTTATTTACAGATCTATTTACTTTATAAAAGAACGGGATAGTGGCGGCACTGTAGCTAATGATACAATAGGTACAATAAGAAGGGATCACTCGAAAGTCATTGCTGTCATATCGGCCTGCAAGCCTCTCGACAACTGTAACTGTACAAAATCTCGGATACCAAAAGAGACACACTGAAAGGTTTATCGCCAAATAGTGGTTATGTAACTCACTATGCTGGATGTTATACCTGGTCTATGGTGATTGGAGTCCACTTGCATATTCCCACTAACTCAAATTCACAATATGTCAAAAATCTAATACATCATCGATTTAAAACCTACTACGGGTATCGGAATTTTTGATATGTTCTCTTCCTTCCCTATAAAATAGGTACATACTAACATTATTTTCCATCCAAATTAATATGTTTATATTAGCTGATCTGGTAGACCTTGTACTGCCTTTTCGAGTTTTCAATCACAGCGATTACAGCGACATTTATCGCGGTATGATCACTTATCGTGATTAAAAATATCTTATCTCTCAAGTTGGATCAAACTGCACACAGTGTGCAACATTTAATTAAAATCGGTTCTGTAGTACAGTATGTATACT
Organism: Actias luna; assembly: GCA_039707435.1. NCBI lineage: Eukaryota > Metazoa > Arthropoda > Insecta > Lepidoptera > Saturniidae > Actias > Actias luna. Next base: position 6,232,061 of record JAZHAC010000003.1, read on the forward strand.
ATCTGTAGTTTAGGTGTTCATCGCGGACAAACAACGTGACACGAAATTTTTATATATAAAGATATACACTTATAATAAAAAAAAACTTCTTTTAGTTCTTTTAAAAAGCGTCCTTCTACATAATAATTATTATATAAGCTTTTAATTTACAAGCAAGTTAAATTCTAGTTGGTCATCTCCGCTTGTCTGGACGCCAAAGAAATAATTTTATCGAAAACAAAAGTGGGTAAAGAAAAAGCAGAAAGCGAAAATCCTTGAACGTAGAATTCCAATCTGGATTAATTACCTACGGTTTTTCATTCTGACCATTCGACGTTAGTCGACGGAAGCTTGGAATTCAAGAGCGAATTCCAATGACTTTTATTAATAACTGATTCGTTAGAGTTTATACAAAGCTACAATAGGTAATGTAATATTAGATATCCCATAATATAATATTAAAGAAAACTTTTAATTTACAAGTTTGCTAACTGTAAGACATTATTAGTATTCGATATGAAAGCAATACCTACCTACACGCCTTTGGAAATCCCAATACAGTTGCCTAATTACAGTTACATAAATATACGAAAATATACTCAAAAAATTACTGTCGAAATAACCTTAACTCCGCCCGAGACTCGAACAATATCGCTCGTCTCTGACAGTTTCCATGGTCTTTTTAGTAAGTATTAGATGATGCTTCTCATCTGATTAGTCCCACAAGCCCTTCCCGCGGCTCACCGGGTACATTGTAAGAAAAAACACGTCCAAGTAATTTTTCACCACGAAAAAATATGGCGGCTGCGTTCGGATAGTGTTTTTGTTTAAGCATATTTTGACCAGCAAATTGCAGATAGTTTAATATACCTATGATGTTTTCCTTGCTGTTGATAGCGCTTTGTAATACATAAGTACCTGCTCATGGCCTACGCTGGATAAAGTAATTTTGTCTTTGATCAATGCCGTTATTTTGTCTCTAGGTACAGGAATGGTAAACAGAATGGGTAAACTCGTTATAAATAAATAAAATAAAAATTAGCAGCGTGAAAACTGTTCAGAGAACGCAGCCTACCATCAGGAACTTCCTTAGCCAGGAAGCATGGGTGTGGTCCACAAGAGCGTATCTCGTATGGGTGCAAGCCCGATCATAGATAAACTTGACTATTATAAATATAGAATTAAAAATAGCTTACTTATGAAGTTTGGCAAATCAAGACACCAAAAAAATTAAATTCCATGTATAATCACTTTAGGGTACTTTATAACAAGAACGTAAAAAATATATAGTTTTTATTTCTACTCTACCTGACTTGCATCCCCAACACCCCCAACAATATTCTTTAGATGGCCTTATATATTTGTTCAAAGTTTTCGGCATATCTTTTTGTTACCATGTCTTCTCAAAGATATTTTAAATGCCATTAATAAAGTACTCAAGTTGAAAATAAGATCCTTTCTTAATTATGAATATACAGCCTAATTGATTATTTCCATAGCGTGTAAGTCAAATGAACCAGCAATCGAACTTATCGACACTAGTGCATGTTACGCTATAACCACCTCACCCCGTGTATCTATTAATAACTATGTTTCAGTCTAATATCAAAATCAATAACATGTACAGTCGATTAATAGGATCGGCCATCAAAACTCTCAATTTCCACAGACTTATTTTCCAGAAGAGCTTTTATTAGGTCCCATTGTGGAATATCAAGAGCATTACTAACATGCACCTTTTTTATGAGATCATATTATAATACAAGGTTTTCATAGAGGAAATAACTGGGTACTAAGCTCATGTAAAATCTCCATATTGATAATAAAATCTAGTAAAGCAGCATGAATAAAATACAAAAGTCTAAATTTTTAGTTCGCATCATGTACAAAAACATTATAGTCCTTATATCGTTTGTCAATTTTGGTTTAATATTATACAAATTGTTTCGGCAAACATCCTGCTGTGTCCACTATTTGGTAGCGCCACCTATTACGTTATATAGATATAGTACAAAACCTTCTACGTGAAATAATATAAGTAGGTGCAGATTTTCATTATTATCAATCAAATGGTGTTGAGAGTTTAGCGTTTTATTCTCTAGCCCAGAGGAACTCTTTTGTCGTATGAGATAAAAAGTATCCACATTACTTGCCTGTTCAGTAGTAGGTATAAGAGTGATGCGCGTAAGAGGGATAGAAAAAATTATAATTAGGAAACGTACCACTTAGTGTCGCTATTTATGAGTGTAAGAGTTGTTGTACATGACTCGTTGAGCTTGGCATTAGTGAAAATAATGACGTCTGATGTCATCATAACAGCTGAAGGAATTTTTTAATCGTTGTGAACGCTAAGTGGAACGTAGTCTAAAAGGAAGATTTAGTAATCCATTATAAGGCCTATAATTGTGTATGATTTGTACATAGTTTGAATTATCCGTGATTTGTTATTGAAGACTAATTCACCTTCAAAGTAGCACGGTATAATCATTTATAACTTTAAATTCGTAAAGCTCGAATAATCTGTCGCTAATATTCATATCATAGATATTGATTTATTGATAGCAAAGTTAGAAATTTGCAATTTTCATTAGAAAATGAATGGTTGATTTTGGCGGAACAATTCTTGTAGGAATTTTGTCAATCAAAACTAACATTGAATAATTTCATATTTTCTCTTCTGATCTTAGTCATTAGCCTCCAAAGACAGTCGTTAAAATCTATCTAGATTATAGTTATTCTAGTCAATAAATTAATATAGATTGTTTAGTAATTGTTCTGTTTACTACTAAATTAACTAGTACTCTACTCCACCGTTTTATTACATTTCGGTTGAACTTTAAGTTCGATAGGGTAAAAACATACATTTGCAAAACAAACCATAATAACAAATATAGGATTATATTCAATGAAACATTCAAATCCAACATAACAAACAATGGAACGCATATTCCACGTTTGTACAAGCTGTGTACAGAATGATCACAACAGGGACTTCAAGCCTAATAAGATGGATCAATAGGTAAATCAACTAATAGACTATATAATCCCATTTGTCACATTATTTTTCTCACATATATCACTAAGCCACTATGTTTCTATTTTATTTTCAAATTACCACAAACCGTGTTAATGAAGAGGGTCAACAAACACACAAGGCTAATTTTTAATAGAAAATCAAGTCGAACAAAACTTTATAAACTATACGTGCCACATCGTTCTTAGACCCAGTGGGGCAAAAATAAATATAAAAAGACAATCAGCAGTACTAACATCAACGCATATACCATTCCCTCCCCCGTCCTTTACTACAGCAGCAACCATTAGAATGTTTAGAAACGTCTAAGGCAACATTACGAAAACTTATTGTATTATTTTCTTCTTAATTTATTACATCATATATATACATAATTTCGACAATTATTTATTTAAAAAAAAACGTAACATGTCTCTGGCAGGTCAGTGACAAAAGAAATATTACAAGGGAAAGCATTGTAAATGGGCTTTGAGCCAGATGTAACAATATAATGTTTTTGTTATACATATATAAATATATTGCGTGCAGTGAAATATAACGTATACTCGAGGCAGCAAACAGCAATGTATGTAAACGCTTCTTCGATACAAAGTCAAATTCGATGTACGTCATATTGTTTATTTTGGTAATTCGACAATAATTGAAATTTTGAAATTTAACTCCACATAAAATTTTTGTATAATCATACTGATAATAATATATTCCTTAAAATAAAACAAGTGCGACAAAAACCTTTTAGCAATCTTCGATAATTATTCTATAAAGAGAAAGCACAAACCTACAATAGTTTTGTATCTTAGGTTAAGTGCAGTTATATACAAGCCACGGTATATTTAATTTTACTATCACAATACCAATTGAAATATCTTTAAAACGTTTATTAAATCCATCAGTATAGTACAAAAATAAGTCGACAATATATAATATTATAATAATGCGAATTCATCCGATACAACGTAATAATACTTGATGTTACAAATTTAGTCATATTATAATCGAAAATTTCTATTTATAACGATTATATATTAAAAAAAAATTAAAAAGTTGTACATTTTCTCGAGACCAATAATACTATTAAATTAAACATATCTACAGCCCATTTTAAACGAATTCAAAATATCATGAAAGGCATTTGTATTAGTATTTATAACATCTTATACTATGTATATTATCGTTTCTCAACCAGACACGTTTGCTATAAAAGATTAGTTGTTATTGTTGATACTGTGTTGAAAAATAAAACCAACATAGAAAAATAAAAGAAAGACTTTAAGGGTTTGCCCATTTTTAATTATGGCCTCTACCTATTTAGACGAATTCGACAAAATCAAATGTGATAAATACATACTTAAAGAAGAATCCATCCTTTAATTAAGCTAAACACTATACCAACCTAGCTAATTAATAAAAGAAGAGTTTTATATAAAATATCCTTTCATTTACTTAAAAATATATAACTGCAACTTCAATATTAGCACGAAATAAAACGATGCAGAAGAAAGATAAGCGAATCTTTTCATAATTCGGTAACGTGTTAACCTGATCTTTGGATTGTTTACACCATTTAAAAATAAAAACGATTCTTCGTAAAATGCGATGTCTACAAAAAAAAAGCTATATTGTCGCCATCTTATGCACCGGGCATGTTTAACTTTAACAAGTACCGAATTAACATACTGCGGAATATTTCCGATAAAAACGTTCTGCTATTTACTGAATCCCTACATTAAACAAGGTTGAGAAACGACAATCTATTTAAAAACAATTATCGAGGTTCTAAAAAATATCGACCTTTCATATCGACAATGCTCCACCACACTTTAGTGCGCCGTAAAGTATAAAAACTACGCTCTCGATACATTCTCCTTACCAATTTTTATTTTATAAATTAAACAGTGTATTTTACTCTACATTTACTATCTTTACACGAGAGCGACATCTTACACTTTGCACTAACAATTAAATAAGTTCAGAGAAGTACCTACCTGTCGTATAGTTAATTTACCTATTGCTTGTTTGTTAGCGAGAAGTGTTTAAAAATTTGAGTCGTGTATATATAGTATATAGGCCACATAAATAAGCAAGCGTTTACACAGGCACATTCGACTATACAAAACTCTTAAAATTTCTTTAGACAACATTTAACTTATTATGTACTCTCTCACTCTCTCTCTTGTTTAAAATTTTGCCGAATCACCAAAAATTTAAAACCAGCTTAATGACAGAATTGGCACACCCTGAAATCTAAAGAACACCAAGACTAAACGATTATTTAACATATCTGTAATCCATATGATGGAGGTGACGCAACATTACTCGATGACTAATGTGATAAAAATCCAATCTAGATACAATAACAAAATATTATAAGTGCGACAGATATTTAAAAAAAAACATTACGATAAAATTACGAACAATATTTAAAAAATACTCTCAACACTGTCACATTATATCGCCATATTATTTCTGTAAAAGGCATACCGAGGAATCCAGTTGACCCGTACGCGTACGAACGCTCTAAATATTTTTACTGTCGTCGAATGAACTTTATAAGACAATCAAATAAAACACACAACAAAAATCGATATAAACCATTCTCCGAAGTTTTTTTAATATAAATATAATCGAATAGAATACACAGCGCTCGTACGTTTAAAGGATGATAAAAAATTCTAGCAGGCCTACTCCATGGCTGTCCGTCTAGAGCACTTGCTAAGCCATATTTAAAAAAAAATGTACATAATATATAATATACATATATATTATATATATTATTAAATAGATCAAGTATTGGTGTTGTAATTTATATACATAGATATATAAGGCTATCATCAATGTTCTAAGGATAGTAACAGCATTTCTCGCTCATTTTTAACACATATATATATATATATTATATCGCTCTTCAAGTATTCAAATACTTAACGGCAAATATCTCGAAACCAGCATTTCCAAATATTAACATCTACATCAAAACCGTGTTTCATGGACCGTTACAATAATCCTAATACATAACATAGTATTGCTGATTGATATAAATTAGTGGAAGGCGTTCCATGCATTTCAAGGGGGCACAAGTTGGCTATCAATGAGAACACGGTCGAAGGTGAACACAGGCTGTATGAGTGTTTGGCGATTGAATATGCAGCGTTACTATCGTAGGGGTGTATGTATGTATGTGTATGAATTTGTGTGAGTGTGTATTGGTTTATGTGAATGTATATATGAGTTTGTATGAGTTTGTGTGAGTCTGTATGTATGGCGCCGGCCGGCAACGCGGCAGTACAGGCGCGGAGGTCGTGGCTCAGTTGTATATCTTGATAGCTTTCTCTAAGTAGTTGACGCGCGTGCGTTTCGGCGTCTTGTTGATGTGCTCGAGGCCGAGCCAGGGCCGGCCCGTAGCGTCTGGAAGCGACATATCTTTATTAAATTTTAGCACGTATTCTTACTCCAATTGTCTTTATTGTATTAACCTTTTAATAAATCAAATTCAAAGAATCCATTTTAATTTCTTCACAAAAATACAGAACGAAAGACTGACTGATAGATTTTATATTAAAATATTTATTTATCCCACGGAATATTTTACCAATCACTGAATGTTAGCACATATCCTTACTATACTTGTCTTTATTAACTTTATAGTATGTCTTTTATAGTATTATTAACTTAATAGTCTTTATTAACTTTAATAACTGTCAACTTCAAAAATTATATTTGAAATACAGTAAAGCGTGAATATTTTGACTCAACACTCTTTTAATCCCAATACTATATACTAATATATTGTAATAATTTGATTACATTTTAAGAGATTGATAGAGTGAGATGGTATTTTGCAGATAAAACTTAACAGTAGAAATAACACATTGTACTATTTTAAGATTAATTTCGAATAGGATATATACCTACTTTTAAAACTTAACGTCCTAACAGTAATAAAAATATCATTTCATTGTGTTGATTTTAAAAATTAGAATTAAGTAAATATTCATTAATATATACCTTAACTTGCGGACTGTGTAGCAACTTATACGAGTTGAAATAGATAAGCATAAGATTAACTAGTTGGAATTAATACTTACTCGCGGTACTATTTGGCCTGAAGTCGATAATATTTACCGTCGCTCCTTCACTTATGTAATTAGGTCTGCTATTTGTAACGATAGCAAAATTGTACTGAAACAATGGATATAAAGTAATCACACAGCATATATGTTTTAAAAAAATAAGTTTAAATATAATTTGTTTATAGGTTTATCATTATGACCACAATCTCACCTAATGTGAAGTGACAATGTAGCCCAAGATTATGGACACGCTACACCTAGTGGAGGAACTGTCTCTCAAATGAAACTGCTGGAACACACCTACCTATAGGTATTTGGCGGAAGATATTAGAAAAAGCCGTACCACCAACCAAAATATTCGTGTTTCTAATATAAGTATGGATAATTACCTTTCTGGGATTTTAAGAGAGACTCAATATTACGTTCTTTCTCGTACCTACTTAGACCTTATGATAATACCACCGAACTTTAAACTATGACTTCAATGTATTATTTGAAAATTGAAAAGTTAATTCATTTTAAAGGAGTAACTTATAACTCTGAAACATTTATACAATGCATAAATAGATATAGATAGCTGTAGAAAGATAGATATAGATACCTTTTCCCACTCTTTGTCCGGTATGTCTAGTTTCTTCTGCAGTCTGTCCTTCACCGCCTGGAAGGGCTCGTTGTGTTTGAGGCGCGCGTAGAACGGTATACCGAACGTCGCGTATACTTGCTTTTGGAAATGTGCACACGGTACTAACATTTCGTCTTCCTATAAACAATAATAAAAGTTTTTTCAAGCCTTATCCCATCATACCTTTCCACTGAAATAAGACGTTTGGTCTACGGCACCACCACTTTACGGTATCGCCTGTTACGGCGGCACAAACGAACAAGTTTGAAAATGCATAAATTTATAGAATCATAGATGAAATGGTTAAATATTTCATCAGACAGTCTCCAGAATTAATATATATATTTTTAAATCATTTTAGTCTTATTAAAAAAACTTTAATTTAAGTATATCCTATTAGTTCGTAATTTTATCGATTCATGATTATTGCATAAATCTATAAAAAATTTGTTATATAAAATCTTTGATTTTATGCTCCTTTATTTTTCGTGTTATAGTCCAATGAATAAAAGACTAACACTTATGTATATTTTTAATGTGTTATAGTATATGATGAACCACAAAATTATAATTCATACTACAATGAATAATGCATTTGTCTTTTCTTAAGAACCTCATCCATCTCTCTCTGTTTATAGAATAGTTCTTTGCGGTGCATATCGTTTTTCCGTCATTTTGCGTCAGAAACGATACATATAAAATGTTGAACTATTTTTTTTATAGTTATGGTTTAGGGTTATTACTGTTACTGAACCTAAAAATATTATGTACTCACTTGTAAATGTAATTCATCTCTGGGGATCTCCTCTATTCTGTAGAGCTTTGGTGGTGATATGGTCACCTGGTCCAATGTGAGTTCCGGATCTGGTCCTGGTAATAATTTGTGACACGAAACCTCCACGATTCTTAACCTGTTAACAATAAATTACATAAGGATTTCTCTGTAATTTTTCATGTATATTGTGTTCTTAAAAATGAATAATATACATATTCAAAACTATAAATATCAATTCAAAAAATTATACCATATTTTATACACAGCATAATATCCTTGAATAGATGTTTTATATATTACATATATAAACTTACTACTACTATATATTATACTTTTTATTTTGTTGTTGATGTATAACCTAAAGAAACTTTTTCGACAAATATTTTTAAATAAGTAGTCATACGAAACTATTTATAACACTTGATTTCATTTGGCACATCAATTACAAAGGAATAGCCTTTGAAATATAACCAAAAGACGAACCTGCCAGATCCCTCGGGAGACATTTCAACAACCTTAGCTGCCTCTTCCAATATGTCGGCAACTTTGCCACCTTTATTTGGATATAAAATTAACTCTTTATCTTCTTTGTAGTTTGGACCCACCTAAAAAATGTACCAATCATAAAATATTCATTTTATTCATAAAATTTACCAATTACAATTATAAAGGAGCTTTCATTATAAACGTACTAACTGACTTGTCCGAATATTACGCATGTTATAGTGACATGATTGTACGAATCTTTGAGTGCGAAAAATATTTGGGTAATAATGTGTGGAGATTTTATGTATTAATAAAACATGTTCAGTAAATATTACTCAGAAATTCTGAATATTTTACCAGTAAGTCATAAATTTTAATACGGGTCATGTGGGAAAAAACCTAACAATCAGAGATGGTTTGATCCAGCGCAGCCAATGTACGTAGATATGCCAAAAGCCCTGAATTTTTATCAGAAATCAAAATACTAAACACATCCATTTTCACTATTTTAGTGTCTGTAAATGTAGAAATAGAATTAAGCAACCTTCATTATTCATAATTAGCTTAATTAATAACTAATAATTATTAACTTAATTAGTACTATAGTATTTTACTTATGCATCAATTTCCAAGTGAGCTATCAATAAGTGTTATCTGTAAATTTGCTCACAATAAACAAGAACAACTGTACCAGTTGATTTAATTATTGTCACTGGCAATACTACATACAAACAATTCAAATACTACCAATTAAATTTGTGGCCTGCAGTTTTAGCTACACAGTTAATTGGACCTTGTTGATAGTAATCCTTAGGAAATTTGATGAATAAAGACCTCACCCATAAACATTTAAACTGTTTCTTGTTATCCAATTCGTTAACTTTAATTGATAATATCTGGTAGAATAATTTTTTAGGGCACTTTGGCTTACAGTACACTAACAAATCCTTAAGTATTCCATCATAAGAGTATCTTAGGGGTAGCCCTGGGGTGTCCTTGTAACTGCAACAAATTTTAATATCACACATAAGTATACATAGCTCATTGGAAATGTATTCCTGATATATATCATAATATTATATTATATTTGTTCAATATGTTTGTATCTCAATGTTCATGATAGAAATCTATTGGATAGAACACTAGTTTCAACCTGAACACAACTCTATCTGTCAGGTTCAAATTTTGTAATTTTTTAATAAGGCATACCTGGGGGAATACAAACTTGGTCCATAATATTTAATAAAAAAAAAATATTACAATCCCATCTATAGAAGTCTATATAGATATGAAACATTGTTGTGATAATTCAAATATAAGAACTGACTTAAACTGAACAAGTCCACTATATACCTAATATACTAAGTACCTAAATACATAAACATATGATTAAAAAAAAGTACAGATCAAATCTCCATAATTTCTTAATTTGTAGTAAGGCCAGGTCCGTAATGACGTCTACATCAGGCAGACTTTTTGAAAAACCAGAACAGCTACCAACACTCTCGTAATAGTGCGCAGGTCCAGTTCCGATTCCGATTGTGTTCAATATAATTTATTGCAAAAAAGTACATTTTATATGAAGTGTTATAAAAAAATAACGAAGGATGTGAAAATGCCAAATAAAAATATATATTATAATAATCCTTAACAAATAATTTTGTTGAAAGATTTTTTTGCTGACTTTAATATTTTAGTTTCAGTTGACATCATACGAACTTTCGTAAAGCATGTATCCAGCTCAATAGCAAATGAAATTAAATTATACTAATATACTTTAAAAAATTCGACTAAACAATACTGTCAATTGCAGTTGATTATAGACAAATATTAGCTTGTAACTTGATTTCCATAATATCATTTCTAAATTTATACTATATGAGTAAGTATACTTACTTTTGACACTTGAAGAACTGTATTAAGTAAGGGTCGACATTGAGCCTGTGTCCGACCGCTCGAGCCATTTGATCGTAACGCATTTGCATCGACAGCTCCATTGTGAACCTTATTGTGATAGAAACATAACATCACATTAACATTTACTGATTAATGGCGACATTTCAATAGAAGCCCTGTTTAAATGTTTCTCATTCTTTACAAAATATGACAAGATACTAAGTTCTTAATAAGAATAATAAATGGAGACGTGATATGATATTGGCACCGCTATTTAAATATATGTTATTGATACAATGGTTTAAAGTGAATTACAACCATCACGATTCCCAGAACTCATTAAGTGTATTGTGTTTCTAAAAAAGAAACGCAGGCCCGAAGGCGCTCTACTTGGTAATAATACTCTGCGGCGATAAAGCATGACCTGTATAACGCTCAACCTATACTTCCACAAAAGTTTCACGATTTTTTTTATCCAAATTTTATAACAGAATTTTTCCAAATTTGCAAAGTTTGTAAATTATTAATATTCAAACAGAAAGCTAAACTATAAAACAAACTTTTGAAACAATGATAGTTGAATGGTAATGTATTCGGAAAACATGTCGACGTATGTTTTATAAATCTACAATGTCTCTTTAGAGTTTTCAATGTAGAAATCATACCAAGGTGGTATGACATATTTTAATGCCCGCCTAATTATCAACCATCCTAATAAAGATGAAATGAATGAAGAAATATGTTACAGTAACCTCATTTCAGTTTGTAATACTGTATTCTTAGCGTGCTATCATAAGATACGTATTAAATGTAAATTTGGAGCGATGATGGCTCAGTTGGTAGTGTGTACGGACGCCGCGTCAATGTGCGTGAATTCGAATAGCTGCAATGAGCCTAATATTTCGCTGCAGGAAAACATCGTGATGAAACCATATCATGGTGGTAGAACATTTTCTATTGTCCTCCTGTTTTGCAAGTTCAAAATCTGCCCGCAAATATATATACGTATATTCCGGTAGTTGCACTTGAAAGCCAACCGCTCCCCAAGGCTTAGTGTGTCCACCATCTTGGGCCACATCGTAACCTAAAATCAGGTGAGTTTGTGGCCGTAACATTACGCCTATAAAGTATTCAAACATTTTTATCTAGCAAAAAAATCAAAATATGAAAATTTAAATATCGATACTAAACAGCAGATTCCCAATGATAATCGACTATTTATATACTATTACTTTATAACATAAAGAATTAGTTTTCATATATGAATAATAATATACGGGAAAGTTTGTAAAACTCACCCGGGATCATTGGGGACGGTTTTATCGACGAACTGGACCTCGACCTTGTAGAATATGTACTTGAAGTAGTCCTGACAGGTGGGCAGCTCCAAGTCCTCGTGGCGGTGGTCAGCACGCTCGAACACAATGATATCGCCATCCATCAGCTCGTCCAATACCTGGCCGCGTGCACACGACTCAATCCAAGGGTAGACAGATTTACGCACACACGTATTAACGATATCAGCGGTGCTAAAGCGCAATACATGCACGAACAGTCGATACAACATTTTTAAATTCCTCAAATGTTTTATACGCTAACCTCATGTAGATCTATTTATTCAGGTATATTAACTTTTCTACTAATCCTGTTCCGAGTTACCATCACACGAATTTATAGAATGCCACGCCAAATATCAAGAGCTAACGTAATAATCACAACACAGTGGCTATGTTTAACCTGATAGTAAGCACTACAATCAAAAATAAGGACGATCACTGTATTGTAGTCGCGATCTAATCAGACGTAATTATTGTGTCCTACCACCTGTCAATTTATCGAAACACGACACAGTTACAGTTTTACCATGCATAATTATTTTATTATTATTATGCACTAGAAGTGTGGTTTATCAAACACTTCACTATTACAAAAAATATTTGACTTTGCCAGCGACTTCATTCGTGTGAAACTAAGTTATTCTTCTATCGTTCGGGACATTATATTTTTTCAAGAGATAGGTTTTCCTCCTATTTCTTGTCCTTATAAATCTCGCTATTATACATAAAACCGTTTTTTTCGAATCCGACTTGTAGTATCAGAGATTAACACATTAAAACAAACAAACAAAAATCTCGTATATAAGTATATAGGTATAGATTTTAATTACGAAATACAAAATGTTGTATCGCCTTCATAATAATGTCTACTAAAATTCTAGTAAAAATAATAAATAATAAGACTACCAAAAAGCGTTAAATGCAATAACGACGTTAGGCAACGTGTACATAAAATTTAAACATATAAAGACTAAAAATATAGACCCAGGAAAATCTTTTAAAATCAGCATGGGAATTAAAAATTAATAATAAGGATCAATGTATGGGGGGCAATGTTGCTCTAATATTTTTGATTCTGACCTATATAAATAGCTCGTAAACGTCACTTATTTAGTAAATTTACTTAATTCCAAATTGAAATAATTGTTAATCATTTTAAAGAAAAACAATCTTATAAGAATGATTTTTCATTGTTTCTTTACAATTTTCATTCAAAGTCGTTTACATTATACAATTATTGATAAATTTTAAATCTATTTGTACTTAGGTGATTTTTGTTGGAGTTTTTTTGTAAAGGTACTTTACTGTTTGTAATCAAAATTATTATCATTTTCAAAGCAGAATAATGTACTAGAATAAATTTAACTTGGTCTTCTATCTGGTAAAATACTAAAATATATAAAATGTGGGTTATCATGAGCCAATGTACCAATGTAAAACATAAATAACACAATCATGGTCAGTGTAAAGATTAAATGAATGGTATAGGAAAAATGTGCTGTAATATAAATAGGACTGTTCAATAAATAAAGCATAAAAGTATTGTTCTATTTATAACAGAACAGTTTATGGTAAAATATAGAAATTTTTACTTTACCTGGCTGTAATTCTTTTACGGAACATAATCAACTAAAATTAAATTTATTATATACATATATTACCCATAGTCATACCACCATAAGCCAGGACCGAAAAAGCGTAGACGACCTTGTCTAACATGGATATCCGTAACTTGAAAAGATTTATTATAATAATAATTAGGATCCAGAGCAGATGTCTCCGGAGAAAACAGATTAGGAGAGCTGACCCCAAATAAAAATGGGATAAGGCCAGAAAAACAAGAAGATATACATAAAAACCCACAATTTAAGTATCGAGATTCTTTGTATATAAGAGTTTTTAGTGATTTAACACATATCTGAATTTTACATAGTTACGATACTGTATAAAATACATAAGTATATCAATAATACACAACGTTATATACATACGTATATTACATATGTTTCTATTAGTAGCAGATAAACAAAGCTTAGGTCTAATGAATGATGCTATAGGATAAAACTGATAAATAATACCTTCTCGAGTGGCTCATTGTAATTGTTAATCTTCTCCACGAAATCTGGTTTAATCTCTTCATACAAAATTAGTGGAGTGTCCGGCGGGAAGCCTAGAATAAATTACGTAATAGATAATGCAAATGATCACAAATATTATTGACTACAATCAAATATTCACTACTATACGAAATAATTATCACACCAAAAATATTATTAGTATAATATTAGTTCATAAATAGAAAATTATTATTTCGTATGTGAATGTTTTAGCAGAACTGCATTTTGGCAGTTTTCTTTAGTCATTCCATTGTGGTAACAACCTATTTGGTACTTTTGTTTTTGCTTTGTAGACTACTAAGGTATAAGTTATGATGGGACTGGCATATCTTAAGATATAAAAGGGTCTAAATTAAATATAGATAAATAAGACATCTAATATTATTAATATAATAAATGTGCGTCAAAGCGTACGACTCTATAAACATAGTCTATGTACGCTTGTAATACAAGAGCATATCTATAAGGTGTGAGTACTTTTGCAAATTGAGTTAATCAAAAGCAACCAATTATTAGACATCATTTTGCATTGAAAAAACATACAATCAAAACTTTGACAATGTTTAATAGATATAATTAACTAGTGCGTAGTCCTGGCTTCGTCTTCAAAGAGTTTCTGAAATTGGACCAGTAGTTTTTGACTTTATTCATTACAAATGAATAAAAATACAAATCTTTCCCCGTTATAATATTAATGTAGATAGTTAACAAAGGTGTAAAGATTTTTTACCAGCTCGTTTATTGAGTATCGGTATGATATCGGCCGGCTTGCTCGCTATCGGTAGATAGTGGTGACCGCAGTAGTGTATGCGCTTCTGCTTCGGGTCATAGTATTTGAAGAACAGTACAACATCGTTCTCCTTGTCGAAGTTCGGCAGCGCAGGCAGCCCCGAGTCCGGCGGCAACATCTCCAGGAAAATGTTCCAAGGGTTTGTGTTTTCCGATATATCTGCTACAGTTTTGTGTTGGTCGTTGATGATATCCAAACAAGTCGGCCTGCAAGTCTGTAAAACGAGCAAATCTATATAATATTAAATTATGCGATACTTTCGATCCCTTTCTAAGAATAGTGTGTGCACGGATTTGTGAAGGTTCTATATGGTTACAGTTTTTATGAAAAGTGCGGAAAACTAAAATGAATATATATATTGTGAATATCAATCGCATGACTCAATCATGATCAATGAATCAATCAATTTTAAAATAATTAAGTTCAATAAAATGTTGTGAAGGTTTTTATGCCATTATTAAATGCGATATGTAGCATAATTTTTTTACTCTCTCCTCCCTCTTGTCAGCAAAAGAAAGCATGGCAATTACCTCCTTCCTATGTTAACGTAATTGTATACATTTTTAAATTTAAAATAAATCGCAGTATTACTACAAACGAGTAGAGTGAACCATAATCTATTAAATTCAAATTTGCAGAAACAAGGAAAATATATCAATAATTATTCTTAACATAATCACAATGTAGATCCCTCCCCGTCTCCCATGGCTTCAAAAATTATGTAAGCACAGACCCCGACGGCAGGGGAATCGCAGGTGCGTCGCCGGCCTTTATTGGAGGGATTAGCTCTAAGTGCAACTGCGGGAACACACCTATTGGTATTTGGCGGCAGGTTTTCAACTTGTGAGTTGTGGGTAAACCCTTATACGCATCGTGCTTGTGTGCAAGGCCAGCTAGTTATAAATATATGTGAATATAATAAGATAACCTGGTTGGAGCGTGCGCTGAACGGCCACGGGCGTAGCTGTTTCAACGGGTACTTGAAGTTGTCGGCGAGCATGTCCATGAGGTCCGCGACGGTGGCCTGCTTGCGCACGCGGAACACACGGAAGTGCGCCCGTTCCGGGTCGTACAGGTCGTTGCCCTGGTGCCCGTCGAACGCCTCCTCAAGGACCACGTTAACGTTCATGTACAGGTGCGCCTCGTTACGCTCCTTACGACGAATCTGGAAAACAATGCAACATTCACGTCAATCAAACTCCCAAGAAAAACAGTTTTTCTTTTATAGTATAACTTTTTGCGCTTTAAACATTTTTAAGTTACAAGCTTTCATTTTAAGATCAAACAATTAATTTGGATATCCAAAGATAACAAATGTTTGTTTATAGTTATAAGTTTCCACTGCTGTTAGCAGTCCCCATGATGGCTTTGATTTAATTTCTTTATTGTGACCTCCTAAAATTGATCTTAGTAAATTAGAAGAAGCATGTTAATAACCACTATTTTAATAGATCACTAGTTATTTATGAACAACAAGTTATATTTTTAAATGACTTCGTTTTATAAAGATATCATAAATACTTTATAATTTGGAATGAAAAACTCTCTCCTGTAAAAAGTGCAAATTGTCACTTATGATATTTTTCCTGAAAAGACTCTATAGGATACCATAGTTTACTTACATACCAGAAAGTAGTTAATAAATTTAATGAATGATAAACAAATGCATATCTAATTTTTTAATGCTTTATACTATAAAGCATTAAAGATTTATAGGTTAAAATAAAGTTATTGTTTTATCAGTTGAGCGTTATGGCTACAGTCTCAGCTGATGTGAAAACATGCAGTTCGATGACATATACTATTATTATTTATCTCTGTATACTATTATATATATTTATGGTTTTTATCGATAGTTTCCTTTGTTGCTCGCATGTCCTTTATTAGGATTAAATAATTTATTTCTTTATTATCAAATTGTTATTCTTAAAGTACATACAGTTTCAATTCTCTTTTCTTCAGCCAACCGCTCACTCAACTCAGTTGGTATATCTGCTTGTGTGACCTCTTGTAGAACAGTCTTTAACTGTGAATCCCTATAAATAATAAATCTATATCAATATTAAATTAGGATTAAAATAAAAGTAATAATGAAGTTAAAAAAATAAAAATAGGATTAGTGTATTCATAGAAGAATAAAATATTATAAAAGTATTTCTTTTTAATCAACATAAGTTAGTTTATCTCAAAGTTGCTTTCTTCAAGTTATTTTTACTACCAGACAACTGTAAATTTAGCCATAGAAAAAGTTTTCTCGCAGTCAGTAGTTCTCTGTAGTAATCACGTTATTCTTGAAGTAAACATTAGCATCAGATGTAGTCTATTATGTTCTGTTTAGATATGTGGACATTTTGATATAATAAAAGATATGTTACCTAATATATACAAGCATGTAAGCGTTGGTGCAATGGCGCACGGTCAACGCCATGTCCTCGTCGTGACCGCCGTAGTTGTACTCGATGGCCTCCTGCTTCGTGCATCGGGACACCACGTCGTCGTCGAACTTGCACCACTGTTTATATAATATTATTATTAAGTTATAACTAATCAACAACTATAACACTAGTATACAAACTGTTGCACTCCTTTAGGAGTATCTTCCGGAGAACTGACAAATTCACGCAACACACCCATCAGCTTTTGGACCAATGATAGTTCAGTTGATAGGGTGTTCAGATGCCGCATCAGGGGGTGTGAGTACGAATCCACCTTTTCTTTATAGTTTATAAGTTTAGCGTTATGACCATAATCTCAACTGATCTTAAGTGTCGATACGGCCCAAGTTGGTATACATGCTAAACCTATGGAGGGATTGGCTCTTAAGTGCAACCACCGGAGCATACGTATTGGTGTTTCGCAGCAGATTTTCAGCTTGAGAGGTAGCAAGCCAGGCGGGCATTAGAAAAACCCTACCACCTACCTATAATACGCTTACCTACAATATTACATACTTTTCGGTTAGCTTTACTTTTCTTTTTTCTTTCCTTCTAAAGGTCATATCGTGATGTTAAAATATCCTATAAAGTTCCTTAACAAAAGTACTGTCAAATACAAAAAAAAAAAGATCCGAAAGGTAGTTCTTGCAAATAGCATTTTTAAACATACTCTTTCTCTTTATTATATTAGCTTGAGCATCAAGTTATAGACAGCATGTTTTCCAACTCATGAAGAATATTGTTAAACCTTCAGGTAATGTTTTTTTTTCATCTTCATTAGATAACATTAATGATTGAGTTTTATGCGGGTTCTTGATCTGTCATGTTGTAATTTTTTTTATATTTATTATTTAGTCATATATACATACTTACTACAGTTATATATATAGTTATTTAGCCGTATATTGTGTAATATAAGTGACATTTCACGTGATGTAATGTAGCTGAAGAGCATAAGTGAAGTGAATTATGAATAATCATTGGGAACATGATATATTAGTTACCACGAAAAACTGCCAAGAGAGCTTCAACAAGAGAGTCACCATCTTGTTGAAAATAGTTTCTTCTACTCAAAATACCGAAATCTTATCACTCGAAAATAGCATTAATAGTTTCTAAAGAGGACTGAGTTGCTAAGAACTAAAAAGATGTATTTTCTGTACCCGTGACAACGTGTATGCAAAACTTCATGGTGATAGCAGTTAATCATTGCATCAGTCATGTGTGCTATTACATATTTCTCACTTAACGTTACTTTTATGTTTCCTTAACTTTTAAAATTCGTAGCCTGATGTTAAAACTATAAACTAGCCTATAAACCTAATATATATAGTAGCCTATAAACGGGCTTCCAAGTTTAATCATAGACAGCTTTTATCCACCTCATGAAAAATAATATAAATCTTCAGGTAATATTTTTTTCATCTTCATTAGATAAAATGAATGATTAAAAGTAAAATGATAAAATGTCACCTTAGTAAAAAAAATTGTCCACTGATTTCAACTTGTTAATTCAATTATCTGCGCTCATTGATACAAATAACAAAGGTATTTACCTTCCCATCGCCTCTAGGGTTAATGAAAACAACATAATGCCCTCCATGATTGTCGCCCGAGTGTACCAGCACAGCATGCAGCGTGTAGTCAGCCGGTGTTTCTGGCTTCTCCTGCAGATACGCGTCTAAGTTGATGTGTTCATAAAATTCAAATCTATCAAAGGAAAAATATAGATATAAGCACAACAATGAAATGCGATAAAGGAAAATGTGGCACACATATGAAGAAACTCTGTCATCTCATGCTATACTCAAGATCAAGTAAATTGCGTGATTAATGAAATCTCGCGTATTTTACAAATGCTATATTAATAAAGACAAATATGAGTTTGCAAAAAAAGATTATGACCAGTATTTATGAATTACTGCCTGAAAACTAGAGGAGACAATATGGGGACGTGGGGATCTTGTCATATACTACGGAAAGGGGGGAGAGAGTAAAAAATGAAAAATTTAGTTATATGCCAACAGTAAATTTATAAACAATAAAAAAAATATAAAGCGAAACTAAGTTAAATACTGAATTTGATGTTAGCCAATAATTAAAAAATAATGATTTGCTTAACTTTTTATCTATAGTTAATCAATGTCATTATAAAACATTTGTCCATACCTGTCATTGAATTTCACGGAGCTATCTGTGATTGGATCATATTGAAACCGCATTAGGTGTAGATGCAAAACGGGAGGGAACGTCGCAAAGATCACTCCCTTTTCTGCCTCCTGAAGACCGTGTTCACCCGCGTCGTACTTGTTCTCACCGTCTAGTGTTTCTGTGCTTATGTAGTCTTTGAAGGATTCATCAACTGTAATTAAAAAATTCATCTATCTTGTAATTATTGCACATACTACAAACCCTTTAATAGTAGAATGTTTGCCTTAAGTTATAAAAATCTACATATATAAAAATTAATCGCCGAAATGTATGTACTCCGCATAACGTCCAAACTTTTATTCAATAACCAAAGAAAAAAGTTTTTGCGTTGTAGCGAGAATAAAAAACATCGATTTTAGGTGATATGAAGTTCACCGGGTTATCTAGGTAATATATACAACTCAAAAGTCATTTTCTTACATATGTTTGTAATCAAAAAACATACTAGGTAACCTGCCAGACACTGTCCTATCCTTTCCAATCTATATTAATATTATATAACGAAAAAGTTTATTTGTTTAAAACTTAGGAATTACCAGTCAGACTAAAAATATTTTTGTATTTGATAAAGTAATCATTAAGGAAGGCTTTAGGCTATTTAACATCACGCGACCACCAATAGAAGCAAAGCAGTATTGAAAAAGTAATAAAAACGGACAAAAAATATTTAATAATTTTAATAACAGCTAGTATCTAATAAATCGATCACAATATTACCTTTCCCATTAAAGAACAGCATAAAAAGATTCTTCATGAAAAAGATACACATGTGTTTGAATTGTCCATGGTGATCAGTGTTGGAAATTTAATGTTATATGTCCAATCCCCAATGGGTCATTGCGTTTTAGGGTTCTATAAGATTAGTTATCAAATTTGACCAAAATATGGTCCAGTAGTTTTATACTATTAGCCATACAGTAATACAGAGATATTAAAAAACATACTTTTTGCCTCTTACTTGTGAATCTTTTTAAGTGACATTATTGCAATTATGTACACACATATGCTGCGATTTTAAATGTTATGTTCTAATCGGTTTGGAGTGACTGGACCATTTTTGTTAAATGCGTATTATAATAAATGCTATTTAAATTATGGTACTCACTGTTTTTCTTTCCTTTTATATTTAATTGAATATCGTAAAATGTTTCCACACGTGTACTCGACACATTAACATTTTTGCACTTAATATAAGATGTCATTTTTCCCTCAAATAACCGTGGCACTGTACCCTCCACGCAGGTTCCTTTCATCTTACTTTCCAGTTTATCAAGCAGCACCTACAATTAAATTTATAATTTAATAAATAGAGAATTTTTACAATGGTACATTTATACCATACAAAATATTTTATTTACGTCTTCTAATAAAGATGACGATGTGACTCTAGATGGTATCATATGCAAAACCTACTGGGGAAATTACTCTCAAATGTAACTGTTTGGACACATCTATAGACAATTAACAACAGATTATCAAGTCAATACGTTAACAACATAATATATTTTCATCACAATATATTGTTTCAACAAACACTCAAAATCATTGCAATATTTCGAATGCATGTCAACCAACGCTGTGTCTACTATCACTACGCCATAAATTAATTATTAAACGTATTTTCAAATACTAGTATAACAAATAATTAGATATTGTTTTACTGTCAACACAGCAGTTCAATTCAAATTTTATCATTACGCATTCAAACTGATCTACTAAAGCAAAAATATTAGTAGCCTATAAAATAAAGTTAGAGAGTAAAAAACAAAAGCAGTTATTGAATCACATTATGAAATAAATTTTAGACTTTTGTCTATCAAGTTCTATACATATGGAACCCACAGTATTGTAAATAGAGAAATCACATTAATCCTTATATGTGTTGACAAATAAAACATCTCAAGCCAAATCTTACCCTCAAGAATTCTTGGACATCATGCTGCATGAAAGAATCGAGTGTCTCCCAGCCAAAACTTTTAGTAAGCTTCTTAGTGCCAACAGGTTTATCAGAAAACTGAAGTTCATAGAATACTCTTTGCAGTGCCAGTGCTACAGATCTGAAGGAAAGTCATTATCATATACAACTATAAAGTAGTGAGTTATAAGGTTAATTATTTATATAATGATATACCTCGTACTATCATCCGATTCTGTGGGCATCTTGTATACTGCCTTGCGCAATTGATTTGTGAAATACAGCGTTTGCAGCAAAGAATTCATGTAACAAGTAGCACCTTGATTTTTTAAACCTAAAAAAAAAGAACTAAATTATCAAATTTCTTTTCATACGAGGTTAGAAAACAAGTCATCAATTTATGAACAATATTTCTAGCTTTTCCATATTATATATTTTTAATGTAACTAAATGTATGTCTCAAAATTATAATTATACATGTAGTCAAAAGAACATCTATATCCTTACTATTCTTTCCTTACTAATAATATAAATACAAAAGTGACATTGTTTGTTTGTTTGTTACGCTTTCACACGTAAACCACTAAAGCAATTTTCATGAAATACAGATTATTTGGTATAGAGAAAATTTGGTATAAATATAAATGGGAACCTGGAGAAAGTTATAAGCTACTTTTTCTAGCGAAAAGTTATTGGAAGTGGGGTAAAGAGAGGGATAAACCTTGTATGAAACTTTTTAGAGTGTCATCTGATTTGTTTGACAAATCAATACTACCGCGAGCAAAGCTGCAGGGAAAAGCTAGTAAATATTATAAAGCGTAAAAGTTTATTTGTTTGAACACGTTAATTTTAGGAACTACCATTCGGATTTCAAAGAAACATTTTTGTATATGATAGATAGCACAATCATTGAGGAAGGCTCTAGGCTATGTAACATCACACTACAACCAATAGGAGCGGAGCTGTATTGAAAAAGTTACAAAAACAGGTAAAATAGATTAAATAATACTTTTTAGTTCTACACGATCGAAGTCAAACTAGTTTTTTTAATCGATAAATAATAATTTTAGGACTTGCCGACATATCCAGTATGTTTTTTAGAATCCCAAGACACGCCGTGTGGCGCTTCAGCTGTAACGTGCACCTCAAGGATAATCGAGTCGTCCTTTATAAAACCTTTCTCAGGGTCTGACACGTCATTCCACGCCATAAAGTGCGAGAAACCCCAATCGTTTTCTTTACTGGAAGAACAACACCAAAAATATATTACAAATTTGCTTATTACTTGGAAGTGATCTAGTAGACCCAATTTTGTTTTCTGTATTTATCTACCGATTTTCTTTCTTTTTTTTTTTTGTTTATTAGTTACTGACGAGCTCCAGTGCTAATGCTCATCAGTGCTTTAGTGTTATCTATAAAAAAATATATATTTATTTTTTATATATATTATATTTTATAGCATCATAAAGTTTTTCTTATATCTAGCGTGAAAACACTAAATATCTGTAAGCACAAATATTTACTATTTCTGAATTTATGACTACATAATTATTCATGGAAATAAAGTAGCCTTAAAAAATAGTAATATAAACAAAGCTCAACATGAATATATATAAAAAGGCACAACTATATATTGAGTAATATATTTAAAGAATTCTAATTTTATTTAAAATTGTCACAACCAATAATCATCAAATAACACAAATCAGTAGCTAATTTTCTTAAAATGTGTTTACCTGTAGAATAAATGTTGAATCTTCCTAAAAAAGGGTTCCACATCAGGCTTCTGGGGGATAAGCCTTAGCTCAGCCATGGCGTAACAAGACCAACTAGATGATTCACTTTCTCCGTTACACTGGAGGAAGAAACCTAAAGACTTCTGCTGTTGCCTATCCGGAGAGGGAGCTTGACGCGGCATTGCCATAATCTTCCAAGGTAAATTGCGAACGTAACATGGCGGCGAGAGTACAGAGTCCTTCATGCTCCTGAAGTTATGAACCGTGAAACGGAACGTCGCTTCGGAGCGCGCCTCATCGTCTTCCATTTCTGCATCGAGACAGGCAAGCTGCAAGAAAATGGACAATAAAGCTATAATGTATATAATAAAAGCGATGATGACTCAGTAGTGTGTACGTACGCCGCGTCCGTGGACGTGAGTTCGAATGCATCTGCAGTGAGCCTAAGCTTTCGGTGAAGGAAAACATCGTGATGAAACCATAACATGGTGGTAGTGTTTTTTCTAATGCCCAACTGGCTAGCTACTACAATCATCACATTACAAATCAAATGAGCATTAAAGAGATCGTAAACCGACATCATTATGCCGAAAATTCTCCACTTTACCAAAAAATTCTGGTATGACATATGCTGATACATTTCTATTTATTTTAAAGAAAAATATTACAACTTTGTGTCATCAGTCTACTTACTGGGTGATATATGTATCAGACTAGATTGCAACTCCCATATCCCAGCCCCTCCATAGTCTGATCCACAAGTTCAAAAACGTAAAAAATAGAAATAAAGCTCCTAAAAATATGAGCGGTAGCTCATTGGATTCAGAATAACCAGTAGAAGAAGGATTTGAATGATTTTAACGCATGTATAAAAATGCGATAAATACTGTTGAGTGTTGAGATGTGTCGTCGATTTAGTGCATAGAATGTCATCCCATATATTTTTTTGTTTTCTCTTTATGCTAACGATTGTAGACAATGATAAACTTGCTAAAGGGCATACTGGCTGATTTAAGTATATCATGTCCCGAAATCATTCAGTGCATTTTCAATAATCAAGCAGGGTGGCAAGAATCTGTACCTGATTGAGATGTGGCTAGTGATATACCAGTCAAAATAGTTCTCTATCAGTAAGTCCAGTATTAGGTAGAGTCAGTAGTGTATATGCAGCTTTTTTTTATACTAATGGTTTAGTGTTATGGCCATGATCTCACCTGATCTTAAGTGACGATATGGCCCAAGTTGGTAGATACGCTAAGCCTGTGGAGGAACTGGCTCTCAAGCGCAGCTGCCGAAACACACCTATTGGTATTTGCCGGCAGGTTTTACAACTCGAGGGTGGTAGCTAGACTGGCGGGCATTAGAAAAAGCACTACCACCATGCTATGGTTTCCTCACGATTTTTTCCTTCACCGAAAGCTCAAGCTCATTGTCGTACACACGACCACTGAGCTATCATAGCTTCAGAAGATTGCTTCAGTTGGAGATAAACATGTAGGCCAGCATATTTAAATTCTACTTACTGCATTGCATTGATTATCATGTGCACACTATAAGTCATAATACTGTTATATTACTTTGCTGACGTAAGAAATAAACAGAAAAACTGTATTTTGAGACTTTGAGAAGGCATATGAGCCAAATGATATACAATACATCTATTGATACAATGATGTCATTGACACTTCAAGAGTATACTATCCATTAGCTAATTGACATCTTGATAACAGTAAATTTATCATAGGGTAATTTTTAAGGCTTTGCAAATATTGTATTGAAATGCTTTAATAATATACACTCATGCAAAATACAAAAATAATCACCTTACTAAACTGGTTTAAGTAAAATGTTTAGTGTTAAATACAACAATAAGTAATCAATCATTACAAATGAAGAATAATTTTGTCTATACATGTACCAGTACCATTAGTTATTACATCAATCTTTTTCAATAACTATCATTAGCAAATTCAATAACCTATAGACACTTGTAATATCAAAGGTATCATGAGAAGATTACAAAACTTGGACCTCATATTCCACAATAAGCACAAAAAAAACTTGACTACAATCTACAGTAGGATAGCTGTCTTTGTAGAAGCAGCATAAGAATAATTCCTTTTTACTTATTAATGTGGTGTTTAACATCCTGTTCTTTACAGACTTCTCATCGCTCATCGCAATATGCAAACTCATTGCAGGAAGCGATGATAGCTCAGTGGTACAGACACAGCTGCAAGGGACATGAATTTGAATCTACCTGCAATGAGCTCTCTGTGAAGGAAAACATTGTAAGGAAACCATAGCATGGTGGTAGGGTTTTTTTCTAATGCAGGCCTGGTTAGCTACCATCCTCAAGTTACAAATCTGCTACCAAATACCAATAGATGTGTTCCAGCAGTTGCACTTGAGAGCCTGTCCCTCCACAGGATTAGCATGTCTACTAACTTTGGGCCATATCATCACTTAATAAAAGATGAGATTATAGCTATAATGCTAAAACTTTACCTATAAAAAAAAACATGACCTGGGGGCTCAGGCCAAGGCGAGAAGGACATGTGGTAACTCATTGGGTGCTAATCACCTGACACTGGCCACTAAAATGAACTAGAGTGTCACTTCAAACTCCGGTGTTGCCCGAGACCAGGGACACCATACTTCTAGTGTGACAGCAACCACTGGTTTCAGGCAAAAAGAGGGCATATACAATCCTTATGTTGTATTTTTAGATGATATTTCATTTATCTCACATTTCTTGAGTTCTGAATGCTCCTCTTGTACCCTTACAATATATTGCAACAGAAAGTAGATAAGTGTATTTTTTACCTTGTTAATAAAAACAAAACTAGCTATATTTCACCAATAGTGTTTTTTTTTTCACAGAAGAGTGTAGAAGAGGTAGAAGAGAAGAGTGTAGAAGAAGTGTGTAGTGTGTTTGTGTGAAGAGATTTTATGTACCTTTATTTGTACTCTTATTGTTCAATCTCTTAATTTTCAATAAACAAAATTTAAATACAAAAGTTCGTATTTACATAACAGAAAAGCACAAGACACAAGCTGTTTTTAGCTGCAGTAATGTTCTCTTCTCTAATAGAATTTTGACACTTATGCTGATAGAATTTACTTGATATGGATAGTAAATTCACAAAGCATTACCGGCATTTCTGAAGATGTGGTTTCTTGAGTTTTCATAACTTCACCCATAACAACTTCTCCATTGGATCCTTTCATTAGATCATCATCCCATGTCTTGTCTGTAACGGTGTATACAGTCTCCACTGAAAATAAGTATAAAACAGATTATTCATGATGTAACTCCGCAAACTTTGTGGAAACTGTATCTAAATGTTCATAGAACAAACAAACACAAAGGTTAGCATTTTTAATGCAAGAGTTGTTAAGTAATTCAGTTTATGAGTAAAATAAATGTTATTAGTATACTTTTCATTATTAATACAAAATGCATGTAACTTACTGCATCCAAAAGTTTAAAAAATCTTATATTAAGTTATTTATTAAAATGTAACTAATATTATTTCTATTTTTATTGTACATTTATTCCTATAATTATAATCTGACAATTCATGTCAATAATACTCTAGTCATAAACAAAATAAAATAAAATCATATAATAAATGTACTATGCAATCAGTTTGAATATAGAATGTATACTCCTTTAAAAAGTCATTACAATATTTTAATACCACTCAAAAGTTTGAATTTATAGTAATCAACATAATATTAGTATAGTATGTAAATTACTTTAGTAAATGTAGAAAGCTTCTTTCTGTAACAAAATGTAGTCCATTAATCAGAAGAGCATTCGTAGTAACTATGTTTATTTATTGTTACTATGTATTATTATAAAAAAAACTAAGTTTTTACTAATCGCACTGTACATTAAATTAATTACCTAATTTGTTGTTAATCATTAACTTATGAAATCATGTTTTATGAAACACAGAAATTGCAAACAATTATAAACTTAATTGAAAAAGAATGGGTGTAATTAAAAAACAGCCTTAATATGAAGGCGTATTAAATAAATGGACTAAATTACTAAAATCAGAGAAATAGGAAATGAATAAAAGCATAAATTTAAGTTTACAAAATATATAAATAATATAAAATTTAATAGAGGTCACAAAAGTGTTCATTGTGATTAGCATTACAAAATTATTGTACAACAACTTTTTGCAATAATTCAGAATTTTACACAACATTATAACTGATAAAGGAATCATGTATAATAGTACTTACTTTGATAGTTAAGGGAATAAATTATGTAAATTGCTTTGAAAATGTAACTCTATCTATCTTCACTTTAAAGCTTTGAACTAAAGTATTTTCTTAGTAACCATCAGTGAAAGAAATTTACCAAAATTCAAGATGTTTTAAAAATTACTTTATAGACCTTGTTTAAGTATCTCTAAAGGTTTGGTTTTTCATTCATTTCAATTCTTTTTTTTTTAATATGCATGCATGTATGTTGAGTTACATTTTTGCATTTTACTTATGCAATTTAATTTAAAACTAGTTATGTTGTTATGTATTACATGCATACAAGTATATAAATTGTGACACTGACACATCAATCAAATTAAGTAAAAACTAATTAAACTTAGTAAACCACAAAAACTGTTTCACACATCATATTTTGAAGTTTATATTTGGAACATTTAATTACTAATACCCAAACAAGCTATTTAGAAGTAAAGGTATTCATTATTTTAACTCAACTAAATAATAAAATGTAAACTAATGGCCAAAAACATTTATATTGTCACACCAATCACATAAATGACATACATTTCAGTTAATAGTTGATTGTGCTTGGTAAACAAAATTTTCAACATAAAAACATAACTTGAAAATGATGTGTGTAGCATAATTTAAATTTGAAATTATATGAATGTATGATATTGTACTGACATCATAAAATCCACACACCTTTAGAACAAAGTTTTCTATAATTAGAATCCAACATTACAACTTGCACTTTTAGAACAAAGAAAGTTTGCTGTAGATTGGGAGTAATCCATGACATAATCATTATCACTTAATATGAATATTTCCATGTATATATTAAATTTGTTGTATATAGAGTAATATAAACAAAATTATCACTGTGCTAAATATGGACATAAGTATTTTTGAGGTTAACTAGCAATACAGACATCCAGTTACTAATTGACACAACACTGATTGATATCACTTAGCTACACACATTAACAATAAAGTTTTAATAAATATTGGACACACAGGTTGAGACAGATATAGGATAATCAATGATGTCACTCACCATCTTGTGTTTCCATCTCCTCAACTTGGTCCACATTAGAGTCGTGCTGCTGCCTGTCCGGAGCAGGCGTGTGATTCATGTTAGCCGGGCGCGCCACGGGGGACTCTCGCCCACAACTCTTCGATATTTCCTAAAAAACGGCGCACTTTAGCAAGAATCTTTCAGGTTTATACAACGTAACCTCGGCTTCGACCTTCGAAAACTCCACTTCACTCACGTACCTTTAACGCCAGGGGCTTACTCCCTTTGCACTTGCCGAAAATCCGTTGAACGAACTTCAGCGAACCTTTCTCATCGACTCGATTACCCTGCGTGTTAGGGATTTTGTTCTTCTTTAACAATAGGGAATTAATTTTTGAAGGGTGTTTACTGGCGGTGCAGCCGATCTCTGTAATTTTCAACACAAGGGGCTGACAGTCGCCAGGTACGCTAATAGCACATTCCTAATCTTATAATCATTGCCAGAATTGCCGTGTCACTTTGTTGTTTGTGGAAAGAAGTCCTACAATCACTATATCTAGGTAATAAGTTACTTTCGCAAAAATAAACAAAATGGTGGATGATAATTTTAATTTCGGACTAAGATGTGTGGCCCGGTTTGATCGACGAATACACCATTTTATCATTCTCTCACATTTGCTCACATTCACCCTAGTGATGTTATACAATGACAATTTACGGTTTTTAATGAAAATATCGATATTGAATAGTAGTAATTTTCATAGCATTTAGTATTTTCTCATATTGGGCATAGATTCCTTTTTTCTATATTAACTTTTATAATCATCATATCACGCCAGATTTCTGGAACTAGCCCAAAATGGTTCATTGGTTTTTTTTTTGTTATAGTAGCAATATCATAATCTTTTACTGATCGTTTTAGACCTCAAATTTCCTATTAATATGTTCCATAAGACATGATAAATATATTCCTCCCAATAAACATTTTCGTCAACATTAACTTTACTATTACCTTTCCAATGTTCTCTCAAAGGTAAACATGTAACTTGATCATTAATAGCCAGGTTTAATAAATCATATCAAAATTTTATAAATCATAATATTTCGAACCCACTGAAATAAACTACGCTATCCTATAAAAGTCATTATTATATAAGAGGGACTTAGCGTAAAGTATATGCTTTTAGTTTTTTCATATAATTTATTTTATACTGAGCATTCTTAAGCATTAAAAATAGAAACTAACTCGCACTCAATCCTAATGTAGAACTGTCGATCTGCGTGGGCGTATGATAATGGTGATCGACGTAACATCACTTCTGTTTATTAATATGTTGGCTTTACATTTCAGTTACTCTAGAAATTTAAAAAGCGGAGAATCCTCAATAAAACCTTTAATCTAGTGATCGTGTGATCTTGTATTGTTTCTAAAGTAAACTGATTATAAGTTTAATATTTGATCGCAATGAGCGATCGTAAGTGTTAATGTGGTTAAAGGCGGTAAAAGAAGCTGACTTTTAAGTGCGATCATATAAAACCACACATAGGTACTTGGCTACTGATTTATAATAAGAAACTACCATTGCACTATTATTATTTCTTTATTTTATCAGACGCGCATCTGCCATACTGACCTTGTTAAACTTAACCTATGTTAGTAATAAATATTATTTCTACGCCTATCGGAAAGTTGTATAGGTGCACACATTTTTTTTAGTTCCATCCAGTCACGAGAAAACATACTGTCTGGTCTATTTGACAATTCATTCAAGATTTCTTCTAGTCTTTGGCAGGGATAACTACCACCCTTAAGTTTAAAAACTGCCCCAAATGCCTATGGGTTTGTTTCGCCGGTTGCACTTGAGATCTAATCCCTTGACTAGGATTAGCGTGTCCACTATCTTGAGTCATATCATGATTTATCATCAGGTGAAATTGTAACCATAACGCTAAATCTTATCTATAAAAAAATCTGGAAAATAAAACTAAAACTGAATTCAATATTATTATACACAATTGAACTGAACAATTTATAACAAATTAATTATTTAATTAAATTTCTTTATTTATTGAACTTGGTAACTCTGATCTAGAAATTAAAGATGGCGATTCTTTCTAAAGAAAAATAATATGTGTATTGATTCGTTAAATATCAATTACTCCCAAAATCGATATTATCTATTCGTTTTTTGTGCTTATATAAAACCAATCACAGAAAACAAACGGAACACCACAAAATTGATTTTATCATTATATATATATGAAAAAGCATCATTTATATACATGTTTAAGTAAAACATACAAAATATTGTAAATACTGTTTTATGCAAATAGATATGCAATGCATGGTGGTAGGATTTTTTCTAATGCCCGCCTGGCGAGCTACTACCCTAAAGCTAAACATTTGCCAACAAATACCAATAGGTGCTTTCTGGTAGTTGCATTTAAGATCCAGTCCCTCCAATAAAGGCCGGCAACGCACCTACAATTCACTTGGTGTTGCGGGTGTATATGGGCTGCAGTAATCACTAATCTTCAGGTGACACGCTTGCTCGTTTGCCCCCTCTTACATAAAAAAAAAAAAAATCAATCATCTATTTTTGCGGGTGAAATATCAATTCACTAGATCGCTTCAGAGTTGTGAATTGCTTTAAAAAATCAATCTTTTTGCCCCTAAAAAGTCGTTTCTTCAAGTAAACGATTTCACATCGGCATCCCTACTACAAATAGAATGGGTTTATGTGTAGAGCATAGATAATACAGTGAGAGTTTGTAAACATGTATAAACATGAATTTGTCCAATATTAATATTTCTCGATAAGATGTCAAAAATGTTTCCTGTGAACCATAAAACCATATTTGTACTCGACCATACACCATACTTTGGTATTTCTTCAGATAATCCAATAGATTTTGATGTAACTAAAAGCCGGGGTGCAGGCTATGTCCCTTTACCACCTATTTGCAAATCTCTCTGGACTTGTAGTGTTGAGGCAGCAGTTGAATATTGCCGCATTGTATGGGACTTATTTCCGGAAGGTAAACTGGTAAGCGTTTCATTATATTGTTAGAATAGGTATCAAAATTTGTAGGACTTCCATTGCGCTATTCAATGTCTATGTACGCATAAGTTACGTGTTGAACTTCGTAATTTATTACTCAATAATATTTCTTAGAGTTATTAAATACTCAGTAACTAATAATTATGTTAATACGTTTCTAATATATATTTCCACAGCAGCTACAAAAGTATACCAGTTGTTATACTGACTTACTAATACTATAAGCAAATATTCAAAAATGATAAATACACAATAATAGGTATACTGTTATAACATTATTTATAATGATGGCACATTATATTAAATAACTTTAATTAATAATTAAGAAAAATGTATATTATAGTAATAAAAAGGTTTAATATCATAATGTAATAATATTTAACTTAAACATAAGGCTGATAAACATGCTCATCAGAACAAAACTACATGTGATTAATAATGTACTTCCATTCTTTTTGATTTGTTTGGTAGAAGTGATGATAGCTCATTTGGTAGTGTGTATGGACACCATGTCAGTTGCTGTGAATTTGAATTGACCTGTAATAAGTTTGAGCTTTCATTGAAGTTAAATATTGTGATGAAACCATAGCATGGTGGTAGGGCTTTTCTAATGCCCACCTGGCTAGCTACCACCCTGAATTTAGAATTCTGCTGCCAAATACTTATAGGTATGTTCCGGTAGTTACACTTGAGAGACAGCCCCAGGCTTAGTGCTTACCCTCCTGGGCCACATCATCATGTAACTTAGATGGTATAGGTAAGATATCTATAGAGATCTATAAGCATAAGTAGCTGCTGAGATTTCAAAGTGCTTAAATTGTTTTATTTATCAAATAAAATATTAATTTTATTTATTTGATTGTTTTGGTTACATAGTTATAAATAAGATAATTATTTTAATAAATTAATTTTTCTATAACTATAGTTTTATTGACTTATATAACTTTATTAAACACATCTACTACATTTCAGGTTAGATTTGTGGTAAGTGATTCTGCTGCACACATTCTGAATACATGGGCTTCTTCACAACAAAATTTAACACATGTTAGTACACTTTTCATTTTTGTATTAAATTGACCAATTTCTATATAAATTAAATAATAATAAAAATCATTATTTAGTTATAAAATGTAATCTCATTGTTTTTAATTTTTGTATGATAATAAAGTGAGTATTTTTGAACCTTTAACTGAGCACTAATTTGTAAGTGCTCAGATAAAAAAAAATGAATTTAGGTGTACTCTGTCTTGATATATTACATATTAAGACAGAGTATATTTAATTAAACAATATATTGTATAGCAATAATAGTTTTATTTTTATGAAATAGGGGGTAACCAAACTAGTGTGTCACCTGATGGTAAGTGATCACCGCCGCCCATGAACACCCATAACATCAGGGAATCACAGGAGCATTGCTGGCCTTTCATTGGATGGACTGGCTCTCAAGTACAACTGCCGGAACACACCTATTGGTATTTGGCAGCAGATTTTCAACTTCAGGGTGGTTGCTAGCCAGGTGGGTATTAGAAAAAGCCCTACAGCTATGCTATGGTTTCCTCACGATGTTTTACTTCACCGAAAGATCAAGCTCATTGTAGGTGTTTGGATTCAAACTCAGGTTCCATGACACGGTGTTCCTACAAACTACCAGCTATCAAAAAGTTATTACTGCTTTATGTTAACTATGTATAAACATTTAATTTTGTTAATAGAGTAGATACTATAATGGCCAAAAAATTTGTGACACTGTAACACAATGTACGTACTGTTTCATATATGGATAGTGAAATATTTGAGAAATTAAATTAAAATTATTTGTTTTATAGATACTCAATGGATTGTGTTTGGTGGGGCCAGTTCGCCGTGGTGCGGGTGGTGATGTTGTTGGGCTATGTGCTGCAATAGAATCTTTAGGTGAACCATCACCCATACAAGCTACAGGACCGGCATCTGAAAGGCTCTTCCAGAATCGGTACATATGTTTTAATTAAATATCTATATTATAAGGAGGAAAAGTTTTTTCTATGAACACGCTAATCTTAGGGGTAAGTTGGATTTTCAAAATTCTTTTGGGCAGGGTGAGAAACACGAGTTGTGAAGGTTAACATTGAAACGTGTCAGAAAGGGGTCCCTTAAACCTACATCTGTCACAAGTGTCAGGAACTGCTAAGAATTTCCCTCTCTACCACACAATGAATGTGAATCCATGGATAGCAAAGAAGTTTGTCTCTTTAATAGAGCAAAAATTGCGAAAGGTTCTAGGATATTTTAATGTCACCGTAACCAACAATAGGAACAAAGCTGTATTGCAAAAAGTTATAAAAATGGGCAAAATATTATTCTATTTTCAGACAAGCTCCCTAATATGTCAAATTTTTTTACTTTGATTGGTTTATCTTGTTGTCCATACCATATCTTCTCTCCATGTAATGATAACTTTTTTCGGTACTCTATAAGTTTCACTCAAAGGCCACAATCTTACCTGACGTTAAGTAACAATGTGTTTCGAGATGGTGGACACTCTAAATCTAGTGGACAAACTGGTTATCAAGTGCAATTGACAGGTTTTGAACTTTAAAGTAGTAAACCAGATGGCCATTTGTAAAATGTGGAGAAATTCGTTTACGCATAACCTCTTAGTCCAAGGAGATTGAGAGGGTTATTGGGAACTCGCCCGGTGCTAACCACTGGAAATGCTCTCTACAACCCCACAGCTCTCTGTCGCCCTGCTGTTATGGTATGGATTCATGACAATGCTTTTCTTCTGTTTTTATTGTTTTTGAGTGTATGTGTTTAGATATCAGTCCCATTACACATGGTTATACAAGTCTTTAATTTATTTTTGAGTCCTATACATATAATAACCATGAAATAAATAAATTTCAGGGGCCGAATAATCTGTATAACAAGTGCCAGAGATGATGACTCTATCCGGAGTTTAGCTGAAATAGCTCTCAATACTTTGATTCAGCAAAACAAAAAGGCTTCAGTAACCCAACCAGCACCAAGCACAGAAGAAAACAACACGCCGTATGTAAAATTTTATCTCTTAATAATTGCAATCATAAATTAAATCATGAATGTTGAAATGTTACGGAAGATTCTATTGTGCCTTCATATTTTTTTTCGATTTGCTGTTGTATAGATTGAATGTCATTTGTTTTCTAGCCGTTCTATTTAGGCCTGCTAAAAAAAAAACACGTAAAAGCATAATTGGCGGTTAACAGCTACTATAATATAAATAATAATTTCAGATTATTGATAGTGAATTACTGTCATTTGGTCATAATCAACGTGACCCCTGAAAAGGCCGAAACCAGAGTAAATAATCAACAATTAACTGAGGTAATTATAAAACAGTAGACCAACATCAAAAACGGTAATAGATAGAACGAGTATATTGTAGAAGAAAACGTTTAATTGTTTTTTTTTAGTACAAAAATATACTGTACATGTAATACAATGGAAATTATTGTTTGCTAAATGTGACCGTGACTTCGTTAGCGTGTTTCAAAATTTTTTTGTTAACCCTTCTATAATATATTATTTCTATATTAAAGATCTTTTTTTATACGTAAGATCTGCTGAGTAAACAAGGCATTGGAAACAATCGCAGTTATAATATTCTTCAAGTAAAAAATGCAGGCTTATTGTTTGTTATTTTTTAAATTAGAAGGTTGAAAGTTAAAAGGAAATATTACATTATTCGTTTTCATAATTTTCGAATAAATTAAATTAAATCAAAAATAAAGTTTAGATTAATTATTAATCGGTTCGATAAATGAAGGTAACGAACATTCACAGTTATAATATTTGTCAAGGAAAAAAATTACCGTTTAGTGTTTGTTATATTTAAAACTAGCCGTGTCCGCGAATCCGTTCGCGTGGATCGTGGATTAAAATTTTATTTAATCATTTGCATAAAAAAATAATTATATAGCCTATGTTACTCAGGGCTAATGTAGTATTCTAATGGTAAAAAAAAATTGAAATCGATCCAGTAGTTCTTGAGTTTATTTGTTACAAACAAAAATACAAATCTTTTCTCTTTATAATATTAGTATAGATAGATGGTTAAAAGATAATATTACATTATTTCGGTTTAAAAAATTTCTAATAAGGTTTAGTTTCAATATTATTTTTTATGTACCAGATGGGTGGCGGTTTGATGGGCGTTGAAGTCATAGTGTCTCGCGCCAGTGCCTTGGCTAATCTATTAGGTCAGCTAGTTTTGCCGCATTACGGTATGGCTATTACTACCGTCACTGGAATTCCTATGAAGGTAAGTAGTTTTTAAAATACTTCTGAAATTATAAATTACGTGAGTGACATGACGTGACGTGGACGTGAGTTCGAAACCCTGCAATAAGTTTGAGTTTTCAGTGATGAAAGATATCGTGATGAAACCATAACATGATGGTAGAGCTAATGCAAAACTGGATAGTTACCACCCTAAACCTTAAAAATCTGCCACAAAATGCCTATAGGTGTGTACCGGCAATTGCACTTGAGAGCCAATTTCCACTAAGTTTAGCGAGTCCCACCAACTTAGGCCACATCTTTACGTAACACCAGGTGAGATTGTGGACATAACGCTAAAATATAAAAGCAAATAATATAGTCACTCGAAAGTGATTAAATTGTGCGTTATGATAGGTACAGTGCTATTCACAACTGTGTCAATTACCAAGAAATCAACAAATAATCACTGGTTTCCACTTGATACTGTTATTCCAGGTTGCGTAAATAGAAACTGTATATATATATATATTTTTATAGTTAAAGCTTAGCGTTCCGGCCATAATCTCACCTGATCTTAAGTGACGATACGGCCCAAGTTGGTAGACACACTAAATCTGTGGAGGAACTGGCTCTCAAGTGCAACTGCCGGAACACTCCTATTGGTATTTGGCGGCAGATTTTCAACTTGAGGGTGGTAGCTAGCCAGGCGAGCATCAGAAAAAGCCCTACCACCATGCACCTCATTTACATCCACCGAAATGGGAAGTTAGTGAATCATGTAAAAAACGGATTTTTAACTGCATGTATGGTATTCGTGATCGAATAAGAATTTACTGCCCAAACACCCTACAATTGAATAATTATAATGGCCTGGATATCAACTTTGATGTTATTTATTTTTGTTATTGTCTCCCTAAGTATAGTTTCAACTATATTATTAATATATTTTTTTTGTTCTTAGGAAGAACAAAACGCGAGTTCGAGTGCTAACTATGACGTGGAAATCATACATTCAGCAGAGGCGCACGCGGGCTTGAGAGCGGGGCAAACGCCTGCAGAAGCTGCGGAATCAGTTAGTGACCATTTTTAAATAATAACTTTATGGAGGCCATACCTTTAAGTCTCATAGTTACGTAAATTGGTAATTAAACCATGTCCATATACAAGATTTTTTTCGAAAGAACATTCTTTATTAGCCCTGGAGACTTTCACAGCTTCACCGAACTTTTAGGATGATACCGGACAAAGGTGCTAATAAGTGGCCGGACCTCGGCTTGAGTTGTTGCCGTCAGAGAAAACAAACGCGGAATACGTTGATCTTAAATCAAATAAAAAAATCTTTACTCAATTTAGGCCCTAAGAAGGCACTTATGAACGTCAAAGCTACCACCGGTTCTGAATGTAAAGCATTCATTGAGAAGAACCGGCAAGGAACTATATCTACTTGTTTATATCATTGTTTAGGTACATTTTTTGACATAATGGTGTACGTTATTTAAGAAAAAACAATGTTTTACAAGATTTTTTGCGTTACGTAATATTTGAAAGGCTCCTTAGTAGATTAACGATTTTGAAAATAATGACTATACAGGTGGTACTTCGATGGTGGACACCTCGTGGGGCGGAGGGCGGTGCGAGTAGTTGTAGTGGACCACTCTGGCGAGTGACTCCGGCGGATGTCGCTTCACGGCCGTCCGCTTGTCTCGTTAATTTTCTGCTCAACGGACGGTCCGTCACTCTTGAAGTTCCCAGGTAACTAACAATTCTCGAAGTTTCTATAGGAAGGTTTGGATAAGGAGTAAATTCATGTAAGTCGTTATCGACATGGTCACGTGACGTGTTAACGTACACACTATATCTGTTCCTATTAGTATAACTTATTCAGCTGTAAACAGTTTTGATTTACATATTTTAATTTGAGATTAAACAATTAATTTAGATTTCAAAATATAACAACTGTTTGTTTATAGTTTTAAGTTTTCACTTGTGTCGACAGTCCTCATAACTGCTTTGACAAAAAAAAAAAAATCTCATATTCCCTGTGCCGACAACTTTATATTACAATTCAACTGCATATAATCTTATATTAATTTCACTATGTGAGATAAAACAACTCAAAATAATAAATAATGGTAAATTTAAAATAAGTAGTAACGTAAATTAGACTATGTATCATTTTTAACGTATCTATATTTTTATATTATTGTTATAAACCGAAAGAGTTTGTATGTTTGAACCCTTTTATCTTGGTAACCATCAGTCGGATTAAAAAAATTTATTGAAGTATATCATTAAGCAATCATTTCAAAAGGTTGTAACATCACGCTACCACTAATAGGAGCAAAGCACTATTGAAAAAGGGTTACGAAAACGGGCAAAAATGATTAATTAAAAATTCAGTTCCACACGAATAAAGTTGTTGAACAACGAGTATGTAGTTAGTAGTAGGTAGTTGAACGAGTAGGTCAACGGTATAAGTGGGGAATTTAAATAAACTTTCACACGTTTTCTTGTTGCTAATTAGCGTACATAATTCATATTACGTTAATTTATAGCCGGATTTGGTTGAAATTCAACTTTCATATTGGAGTATAGAGGACAGTCAATAAGAACATAAAATTAACATGTTAATCAAAACCGAATTAAGATGCAAAGGGGTTCTAGACTGCTCCACTTATGAGGCTCTTTCACATGAAATTTATATAATAGTATTAGATTAGCTTTTAGAAATTTTTGGTATTCTAAAATATCTCATACTTTCTCATCTTCATCCAAAATTATTCGAATAATTTCGCATATTTGATAGTTTATGTTTCGGTAATATGTAGCACCGGTGACTAAAGCCAAGGTTTGATGATCCTAAGCAATATTTATGGTTTATTTTATATTATTAAGGAAAGGCGGTGGTCGGTCAGCGTCGCATGTACTGGCGGCGCAGGGTGGAGAGCTATGGATAGGTGCGCTGGGCGGTCGGACGCCTTATGACGATCCTCCTGCACTCTCTGAAGGTGCTGGGGGACGGATCGTTGACTACAGGTGATATTCGTTTTTAAAGTAAAACTTTTTCTACATCGCTTCAAATTTTTTCGTCTATCTATCGCATGCCGCGTTACACCCAGACGCGGAGTAGGGGCAAAGTTGGCGGCGCTCGGCAGAGCAGCCAAGACCAATATGGCGGCGCTTATGGCTCGCATAGGCATTGATCTGTGTAACATAGATTTCACATTATCATTCCCATTTTCCAATTATTAACTTAAGATTATAAACGCGATTATAATACCCTAAATCGAATGATTTTCCAAATATTATCAGTTAAATGCCTACAATCCGAAAAAGTTTCACATGGTTTCATAAAACCACACAACTAAATTTTTTTAATTATACTTTATATGTTTTACGTTTATAAGTGTAAAGTGTATCATTAAATATATTTTTAAAGCTAAGGTAAAATATGTTTAAAGGATCACTCGATGTTAAAAGATTACCTAAAAAAGCTATTGTTATTCTCATTAAGATAATTTTTAATATTTATTCATTGATCATAAAAAGATATTGAGTGATAAAAATCTTTATACGGAAATTAGTGTGGAAATGAATTTTGAAGAGATGATGACTCCATTGTTAGTGTGTACGGACGCCACGTCAAGGGACGTGAGTTCAAATCCACCTTTAATGACCTTGACTTGAATGAACATCGTGATGAAACCATAGCATGGTGGTAGGGCTTTTTCTAATGCCCGCCTGGGTAGCTACCACCCTCAACTTGAAGATCTGCCGCTATATACCTATAGGTGTGCTCCGGCAGATGCACTTGAGACCTAGTCCCTCTACTTAGCTTAGCGTGTCAACCATCTTGGGCCTCAACGTCACTTAACATCAGGTGAGATTTTCGCCATAACGCTTATTCCAATAACTATAAAAAAATCCTTTTATTCCAATAAGTTACTCTATTCTTGAACGCCATAGATCGTGCTGTGATCGAGTTATTGACTACTAGACATTGCAAAACAGAGATTGACAGGCTCAGATAGGTTGTGTATAAAATGACATTAAACCATTATATACATTCAGGCATATTATACATATTAGAATACTCTACAAATTAAAGATGTATAATGAATTGTTTTAGTTCGAATGCGTAATTTTACGTTAATTTTTTTACAGAATAAAAGAGTTCGGAGCGCTCATGCAACAGAATAGGTTACATCCGTTACGTGGAGCCGGAGCGAATGCAAGAGCGCGTGCGCGTATACAGAGGCACACTACATACTGGCCTCTAACTATTTCATCAACACTCATATTTAACTTAGGATCGGTAAGTTCTTTGGGCTCTCTAGGGCTTTTCCTATACCCGCTTGGCCAGCTAACATCCTCAATTGAAAATCTGCCGACAAATACTAATAGGTGTGTTCCGATAGTTGCCCTGGAGAGCCAGTCCCTCCACAGCTTTAGCGTGTTCACTAACTTAGACCGTATCGTTACTTAAGATCAAATGAGATTATGGCCATAACGCATAACCTAAACTATAAAATAAAATAAGACTACATTCCAGGTGGAACTTGATCAGGCTCGAAGTAATCTTCATCTTCTCTTTATTCTAGGCAACTCAGTCCTCTTTAGAGACTACTAGCTTTTGCCCGCAGCTTCGCTCGCGTTAATATTGATTTTGTCAAACAAATCAGATGACGTAATAAAAAGATTCATACAAAGTTTATTCTTCCTTTACTTGGATTAGCAAGTTCAAATAAACAAACTTTGCCTCTTTATAATATTATTATAATATTATATATAGCAAAGTAAAATTATTTGCGACGAGGTCATGGCTGCTATTGGGACGTGAAATGTCATGACTAGGTTTTGGGAAAAATTGTTTTATAATGATATAATCGTTTGTATCTAAAACAAACACCAATTTAACCACTTGGCTTCTTAGTCTAATTTATGTTCAAATAAACATTTACTTTCTTACCCTATTTATGAGTTTCTAATATAATTTACAATTTGTTATCCAAGGTACAACTATATCATAAGATTACTAATGTATGTGCAGGTCATGGAACCATTAACCAGGTTAGTTGTGCAAGAATCACTATCTGACGAGGAAGTTGATCAATGCAGAACTGTTTTGCTGTCTTTACTCGGAATGGAGACCAGGCATGAGTTCCCTGCCTCACAATTACCAACAAATATAAGGTATTATTAATGTAAATAATGTATATCATACCTAATTGGAATTATTTAATAATCATAACAACGATTACGTTTTAAAAACAAATTATGTGGTAGACTTGTTATTGTAAATTAAAAAAGTATTCTGAAGTTTTACATTCAAAATTTCTCATGCATATTTTTTTCTCAATACTCACTAAGCATGAAAGTTATTTACAAGGTACAAGCATCCCTAATGTCATTAAAAAAAAGGGGGCAGTAATAAAAAAAACTCTAGCTGTCAAGCGTCTGCTACGCTAGGGATCAAAGCACCCAGGCGGCTTGACATTTTCTATCATTTTCAACATTTATCGTCATATTTTAATGAATTTATATAAAACTATACCTTACCTTAAATCTCCCTCATGAATCTCTCTGTCCATTGGTGAAAACCGCATGTAACTTCTTTCAGTATTTTTGAGTTTATCACGAACAGAAAAACAGGCTTTGTTTTATAATTATGTAGTGATTGTTATTGTAAAAAAAGACGTGATCAGAATATAATATTGTACTTTTTAGTTTTGTTTGGTTTGTTATATATGCTATAGAAAAATCAATTGTAATTTTTAAATCTTATATCAATAAGAAACGGTGTGTGTTTAAGGCCATAGAACTGAATTGAAACATCACTATATCTCTTTCGCTCCCTTAATCGTCTCGAGCCGACTGTACCCGAACGAACGTCACACGAAAAGGTTGCGGATTAGAATTTAAAAGCACTTCCATGAGAAGTTTCACTTCAAAAACATTTTGGTCTCTTATGATTTATTGTAACAAAAAGAGATTTATATTAAAGCTATCTGCTATAGATACTTCTCGTTCCTATCTATCTATACCAGCCCGATTCCAGTCACTTGTGTATTAGGCTTCTTCACATGTATATAGAATGATAAAATAGATTATTGTTCTGTTCTTTTTTACTATGATTCGTTTTATGTTGAAAATATAAGCACAAAGAGTAAATCGGATAAAAATAGATTTTTGATAAATCGATCTGTTTGATGCCAACATTTGATTATATTATTTCGATATTTTAATTTTACCGATTTTGTTAATTGATTTGAGTTGGATACGAATCGATCAAACAGTCGATCTTTTCCAGAAAGAATCACCATTCCTAGTACGTACGTATATGTTGATGTAATTTTTATTGTTAGAGGTAAATCGAGCGTTCGACGGGAAGAGCAATGGCGTCAGGTTTGGGGAGAGCTTGAAGCACTGATACGTGCGCATTCAAATTCGACCGCACATCGTACGCTACTACGTGTATTGCTTGAATGCCGAGCCCAAAACAACCATTCTAGCGACGGTAACTGTGTCTTTGTTTGTTTATTTATAACTGCCAGTGGTCACTATCAAAAAAAGAAAAAAATATAATAAAATTAATTCTGAAAAAAAAAAACAGTGGACTTCTTAAGGCAACCACAACATACATAATAGTAGAACAGTAATAAATAAAAACAAAATTGCTTCCTTCATTCTTTCTTTACTATCAGTATTGTTGGGATGCATGACTTGCTTCTGCGAGTGACGATACCCAGTACGTCCGGTGTTGTTAGTGTGTCATGACAAAGAACGTGAGTTCGAATCCACCTTCAATGTGTTTAAGCTTTCGGCGAAAGACACATCGTGTTGAAACCATAGTATGGTGGTAGGGTTTTTTCTAATAACAGCCAGGTTAGCTACCACACTCAAGTAGAAAATTTACCGCCCAATATTTATAGGGGTGTCCCGGCAGCTGCACTTTAGAGCTAGTCCCTCCACTAGGCTTAGCGTGTCTACCATCTTGGGACACATCGTCACTTAATATCAGTTGAGATCGTAGCCTTAATGCTAAACCTATATAGTGTTGAAAATACTTTTTACTATGATACAGATGTATTTCTTTTAAATTACGCTTCTGCCGATAAGAAGTAAAAGAATTAGTAATGATAGATTTATACTGCCATAAGAATGTCCGATCTCTTGGTGGTATCCGCTATTTTGAACTGTGGTGTGATTACCGTCAGGAAGACAGTCATCGTTGTGCATCTATTTATAAATCAAATATAATCTATATTAATGTTACAAAGCAGATAAGCTTATTTGTTTGTTTAAACGTGATAATCTAAGGAACCTGCAGGTCGCATTTCAAAAAATATTTTTATATTTAATAGAGCAATAATTGAGGAAGATTTTAGGTTATATAACATCACGCTATCACCAATAAGAGCAAAGCTGTATTGAAAAACGGAATAAAACGGGTAATTTTTTTAAATTAGTTTTTAGTTCCACACGAATGAAGTCGTAGGTAGACACACCTAGTTACTTTATAAATATTAAAAAAAATTGTTTAAAGGGTTTAGCTTTACGGCTATAATATCACCTGATCTTAAGTGACGATACG
Source organism: Actias luna (assembly GCA_039707435.1). Taxonomy (NCBI): domain Eukaryota; kingdom Metazoa; phylum Arthropoda; class Insecta; order Lepidoptera; family Saturniidae; genus Actias; species Actias luna. The sequence continues at coordinate 6,275,631 of JAZHAC010000003.1, forward strand.
GCCCAAGTTGGTGTGCACGCTAAACCTGTGAAGGCACTGGCTTTCAAGTGCAACTGCTGGAACACACCTATATGTATTTGGCGTAAGATTTTCAACTTGAGGGTCGTAGCTAGTCAGGCGAGCATTAGAAAAAGCCCTACCACCATGCAAATTGTTAAAAGAAAAATTAAAAAAAAAAAGTATTTACTGTATTTATATTTTATTTCAGGTGAATCTCGAGCTACGGTTATAAGAGCGACGACGGATTCCCCTCTATCTCCGGTCGGTTCGGGCAACGGCGCTTCCAGTTCAAACAGCAATGACGTGTTTGCGCCGCGGAATGTTCTAGACATGTTGCTGGGAGCGCCGCGCCCGCCGAGACGGCCGGACTTCGCGGGCAGGATGGCCGCGGGTAACCGACCGGCTACCTTGTATTCGCACTTACAGCAAGATGTCGATGCACCGCACTGATGTCTCAGGTATATACCACATAACCTATATATAGGTCCGTTCAAGTATTACGTAACGCAATTTTCATGTAAAACGTTACGTTGCGTTACAAGGACGGGAGGCGGGTTCCAACAACGCGTTACGTAACATTGTTTTTTTTTTTATAATTTAAATAAAAAACTAGCCCATTAAATTTTCTCAACTTCGTATTTTTATGTTCTACGGAGAATCCCTCGATTATTTGTAACTGCCTTTCCAGAGGATAAGATAATTAAGTACTATATTTTAAGAGTTTATTATTAAAGAAAACCTAAAACATAATGACTTTTAGGTAAAAATGCTCGCTTTCGTGTTACGTAACGTTTGAGGAGGGGGGGTACAAAAAAATGTTACGTCGCGTTACGTGTGAAGAGGGAAGGAGGTTCAAAAATTGCGTTACGCGATACTTGAACGGCTCCTATAAAACTAATGTGTACTCATCTTGAATTTTTTTGAAAATTCGCGATGGTTAAGAATGAATTTTTTTTAATTGATAATGGTGAAGTTCGTTAATAGCTATAAAAAAATGTTTAAAACAATACTTAATAAACAGTTCTAGCGAGACTCGAATATATTAAAAAAAAATGTGCATATCAGCTCCAACACACGACTGGAGAGTTTACTTCTATTATTGTATAGATTATGTAAAAAAGAGGGTTAATGAAAGCATCTAAAAATAATCAAAGCGTATATAAACATTTATTCATATTATGTACATCATTCTAATGAAATATATAACATAACTATTTCACATAATAATAAGTATACACACATACATAATCTCGTAGTGAAAGGTCACAGTGTGCAACGCGCATAGGAACGTAACGCCTCAATTTTAGTCAAGACTCGATTTTACTCCTCATAAAATTTTCATACCGCGGACTAAAAATTAAAATGTTTTCTTATAGAGTAACCTCGAACATTGAAATCACTGATTTGAGGAAAAGCCAGATGAAGGATTCGCAAGTACATCTATAGTATTTATATTTAGCTGTGTCTGATTGTTAACCTTTGCCGGCATTACGTATGTATTTTATATCTTCGTATATGTATTTTGTATCTTCGTATGTTTAATGTTTACTTACAGTCTGAAATGCTGTTAAATGACGCTGTGCTCCAAGAAGGTAGCATGCTAAGACCTAGTACAGTAAATACTTGCAAAGGCACTTATCGAAATACAGATGCTTGGCGACAGGTTTTCTTGAGAACAGTGGTCAACCAAGCAAGTATTAGATAGTGTCCTACCACCATTATATGAATTTATTACAATTTTTTCATTTATTGTAAGCTGTAAGCTTAGGTTCATTAAAAAAAAATATAATTTTTAGTACACCTGTAAATTAACAATGGTTTTGTATTTGAAATGATTGATTTCTAAATAAAGTGTGAACTAGATCCCACCAACAAAACCTGTAAAGCACCATCTTCATTCCATTTGTTAACAGTAAATATTTCTTGGTTCTCACTGATTTTTTTAATTATTTATAAATATCCCTAAATTATCCGAAATTTAGACTTAAAATTGTTACGTTTGTCATTGGGGCCACTATATTGAGTTTTTTACAATTTTCCTTTTGGAACTATATTGCTATATCGTTAAGTAATTGTAAATGACTGTGAAAAGTTAAAAAATAAATAAAAATATCCATTTTTAACAATGAAGCGATATATAATTTATCGGAAGAATCTTTAAAGTTAACACATAAGACGAGATAATAGAAAAAATACATAAAACACATGGATTATGTTTATGTATGACCAAAATTGACACAAGCTGGAATTTGCTTTTCATTAGTATTGCATTATTATTGACATTTCAATTTTTGGAGCTCTGTTTATCTGGCTTTTCCTCTAATCTGTGACTATGTTTTATTTAATTTCGTTTTAAGTTTACTGATAGTAGTACCATGTCAATATGATAATTTAAGTTATATTGTTTATAGCTTGCTTGTGATGAATGAACATATGATATCCAATAAATTAAGAATAAATGATTTGTATTAGATGTTGATTATGCAATATTATTGTTGAATAATAAATGAATTAAATAAACTGACTTACCGTGATTTGATTTAAAGTGATTAATTTGATCTGCATCGTTGTGGTATTCTTGAATGCTTTGTATTTATTTTTACAAATTGGACCAATTCCGAACTGAGATGGAGATAAACAGATTAATTTAAGAGGTGTCAAACATTGCTGATTGCTCAGTTGGTAGTATGTATGAAAAAAACTTTCGATTCAGAGTATGTAACATTGTTTTCGATAATTCGACAGTTGGAAAAACATCAGTTGAGGTGTAATAAGCGCTTGTATAGCTGTGTATATTATCTATGTGCCAGGGTAATCCCATATGCTTGTAATTTTTTTTAATATTAGTGAGAGAGAGAGACAGCGTCATTTTCTACCACCGTTTGAAAAACCAAGAGTAAAAAAAGGCATAAAAATCAAAGAGTTCCAAACTTTGACGATAAACGATATCTTTGTTGTTTTGAAAATTGATGATTTTGCGATCAAGAAAAACTCTATTTTCTTGAACTCAATCTGGAAACTATTATAAGTTTTGTTTACGCGTTCTAAATGTATTTTTCCTAATTAACTAATTTATTTCGCCTTCTTGTAACACAAGAATAATTGCGTTATTACGAGTAATGGCGCGACGTAATTACGATAATTATTGAATTAATGTCGATTTTATGGCGTCCAACTCTTCCAGCTTCGTGATCGCAGGTTTTCGAACTTATGATAGCCGTTTTCTTTTTACTTTCAAACTTTTATTGAGAACACAATTTTTTTACCCTAATATCTTGTCAGTAAAAAATAAAGTCGATAATTTTCGTTGTACCTAGTTGATACTTCGTGGTTATGCGTAAGATTAATCAATAGACAACGTCGGCGGTAGTGTTATGGTGATGATAACGTTTCACATACTTTTTATAAAACACGTAACTACACTTTGGCTATGCTACACTTATAGTACCTACACAACGCTCAGAACATACTTTTATCCGTTCCATTCGTTTCCACGGTCGTTGTGGTCGCGGCGAAAAGGTCACTAATGACGTCTTTGTTATCAATCACGCCAAGCTCTTTCTCTAATATTAGTTACTTTTATTGTATTATCCTTGTATGTGGCATTAAAAAAATCTATAATCTCAAATGTTTACCCTCCTAGCTCACCCCCTCATTATATATGCAAATAATATATACGACAGAACAACGATTGTCGTAAAGTATAAAAAGGACAGTGCGGAGTTTGGTTAGGTGAAGTGGTCAAAATAAAAATCCAACATTATAAAATTAATATCTTATATTTGTTCAGTAAAAACTACATTGTGGGCCCGTGTGCCCGGCGCCCGGGTAACACGTCCTTTGTATTATCTTGTTGCATATAAACTCTGCGGGCAGACTGTGTCATAAGGCAATGGTGTGAGTGTGACTGCCTCAGTGGCCTCGTCAAGGCAACTGTGGCCTGATTCTCAGACGCTCTTCAGTCTAAGGAATCAATATTTTTATATTCATGCTTTAGGTAGAAAAAATATGTACTTAATAATGAATTCGGGTCAGTTATTATTAGTATTTTTGAAGTGAAAACTGCTATGGGAAGATTTGGATAGGGAGTAAACTCATGTAAGTCGTCATCGACATGATCGTGACATGACGTATATCGACTATATACGACGAATCGACGAATAACACTATATCTGTTCCTATTAGTATAACTTCTTGTGCTGTAAACAGTTCTGATTTACAAGTTTAATTTAATTTCAAACAATTAATTTGGATACCCAAAAATAACCACTGTCTGTTTTTATAGTTTCAGTTTTCACTTCTGTCGGCAGTCCTCATTACTGCTCTAAATATTTTTTGTACAAATATGTACATATCTATCTTTTATTCGACGTGTAAAATTTCTTAAAATGGCGTATGGCGTATTTCAAAATGGCGACCTGACATTTATATACGATGATATTACATTGTTGTTTAGAAAAGCGTCTAAGACAAGGCCGGGGGTCCAAAAGGCAGGCGCGCGGGGTTCTGGGGTCCCGGTTGCCTCCCCGAGAAGCCCACCCTCGCCGCCAACCAATATATTTTACAATTACTGGAATGTCACGCGGGATACAATTTTTTTTTCTTTTCAAACATGAAAATTATTACAAACAAAACTTAACTATTATAGGCTCCGTCGCGAGCCACTCCGAAAATACACTCACATTTATTGTACATTCTCATACTCTCGAAGACGGCGCCCGACGAGTCATCGTAACGCATCCAAAATATTTTAATTCTATTATCAATTAATACCCTATAAAACTTACAAAACCGGTACTCTTATAACTTAACGCTAAGTTAAAATTAAACGGAATTGAAAAATAAATTACCTAGGTACAATGTTTAAGTCTAGAAAGCTATTTATAGACGCACGAGCGTTTGGTGGGTGGGGCGCTGATGTCAGTGTGTGGATTTCCGAAGTTTCTTTGCGACGGCTGGTAAAGTGGCCGCGTCTGATGAATCACCCAGTGAGTTTTCTTCTGCTGAACTAGCTTCCTCTAGTTGTCTGTGTGATACAATGTTTATTGGTTATTTTATATTTATATATACTGACTAACAGGCTATTAAGGTATAAAAGACAATATTATTTTTCCTAATTTGTCACAACACATTTTTACTCAATTTAGTAATATATTTACTTAAATAGTCGTTTTAAACAAAAATATTTTTTGCAGTCAAGCCTCAAGGAGGTACCGTCATTAAATTGTTAATGTTTCGGAAAATGTGCAAAAGAATCAGTAAGAAACTCGAATCGATATATCGTTTTTCATGTAGAAAATGTTTACAGATACTTATACACTTTTATAATTTAGCGTATTTAGAAAGATGAAGTAATTTTCAGGCAACATTATTATTCGCTCCATAACCTTTGCCTTGGCCTTCAACTTGTCTAATAAATCAGTTTTGTACTTAGGTATCTTCTTGTAGAACTGAAGACTATTACTTGAAAAACTTTTATCCGTCTTAGTAAGTATATGCAAGACTAATTTATGTTTGTATTTAGTATTAAATCAATTAGCTAATATGTATATTGAATACAGTTAAATACCTTTTAGCACGCGGCGTGCTAAATGCGGAATCCGAGTTGTCCGAGGGAGAAGCGGGCGTGTTCGGCGACGTGCCCTTCGCGTCCATAGAGTCCTCCGTACATGATGTCGTCGTGTCTTCATTTACTGAGTCTGCGCCCAATTTACCTAAAACAATACAATAATGAAGAGCATAAAAACGCACCGTAACATTTTTCACTTATCCTCCTCCCGCCTCTGCAAACAATACGTAACCGACAAGTGAACATTTTTACGTAAAAATCATATTAATGTTTTACCTTTTTCTTAAAATAGATAACTTATTTAACATAACCTCTTGAAAAGCGATTACAAATAGTCGAGAGATTCTCCGTAAAACTTAAATATGCAAACATAGAAAATTTTAATGGGCTAGTTTATTACTTAAATATAAAAATAATGTTACGTAGCGCGTTTTTCGATACCCCGTCCCGCCCTTGTTACGTTTTGCAAGACCCTCCCTTCCACACCAAATTACGTATGTTATTAATACTTGAACTGCCTCAAACTCCCTGAAACATCGAAATTAATTGACTTTGGTTGATCTATCTTGTTGTCGATATACTGATAACATCTGCCAATTTGATAAGTCTCATTAATACTACAAAATGCCCAACAAGCCCTTAAGAGTTGCTATATAGAATTTACAGTCTAGTTTAATTATAGTCTAACGTAGTGTGTTAATAAAATAAACCTAAACATATTGATCATACAAATATAATACGGCGGGATTTTTTCGGAAGGGCAATAATCGCAAGGTTATGGGGAATTTTGTTAACAGAGTATTCTTAACATTTTTAAAGATTTTGGCTAGCATTTAATTTTTTTATGTATGTTTGTTTTTTATGTACAATTATTAAAAGCATGGAAAGTTTATACAAAACATTTTTCATTGCAATCGATCCTCATTCGTGTATCTTGCTAAGAGTCAGACACAATTCTCGTATTGTATTCGATTAATTTATTTAATTTTAATAAAATACATTATAACAAATAAGCACTCCAATAATAAGAGTAAAATTACATATTCATTGAAGCAAAGAGTTATTATATTATTTCCCAAATAGATATATGATAATTGGACACATGAGTGACAACTTTTATTTATTTAAATAATAGTTTTTGATTGGAATACAACCGAAGTAAACCGACGCTTCTGGGCATGATCACATTGAGTGAAAGGTTTATAAATTGCTCAATTGTAGAATTTAAGGAAAAGCTGTTCGGTGGCCTACTTAATTTTTTTGAATGAGTACAAAAGCGCTCGCTACCCGCGTTTCGTAGATCGACGTGATAAAACCCACGCGTTTGCATTACGATTGCGCCTTTTGACTTAACCCATCCATAATTATGTCATCCGGTGTCAAGGTTTCAACTTTCACGCATGTATATAGAAGACTAATAGCATAGACATTTAGGTAAATAAGTTATACTAATGTAAGTATTAGTAATTGTGTTATTAATGCACACGAAGTTATTAAAATTGCACATTAGATCAGTTTTAATTTCAAAATATAGTAGAAACTCTATAACTCGAACCTCGTTAGATCGTAATCTTCAATAAGTGGAAAAAAAATACCATTCCCTTCTGCTAAACCCCAATATCAGCGGTATCTCGAATTATTTAGACTTTGTAACTCAAACAAAATGTTAATGTTATTTTCCTGCGAGGTATTGAGTAAATATGTATATTCAAATTTTAAAAAGCATTTTACTTATAATTCACTCCTTCCTAATTCGAAATTTATGCAATTAAATCCATTGTATCTCGAACTTCTGGTTACGTCGAAAACACATTATCTCGAAATTTTTAGTATTTTACTTGACATTCGAGTTATAGAGATTCTACTGTATTTTTTTTCTATCGTACTATAGAAAATAGGGTACCATAAACCAATCAATAAACTTCTTGGCAAATTACTAATTCTTCTTTTGTTCTTTACCTCAATAATTTTTAAGTCCGTTTCAAGTTTCTGTGAGGAAAACCAACCGAATGTAACACTATAACAACTTATTTCCTCATTTACTTTTGTATCCAGCTATATATAAATATAATCTTTGCATGGATTTGCGTAAACTTATAGTTTTAGTAATAATATTGTAATATAGCAATGTAGTTCTAGTACTATTGTAATGTAGTTCGACGCGCATAGTTCGGTATCTTGTTAGAAAATAAAACCAATGTAGGTAACCTCAAAAAGTTTCATCAAAATCGTTAGAACAGTTATAAGGTCGCCTTTTGGAGTATACAGTAATAGAAAATTTGTGAACTTTACGTTAAACATAATGTAGAAACTACTATTTCTGAACTAAATTTTGATATCAGACTTTGTCAATCTTTTAATTCTACACATATTTCTCGTGTATATATAGATGATTTCTTAAACATATATATGTATTGCCCTTTTTTTGTACGTAGGGAAATGCATTTACGCATTCCCTCCCAAGCTCGGGCTGGTGGGAGTGTGTTATGTGGGACTCGTCTAACTCTAGTCGCTGAAAGTACCCATTAGAACTCTAAGGTGTTATTCCTTTGTCTATTGAGCCGAAGGCAGGCCTGCTATCATACTGCTTCTGCTTTCCCGGCAGTCGTAGGTCCCTTATCAGGGGTCACCATCAAGGGATGTATCGCACTTCTGTTACACCATATTTAAAGGGGTTTGGCAGGCGTTTTGCGATTTAATGGTCCTGCTTTCTTCTACGTTTTAATACAATGCGTAAAATACTTTTGGAAAAAACGTCTACTAAATGAAAAGATCACTGCCATCGGTTAAATAAAAAGGTTTTGAGTTATTGACTATTGAGTTCTTAAGCGCTAACAGACAGACATAAGGAAATGATTGTGAGACATTACATAATGTTAGATATTATTAAAGGTATGGTAATGCACTGTAAATTTTGGTTACGCTCTGGAACGTTCTACTCACTGTTTATTCGATATTTTTTACAAATATTGGAAAGTGCCCTACACCATGCTATGGTTTCATCACGATTTTTTCCTTCACCGAAAGCTCAAGCTCATTGTAGGTGGAGTGGATTTTAACTCACGTCCCTTGACGCGGCGTCCGTACACTCTACCAACTGAGCTATCATCGCTTGAAATGTATGATAATAATTTCTCATTAAAAAAAAAGGTCAAATAAGTTTTAAAAAACTCCCTTACCATTGCCATTTGTTGAGGGCGGTTCGAGGTTGCTTTCATCACTGGGCAATGGTGAACCGCCGTTCGTTGGTGGCCGTGTACTGGGTTCCTTTCCGAGCAGCTCTGGTTGTAGATCTGATACGATGTTGTGAGTCCATAGTGCCAACTCCACCATGTGGGGTGACCATTTCTTGCCGCAACCGTTTTGTTCCTATTAAAAAATTTTATTCTTTAGCAATAGTTTAAAAACTGTAACAAATCTATACATTTAATAAAAATATAAATTTAACGTGTCTCTACTTTTTAGATTTATGTGAAAAAAATGGTTGCAACTGACTAAGATTTAATAATAAAATTCATTTACATCATTTTAGCAATGTCCGTCTGGTTGATTGTACACGCATCACTGTTAAAGTACAACGTTTATGATAAAATGTCACCATAGATATCATAAAGCATATCCTCGAGTAATATTTAGTCTTTGTCTCATTACAATCGGTTAACTAGTATCAAAAGTTATTGTAATTTGAATGTCCTCTCGAGATTAAATAATTTTAGTTCAACGCGAAGGAAGTCGCAGGTATAGCTATACACCATAAAAGTATACTTTTCAATTTAGAGTTAAAATATTTTTACTTGATTTTGTTTTTAGTGATTTCGTATTTATATTCGTATACATATTCTCGTGAAACATAAATAAGCATCTTTATGTACTATGAATGACAGCGGATGCAATAAAATATTAGCAAAAGTTAACTAAACGCCACATTTAAATACAAATTTGTTGATAGTCTTAAAACCGGCTGAGTTTACTATGCACAAATTTACTAGAACGCGATTATATTAGTAAGTTAATTTTGAAGCGCAGATGCCTCAGTTTGTAGTGTGTACGGACACCGCGTCAATGAACGTGAGTTCGGAGCTCGAGCTTCGAGTGAAGAAAAATATTGTCAGGAAACCATAGCATAGCGGTAAGGCTGTTTCTTATGCACACTTGGCTAGCTACCACACACAAGTTGAAAATCTGCTGCAAAATATCTATAGGTGTGTTTCGGCAGTTGCACTTGAGAGCCAATCCCTTCACTAGGCTTAGCCTGTCCACCATCTTAAGCCACATCGTCACTTAACATCAGGCGCGTTTTAGGCCATAACGCTAAACCTATAAAGTATAAAATAACATAATTACGTAAGTGTATTAATTACGGGTATAAACTGGTTTACACTGTACCTTATTTAATCTATCACAGACGCTTCTTATATGGTTTACGAAATTGAGGTATTCCTTGGCGGTGTAGTCACTTCCTTCCATCTCCGGGATAGCTTGCAAACATTCGTCGGCCATGAACGGCGCCGTATCTGGGTTTGCCGCTGCGAGTAATGCTGATGCTGTGGCTGTACCGACGCCCTTCAGGTTACTTAGCGCTGTCATCGCTGATTCAATGTTAGGCAGTTTGCGGAAAGCCTTCTTTGTCTCTTGCATTACAGCTCTCGGCGTGTTCACTTTTATAAGATATGATAATTGTGGATAAAACCTTCCTCTCTGTAAAGACGAAAGTAATCGAATGAGTTCCGTATCTTTACATAGTATAATATGAAGTCGCTTCCGTTGTCTGTTCGCTTAGATCTTTTAAACCATCCAACGGATTTTAATGCGTATTATAGTACAGAAAAGCCGAAAAATTCAAAGATTTGTAATGTGATACGAAGTTCACCGCGCCCGCGATGGTTGAATAATGCTATATTGGATGTATATGTTCTGCTTATGCAGCAACTAACTGACATATAAATAGTTAGTTTGTTTATTTAGAACAATTGTTTTCATACTTTTTTGAATTCGAGATCATTTTGACTTCTGTATTCTTAACAGGGACCATGAAGCTTAAGGATGATAAAAAGCTTCAATCTAACAACTTTTTATAATACTTCTGATAACTTTATATTGTCCTTAAATAAATAATAAATAAATACGTTCGTTCGTTTAGAATAGTGGCTTTATGGGCCATTGGTTGACTATAGTTTTTTTTGTAATATCATCATTCTTCTATGCTAACATTAAGTACTAATAATTATTCTTCTTCTACTGGTTATCCTTTAAACGTTTATGGCAGACACACGTCAGTTTTACGAAAGCCAGTTCTAGTAAAAGTCAAAAATCAGTCGGTTCTAATAAAAGTTACGACATGCAAACGAAAATAATGGAAATGTTAATCTGATTAGCATTTATTTATGAACACGTGGAATTTAATAAAACAAAAATAATCTTATCTTTCTTATTGTTGTTTTTATTACCCCAACGGGTAATGAAATAATGTACATCGTAATTATTTTATGAAATGACGTAAACGCGTGTGTTGTTAATCGAATATTTTATATAAAAACTTGGCATTGAATAACGGTCTCATGAAATTTGATTGTTTCAAAATATTTTTTTCTATAGAGTTGCCACTTTGATCTATATGTTGTATTCCTGAAAAAATATATGCTCCTTCGAGGATAAAATAATACAGTGGATAGAAAAATATACGGTAAATTTAACAGACACCGCTACCGCTACTATGTTGGTTTACTTTGAGGGAAATTCACTAGTAACTGGTTATAAATTATTTCTACTAAAGTGCTTCAATTGGTCGGGGGTTTTTACAGCACACAAGAAGATTCTACTTGCTCACCACAATCGCCGGTCCAATTATTTTCAATATACATCTGATTATCAATAATGTAATGACATTTGATTGTTGCGGTTATTTCTTCCCAGCGACATATGTACATATTTATACTAATTTAACTAAACAATCAGCCGTAGATCTTAATTATGTCACTTATATTCAGTTCTGTACAGCTATGTGTACTCCAAAACACGACTAATATTCCTTTATGTTAATTCACATTAATATATATGTAAATTGCTCATTAACATAATACGTTGGCTGTCGGGTTTCCTTTAATGAATAGGATGTGACGGATTAACTTAAGCAATGTTGCTGAAGCGGTCTGCCTTATAGAAAAAGAACAGGGTTATACCAGTACAAAGCTTTGATAAGAAGTCCACTTACGATATATGTACAAACAATGTATAAAGAAGTGATAGTATAAAATTGTATAGAATATAAATTTAACACCATGATTTTTTATAATGTTAAAGTCCTTCGAGATTAGCCATTAATTATTTGCTTATAAAATACAAATAAAACCATTAGTCAACCATGCTATATACTGTTATGATTATATATATAAAGTAAATACGCCGATATGAGCAGATTTATTTATATCAGTTCAGTAGTTTCCGAGTGACACAAACAACAGTTTCTGATTGAAACACATTTTTACCACTTATAACAGTCGGTTTCGTTTATTTTATGTTTATTTTATAAGCACATCACCGTTATTGTTTCATTAATGCAACAGCATGCAAATAAGCGCAATTAAATATAGACTATACACTTCTGTACATAATAGAGCATAATTTAGCTTCCTAGAAGTGAAATGAATATTTTAATTGTTTGTTTGTTTGAACGGAACAGTTTTCATTTTTTTTTTTCATGGCGCCTTTGTAGAAGAAGTCGTTAGACTATTTGACTTATAATATTTTATGACTATTTAACTTATACTTTTATAAAATCGGGTGGGTAGTCTAAAAATTACCCTTAGCTAAATTCGTGAACTTCTGTCTCTTTGTAAAATTAGTATACCATTTGTATAGTGGTAAGGCCTAAAACCCATCTAGCTAGCATAAGTATAAAATCTACCGACAAGTATCTGATAGCGTTCCGGCAGTTGCACTTACTGCTAGTTCCCCCTTTAGATTTAACGTAATACAATCTTAGCTCGCATTGTAACCTTAGGCGAGATTGTGGTTAAACAGTAAACTGCGAAAAGAGGTAGGGCAAAGAGAAGTCCTTCGGGTTCTTTCTCTCTACTTAAGATAGCTTGGTAGAATACCAAGGAAAATAAATGCAATGCAAAATATTTCAAAATAGATAACAATAATCTTATGTTGTGTTTTTATGGGAGTGAGATAACTAAAACTATTTAGAAAAGGGGACTCATGGTACGGCAATATCTCTGGTATTTAAATGTATATAACATACAGTCATCGTACGTTTGTTGGCTTGACTTGAAATAGTAAATAGGATTAAATAGAAATAAGGAAAACTATGCATATATTAGAATTATCAATCAGTCATTACTATTATTTTTTCTTATAAAAATATAAAAATTATTTATTGCTATTCATGGAATTATGATATATGATTTACGAATATTCATAAAATATTAGTAATAGATGTATGCAGGAGTCCATTAACTGTTGACAATTAATGTAAATTATCCATTGTTATATATTACACACTTTGAATTTTAGTATATTTTTGTTGCGCGGCATAAATATGTTCACTCAGCGTGGTGGAGGTCAGCCACACTGCCACTTTATGTGATACGGAGAATAAACTACTTTATTATACCGACTTGATAATAACTACATTCGGGGAACAATGTCTAACCGATAGGATAGCTTCAACGACATTTGCTGCTATTAAATTGGCTTATAAACACGACAGAAGATTATTCGACCTGAATATTCATTGGCTTAGGGTAATCCTGAAATCCTGTTTATCGAATTACTATGATAAGTTTTCGCTATTGCGTTTGGTGGTGGTAATAGAGATCAAACCAGATATAACGACATCGAAGGGCTATCCGAAAGTCCGTAAAAAGGATGCAAATTTATTAAAACTATTATAAGGTTATTAGTTAGAAACTTTTCCATTTAGTAGTTGTAACCGATTCGACGTTGTAACCAATGTTATTATATCCGGTTTCGACTGTAATTACAATTCAGAAAGATACGTTTAAGTTACATATATTAAAAGCTGAAAATTTTTCTCTGGATTGTCATATCTAGGCTTAACATAAATAAATAGATTCACCACTTCTTAAGTATTTATGTGGAAATTTATACTCTTATTTCACTTTGATAAGTTAACTCACACTAATATGATCGTAATTTATGCTTTGCTATGCTTTTTTCCTAAATATATTTTTTAATCTACATTGAATAAGTAAACTATCTAAGCACTTAAGAATATAATTTGAAGCAAAGAGGGAAGATTGAAAGCCCTTAGGTTCCTAGAATGAGTCTGAGCATTAGTCGACTGAAATTCATAGTATCGACAACTATAGCAGTATGGTGGTAGGGTATTATTTGATCCCCGCCTGCATACCTACCTCCATCAAGTTGAAAATATGTTAACTAAACACAAATAGATTTCTTTTGGTATATGCCTGTTTCCACTACGCTTATCTTGTTGCTATTTAAAACTCTAAATCATATTAAAACATATTTAAAAACTTACAGCTTGTTTCCATTTCATGAGCTGGACTAGCTCTTCGTGTAACATGTGTGCATCTTTACCCCTCGATTTAATCTTCTTTGGCAATTCATTCTGGTACCTGTAAAAGAAAAGATGATTTCAGAATTAATAAAACGATTTTTAATTAATTTAAGTTTGCATAATAATTATATTCTTCATTACTTTTAACTTATGATTTACATACTAATTATAATCTATCCTTAGTGGCTTTACATCAAATTTATGTATAAAAGTGATCAAAAAGCATGTTATAGGAATATGCCTTTATATTAATTTTGGGGATATAATACTTACTAAAAAAACCTACTATCTAAAATCAAGTAATACTGATAAGTATTTTAGTTTTAATAGACACACCAAAAGTAAAGGAAACACGTGTAATATAAATATTCTATTTAAATGCGTTAGAGTCACGCGTGTAACAATTCCAAGATAAACGTTACATAAACTGAATAATTTGAATTTTCCTTTTTAGTGTTCTACATAAACAATACTATTATAATAATAAATATCGTTTAGTAAATAAAATAAAATTTAGCTATAGGACTTTTGGTACACAAAGATCAACAACATTGTAAGTAAAAAAATAATAATCTATAGTATAAGTTCTTTTAAATAGCGTAGTATACCTAACTAGAAAGAAAATATACTAAATACTGCATACATATATATTTACCTCTTCACGCTATATGATTACTCTAACACATGTGTTTATAATTATGATGAAACATCTGCTACAAAGCTTATTACATGATAAACAACATGTTTTGTAATAATTTCATGTCTTTTTTTATCAACCTAATATCATAGAGCTTGAAGAGTTTATATATTTGAACAAAATACATTTATAATGTCTATGATTTGGATATGCTAACTTCAGGAATAAGCAGGCCTATCTGAAAAAATTTTTCGTTGCATACCTTTATTTATCGTGAGAGAAAGAACTTTATGTTCAAGAGAATTAGAACAGAAGGGACAATAATACATTATTATCCATAACTTATTGCAATACTTAAAATCCAGCGTTAATGTTTAATATCAGTAGAAATAGTAAAACTTATATGTTTGTAACATAATATATTTGAGTTGGATGCTATGTCAAGTCAACCAGCACTCAACTTACCCACACCCTGTTGGGGTGACACAACTATACCTATCCTTGCAAGTACCTGAGTAGGCCCTTAAGAGAGTAGAAATACAATGCGGGCAAAACTAAAAACCAGAGCTAATCTTGACAAAAAATATCGTGCTATAGTTAGCAAGTGCATACTAAGAATGCATTTTAAAACCATACGTGGTTTTCTTAATCATTATTATATTTGCTATGAAATCGGTATGTATTCTCATACTAAGAAAAATGTAGGCCATCACGGCGTTTGCTCAATGGCCTATTGTATTTATTGTATTCGACAAAAATTTATTGTGTATTGAAACGAACTATGCGGCATAATGTTTAAGCAAAAATTTCGATTCGTTACAGTTCGATTTTCACAAAGTAGACTCTTTTATGAATGTACACTATCCTGTACATTACATACGTATTTCGGTTGGTATAGTCACTACATTGCAACTATATCTAATTATACTGTGACCATTTATGAGCTTAACTTTGAAAATAAATCTAAGTGAGCAATTTTTGTATACAAATTTCGCGGCTCTCGGAAACTGTTCTAATAATTAAGATGAGATTTTGTATTTCGACAGATTCTTGCTTTGTAAATTTTCATATACTTATAGTTGTACTTTTCGTAAAAACGCAAGTTTTTTTAAATACTTTTTTCTAATTAATATGAGATTCGTATCTAAATATGTGTATTTTTAACAGAATTAAAAATAAAAATGCTCGGTCGACCAGAAACTATTCACAAATCTTCTAACATAATTTAGCAGGGAACGCAAAATGTTAGGATCAACCTATATCGAGATCTAGGTATTCCGTATTGTTGACAAATAATAGAGCATTCTTAGTACACGAGTGGAATATGCACTAGCTAATGTAAATATTTACAATTGATGGAATTGGACTTCGCACCAAATTTCAAAATGAACTATATCTGTATTATAGATAAATTTTGTGAATGTTTTATATAGGTAATTCATCTATCTACAAAAGTTTCACATTTCAATTAACACTTATTAAATCGTTGTGATCTCTTCTATAAGATGTAATTTTGCGTATTTATGTATTTACTGAGTGGTTCACGAAAGTTATTGACCGAGACGATAAGTGAAAATAAATTTTATTTATATATGTTACTAGATTTTACCTGCGGCTTCGCTAGCGTTAATATTTATTTTGTCCTACAAATCGTATGACGCAATAAAAAGATTCATGCAAATTTTATCCCTCTCTTTACCTCACTTCCAGTAAGTTTCTCGCGAGAAAAAGTAGCCTATCACCGTCTCCAGGTTTCCATCTATTTTTATATCAAAAATCATCAAAATCAATTCAGCGATTTAGGCGTGAAAGCGTAACAAACAAACAAACTCCCTTTCCGCATTTATAATATTAGTAAGGATTTACATACCGCAATTATGTTTCATAAAATCGACGTAAGTAGATGAAATACATTGAAGCTAACATACATTCTATACATGACTATGATTTACATTTTTTTATTATTTTCAACATTGACTACTAATGACAGTGACCCCCAAAAATCTATACCTTTTTTTTAGCTTTCTTTTTAATACATCTGCCAGTAAGACCATAAATGTATCTGCCAGTTTCATTTAAAATAGTAAACCAGTAAAAAAATCCCTATAAAGCGATAATTACAGTATAAACAATAAGACTAATAGCAGCCACTGATAATTTTTTAACAATAAATCAGCTATTAATGAATCTATTGCTGTTTAATCGCAATCGTAATGGTTTTAGTTTTATATAGGACAGGATAGAAATGACTGTAGTTATAACTACTTTTACATGATAAATGAAATAAGTGGAGTATCTGATATCAGAAATTATTTAACATAAAAAATAGTTGTCTTATTTATTCTGTGTTTTGTTTTTATAGGTTGGTTACAGAAGTATGTCTTAATTTATGAAATAATTAAATATTAAATGTCAAAACTTTAACATTAAACCTCTATGTCTATTTACATTTTATATGAATATGGCGGCTGTAACATGTAACAATACTTTTGAAATTACAATATTAGAATTATATATATAACACATGAACGTAATGATTGTACATAATTATACTGTAGCTGTTTTAATTGGAATATAGACAGACGTTTGTATACAAATTTATTAATGGCTTATATAATATTCTAAAACGTGCGTATAATGACAATACAAACAAAAGTTTAGTTAATAAAATAGTTTTATATGCTGAAATGATAAAAAAGTCCCTTCTACCAGGATGACTCATTGTACTCAACATAACCTTTTTATGTTCTCTATAAACGACTTAATATTATATACTCATGATATTATATTGTAAAATTTACAGTAACGTGTATAAAAAGTAAACTTGTATACCAAACGGCTTTGCATTTACCATCAGATACAGCTTAAAAGGCAAGTCACCATTTTGAACGGATGTGTGTTGTACTAAACAAAGCATTGTAGTTTATCTACATACAGAAAGCGTTTAGAAACAAAACATCGTATTATTAACGTTGCATAGTATAATACAAGTTCTAGAGAGTAGAAATAACCCAACTAAAACTGTTAAACATGTCCGTAAATGCATTAAAACGAGTCATGATACATAAAGGACTGCCACCATTTTATAACGCCTAAGCGCGGCGATATTTTCCCCCACACTGACTTCAGGAAAAACGATCGTGTCAATTTGACATCGATCCCACGTGACGCAGTGGTTTTAATGAGCCGTCCGCGGACTAGAGATGCAGTCCGCGAGGGAGGTAGCTATCAAATCAGTTTGCACGGATACACACACAATACAAGTTCATTGACACGCCACGGCCGCATTTTCTCCTTTCAAAGGCATTCGTACTTACCAATTATCCAATTTTATGAGCTCCTCAGGTTTCTTTGTTTTCTGTTCAGCTTTGAGTTTAATTGCTTGAGGGTATAACTTTAAAACACTGTCAAATTCCTTCGCATTTGCCTCCAGAAAGAAAGTAGACGTGTCTTTCGCGGTAGCCATTGTGAACGTTCTAAATGTACAACACTGCGTATTTAGTTTAGCTATAGCGCCGAACTCAACGCGGCGGCAGCACCTGGCCAACTGGGCGCCCTCTCCCCACTCGACGCCATCTTGTCGAGCGAACCTCGTTATGACGTTTAATATTATTATTCGAAATACGCTTGTATCTAGAGAATATATTTGTGTATTCCTGTTTATATTGTATGATTTTACTATTTATTGAAGCTAAACCAGGGTTTTCTTTAAATACTGTATTATAGTTGAGTTTCAAATGAATCTATAAAACAAAAAATATACTCACTCGACAGTGCAAGGTTATATCGGTCGCGTGGCGTGGCGATCGTCCGACATTTGTCTAGCCTCCACCCACAGGGAGAAACGGGATGAGAAAAAATAAATTTCATACTGACATGAAATCACGACACTACACTCAATTAACAATTAAAGAAATATAAAATTTATCACAAAATAAGCACAATACGTGATAATGTTAGTCACCTCGACCTCGGCGCACTATCAATTTCCTTAAACGTGACGCAACACACGACACCGTTCTACCGAAACGACTTTGGTAAACACGCATATTTTCCGTTGCATTGCAGTACACACTGAGCTCGGAGTAGTCATGAAGTAGTAACTAGCGGTGTACATAAGGCATTTAGGTAGTAGGACGTACATATCACCGGGGTGGAACGTCACACCAATCGGCTTTGTTGTTTTGATAGATAGATCGCCTTGTGATCTTATCCCTCTATAATTTAGGTGTAATTTTGTGTACTGACTAGACTCCTGTTTTTTTATTTTCATTCATTAGTCAACTTTGAATCCGTAATGTGTTGGTTTCCTTCACTTTCTTCGTAGATTTTTGCTTCAAGGGGTTTCTACTTGACCTTCGGGAGAAATTTAGTTATTCAATTTTTGATCATATTTCTAATTTCATTTGAAAAACGAGTTACTGGTAATGTAAATTCAGTAAAACTTAAGTATTAATATATAGCTATCAATTTTTTGTTTATATTAACGTGTACGACATAAAATAATATACATACGTATTAGCGAACGTCGTGAATTATAAAACAGTTTGTACGAAAAGAGACATTTAAAATATAGACAAATGGGGCTCTTTATCATCTTAAGCTATATCGTAAAGGTTCCATAGAACCAATAAAAAATAGTCAACTTATAATCTTTATATCATCATAATATAAAGATTATAAGTCAACTAATTTAGGATTGTAAATAGAACCACTTATTTTAATTTCTAATTATTTACACGAGTTACATTTACTGAGATTAAGCAAAACCTCCATTCTTTCATATCAATTATCTAAGAAATTGTAATGAAATATTTGTTCTTAGACATTAAAATATGAAACACTGTCTGAATATGATAATTTAAATATCACAACTAGATAACATTGAGGCTATCGTATCATTTTTCAGTACATTTTACGTTAATACTATACTTGTACTTTTGTTGAAGGAACAGTACCTATGCTCATATAAAATGTAAATCGTTGTTGCTATGAAGGTTTTGTAAGTGTACTGTAAAATGAAATCAGCACTAACTGACACATTAAGATTAATTATAAACAAATTCTTCTAAAATACTCGTACGTAAACCGAATCCTAGTGGGCTTGGGCCTGAGTTGTTGGAAACCATATCGCACACACTACGTCAGGTTTCAACTTACATGTCGGTTATTGTACCTTTGTACATCGTTTTTATTCGCTCTTCCCTGCGATATCAAAATATGATGTCAAATTAAAAAAAGGTTACTTGTCAGTGTATCTGCCGATTTAAACCAACAGTTGTATAGTAACTGATTGTATTATTAAAGGATCATCTATCGTACCTAGTTTTCCTTTCTGTCTAGACGAATAATAGATAACGCTTTACTATTTATGACATCCTTTTTATAGTAGCTCTAAAGGTTGACTACACAATATGTGAGCAAAATAAATAGCGACCGTCGATTTCCAATTCCATTAGCAGAGGCCGATGTCATGTCGGCTGGCAAAAATACTTTTTCACGGCTCATTTTAAACAATTGATACTCTTAGAAGGAGAGCATACGCGCTTCTATATTTTCTAAATATGGTAAAGTTAACCTTCTTTGTTTTTGCCGAAATGTAGTCGTAGTTTCGAGTACCTACCAATCCGCGAGGGTTCTGTAGTGGAAGGTAGATGGTAGGATAACGCCTAATTCATCATTATAAACTCTAACGATGCTATATTTTTGCATTCCGACTTTCACCGAAAACTCAGGAAGCTCATTTTGGAATACAGTGGTAGTATCATCCATGGTTTTTATTTACAGTATACTGTATATCATACGTTCGAATACAGTACAGTAATTCTTGGAGTTTCATACCTTTCTGAATATGACTTTAAGTATAAAGTCAAATTATGGCCCTGTGCTGCTATAAAAACCGTTATTAAGTTAATGCGATAAAGAGATACGGCACATTATATTTAAAATTATTTTTACTAATTGACTTATAAGTAAAATGTAAAATATACTTTTCCCGAAGACGTAGTACGTCTTGAAATTAGGCATGGAGAAAGGTCTTTGGGTATAAATTTAGGAATAGATCCGTAAATAACCACTTTCTTATTCCCCTATAATATATATATTGGACAAAATTATACTATATTTTATCTCAACTACGGCTCGCAATGTTTTGAAATGAGTTAAAAGATAAATATGAGATACATAATTATGTAATTTTAAAAGAATCTAGTCATGACGACCGTCTCCAGATATCTCTACACTGGTATCGTGCAATCCCGATGTCCGAAGTTTATTTTTCAACGTATTGTAGAGTTGTGGCTGAGTTCGGTGTCTGATTTCTGTGATGTTATACGGCTTTATATGACACTATATACATATGTGTTTATCTGTTACCAACTTCGATTCTAAGTGACAAGAATAAACTATTCTATATATATAATAAACTATATAACTATATAATAAACTATATACACCCCCCATTATTCCGTATTTCGTGTATGAAGAAATATTAATTCAAAATGTAATTTATTGCATAAGGTATTATTGAATTAATTCATAAGTTTTATAAACTTTTCAAATTGTATACAGTGATCAGCCTAACAACCTTGAATATGTTTTTTATGAACATAACATAAAACTTCATACTTACGCATACACCGACATGCCAAATCTACAAAGCTCACTTAAAGTTCGGAATTATCTATATCTATACTATATTATAAAGCGGATAAGTTTGTTTGAACGCGTTAATCTTACGAACTACCACATTGATTTCAAAAATTCTTTAATATTTCATAGAGAAATAAGCGAGGAAGGCTTTTAGACTATTTAGAGCTAAGCTGCATTATTTTTTTTTTACGAAAACGGGTATAATTATAAATATTTTATGGTTCCACACGAACGAAGTCGCACTCAAAGCCAGTACTGAATAAAGATTAGATATCAAGCAAGACACGGATAAAAGACTGATGAAAACAACCGATATGAATACAAAGACTATGTTCGACGTAGGTTTTTGTAATGAGATCCTATATGTAATGAGTACGATGCAGCCATGCGTCACTCCTGGAGGGCGCTGCATGACTCATAGGACGATCGGTATTTGGCCAGACCAATTATCAAGTGAAGCTAATTATTACAGTAGTAAATGTTATTAGGAGGCTATATAAACAGTAAAATAAGTTGTCGAACTGAAAAACACACATCTATCTAGTAGTACAGTGACATCAAGACTTAATTAGAGAGCAAAGAGGTGGCGTTTTCGATTCCTATCTACGAGTCTTTCGCGTGACGAGTATAGTTGTCATTTGTGTGACTGCGTGTTAAATATTTATACAATACTAGCTTTTACTAGCGGCTTCGCCCACGTTATTATTGATTTTATCAAATCGGATATCGTAATAATAATTTTCATACAAAAGGTTTTACCTCGCTTTATCCCACTTCCAATAAGTTTTTCATGAGAAAAGTAGCCTATCATCTTCGCCAGGTTACCATCTATCTCTATACCAAAAATCATTACAATCGATTTAACGGTTTAGCGTGAAAGCATAACAAACAAACAAAGTCACTTTCGCATTTATAATATTAGTAAGGATTCCCATATATATTATATTAACTGTTTGGATACCAGTTATAGTATGTGCTATTAACAAGCTTAGTATACTTTAAAATGAAATGGTTGATGAGTAATTGTGTTCATATATATGATGATTGATTAATTTACCGGAATAATAACCGATTTCATTTGCATTTATTTGTAGGTTCTTTTTACATTTAACAGTATAATTGGACAACTTTAACATAAAAAGAATCTAGTAATACGAGAGACCATAAAACTGTTCGTCACTTGAAAGTGGCTCGAAATATGATACTTTCAAAAGAATCACTACTTTACCTAGACCGAGGTTATGTTGGATTACAAAAAATAAAGCCGCAACAGAACGATATAAATAGATACTACGTCCACTTCATTTTTTTATATCCAACTAAGGTACTCATTAAACAAGCGTATGACCATCCTGATGGTAGTCGGTTAATGTAATATTTTGATGTTTGTACCAAGAGTCCGTAACCCCTTACACGCTTTGTTCCCAGGAGGATAAGATAACTCTACTTACTGTAGGACTTCCATTGTATTGTTGTTTGACGCGATCTTCTTTAGAGTGAAGGCATTTCACCAAACATGTACCTAGTTTTAAATAGACAATAATGTACAGGGAAATAAAGAGTTTTCTTTATACCCTGCTTCTTTTACATTTGTTACAACAATACATCGTCATGCATTATGAATGCACGGTTGACCTAGCGGTTAAAGCAGTTACCTCGTTTTACCGCTGCACCGAAATGTAGTAGGTTCGAGTCCCACGCAGAACGATTATTTGTGTGATCCACAAATATTTTTTCTAAGCCTGGTTGTTACATTTATCGTTGATTGTTTATAAACTCCTTCACAATTGGCCTTGGCAAAAATTCTGCATAGACGGATGTTATATTAAAAGACAGAATTATTACTATTACAGCTACAATACCAATATTACTTCTAAACTAGAAACCACAAAATAAAGATTACCATATTATGTCCTTTATTCCACTAAAAATAAACTAGACAGAGTTTTATTGAATTCGTAACCAACTAAATAATTTATAGGTTTATTTAAATCGTAGTTACGACCTTAGTATATAACAATTAACAAAAATGTTTATTAATCTTGAATGAAAGTTGAATTGCAATTTCTTATTCGTTCCCGAGTTTAGCACTTTGACAGCTATACCGCCTACAGAAACAAACGCGGTGTGGCACGAGTCACGACATAACGACAGACATTGTAATAATTCATTCTCCGATACGTGTACCTAATATTAGTGTAATCGCAATTATGTTTTTCGAACCCATCAGATGTTTAGAATGAAAAGTTTTTAATGTTATTTTTGTCAAGTAAAAGTTATGCAGTATTTAGATTCCCGGGAGTTCGCGTAGACCCGTATACTGGCTGGAGAGGCACGCAGCACGTTGGGAGAGACAATGTATAAGTTCAGTCTTTAACATTCATAACTCAACATTAAAATCATCGCAATTCTAGTTTTAAAATCCATCCTAATGCGAAGACTTAAAAGTTTTTATATCTATATTGATATTATAAAACGGAAAAAAAAATTGTTTGATAGAGCAATTATTGAGGAAGGCTTTAGGATTTTTAACCTGACACTACTACTAATAGGAGTAAATCTGTATTGAGAAAACTTACAAAAACGGCCCAAAATTATTAAATATTTTTTAGTCTCCGCGAACGATGTCGCGAGTGCAGTTACTAAATTGTAAAATAAAGTAAATATTACATTTGATTATATTATAATGAAAAAACGGTTTTAATAAATTTTTACCCTAACTCATATAATAAATGTGAATGTGAGGCTGTTTTTGTTAAGGAAACTTTCAGAGCTTAAGTGCTCATTCGACCACCATGAAATTTTGCATAAACTTTGATAGGGGCAATTATATTATAAGTAAAAAGTGCATATGGCAGGGGTACAGAAAGGTCACACCCGATCAACCTGAATAAAATACAATTGCCGAGCGATAAAAAAAAAAATCTTTTAATTGACAAAATATATATTAAAGCAAATAAAACTGCGGCAAACATAATTATCTTTACCAAACAAATAGTTACTTATTTCAAAACATATATTTAAAGCTAGTTATATAATTTTCATTTGTAGTTACTTTAAAAACATGTTTATAAAATATTTCTGATTAAAAAAAACCTGAAAGCAATGAAAACAATTCATCATTTATGACTCACGAAACAATCTTTTAACTAACAAAACATATAATAAACCGAGTCAAGTTGCCGAAAATATAAATCGCTTTAAGTTACAAAATATATTAATTTGTTAATTTCAAATCATGCATTTAAAACTGCTTAAAAAGGTTTTTGGTAGTTACTTTATAAATATCTATGTATTAGTAATTAATAAAATATGTGTTATTAAAATACAAACTGAAAGCAATGAAAACATAATTCATCATTTACGACTCACGAAACAATAACGTTTTGTTCGACATAGTCGCTAGATAATAATAGTCCGTAGTTATTTATTCTGCGCGGCAAGGCATGGCTCGGCGTGATGCGGCGCAGCACGGCGTACAAGCGATAACAGTAACGCTTGACGGTTGGCCTTTACGACGCGATACGTATTTGAAACGAAATATTATAATAGGGTGTCAGTTGAATGCAGGGATCTAAAAAGCCCGCTCGAGGCCCGGGGGTTTCGGAATTGAGATGGGCGTATAAAAACGAAGGGAACAAACGCGAGGGTTCGAGTTTAATTTTTTATGTTTGTATGTCGATCCTCGTACATCCGATAAGCGGACAGACAGGCTGTTTGGTGTCTGGCTGAGTGAATGCTGTTGTACTGAGAATTTGATTTATTTAATTAAAAAAAAAGAGTTTCTATTTCAGAATAAAGTCGTCGGCAAAGTAAATAAATAAAACCGTAGAACAGAATAAGAAGGTAAAATTATGTACAATATTCTTTTTCAGTACCTCACTATTACGTTTTTGTATATTATAAGCATTTCTCGGAATAAGTAGAGTATATTTATTTACACTTTAAAGGAAGTAATACAAAGTAAATATATCCTCTCCCTGCAATCCTGCAAAGATAATAATTGTAGACTTTTTTGAATATTTAAAACAAAGTAATTTAATGCAACATAAAAAGGAAGTGTAATTTGTGGTTGTAAGGGGCATTGAATACCACCTGCGTTACCCAAGCCAACCTCACCTGCACGCGGTGTACCCTGTCGAGTAGCTGACAAGGCTCTGGCTATTATTGGTTCCACCTTTGGTTTAGGTCATGACAGTTAACCATGTAATCCTTGATCCGTCACAGTTTGGTGGTAGGATTATTCCTCGACTGGTAAGCGACCACCCTCGGGTTTAGACTTCCGCAAAAAAGTTTCAGTATGATCTCTTGGCTTCAGGCATAGTGAACGAGAACCCGCCTTTACCGCCATGGTCACCAACATGATTGTAACACCCATGGTGTTGCAGCTCTCCGTAGGTGACGGTAGCCATTTCTTATCAGATGGGCCGTCTGCCTGTGTGCTGCTCATTATCATAGAAAGTAGTTTTTCTTTAAAATGATAGTTTGTTAGGAATGTTCCAATTGAAAGTGTGATAAATTACCTTTATTAAACCTCGGGCTGAAAACATCCTAAACACTACTATCAGTCTGGATTTCATAGAGAGAGTTTGTATTCACTCTAGGTTACTTCCTCGAAGTCTAAATGACAATGATGATGCTATGGGGATATGAACCTTAGCCCAGTCATTTTATTCTAAATAGTGTGGTTTTTTTGCTTTGTTTGAGCAGGTGCGTAGACTTCAATAACTTACTTACTATATAGACAATTTTATAGGTTTAGCGTGTCTACCAACTTGGGTCGTATCGTCACTTAAGATCAGGTGAGATTACGGGCATAACGCTAAACCTTAACAAAAAAAAATGTATATTGCCTTGTAGTTTAAGTCGTGTGAACCATGAAAATTACAATACTTCATAAATAAGGCCATATGTAATGTTAACACGGAATTAGCCTATTACCACTAAGAATGCCACAGTAACGTTTATTTCATTAATATTATGAAAAAAATTAATAACGTGAAAAAAATTACGTAAGTCGTTATATCTATTTATTTGTGAGTTAACAAATTCAACGACATGAAGCTGACGTCCGCAATATCGCCATGGCATGATTATATTACAGACATGTTAATTATTCAATAAATGAAGTAAGATTTATATAAAATTTAACATAATGTTTTTTTATTTAAGTTATCAAGCTACTTTTTCTGTCATTTACTTGTCATTGTATATAAATTCCCTATTTGAATTTTTAAAATTTGAATTATCCGGCATACTATACTCAGCACATATTCGATACTTATAGGTTATATGGTTTGGGTTATGAATATCATATCAAATGTTAAACATAATTATATTTTACAGAAAATTATTCATTTAGTTACTTAATATATTGTTAGCATTTTTTACTGAGTGCAACTATTATTATTGAATTTCAAATGTTGATAATAAAATCTGCTTGTTTGTTTAGTTTGATCTTAGTATAATATAACGTACAAATATTTTTTCTAATAATCATGGTTCTTGTGATTCACCTAAACTACAGGGAAATAAAAACAAACTGCTACGTTCAAAGTTTATCAACCAACATTGTTATTCGTTTTTTCGGCCAAATCTCGAAACAATATTTATGATATACCTAATTGAAGAGAATTTTCTAAATTAAGTAATATTTTTCAGCCAATCAATAATGTTTTATAATATGGATATAACGGCTGATTTTGTGGTCACCAATAGCCGATTTTATAATATCGCTTCCGATGAAATAACGCGACAGTAGGCAAGCTTTATAAAACCGTGCTTAATTGAGCGTTGTTCGAAGTACAAAATTTAAATTTAGTAGTAAATGATCTATTCGACGGATTTGGATCTTATTTTGTTTTTTCGATAATTGGCAACTAAAAACCTCATTTGTATGGTGATCTTTCTATAGTATTGAGGTGGTAATTAATGGCGTATTGAAGACAAGATTTATTGAATAGCGTCGCGTCGGGACACTCCGTATTAGCACATAATTAGGATGTTTCAAATCCCATCCCAGTGGTTGACTTTCATGTCTTAAAATATTGGGTAGTTTTTTTTATTTAATAAATATTTTGTGGTATGTAACCTTTTTTATTAACGTGAGAAAATAATACAGTTACGTAATGTCACCACATTGCAACTACTAAAATGACCCCACGACAACTGCATATTGATAGAATGCCCCTCGTTGCGAACATCCAGGGACCCTTTTCGCAATACTTTTACGAGTAGTCTCTTGTAGCAATAACATATATCACATAACATAAAACAGCTTAACGTTGTTTCCTCACAATCGGATGAATTGTGTAAGAAGATATATAGAGGGCAAATATATTAAGATATTTTTAATATATATTATAATCGTTTTATTAATAAGCTCATGTATATAAAATATTTTTATATTGCACTGTGCTTTCCATCAACACGTTATCGCCACATTGCAGTGCTATAATAAAAAATGATCCACAAAAAAGGAAATGGTATCGACGAAGAATCTCGTATTTTGTGCGAATGGACCTTGTATCCTTCTATACGTAACGATTTTAATAGTGGCTACCTGGTTTTTTTCTGTTGTACAACGTTTAGTTAGTATAACTAAACTATGGAAGTATGTATATCCATTCTTCGTATTAACAAAAAGTACATTTTATGTATTGTTTACCCGAAATAAATTCAATCGACAACAGGATTTTGTTTTCTGAATTTCTGGAAATCTGTTGAGTCACGGAATGACAACGCTAACAACAATTCTTGGAAGGAAGTGAATGCCAGTTGACCGGTCTTTTCGGAGGCCAGATAATACGGTATTCGATATTCCGTCTCAGAAGACGTTAAGTAAATATATAAGTTGTAGTGCCTACAGAATTTCCCATTTATTTTAAGAACAATCATTATTGAAATATTCTTTTTTAACATTATTGTACAATGTATATTCATATTGATTAGGCATAAAATGACTTTAGTTATAAGTTATTGTTTTTATGCTGTCATAGTGATAATAGATATATAAAAAGCTAAAATTTGCGTTTATTATACTAATATTATATATGTGTTTAACCATAGTGGCAGCAAAAAAGCCAACGTCACGCGGTGTTCCCAGGCGGTCACCCATCCAAGTACTGACCGCGCCCGACGTTGCTTAACTTCGGTGATCGGACGAGAACCGGTGTTTTCAACGTGGTATGGACGTTGGCGAATGTATTTTATTATTTTGTTTTCTAATAGTTCGCTATGACGTCATTATATAATAAAAATGTCTTTATTTTACAAATGAACGTTGCGAGTTTTTATTAGTTTAATAAAAAAATAAAATCCTGTTCACAAAGTATGTCTGGTTATTACGGTGAGCATTTTTATGAAGATTTTTCATTAATTGATCCATATATAGTTAATAAAAAAAAATTACATAGAAATAAAAAAAATGCTCTAACGTTAAAAGGGTTATAATTTCGATTCTTTTTATTTTGCCCCAAAAGTTTTGTCTTACTAAGATTTCAACCCACGGTTTTATTGCCTATGGCCAATCAGTGTACCTACCTACCTAATATCAGTAAGCTTACATTGATGTAATTTTTTGGTTGATTCGTTTTGATCAAAAGTTTTACACACTTAACAATGAAAAAATTAAGACTAATCGAATATATATCGAGGTTATCGTATTTGATTACAAAAAAATGATATATTGTTTTGAACTATGTTTTAAAAATGTAATACGTAAAGGTTGAAATACTAGATTTTACGTGCAGCTTCGCTCGTGTTAATATTGATTTTGTCAAACTAAGTTGATGACGTTATTTATTTATTTATGAAAGTTTTTAAAGATTATTCCTTTCTTTACCTCACTTTCAATAAGGTTAGCCTAGCCTATCACCGTCTCCATAGTACCATCTATCACTATACCAAAATTCGTTACAATCCATGCGGTGATTTAGACGTGAAAGCGTAAGAAACAAACTCACTTTCGCATTTATTATAATATTAGTAAGGACCTAAGGCTTGAACTGTAGTGTTCTCTGTTAGAAAAACGCTCGAGTTGGCATTAAAATCGTTTCCCCTTTTTGCTCCAAGGTCAGTGAGTTGTAATCATAAAGTGCCCGCGCTCGCTGCCGAGTCGTGTCGACCGCGATACTTGGAAACGAGATATTTTTGTAACAGCTAACAAGTCTAATTTTTAGCCACTAGCGACATCTATTATCAAATGCTTGAACTAAGTAAACTTGCCTGAGATAAACGCAAATTTATATATGTTTTCTGTACACAGATAATCATATTAATTCATACATCAAGTATTGTTTGTACTGTCACAATTCATTGTTGTAAATTGAGATATTATGAGTTATTCCTATTATTATATTTTGTATTGAGATGCAATGATCAATATTTTAAGTATTACATTTGATTAGATTATCGAACATAGAAATATAAGTGATAAGTAACCATAAAAACAATACATGCAAAAAATTGGATGATAAAGATTTTAGTCACTAAAAATTTTTTTAATTTATTTTAAGTCTTTAATTTCAATATCATGTTAATCTGTATAAGTAATATAATCACATGTAGGTTTCATTTTTTTATATATCGAAATGAAAGTAGTTAAGGCGCGTTAGGGAAATATTTTGTAAGGAATAAAAAAAAAAAAACGTTATGATTTATTGTCACGGCTATAAATATGAATATTGTATTCAATGAATATATATGCAGTATATGGTTTTACCAAAATCGGTAATGATGGGTCAGTGGTAGCGAGTATGAATTCCGCGTCAATGGACGGGTATTCCAATCCCTGCAATGAGCTTGAACTTTTGATGAAGCGAAACATCGTGATGAAACAATAGCATGGTGGTAGAGTTTATTCTAGTGCTCGCCTGGCTAGGAACCACCTTTTTATTTATTATCGTAGTGTTTAAAATAGTATTCTTTTCGGATTGTCTCATCGCAACACGTAATCACATTACCCGGGTTCAGGTCAAGGCGAGAGGGGCGTGTGGCGACTCATCGGTTGATAATCACCCAACATTACGCACTGATACGAACCACGGCGATACTTCTAACTTCCGTGTTGCCAGAGACCAGGGACAGCACCCACATTTCTACTAATCTCTGATGGTAAGGATAGCTACAAACCCCAAATTGAAAATTTGCCACCAAATACCTATACGTGTGTTCCGGAAATTGTAATTGAGACCCAGTCCCTCCGCTAGGCTTAGCGTGTCCGCATCTTGGACCAGATCGTAACTTAACATTAGGTGAAATCGTGGCCATAACACTAAACTTATAAAAATATATACAGTTTAGTTTCAATGCTGTAGGAGACTGTAAAATAAATGAAAAATAAAAAAAAAGTTAATCTTCTATTTCATTACTAGGTTTTACGTGCGGCTGCAGGGGCGACGCGGTGATTATTAGTTTGGACCCGGGTCGCCCCAATTTATGCGGCAGAGGTACACCGTGGAGTTTTAGTTGGTATTCCCGGTTTGCACCGGGTGAGTCCCACATACCCCGCTCGTCCTCCCGGGGCGAGTGGGTATCTATAAACGGATTTCTCCACGAAAAAAAAAAAAGGTTTTACGTGCGGCTTCTCTCGCTTTAATATTAATTTTATTAAACAAATCGAATGACGCAATAAAAAAGTTCCGTAAAAAGTGTGTCCCTCTGTTTACCCCACTTTCAATAAGTTTTTCACGAGAAAAATTAGCTTATCACCGTCTCCAAGGTCCCATCTATCTGTATATCAAAATTTAACGTAATCGATACAGCAGTTTAGGCGTGAAAGCGTAACGAGCAAACAAATTTACTTTTGCATTTATAATATGATTATGGATAGACATTTAATCTAAGAGTGTATCAATACATTCTTAAACACTCACAAACATTGATAAAAACATAATAAAACCTACTAAAAAACAAGAAGCATCCAATGGCTCACTAAAATATTAGACATTAAATACAAATGTTTTTATCGACACAAAATTATGTTTAACTATACACATTATATATATAAAACGCTTAAAATATAATTAAATTTAAAGAAACACTTAATTTTAAGTTATGATAAAATTTTTGTTGTAAATAGGTGGAAGAAAATAAAGATCATTTTATCATATTTTAATTACAAAGAGCCTAGCAGCTTAGCAAGGTAAAAAAAGCTTACTATTCGTTGTTTCTTAATAAAAGTTTAATATTAGCGTGTAAATGAAGACTGAAATAAAGTTATTGTTCCAGCTAACAAACAGTAATACGACTTTATTAAGTCCTTCGTTTATAACGATTTCACCTGGTGTTAATCGACGATGTGAACCAAGATAGGCGTGCTAAACCTAGAGTAGGGACTGGCTCTCAAGTGCAACTGTCGGAACACACCTATAGGTATTTGGCGACAGATTTTTAACTTGAAGGTGGTACCTACTATATACAGGTATAGCTACATTCTACTTAGGCATGCAGTACTTCATTTTTTCGAACTTCTACGTTTCAGGTTTCCTTCACTAAATCTATCTCCCACCTTCAATCTAGGAATTTATTTAAACTTCTTTTGTGAATATTTTAAATTGTTCTATTATTATATGTATGTTAATTTTAACGGTTTCGATTCAAACGTTTGATTTCTTTTTATTACTATGAATATCATGAATAATACAACGTACGTTCAGACATACGTACATATGTGCAATTTGTATTGTTATCATAGTTATCAGGTATGTTGTTTTTAGAGTTATGTGCTACTGTCGAATCTACGTTTCCTAGAGGCGATAACGAAAAGGTTAGTGTTTCAAAAGCATGTCACGTAGAATAAATTTGCATGATCATCTAAATTCTGTGTATGCCCCTAGTCAAGGACTAGGTTTCGTTTTAGTAAAAACTAAACATTGATGTCATCCTATTTTTGTGTATTATATTATAAAGATTAAAATAAAGGAACTACCAGTCGGATTTGAAAAATTGGTTGAGTTTTTGAAACAGCAATAATTAACGAATAATTTAAGCTAACATTACAATACCACCAACAGGAGCATAGATTTATTGAAAAAAGTTACAAAAATGGGCAAAAATTATTAAATATGTAATTGTTACTTCCACGTGAACGAAATCACGAGCACAGTTAGTTAATATAATAAAGTAGAAAAGTTTGCTTGTTTGAACGCGCTAATCTTTGGAACTACCAATCGGTTTAAAAAAAAATTGGTTTCTATATGATACAACAATATATGAGGAAGGCTGGAGGCTATATAACATTATTCTACTACCAATAGGAACAAAGCTGTATTTAAAAATGTTACAAAAACGGTCTAAAATTATTAAATAATATTTAGATCCTCGCGAGAAAAGTCGCGGCCATAGCTATTGTATAATAAAACTGGAGCCAAATCTGTATTTAAAAAAACTATAATCCAATTATTTCATTTTGTTTTAGCAGTGCCTGTGAATACGTTCGCGTGAAACTAAAAATATTAAATAATTCGTACCCATTTTTGTAACTTTTGTCAACACAGCTTTAATCCTATTGATGGTATCGTGATGTTAAATAATAGCCTTCCTCAATGATTGCTCTATCAAATAGAAATTTTTTTTTTTTTTAAATCAGACTTGCAGTTGTTAACTCGTTCAAAGAAACAAACTTTTCCACTTTATAATATTAAATATAGATAGATAGTTAATGTAATGTATGGCTCGTTGTTTTCAGCAATTGTTTTTGATTGGTTACCG
Organism: Actias luna; assembly: GCA_039707435.1. Lineage (NCBI taxonomy): Eukaryota > Metazoa > Arthropoda > Insecta > Lepidoptera > Saturniidae > Actias > Actias luna. Next base: position 6,308,748 of record JAZHAC010000003.1, read on the forward strand.
CTTTTTCAGCATGAAACTGCTGAGTGGTGATAGTAGTAACTTCTTTTGTCTTTTGGCCGCACTTCAGATCTTATATTAGTCATAATATTACCGACTATCTTCTACCCCTTGTTTTAAACATTTCAGAACTTTTTATTTTCTTCATTGGTGTGGCGTTAGGTCATAATATCACCTGATATTAAAGCGAGTCTCAAACATGGCTGATGAGACATGGCTCAAAGTATTAACGCGCTTAGCTTATTAGCGGTATTGGTTTTCAAATGCAGTTACCGGTACAAACTTTTGGCTCAATTTTACTTTTTTTATATGTTATACTAACATGATATTAGTGAATTTTAGGAAATATTTATTCAATCAAGCCTGGATATTGTATTTTTTAATTCTTCAATCTGTATGAAAAGTGTGAAAAGGCTGTAAACAAAGTTCATGTATTTTACAGGAGGATAATAAATAATAAAAGTAACATAAATCCTAACTTACGATATAAATGATGTTTTTGAACATAAAATCAGAAACTATTCAGCCGTTCGACCGTATCTGAAGATTAAATAAACACTCAATTTACAATATATATCACACTATAAGCAAATTTAAATGTTGAACATACGTAGTAGTCCATTGGAATTTTCTCTATGCCAGTTTATTCAATGAAGTGACGTCACGACGTAGTATGCTATAGTCACTATACACAGCTGTTTCGTATAGGTACGCTTATACAGATTATTGAGTTCTTTCTTTTACGTCACCACGATAGTGTTGGGAGATTCAAATCAACTGTGGATTCGATTATTGAAATTTATTTTATGTAGGAAATATGGTGGGACCTTATTTATATCCAATTGCAAAAATGACCACATAAAGGTAATGTTGTTATACAGTTTATAATAAGTCTAATTTAAAGATCAACGATAAACTAGATCAATAGGTACATATAAATATATCGTCGTCCGTATGCTCATTAATTCAATTCACAATCGGTTACATTTTAAATTAGGAAGGTTTTTTGCTTAAACGAGCGAACATAGATTTAAATGAAGCTTAATATTAAACTACTGCTATGAAAAGTTACTTCACTTAGCTTAAAATAATTTACACTATTTGTACAATAAACTGTTGTTTTCAAAATAAGAAAAATAAAATAGATTCTAATGATAGTTATAACAAATGGTGGATTGAATAAATAGTGAAGTAATTTTGACTATATTGCAGGTTCTAGGATATGTTGGTTACTTTCTATACCGAGAAGGTAATTGGAGCATGAAAAGGCCCTTAACTATAATATATTATAGTACGTGGTTAGTACGAACTGGCATTAAAAATCACTAGTACGCTTATTGTTATATATTTTTAGGGATTTTGAATATGATTTCAAAATAGGTTATATATATGAAAAAATGCAAAATATATGAAAACTATAAACACTACATTATTTGTATGGGATGTATTATTTTCTAAATAAGATCACAAAATTGGATGTTATAATAATATTGCAAAAACAATTTTAACATTTTCTTTGTAATATAAGTTTCGATATTTTGACATGAAATATCAATATCAAATAATTTTAATGGGTTTTATATTTTTTACAAGAATAGCCCTATAGAGTACAAACGTCCCCATAGAGCAGTCACAAGTACATAGTTACAATTCGGTAGCGATGTGAGACGGACGCTAATCCCCGTTTGCCACACGCCTCGCGCTCTTTCGCGCCGCGGCCTTTTGCTATAACGCGAATTTAGGCCAAGCACAAGTATCTCCTTGTCTAACACGCTCCTATTACACATATTCATCTCCCTTCCACGATTGTTCGTTTCACTCGTGATAATATTCGAGCGTTAACCAAGTTTCAATGTTTACACTGCGCTTGTTTATGCAATTATATGAATGAAAATAAATTACAGGCAATAGTACTTACCACTTACTGATAACCGGCCATCACTTACGTGTTCTAAAACATCACTTATTTAGAATATAGGTAGGTACTTACTAATTGTGAATAAATAAAATCCACATATCATTAGTATATATTTATAAATGTTTTTTTTTTTGTTTAAACATATTATAATATAATAATTATAATTAGAAGTATTCAATATTTGTTTTAAATATTAGGTAAGTTAAGTATTGATATGTATCAACTATATTTTTAATAAAACAGTAATACTGCATGTTCAAACTTCAATTATATTATATCTTCTGTTTTTTAACTTGTACAATTTATAATTCAATTTATAGCTGCTTGTTAATGTATCCAGAAATATTTTTAAAGGAAGGAAAAAATATTTTTCTATCCTCTTCGACTGAACGACGGAGCGTTTTTTATTTTAATTAGGCTAGAGCGATTTAAAAGTCTTGGCTGCAAGGGAAATAGGACACGAGTCACATAATTTAAATTTTAGTTAGATAATTTTCATGAGAATAACTGAAATAGATTCAAGTGCAAACCATTTACTTTATGAAATTAAATAGATATATTATTTGATAAAGTTGAGAAAAATCACATCTTATCAAAATTCAGTATGTTGTAGATTCCCTACGTCGTAGATTAAGAGAAAACCTACATACATACTATGTTGTTTTCCAGATATTTATCGCACTTACCATCATTGCGAATTCCGGAGAAGTATTTAGCTTTTTTTATAATATAATAATTTATTATAAAATATTTGAAATAGTTTTATAATGCACCAAAAGATGGAAAATTACGTAAGTATAAAGTAAAGGTAAACTTAATTCACAGCAGATTCATGAGCCCAAAGGTAGTTGAAGTTTGAGGTGAAAATTCGTAAGGCAATAGAAACTGTAAAGAAAAATGCCTAAATATAAAAAAAATGGTTGATAATCTGATGCAATGATTATATAATGATTAGCAGCGTTAGGCATGAGTACAACTTTGCCTTTAAAACAATTTACTATAATAAGCGTACCAATTACTGAAATGGCAAAAATCGGTCAGAAAACACTTGCCTAAATACGTTACATAAGACAAAACAGTTGCCTAAATACATACATATACATTTAGTAAGAAAAAATATTTTAATTAATATTATAAAGCGGAAACGTTTGATTGTTTGTTTGAATGCGTTAATCTTAGGAGTTATTAATCGGATTTAAAAAATATTTGTGTATTTGTTAGAACAATAATTGATGGCGGTTTAAGTTATTTTACATCATGCTACCACCAATAGGAGCAAGGTTGTATTGAAAAACGTTACAACAACAGCCGAAAAGGATTAATTATTTTTTAGTTAAACACGAACGTAGTCGCGGACACGGTTATTAAATGCAAAAAGAAAACTTTATTCATAAGTTAGAAACAAAACTAGGTAATTTAAATTGAGAATTGTAATATTAATTAGTGTATTCCAAATGTTTCAAAATTGTGCAGATACTTTGATGTGTTTCAATGCTAACGTTATGTTAATTTCCTCTATTGCATAACATTCGGAAATCATTGCATGAAGATTTTTGCAATGCTATTAAGGTAATAGGTGTATATAGACACAATTTGCGATGCAAATAAAATGCCTTATTTTATCATTTTTGTCTTGAAAAGATATATGCACAAGTCTTCCACCACGGTACTCCGCTAAGTGGTATACTAGCTATAGAACTAAGAGTCTGTATGGTGCCCTTTATAGCACGAAGTAGTTCGCAAACTCTTTCCTTTACTGTACTATGCGTACGTATATGAAAATATAAAAGGAAATTGATTTTTATACAATAATAGAATAGCTCCGAAGATTAGCGGGTTCAAACAATAAAAGAAATAAACTTTTCCGTTTTATAATATTGTTAGGAAAGTAGTTATAGGAGGGTAGTTTATATATATACACCGAATAGTATATAAGTGCGTTGCGAGCCAGCTTTGGGATGGGATAAGAGAGGCACTCGAGGCGCATTCATCGTATGTAGCTGGAGCGTTACCGAAGGGACTAAGATTCATATTTCTCTATAACTGGTGTTCGTGCTGTAAATCATTATCGGAAATAATTTATACTGAACAAAGAGACAAACGTGAGAGGTAAAGGTGAGCTTTAACAATTGTTGAAAGGAGGCCTCCTTAAACCTACATCCGTAGTCGCAAGTCTCTGACACGCTTCTGAATTTTTCTAACAATATGTTCATAGATTTATAGTATATATATATAGGCAAGAGTATGTAATTATTAATATTATCACTGTTTTTCTGCGTACGTCACGTTTATTTATCACATGATACAAAGAAATTGATCATTTCAAATAAATATATCTATAAATAGAGAATAATTGGCACAACCGTACCAACAAAATTCTAATTTAAATTATAATCGTGAACTACGACTCAGTTGCGATGTTGATCGACCAAGTATTTAATACAGGCGTCCGCGTTTCAAGCGGTAATCAAACGTTGATAAATGTTGTTGTGTTCGAGTTATCAAATTGTAGGTATCTTATAGTAGCCGCACGAATATGACGTCCTAATACCTATTTCGATAACATATATAAAAGTATATGTATGTCGGTTTGAAAAAGATTTATAGGTAAGTTATATCGTACTTTAGATAGAGACTACAAGTGTTAAATCTGTTTCTGGTCTGGTAGCAAGGGAAATCGAAGTATGGTCATGGTGTTTTAGTAGGTGTATTGATTTAGAAGGTGCATATTACTTGATGAGTTCTGACATATCCTTCCCGTTTTGACTTGCCCAGGTAATGTGTACAGGGAAATAGGGTCCAGTAAATTGTTTTCCACCAGAATAAATTAAAAAAGTGACAAAATTTCGAAACTGACATTATTTTGGTGCCACAAAGAAAGAAGTATCAACTATTAATTTTAATAAAAATATATAGATGATAGAAAAGGAAATATAGCTTAGGCGACGATTTTTCAAAATATTTTTTAAAGATAATTTCGCCCCCAATTCACGTCGATAGGCATCACGGAAAATCTATTCAACGCACGATATATTCATATTAGAAGGAACATAATAAAGCATAATCTCAAACAGATCTTTAATTATAAGTACTTATGAAGTCTGTGGCTTATTTTAATCAAATGTATTTAATATGTTCAAATTAATGATACCACAGTAAAAATTTAATTTTAATTTCAGTTCTTATTGACTCATCTTTTGTTTCTATTTATATTTTATGGAATTAGTTATATTTGTGATTAGTAATTCTCGTCATCTTCATGTTCCCTGTCACATGTCAATCATAAAAGTGGACAAAGAAAACAAATGCAAGTGCTTAATATGTTTTTATGAGTGTTTTAACGTTTTTATTAATGTTATATTGATATTTCATATTTATCACATCGAATTACTAGCCAGTAACAAATTAATTAAATTTAACCGTGCTAAGATATAGCAAGGTGCGAAATAGTATTTAATTATTATAACATAAAACATGTGATAGGCAATTTTTTTCCTTTTTTGATAAGCTAAGTGATGATTCGTTATAATTTCTTATGTGCTGTATATTACATACCTGGTTTCCGATTATAATAATTATAACTTTATATACAAATGAAAATTAAGTCTGAAGAAAACATCAGATAAGAAAGAGGTAACACATAAAAGCAGTAAAAACTGTCATTTAAAATAAATTATGATTTCTTGAAAATAATACAAGTTTTAAATTCAGCATTTTTAACATCTATGTCAACTCAATACTTGACTTAAATTCTGTTCTAATTTTCTAGTTAATTATATTTTATTCGACCTTAATTATATCAGTTAATCCATCAATATAAAAAGAAATTGATTTTAAGCTGTTATGAATTATTATCAAATTTTAATTTGATTGATAATATAGTATTGATAATTAAAACCAAATAAAAAGCTTATCTAACTGAAGTGTAGGTTATGGTTTTGTATGTAGTGGTAAAATCACAAGACGCTAGGTTCTCGTCATCGCGAATAGCAATAGGGCTACTTATACTTAGTGCAAGCGGTTCAAACTCCAAAGTGTAACTATTTTATTGTCTACAACTGTAATTCTACGATACATGTACGTATATTTCGTACACGTAATTTGTTATAAGCGTAACATACTTACGTTATCAGTTGTATTTCAATCTCCACCTGACACGGACAACGGGTGAACTTAGTAATACTACGAAAACACGAGGTAAGAAGATTTTGCAAATTTTTAATAGAAAATGTCGCATAAAATATTTGTATTTTAGAAACATTACATTTTTCCTGCCTTGAAAGCAGATTTTTTGCTATTTCACAATACTAATATTATTTATTTTTTCTATTAAATGATAATAAATACTTAATTACATCTACACTGCGTACAAATAAGTGGGTAATGACTTGTTATATATATAAAATAAAAAATGCTGACGCAATTAAAACATCATATCGCAGATAATGCAATATTTTGGTAAACTTGATTTTACTTATTTATTCAAAAATTATAATTACATTATTACAATCGGAAATAAATAACTAACTCTATATCTATCTTATATACAATTAGTATTACTTTCTTATTTATAAAATATATGTTAAATTTTATTCCAATAATGTATTTTCGAGTACTACCGAAAATTTATTATTTAGGTACCTACTACGTAATACATTTTAAAAATATATATAAATAGTATTTTATAAATTATAATGCATATTATTTGCGAATATATATATGTTGTTTATTTCCTGTTATTGAATTAAATAGCGTAATTTAGAATTTGGACAGATGACTCTTATTGATGCAGTATTTATTGTAAGACTATCTGTGTCTGCGACTTCGTTCGCGTGGAACCAGCGATACAATTTTATTTAATTATTTTGCTTGTTTTTGTAACTTTTTTCAATACAGGTTTGCTCCTATTAGTGTAAGCGTGATGTTAAATAGTCTAATGCCATCCTCGATGTTTGCTCTGTCAAATACAAAAATATTTTTGAAATCCGACTTGTTTTCCTAAGATTAATGCGTTCAAACAAACAAAGTTTTCCACTTCATAATATTAACAAATATTGAATGCAGATGCATGATTATAATACAGTTAGTAGCAGTGTAAAAGTTATGTTCCAGTTTGAAGGTTTAGGTTGTAACACTAGAACACAAGGCTTTACATTTTATTCACTGTCAGGGTACTTAGTAACCATTTATGTGTGTCAGGTGGACTGAACGTTGTGTTTACTTGATCTTGCGTGCCCACAGACTTTGACCTTTAGTCATTCCATTTTACCGTTAACAGAGGTCAACATTAATTAAAAGTAACTTATTCGTATATTAATCACTAAGATATTTAATTTAGCTTTATTATCGTCTTTAAAACTTTACTATTTTGACACATATTTCATTTTAAATAATGTTAGTAATTAAAAGAGAAAATTAAATTTCATTCAGTCATTTCAATTAAATTAAAGGATTTTGTTTTTTTTATTTTACTATAACTAAATATTATATCTTTAATTTTCAACTTTCTTATAACTTAGACATTATTTTTACCTATTACAAAATATTAGGCTGAAGGAAGGAAAAATCAATATATAGGAAAAATCAATATATATTGATTTTTCCTTCACATACACAATATACATATACATAATATACAATATTTCTGATTTACCTATGTTCCAAATAATGATATAAAAGAAAAGGATTTACATTTATACTAACTCCAGTTATTTACATTAACTGCAGTATTGCCAATATCTACGTCATTGAATGGGTAAACGAGAGTATAGGTACAGGATATCATAATAAATAGCACTTGGTTTGTGCGTGTTCATAGTAGTTTAATTAGGAAGTACGTCACTGCTATATTGAGGGCTTATTTATTATGTAAATAGTCTAATTATACAACAACGCTACGGTGACAATTTAGCCTCATTTTTTATTTACTTCCGTAGGGGTAATACCGTATTGTAGTCTGTGTTCCAGAAGACCAGGCTGGATTACGATAGACGGACGTACCTATTATGAAATTTTCGTGGTTCATGGATGCATCATAAGGCAGGACGAAAACCATATAACTCGATGATTATAGAGTATGTTTTTGGATGAACGTAAGAGTAGAGAAAAATTTATAAAGATAGAAGAAGCTTGGTTGTAGAATATGTGTTTAAATATACTACAGAGATTGTGCGAATGATGGGGTGCTAATTTATGGAAATAGTGGAATAAAAACATGTTTAAACAACCTTACTCAACTCGGATACAATAATCTCAATCTGATTTTATTGAGTATTTCGTTGAGCAGGTATTAGTCAATTTACTATTGTAGTTAATGACTGTCATCATGATCACATTATAATGAAATTTAACTAGTTGTAGTATGATCCTCTTTAGTATGATATTTTATATATTCTTTGTTCCTCAATAAGTGCATGAGGTATCTATATTAGGAAATGTATATAATATAGAACGTATGTGAGTAATCAAAATAAAGTACTTGATACATAATATAATTAAAATAAAAAATATTACATAATTATGTATTTTTATTAACTATAAAATACAGTTTTTTATTGTAAAGCGCGAATCATACAAAAACACCCAACATATTTTGATGGAAATTCCTTTCCATTTTTGTTACATACTAAGTAACTGTGCGTTCGGCTCCGCACCCTTTTATCACAAAGTAATTTCTTCGTTTATTCTTATTTTTACTTACATTTTATAATTTCTAGCCCATGTACACAACATATTTAGAAACACGATTAAGCTGTTTTCTAATTAAAAACAGACATTCGAACAAACATTTTTTTCGTACGTACATACGTAGGCCATATTTAATATATATATATTTTTTTCTATAATAATTCTATAAAAAGAAATTGTCTTATGATGAGTCGTTGCAATTCTCAATGAGAAAAATATACTACTTTTGTGTACAACGTATTTCAAAGCACGTTTTTAGATCAATCTAAAATGCCCTGAGAACAATAGTGGATTCAATCCAAAGAACAACTGTTACGAACAACAGAGATCGAGTTTGGCACACTCTCCGCACAGAATGACATTGCTGTAGTATCTGGAAAACTTCCAAATCTGTTTGTATGTTCCAGCAAATCCCATAAGATCGTCTAACGATCCTGGTCAATATATCAGTATTAATCGATGTAAAAAATACTGGAGTATCACTTCTAAGTCTTGTAATAGTGAAATACAGTATTTTATCCGTACTTCACGGTGTCTAGACTTTTTCTATTGAAATTTGTTTAAGATATTAAAGGATATTGAAAATAATAAATCTAAACGTCACTGTAAAAAAAGTGCCGCGTGCATGGTATCACGTGATTGCTGGCATGCTATCCAGTCGCGATGAATTTTTATACGAAACAAATTATATACTTAACTTTATCGTTTATTATCAAATTATTAATTAAAACTTTATGCACGTTGGTTGAAATTTAATGTGATATAAAAGACGCTATGTTCGTCTTGTTTGATCTTCCCGTAATGTATCTCTCGTCGCGACTGCAATTGTACATGTATGAGTATATATATGAGATGCATTAGTATATCAGTACTGGTAGGTATACTGTTTAGATCTCTGCTATAGAAATGATAAATTTAATATAAGATTTCGTTTAATTAAAACAATAATATAGTTAATAGAAAACTTCTGTATTATTGGTCTCATCGTTATTTACTGAAATTAATCTAGAATCAGTTGCATAGTTATTATGTAAGGAGTGTGCAGGTATTAATTTGGTTGCAACATTTGATTATTACGATTATTTATTCTGTTCTATACTGTCGCGAGCACATTTTTTCACTATTGGCAAATAGAAAATCTGTTAATAAAGTGGACATATTAATTATGTTAAAATTCCAGAATATGCTGACAAAGATTTTAACTCTAGTACCTTTGCCAGCCAACGCGGATGATGGAACATATCGGCAAACAACTTCTATAACATGCAATAATAATGAAATCTTGAATGAAATGTGTACGGTATAAATTACCTTATTCATTGTAAATGAATTTCGTTTTACTATTTTTTGTACAGTAGGACGGTAGTTATGTCACAGTATGGCAAACTACCAAAAGATTAGCAGCCTGTTGAGGGTCACCCGTCACTGCTGTCATGCCGGCTTGTAAGCCTCTTAGTACTTGGATATACACTGCGTAGCCTCGAAACGTGATTTGGTTATTACTATATATATAGTAGTTGCAACCTAGTCCTCTTCCAACCAGCTGAATAGATGGTTATATCCCGGTCAATACCAGAATGTTACAGGACAAAACATGTTACTATAAAGGGTATCAGAATAAGTCAGACACAATCATCGTGTTAGAAATAAGTTTATTTAACATAATTAGCTGCAAACGATTATATACACGAATAACTAAGCGAACAAAAATAAGACTGAAATATTATGTAAAAGTTACAGTACTATAGTTTGTCTTGCTCGCTTATCTGCGATCGTATAAAAAACTTCAAGCCCCGGTAAGCTATCAAAGCCCTTCAAGCTAACTGAGTTAGGTCGGCAAAAAATGTTAAAAAGCGTCTCAAGTTAGCCTTGAATTGTATTTTATTATTTATTTTAATTTAATGTATAAAAACATATTTTCATAGTTCAAGCAAACTATGAAGACATTTATTACTATTTAGTTTAGTACATCACATACTAGAAGTTTTTTTTTTATGTCCGACGAAAAAATTTAGTTTCATGTGTAGATGTTATTTGTTTAAGTATAGTTATAAAAGTATAAATGATTCTTTGTTTAGTTTTGTAGAGAAACAAATAAACACAGTTACTAAAGATAAAAAGATAGTTTAACCTTCGGGTAAAGTGATTTCAGTTACATTGTTTTAGGTTTATAATTATCTAGGTAGATAGGTACATATATTATGTAAGCAACTGTGTCTGATGGATAAGGCATAGGTTTCTATTAAAACTGACCTTCAAGTAAAACTTCTAGGTTTTATTAATTTTGAAGGGAAAATAGCTTCTTGAAAATCGTAGCATGAATAAATGCTATTAGGTAAATTGACTACATATAATAGACTCTTTGATACTTACTCTAATCTAAAAAAATAAGCGTACGCAGAGTGTATAAATTCTTATTTGCCAATTAGTGAACATGATGAAATGTACTTATAATGTAACCTACGCTTATATAATAATACATTTCTTGTTTCTTGCGGGAGTCATTTATAGTATGAAGTTAGAAATGTTTCTATCTGGCCTTATACTTTGACCCTTGCAAATTGATTACGTTAAAAAAATCTAAATTTATGTATTTATCGATAATAATTGCCAGATTCATTTTCTGTATACTAATTAATAATTTTTCAATTTAACTCTGCATATACTTATATCAATTTTATTAGCATGTTGCAATACTCGCAAAATCTTACTAGATAGACAAATCAATTTCTTAAAGTAGATTGACCTACCTTTTGATACACTTATCCACACCGATGTGTACATTTAAAACATGCTTCATATCAAAATTATCATTTTTTTTAATTAATAGTATGTTAAAAATCTGTAGATAATGTTATTGTTTAATAATTTATTTATGTAAATATGCAAGTCACCTTGATCTGAAGATTTCAGTTCAGTGTATTACAGATATATTCTTTCGACAACATATCGAGAGGTATATTTATAATCTGAACGATATAAAAGGCTATCGATTATTGTTCGAGTAGATAATAACATTAATTATCGCTAGTAATGATTTAATACTTGACTTTTACTATATAGCTTATACAGATAAGTTTATGATATAAATATTGGAAGAGTCTTTATATATATACTTGTAATACAGCATGTAAATAAATGATTTTACAGCGTGTACATTAATTTTAACATATCCAACTTATAATGTATTTTGCTAATTATTAACTACTCTTGTGAATAATAACTACATCAGGCAACTACTACTAAACTATATCAGGCAAAATACACCAAAATAGATATTTCGTAATACATTTTCAGTTTTCGAATTCTTTACCTATATCCTTGTACATACTATGTATGTCTATTTAAAGTACGTGACCATTCTATTTGTTATACATATAAAGTGGCTTGTATCATAAATACGTCTACTTATTTATATTCAATTTGTTTACACAATATTCCTAGATATAATAGGTAATTAGCGTGTCACTATTATATGGCGGACATGCTAAGCCTATTGGCGTATGGCTCTCAAGTGCAACTGCTGGCGTAAACATATAGGTATTTAGTGATAGACGTTCAACTTGAGGGTGGTAGCTAGCCAGACGGGCTTTAGAATATACTCTACCACCATGCTATAGTTTTATCACAATGTTTTCCTTAACTGAAAGTTGAGGTTTAGTGCAGCGCTTTAATCTCACGTCCATCGACGAAGTGTCTGTACAGATTACCTCAGATCCATGATTTCTTTTACAATTTGTATCGATGTGTGTTCGATAAACTTAAGGGAATGTGTTTATTTTTAGTACGTTTTATTCGCAGGTATTATGGGCCGTATAGTGACAGCAGACAGGTGACATCGTTCGACACAATGCCGGTACTACGCAACGCTGATCACCCCGCTTCTAAAGCTACCGATTCTATAGCCGTGCGGTATTCCGTAGCCGTCCTCGCTTCCTGGGCAGCGGAATCTGGTGAATAATTTATATTAATTTTGTCCGTTTGTTTGGATGCGTTAATCTTAGGAACTACCAGTCGGATTTCAAAAAGTATTTGATAGAGCAATCATTGAAGAAGTCTTTAAGGTACTTAATATATTGTTAACATCAATAGGGAACAAAGCTATATTGAAAAAAGTTACAAAAACAGGTAAAAATTAAAAAACTAATAGTTCCTCATAAAGAAGTCGCGGGTACAGCTAGTCCTTACTAATATTATAAACTCTTTCACGCAAAACTACTGAATGCATTTTAATGAAACTGTATAATAATATAGCTTATGCATTAGAATAACACATAGGCTATAATTTATAAAGATATTGTGTGAATTGTCCAAAATATAACAAGAAGTGTCAATTAAGTAGGAAAACATTCTGCCATCTACGAGCTATTCTGACGTACGTTGCAAAAACCGTTAGAGTTACACGTACATAATGTACTAGCTGTGTCCGCGACTCCGTTCGCATGGAACTATAATTTTATTTAATCATTTTCATAAACAAATGTTATATAGCCTATTCAAGGCTAATGTAGCATTCTAATGAAGAATTTTGAAACCGGTCCCGTAGTTCTTGAGTTTCTTTGTTACAAACAAAAATACAAATATTTCCTTTTTATTATATTAGTATAGATAATGGAAATGTTTATCTTAAATAGTTCTACAAAAAAGCCCACGATAGCATATATCTGTCTTTTATGTGTACCCCATTATCGCCCAAATAGTGAGCGGCCCGCGTATAAATGACTACGAACACAAATGTTCTTATACCAGTCAGTCCCCTTTTATATAATTTATTTTAAACAGCGGGTACCGTAATCATAATTATTCGACAAATTATTATTAACGTGAGCATAATAGAAGTGCGAGTATAAAATAACATAATTATTATTTAATATGCTTCCGTTACTACAGTTTATAAAAGAAAGTCTGTCTGTCCGCGCTAAACTCAACAACAACCGAACGGATTTTCATGCGGTTTTCACTAACAGACACAGTGTTTTATGAGGAAGGTTTAGATATATAATATATAATGGTTTTGTATACATTGGTTGAAATGTAATGATGATTGTTACAAAGTCGGGAAAAGTCAATCCTCGTGTAAAGCTTTGACGTCTAGCATAGCAAGCGAGTGACACTAACTATTATATTCTAATAACGGGTTAAGTTGTTATAAATAAGTAAACTTTATTCTCAGTTTTGTTATATACGAGTCATAAGGATCATGATTTCCTTTTCTCACAAATTAAATGTTATCATCAGCTATCGTTTTTTTTATTTTTATTATTTATATTGAATCTTTGAGAAAATTTAATATACGCTCATCCCAAACCTACACTGTAGATCCTTGCCTGCTTTTGTGAGTGGTATGGTTTAGTGGAACTAAATTAGTTGCTTCAACTTGGTACTTAAAAGCTTTTTGTCTATGCCTGACCTTAATTCTAAGTATGGCCTTGTTATAGGTTATAGACAATCGAGATCAGTCATTGATAACAGTGACCAATTATTATCAGATAGATTCAATAACAGTTTGCTGTTTCATTGTCATAGAATTGTGGATATTGTGTACGAAGATCGCGGTAATGGTGGTGAGTTCGTATCTACCTGCTACGAGCTTGAACTTTCGGTGAAGGAAACCATCGTGATGAAACCATAGCATGGTGTGGGGCTTTCTAATGCCCGCCTGGCTAGGTACCACCCTCAAGTTGAAAATCTGTCACGAAATACTATAGGTGTGTTCCTCCACAAGACTTAGCGTGTCTACCATCTTGGGGCACATCGTCGCTTAACATCAGGTGAGATTTTAGTCATAACGATAAATGTAAGACTTTATACTGCTTATTTATTACTTATTTACTATTTTATTTTATTATTTTTTTCACGTATGGTAGAACTGTAAATAACATTTTAAATGAGCTCCCCTATTGTAAAGTAACTGTAACTATAACTATTGACAATTATTATTTCCAGCGACCTATCCATTTGACTTGACAAAGACAAGGTTACAAATACAGTCGGAGGTGGCCGCCGCTAAACATGGATACAAGGTAATAAATGACCAAACTAAGGTCGGCCTATCGATTTCTATCCAAAGTATTACTAAGTTATACCAACAAGTTACGCTATCTATTTGTTATGTTTTATAATAAACATTAACATTTGTTTTGTTTATTCCATAGGCTTTGAGTATGCGAAATTAATATTTATTTGCTTTCATCGTTAACAAATTTATTTTACACGATAAATAAATTATTGTAAACTAAAATAATTACTGATAGTGAAATATTATTTATATTTTTGTTTTGGATCCTGAATTTAGTTATGAATCTTTTGAATAGTATTATTTCATTACAGTACTGTAAAATAACAAGTGTTTTAATAATTTCACTTAGTATTTCTTTTGGCTGTTTAGTTGTTTTATTCTTTACTAGCTGTGCCTGGGACTGCGTTCGCGTGTAACTAAAATTATTTAATCTCGCGCCCTCATCCAAATTACAATAACTTTTGATGGAGTTAATCTATTTTAATGAAACAAAGACTAAATAAAGTCTAATCGAGGATAAGTTTTATGATTTCCCTGGTGAAGTTTTATTATACACGTTGTACTTTAGCAGTGATGCGTGCACAAACAGAAAGACATACATTTCTAAAAATACTGTAAATGTATTTTATTACTTATTCTTAGTTACTTGCAATATTTTTTGCACGTAAATCTAAAAAGTAAAGACACGTTAAATTTACATTCTTATTATATGTATAGATAGGTTTAATGTTTGACAACATGGAACTGCTGGAACACATCTATTAGTGCTTGACGAGAGGTTGTCAACGTTATGTTTAAGTTATTCAGACAGTCATTAGTAAATAATCTAGGTTTAATGACGCTTGATTTAAAAAATATACCTCACCTTTATGTTATATATTTCATTTCTTTTATGCGTATAAAACCATATATGTTCATTTCATATTTAGTTTTGACATATGAAAATAAACAGGAAACCACATATGGAAGCCATATATATAACTTTATTGCTGCGGTAAACGTTTGGTCATGCAGTTATATATAGCCTTGGGATGCTAGTAAATTTTCCATCTGTAGAATAATGTTTATTTGTTTTTTTTGTGAACTATGCATACATGTGACTTTAATTTGTTTGGATAAAAGTAGATTAAAGATTGACCGTTTTGAACTGATTTGTGATTTGAAAAGTAGGGTTTATAAACAGTTTACCGTTAGGTGTAGGTATTAGAATATCATAAATGCGATAGTGAGTTTGTTTGTTACACTTTCACTCCTACACCGTTGAAACAATTACGATAAATTTTGATATGGAGATAGATGGGGATTTTCTCGAGAAAAACCTATAGAAAGAACAGATAGAGAAGAATAAACTTTGTATGAAACTTTTTATTGCGTCATCTGATCTTAACGCGATTGGAGCTGCGGGTAAAAACTAGTAGATAACAAATAAACTGAAGCGTTGCAGATGGGCAAACAACATTTCATTTCTTTGTGGGTTATTTATGTATACAAACTTGTATTCTTTACTGTTATGATATATTTTTCCTTTTTTGTTATTATTCACCACAAAAATAAATACACAAATGACGAACATGACCGATAGTAGCTACGGTAGTTTAGAACTGTGTTGTAGCTACTATCAGCCACCTCCGAAATACGTCAAAACAATGTTACTGCTGAGGTTATAATAAAAACAAAATAAGTAAGATATAATTGAAGGTTAAACTATCTTAAACTTAAGCAAAACAAAGCAAATGCAAGTGAGCAATGTGTGTGTATGTTCGTGTAAGTGTAAGTATGTCAATGTGTGTAATGTAATAAGTTTGTGAGAGTGAGCACCTAACCTGTAGAATTCTAACAACATATTAAATGAAAGAAAGTAATTGTTCTATTTCCTCATAAGTAAGATTGGGGAGCCAATGTGCTATATGTTTTTTACATTTACTTTTAAGTAGTAGCCAAATATTAATTTTTTTATTAATTTATTATATAACATAAGGCTTTAGTAATGATGGTGGCGACTAGCTAATTCTGTCCTTCTTGATACAGCGGGACATACCCGATCACTTCTACAATTTAGCTTAATAAAGCTAACATCATAGACCATTTGAGAATGCATCTTAAGGATAACATGAATAATGAATAATTTGCGAACAGAGAGTACTTTACAATTCGAATAGAATTCGTGAGTCGGATAAAGAATAGGTTTCGAAATCATTACTTTTAACAAAGCTCGTTGAGCTCTTTCAATTTTAATAAGAATATTGAAATAAAAATAATTTAAACGGATTTTATCGCGGTTATTTATTAAATTTTGATCCCGACGTTTCGAAAGCTTTTCAGCCTTCGTGGTCACGGGGTGGACTGAGGTGTAGGTTGTCCAGAAAAGTTTATGTTACTGTGTCTACCTTCAATTTAATTTTTATTATTGATAGTGTTCCGATCTACGCAGAAAGAGCTCACAGTGTCCTGAGGTCTGGCAATTGGTCTTTTGGGTTCCGATTTAATTAAATGTATAATTGGATATCAGGCTTGTGCTTCCATCTTTTCTATTGAAATTTGGATGTTTTTTAATTTCAATAGCCTCACAAATCATCCTAGGTAGGAATCGGTGTTCTTTGGCAAGGATTTGTGGCTTGTCGAATCGAAGATAATGTTTGGAGCCTTCTTCTGAATGTTCAGCAACTGCAGACTTCATAGAGCGTCGGTGTTTAACATCAGCTATATGTTCTTTTACGCGGGTCCCTATATTTCTTTTAGTCTCAGACTAAACTACTAAAAAGAGAGCAAAATAAACTATACGCATCATCATAAAATCAAGGCTAGCACGAAGTTTTTTGATAACATAAATGAGTTTCCTAACGCGTGATACCAAACTATTAATTTGTTCTTCCCAAGAAAGAACATTATCTAATATAAGCCCAAGATATTTTATAGATTGGGAACGAGTTAAATACTTACAGCAACAGAGTTGGTTTTTGTAAAAGTCACAAGTATGAGCTTTTAACGAAAAATATTCGGATCCAGCGATTTTTTAAACCCAAAAGTAACAAATGTAGACTTCTCTATAATTAATGGTAGAAGATTGTCAGACAACCATTTCATAACCGTATATTAAGCTGATTCAGCATAATAGTGGGCTTTTGACCTGTTTATACCGTGAATAATCATACCTGTATCATCAGCATATGTGTGGTAACTGCAGTATACACAAATCATTTATATAGATGAGAAAAAGGGTATGTCACAGGACACTACCTTGAGGGACGCCGTGTGTCAAAAATTCTTCCTCGCTGGTAACATCGTCTATTCTAAAACACTGGCAACGCCCACTGAGATAATCTAGAAAAAGATTCAAAGTTAAGCCTCTAATGCCAATGTGTTGAGAATGCGAAATAGGAACCGAAACAGTGTCAAATGCTTTAGAAATATCAAGAAATATTCCTATAGACTTAAGTCTGCAGTCAAGATTTTGGACAACATTTTCAGTCACATCTAAAACTGCATCTTCAGTTGATTTTTTACGCATAAAGCCAAATTGATTATTCGTAATAATATTATTACTGCTAAGAAAATTTAATAATCTTTTAATTTAAAAAAAATCAAAAATTTTGGAAAATGTAGTAAGGACGGCTATAGGTCTGTAATTATTAATGCAATATTTGTCTCCACCCTTATATTTTGAATGTACAAGAACTTTTTTAAAAACGCGAGAAAAACAACCGGAGTTTAAACATAAGTTGAAATACACGCAATAGAACTGGTATCAAAATACGTCTAGCAGCCTTGACGATCAAAGATGATATTCCATCCCATCTGATAGCACAATTACTTTTTAAACCAATGAATTCTATTTCTTTGAGATCTGTATCGTATAATGTCATAGAATTCGAAATTAAACTAGTCTTTAAATTTACGTTATTTGTCCTACTAGAAGATGTAGGAAATTTAGAAGCAAGGGATGTCCCAACATTAGCAAAGAACCCATTGACGGCTTTAATAGAAGATAAGCGATCTGGAGTGATGGATAACAGTTCATTACAGCTAGTAGACTTACTGCCGACATTGGCAAATTGTTTTAATAATTTCCAAGTAGCTTTTGGATTACCGCTGGCCATTTGAAGTTCAGTTTGTTCATGTATACTTTAACTGATTTAAGCAGATTATTACAAAAGTTCTATATCGGGAAAATGTAATTTTTAAGATCTTATTATTTGGTTCATTTTTTGGTTTTAATCGTAACTTAACTCTATACTTAAAATACCGTAGAAGACCAGGAGTAATTCATGGGATTAAGGATTCTGTCTTTGCTAGGATTTTTTTTTTAGTTGGTAAAAGAGTGCACGCATTTGTTTCTGAATATGGTATACGTATGTATACCATTTTCTATGTTTATCAAAGAAGACGACTATCGTTTACATGACAGTTTTAATTAGAAAGCAAAATATATAATATATTCTATTACACTGTCCTATAGTGATGATCTGAACTTTACATCCAACTTGTTTCGATGTACCCGTGTACCATATATATTCATACACACCTATCTGTAGACATGGCGGGCAAATATGATGCGTGAATATGTCGTGGGAATTGATATCCGATCGGATTGAGACCACCATGCAAAAGATGATAAAGATCTCAAATTTACTTTCTTTTACTTTGTTACTTGTTCTGTCGAAATCCATTTACCGAGAGGTTCAACGATTAAATTGCAATTGCCTTGCATGATAATGATGACTGATATATTAACGATTGTAATTGTTTTAGATTATTATTTGATAATTATCAGGCACATAGTCGTCAATAGATCGTACTACTTAAAAAATAAAAATAAACTTGTTTAAATGTCGTACTCAATTTTGCCCTACGCAGTCTGTCCAAAAGTAATTCAATTTCACTAACTACGTCAATTGTCTTATTATACACCTTTACATTATATTTACATATTTTTACTTTATTATTTATTTTTACAAAATCATCAATTAAAAATTGTGGTTTAGAGCAACCTTATATATTTTTTTGCAGTTGGAGAATCATGGTATGATTAAAACTGCGGTCGGGATTGCAAAACAAGAAGGTGTTCTCAAACTCTGGAGCGGACTAATGCCTATGTTTCAACGTCACGCTATTTACTCAGGCTGTCGCCTCATATTTTACGAGCATTTTCGTAATCTACTGAAAGATGACAAAGGAAAAGTTTCGCTCGGAGCTGCTTCTTTGGGTGAGAAATAATTTAATGTTCAATAGCCTGTTTTACATATGCAATAACTTTATAAATAATATGTTCAAAATATATAGTAATAGTTGGCAAATGTATAAAAGTAAAAATACACCAGTAGGTAAACATAAAGCTAAAGTTATCGTTGCAATAGTGTTTCAGATCGTTTGTTTTGCTTTCTTATTGTATTTTGGTTAAATGTATTACTTAAATCTGGTTTTATTTTAATTATCCATGTAACCGTAAATGGTAAAGCGCTACATCGAAAGCTACCTGTCGAGTGCAATTAACAAAACTCTCCTTCCTATAGGTATTTCAGTACATATTTCACGATTTGGAAATGGTAGCTAGCTACGCAAGTTTCATAAAATGCTTTACCACGCTATAATTAGTAATTATAAAAGAGAATCAAATACATTTATTCTCAATTGTTATCAGACAAAAGGATAGGTATTTTCTTAAAAAAGAAAACAATATTTTGTGCCGGTCTGACGCAACCACTCGTTTCTGCTGATGAATATTATCTACGACCTTAAAAAAGGTTCATACTAGTCATGCTATAGCATTAGTAGACACAGCAACTATTAATATATTTCAACGTGTAGTTAATTTGTTTAACCTTCAAACACGTTAGATATAATTTTTGGCATAGCATTTTGCTTTGTCTCTTTGTTTTATAGTGACTATTTTGTTTAAAACCATCCTTAGATTATCATATCGTTTATTAGGTTGGCGAATAATAGTATTGTCATGCAAAATACAAGTAGGTAATCAAGGATAGGTTAAGACAAAACAGGATCGAAAAATCTTTACTATCTTATACTTTTCTTAAGCGATGTATTGATGTTATACTGGTAGATTTAATTCTAAAGTCACGTGATAAAATATAATAGCCCTTGATTTATTGGGTTATAAATCATAGTATTGGGATGCCCCCTATATATGTGAGAATAATTTTTTGAATGAATGTATGAACTGTAAGAATAGGTTATATGTATATAAATAACTCTGACAGTTATTCATTTTTAAAAATAAACTAAAATTTAATATATAGCCTTTTATTATGCTTGAATAAACTTACGTGTTTCTGTATTTCATCATCTCTGTATCGCGGTTTTGGTTATGTATTTCTGCTGTAGTTTACTTTTTCATATGACATCGAGTCGTAATAAAAGTTTGAGTTGAGGAGACGTTTGTGAAAAATAATTATTAAACCTTGGCTTAAGTACAATTATAAAAAAATATTTATCGTTCAGGATTTAATATAATTGTGGTAAGTTATGCATTAACAAAATTACTTTATTTAAAATCAAATCGCGGTTAAAACATTTGTATTAACATCTTTATAACCTATTTCTACCCAGAATATTACAAGTTGTTTTCATTACATTCCATTGACATCTGTCACTTGTATATTGCGCAACATAATTGTTTCGAAGTTCTACAGGAGGTCTCGCAGCTGGCTCCTTGGCACAGCTGATCGCATCTCCCACGGATCTGGTGAAAGTGCAAATGCAGGCGGAAGGTAGACACATACTACAAGGCAAGCCGCCGAGGTTCAACAATTGTAGACAAGTTTATTCTATGTTATATGCTGAAAGTGGGATCAAGGGCTTTTGGAGAGGTAGGTTAAATAAGTCATCATATGTAGCAAGTGGGATTTTATGTTATTGGTTTTCGAAATTCATTAAATTTTACCTACTTTTGTGAGCTTTATAACCTGAACTTTTAGCGCTGTGTATAAAATCAGTTGCATATAAATTTCGATCACTGTACAAATTAGTGTTTGTGATTTATATTAAGATAATCGATCCTGATATTAAGTGCTAAGGTATTGTACTCAATAGTCATGGCCATAATGTGCACATGGTACGATGCTGCATGACATCCAACGATTGGCGATAGTTTGCTACTTTATCAGTATTCAGCGTTGTTTTTGGATAGTCGATACCTATTTTATTAAAAAGTAACTTGATTTTTAGTGCATCTTAGTGTTTTGTTGATTTTCAGGCGCTATTCCTAATGTACAGCGAGCAGCTCTCGTCAACATGGGTGACCTAGCAGCCTATGATTATACAAAACAGTTCCTAATTCGTGAATTCGAAATGAAAGACAATGCGTTAGTTCATGCAATAGCGGCATTCGCAGCTGGTTTCGTCGCCGCGGTCCTCGGCACGCCGGCAGATGTTCTCAAGACTCGCTTAATGAACCAACCAGTCGGACCGGATGGAAGGTAAAATATTTACAAACATTATTGTATTCTGTATATTGTTTCTACATTTAATATTAATTATTGAATTTTGAGACTCTATTGATTGTATTTATTAAATAAGTCTAGCGGCGTTAGATCAGACGTGGAATAGTCCCGAATCTCCTTTGACTTGCGGTTAATGGCCTGAGTAGCCCATAACTGGGCATTTATGCATCAGATCTCTGACTTGTACGCATTGCGTCATTGGCTCTCTGTAGTGTGTAGAGATGTGCCGTCAGACCAAATACGTTGTGACGTCAGAAACAATGCGTAAAGCAGGTTTTGGTGTTTAACAAGCATGGAGGTTTTAATGAGTATTACTACTTCAATCCAATTGGGTCCACATACCCTTCTCGTATATAGGCATATACAGGAGAGAGAGCCGTCAATAAATTGTACCTACGTCAAAAATGGTTTTAGGAGAATTTTTAACGGATTTTACTTTCAACATTAGTATATTTGTTAACACGATTATTAAATTACTAATTACACTATACAATAGATATATAACACTATAGACAATATAGAATAATACATAGATATTTAACACGCATACACAACTGAAAGTTATGCTTATTTTACGAAAATCAGTTGTGGATGGTGATTGAACCCGCGAATCTTGATTCAATACTTAGCCTAATTACCGTTCTGCTACAAAGCCTCACAAGGCCTGTCAGTAGTATATAATAATGAAAGAGCATCTAGTTTGTATATGTAAAAATGAAATACTCAAACAACAATTGACCGATAACCACGAACAAAAAATATGTATATTTTCATGGCTATGTAGCTGAGTTCTTGATTACTGAAACTGGCACATCAACGTGAACCAGACCAGCTTATGTTATATATAAATACATCACGAAACTATACGTCTTTCAAATCAGTTTGAAAGGTTTCAGTCAATAAAGAGGAAACCTAATTGGAATTTCAGTTTGGTTACAGTGGCTTCCTACACAGTTAATTTTGTTAACGAAAGTTTGTTACTACTTCTATTTGTGGATGTTTATGAGTTACTAGCTTTGTCCGCAATTTCTTTCGTGTAAAACTAAAAATTATTCAATAGAGTTTGCCCGTTTTGTAACTTTTTTTTCAATACAGCTTTACTGCTATTGGTGGTAAAGTAATGTTTAAATAGCCTAAAGCCTTCCTCAATGAATGATCTGACAAAAAGTTTAAGTTTTGAAATCCCACTGGTAGTTCCTAAGATTGGCGCTTTCAAGCAAACAAACTTTTTCGCTTTATAATATTAATATCGATATTCAATACAAGTAAGTACATTAAACACTGAAAACTTATTTCAAATAAATCACGAAGGGTTATCAATGATAATAAAATGGCATATTTTGGAAAAGTATAGTACCTATACTGTAAATACATTTTAATAAAATTATATTTAGTATAAGCACAGAATTTCTATTGCATCTATCCAAGAAAAAAATCATGTCTAATAAATAAATGTTGTATTTCCAAGTTTGCGTATCGGCTTCTGCTGTCAAAGTAAAAGTAGTATATCTTTGTTTTTGAAATGCTTATTTTATAATTAATACTAAAGCATTATAGAATAAAAAATTGAATTGTAGTTAATACCTACCTATATACATACATTAAATTACAATATTCTGCATAGATTCGTTTTACGAAAGAAATACGATCATGAGTTGCGTACGTTACTTATATGTAAGTAATCGTACAGTGCATGAAAGCGGATCTAATTTTATAAACAGTAACATTTTATTTTAAGATCTTTGACACATCAAGTGTTGTAGAAATACCTTGTTATTTTTATAATCGCGGTCAAGGTTAAATACTGGTCAAAGTCAGAATTTGTTCAGGATGGCAGCCGTGTTAGTACCTACGTAATCACGAATCTATTGCTATATTTTGTGCATTCAATTATTTGAACCATTCAATCTTTTTTAGGTTCGTTAAATGTGATTCGTTTCAGATTATTAAAACTTATCCTTACTAGTAATATTACAAATGTCAAGGTGAATTGATTTGTTTGTTACGTTTTTACGCCTATGAATGGATTGTGACGAATTTTCGTACAGAGATAGATGGAACCTTGCATATAAAGATAGGCTACTTTTCTAGCGAAAAACTTATAGAAACTAGGGTAAAGAGAAAGAAAAAAATTATTCAGGCTATACAGAATTATTGCTTACAAATTCGAATTTTGGGTACGTTCATATTTACCTACCTGTATTGACCAATATCCTGAAATAAATAATTTAATAACATTTAATAGAAAAAATATTTCCGTTTCCATCGACAACCAGATTTAGTTGTCAAAAGCAATATTAACGCTAACGGAGCCGCGGGTATAAGCTGGTCTGTATATAGATTTCAGTTTTTATCTGTTTAATAATAGCTGTAATATTTTGGATTAGAAGTATTAAAACGTATCTGCGCAACGTCTTGCATTATGGGAATAAGTAGGATGGGATTGCAAGAAGGGAACATTAACGGCTTGTTCAGACAAGACCGAATATTGCGGCTAATATAGTGATAAACTAGAGATTTTTTGCACATGTTATATCAAAGATGAAAATTGAAAAGGTAATATGTTTCATTCACTCTTTAATGTTTGGTATTGGTTTCTCATGGCCTATACGTGGCCTTATATTTTAAGTTCAGAAAATTAGAATGTAATGATAAACTATTTGATAAAATGTGTTAATGATTTTTTTTAATGATAAGAGAATACATTTTATTTTTTCATACGAAAATAAAGTAAATATTTTATTTACTTTCTCGTAATACATAAGGCTCTCTAGGCGCTACATAATAAATAATATCACCGCTTGGTTCTATTAACGATATTTTTTTTTCCAACTGACTATTACTGTTGACCTGAGGAGTTTCGACAGCTTGTTGAGGTTTGTGGTGCAAGTACAGAGGGTACTCAGTAGAAGGGATGTAAGCGTATATGAAGACATTATAATATACCTACCGCTATAATATACTGTTAAACGCTCGAATTCTATCTGAGCTGCGGGGTCTCTGTCGAAACCGAATAAGCTCTAATACGGTCAGAATTACCAGAGACACGCATTAGAAATAGGTACACGTTGTAGTTGTTATCTATACAAATAAATAAAATTGAAGTGTCTGTTTGTAATGTCAAAATAACAGTTTTTACTCAATGCATATGAAAATATATAAAGCACTTATATAAAACAATCGATTTTTAAAAAAGTTGTCTGTTCCTGCTAATCTCTGAAACGGCTGGACCGATTTTCACAGGACTCTCGCTGACAGAGCTAATGTTATTAGGAGTAACTTGGGCTACTTTTATTGTAGAAAAACATTAGTTTCGCGGTAAAAATATTAATAATTTTAATTTCCACGCGAAGTCGCGGGCACGGGTAGTCGTTAGTAAAACAAGACTATTATTATTATTCATCAGCTAATCGATTGCTTAGTAGAATTCGTACTTTTTATTTAGGTGTATGTGATTTGATGGTGTGTGTGATAAAATGGCAACTGCTGTATAACGCTTCACTTAGCATTTTGAAATATATTTATTTTAATTATATATTTAAATTAGTTCTAATGTTATGTATTGATAATGGTATGTAGCATACGATTATAGGCAGGTCTACGTTATCTCAGATTTGGCATAATGCGCATCGTAATTGCACAGCGTAGATAGATGACTATGCGTACTTGTTAGCGGTGGTCGCTATCGTGCGCGATTACTCCGTCGGATTCCAATCTAAGACTTTATGAAACTCATTACTTCGGCAACAATTTGCCTATATAAAAGTTTAAAATTTACGATATTGTTATTTTTTATACATTTTATTGAATGATTATTAGACAAGAACAATAAGTCTATTTTGTTATTTCAGAGGCAAAATATACCGAGGTATGATTGACTGCTTACAACAATCTGTGAAGAATGAAGGGGTGTTATCATTGTACAAAGGATTTTTGCCTTTGTGGATGCGGTTGGGGCCGTGGGCGCTCATCAACTGGATAGCTTTCGAGAACATAATGTTAGCTATAGGTGGAAAAACATTTTAATAATATTACCTACACCTTTAAATAGGCAGGACTAAATATTTATACTTCAAATAACATTAATATAATATGAATAGGATTATTGTACAATAATTGTAACCTAAGTAGAAAAATGGTATCGCTTATTGTAGTTGTGTTATAAAATGTCTATAAGGCTACACAAACATTAATTTTATAATAAGTTACAACTATAATAAGTTGCTAAAATCGAAAACTTTGAAATGAGTATTTTATAACATTATATAAAGCTACCTATGTTCTTTGGTCTACAAACACCTACCTAATATTGTAAAATATAATGTTATAAAATAGTACGTAAATATATACACGTATAGTGTCGCCTTGCGCTTGTATACAATCAGACTGTTCTCAAGGAAGACGTTAGGGTTAAGCAATATTAGAAAAAGTTACTCTTATAGACAATCTTTGTAATGACATAGAATTGACGACTTTTTTCAGATTTGCAAATCTATAAATACTTGATTACTTTTTTTTTACAACTTGGAATGAACATTTACAGATAATATTCCAGAATTATTGGCGGCCCATGAATAAAAAAAAAATATTTTGTTATTATCTAATCACTCGAGATTATACCCATAAAATTTTAACCTTACCTTTTTTAAACGTATTCGATTAAAAAGAAAATATTGACTGTAGGTCTTGGAATTACCGATAGAATTCTATTCCTCCGTTTTCTAAAGCAACAATCAGGACTATCTTTTGTACAAAAACCTAAGCATGAGTATACGCTGATATGATTATGTATAGGGGCCGTAGCAGTGTAAACTTTCATTAAATGTTAATGGGACATATGTATAAGCACTGCATCATAGGTTATTTTTCTAATGTACGTATATCACCCATTACACACAAGTCCAAACAAACAAGTAGTGCAAGTAGTGGAGCATTGTGGCTAGGTTTAAAAAAGTTATAGATGTGAGATAGTGGTTAAACGTAAAACAAACACTGTTGTTTGTTCGAAAGTGTCTCAAATTATTTTATTCAATATTTTGCATTAAATGATTTATGACGGTGTTAGTACAGAAGAAAATATGTGATTTCCCTTATTATGAAATGAGTAATTATAAATGTAAAAGGTGAATTGGCGTTGAAGATTGTTATTGAATGTTACGATGTTATCTGGTTATTGTTGAGAATTATAATATTTAATAAATCATTTGAACTGTTTCCTTGAAGTTTTATTTTAACTCATTAAGGTTATTTTTAGAATTTTGATATTTACTTTAGATTATCTGTCAACGAAAATACACTTCACGGGGAGTATTATTTCTTAATTTTAGTTTCGTAGCATTTTTCGTGTGACGCTAGCTAGTAGGTTATTTGACGTACCTGCTACTGGCATCCGCACAGCATTGCAAGCAACGACCATTGGTTACTTTGGACGTATTGGAACCTATTGAACGTAGCATTTACGCTAGAGGTTTATGCAGAAAATTAATTAATTAAACCTCAAGTAAACTACTTCATAATTCGTCTGAAATTAGACAGGTTTAATGACAATCCAAATGATGATGACCTTTGTATAGTGGTTTTCTGCAGACCAAGTCTAAAAGATTGCAGTTTCATAACATTCAGTCGCACACTTTTGTCGTAAAATCTCGAACCACGTCCACATGTGTATTACACAGTTCTAAATTTTAACTTTAGGATAGCGTTTGAGAACCGCGAATTAGCCGCTCTAGATTCTATACACCTAAACCATACGTTTGAGGAAACAACGTAACAATTTTCAATCAAAATTACTAACCAAGACATATAGTATGTATGGGAGAGTCTGGCGGATCCAGACACAAAAAGAATTCATGGGTTTAAAACAACAAAATATAGAATATTAGTAATCATTATAATAAAATAAAAAATGATAATTTCTTTATCTCAGCTTAAATTAAGTCTTACAGTCTTCATTTTTGGTTAAAAATTTTTTTGGCGGGCAGCTATAAATGACTAACGATGATCAAGCCGTTTTTTGGCCTTACGCACATCCCCATAGTGATACAAGTGTCTTAATTTTACATTTGTAAAATTACATCCAGTCTTCATTAATCGCTTCAGTGTAAATGATACAATCTGATTTTTGATCCTTTGACAGATTTTGATTATTCTGTTTTTTATTATTCTCTTGGTTGCCGTTCTTATTAGCGTTCTCTTGCAGTTAGTTTTTTATGACGACGAAGTAATAATCGCGTTTTTTTTACGTTTTATGCGAACACGTTACAAGACGTATCTTAGATGCGTCTGGAAGATGCACCAAGTGTTTACTTCATTCCATTCTCGGCCCAGTTGCCTCTGTATGTGACTTTCTCCTTAATTTTTTTTACAGTTAGTCCTTAGCGTTATGGCCATAATCTCACCTGATCTTAAGTGACGATACGGCCCAAGTTGGTAGACACGCTAAACCTTTGGAGGAATTGACTCTCATGTGCAAGTGCCGGAACACACCTATTGGTATTTGGCGGCAATATTCAACTTGAGGGTGGTAGCTAGCCTGGTGGGCACCAGAAAAAGTCATGCTATGGTTTCTTTCACCGAAAGCTCAAGCTCATTGTAGGTGGTTGGATTCGAACTCACGTCCCTTGACGCAAAGTCGTACACACTACCACTGAGCTATCATAGCTTCAATTTAGGCATTTTGTAAGCATTCTGAAAATTAATAAATAATAACACGATTCACACACGGACATCAGTTCTCAAATTAGGCAGTCCGTATTCTTCTAAACCTATTATTAGACTTGTTTCTCGTTATTTCGTAAATGAACAAGAATTTCGGTAAATTTTTGCGCCCAAAAATTGACCGAAGTTACCCGAGAAAATTTTGCCCGGTTTTATCCGACCGCCTTGATTCAATATTTTAACTTATTGCAAAAATAAATGCGAATTAAAAGACATACTAAAACCTAATAAACCGAATTAAAAATTTAATAAATAAAAGGAATGTACTTACCTCTCCTACAAAATAACTACATCCAAAAAGTAATCAACACACAAAAAACCAGCTGCCTGTGTATAAATAAATGGTCAATACTCAATGTTTGCTCGGAGGTTAAGTGACTACTGATTGGAATGTGTAACTAGGCAGATCTACGGTTGTTTTAAAGTATGCACTATTTATCTATATGTGCGGGATTGTTTTGAAATTACAGTGGCTGTGGCTAGTTGACTCTCCCCTACTAATCAAGCACTCGTCCATATTAACGTTATAAGCGAAAATCTTTTTTGGACGCACAAATCTTACAAACTAGCAGTCGGTATCAAAAAATCTCTTTGCATTTGATAGAGCAGTAATTAAGGAAGACTAGGCTATTTGACGTCATGGTACTTGCAATACGAGCAAAGCTGTATTAAGTTACAACAACGGGCACAAAATACTACACTACTAAATACTATATTACACAACAACAAATAATAACAATGATTTTAGCGAAAACTACATTCACAGTATACAATTATTGTAAAAACAAGGTAATTTAGTAAAGTTCAGTAATCAATACATACACCTCCATTACTTAAATTATAGTATATCAAAACATTCTGTTTAGAATGTTGTAGTAAATAACCCACCAATACATACCGTTTTCTATCAAAAGTATTCAAATAACATAACTAAATATATTTATATACCTGCCATATGTGTACATGCAAATTATAATCAGCAACAGACCATAACTTTGCATAAATCACGTTATAAACCTTAACAATATTCAAATATAGAATACCTATATGACTTCAGTCCCATCGCCAAGTTGTTCGCCTTTGACACATTTATTTTGTTATGTCGTCCCATATTTTTTTTGTTTTTGAAGGACTTGGCTATAAGCAAAGAGTAGTCTTCACTATTATATCAGTACTTCTACAGACAAATTCTCATATAACGTCCAAACTTTCTCTTTATAATAGTATTACTTACAAATGTTTCTAAAAAATGCCATGTTTCTCAGTGTCTTACTACAAAAAAAACAGACTATAGATTAACTTGGAAGGTAAAAACATAATCTATATACAAACCGTCTGCTTCCTAGAGACTACATACATAAGAATAATCATATTCAATGATTCTTGATTTAACAGTATCGAATATAAAAATAATAAAACAACAAATTACAATATTAAATTTATTAGT
Source organism: Actias luna (assembly GCA_039707435.1). Lineage (NCBI taxonomy): Eukaryota > Metazoa > Arthropoda > Insecta > Lepidoptera > Saturniidae > Actias > Actias luna. The sequence goes on from JAZHAC010000003.1 coordinate 6,338,990, forward strand.
AAAAAATATTATACATCTTCCACAATATTGGAGAATCGATAACTTAAATTCATTTAAATATTTTGATAATTATAAAGTACTTCCAATATCTTATAAACTTTCCATCATGCACTTACTTGTACACTACAGCGAGAAAGCACAGTTATGAACAATATTCCTTGTATTATTACACAATGTTGCCCGTCACATGTCGATACATTCACAACACAATTATTTGCCTTACATAGGACACGATATAATCATACTTAAACTAGCTGTTGTAATAGACAATCCCTAAAGTAACATATTACGAACATGCAGGTTAAAATAATTCCCAATTGTTTAAATATGTCCCGCTCTTAACGCTAATGGTTTATCTAGTGATGATAACCTTCAAACTCGTCTATTATTATTTTTTAATAAAATTCTATTCATAGTAATTTTATGTATGCATCTATAAATATAGTAATTTTCGGGTAAAATACACAATAACAAAAATAAATATCTACACATCGGATAAATGAGCGTATTAGCCGAGTTTTAATTAATTCCAAGACTAAACGTTTTTAAATGCTAACTAAGTACAATGGACACTCACTCCCGCGTGTCGGTCAATCAATATGCGATGGTGAAACACTTTCTAATTTATTAGAATATTGCTCTGTGCCATTATTTCCACGTTTATAAATCTACCGATTATCTATAAACCGTTTATATATCATATTATAAAAGTTTAAGTTTCACAATAATTAATAATAATATTTAAAATGTAGAGAAGAGGTAATCGAATTTGTGTCAAAATATAAAAACAAGCGAGTAAAAGCTTACTGTTACAATTTACGCGTTATTAGGTAATATTAATATTCATTATCTCACATCACATTTCTTACATAAATATAATCAGACATCGTCAACTATTCAATAGCGTAAAAATTATTCAGAGATTATAAATTGTGCGTAACACAAAACACTTTCTCGTACAAAGCTTAAAGCTAGAAAAAAATCATTTTCTTTTTCTCTTTAATATATGATCACGACACCAGATTTTATATTAGGACCGTGAATCGAATGTAAATAAAATATATATAGGAAGTAAAACGAACTTAAATATATAGGTCCCTTAACTAACGCATTAATATAATTGTATAAATGGTAAATATTTCAAAATGAGCATTACAAACTAATATAGGGATAAATTATGGTCATATTTTAATAATCACATTGAAATATATATAAAAAAACTATAGATAGATATATAATTTGCGTAAAATGTTCAATGAAGATTTTTTATATTTATAAGCTAACATCAAACATTAAAAAAAACTATAAATAACATTCTGGCACGTTATCGAGGATAATACATATATCACTCTCCCATTCCGCAAACTGACGCAATCATAATGAGATGAATAAATTCGTTTATATTAAACACACGATAATAACGAGAGACACGACACAAAATTTAATTCCTTTTTTGTACTACCAATATATTGCAAATACAAAGCAATAATAATAATAATATTTATTTTCGAGTAAAATAAGGCTTTTAGATCATTATTGTACCAAATATTGTATTTTAACTTACTTGTAATTAATGAAATAGCTGTAGAACACGAAGCACCATACACAATAAAACCTTACGTAAAAATATCGAACGCGCCCCGGTCGAGACATTGATCACGTTCTTCGATGCCGTTTCCAAGCTTTATTATATATATATATATTTATTTATTTATAATAACGCTAATATTTCATAAAAACGTTTCTAAACTTACATGGTACCGAGGAAAACGATGCCTAACTACTCTCCTCCCAATATTAATTTCCACTAGATAATCGATGTCGGGTATTGATTGAGCGTGCTAATTTGTTAGATATTCGGGAAGTTATCAACGTCTTGTCCGGGTCTACTATTGAACAGCGGCAGCGAATTACACGGTTCGGCGGCAGTTGAGAGGCAAGGACTCGCTGGAATCTGGCACTATGGTGAATGGTATGACGTTACGTACGAAGCCGGGAATAAGCCGCGACGATGCGCTATCTCACCCTAGAATTTATAGAACAAAATATATTAATATAATTCATTTATTTCATTGTTTGGCCAAATAGAGTATCTTATGTTTTTCTAGCTGTGCCTGCGACTTCGATTGCGTGGTTATCGAAAACTAGAACGCTTCGCTTAGGTAAGAGTACAGTAAATATCCGTGTTACATGATGACGTCATATGCACAACGACATCTATCCAATATGGAGTTCAATTGTCAGCTTTCGTTCTATTTTGGCGTTGCAAAAAATAAAATTGCGTGCGTGAGAACACTTTAAAGTCATATTAACAGTCTTACCGGAGTTTTTTGGGGGATCCTGATCTGTCGTGTTGTGACTTTTGTTTTACTGCATATACTTAGTTATTAGTTAGTTAGCCCTATATTGCGTAATATAGGTGACAGTTTACGGGATGTTGTGTAGCTGAATAGCAAGTGAAGTGAATTATGAATAATTATTTGAAACGTGATATATTAGTTGCCACAAACCTTCCAAGAGAGCTTCAACAAGAGTAACCGTCTTGTTGAACATAGTTTCACCTGACCAAAATGGCCAAATCTTATCACTTAAAAATCGTACTAATAGTCTCTAAAGAGGACTGAGTAGCCAGGAATAAAAAATAACAGTCTTAAAATTTGAAGACTGACTGATTTTAAGACTAAGAAATTTGCTAATATTTAGCACCGTCCGGGGAACACGTACAGAGTAATTATAGGTACACTTCCTGTGGACGCTAGTAACATCTGCCCCCTCATTCATATAAACAAGTTATGGGATGTTCATGTTCGTAGAACACTCTGATCACGGGAATTGGAGTTGAGATATGTCCTCGATTTAGCGACATTGTATTGTCATTGTATACATTTTTTGTTTTCCATTTTCGATATTAACTGTAGAGGAAGGCAAATAGGCTACAGGGCAGGTGTAACACTCGCCAGAATGACACTTATGTCGCCTTTGGGATCAGCAGATGAAGTATGTACAGCAATTAGGCGAGTAGAGTATTCGATTTCGTGGTGATCATCACACAAATGGTGATAAATCCACCATTCGAGATGTCACGTTTCGGGATAATCCAGTTTATATCCAGCTGGCAAAAAGCTTGCACGATTACTGCAATCTTCTTTTTTGAATATACTGTGTTTATCGTTGGGTATAGTGCCGTCAATTCCCTGTAATACTATAAAACAATCTGTTTGTGACTTTATACTTGAGGTTTGCGCCTTGGACAGAAAAATAATAATTAGTATTCGAAATTAGACCATTTTTGATGTGAAACATCTATTGCGGCGATCCAGACCGACTCTTGCTGTGGAGACTCATCGCCACACTATGCGATAGTATATGTAAAGATGTGACTATGAAAAGAAACAAGTTATCTCCTGGTAGACCTTCTTTTGCCTTTTTGAGTAGTCAATCACATCGATTACAACGACATCTATCGCGTTATAATTACTTATCGAAATAAAAATTATAAAAATAAATGAGAGATAGCTCTCAAGTTGGATCAAACTGCAAACAATGTGCGAAATTTAAATAAAATCGTTTAAGTAGTTGACAAACAACGTGACACGAAATCTTTTTTATAAGTGTATATTAAATAAATAATCATGTTTATTTTAAAAAACAGCTCAAAACATTTAATATTGTTGTTTTTGTTGTATTTTTTTCTTAGAAACTATAACAAGTTCATAGTTTTTACAAAAAAAAACATCGATGTTTCACATCTGTGAGACGTACAGCGGCGTCTGACTTTCTTTGAAATTTGAACGTTATCTTTATCAAAAAGTAATTTTTTGCATACAGTTTTGAAGTTGATTGGTAACATTTTGAAATATTTTAGTGACAATCTCTCCTCTGCAACCGTTTGATTGTAGACTTATTATGTTCCACATTGGCAGTACGAACGTAAACAATGAATAATGTATTTATTGTAATTTAATATATTTCCCATACATAATATGTTATGTCTAACTTTGTTTACTGTTTCTTTAAATATAAACTATACCGATGCCAAATATTACAGTATTTTGTGCTTAAAAAGTGGTACAAAGTGGTCTTTCTTCACGTATTAATTACATAGACCCTTATGAGCGGTTAAGGCGTTTTGTTGCTATAGTGAATAAGAATATACAATGAGAATTCAGGTTAATAACTAAAGGTTAATTGGTGAAGTTTAAAGCAATGGTCATTGTGACGAATCAAATTGTTTTATTGAGAAACGGCAATGCCATGTGTCGTTGTTTTTAATAGGCGAGTGAGTTTCTATACGTCAACCATAAATAAAATTTTCTATTACTTGCCCAATTTAATTGATTTATTCTTTATGAATTCTCAATGCCCATAAAATATTAATCTACAAAATAGAACTAAACGCGCAGATTTTGATTTATTAACTATTTGTGTGATAATCTAGGTTTTTTAAAGTTTAGTATCTAAGAATACTTTCAAATGTATAGATTTATAGTTGAGAGTTGAAAAATGTATAATATATATTACAAAAGTATTTTTTTGTAATTTATTATTTAATATCACCCTAAAGAAATTACTACAATATATCCTTTGAATTCTTTAGAACACCCCAATCTCAAAAATCGTTTAATACCTTGTTAAATAAAAAAATATACCATTAACAGATTAATTTCTTTGTTAGTACTATCATCCATAAGTATCTAATGATATAACTAATAGTAAGTTATTAACTATACTTGAAAAGAACAATTTTATTTTACTTTGCTTCGAGATATCGCTGTGGTTTAAAGTGATAACTCCGATTAGCTATTAATCTAACAAAACATATATCTAACAAACGTAAGTTAAATAAAATTTTATTTTATTTGATTACAATTTAAAACTCAGTAACAGCATGATGGTACAGCGGTAGCGTGTTAGCATACTGCAATGATAAACATGAGTTCAAATCGTTCATTGGCCTCGGACTCTTGAATGAATTGAATGAATATTAATGCCCACTTGGATAAGTACAAAACTCAAGTTGAAAGTCTATCGTCACTCATCTAAGTATTTGTGCGGCTGCACTTAAGAGCCAGCCATCTAATAACTTTACCCTCTTCGAGCAAATCGTCATGAAATTCTGTATATACGATATCAGACGTACCGAAAAGCACATAAGGTAAGGTTGAAAGGGCACCTTTCAAGCAGAAAAAGAGTGCAATGCCCAAGATATAAGTAAGTGATAATAAAATCTACATTAACGCAAGAAAAGTCGCGGGCATTAAGTATTAAAAGAATGGTACAACGTTAACATTTTTGAAACATAATGCTCAACATACCTGCCACCAGTGCTGGTCAGTACGGTCAGTGACGGTGATGACATCTCCGCGCTTGAACTCTAACTCGCCGGCCTCTTGTGGTGTGAAGTCATACAAAGCTTGCACCAGCACCTAGAAAGTACATATAATTGTCTACGTAAGATATCAAATAATACTAGCTGACCTGGCAGACCTTGTTCTGCTTTTTCGAGTAGTCAATCACAGCGACATCTATCGCATTGTGATCACGTATCAAAATAAAAAGTAGTAGTTCATCGCGGCCAAAGAACGTGACATGAAATTTTTATTTATAGAGATATACTATTCCGACATTACATACTAGGGATTAAGTTCTGTAAACATACAGCTACCAAATATAACGAGTACTTAGTATTTAAAATATCTCAGTGGAAGCGTGTACGGACGTGATTTTTCTACTTCCCACTAGCTACAAGTCTCAAGATGAAAATCTGCCGCCAAACGCCATTAGGTGTGTTCCAGCAGTTGCACTTGAGAACCAGGCCGTCTACATATTTAGCGTGCCCACGATCTTGGGCCGCATAGTCACTTAACATCAGGTGAGATCGTGGTCATAACGCTAACCATATAAATTATTAAAAAATAACTGTATTTTGGAATTCTAACCGCTTAAGCCCTTAAGCTAAGTGAGTATTATTTTTGTTTTTAATAAGAAGGTTGTAAATCAAAATTCTACTGTAGATGAGACCATATGAGAAATTGATTACTCATTTCAAAATGAAAAAAAATAGGTTAGCATGGTTCTCTGGAACACGACGGACTTTTATATTTAGAAGCTTTATATCGGTCAATAGGAAACGTATAGTTATAGGGTTAACTCTTTGTTTTGTTAACTCTATTAAGAGATAATATCCGAGACAGATGTTCACAATATTGTTCAAATAGTAATATGTATTTTAAGAGATAAGCAGAGCTTCTATGTTATTTATGTCGTACCGTCGTAATATGTCATATATATCTATTGTATACAACTTATAAATTATTAAATAAAGATGGTTTATGCATTATCTATTTCAATTTTTATTTAAAACCAGCTCTGTTTGCGATTTCGTTCGCGTGGACCCTAAAAGTTATTTAATTATTATTGCCTGACTTTGCAGTACAGCCTTGCTCTGCTATTGAGTGTTGTTAAAAAGCCTTAAAGCCTCCCCTCAATATTTACTCTGTCAAATACAAAAATCATTTTTGAAGGCTGACTGGTAGTTCCCAAGATTAGCGCTTTCAAACAAACAAACTTTGATTAATAATGGTATAGATAGACATATCACAAGAATAGAACGTTTCGTTGTGGATAATTTTAAAGAACATATACTTATCACCGCAAAATAAAGTACTCTCAGACTTTGTGGATCACAGAAATAATTGTGTTTTGCTCAATCAATTTCCAATGAGTAATAATACAGTGTATTTTACCCTACTAGTTTAAAACATATACAAACGTATAATCCATTACCATAATTGTGTTAGGAGTCATTAATTTGTCATTACGAAGTTAATATACAGTAACGAATATGTAGGTATACATGTTGTACAATGTTAATATACAAAATATTCGATCCGATGTCAGGCAAAGGATAAAATAATTTTATTTTTCAATATTCTAGTTGCGACACAAAAATAAAATGTAATATTCAATATTCCTCATACTTTATAACATTTAATATAAGTGACATATAAAATAAAATGCGGCAAGATCACTTTTGACACATTTCAGTTAAATTAGCTTCTGGAGGAATCTTCATGTCACCATTTTATAGTTTTTTTTTTAATTTATAGCCTTTGTTATTTGGCCCAATATTATGTAATATGGATAACATTTTAAGTGATATAGTTTGATTATATTACACAAGTGGAATGTATATTTGCACATCTCCTATAAACTTAAGTCTCCTCGCTACGAATGTTGAAGAAAATGTTAAGATAAACTTGAACGTTTATTTCTAAGTATTCAATTGTTTTGCCTATTTGTTTTTTCTTCTTATTATCTAACGGCCACATGTATTTATACATAATTATGCCAATGTCTCGGGGAAAGAATACATTTTTCTAACCTTTCGAGTTTAACAACACGTTATTAAGATGTTGATGATTTTATTGCTAAGCTGTACCCACGACTACTTTCACGAGGAAATAAACGTTATTTAATAATTTTTGCATGTTTTTGTAACTTTTTTCAAAACAGCTTGACTCATATTAGTAGTAGCGGGATGTTAAACAGCCTAAATACTTCTTCAATGATGGCTTTATCAAATACAAAAATAAGTGTAGAAATTCGACAGGTAGTTCCTAAGATTAGAGCGTTCAAACAAACTAACAAACTTTTCCACTTAATGATATTAATATAAAAAGTTGGGAAAATCCGAAAATGCAAGCATTTTTTATTTTATTTAATAACAATTAAACCACATCGAATCAGATCGTGAAAAGTAAAAGGGTTCTATTCATATTCCTATTTATATTATTTATACTGAAGCGTAAGAAAAAAAACTCGATTAGTAAAGTATTTCGGTCGTTATCGTGATAACATACAGGATCCGCACATACAGACACACGGACGTCCAAGACAGAACTTTCAGTTTTTTAACTAGTTTATATAACAAAAATGGCATCAAAAATATCATGAGTGTTAAAAATAATGTTTTTTCTTGATATGTGTGTGTATATATTATTTTACAGGTGCAATATATGATAAATAGAGACATTTTAAGTTTGAAAAATCAGTTCTTTTGCGTGAAGAGACAGTAGTACCCACCTCAACGCTTCGCTTATGTGGCGTGCAATACCAATTTATCCAGCTAGCATAATGCAAAAATGGGACATAGCACTGCGTCCAATAACGAAATTAACATATTGTTTCCTTGTATGTTTGTGATAAAAGTATTTAGGACGTCAGGTACTCCACTATTTCGTATAGTTTATTACGTTATTATTTTCCTTGATATTATTTGGAGGTACATTAGGTCGAGTTTTACGAGCGCGGAACAATAAGGCACATGTATAGATAAAATTACTCCTAACTTAATCGGTAATGAGTTCTAACTATAATGACACTTATTACGACCACTTACGTTTGCTTAAACTGTTAGGTCCTGAATATTAATGACCTTTTTATTGTGATTACAGTAAAACTGAGTATTATAATAATTGATTGGTATCCCCGAAGTAGTACAAGCAGTAGAGGCATACAACAAGAGAGTGGCTAGTGACAGAGTACGACGGCAGCAGTTGCTGGAAGCCTTTGCCATGAGGCATGCTGAATTAAGAGACGAAGTATAAGAAGTGGAAAAAATAACAATGCAAAATATAAGGCCTATTATTATTATTAATATTGTGAATATTCTTACATTTCGTAGCGTCGAAGTGCAATAGTAATTTAAAATAATGTATTTATGAAGTACTTTTCTCGTTCCACTTTCTTGCGAACGCTAGAATCATCAACTCGATTGGAATGGAGTATGTGCCCATCCTTGAAGAGGGTTCGTTATTTATATGAAAAATCACATTTATTTATCATAAGTTTTTATATAATTTCATGATAGCTCAGTGATAGCGTGTACGGACACCGCGACAAAGGACGTGAGTTTGACTTTCTACAATGAGCTTGAGCTTTCGGTGAAGGAAACATCGTTATGAAACCATATTATAGTGGTAGGGCTTTTTCTAATACCCGCCTGGCTAGCTACCACCATCAAGGTGAGAATTTGCCAACAAATAAGTGTTCCGGCAGTTGCACTTGAGAGTCAATCTCTCCTAAGGGTTTAGTGTGTTTACCAGCTTGGTCCACATCGTTACTTAAAATCAGGTGAGATTGTAGTTATAACGCTAAAACCTATAAATTAGAAAATTAATATATGACGGAGTAATGTTAATATGTTAGAGGAAAAACTTCGAACAGTCGAGAACGTTCCAAACCCCGTTTCCTTTACAAGATGTTATAAACGTTCAATACATTTAGGAAGACCGACCGCATCAGTACGCCCAATGTAAATAGTCCGTTCGTTCTGTGACCCTGATAGAGTAACAAAAATAACCCGGTCAGTGTTGTATTCCTATAATCTCTAGTTACAGAACAAATAATGCATTCGCTAGAGACAGAGCTCGATTATTGGTTATGTATTTGTTTATTTGTTACTCTACGTCAATATTATGTAAACGCCCTTCGTGGTATGTGGTGAATAAATAAATCAGAAATTACGGCAGGTGTGGTTTTGTAGGCTAGCGATAAAATATACTATAATATCTAAAAGTTTCACAATGATACCTTTTCTTGTATATTTTTTATTATTTTACCACTTGTAAAGAGACTAGCGCAGGATTTTTAAAATAATAAGAATAGAAACCAAACAGTTTACTTTAAACATAAAGACGATAAAATAGATTGGAAAATTCAAAAGTGCACGCCTCATAACGTAATTATAAAGACAGATTTAAGCATTCATATTAAATAGGAAGTAATCAGATGTCATTCTAGTGCTATTAAAAAATAAATGGTCCCAACACATTATGTTTTTTCATTTATTATTAGCATTATTAGTGTTATAAGTTCAAAAAGTCTTAACTTACCTCTTCGGGTACGACGTCTCGCAACTTGACATCCTGGAGGCGGCTGACAGACGCCGTGCGATGGTACTCCACGAGTTCGTTCAACGAGTTAAATTTCACCACCCATAAGAAGAATTTGCTTGAAGCGTCTCTAAGAACTTTAAAATGTTGTACACCGTCCGGACATCTGCGTATAAAACACCGACTTCGTAAAAATGTTAATAAACACATTCAAAAGACAAAATTATATGTCATAACCTTTTCTATGACTTCGGGAGATATATTGCAAAATGGCTTGTATTACAATTGTAAACTTTGTATAGTTCTGTCTATATATCAATATTAAAGCAACGGCGGCGGCCGAGACATTAACGTCTGCCGCCAGTTATTGTCATCATACTTTGACATGCTATTTGTTAGGAACGCAAACATCATGATAATTGAATATATATTACTAGCTAGTACTACGCTCCGTACGCGTGGCATTATATTTTTAATTTAATCATTTTTGCCCGATTTTGCAACTTTTTACTATTCAGTTTTGCTCGTATCGGGTAAATTTTGATGTTAAATAAACTACTAAAGCCTTCCTCAATGATTACTCACTCTATCAATACAAAAGATTTTTTTTATACTGATTGGTAGTTCCTACTGTTAGCAAGTTAAAACAAATAAACTTTTCTGCTTTATAATAGTAATATTAATTAGTATAGATTTAATCTTGAAATACCAGAGTAACGAACACAGAGTTTTCTATCAAACATAAATTACGCTCGTAGCTGTAAAATCTAATGTTAATGTCAAGAAAAAAACATGTAAGTAGTTACATAGTTTTAATACGGTGTGATTTATAAGTAAATATTTTTATAGGACCTAAATCCCACCAGGAAGAAACGTTAACATTTCGTTATATGGATAAACTATAAATCGTACTTAATATCTGAACAACTTAGCTTTTTGCTCCGTATTTTAAAGTAACACATATTTAGATAATTTTGGTATGACTCTAAATACAAGATGTTATCCAAATTTATATATTAGTTTTCGGGAAAATGTGTACGTAATGTATACTATTGCTCTATTAAGACTATCTCTTTATATAAACAGTCAAAGACAAAACATTTTCCGCAACTTTGCCGTTCTGTTTATTAAACGACTTTCTTTTTTGTTTAGCCGCAGTCGACAGACTTTAGTGTTATTAATAAATTATCGTGGAAACATTTTAATGCACTCTTAAACTCTTTTCACAATTTTCAGTAATGATTATGGTCAAATTGTAACCATGGACTGAACACCAGTTAAATGCACTAGTAAACAGAAAATATTCCGAGAGTGTATGCTCGCCAACACGTACGCATTAACGTACTCACATTGATGTTCATAATAGCGTGCTATCTACGATTAAATTTAAAAATATATCTGCAATTGCTACTCTCGGTTATATAGAACCGGCGAAACAATCACATTCTCCGTAGTGTCTGGCTGCAATCGAAGGCCAATGTTAATAAAGTTATCGGCTTATGCAAAAATTTGTCAAATACTTCAACATAATTGAGGCCCTGTTGAAATCTATAGCATCAAACCGGTCCATACATCTTATACAGTTTGATTTATGCTTCGCCACAGGTTTGAGACGGTAAAAAAGGAACTCTTTAACAAAAGTCAATAAACTTTGCAATATTACATTAACGTATTTTAAATATTATAAAGTAAAAAAAATGAGTGAGAATTTGTAAGATGTTCTGTTTTATCGGATTCGAGCGAGTTTTTGACCTGATGATGTCAGCTACGGACTGTAAAATATTTTGCTGAGAAAAACCAATTGGAATTCGCATGACCGATAACGGCGGTCATGTTGTGGCGGCGGCAGTCCGAGACAGATGAAGTCGTCTTATAAAGATAGGTACATAATATTATTCGTAGACGGACATTTAAATTTAAATTCTAATCATAAATCAAAAAAGATTCTAATCATAACGATAAAAGTGTTTCTTCTTATCGATAAACAATAGAATTTTAGAATGTTCTATATTAATATTACAAAGCGGAAAAGTTTGTTTTAACACGCTAATCTTACGCACTACCAGGCGGATATCAAAAATTCTTTTTGTATTTGATAGAGTAAAGAATTTAAGTTCACATCATGCTGTCACCTATAGGAACAAAGTCCTATTGAAAAAAATTACAAAAAAGGGCAAAATTATTATATAGTTTTAGATCTACGCGAGTGAAGTAATAGGCACAGCTAATGATTTGTATTATTACTTCGTTATCATCACACTAAGAAAAGTTAAAAGGGCATTTAGATATGTTAAGTTTTTCAATACAGTTACTATTTTTTTGTTTTAAAATTCTTTATAGGCGGTCTGGATACAATCTCACTTGACATTAAAGGAACGTTATGACTCGAGGCGGTAACACTTTACGCCTAGTTAGGAAACGACCTTCAAGTGAAATCCCGAAACACAATTATTAGATGTTCGGCTACAAATTTATTCCGCTTGTGGTGATTAGTCATGTATTATGTATTAGAAAATGCTCTATCACAACGCTAAGCTTCCTTTACGTGTATCTTCAATCAAAGCTTAAGGCATACGCAAAGGCGGTTTTGCCTATAATGCAGGGTCTTAGGAGGCGCGATGCGCCGCTCACAACACCTCCAAAGATCGAACGCGCGCCTAGTAGAACCCAGTTTGTATTTTCTTAAGGACAAAGATATTGAAGGGAGGCAGACGTTTACTGAAGTTTAAAATGTTTATTTTAGAGACTAGTTTTTACTCGCGGCTTCGCTCGCATTAATATTGATTTTGTCATACAAATCGGATGACATATTAAAACAGTTTCATACAAAGATTATCCCTCTCTTTACCCCACTTCCAATAAGTTTATGCGAGAAAAGGTAGCCTATCACCGTCTCCAAGGTCCCATCTATCTTTATATCAAAATTTATTATAATCCATTTAGCGGTTTAAGCGTGGAAGCTTAACAAATAAACTCACTTTTGCATTTAAAAAGTCTGAATTCCTGCTCTACATGACTTGATCGACGAGAATTTTTTTAAAGTATTCGAATTTTCTTCGTGTATATCTTTATCGTCGTCTATTTCATTAAAATTTATGTACAAGTGCAAAGTTCCGAAAGTATGTACGCCGTCAGATTAGAACCAGATGTTATAATTAACATTCTCGGACTCTCGAATTATACAAATAATATTATACAAAAAGGAATGCGGTGAAGACTTTTAATATAACGTAATCTTGATTATGATTACAATGAAGTAATTGCAAAGTATTATTAAATCGAAAGAATTGCATTTCGAGCTATATATTTCGTGTATTTTATTTTCCAGAAAGACAACTTTTATCTATTTTTTACCTAATTATTTCTTAGTTACTTGTTATAAAATAAATTTCAATTGCAAAGATTCGGTACACGTATATATACAAATTAATTTAAATTTTAGTGGGCTGTTATAACATTAAAATTTTAATTTGTGTTATAGAAATATATTCGTACATTTTATTAAGTTATGGCAATAAACGAGTTTGCGAGCTTTAGCAGTAAACATAATATATTTCTATTCAGAGGCAAAATGTCCAAACTAATTATAAATATTCATAAGAAAATTATAACCATCACCCAAAGAGGCAGTCTAATAACTTTTCCTTTAAGACTAATTTTGACAAGAGAAATAATTATAGTATAAATTAAAGAATATATAATTTAAAATGAGAATTTTGATTTTTGTGGTGTAATCCCTTATTTTCATAGAAATTATGGCGGTAATATGTGTTCAGGGTGAGAGTAAATATGGTGGTACGGTATTTCCTCAATATTATATCCTCAGTATAATCCTCAAGTTAACATAACTAACTTATAGATAAGTGCGGATAAGTCCCGGTAGTTGCAGCAATCTCATCCAATCTAGACTTGATTAGTCCAAGAATATTAGTGAAATGAGGGCAAGAATCTCGGAATGAGAGATCGTCGGCTATATCGCCCTTGGAAAATCTGTACCAAGGCCAAAGGTCAAAAAATCGTCTTTCTACACATTTATTGCAAATATCTCGTTTCCTTTGGGTTTTATACTATTTGTATTCAATATAAATATTGTAGAGGATTAAATTGTCTTCAAAGTTAGTTTAAACATTTCTCCTTGGAATATCTGTAGTCGCGGACATCCTAAGAAAAGTAGGTTTTGAGGCAAGTTTTTGGGTGTTAAAATAACGGTCTATACAAATTTATAGCCGACTATCTCACATTCCGAAGTAAAACCCTTCTTTTCCTGGACTATGACACCTTTTCCTAATATCTGATATGGTTTTGTTTATTTAAAGGGGCGCCAACAACGCTCTTATCACGCTCATAACATACAAAATAATAATAATAAAGTATGACGAAACATGAACATTAGTAATATTACCTAAAAAAAAATTATAGAAGATATTTAACAAATCTCTTAAAAAAAAATTCTATGATAAAAATGTTGATTGTGAATATTATTTTTGATTTCGAGCTAACTCTAAAACTACATTGTAAAAAAACTAAAGAATTCGTACATGAATATTGACATTTAACTGCAGTAAGATATTCCCATACCATTTTAAATTATATATTATAGCAATGAATTGATATTAAAATTACTAATACTTGATGCCAAGACGGCCTTATGACAAATTAAAGATACAAATTACGTGAGTCATTCGACATGCTCACGTCGCGCCGCGCCGCTCCGGGACATACCGTTTTACTTTTTTTTTTAATATTATCTACCAATTTAACTGTTTAGTATGACAATATTTAACATAGACTTACTGATATACTCTTTGTATTATTATTAAGAAAGGGTTAACAGCAGTAATAAGTAAAGTTAACTTCAGTAAAGAACAGAATAGAATACACTAAAAATGTGTCCGAAAAATTCAGTTTTTAAAAGTAATAAACAAACGGTATAGATTTGTTCGGGAATCTTACTTTCTTGGTTTTTATTGTTGTTGTTGTTTGTTTGTTTCTTAGAACGCACTAATCTTAGGAGCTACCTGTAGGATTTCAAAAAATCTGTTTGTATTTGATACAACAATCACTGAGGAAAGGTATAAGCTATTTAACATCAAACTACAACCATTAGGAACAAAGCGGTATTGAAAGAAATTACAAAAACGGGCAAAAATAATAAAATAGTTTTTAGTTCAACGCGAGTAAAGTTGCAGGCGCAGCTAGTTTTTGTACAAAAAGAGGACTAATTATCAACAAGCAAAGTTTGTATTTGCAACAGAAAATTCAGAACCACTGGACTTATTCTGAAAACACTTTCATTAATATTATTGTAATAAGATTTATATTAAAACCAACTAACCAACGACTTCTTTCGCGTGAATATACATAACAAATTTGCAGCAGTCAGGTAATTTTATATATGCATTGATGAGTGAGTGGGAATCTCTCATCTAAACATTTAAGCGAAATATCACCGACTGACTCATTACGATACCTCCAAAACTACCAAAAGTATAGACTTGATATTTGGCATGGATAGTCATTTAATGATATAGACGCCTACTAAGGACGGAATTTATGTTCACGCGCATTTGACGGTAAAAACGCAAACGAAGCCAGGATAACAGCTAGTATATACACAGTTATATACAGATTAACGCGAAGAAGTAATTGGCGTGCGTAGTTTAGAATAAGCTCTTTCTTTACAAACTGTATTTAATATTTGTGCCTATTTTAAGATGCGCTCTATTTTCTTTGCACCAAATACTTGAAGTTTTGTTTATCTTTTTCATCTTTATTTGAGAAAGTGACAACATTGTTATGACTGCTTTTTATTTTCTGGTATGTAGTGCACCCGTATACATAAAAGGTGACGAAATATAATATTATGTGTTTTATAGAACTTTTATAAAGATGTTCTATAATGTGCTAGAATCGTAAAAATAAATTGATCAACAAAGTTGTTTGTCTTAATAAGATACTGACAGGTAATCCAAATCGAAACACATTTACAAATAAAAAATCTTATGATTCATGTCTCAAGATATGTACATCATAGATAAAAACGGCCATGACGAAACACTGTGAGTTTATTTATTAGAAAGTTTCTTTAAGATTTTTTTTAATTCTTACTGGGGTCAATGTTTGACCACAATGTCACGTGATATTAAATTTCGACGTGGGTCAAAGTGGTAAGATGCTAAGCCTAGTGGGGTTCTAATACTTACATGAATAGATTAAATTGAAAAATCGAGGATAGTTAGCCAGCTAGGCATTACTATATATCCTAGTACCAATTATATCTACACATAGTGACGATGCTGATATATCTAGTGAAATATACTAATTAGATGTGGTATGGTCCTAGGACAGTTACTTATACATACCCTAGGTTCTTTCGCTGACAAGTTTTCAACTTTAGCGTGTTAGCTAGGCAGGGAGTACTAACATATTTCGTAAAATATATTTTCTGTATTAAGGAATTACTTAACAAAAGTGGTTTGTCAAGATTAAAATATGAATTAATAGATGGCTAAATAATGAATGTTTATGTATGAACTATTTTGCTGTATATTTGTTTCTACGTTGCATAGCAATAGTTTTGTTAGTGTTAAAGTAATGGCATGCTAAATACATTTTTTCTCTTAGAACTGACTAGCTTTTGTCTCCGAATGCGATGGTTTAAAATATTCTTCATAGACTAGACATACTACGGTAGTAAATTGCCAGCTTTATGATCAATGAAGATATCTCCAACAACTTTGAATATAGTAACTATAGTAAAACGCCAAGATTCGTTTATTTCGCTTGTATTGTTCATAAAGCGAGCTAAATAGTTTTTAAAATCACTCTTTTTATCTACTTAGAACAATAGAAACATGCAGGATATAACAGCCTAAAAGTAAACTCATATTGAAACAGGAAGGTAGAAAAGCTCAGTCTTACTCTTCCGTAATAAAATCTACGAAATGAATTCTCTGAGACATCATAAAAATATATTTAAACGTAATAAGAACAAAATTTGTATAGAAAAGAATATATAGGATGTTGCTCGTTTGTCTTTGTTTATAAGTAAATCTACATCACTGTATTAAATACGTTTATAAGACAAATGACATTTGTTTCATGCGCAATCACGTCAAAACTACTGATGGTATCGACATGGCACCATTCGGTGCGGAATTATTTATAGATGGTTTAGGGCTATTCGATATTTATATTCCAATGATCCGTCATAATTTTATTGCTATTTTACTTTTATGAACACTCTTCCCGCCAACAAAAACAAAAGAAAGGCATTTTCTCTTAATATATTGTTAGCCCGGCGCAACGAGCGGTATACGTATATATGTACAATTAAAACCAGATGTTTCGGTAAACTCTTGAAAGAAATCAAGGTTCATAAAAACACCTGGACGTAGCGGCATAAAAATTACTCGAGCCAATAAACAAAGCTCTATGTAAATTATTTTCTAAAAATTCTTTTAATCCATAACAGACGGGAAATGCTACACATATTTGCGTCTATTGTAATCACGACGTTCGCGAGCAATGTACAAATATAATTCAATGCTAAGACGAAAAATGTTTTCTTACTTTACACGCGTCATAAAATAAATATACACCAAAGGTATTTACTAAATGGATTTGAACATTAGAAAGAATCTTTACATATTAAAAAGGCAAAGTAGAGAAACACCTAGAGTTCAGTTCAGAGTTCAGTTTCGAGATAATTCGTATCACTTTAGAAGAATAAAAGTAAATTAAGACTAAAGACATTTTCATGAGAGCGGAGACGTGAGAAGTTTACCAAGACCAATGCATAAAAGAGGTTTCAATAATACATTTTAAAATGGAAATGGAAATTTGAAAATTATATTAGGCACTATATCACATCTAATCTAATACTATTATATATATGTACTTGTATATATGTCTACCTATAAAATAAATTTAATTAACATACATTTCAGAAACGATTTGGATGAAAATTTGTATTTAAACCGATTTTTTATACTTATGGAAAATCGTAAAATGTGAATGTTTAATCAGTATGTGACTCGCGTTTAATTTCATTTTATGAAATAAACATAATTAAAAATAAATCCAAGTTAAGCTCGGTCACTAATATATATAAATAGCATGTAGCAATAAAAGCTGTTTCAATATTAATACTTTTTGGTTCAAATTCCTTTATCCTATCTCATAACTGTCTATTTATATGAAGAAGTTTTGTAATGATAAGGAATTTGCTCACAAAAGTTTTCATAGTAAGTCAATGATAAGTCCGTGCATATTTTTTTTACTGTTGGAAGATTTTTTTTAACGATTGCTTAAAACCTAAAAACTAAAAACCTATTCGTTTTTAATCAAACCCTTTTGCTATTTACCCTAAATAAAAATACGCGACAATATGCAATATAATTTAGGAAGGAATACTTTTATATTCTAATATATTTGTATGTATCAGGTGTATCTACATAATAATATAAAAATAATTGATACATAGCAATGTGACTCATTATTTCATAATATTGCATATGCTATAAGGTAAAAATATTGATTACAGAATTCACAGAACTGTTTATTTTCCTTTAACATAATCTACGCACACACCACACAAAAATAGAATGACTAAATTTCATGTACCTATTTATCAAGAATACTAGAAAATGCCCGATTTAAACCACATTAGATATAGTATATACACGATCTAGAAATGGTCCTAAAACTAATTAATAAAATACTAGCTGACCCTACAGAAGTTGTCCTGTCTTAACTATGAATAATGAATTAGAATTGGTTTAATTAAAAAAAAATATTATACAAAAACATAGTATAATAAAATTACTATTGTAATGCTCTATGACAACTGACAGTTATGTAAAATAATATTGACCATAAGATTTTATTAATTTTCGTAAATTTGTTCGTTCCACTCAACTTCCTTAATTTTTTCGTTCATAAAAACCTTCTCCTGGCAATAAATAACACAACAAAAAAGAATTAGCGAAATTGTTACATTCGTTCACGCGTGATGCGATGGCCAATGTTATTTGTAACATATTTTGCTTTATTGACCGTAATTCAAAACTAGTACAAAAATATTTCGCACTCGATTTGTGGTTGAACATTATTTACCATAAGATTTTTTATTTTTATATAAATTGAAACTCAATTACAAGACGTCACAGGGTACTTCATAAACATACAATTAATGGATATAAAGTACTCTATGACTCAATAATGATTTGAGGATCACACATTTGATTGTCCAGTATAGGATCAGAAGTCACGACACACAAAGCTGAAACGATAACCTAAACCGCTACACCAACCTTACAGTGACATATTGATTAATGTAATACAATTTAAAAACAGTTTACTCACAATGTTCACTGTAATTTTTCAAGACCTTTTAATTATGTGAGTACGTACAACATACTTAAAGGATATATTACCTTATAATTGTTTGCACAAACCTAACTTAAATTTGTAACGCTTGCCTCGCCTACAAATGTTCGTTTGCAATAAAAAAAAATTATAGAGTCTATTGACTTCGGGTTGAGCTTTTATGGAATACGTAATTTTATCGACACATATTTGGCGTCACTTGGTCCTTCTTAGCGATGATTATATTATTTTTAACTTTACAACATAATTGAATTGAATTATATTAAAAAATATATTGCAGAGATTTTGTTTATTCTGCCCCGACCAGAATAATTTTCTTTATATTGTTAAGGTAGGTAGCGTTTTGGCCATAATTTCGCCTGATGTTAAGTGACGATGCAGCCCAAAATGGTGGACACGCTAAACCTAGTAGAAGAATTGGCACACACACCAGTAGGTATTTGGCTGCAGATTTTCGAATTGAGGGTGGTAGCTAGCCAGACGGGCATTACAAAAGCCATACCACCATGCTATGGTCTCATTAGGATGTTTTCATTCCTTGAAGGCTCAAGCTCATTGTAGGTGGATTCAAACTCACGTCCCTTGACGCGGTGTCCGTACACACTACCACTGAGCTATCATCGCTTCCAATATATTATATATTACGATTATAATATAACAACTTACTCATAAATGTAAATATACTACATTATTTGAACTATCGATAATCATTTTTCAACAAGTGATACATATATGTAGTTTATCGTATTCACTTTGTGTTTAACATTGTTCAGTAGATAAAAAATTTAATCAGTAATTCAATTTACTATCGAACTTTTTACAGTCCTATAAATGGGAAATGCTTATTAGGGCCGCATGTTAAAGGTTAATTTATGAGCACAAAGCAGAATTATATGGGTAACTGTGGATATAGAGGAAGGTAATACTGCCAGTCTAATAACTACAGTCAGCCGACGTATGTTTTTTTTTTAAAGTCCGGTGAAGCTGTCAAAGCCCCTGGGGCTAACAGCGTAAGTCAGGTCGAAAAAAAAAAAAAAACGTATGTTTTTCATTTTTTGTAGTAGCCCAATTTAGTTGTAGAATTAGTCAAAGAAAACAATGCATTAATATATAAATTATTTACCTAAATGACGTACCATTATAACTTTGATATATAGGTGGATCAAGTGCAATATTTTACTGATTGCTTTAGCTGACATGGACCCCTGAGTCATACGGGTACGTGTGTGCGGAAAGAAAGTGAGCCAGGTACTCTTGCGTGCTTAAGTATTGCAAGTTGATGCTTTAAATGTTTAATTTGTTTATTTTTATAATTACTTACTATTATTAGTCCACTTGTATCTTCTACTAAAATCTTTTGAATACATTTTGTGTGAATTATTAAACAAATTGCATGAAACATTTTTATCATATTTCCAATATGTATAAATTATATACTTTTTTACCGATTTTCGTATTTCTCTTTTTTGAATAGGAAAATAATTTAACACAATAAACATTGTTGTTTATTTTTTATGGTTACCAAATACATACGTACTAGATATATCCTATATCAGCGCACTTAATTTCTTCATGCCATCATTTCCGAAATGGTTATATGAAACTGAGAGGGAGAGAGCTCTTAAAATTGTGACAACCTATGTGGTGGTAATACGTGTCATGCCGCGAAACTTCAAAAGCAATAAGCCATTATGGCTAGCTATAAGAACTCAAATCCTGTACTTGTATTTAATTATTGTAAACTTAAACTTCAAAAGTAGATGTAAGTCTGATGAATGTTGGATTTAACAATAAACACTATCGTCGTTCTACGGTCTCGGCATGATGTTTGACGTAAAACTAAAACTGACAGAAGTTTAGAACCTACTACGTAAAAGTAATTATATCTGAGTTATAATTAATTACCAGCCTTATTTTTACTACATAATGAAACAGATATAGCTACTGCTCATATAGAGCCCTTTCAGGCAAAACATCGTAAGCGCCAAAATTCTTTAAAATGTTTTTGTTATTGTGACCTCCTAAAATTAAGTTTTGTAAATTAGAAACAGTACGCTATTAGCCACTATTTTAATAGACCAGTGGTTAGTTATAAACAACAAGTCATATTTTTTATAAAGATGTCATAAATGCTTTCAATTAGGAATGAATAAACTCTCTCCTGTTAAAAGTGCAATTGTAAGCTTACTGTGTTTTTCCTGAAAAGGCTCGATATTTATAGTTCTTGAGAAAAATTTACCAAGCCCTAAGCAGATCATTCGGTAAACTTTGATCAATCGCAAATCGTATCCTAGTGCAGTCAGTAATTCAATATACTATGTTAAGTCATATTATAATATTTTTATAATAATAGATATTTATAAATTGAAAAAAAAAAAATTTTTTTTTCTTTATATATCTTCTTTAATTTAATTTAATTCGTTGTTTGTTGACGTCTACTTAAGTTGCAGTCAAGTCGGTTAAATCAAAACAAGTTGTGGCGGTAGTTTCGCAACTGCCTCAAATGAAATCTAACTAATTGAACCTCGTGATATTGTGAGGTTTGATATAAACGCTTCGGAAACTACTACAAATTCAAGGTTCGCGACTAATCGTAACGTGCCGTCGAACCATTTACGAACATGTGTTAATATTTTTGTAGCCCTTTAATGCGGTGAACGTAGGTGTTTCGTATAAAGTAAATAAGCTAGTATACTATCTATACTCACTAACACCTAGAAGTACTGTGGTATATAACGAAAATTTCATAGGAGGAATAGTTAGTTTGTATTCTTTTATCACAAATATTAAATAATTAAGGAATTAACAATTTTTAAATAAAGGATTGTATTTTTGATATTTATAAATTGTGTATCATATTTAAGTTGCATTATGTCACTTTAACTTAATTTTAATCTTATACTAATATTATAAGGAGGAAGGATTTGTATTTTTGTTTGTAACGAATGTACTCAAAAAATAGTGGACAATTTCAAAAATTCTTTCACTAGTAGAATGTTACATTAACCTGCACTAACAGGCTATATAACATTTTTTTTATGAAAATGATTAAATAAAATTTTAGTTCCACGCGAACGGAGTCGCGGACACAGCTAGTAAAGTATATTTTTAGAAGATTGTCACTCAACAATAGCTAGTAATACTGTGACACATAAATCAAAATCCATAGGTGGAATTGTTAGTTAGTACAACTTTATCTTAAATATAAAAAAACTTACATAAATGGCTATATTTCTGATATTTATAAATTGTGCATTATATTTGTGCCATGATGTATGTTGTAATTTTAAAACTTAACTTTATTGAGTTGTCTTTCTTTATAAGGTGACCTGGGAAAACATTCTAAGGACCTCTAAATTTTGTGCACGACTTCAAGGGACGTGGGTTCGAACCTAAGCACCTACAATGAGCTTGAGCTTTCGGTGAAGGAAAACATCGTGAGGAAACCATAGCATGGTGGTAGGGCTTTTTCTAATGCCCGCCTGGCTAGCTACCACCCTCTAGTTGTGAACCTGCCGCCAAATACCAATTGGTGTGTTCCGGCAGCAGCACTTGAGAGCCAGTTCCTCCACAGGTTTAGCGTGTCTACCAACTTGGGCCGTATCGTCACTTAAGATCAGGTGAGATTACGGCCATAACGGTAAACCTTAAGTATATAAATTATTTTAATGATATGTATAACTTCAGTAGTGTGTAATAAAGTATTATCACTAGATATTTGTTTTAATTTTTTATCTTAATACTGATCTATACTGATATCATAAATGTATAAAATCGAATTCAGAATATAAGACCCAGTTAAAGCCTGTATTTAAACATTGTTATTTTAAGACTTTTGTCTGTTTAATTTATTCTGCTTTTAATGAACCTTTTGAATAGTATTTTTCATTTTTGGGTTGCAATGATAAGTTACTGAGTCTTACTTAAGGGTTGTGGTTAAGAACCAATCAAGGATGTTTTACATAAATTTTCCATTATAGTATAATTTTTCAATTTTCAGTGAAATGCCAGTTTCTGTTTAATTTTTATTAAATTTGTACATAATATTAAATTTTAAGAGTCACTGTATTCATACTTGTAAAAAAGTTGCAAGCTTAAAATACAATGGTATAAAAGAGGGCCATAACATCATAAATACAAAGAATTTTAAATAATCAAATGATATTTTTATAATGTAGTGATTATTAATCAGCCCAACCTTTGTAATGAGAACAATTAGCTTGAGCTTCCTGTGATAAAACCAAAATACAATAGAGATTTTTGGAATAGTTAGATAAATAAGTTTAGTTAAATTATAATCTTCAGAACTTGTCAAAATGCTCCAACAGCCCATCTTATATGTATAAGATATTATATATATAATACCATTATTGACTACATCGATATATGTTATGAAATATTAGCACTTACTTGACAGATAAGGAGAAGTCGCCAGGACTTGATTCACTGATCCTGATCAAAAAGCCTCCTTCAGGTTTATTAGCTAAAAGTTTCTCTGCATCAGCTCGTGTGATCCTTCCATAATACCAACTGAAAACATATAACATTATCATTACTCAAGCTTTTGGAGACAGAATTAATTTCAGTGTAAACTACTGATAAGATTTAACATTTAAAATTTATATAGTAATCTTATTAACACAACATATTTGATAGTAATGTGTATTATGTAATTAACTATCAATATTTTAGAGATTTATAGTAAAAAGTTACTTAGAAATTGAAAAATTGCATAAATATATTTAATACATACTTCAGACACAGGAACAAGCATAAGGAAAAAATTTTGCCAAAACAATAGCACTAAATAAGTTTACAGATCATCGATACAAAAATATGAAGCTGTGTACATATATTCCAACTCTAACAAATACTTAGTTGTAAAAGAAACCCATTGTTTTAATTTAATTCAAATAAAATGTGTTGTTATTATTGGTAATATCAGAGTGATACCTACAAAGATTTGAATCTTTTATAACTATTGTGATTGAGAAATTATTTATTATTTATAAGGTGTATAATATCTACTTGCACATATGCTTTGAGGCAATGATACAATTTCTATGAAAACTGTTTCACAATCATTCATATGAATGCACACAATTTTACATATGTTTTTTTTTCAGATCTATATAATATTATTTCAATTGGGTCTTTTTAGATTTAAAATTTTCAAAGTAATATGAATAAAGAGGAACATTTACACTCACACAAGGGGAAAGGATACTTAACTTTTTTTTATCTAAAACAGTTCTCCAAAGAATATAATATTCAAAAATCATTAGTTAACACACACACACAAATAGTCCAACTTTAGTAAATTTACTTTGTAATATAATTTACTCTAATGATGTATCATTATTATTAACCAATACTATGAAAAATAAGCAAGAAGTTTCTAGTAATTACTAATTATTCTAATATGAGTAACCATATCATGTAAGCAATCAGTTTAAAACTTTCCAAATAACATATCGTGTATTTCCTTTTATCACTTTCTTTATAACTTATAAGCAATTTTAATTTTATATGAACCTTAATTACACTAGGTCAAACATTTACTCTTATACATTTGTATTTACATTACCTACATTTGGTCCACAAAGCTAATCCCACTTGAACATTCATGAAATACATATGCATATTAATAAGTACAAATATGCTTGTTAAAATTGCATTTAAAAACAACATTTTAATATTAACTAACAGAACAGCTCACTAGAAGACGATTTAAAAGACACACAATTCAATGATTCATTATATATTGATGAGTAAGATTTATCTAATTTTAACTAGGCATTAAAAATTGGATACACTTTTCATTATTGTTGTATTTATTCAAAATAAATCTCGAAATACTTATTGGGATTTTTAATACCTCATATTACTAGTGTTATAGAGAAAAATGCAATTTATGAAGTAGTTAATGTAAAACACAGATTTTCAACTTGATCAACCAATTAAGATTTATGTGATAGTGCAACTGGTTCTTCTAGTTTCAATGTTAAACCTAGTTGCATATAATCTAGATAACTATGGGTGTATTTAGACACTGAATAACAGGGATTAAGGAATGTTATAACCTCTACAGGGAAAATAGTACTAACCTGTGACTCTTCATTTGAATGTAATTACTAGGTATAAGTCCTTCTTTTCCGTCTAACTCGGCTCTGTACCAATTCATATCGTCCTCCATGTTTAGTATCTGTAATAGGTATCAGAAATTCTAGAAAAAAGTTGCGATCGTGGAAAATTATCGTTGTGTTAACTAAACACATAACAGAAAGTTTACCTTCAGAACTTGGTTTTTTCTAAAACTAAGCTCATCATCAGCAGTTGCGGTAAAATCATGTTTTGCTATAGCCTCCATGATCAAATTATACACTTCACTGAAATGTCACCGAATACAAAAATAACTCACGAAGTACATAAACTATAGGGACCAGTTCATGTCAAACGTGTGTGACAATCATAATGTTTGTATTGTTCCACAAAATAATTTATAAAAACTGTGTCTCAATTAGATTTTATAGAAAATTAATCGGTCTCCAGTAACACATCACTCTCACCACCAGTCACAAAAGTAAAATGAGTGTTGCCGAAAATATAATATTTAAGACAATTTTTTTCAGCAGCATCATATTCGTCTTTTGCTTCTTTTTAATCTTGGCAACTCCGTCCTTTTTAGAGTCTATTACTGCCATTTTCAAGTAATAAGGTTTGGTGATTTTGGGCTAATGAAGGGAATAGGCGAGTATATGGTAAAGTGGGAATATATATACATAAAATTAGAAATCTATAATGATAATTTATGATAATTAAGAAATTTAACTATTGATTTAATATACACTTTGTTATCAAGAGATAGGATAGATAACAGGTCACAAAGAAGAATAACCTTATTAACATAAAATCTCATACAGTGGTAAAGGATTATAAATTGAGACCATACTCACAGATAGATGTATCTCTACGTCTTAATTAGTTCAGGTGAACTAGGGAAGAGAAAATATTTATAATATGCTATATCAATTATCCTCACTAATATTAGAAATGTGAAAATGAGTTTGTTTGTTATTTACGCTTTCACACCTAAGGCGCTGAATAGATTATGATGAATTTTGGTATAGAGATAGATGGGAACCTGGAGACGGCGATAAGCTACTTTTTTCGTGAAATCTTTATTGGAAGTGGGGTAAAGAAAGGGTTAAATTTTGTAATCAACTTTTTATTACATCTTCCGATTGGTTAGACAAAATCAATTTTAATGCTAGCGAAGCAGCACGTAATATTTAATATGTTATAAAAGGAAAGATACTTTAGTGAAAAAGATATAACTCAAATTAAAATATAAAGTATAAAATATTTTTTACATCGTCAGGAAATACTCCGAAATATACCAAATAATACAGACTTTGCAGGTTCACTTTAATGAAGTTTGACAATTTAAAACATAATAAAATAACAACTTTAATAGTTATAATGGATAAAAAATATATTTCTGTAATATTGTACTTACATAAACCGTTTTTTATTTTATAAAAATATTTATTACTGTAGTTGAAAAATTATTGTATTCTTTTACTTATATTAATCTAATGTCTTAAATTAAAAAATAGTGTTACATCATTACGATATCTGAAGCTAGATATTATGATAACTACTTCAACGAGGCTGAAACATACATAATATGTAAATTGTAACATGAATGGGTCGAGAAATATTATAAGGTTACATAAATGATTAGATAGTTTTCGACACTTAAAATATGTAATTGAAGGATTCCTTCTAGTGCTTATACGACTTTGAATTGTGTGATTAACAATTTATAACTAGATCAGGATTTATCATATAAGTTTTTAGATCACAATTTGACCATAGCTTTCACAATAATGTTCGTATTTTGCAAGATTGAGTTTATTAATTGTACAAAAATTAACTAGTATTAGATTAACAATTATAATCATGAATTTATAGCTTACATGACAACGTCACGAAAAATAGTAGTAAACAAATCTCGGTACGATTATAAAATACTTCAATTAAGGCTTAAACCACATATATTTATTACCCTTATCAATAAAAAATAATCTGATAGATCAGATAATTTTTGGTTTTGACGTTTTTGGCATTGACAGTTCTTTTCCAAGTTCGTTCGCCTCCCAGTGGCATTATACGCGTAAGTGTATTTAAAAATCTAATATTTTTTAATAAATCTTTTATGGTTTTGTTACTAAAAAAATAAAGAAATGCAGTATGTTTCTCTGTTTCTTTATATATAGATATATTTACCATGTAGGATATTATTTCAATTAAGTATCAATCTCGTTTGTTGATTTTTAGGTTTAGTCGTAACTCATACAAACGCAACGATGTCGGGAGGATTAGACTTGCTTGCGCTCAGCGAGGAAGATGTGACCAAGATGCTTGCGGCCACCACCCATTTGGGTTCGGAGAATGTCAATTTCCAGGTAATTATAGTTCCAAAAATATAACCTTTAAACATGCATGGTGTATGTTAAGAACTTGTGATGATAAGAGAATCCGTTCCATAATAAATCTGATTTTACTGAAGAGCAATTCTCCCAACTGATTTCTTTATTATGTTAATTATACGTTATCTGCCGATATCAGGTATTATGAACTAAATGTTACTTGCAGATGGAGACGTACGTTTATAAGCGCCGTGCTGATGGTACCCACGTGATCAATCTTCGTCGTACATGGGAAAAGTTAGTACTTGCTGCTCGTGCCGTAGTTGCCGTGGAGGACCCTGCTGACGTGTTCGTTATCTCGTCACGTCCATTTGGCCAGCGTGCTGTACTCAAGTTCGCTGCCCACACTGGCGCTACACCGATTGCTGGACGTTTTACTCCTGGTGCCTTCACTAATCAGGTAATTTTTAGTCTGCTAATATTAGTAACTATCTTTTACCTGTAGCTCTGCTCACATTAATATGGATTTTGTCAACCAATTGTGGTTGTTGATCAATACAGTAATAATTTTTCTATCAAATGCTATTAAATTACTGACTTTAGTATTACAGGTAAAGGTATTACTTATTTTAGTATTAGTAGTACTGCCTATTTGCCAATTATTAAGCTTTATGAATTCGTTTTTTCCATATTACCTTTTCAATCCCTTTTAAGAGTACTTTGAAAAACAAAAGGCATAATTTTATTATTAATTTTATTAATAACATTGTTTACCCAATATTGAGGCAAAACAGATAACACAGGAAAAAGTACTATACAATGTTTATCGCCTTCTTTACTACACTCCCTATAAGTTTTTCGTGATAAAAAGTAACCTTTAACTATCTCCAGAGTGTCTCTGTATCAAAATCTAACAAATTCACCTTTATATTTATAATGTTACTACTAAAGATATCCTTATGTTTTATAACTAGTAGTAGTAGTAAAGTTTATAATTTTTAAATTTTCCGTATGATATAAAATTAAATCTATGATAGTTCTATAAATAAACAAATTTTTGTAATGTTCTTTTAATAAGCAAAGTTTTAGCTACTTTCATTCTTGGAATTGGTGTGATTACTTACTTGCATATAAGATAAGCTATTTGTAAATATTATTCATTACTTTATTTCAACAGTTTAGTGTTGTTTATTTTTGTGTTGTGAATAGGTTTTTTAAACTCAACATTTCATTCTGGAGCTGTAATTATTTTACAAATTTATAAATGTCATGTTGAAGTGTTTTCATTATCTATATTTTATTAACTTTTTTTTTATCTGTATATTACCTTTTTTAAAAGTAAATACATGAGAAAATTTTTATGATGATAATCAACTAAGGAACCACTGAATGCTTAATGTATTTATTGATTACACATTATTCTGATTTTGATATTAATAAATTATAACTCATTACTTATTTTACTTTAAATAATAAGTGCTTTTAATTCATTAACAGATTCAAGCCGCCTTCCGTGAACCACGACTCCTGATTGTATTGGACCCTGCTCAGGATCATCAGCCCATTACTGAGGCTTCATATGTCAACATTCCAGTCATTGCTCTATGCAACACAGACTCGCCTCTCAGATTTGTTGACATTGCTATTCCATGCAATACCAAGGTATGATTAGATTATTACATTTAAATGATAAATTTGATTACACTAATCTTTGGGTGTATTTAAGTTAGTTATAAAGTTAGTTTTGTTTATAATCTTTCTTTAAGAAATATGTATTTTTATGTTTTTCATCTTTGAAACTTTTAATTAACTATTAAGAGAACAGTTTTTAATATTTTGTTTATATGTACAACATTTTTATAAGATTTCAATATTTTGTAGCAATGTTAATATAAACATTTTCTTTAAATTGTCTTTTATGTTTCCAGTCTTCACACTCCATTGGTCTCATGTGGTGGTTGTTAGCTCGTGAAGTATTAAGACTGCGTGGTGTCCTCAGTCGTGAACAGAGATGGGACGTTGTTGTTGACTTATTCTTTTACCGTGATCCAGAAGAGAGTGAGAAGGAAGAACAACAGGCCAAGGAACAAGTAATATTTGTTAAATTAATAAATTTAATATTCTAAACAAACCATTTGTATAATATTGTCTATTGATATGAGATTATTGTTGTATGGAAATTAAAGAATAAAGTTTCTCTCTTCTATGTTTATTACGATTTTAGGTTTTATTAATAATATTTTGTTTCATAACCAGGCTGTTGTTGCTCCCAAAGTTGAAGTACCACCACCACCTGTACATGAAGACTGGATTGAGAATGTTGAACCTGTTGCATCATGGGCTGAAGATGCAGCACCAGCAGCCCCTGCTCCTGCTACATTTGGTGCAGCAGCTCCAGCACAAGAAGATTGGGCTAGTCAGGTACAAAATTAATCTTATCTTTTTTTTAGTTAACATGTAGTTTAATACTAGTTCCTCAATTATCACCCCTACAAAGCTATGTTTTGGTAAACTTGAATATTACAATCATAATTTTAATCAATTTTAATCTTCTACTATATAACATTGGAGTGCTTGTTTGTTATGTGTGTTACAAATTCCAAAGTGCATTGCAACACCCTTGTCTGCTCTGTTACTTGACCTGAGTTGTTATTTATGAACTCATGTGTATACATTCAATTCTACAGCATACTAAAATTTGGTCCATATTTACTAATAAACTTCTACAAATTTATATACTACAAAACATTAAGTTTTTATCATGCACGCTCTGGTTGTACTTGCATTGGTGTAGACCTTCATAGAATTGATATTAAGAAGATGGATTCACTGTGTTGTTTGTTTTAATATTGTATACTGTTTATTCTTATTTACTGCTAAATTTGTTTTTTCGTAATTTGAACTTCCTATTTATACTGATTTTAATTTATTTGATAGGTTCAAGATGAATGGAATTCAACTACAGCCGCGCCTGCGCCAACTGCCACTCCATCGTGGGGAGGTTCTGCCCAAGAATGGAATGCTGCATAAACATTGTTTTCCTTGGTTAATATAACATGAAAACTTACACATGCGTTTTATTCTATTGTGTTTTGAACAAGAAGTATTGTTCTTCTATTTGTTTTTATATCAAATTGTACAGCCAATAAGCTTGACTGAGTTTCAGTTACATTTTTTTTCAACAATGAAGCCTCTTGATGTGTCTTATAATACAGTGCTAATAAACTCCACTGAAGTAAAAGCTTGCAGAATGAATCCCTACACATGAGGTGAAGGAAAATATTTTGATGAAACCACAGCATGGTAGAAGGGCTTTATGTATTGCTCAACTGGCTAGCTGCCACCTTCCAAGTTGAAAATCTGCCGCCAAATAGGTGTGTTCTGGCAGTTGCGCTTGAGAACCAGTCCCTCCAGTAGATTTAGCGTCACCAAATATCAGGTGAAATTTTGGCCATAACGCTAAACCCTTAAGTACGTTTAAAAAAACGTGACTGAATCTGTGATGAACATAAAATTATCTGTTGTGTCTTGGTGTTGAGTATCTATATGGCAATTTGAACACTTAAACACTGAATACTTTAAATTCATATTATTTAATATCTCTTAATAGAGTGAACCGATTGCGATGAAGCAAAAACTAAGTAATGCTTCAAATTGTATACAATTTTTACGTATAATAGTTATCTACATTGGTTTCGTACATTTTACGTGGTTCGTGCGTTCGCGTTCTAAAAATGCTGGAAATGGGTTCTGTTCGTTGTCCTTTAACACCCTGGCTATTTTATTTGCAAATATTATAAATATACAAAAACGACTTTACTACAGTTTTATATTATATATACATAACCTAAGGACCTATAAAACCTAAGGATATCATTCTCTCAATATTTTTGTTAGCACCATTACTTACACATATTTGCGGCATCTATAGAAAAAAGATTGAGTATGGCTTTGTTAGGGCATTGTGGAGCCTATATGTATAGTTATCGTAATACAATCTTTACTGACTTTGAAACGAAATCGCAGTGTGTAAAATCGTCTTCAATGTCTGTTAATTGGTTAGTGGTCTTGTAAATAATAATTCTTAAAAGTAAATGATAACATTGTTTATTTATTAAAAGTAAGTGAATAAAAGTGTTTTAAATATTTATTTCTTCGTTTCCGTACATATGAAATCTATAAATACAGGTGTACTGTTCGTTTCCATGGTTCGTCAATATTCGAAACACGATGCTCTTGAATACAAATTTTATTTTTGTTGCGAAAAATTGTTTTGCTGGACCTCGAGTTTGGTATTGGTTCTGTATTAATTTAACCCATGTATCGTTTACGAGTATTCCCTGAGAAAGATAAGTAGGTTAATATAATGTCTTATGTATGGTTGAAATATGTGTAATATATTATATTTTACTCTACCACAGATATTTTCGCTGACATTTGATTGTACTATAATATTTACCAAAGAACAATTAAAGTAATCAGGTTTGTTTTTCATACCCAAAACGATAACATTTCTATTAAAAGGTATTTATATTCAGTCAAATGGTGCTTACTGCTGGGTATAAGCTTTGTTAGAAATGCAATAAGTAATTTTATCAATGTGGTGTCCCACAACCGTACCCTTTGAAGCGCTGATAGCTCAGTGGTAGCGTGTACGGATGCCGCGGCAATGGACGTGAGTTCGAATTCCTGCAATAAGCTTGAGTTTCCGTGCATAAAAACATATTGATAAAACCATGGCATTGTGGTAGAACTTTTACCGATGGTCCCCTGGCTAGCTACCACCCTCAAGTTGAAAATCTACAGCTAAATACTAGTAGGTGTGTCCCGGCAGTTGCATTTCAGAGTTAGTCCGTCTACAGTTTAGCTTGCCCATAATTTTGACCTGTATCGTCACTTAACGTATTGTCCCGCTGTGTAGCACGTCCGCCTATTCTTTCTTCTTGTGCGTAGTTGCCATTAGAAGATATTTTAGCTCCATCTGGCAATCCATTCAAGGAGCATTGTCTCTCACTATTCTAAAAATTCTAAAAGCTACGTTGATGACAATAGTTCTCTGTATCTCAATATTGATTCGATCACGCAGACATAGGTACTCCAAACAATGCAAATTGACATATATGTAATGAGGCCCGTCTTAGATTAAAGAGGTCTACAGAGGAATTAGTACATATTATTATACATACATAAATTTCGAAATTTTTCGGTGCGCTTTTAGCTGTATCTGGTTGAATATGTTCCACACTTATATACGAAACTGCATGTACGTGTGGCAAATGTATTACAATTTCACCTCGTCTTCCGCTGTGAAATATTTTTTGTCATTCATTTTATATGCAATAGGTTTGCGAAAATATTTTTATTGTGTAAATATCCTACAATATGATTTTTTTTTTTCGAACTTACGTACGCTGTTAGCCCAAGGGCTTTGACAGCTTCACCGAACTTTTGGGGGCGAGTGCTGAGGGCACGCAGCCCCGAGGCAGCAGGCACAAGGGTGCCAGGACGGCCGAACCTCGACTAGGGCTGCTGCCGGTAAATGAAAAAAGATTCATGATCCTGACTAACCAACAGGTTCTGTATTACTAAATTTGTGATACTAACTACGACCTTATCAGGTAAGCAGCTCAAGGGCCGCGAGGGCAGTCCCTTATAGAACCGTGTACTTAACGTGTGTGCACGAATGGTATGCGGTGTGATGATGTAATCTCAGTGATGTAGAGTGTCACTGTATCGCGCGAGCAGAGTCACTCGAGCTCGGGCTCCTGTCCGGGGGATCGAACCTAGGCTCAGGCGTCTGCGGAAAGAGGCCGCGGCGGGTATCCTACAATATGTAGGTACGTCTTGACGCTAGAAGGGATATAAGTCAGTGTAGTCCAGGATGGTTACTTTCGACAGTGACTAATGCTTTCACTGTATTTAGTTTAGTCCCAGATAACTCTCCTGTATCCTACTCGGTATATGCGGGTAGGAGATACGTAAATATATCCTAGTTAAAAGCAAAGTATCCTGGGATATAGTTTGAATATTATTTATTAGAAATATTCTGAAATACTTGGTTATGTTGAAACTTATAAAAATCATCTGTAATTTTATTGAAGCTTTGTTCTTTTGTGGTAGTTATCAAATACGTTTTCTAAAGTAATAGGTAAATGGATTAATTGTACAAAATTTATATTCTACTTAGTTATCATAAACATAAAAGCTGTAGCGTTGTAGCTAATGTTGATAATATAATTTTAATTTATAATTATTTGTTTTGAGATCAGAGAATTGGGAGAATGAATACTATGAGATTATATAGGATTGTAGATTCCTGTCATATCGGAAATTATTTTTTAGTTATATCCCCGTATTTTAGAGCCCGGAGGAATGAAACTTTCAAAAAAAGGTAATGCTCAAGTATATAATATACAGTTGATGTATAAGAAACCTACAAAATTTCAAACATTTACGATATTTTGTTAACTAGATATGAAAATGTTTAGTTTTAGGTTTGTTTTCCAGATACTTATACGACTTTATAAAAAATACTAGCTCTGTCTGCGTCTTCGTTTTACTGTGTTGGTACTAAAAGTTATTTTTATATATCTGTGGAAAATGTTTTGTTTTTCTGTTAATAAATACGTATATACGAAATGTCTGCAGGCATAAAACAAATAATTAACGTGCCTATAAAATATCGGATGTAGCCTAAGATTCGAAATTTTTAATATAATATTAATAATACGCATAGCTTAAACAAAACGAATGGTCACTCAGTAGTCGAAATTTTATAATATTAAGTCACGGTTTGAAGATAAAGATATATAAATACAATTGCGACTAAAATGTTGCAGCTAAACGTATAAAAGTAATATAGATATATTAATTTTTAGTTATTAATTTTGATTTGGGATCCTATATATTATCTATCAACCTGTGAAATTACAATAATATTTATCCAGTAATTTCAGAGTAATGCACGTACAAAGGGAAAGACAGAGATACGTAAAAAAAAAAATGGAACTTACATTATTCAACCACATAAAAAAACTTCGCATTTAATGGTCACAGTTCCATCTCTATAAGTTCAGTAGTTTTGATGAGGTTAATCGTCGAGGGAACAGTATTTTCCTTATATATATATATAGGTTATGAAATGATTCTGCAAAAGTATTTTGTGCCTTTCCAGTATATAGTTTTACCTGAATGGCCAGCAATCAGAAGGAGTTGATTTTCGTAATGCAAATATGATGTTTAATGGGGGAGCAGCTCTCCATAAAGGCACCACGCCCCATAGTGCAACACGCCCGCCCCATTCTTTGGTGTCTATACTTTTAACAGCTGTTGCACCTTCTATGTACCGGTGTTTCATATTGGTATTATTGCCTGTTTGAATAAATTGTATATTACCTACTTCACAATTTCTTTGAGTGACTAAATAAAGAACTTTAATGAAATGAAGTGATGATACCTTGTGAGTTCTAATTCATGTACAATGAGCTTGAGCTTTCGGTGAAGGAAAACATCGTGATAAAACCATAGCATGGTGGTAGGGATTTTTATAATACCCGCCTGGCTATCAACCATCATCAAGTTGAAAATCTGCCGCCAAATACCAATAGGTGTGTTCCGGCAGTAGCACTTGAGAGCCAGTCCCTCCACTAGGCTTAACGTGTTCACCATCTTGGGCCACATCGTCACTTAACATGAGACGTGATTGTGGCCATAAAGCTAAACTTTAACTTAAATAAAAATATATGTCTAGAAAAGTACGGAATAATGTCATTCTTATGTGAAAATATTTTTTACTTATTTCATGTAATCATGAAAGCAATTAATTAATTCTTTAAATTTATTTTAATTGTTTCCGCCGATAAAAGTATCTATCAATTTCACATTCAATTAACAAAAAATACGTCAATTAATTAGTGTTCAACCAGTACTGTCGCATTCCTGTTTCGACTTACCCGAAAAAGTGTCTGGTAATGAAGTCATTGGTATTTGTTTTTGGTGTTGAATTTTATATCTGAAATATATTTACAAATATGTAAATATATAAGGTGATGATGGCTCAATGGTAATTTAGGTGCCATTCAAGTATTATCTAAGTACCAAAAAGAGCAAGGGTTAGGGTCTAAACGACAATCACGTCAGTAGTATTGATTAAATGAGAGACAAACTTCTTAGCAAACCATGGATACACCGTGCGGGTATCGGGTCCATCGTGTGGTAGGGAAGGAAATTTAGGGCAGTTGCCGAAATTTGCAACACTGATGTAGGTTTAAGGGACCCTTTTCCGACGCGCGTCAATACTCACATTCACTACTCGTGTTTCACTCCCTAATTTGGTAAGAGCTTGCTAGCGCA
Source organism: Actias luna (assembly GCA_039707435.1). NCBI lineage: Eukaryota > Metazoa > Arthropoda > Insecta > Lepidoptera > Saturniidae > Actias > Actias luna. The sequence continues at coordinate 6,375,063 of JAZHAC010000003.1, forward strand.
GCTTTAGAAGCACGCTCTAGTATAGAACTTACGGCAGTCCTAGACAGGCCAAGTTCTTTTAGAAGATTATAGAGAGATTTAGCTTGTATACCTCTCGCTCCCACTTCAACCGCGTATATATTGACCACGTTGCCATTAGTAGCTCGTAGCTAGTAGCTTAGTATCTCATTTTTATTTTTTTTTTAATTTTACAGTATTCTGTAGATAACCCTACTTGGGTAAAAGCTCGATGGCGAAAAGAATGTTCATTGTTTCTTAAAATACTTGTTAGTGCTTGCTCGTTCTCACGCTCGGTGTTCCATGGTAATCTTAAAAGTATATTTTATTCCAAAGGACATATCTTGTTAGCCTAAAGGGCTTTCAAACCTTCGCCTGCCTCTTTGGGGCGAATGCTGAGGGCACTCTGCCCTAAAGCAGCGAGTGCAAGGGTTGAACCTCGGCTGTTGCCAGGAGAGTGAAAGAGAGATACGTGAGTCTAATTAACATACGAGTAGGTTTTATAAAACTAATTCTATTGATCCTAACATTAAACTAATCGGACAGGAGATTGTTTAAAAATATATGTGTACTAGATTTTACGTGCGGCCTCGCTCGCTTTAATATTGATTTTGTCATTGTGATACAAAGCACCCGTGTGCACTTGAGAGCTAGTCTTGCTACTAGGTTTGGAATGATACCTTATGTTCTCTTTGCTACTTTATATCGAGCTAAGATTGTTGCCAAATACCAGATCTATAAAGAATAAAAAAAACTTTACTACGCTCGAAAACATAAACGAAAACATTTTGTAATTTTAACATTGTTTAAATTTAAGTGTAAATTTTTTATCTAACAAACTTTATGTTTGTAAAATTGTTATAATGGTAATTTAATTAGTCTACTTAGGATTACTTAAGCATTTATAAAGGTAAGTCCCAAGGGAAACCTTTTATAAATGAAATAACAAATTTTAGGCCGTCATACGATACATTAAAAAATTTAGCTACAATTAATTTAAATCTATTTTATGCAGAATGTCAGTCACATAAAAACTATTATATTTTTTTGTAGGCTTACCGAGTAGAGGAAACAGGGGTAATAGCGTTCGCCGGGTAATGGCACTCACCTCTATAACTCTATCAAATTGATACATAGCAACATATAACGTCAATTAAACGTGAGTGGTGAGAGTCTCTAACAGGAAACGATACATATGCTCAGTTAGTTCGCAGCACGTGACCGTGACGTGAGTTTCTTTATATGACTGCACTGATCTAATTTTTGTCTCAGAGTTTTAGTCGGTAAGTCCATATTTTAATGATTATTTAGTTGTTTATTTAACTTTTTTGGACATTAAACAATTCTATTTTGTCATAACGTATGCAATTTTTAACAATTACATCTGAATGTTTTTAAATTTCAACTTAAATTGAAAACCACCCTTTGGGGTTATACTGCTCGCCTGAACGTCATAATCTCTTAGTGTTTTTTTCTTATAGATATGCCAAGAAATCAAAGAATAACCGCTACAGTAGCTTGGAGCGAAAAATACCTCAGACTGCTAAATCTGCGATTGAAGAACAGGTGTTTAAAAGACAAGCTGCATAATAATATAACATCGCATTCAGAGACCAAAACGAAGTTACGCAGTCTTGTGATATGACTGTGAGTTTAGGACGTATCTACATGTTCTTTGGCATACCCATCGAATAAGAATCAATGCTCCAAAACGGATTTGATAATTGCAGGTTCTGCTATTTAGGAACCCTTTAACCTGAGCGGTATTACCCAAAGTCATGGGCAACGATGATCAAACCTATTTTATTTATAAAGTTGTCCTACCAGTAATAAGTCAAAGATGTATACGTTTAATGTAAAAAATAATGATAACAGTTACACTTACTGTTATACTTATAAACTTTGATATAAAAACAATATTTTAGAAAATATAGCGTGTTTTCCTTAAATTTAACGCCATTCCCTCTGCTTACCCTACCTACTAGGGGCGGACGTAAAAGAGAACAAAAGGAAACTTAAATGTTTGTGGCAAAAGAATAAGGATTAGTGATTTCTGTTGTCAATACGCCTGCATAAGCTATATACAAGTATTATTAAATAATTTACTTAAGTGCATATTCAATTCTTGACAGTTTTGATGTCAGGTATAAAATCCTTTGGCAACACTCTTCTGTTGAATCCTTTACTCCCACTAAAATAATTAATTTATACAGAATTAACGTTTTTTAAAACATTTATTTCTTATTAAATACATAAAGTAAAAAAATACTGTTTGATTAATTGATTTTAATAATACGTAATAAACGAATCGAGGCTACTGATGTATAATTAAATAAACATTTATTTATAATAATTACTTAGGTGGGTGTTACTCACGTAATGTCATGAACTTGCCTCGTGAAATAACCCTAGTAATTAAGTCCGCTCTTGGTATCTCGTTAGACATCAAGAGAGCAACTGAAACCAAGTCAATTAAAGCTTCACAAGTAATTATAAGTGAAATTGCTATCGTTTATTACATTACTCACGATTCTTATGACTTACTATGGTGTTGGAATTTATATATAGTCCCACTGCTAAGAATGTATGTAGTTTTTTGCTTTTTTACAAAATTTTATATATTACTAGTATTCCCCAACTTCATTCGCTTAACCCAGAAAGGTTTCATATAATTTTAAGAAAATAAATTTCAACTTCGTGGACATGGTATTATTATGATTAGTGTGAATATTACTATGACAGACTTTTTATATAGGTACCAAGTAATGGAGCTCAATCACTTTGTAGTAATTACAATGTTTTCTCGTTGTGGGTCACTAACAGTTTGCAAACCATAAGTACACCTATACTATAGCCTAATAAATGCCAAATTTTCATGATTAATGGAAAAAGGTATAGAATAATATTTAAAAAATACAAGCAACGACCGAATATTGCAAGGCAAGAAGGAGAGCCATTGAGATGCCATTTGAGTCATCCTTACCATATACAATCATACAATTCTCGATGATCCTCGATTCAATATTTCTTAGCACTTCGATATCATAGACATATAGAGGTAGTTAAGTTGTAAGGTGTCGAAAAAAATTGCATTTAAATACGCTTACAATTTCATTGAATATAAATTTTAACTTATATCCCTCATCCAGAAGGAATCCTCTCGATTTAAAGGATAAGAAGTATAGTATATATTAAACCTTAATATTAGCTATTTCCGTGTCAAGATTTAATTAAAATTGGAAAATAATTTCGGGAGTTATTGATCGGGATCACAGAGCTCGATTTAACAAAACACGGAATATTATAGGTAAATCTCCTAAGATACTTATATAAAGAGCTGGCCGTGTATAGAAAGGTCATCGCATTGTCTGGTTGAGTTAATACTTTATTTCATAATAACAACACAAAGATCTTTGTTAAGCAGCACAATCGTTACAAGTTTTTACGAGTAGCATACAAAAAGATAAACAGGTTGATCTTTATCTAGTGCATAATAACAATTAGTGAATTAATACTAGAAGCCTTTTGGCCTTTTGGTGCAATGTGAGGTACACATTTAAATTAAGTAATATGGAATAAAGAATTTTGTTTATATCTGTCTGACTGCATGCTTTTGCAATTGCCGCGCCAAAGTCCTTTACAATTAATTATTTTTGTGATCCACAGACCATAATTGTTCTGAGATTGGTTTGTCTTTAGTCTCTATTCAGTGTGTTTATAAAGTGTTCACACTTGACACCGACGAAACTGCGTACTCCAGGCAATAAACCATAAAACTATTTTTATTTTTAGAAGTTATTTTCACTAGCTCACCTATGAAAGCCCCTATGAAAAACAGTACAAATAAGAACACGGGTATTTTTCTGTTTCCATTTTTCTTCTTCTCTGTTGGTTTGACTTTTATGTCACTATAGCTAGAGTTTTCATTGTTACTCTCATACAAATATTCCCAGATGTTCTTACGTGCAGGATACTTCGAAAATATTTCCCGCTTCGACGTAATACGCTTGGGCTTCCTCTTTTCGCAAACTTTTCCTGTGCGGAAATGTAGGTTTAATGTTACCTTCGCAAAGTTTAATTTACTTAATACGTGTTACATTTTTGTATAGTGATAATTATATTTAATTAAACTGCAGTAGAAAAGTTTTACAGTAAATCTATATCTATATTAATATTATAAAGCGGAAAAGTTTCATTCTTTGTTTGAATACGGTAACCTTAGCAACTACCTGTTGGATATCAAAACTTATTTTTGTAGATGTTTGATAGAACAATAATTGAGGGAGGCTTTAGGTTATTGAACATCATGCTACCACCAATAGGAGCATAGCTGTATTAAAAAAAATTACAAACCGGGCAAAATTATTAAAAAAAAAATTTAGTCCCACGCGAAAAAAGTCGTCAGCACAGGTAGTAAACAATAAGTATCTTCTGGGTGCGTGTGTATCTCTTCAATATGCCAATATTAATTCAATAAAAACATTAAGTTTACGTTACGTTATATATATTTTTTAATATTGAATTTCATATTCCTACGTATGTTCTTTATATAAAAACTTATTTAAATTAGAAAAAATGTGTTAAGATTTTCGTTATGACAAAGGCGTTTGATAATAGGGGTACAATAATTTTTGTTGATGGTAAACGTAGTTTAGTTACGTTTTACTTTCAACGCAGAACTTTTGTAAATTGGTAACGTTTTTTTAATTAAGACTATAATCTATTCTGTTTGAGAGTTTAGATGCTCAGTTAAGTTGTAACTAAAGCGTTAAAAAAGCCGGCGTAAATTAGGAAGCGTAAATACAGTGTTAAAGGGTAATTATGATAATTTTAATTTAGAAGTGGCTTCAGTAAATGCGATTTTTAATAATATGGATTATACTTTAATTCTGCCTATTCTGGATCACACATAAACATCAGCCTGGAATAATTTTCTGTAACAGGTAAAAATAAAATACATACAAAATTAAGAAATATGGAGCTCAAAAGAGTTCTGTTACAGTTACGTTTTTAGTTGGTTTAATTATGTTTATAACATTCCTTTTTGTTTCTTCTTAATATTTATAAATCTTAAGATATATTTATATCAGATATTTGAGTAAATATCAGAAATATACAAGAAAGCAAAATATTAAGGAGAGCTCTCATAGAGTACTACGTTTTTTCCAAAAAAATCGTAGAAACATTAATTTTGGTGTGCTTATAGTACAAGAAAAACAAAATGGCGCTTATTAAACTAAATAGTTTCAGTGATAGTAACTACATCATTAAATAAACATATCTATATGTACACTCTTCTAAGAGGTATTATTCAATTATATGTATGGACTACAATTGAACCAATCTGAATATATATTTACCCGAGCGGTTTGGAATATATGATATTAATTTGACTTCTCTCGTATATTCATGACGCACACGACCCTTGTACACGTCTGTACTGATTTATAATTCACACATAATACCTATCTAGTCTATTTTGTGAACTAGGGCGGTGTTTGTACAAACCCTTATGGATTATTTATTTTATTAAATTGGTATTTGCTAAATGCTCATAGATCTGTTCATAAAACTTCCAAGTTAATGCTTTATAGTAAACAATGGTAGCCTAAAAGGCAAACTGCTTCATTTGATTTATAAATATATCGAATTAAAACAAGTCATAATATAGCTAACATAACTACTGAATTCCATTACATGTCAAAACAATGGGATAATAATAGTTTCTAAATATCACATACTCGCCGATTTTATCTTAGTTTAGATTAGTCTTTGGTTATTAATATTTCCCTAGTTATTACTAGGCTATAAAATATGTCTGAGTGGGTTTTAAAATTAACATAAAGTCTTAGGTTCGCGTATCATCGAAGTCCAAAGTCTAGTGGATCTTTTCACTCTTACATTATTCAAGATTCTCAGTTTTCTGCTTTGATTCGGATTTTACCGTACACAAATTAGAACTCGGATTCGGTTTAAAAAACAAACAAAATAATTGTCGCGTGTAAACTATTAAATGCTTACTTGAAGAGCACCAAGGAGGAATCATGTTTATATAAGAAACATCACTGCTGTTAAAGCTTTCAAAGCAATTTTTACAAAAAACTGTTGTATTTTCCATTTCTAAAATGTATGAAACTTATTTTAACATATTAATCTACGATTAATTTACAAATGCAGAAGAACTACAGTTTTACCGCCATTTATTGGTACGTATTTTTTTCTAGTGAGTTTGAGGCAAAGATGATTGATTATTAAATCTTAAAGAAAAAAAACTTGTTTGTATAGGTAACCATTATATACATATATATCTAATAATTAGTTGTAAATAAACGAAAAATCACCCAACCAACATTTATCTTGATAAACCCGAATCTGAGAAACAACACTTTCCATCTTATTTTAATCCATCGTAAAAATGAAACAATCGTACAAAAAGTACTTTCATTACGATCGTGTTCTAAAAATGAAATGACCTGACCCTTGTACCGTTACTTTAAATTAAACCAGAGATAATTATTTATCACCGCACATAAAATCTTTTAACTAAAATTTCATAGACAAGGTTTTAAATAAAATAAAATCAGTAAATTTAAAACAGTCTGTAAATAATGATGTTCGTTATAACATCTATTCTATTTGCTGCAACACAGCCTTTATTATGTGCGCAAGAACAAATACTGAGTACAGCAGTAGCCACGCAGGCTCCAAATCTACCTTTTTTGGACTTATTTACTGGTGCGTCCAACTTATACCCGGAACCTGTTCGGAAAGCCTACAGCGATTCGAGCTATTACGTTTCATGTCCAAAGACTGATACGCTTTCATCATTCGCAAATATTCTGGGCAGTGCCGCTAAGATAATGTTATCAGCTGCAACTATCGTTACCTTGAAATTATTAGCTGGAAAGCTTTTACTGTTTCCTTTAATATTTGTTTTATTCGTTAAGTTAGGATTTAAGGTATTTCTTCTATGGCCAATGATATCAAAAATGATGCGACATTTTAAAAAGAAGAAAAAAGGTCATAATCCAAGAATGATTACAGACTGCACGCAAAGATATGCATGTGTTATACGAAGATCTATGAAAAGTTGGGTTGGTAATATTGGTGCGGCAATAACATTTTTTCTGGTTGATGATTTGGATGACGATAGTGTATTGGCCAAAAGTATGCTGACAATTTTATCCGGTAACAAAGTGGCACAGTGTATATCGTTAGATTGCAATACCGGAATTGATATAAGCTGATATCTACATTTTTATTGACCTTAACTTATGTAGGGCAGTAACTAGACCTCACAACCTACATTTAATGCAAATGCGCATTGCATTGCGAAAATGCATTGCAATTATAATTTTTCTTTTATAAATACGAATCATTATTCACTTAATCGCTGTACATAGTCGCCATGGAAGTGACATATGCAACAGTGATATTTTTATCAGCATTCCACATATCTCTGTGTGCTTATGGAGAACCTATCTTTGTACAACCGCTTGAGTTACGAAATGCAAATACTTTTCCAGTAATGGCACAATTTCCAAGTAACGGGAATTTTGTGCCACAACAATCACAACAGCAAATACTTATCCATAAAAATAATCATCCGTCTGCAATCGCGATGTCGGAGAAGTTGCAAGAACCTGAAAATATGACATTTAAAGAATTTATAGAAGCTTTTAACGAAGCATCTCAGCAAAAAGAAGATGAAGAATTCCGTGCCGCTGGACGAGATGAATCAACATACTCATATTCTCACCCGGCCTCTTATGGATATCCCACTGGATCTAACTATGGACCCGCCCCTCCAGCGTATCACAAACCGGCATCTTATACACCGCCAGCAACCTCGGTGCCAGCTAAAATTCCATTACTGAAACCCGATCTTTTTGATTTAGTGAAACCAGTGACAACGAAAGTGACCAGCAAAATGAATGGATTAGTTGGATTAGTATTGTCATTACTAACAGGTGCTGTACCAGGAGGTTTGGAACTGAAAGGTTTTAAGGACCTTCTTATAAATGGTATACTCAAACCATTATTCGTAGTCAAAGGAGGAATTAAAGCATTGATAGCGAAACTAGCAGTCCCCGTAATATCTTTATTGTTGATTAATCTGGAGGTACTGATAACTGTATGGTGGCTCTGGGAGGAATGCCCGGAAAAGGTATCTACGTATCCTGGCAAGTCACCTTCTGATTACAATTCTTATAATTAGAAATACTCTTTCGTATATTAACCCAGTTTATATTGTAAATTTATTGATAATGATGACTTGATTATGGTGACCTTAATTTAGTCCACATAGTTGTTATTGTAAGAGTAAAGGAATATTTTTAGAGATTTGGCTTATTAAAACTTATTAAACCTTATACTTTTCTTTTTTATGTATGGCTTTCTATATAATCATAATAGTCATATTATGTGATAGTGTATTAATCTTAGAAAGCTGACAAGCTTTCAGGATTAGTCGCGTGAAGAGGTAGAGCATAGAGAATTCCTTTAAGAGAGATATTCTAGTTGGTGTAGACTGATTTATGAAAAACTTTCACCTCAAATAATATAACCATAACCTAGTGTTGTATTCCCACAGTCAATAGGATTAACAAAGCTTCTCGGGGAAGGCTGATTCAAAGTTGTCAGCGGGCTATAAATACTTTTGATGTGGTTTAAGCGTTTTTGCGTTATGGTAAGCGTTTTCTATAGAGCTGTCGAAAGTTTGTTTTGACATTTTAATTGTATCAAAAAACCCAATAAGATTCATAAGTACATGGTGACACAATTTCAATTAAATATGGTAGAGTACCCAAATGATGATGCTGTTTTTTCCTAAAATATAATCTCTAATACAACTCCAATCCCGTTCTTAAGCGCGACATCTTGGTTTCAGTAGTAATTGAATCACCTTCGTTTCAGTTTTTGATAATTAATTGTAAAGTAATGAAATATTTATGAAATAAAAAATGAATATATTTCGGAACATGTTATATTAGTTGCCACAAAAACTCCCAAGTTAGCTTCAATAAGAGAGTCACCATATTATTGAAGATAGTATCGTCTGCCCGAAATGCCCAAATCTTATTACTTGAAAATGGCTGTAGTAGTCAGACGAAGTTGCCAAGAATAAAAAAAGAAGAAGAAGAACTTTTTATGTTGTCGTTTATAATATATGGGTTTACTTGTAACATTCTTCTTTCTCAGAATCTATTTCGTTTATTGTGGGTTATCTTTGTAATACATTTAGAAAGTTTTATATTTAATATTACTACATTTCTTTAGTTTTTACTTGTAAATTATTACTGTACCTGTTTTTTTACTTTATACGTACGTGTTTACTGAGATTATATTTTAGCAAAATCTTGTAAAGCGAGAAGTTGTAAATATATATAAAAATTTCATAAAAACTGAACTATTATTTATTATTTAATAGCTGAAATATAGACGAGATTAATGAAAATAATGTATGATTGTTTTTGACAACGAAAACTAGAATTGTTGATTACGTTTACGTAACAAAGCGAATGAAGATTGTAATTGTATAATCTTGCAAGGATAATCGTATTACATGTGTCAGCTCGTTACTGTACCAGTGGATGCGGGTGCACTCATTAGTATTATCTAATTGTCCACCGTCACTTCTCGTCGTTCGTTAGACACTGTTGTTTATTTAATTTTCTACTCTTATGATTTTCTATAGTCCCGATATAGCTTAATAAAAATAAACTATATAATATAGGCTGCTTCTAATCACAAGCAAACATCTGATATAATCCCTACTAATATTATAAATGTGAATGTAAGTTTCTTTGTTACGCTTTCACGCGAAAACTACTTAACCGATCATCATGACACTTTGTTCATATATTCTTAGAGATATTACAAGTAACATAGGATACTTTTTATTGAAAAAAAAAATGCAAGCGAAGCCGCAGGTAAAAGCTAGTACTGATATAATCTAAAACACATCAATTATAATAATTGAAGTGAATAAGTTATTATATTCCTAAAAAATCCCGCGTGGAATTCGAACCTTTATTTGCTTTAATATTGAACGTTTCTATTGAACCGTCAAATGTTAAGAAAAACAAAATCCTGGGTCTGAAGAGATAAAATTTTAAAGTTAATAGTAATATCATAAATTTTCTCTTTTGCAAAGGTAACGGCATGACCTACATAAATACAAGCAACGATTACTAACTCGTTAGGTGTTTAGCTATGAAGTGAAAGAATGAAGATAATTGTGATTATTACGCACGAATTCTTCACACCGAGTGAAAATTTATTTAGAAAACGAAATGGGTATTGATTTACTAAATTTGTTTCATGTTAAGAGGTCAGAGTTGTATTAAGTTTCATCATAAGTCGATTCTCTTTTCAAAATTTTAACATAAGATCTCAATCTGATATATATTTTCAAAGTAAGCAATGTCAATGAGGCTTATAGAAATGACAGTGTTACACTCACAGAAAGGTCGTAAATGCTTTTAAGTTCTTCAATCTTTGTTTACCTTTCTCATCTTATAAAACACAATTTATATAAAACACCTCAGGATAAAATCTTTTTTTACAAAGCCATCGTTTCCAGACAATGTATTTTTATTCCTGTAGCGTCTATATAATGAATTCGTAAGTATTGTTTACTTTGAGTAATTTATTGATGTAATGCTTCTCTTTAAATATGTAGTTATAATACACAAAATCAGTATACATATCAACACAAACATATTCTTTATGTTGACTTATGTAGCTCTAAGTCGAATTGGTTATTGAATTGAAAAAACAAAAACCTTGAAGGAGGGTTTTCAAATTCTGTTCCGCAACTTTTTTGTATGACGCTTGTTCGGGTAAAGTCGGCTCGATGAGGGAGCGAGAGAGATATAGTGATGTTTCATTTCTGTCGTATGGTCATAAGCACTGCTGTTTTTATGGTATCTAAGTATTATATTTTCACCCCAACCACACTTGACATCTTTTTTTTTATGGTTAAGGTTTATCGTTATGACCATAATAGGACCTGATCTTAAGTGCCGATGTGGCCCAAGTTGGTAGACACGCTATACTTGTGGAGGAAATGGCTCTCAAGTGCAACTGCCGGAACACACCTATTGGTATTTGGCGGCAGATTTTCAACTTGAGAGTGGTAGCTAGTCAGGCGGTCATTAGAAAGAGCCCTACTACCATGCTATAGTTTTTTCATGATGTTTTCCTTCACCGAAAACTAGATTTTGAGTATCACAGTGTGTGTTGTGTGACCTGAGTGTACTGCGACACAATGCGAACCAATTTATCATATTCATAGAACATAAAAACCACAAGTTCATTCGCAGCTGTCTTATTTCATGACTAACTCAACTACGCGAATTCATGTAGAATACGCCTGTTGGATAGTGAAAGGTAGTTAGTGAATATTATATATGTATATGAATATAGAGGGTGGATAATAAAAGAACATTTAAAAGTCGAACGTGTTCCACTGAAGATCTCTAAATGGCGCAGCCGAAATTACGAACCGATAAACGATATTAAATGACAAATTTTGCAAATAAGTAATCATAATCGTGCTACAGTGTGATAAATAATCAATTTGAAGTGCATCGTAACAAAAACGTAAAATACACGGTTCAAATGAAATCAATCTTGCAGCCACCGCCGCCATTTAACTATACTAGCAGCTTAGAAAATTTTACACCTGGAAATTTATCATCGGAGTGGAGTAAATGGAAGAACTCATTTAATATTTATTATGAGAAGTAGATTTAGTATTAAGAGTGACAATGTCTAAGTAAGCCTACTCTTGCATATTATTGATGATCAGTGTCGCGAGTTATATGATCTGTTTGAAAAGAAAATTGAAACCATTAAATGTCTACTGGAACAATTTGATAAATACTTTTTACCTAAAAAAAACTTCACAGTAGAGAGATATGGTTTTTTCACGCGGAATCTACGCGATGGTGAAGCAATCGAGCAGTATGCTTTTCAACTCCGAAAACTCGCTGGAACGTGCGAATTTGATAAGCTCCTCACTGATCTTATCAAGGATAGCCTCAATGTGGTATAAAGGATGATACACTACGACAGCGGTTGTTACGTGAACCGGATCTTACATTAAAAAAGACTTTAATGTCACAAGCGGGGACAATAGGCAACGCATCATCGAATAATACAGCTTACAGTATCGAAGAGAACTGTAGAGAAGCAGATAACACACACAAGCAACATGAAGATGCATTCTGGGTGTCAGGCGGCGAGCGAGGCTGGCGGTGCCGTGTCAGCGCGCCACGCCGGTGGAGCGTGCTCGTCGAGTAGAGCGAGCTCAACCCGTGACACGACAAAATCGGCAACTATCTTATCGTTATCAAAGTGTAACAAATGCGTTGTGTTCTATGTGCGGTTTATCTCACGGTAGTAAAATGAGTCCTGCTGTAGGTAGAAAGTGCCTCAAATGTAACAATTATGCGTTCAAGCAACAAATGTATCATAGCGATTCAGAAAGCGACTCAGAGTGATCCCGAAGTACAAGCCCTAATGAAAATATTCAAAATGGTTGGCCAACTCATAAGCATAACGTTCATGTTGAGGTCACGCCATATTGGGCTTATAGGGATGAATTTACACTCGCGTACGGTATGTTAGAAAGGTGACAAAATAATAATACCAGTCTCGATGCGAAAAAAAAATGTTAAGACGCGTACACATTGGACATTTAGGTATAGAAAAATTCAAATCAAGGATCAGGGAGACAATGTTTTCGCCACAATGTTTTCGCCTAAAATAAATACACAAATTGAAGATTATATAAACAATTGTCAAGCCTGTCTCACATTTAAAAACCAGAACATGAAAGAGACACTTATTCCGCATGAGGTACCCTGCAGAACTTGGTCTAAAGTAGGTGTAGATATTTTTCATTTTCTTCAAGACAACTACTTACTTGTAGTTGACTATTACGGTAAATTTGTAGAAGTCGTACAGTTACATTCAATAACAACGGACCATGTGATAACAAAACTTAAAGACATTTTTAGTCGTCAAGGAATACCAGATATTGTAATGTCAGACAATAGCCCTGAATTTAGCTCGCATAGTTTTAACACTTTTGCACGCGAATGGTGTTTCAAACACGTTACCTCTTCACCATACTATGTGCAGTCTAACGGTCAAGTTGAACGTGTCATACAAACCATAAAAAATATTCTAAAAAAAAACTCACGTTGAAAAAACAGACTTCAGATTAGCGGTACTAGAATATTTAAATACGTCTATCGATTTAAAATTAGCTTCACCTACTGAACTGCTCAACAATCGAAAGTTACGTGGTATAGTATCATGTAAACCAAAACTTTTGCAACCTAAAATTCAGAAACATGTAAGAAGTGAATTATTGAAGACAAATTAAACAAAAACAATATTATGATAGGAATGCTCGTGATATGACTCCATTACAGCCCGGGCAAAATATTAAAGTAAGAATAAACAAACACTGGGTTAACGGTACTATTTTATCATTACGTGGACTAAGATCCTACGTAATAAAGATGGATTATGGTACGGAATGTACGGAATGGATTACGGTATATTAATACGTAACAGGCGTCATCTTATACGCGACTCAGAACAACGCGAAAATAAACGGTTTAAACTTAAAAATATGGTGTACAATTCGCCTTATGACGATATAATGGTCAATAACGATAACGATGTGACGTCACCGTTGACGTCGCAGGCGCCTCATACCGAGATCGCGACCAGCTCGCCTGAGAGGGTCGTGGGTTCACGACGACGCTCGCTATCAATCCCAGTGGTCCCATAGACAGTACCATCTGTACCGCCAATCACGGATAATGAAAACAATAATAATCAGTATGTTACTCGTTCCGGCAGGACAGTGAGACCGCCTGACCGGTGGGGATGCAGCTAGCTGAGCTGCTAGATAGTTCGTGCTTCAACTACTGCTTTCTACTAATTGTACTAATTAATGTAAAAAAAATACCTACTAAATCTTAAATGTGTTTAAAATGCTCGTTCGTCTAGGATTGCTCGTAAAATTATTTAAAACTAATTGCGGGGACAATAGTTTATATATTATAGTAGTCAGTAATTTCACCACAGCGCTACTTATTGTGTTCATTATGGAACATCGTAAAGGAACATTGAACGGTCTTTATTGAACATTTAACTGAACTAGTTTTCGCTTAGTGCTCGAAATTGGCCTATAATTATTAAGACTGAACAAGTTGAGTTAAAGGTGGCCAATTCTGTATGGGCGGCGATGTGTAGAGAACCTGGTGGGTGTAGGTTACAGTAGTTATACCATTAACGCCTGCTTCCTGGTCTTCCAAGAGTGATACCTGCTTTTTCGTTCCAACTTGTCCAGATACTGTCTGCATATGGTTTTTTCGAATAGTGCGTGTACAAGATCACTCGCACGGAACCGATCGCTTTCTGCTATGGCTGTGGTGCGATTGAAGATACCACATTTTCGGTAACGAGAGAGCTTGGCAGGAGATGATGTCATTCTGCGAGTTCATGATGTCGTAAAAAAAGACCACGGAATGGGCTCATGAGAATGATCCTTACGGGGTTCCTCTCCGACACAATCTCACTCGAACTAGCGTCTTCTTCTGAAGGCCGCTGGAAATCTGCCACAAAATACCTATAATTGTGTTCAGGCAGTTGCAATTAAGAGCCAAACTCCCCACTAGGGTAGCATGTCCACCACTTTCTCCTACATTGTCACTTAACATCCGGTAAGATTGTGGCCATAACGCTAAACCTATTTACTATAACAAAGTCGACGAATGGCACATCATAGAATTTTTTAAGGAATTCATGTTGGTTAGCATCAGGTTTCCTTCCTAGGCTATCGGAGATCATCACGCTAAATAATCTAGGACGGCTCTCTTTGAGACACGAGTCCTAGATTACTGGGTAATGTGTTCATTTACATATTTGGTGTCTTTTCATATAATCCATTCCGCTTAAATTTTATTGTTAGTTTTTTTATACCTTCTTTATATTTTACCGGGTTTCTACGGTAGAAACTTTATTTGTTCTCATCAATTAATAATTATATAATATGCAGAACTACATATGGTTGCTATATGAATTGTGTATATATTATTAATAATACGAATAAGAATGTGACATGCTTTGTCTGTTATAGAGAGACCGTTTCTACTTGTCATGTAAACTGTCATAAATAATTTAATATGAGCTGACGATAACGGAAATATACTGTTATATTACTAAGTTGGGATATGTTTTTATTAATCATATTACAGACTAAGCACATAGTACTATACTATCGTATATACTATCGTAAGATTTTGTTATTATGCCCAGACAATTGATAAAAAACGTTATTTGGTTAACTATTACCACTTGAATTTTTTCAAAGTAATTCCTTTCAATTTATACAAATGTTAAACTTTATACGTATAAGTTTACCTATAACTTAAGTTTGTATGTTTTAAGCCTTGCACAAGATATAATAGTTGCCATAGTGGCAAATTTAGGTGTATCGCGTCCCGTCATCACACTCTGTAAATTTAGCAATTAAATGTGGTAATAGGTGTATGCACCAAACTAGGTCGTGATCACCACACGCATGCTGATAAATGCATCATTGTTACTCTCTTTTGGCTTATCATGTTTTGTGATCAGCCAGTATCACAGTCATAACCGACAAACTACTAACTGTTAAACATGACTTCCCTAAAAAAATCTAATTACTCGATGATCCTCGTTAGTTTTGGTTTTGCTTACCGCCTGGTACAGTGCTGTCAATTTCTTATATAAATACAGAAATATGCATCAAATATTCTCTTAAAGATATCTTTACTCCATGAAAATTCGATGGGCCTACATTTACTGCCTAAACGTTCAAGCGGAATTAGGTCAATTCATGGATAAACAGAAAAGGGGACACGGAGAGTTTATCCTAAAAATTGTAATGCTGCGAAATAGGTCTTTAACCTATTTCAACCGTGGTTCTAAGGCTTTCAAATGATTCAGCAATACTAAGCATACTGCAGATAAATTATTTTGAGCAATCGTCATAAGGTTATAGAATAATACAGTATTGTGTATTAAACATTTAGTAAATAATTATTCACATCAGGGTTATTTTCTACAGGAATTACCACGGTAATGATAATATTTTAAAGTTCTAGGAGTTTCTCTTAGTAGATTATAACTAAATTGAATATCCATATGTCGATATGTCCCTTTGACAGAGGTGAAACATTTGACTTTTGAATAATTATTTATCGTTAATATTTGTTTAAGATTATTTGAATAAACGTTGCAAAACAAAAAAAATATATATTTTACAAAAAATATACTTCTTACTAACAAAATTAAGCTAAAATTTTTTTTTTTTTTTTTTTTGTAATTATTGGATTTATCTATTGTCTTTTTGCAGATTTTTATAATATTGCTAGATTTTACGTCCGACTTTGCTCGCGTTAAAATTGATTTTGTCAAAGAAATCGGATGACGCAATAAACATTTTCATACAAAGTTTAATAATCTCACTATCCCGCTTCCAATATGAGGTTTTCGCGAGAAAAAGTAGCCTATCCCCGTCTCCAGGTTCCAATCTATCTTTACACCAAAATTCATCGTAATCACTTTAGTGACTTCGGTGTGAGAGTCAGATAGAAGGAAACAAACTCAATTTTAACTCTCATTTATAATATTTGCAACAACTCACATTTATAATATTAGTAAGGATATATTCTACAATATTTTTTGTGATATTTGAGATTGTTTATTTAATTGTTAATTAAAAACGTAATGTCGGAAGTCATTGTATACAAGACAATTTTGGATTGTCAATTATGTATAAATTGAGAATACATAATATTTATTATAATGTATGGGTCATTCAAAGTATAAGTAGTAACAACCTATAGAACAGCCCTAAACCAGTATTGTTTTTACGAGGTTTTTGCTTACTGTGAATTGGAAATCGAGAGCGTGTCAATAAAACTGGAGCGAATTAAGATTTCGTGTGAACAGTATACGAGGAATAAAAGTGAAGCATATATTGTGATGATCGTTTCGTAGTGTTTGTGTCGTGAAGAGAGGCGCGGGCTGAGTGGGAGGGCGGGCGGCGGGAGGGCGGCGCGCTGCTACGCGACGTCGATACGCGCACCGGTCTGACGTCGCCGCGGGCTGGCGCGCCGCGGCGCACTCCACACCACTGCTGCCCCACGACAGATCGCCGTCACGACGTACCTCACCCTCCACACCACACGCGAACCGCATTGTTATCACCATCGAGACGCGATAACTTACCTAAACAGTGCCTGTTTATAGTGTATCTAAAGGATTTATAACAAGAACTGCAGTGAAAAAAGATCTGTTTAGAACGAGAACCTGGCAAAAACAAACACATCGTTCTGTGATATAGCGCAGGCGCGCAGCACGCGGATATGACGATAGCGGCCATCTTGGTCGAGGACGCACTTTCGCCTCGCCCTAGCTTCGAAGCCTGATTCGATACATCTTAAAATTGAGATAACCGGGAGGAGGAAGTATGCCTTGTAATTGAGGTTCCGCGGCGGGTGCCCTCCGAGGCCGCACCGCGCCGCTATCGATCTAGTGGCGTGATGGCTTTCGCGAAGTGAATGCGGACATCGGGACCAAGTTGTGACCGCAACAATCGTGAGGGCAGTGATAGTGCTAAAGTGGTCGCACGGCATGTGAAACAGAGTGTCGGCGCGGCTGGGAGGGCGCGCGGGCGGCGCCGGTTGATCGCGGGCCATGGCCGAGGAGTACGTTCGGTCCCCGTGCGAGCGGTTTCCGACGGCGGGCGCGTTCAGCGTGGCGCCGCCGGAGAGGCTGAGCCCGCCGCCTCCCGCGCCGCTGCCGGACCGGTTTTCGGCATCTCCGCGGCGTGTGCGTCGTTGTGCGGAGGCCGAACGCGCACGGCGACCGCGCTATGTGCCCCCAGCGGCGCACGTGCCCGTCGAGAGGTATGTGCCACGACCTCCGGCGCCGCTGCGTCCGCCACCACCTGTCTACTGTGGGCTGGCATGCAGGCCACCTCCACCGGCTCCTCGAAAGTGCTGCGGGCCCGCGTGTCGGGAAGATATTGCCAGTTCGCCGCCGCCATCACGATACGTAGAATATGTAGGAGCAGCGGCAGCACGACGGCTGGCTTGTACACCACCACCTCCACCACCTCCAGCACTTCAGCTTCCTTGCGAGCCACAAGAACCTCCTTGCTGCATTCAAGCTCGCAGGCGGTCACAGCCCCCACATGATTGGTAAGTGATATACTATTTTATGAATAAATAAACTTATACTAACCCTAAAACAATATGTGTACTATGCTAAAATGCAAAATAACATCTAGATAAACAAATCTAATTGTAAAGTTGTTTTATTGAAATGAGTTAAAAATACGTCCCATAAAACAGTGCACAATTACTTAAACATAGAGTCATCCATTATTGGCGATTCTAAAAGGGTTTTTAATATTTCACGATGACGGATAAAGGCTGAGCCGTTATAATTGGTTAAAGGTTAATATATTTTGTGGATAGAATTGATAACGTGTGATTGATGACGGTTTGGCTAACGATCGTTAAACGGTTCACAAGAACACACTGATTAGCTATTCGACCGTAGTTTGAGTACATATATACAAGATAGTTACACAATTTCGATTTTTTTTTCATTAAATTACTAATAGATACTTGTTTACTACTAAATTACTACTAGTATGATTATATCCTTTACATAACAAAACATAGGTATGTACCTATCACATTCATATTGTGTCAATATTGTGATCATAGTACATCTATACATAAAAATAATATATATTAAACGATGCATAAACGATATAAACTAAATACTACTTTCAAATCAAATCTTTATTCAATTTAGGCCCTAAGAAGGCACTTATAAACGTGAAAACTACTGCCGGTTCGGAAAGTAAGGCACTCATCGAGAAGAACCGGCAAAAAACTCGACCTGCATTTTTTTAAGTCTTATTCTTATCCTTTTATACAATAGTTTAATGTGTTACAGTAGTTATTAGCGGATGTACAGAGAGGGGTGTCTATTCCAGACATCACGATCGCTCACATATTTTCCACCCTATGCCTTTTGACACCAAAACCCGTTTGACATGGTTCGTGAACCTACTGTCCGGCAGTTCAGCAATGTGCATTGAACTTTATTATAAAACTGACACTATAACCTAAAAAAAACTGTTACTTGTCTTATTCAGTCTAAAATAGGGAGTGACCAGTTTGTCGCGATTTCTAGTATTAAATTATCAATAATATATTGGGAGGGCAAAGTTGAAATGCCAAATTCCAAAAACTTATCCTTTAATGATACGCAAGGACTCATATTGTAAATGGCTCGAACTGCCCCTTTTTTGTAAAAGAAATACGGTGTCTACCTCAGTTGCTGTCCCCCACAGCAAAATACCGTAACACATTAAGCTATTGAAGTAAGCGAAGTAGACTAGCTTAGCAGTGGCAATATCTGTCAGTTGTCGAATCTTACGAACAGCGAATGCAGCAGAATTTAACCATCCCTCCAATTTTTTTTATATGTGGACCCTATTGTAGTTTGGAATCAAGCGTGATACCCAAGAACACAGTACTAGCAACTAAGCCTACCAAATATTCTTCGATTTTGACTCTAGTTTCAACACGTGGAACATTAGGCAAGGTAAATCTAATTCATTTAGTTTTGTTTGCATTTAGCAGTAAATTATTTATTGCAATCCAATCAGAAATTTTATTTAGAGTATTATTTACATATCTAACCTCTAAATCTGTCCTTTTCACTTTAAATTTATGTGAATTGACAGTAATATCACGATATCTCGAAAACTACTACCTAGAGACTTGTAATTTGGCATGGATATTCCTTTCACGATGTGGCTGTAATCCATAAGAACGGATTTTACGGTTACGCTTGGTTGTTGGGAAAAACGCGAAAGAAGTCCGGTGCATCAGCTATATAAATCTTGAATATCATGTTGAGTACAATATTTTTAGTGTAAATATCTTAGGTTTGTAGTATAACTATGAGTTTTCATTGTCAAAGAATGTTTATAACTTCGTGTTCTAACGATGTAATTATCGGAATATATTATATTGATCATTAATACCTTGTATCTTTATATATTAAATAATACGTAGATTAAATATGTTTGATCACAAAATTATGAAGTAAATAACGGTGCACGGACAGATATATACTAATCTATGGGACGTAATACGCAAGCTTTTCTTTTGTGCGAACTAAGAATTATGTTAAACCGTATACAAATTTGAACTTAGATTTCGACTGTAACAATGCAAAAGTTTATTTAGTAGTATATGTTGTTGTAGTTTAATCGTATGGAATGATCAATTAAATGTTTTTCAGGGGAACCACAAAAAAAAATCATTAGACGGATCCATTGGTTAAACATCTTCGTTTTAGTGTTAAGAACGTATGATCATCTTGCATTCCCATAACATTAAAAAGATACTAATTTAAAGTTTAATTTATTTTCGACTAATCGGGAAAAGTGTACTCACTTTATATGAATAAGATACTAGCTTGAAGACTCATGGAGCAGAGTGTATCAGTTGGTCCATTGCGACATTACTTCCTATACGATATAAGAACTATTAATACAAATACTAACACAAAAAATGTCGACATGTAAAAAGCCAAAAAGTTACATAGCCCAGATCGAATTACTTGTCATCAGTTCCTGATGGCCGGCACGTTTTCCAAATCAATGAAACTGTTTTGTCTTTCATAAATGCCTACTGAGGCATGGTGGTAGGGCTTTTTCTAATGCACGCCTGGCTAGCTACCACCGCCAAATACTAATAGGTGAGTTCCGGCAGTTGCACTTGAGAGCCAAACCTTCCAATAAAGGCCGGCAACGCACCTGCGATTCCCCTGGTGTTTTGGGTGTCCATGGGCGGCGGTGATCACTTACCATTAGGTGTTATACTTGCACGTTTGCCCCCTATTCTATAAAAAAGAAATTAACTTGATTAAAGATTCAATGATTTGATATTGATTTATTAAACTCTTTTAATATATTGCTGCGGAAATTATTATTCTATATACGTGTATACGTACCTATATACGTATTTTTATTTTTTGAATATAATAATAATTATGAAACGTTTTACAATGTAAAGTAAAATTTGACTCCCAAAGTCCTATATCGATGTCTAAAATTTTGCTTGATAAACCTCGTATACTTTTGGGACTAGTACTAATTTATTCGTGGTCAAACATTTTATATTATTGTCATATTGCAGATATTGTGAGGTCTTATTAAGAATTAAACAACAGATCGATAATAATCTTTGTTATTTGGTGGAAAATTATCTCATTATATTTTAAGAAAGTATAGTAACTACTGCAAAAACGTTTTTATTTGCCTACAATTTTTACGCATAAATTTCATAAGTTTCTTCATTCTTCATTAATGACTTAGGATTCAGTTACAAATTATTTTCATGAAAAGTTAATTCATCTAAAGCGTAACGAGACAAAGTATTGAGTTTATTTTTTACATTAAAAATATACATTCGCTAATAGAAAATGATAAAATGAGCAAAGTTCTTTCAATTATATAAATCCTTTGTACTGTTTGAGACAACTCGTAATTAAAGGGGCCTTATAAGTATCGTACCCAGCCTTTGTTCTTGAATATAACGTGTGTATAAGTGAACATTTTTGCAGATTTAAAACGCGAATACGTTAACTCTAGATACGTTAACTTTAGATTTACTTTTGTGGATATTATACATTATTTATTTATTTATTATAGTATATATTATACATGGAGCCTATTAATTAAAGATTACCTATCATGATTGTTGTGACTTTTGGATTATAATTTTCTTATCACATACGCCGTTATGTTACCGTAGAAAGTATAAAAGAAGTTAAGTACCAAACGCTACGTATTTCTAAGTAATTCGAACGTACGGAATGAATACGCGATTTCAGGAATTAAATAAAAGTGGTTGTAAGGACATTGACTCTTCTAGACGTTATGTTTTTCCTATAATACCGATTTAGGAATGTATTGAATGATCGATTCTGTAAATTAAGCCGTTTCCGAGCCTGAAGTCAAATACTTCTGAATGTTTATTGTTAGTTACGTAAATATTTCAATAAATTTAATATTATTAAACCATACATCGAAGCACAATATACGTGTACGTATAAAACGATATTACTATTGTTCTGATAGCTAGAACTTAATAATTATAATTAGTTACACTTATCATATCGTAATTATATTCACGAAATGTTTAGTTTTGTTGTTGAGATTGATTTGTTTACTAATTAGTCTGTAAATTAGAATAATGTCTGTTCGTGTTATTTGTATTTTTTTTATAAATTTTCGAATGAGGTGAATAACAATTTACCAACCTTTATTACATAAATATACTAATTATAAAGTTATAAAAAAACTTCATTGTGTTACCAATAACTATAAGATAAATAAAAAAACAAAAACCAAACATTTTTTTAATTGTAAATCGAATTTTTGATTTTAATAAGCAACTATAATAAATGTTTGACGTTAATGTACTATACTTTTTTAAAGATATTACAATATACATGCAATCGCCGTTTTAAATGTATATTACTAATAATAAGAGTCGAAATTTTTATACAAAGAAAATGCACATTTGTTCGGCGTACAATATTAATGTCAAAGACGGTACAGTTGAAGTTCTTTTCAGTTGAAGCATTGTTAAAGAAATCTTAGTTTTTAGTCAGCTCAGAGGAAGAGGGAGGTATTTGAGTGATTTAATTGATCCATGACAAAAGGAGATGTAAATACGTAAATTCTTTTAGAAACAAATATACTACATATTTTTGTTTTATTTTGAAGGGTTTTGTTTTATTACTATAGTTATATGAATACTGTATAATTATTTCGTGTACTACAATATGGGTATAAAGAAATACTAAATGAACTAGAACTAGGAATAACGTAAATAGATATAAGAAGAAAGTAATAAATTTGGAGCAGATCACAATCTCTAAGTATCGATAATAATTTCTATTGAAGTCTAAATATGATTTGCTGGTTAATAGGGCATGCCGTTTGTATTTAATTGAATCGTGACGACTACACAACTGCTGTAATGAAATGTTGAAACATGTTGTTTCGGGATCCGTCGGTGTATATCTAATATCATGGAAAGTGTTTTGAAGATTTTTTTGAACTAATCCCCTCATCTCCATTCAATAATGAAACCACGCGTACGAGGTGTCGCAGATTCACGGTGACTTCGATTATATCGAGAACTAAAAGTTTCCCTACTCTTATTTTTGTTGTACTGTAGAGCTGTGGAACCCTCTGCCTGTCAGTTTGTTCTCTCCTTACTGCGGTATTGGATTCTTCAATAGAGGCATGAAGTGGTATCTAAGTAAACTAGTATCACAGTGGTGGTTGGCAGTGAATTTGGGGTCATTGCCAGTCGCCGTTCATTTGGTTTGGCATTTACTGAACATCAGGTAGGGCAGTCACTCACTGTGCGGCATAAAAAAATGAACCGGAATGGTAGAGATCTGTACTCGACTGAGTAGCGACCACAGTGTATATAGAAACCCCCCTTTTTCCATCTTGCATTTGTGAATTAGTTAGTGTTTATTGAGTTGCAAAGAAATTTGCCATTAGGCTTGACAAATTTTTCATCATCGCCGTTGTTTTTGAATCGTACGTTACTTCCTTTGCGACAGAGTACCGTCACTATATAAAAATGTGTCTA
This sequence comes from Actias luna, assembly GCA_039707435.1. Lineage (NCBI taxonomy): Eukaryota > Metazoa > Arthropoda > Insecta > Lepidoptera > Saturniidae > Actias > Actias luna. The sequence continues at coordinate 6,398,843 of JAZHAC010000003.1, forward strand.
AGCTTTAGTTTAAAGAAAATGTATTAGCTAAACTAAAGCATGTTACTAGAGTATTTTGTAATGGTCGTTTGATTTGTAACTATCCACAAGATGAAATTTGCCAATAAGTATCTGTAAAAGGTATGGAGTTCTTGCACGTGAGATTTAGTTCAAACATACATTACATTAGTATAACCATCAAATGCCAGAAGTCATAATCAGAATATAAAATATTGAGTAAAAATAAAAGTTGAAATAGGTCTAAATAAAATTGAAGCTTAGATAATTAGTTACAATGTGAACGTTGGTTTCTAGTATTTAAGTCAACAATTGGAGTACATTTTTGATGTTTTAAGGTCTAACAAAGTAGATCGACGAATAATTTAACTAGAAAAATTGGAAGAGATAGTCCATTGACCTTCTCAAGAATTAGATAATACGTGTAATACATGTCACATGTGTATGCATGTGTGTATACATGTGTATGCATATCACAGACGTTATACGCTATTCTTATCTTGTTGATTTTTAGTCATCAGTAATCGTAAGGTGATAAGAATTGGGAGTGTTTCTAAGTCCATTTACAAGGTCTTAATGGTTAACTTCGTTTATTGTATTCACTTGTGTATAAATGTACGATAGATATGAAATATATAAAGTGTACCAATATTCCATATGTTTTTGAATTCGGTGCTGACTTTTAGGATGTCCTGTGCTAGTGATGTTAATGAAGTGAAAGTGTTAAAAATCGTTTGCGATGCAAAAAAAGTAAGTATTTAGTGGATAATAAACTATTTACTGTATAAGTAATAGATGCCTTGACCTAGTCAGGAGTGCTGGGTTAGCACTACTTGAGTCAACTGGAAATACTGTTGCGTGCTAATAGACAATGATTGAGGAAAACAAATTGTATTAAAGGTTTTTCTTTTATGAGACCTAAAAATTATAGATGTTTTTTTAAATACGTATATGTTTTTTATTCATGGAGGTTTTCTTTTCATCACTATAATAGAATCTCCTTCCTAACACTGATCCAATCTCTATTTAAATTTTGATTTACTATCTCATATAAAATTTTCGGTATGATTCACTTGTGTGAACGTACAAGTACGTTTATCTGATATATTAACGTGTGGTACATCGTTAGACAAAATCGTTGCAGATTTACTGACTAACTACTGAACTATCGATTAACCATTTCTTATAACAAATACTAAACAAGTAATAAAATATAAAGAGAGTTAGAACATAGAGTAATCTCTACCAAGATTTTTGTATTCTTGAGGTAGCTTAACTGATGAAATAACTTCACTCTAAGGAAAATCACAGCCGACTCATTTGTTTGGAATTCCGGGGGTGACTAGGCTATCCGGATGTTGAAAATCGACAAGATCGGCTTGGAGATTACTTTCAGGTGGGTTGTTCGTTTCTTTGCCCTCTTAAAGAAATGTCGTGTTTAACTTTAGTAAAGTGGCTATATGCTGCAACATGTGCCATATTTCGGCCACCGCCTGAAAGATCCTATCCCAAATATGAATATTCGACGTTAGGATATCAAAAAGACGTGGGCACACATATCGTCAGGATGATGGACTAAGACAGTATCTGAGTGGTGCCTTCGAAACATATAACGATGACGAAATAGACCACCAGGCTGATGTTTAGGTAAAAAACTTAAATAATAAATTTTGGTTTACTGTCAATATAACGAATTGACACTTCTATATCTATACTAATATAATAAATGCAAAAGTATGTTTGTTTGTTTGTCCTTTCTTCAGGCTTTAGCTAAGCAACCAATCGACTTGATTTTTGGCACAGAGCTAGTTGAAAGAATGGAGAGTAACATAGGCTACTTTTTATAGTGGAAAAAAATCGAATTTGCAGGGTAGATTTATGTTCCTCCTTCACGCCCTAACTAAGCAACCAATCGAATTGATATTTGGCATAGAGATAACTTCATCCTTGAAAAACTTCAAATTACCAGGAGAAATTCAAGGAACAAGGCCAGACACTATAGGTAGTCGGAGTACACTTGGAAAAGCCGTGCTTCTCACATCGGCAGCTGTGTGTGGCATATTCGCGTGTGTTCAATGCTAGAAATTAACATATCTTAGCGGTTTAAAGGAAAATATAACATTGTTTACACTGTCGTCCTTAAATAGTGCTCTTTTACGTACAAGGTCGGTATCTTATTCCTCAAAATTTTTCAAATTACTACGCGAACGAAGCCGCGGGTAAAACCCAATAATAATAATATTGTAAACTCGAAACTATGGGTGTTTATTTGGTTCTTTATTCCACTATCACTCTTTAATCGTTGAACAAATTTAGACGAAAACTGGCACATAAATAGACCATTTCCTGGATTAGCACATAGGATACTTTTTATCCCGGTAATGTATTTCATTGAGATAACAATTCAAGTTTAAAGTTATTTCAACTTTTTACGTTAGCGAAGCTGCGGGCAGAAACTAGTATAAGATAATTTTTTTAGCAAAACTTCTGTGTAATTTCAAACGACTAGAATAAAACTACCCAACCATTTTCTTATATCAGTATGTTAAACCTACGTATAAAATATTTACTATAGTTAAATGTGTTTTGTCGGGCAGCAGCAAAAGTAGAAACTTATGTCAGTAAAATGCTTTGGTCGTTAGGACACCTCGTATGTATGTGTTCACTCGTGTGATAACTCGTAGAAACTTTAGGGATACTCAGATGTTCTTTTTTTTTTGCAAGACAGGAAAAGGTATGTAATTTATTTTCATGTTAAATATTTCTTTATAAACTACAGCATTCATACAGATTTTTTGAGAATTATAATTACAGGTATATTTAGTAATTATGGAAAGATGAAAATATAAAAGGGACTATATAAAATATACTTTTAATATGACGGAGAAGTCATTTGTCATATGCTTAAAGACTGAATCACAATATAAAAAAGATCTTAATACAGTATACCTATAAAATACATAAAAAATATATTATAAGGGACAGACATTGTAGTACAGTAGCAGCAATTGTGTGTGTAGCCTATTGACTATTGTGCAGATAGGTTGCGAGTTTGAACTCTGCCCATAACAATTTGTTATTCTGTGAGCATAATTTTCATTTGCGAACTTGGATGTTAAAAATGTATATAAATACAAGTTTTGCTTAGTTTTGAATTTCATAGAAGAGTGAGAGATTGCTTTCCGCATTTATTAAAACTATTATATTTGTGGTTAATACTTTATACTATACAAGCTATGTCGGCGACTCCGTTCCCGTCGAACTACAAATTTATATAATTATTTTCGTAAATAAATATTATATAACCTACTCAGGGTTAATGTAGCATTTTAATGTGAAAGAATTTTTGTGAAAAATCTTTCCTCTTTTTTAATATTAGTATAGATGTAATATAATTCGCATTGCTAAAAAGAGACTTATTAGTCCATTCTAAAGAAAAGCGGCATAGCAACATAGGGTATTATATTATTTAAATATATTTGAAGTCTACAAGTAAAATGTACTCTCATTAAGAATTTCATTATAAAATAATTTGTTAGGTTCAATTAAGATGACATCGGAATTGAAAAAAAGCCTTACAGAGACGCTACCGAATAGCGAAAACATTGGTAATGTAGGTCACAACGTATTAGGTATAACATCTAATACGTCTATCTAAAAAATATACAAATGGCTGCTGGATAAAATATGTTCTAAAAAAAGGTACCAACAAAGACATGAGTAAGGAAACAAGGTGCGTGATTTATAGATAATCTCAGAGAAAATGTAACGCTGAAGCAAAACAAGCAAATAAGGAAGATAAATGAATTACTTTCATTTTGAACAGACCCATTTGTGTTGAAAGTTAACTGAGAGCTTTTTAGTTGTTACATAAAACGGTTTTACTTAGGTAATAAAAAGTTTTCTGTTTTTTTTGTGTGTTACTTTTTTGAGCAGTGCGATATGATGATTTCTGAGATTTTATTATATTTCTATATAAAATCTAAAATCCGAATTTTTAATAACGTGCCATGTTGTAAATTTTTGACAACAATAAAAATTCTCATATATGTGAGATATGGAGTTCGGAAAAGTTAGATAACTGGAATTTATTACGTTAAGACATTAACAGACTAATATGATTACTGTAGACTTATTTATGAAGCGAACTTAAGCCGATACAATTTTTTATTTATATATGTAAAATTTATCTCGTCAAAATAGTGTCATACATTTTTATTATACTTTCAAGTATAATACAGTGTTGCCCTCAAAAAGTCGTATAAGGCAAATGTAATAAATAAATCCAACCAGAAAAATCTATATCTATATAAATGTAAATAGTCAAAGAAAACGGTTCAGTACATTTTCTCTTTACCTGGTCAATCGATTTCTTTTTTTTTTGTTAGTCTTTACGAATTTTAGTATTATCAGAAAATAATAATTGAAAACAATTTTTTTCCCGCTTTTCTAAGAACTTTTTTCTGAAATTATTGTGGTATATTCTAGGGTATAGGGTATATCTATAGTATAGGGTGTGTCAATATCCCCTACGCTAATCAAACTAAATACCTTGGTGTAGTTTTAGATAGGGGCCTAACCTTCAACAAACATATAGATTACGTACCGAAAAAATCCTCCACGGCTGTCTCTGCTACGCAGTCTAACCTCCTCTAAGAGCAAAATGTCACTCAGACATAAGCTCACAATATGCATCCGTCCCATACTTACAGTTGCCCCGTATTCGCTCACGCTTCGCGGATCACTCTTCGCAAACTACAGGTATTGCAAAACAGATTCACGCGCATAGCCGTCCAAGCCCCACATAGATTTACATAAAGATATGGACCTTCCGTCCATATATGCATATATTAAAGACTTCACAAAGAAATTTTTCGAAAAAGCCAAAGTTCATTCCAACCCCGAAATAGTACACGTAGTTAGCTACACTCCCAATCCATACGCCAAACGCTTTGTGCGCCAGCCACGTAACTACTTCATCGATCCCGTCGACAAAATAACAAGATTGAACGCGCTCCTCCCTGCCGTCTCCACCAATCGCACGTGTCCGCGCACAAGCCGCCGTCGCCGCCGAGGCCAAGCGGTTAATTTCGCTTCCACACACCCGCCGCGGCGTCCTTCCGCAGACGCTTGAGCCCAAGATCGATCCTCCGAATAGAATCTCTCAAGTGACTCAGCTCGCGCGATACAGTAATACTTTACATCACTGAGAGTACATCATCACACCGCATACCATTCATGCACACCCACACATTAAGTACACGGTTCTGTAAGAAACTACCCCCGTGGCCCTTGCGCGGCTTGCCCAATGTCATTGTTAGGAACACTAAATTTAGTAAGTTAGGACCTAATGGTTTGTTAGAATCGCGAATCTTTGTTCTTTTTCCGGCAGTAGCCCAAGCCGAGCCCTCAGCATTCGCCCCAAAAAGTTCGGTGAAGCTGTCAAAGCCCTTAAGGCTAACAGCATATGTCAGGTCGAAAAAAAAAAATATTATTATCTAAGTAACAGCGGTATATCACTAGGTAATATATAGGCAGACGCGGTATTGTCGCTTTTGGTAGGGACATTAATCAACATTTTTGGATATCGACAATACTGCCACCAACTGGGTCTATATATATACCTGATGATCATCCAGGTGATTAGGTTTGGACCTTACCGGGATTAGATGATGAATGTGAAAGCGCTCCATCAATCCTGGTGGAAGGTACAGAGGCCGTAGATTTTTAGTCAGTAAGAATGTGACATAACTCATACTTTTGCTGCCCGGCGAAAGATGGGTATCTTACGTAAGATCGCGTATATTTAACTAACTGATTGCTCGGCAATTATTATAAGTACTTGAATTAAATTTTGTAAATAAATCTTTACTTTTTGAGGTTACCTTATAAGGGTTTTTTTTTTAAGATACCGAGTATAGATCTATCGAGGAGATTTCTTGGTAATACACAGTAGTTATCTCATAATAACTGAGATCAAAGAAAAGTTGAAAAAGCTTATATAGTTCGACAGCCGGGATGAGCAGAGAATAAGGAAATAGGGCACATTTTGCACCTTATTGGGTACAATACATACCTCACCTGCTTAATAAGATTACGTTTCAGGTGAAAAGGACGGCCCTTGTATGCGGGCACATAAATAGGTTAGGTCAGAGGTTGTACCTAGCAATGTTCACTTGTGATTTTGAGAGTAAATACAGATTTGTTATCTCGTAGCATAGGTGCCTGCGATTGGCAAATATTGTTATAACTGGTTGATCAATTAAATTAGATACGTTATGTTAATATGGAACAAGAGCCGAATACATGTATATGGTAAGCAAAACTATTTGGAGAAATAGTAGTGATTTGAAGGTTGGTCACGTAACACTGAATTGGTACGTAAAATTTATATAAGTATGGTTACTTAGACTCATTAATAAGGTTAGTTTTTAGACCAATAATCACTATGAGTAGTGTAGCATCTTGTGTATGGTGATGGTGTTTCATTCGGAAATAATTGTTGTTTCGTTGAAACTCAGTCTGTGCTGTATGCAATCATCTTCCATAGAATGTTTTCATTTATTATGAAGTATCATGAAAAAATCTGTACATTTATATTTTGGTCCATTTTTGCAAGCACAATAATTTTCGTTAATTGTATTTACTATATAATAATCTTCATGTAACTTCATGGTTCTGGTATAAAGTATTAAAGTGAGGTATTTTTATCAGTTTAGTTTAACGGATAAATTCAGAAGTATTAACTCGAAATCAAAGAAGTTGTTCTTTCGTACCTGTTCCATAAACTGCTGTGTGACGCAAATTTACATTGTTCTAGTTTGGAATATGTTTGCTCTACTACGATGAAAGCATATTTACTTTGTACGAAAGAGAAACAAACAAATAAGACTTGAGACAAGTTCTTTGCTCTTCTGAATTATAATTATAAAAAATGATAACATTTGCTCAGTATTTTATAAACTTACTAATATAAGTTTATTATAGTGGAACAGTGTTATTTTGAAACACCCCTTACTGCAAAATGTTTAGAATAGGTTTCTGATTTTGCCTGTTACAGCACACCCCTAATAAAATATTGAACTATACTGTGTTATAGCTTCTGTTAATGACTTTGCTGTAATAGATATGCAGGTAGTTCGTCAAAGGATCGAAGCCCATTGATGGCATATGTACGACTTAGTCTTGTTGTAATGTAATTGGATCGAATACAATTTACAATAACATTTTGTGCAGCGCCATTGTTTTAAATAATAGAATTATTGAATTGTTATTTCAGTCGCTAGGCTTTTATGCTATTATCAAATCATTACTATTATGATCAAAAGTTTATTATTAAATTACTGACAATTGCTACTTCTTTCAAGTTAATTACAATATAAAATTAAGTAAAAATAAAAAGTAGTGGGTGTCACTCAGCAGTAATATCAATTTCTATTAATGAAATTATTTTAGCAACGGAATAGGTAGCGTTTGAGTTTATTTTTTGGAAAACTACATACTATAATAGGAGTATACATAAAATAGTTGTCAGCTTTAGTTTGAAAACGAATAATATTCTCGTATATAACCTTGTATCAATTATTTACAACATATTTTTCCCGTAAATTTTTATTTAGTATTGGATTATAAATATAGACGATAATGAAGATGTGATTATTATTATATTTTATAAATAAGTAAGTATACATACTTACGCTATGCATATATACGTAGATAAAAGCAGGATACGTGTTGCTTATAGTAAAAATCTACATTAAAAATATGAATTTCAATACGCTACCTTAATTATAACTAACTAGTTTCTGTCTACAGTATAAATAACTACAGTTTTACAACGTTTAATAATAGATTATTTTTATATTTAATAGATATTATTATATTGGTAGATAATAGTTAATCTATATATATATATATATATATATATATATATATATATATATATATATATATATATATATATATATATATAAATGATTTGCCGAAATGTATGTATGCGCATAACTTCCAAAGGACTGTACCAAATTAAATAATTCTTTTTTTATTGTGTTCGTTATTGTCAAGACAAGGTGTGTATAAAAAAAAGAAAAAAAAACTAACAGATTTTTTTTTAATCTCATAATAAGAATGAAGCGGTGATAGCTCTGTAAATAGTGTGTACGGATGCCGCGTCAAAGGACGTGTGTTCGAATCCACCTATATTTACCTATATAAGGGGTTATAAACAAGTTTAATTCAGTAGCCAGAACAAATAAAGAACGGAAACGATATTAGACATATCGAGTTCTATTGAACTTAATGAATCGAAGTTCGAAGATTGAGTAGGATTGATTATAGCAAATGTAAAAAAAAAATATATAAATCGGTCAAATCGTTTTCGAGTTTTAGCGAGAATAAAGAACATGGATTTTAGGTGATACGAAGTTCACTGGGTCAGCTAGTAGTATATAAATAGTAGTTTAAGAAATGCGGCACATTAGTAGATGTGCCGCTTAATAGTTTTGTTTGCTGATCGCGGCATATACATTCAGTTTCAGAAATAACGGGTGTAAGTGTGACTTTTTAGGCTCAACATGCTAATTTTTAATCACAAAAGTGATAAACAATGATAGAATTGGAGTTCGATACTTAGCCATAAAAGAGTTTAAAGAATACCACAGTGGTTGCTTTTCAATTTCATATTTTGATACTCATGACCTTAATTTGGAAAACATAATGGAATTTAACTAAATTCAGTCGGTGCTTCGCAGAGCAATTTCAAGAACAGATTTTTTTTTTCGATTACCTATATTAAATTTTGCGTTTCTGTTTTATTGCTACATTTTAATCATGTTTAGTCTTATTTTATCTAGAGACTTTTGTCCCCAAAGATATACTAAGCTTACTGTAACTTATACTTACTTAACAACAAAAAATAACTTATAATAATACAAATTATATTACACTGAGCTAAATCTTATTTAATGCTCTGAATTATCATGAAACTAGTACAACTGTTGTCCACTGGATTTCTGTAGTTCGCTTGGCTCTCATTGAAAATTAATGCATCAGTACAGTTTATGCGACTGAATGGGGAGTAACGTAATTATAATTTGTGTACTATTTTTCTTTTTTTGTATACTACGACTTTAATTTTATTCCACCTGATGGTAAGTTTAGAGTAATCTAAAATTAAACGATGAGCAACAAAACATCTACCCACCACCTGTCTTTACTTGTCTTTTATGTTGGTTTTCCAAAATGTATATACACGTTGTTTGAAAGACTCTGTGTAGTTAAAAGGAGGGAACACACTAGTCAAAAGATGGTTTCATAGCTCCACAGTGCGGTAAAGGTATGACTTATCAAATCTCTTTGATCGTTGCGTGATAATAGCTACTGTAAATTTAAAACTCCGGAGCTCACCACGTTGATTATTTGTGGAAATGAGAAAAGCCAATGAAGTTTAAATCTTTGTACAGTATATAAAATAAATGAATTTAATTGAAAAAAAGTAAGCAACTAATATCCTATACATATAAATGGTGCGTCAGAATAGTGTAGATTTTAGTTTATCACTTTATTTATTTTGTAAGCTTAAAAGCTTTCCGTTACAAAACGACATGAGCTATTTAATCTTGTCCCTAAAGTTAAAACATTTATTTTTTTCTAAATTATTATGATTCGTGATTAACGATCGCTAGACAAAATATTCTCTGTAATATTAAAGCTGCATGTCGATTTATCATTAATTTTTATCGTTTCTGAAAGGCTTTCATCATTAACATCATAAGTAATAATGATGTTAAGCTTATTGCAGTATGACATTGATAAATTACCCATGGAGTGACCTCTGGCTATTATCAAACTCGATCTTAATTTCTGAGTTATTTATAGATGTTTGTTACCGTCTTCGGATAATCTATCGATATTAAATACTATATTATGTGAAGCTACATATGTCTTTGGGTACATCATTAATCTCTATAATATAGTATAAAATTTGCAGTAATTTTTAATCCGAATTTTCTTATTCATATGTTTACAAAACTGTGTATCATATCTGCACAATAGTAAGCACATAAATACTATAAACAGTCATATTTCTTTGGATTTAAGTGCAGATGTTTCAGTGGTAGCCTGCTCAGACACGATGTTGATTGACGTATGTTCGAATATTAGGATGAACCTTAGCTTTCGACGAAGGAAAACATCGTGATAATAGCCGATTCCATAGAAATAAAAATAATAATAAAAATAAGAGTATTAAAAATAAACACATATAGAAAGTTTTAAACAAAAGGTTGCCAATTACGATTCCACAACCGAACAATGGTACATCGGTACAATATATTAAATGTATATTACATAGATATATACATATAGATTTATACAAGATTCTCATGAGCTAGTAGTTCTAAACATGTAAGTGTTTATCAACAAGCACTTTGACGTGCTTATATAAAAAAAGATAACATAAAGATAATGTGATGAGTATTATAACCATCAGTGCTATAATTATAATATTTTTAAGTATAAGTTTTGTACCATCTTTTACCACCACCTTAAGGTTGACTGTTAGAGAATGCCTATGGCATTAAGTCATCCATTGTACCAAACATAAAGTGTATATAAATAAATAAATTTATAATCAGAGACCAAAATCTTCTCACATTTCTCATTTAATTGTGGCAAGCGAATCTACTTTCCAAGTAGCAACGAATTTATAGAAGCAGAAAACTTCTTGGAAGCAATTGAAGACTTATCTCGGTCTTAGACATATTTCACAGAATTCATCTGAATTTTCTACCAATCAGACAGAATTATTTTTATATATTTTATTTATTATGCTTATGTCTCGACATTTTTACTCTCATAATTATTGATAAGTATTACTGATTTTTATAGTATATTCATTTTTGAATAATATATACTACAACCTCTTTGCAAAATTATATTATATAGAAAAAAGTAGTTTTGTGTAAATTACAATAATGAAATTTGTTATTGTCTATTAATTGCGAGACCAGCTATTACAATATTTTTTTTTACTTTATAAATAGCTATATAAAATTGTCTACCCACTGACCCCGTTAATCTATATATTATAAAGCGAAACAGTTTGCTCGCTTGTCTGTTCGTTCGTTTGTTTGTTTGACCTTAGGAACTACCATTCAGATTTAAACGAAATATCTTTGTATTTGATAGAGCAAGCATTAGTAAGGCCTTAGGTTATTTAACATCACGCTACCATTATAATATAGTAAACCTGTATTGAGAAATTTACAAATATGGCCCAAAATTATTAGATTATTTTTTATAACCAGTATGACATTCTACTAGTTATTTTGTGGATACTTATTAGTATTCCGGTCGTACAATGAGGGATAAGTTAGTATTACTAAAAAGGTGTCTTCGCAATTTACTACGGCCATTCACTCCATGGGAAGGTCGTCACGACCCTTCCAGGTTGTCATTCAAAGGTTATTTTCGTAAAAGGTTTTCCTTTTTGAGATCGTTCTTCCCGTATATAAATAGTGTGTAATTAAATGATGCATGATTTTTTTATACTAGTTTGACAAAATTACTGCATAGCATCTGATGGTAAATACGATATAAACAACGGCGACTGTCGGTAACGTAATATTTATGAGCAGTCGTCGATGACATGCTGGTCTGTTCAAATGTCTCTGCGCACCCAGTTGCGAAGAACCTATTATAGCAGGAATGGGGTTCCTGAGATACCATTCTACGACAAAGATAGGAATTTGCAAAATTGTATACTTGTGCTGTGATAGAATTACAGTGAAACTGTGGCTTCATAGTCTATTTCACATAATTCTTAATAACTATACTTAGATATTTACATAGCAAAACCCTACTAAAGTTGACTTCTTAGTTTTAGTTAGTGGTAGTGTGTGCGGAGTCCGCGTCAAGGGACGTGAGTTCGAATCCACCTACAATGAACTTGAGCTTTCTATGAAGGAAAACATCGTGAGGAAACCATAGCATGGTGGTAGGGCTTTTTTTAATGCCTGTCTGGCAAGCTACCACCCTCAAGTTGAAAATTTGCCGCCAAATACCAATAGGTGTGTTCTGGCAGTTGCACTTGAGAGCCAGTCCCTCCACTAGGCTTAATCTGTTCTCGACATCGTCACTTAACACAAGACGAGATTGTGGCCATAACGCTAAACCTTAACTATAAAAAAATACGCCATATCAACTTTTAATTATACTAAATCATTAAGTCTCTCTATGTACTAGAGGATTTCAATGTTTGCAGGCCGGCCCAGTCTGTGTAGAAGTTATTTTCAACATGCATTTCATTTGCATCTTTCGTCATAAGTTTCGAAAATATTTATCATTCTATTGGCGTAGTAGGCAAATTTTTGCCAAAACCAGTACATAAACGAAACTATGATTTGTAAAACTTACTACATAAATAATAGTTTTTTAAATATAAAGGTGGTATAAATTTCACAGGTACTTATGTGAGATCTATCACACTATGAAACTTTTATATATGTAATTTTACATCTTTTGAGAGCTCTCCATTAGGCTAGCTCACTTAAGACATCATTGTGGGGCGTAACTACTATCTTGAAATTTTATATAAATACTTTACCAAAGATGTCAGGTAAGTTAATTTTACACCTACCTACAGTGTCTTTAACTATGTTGAATTATTTTTCAAAGACATTAATTTATATACCAGTATTCTTTATTAAAAGATATAAGTGACTGATCAGGTTGTTTAATAGCGTTTTTATTAGTTACATACACTAATTTGATAAATATGTATATTTGTGTACAAATATTTTACAGATTTAAGTGTTATGGCTGTAGTCTTTTTTGATGTTAAGTGACAGTGTCACCCAGGTCGACCCGCTAATCCTAGTGGACGGATTCGCCCTATTTATATTAATCGTTATTTGAATTACGATAATATTATGCAACACATAGCAATTAAAGTTCAACTAACTTCAGCCTTAACATAGCATCAAGTGTGATTGCAGTGAAATGCCAGTCAATACGAAAAAAAATCATGAAATATGTTAATTAAATTTAAAATATTTCCCTTTCCATACATAATATCAGGACAAGCCCCGAGAAACCACATTCAAGATGTTGGCTTATACCCAAATCGACTTGCGTCCTTGGCAGCCGGCTAACCGTTTCTTAATGATGATATCTACTTAGCCAAGTGTTGCTTGCTCGATTATTATTTGATTAAAATTAAAAACAGTATATTTCATAACTAAATATTTCACCTGAAGACTCGCAAATTCTATTAGGTATTATTATTAGTGATTTATACTTTTGTAACAATTTTCTGTTGTGTTAATTAAGTATGGTTTTCGGGTATAACTAATATTATCCTCGGTTTTAAAAATTTTGCTATACTAAAGTGCAGTTTGTGGGTTAGATATACGTAGAAGGCTTGCAACGTTCTACGCATACAGTCTAATAATATACTCGGATGTTGTTGGGATTGCCTCGTTTCTTCAACACGTCATGTTCGCTGAAGACGGAGTCGATGGCTTTTACGCCATCTTGCTTCAGCGATCTGCTTTGATGCTGACGCGTATCAGGGGTGGTTCCGATAGAATTCTGGGCATACTAGCTAGCAACTTGGGTGACTACTATATTTTATAACTTATTTATATTTATATTCAGTCTAATATCATTCAAGTACGATTCGTCTCAATAAAATTAAAGCTTATATGTATAAAAATGAATCGCCGATATGTATGTACGCGTATAACTCCCGAACGACTGTACCAAATTGAATCATTCTTTTTTTATTGTGTTGGTTATTGTCAGGACAAGGTTTGTATAAAAAAATAATCTAATTTATATATTTTTTAATCTTATTATATGAAAAGTAATGAAGCGGTGATAGTTTAGTTGGTAATGTGTACGGACGCCGCGTCAAGGAATGTGAGTTCAAATTCCATATAATTAAAATAATTAAATATATATATTTAAAATTCATATAATAAAAAGAAGTTTAATTAATTGTAGTTATAAACAAGTTTCTAGTCCTTTCGTATTAACGCTACCACACCATCTAAATCATAATAAATAAAGTTTTTTGGAGTTCTAAAGTGTTTGGATGATAAATAAAGCTCAATTATGGAATGCATTACCTTTTTCTCTGAGGAAGGCACAAACGATGGGCATATTTAAAAATTATGTCAAAAAATACTATATGCCTTTTTAACACAAGTACTATACATCACATTTGTGTTTTATTATTATGCAGTCCGTATTATATATATATTTTTATATTATAGTATACTTCATATCTATGTTATAGTTCACATGTCTATAATATGTAAGTTATTAAGTTTGATTATAGTTATACACCCAAAATACCCCTGATTCAAATCCATGGAACATATCCATCCAAAGGTTGCCTGGAAGAGATTGCTATTAGCAATAAGGCCACCCTTTGTACTTACTAGATCATTTGTTATCATATTATTATATGTTTAAAGGTGTACAAAAAAAATTAAATAAATTAACTAAAAAATAAAAATAAAGTGTTTTATTTTATATCTTGTCGCCGCGGTAGAAATTCGTTGGTTTTGGTTGTTAGGTTTAAGGCACTTTTTCTCAACACAAGTCAAATCTAACCTAAACCAATGAATTTCTACTGCGGTCGTGCTAAAACGTAAGTACACAAGTTTCATTCATTAACCAAAAGTAATGAAAATCGGAAATCATATGAGATATAGCCAGTTCTATTGATCTTAACGAGTAGAAGTAGGAAGGTTTGCTTATAGCTAATCAAAATGCAAAAAAATATTAAAATAGGTCAACCCGTTTTTAGTTCTAGCAAGAATAAAGAATATTGATTATAGGTGATACGAAGTTCACCAGGTCAGTTGGTTATATATAAAAGTATTTATGAAAGTTATTCGTTTATTTAATATATCTGTATTGTTACTAGCAAATTGCCAAATGTAGAGTTCTAATATTTTGATTAAGCTGAAACTACAAAGCTAATTATGTATTCATACTAAAGTACAGGAAGTTAGCTTAAAATCTGCATTAAATGGACATTGTATAGGATTAGTTTGTAGTAAGCTTACCAGGTTATATTGTGGCTTTCAAATTTAATACTGCTGCATCATGGTATAAATTTAGTTTCTAGTAGCAAATTTTCGTTTCTTAATTAATAACGCTGTTAACGTCAATGAAATATGAATGAAAAAGAAGATTACTCCATTTCCAGCCAGTATTTTTATATAGTATATAGTTTAAAGTATATAATGTATTGCATATAGCATATATTATAAGAAGTGTTTTCGTATGGAATCTTTAGTATCTTTACTTCATTATTTTACTCTAAAGTTAGCACTATATCCTCACTCAAAACTTGTATGTTGGTATTATAGATTAATGTAAGAGCAAAATGATAATCGTTTAAATGAAAATACTTTCTCCATGTGAAGGCACTATATTTATTTGATAGTAAACACAGAACAATCAAAAAACAATGCCAACCGTGTAAATACCATAAACGGTTGTCATTATTATGCCATCCTGCCATCTTTTTGGCAAGTGGTTATATATCGGCTGATCTCTAAATGGAACAAACTAAAAGACGGTTACAGTTTTATCACGATACATGTACCTATTTGGTGCTCATGATTTAGTCAGAAATAGAATCTACCTTCGTTATCCCCTTTTTCGTCTGGAATCCTACCATATTTTACAATATTGGTTAGCATGCCCAGTATAATAAGTAATATATATTTTATGAGATTTTCGACCGGGTTTTTTGTGAAACGATACCCTAAAAACTAATCACTGCTATCGCATAATTAATGTTATACAGTATATTTATATTAAATTATATATTCAGTAAACCTTAATAACTTAAATAACCAAGTTAACATATTATATCTAGACACGCGCTGTACATTGAAACTAGTAATGGAAGTTTGTTGACTAACTTAGAGCTCGTATAATAAGATTTGATGTGAAACTGTTGAGTACTGTGTTAGTGAAATACTGTATACATTGGAAACTTATTCGTCTACGACCTGATGCGACGTACATCTAATCAATGTTTTGTTACCAGAGAGATAATTCATTCAGACCGAGATTGGAAGTTAATCTCGAACAGTAGATTTGTATAAGTTTTAAGAGAAATCAATAAAATAAAATAAAATAGACAAGTATAATATAGTGCAATATATATAAAAAAACTTTGTAAATAGATGTAAAATACTTTTTGAATTTTTTAGAATACCTAGTTATTCGTATTATTCGATCAACAATAGCAACATTGTTTATCGAAGTTCGTATCGGACAAAGCGGAAAAGTTTGGTTGTTTATTTGTTTGTTTGAACGCGCTCATCATAGGAACTACAGGACGGATGTCAAAAATTGTTTTTGTATTTTATAGAGCAATAGTTGAAGAAGCCTTTAGGTTATTAAATATCACGCTACTACCAATAGCAGCAAAACTGTATTGAAAAATAGGCTAAATGATTAAATAATTTTTAGTTTCAAGCGATCGAGGGTACAGTAAAGAATAATATGTAATACGAGTGTGTGAAGTATGTGTAAGACACTCAGAAATGTGTGTGAGAAAATAGTAACTGTAATTCCGTTTATTAAAAGCGATATTAGTAACTGTTTTTGATACCTAATAGATCCAGCTGTATCAGCTATGGTTTTTGTAGAATGAACATGTACTAACATTCTACCTTATAATATTGACTTATATTTGGTTTAACATCGATATAGAAACATATAATTTCCGGTATACGTATTTAACTTTTAAGTTTCTCTTTGATCTGAATTGATTACATGACAAATATTTGAAAATGTAAAATAAATTGTTCTCTTTTATTCTCACGTTTACATAAAAGAATGTATATATTTTCGTTCAAAATTGCTTTTATTTTATTCTGTACCTAATATTTATTATAAATCACGTATTTATCATACTGGATTCGTGAACACTTCGCATAAAGCTGTTTTATTTTGCTATACAAATGTATTTTTACATATGTACATATAAAACTTGATGATTCTTAACACACTAAGAGAATATTTTTTTTCTTTAACATTTACATTGCATAGTCACCATTTTGTTCGAAATCACGTTACTATTAGAAGAACTATTACTGTGAAGTTTACTTTTTAATTATTTTGAAATGGCTATAAAAGCCTTTTATTGTAATCTTTGGTTACTATCTAGTAAAAAAATCTACTTTCAACAGTTGAAATTAATCGGGAGAATTGATATTTATATTATTTCAATTCTAATAACCAGTTACTTCACAGTATATTATCACTGATATTACTTGTGCCGAGTTACAGATAGATATTGATACTTTTGATAGCTTTGTAGCCTTTATTTATAAAAAGCTAGCCGGGCCCGCGACTTATTTTGCTTGGAACTAAAAACTTTTATGAAATTTTTGCCCGGTTTTGTATGTTTTTGCAATAGGGCCTATTGGTAGAAGCATGATGATATATAGCCTAAAGCATTCGTCCATTATTGTGATATGAAACGCAATAAGAGTTTTTGACATCCGACTTATAGTAGACAAATTAACAAATATACTTTCGCGCTTTAATATTCAGGTTCTACATCAAAACAGAAAGAACTATCAATGATCCTGTACATTTTTGATCACACATTTTCATACAAATTTGTACCTATATATCAACATCTACACGTAAATTTAGCATCCGACTAAAAAGATTCAAATTTAAAATATTCCAGCACCAAATTCGTTTGAGTAGCGCATACAGTTTTGGGTCGAGTGCTGACCGACCCAGTTGCAGTCGACGTCGATATGCTGTCACAGCACTTTGTGTATTTACCACTCTTGATTTATAAGATACCTATTCCTTGGAAATAAAGCGTACATTCGCTTAGCAATGTACTTAACAATGTGTGGATATAATTGGCGACGGTTGCGTGCGTATGTTCGAGTCAATTGTAGGTTCAGGTTGCATTTCTGTGCTGATAATAAAAATTGCATACATGGTTGTGTTTGGTGACCCACTTACCTTCTTTTCTACATACGTTTCTTTTTATATTTTATTCAAGTCGACATGGACGCTGTAAACCTTATTTTATCGAATTCGAAATTATAATAGAGGTGATGGAATATTATATTGCCGATTTTGCATGCTATTAATAAACTTATTATGTACATTTGTATGACCTTTTAAATAAGAAATTTAAAACTTTATATATTTGGCTTATCTCTTTATTGTTATACTGGACATAGTAAGTAAGAGAATATATTAAACTATTATTTTTTCCTGCAACAAAGTTGGCAAAGATGTGTATCTCACGAAGTATCTCCCTTCAACACTCTTTTCCGACGAGCTTTGAAAATTCAGAAATTATAGGAACAAATTACAAGGAAATCTTAAATTTTAAACTACAAAGAGATTTCTCTGTGTCTTGCCTCTTTTATCTTTACTACTGAAAGTAGTAATACATGAACTCGCGGGGGGAACATACGTTATATGAACGCTTTATAAAGTATTCTCGATAAGAAATTAAAACTATCATTCAGGTATGTTTAAAGGATTGTTATAATTAAGGTTCGCAAGGTTCCCATTTGCACTCAGGTTGCACATTGTTGTATCTGTACGAAAATCATGATACAGCGCATTTAACGAAGTCTCGGTGGCTTGGCACGTTCCCAGGGGGATGACAGCCAAATGCGGCTTCTTAGATTCACTAGATATAGCTTTGACAAAATTTTAAAGTAATAAGCGGTAGCTTTGTCTGTGAAAACCTTCTCAATACCACAATAATGTCTTTTAATACTATTATACAATTATTTAAATCGCCTATCACGATATTGTCTACAATCTACATACTACTACTAATAATAAAAAGCATTACATGTTTAAAACGTATGGGATAAAGTAATGTTTGCGTAACTATTGAAGCGAAGACTCGTCAATGCACCACTGAAGCACTAAAGTTGAATGGACCAGAACTCATGACAGAAGTCGTTTCATGAAGTCTCAATCACAGGCACACGCTCAAGGGACGTCGCAGCCAAATGCGACTTTTCAGACTAGATATATAAGGAGTTAGCAAACTGAAAATAGTTCTGCTATGAGTGTGCGACCGTGCGCAGAGTTAAAATTATTACTTGGAATAAGGATACCACTATTAGATACTGTAAATGATATTATCATTTGATATTAGTAAGGGTTATGAACGTTTTAAATATATTTATTGATAATTTATTTTTATATTAGGTAATTACTATTCTAAACGGAGTAACATTTTCCCTGAAAAATAGAGCAATAAAGTAATTTGTAAAACAAGTAAATATTAATGATAAATAGACTAACAGAAATGTATGGATAATTCATATCGAACCCTACAAATGTATGTACAGACATAACATATTAAATGAACTAAATGTAGAGAAATAAACGAAATATGTAAACTTTATGAAATCGAATTCTGTTAATTAATATCATTTTGAATCTTGTTTATTAACCAAATATCGATGTAGATGTGATTTAAAACTGTCAATGGGTTTAGCATGTTGAATACGACTGAAAAATATAATCACTGGAATTTGTGGTCACAGAGTTACAGTAACCTTCATCTTAGTATGAACAATGAAGTTCGCTATGTCATATCGTTGTTGTACTGTGAAGTCGTGTATTCGTCAGTCGACCGTTGTACTCACACCGTTGTATATACTTTCTACAAATTGGAAACCTTCACACATAAAGTGAAGAGACGTATGGGCAGATTGTCATGATAGTGAGAACTGGCTATGAATTTTCCATACCTGAGTTGTCGCCTTTGCGCTTTTGTTTTATTATGCTGCTTTATAAATATGTTTCAATTTTAATGCGATAAAAAATATATATAAACCTCTATGAAAGTTATGATTCGCTCAATATCGCTAAGCGGGCTAGTACGTAAAAGTTGACTCTAGTTAAAAAATTAAACTACACTGAAAAGGTAAAACTATAATTAAACGAACTTCATAATATCTTTCAAAAGTTTTATAGTTAGCCTAAAACTGGAGCGGCTGCGTATTAACTTCTCACTTGTGTCGCTTATAGAAAGTCCAACAAAAATTCAATTTGACGTTTATGAGAAAAGTTTTGCCAAGTATTTGTTTCGTCAACGATGTTTATAGTTTATTTAAAAATCTTTTCATTACAAGCAATAGCTTTTTGGAAGTTTATGTAATTAAAGTTGGTAAAATAAAACTCTAGGTGTATAGATTGTTTAAGTCCAATATGGATTATTTAACAAAGAAACTTTTATAAATAATGCAAGTACATTTCGCGTTGCGGTTGAAGCAGTTACCTCGCTGCTACCGCCTCGCCAATGGGCTGAGGGTTACAGTCTACAAATAGTTGTTGTAAGTCTGGTTGTTAGTACATATTCGTAAATTTTGTTTATAAAGTCCTTCACACTTGATGCTGGCGCATTTGTAAACATAGGCAGCTACTACAATATAAAAAATGCATCGAAGACTTTTATTTTGTCAAGGCAGATTGAAATTAATACAGAATGGACGTGAGTTCGAACTAACCTGCAATGTGCTCGAGCTTTTGGTGGAGGAATACATCCTGATAAAACCATATCATTATTTATATCATAGCATTAATAGCAGCATAGGTTTTTTCTAATGTCCACCTGGCTTGCTAACCCCCTCTTGCTAAAAATATGCCGCGAAATACCTATAGGTATGTGTCGGCAGTAGCACTTGAGAGCCAGTCCCTCCAATAGATTTAGTGTGCCCACCATCTTAAGCCACATCGTCAATTAACATCAGGTGAAATAGTGACCAAAACGCGAAACCTATAAAGTGTAAAAAAAGTTTATTTTTTAACTAAGTAACAATGACACTTTATTGAAACTCCTTTATAATAGCAGCCGTGTAATTATGGAATACGTACCGCATCATAATCAAGATGCTAACACTATCACCAGTTTCAAATCACAACAGTTGTTTAAAGAATAGGAATCTGAATAATCTTGGTATGCACGTTTTTGTAGTTAACATGTAAGTTTATTTATTGCATATGTCATCTTTAACTCTTTATATATAAAAAATTCGTCTCACTTTTAACTACTGTTCACTGTACTGTTCACTTCTAAACTACTGTATCCGATTTTAATTAAATTTTGTAGACTGTGCAGTTTGATCCAACTTGACAGATAAGATACTTTTTATCTCTATAAATGATCATAACGCGATAGATGACGCTGTAGTCGCTGTAGGCAGAACAAGGTCTGTTAGGGCAGCTAGTATTTTTTATATAAATTATCTATACTTCTATGTTAGTTATTATTTTTATTTACTCATATTACTAATTCTTTAATTTGCATTAGTCACAATAGTAGCTTACATGTTTCCACTACAATACGTTGGTTAGTTTGAAGAAAATGCCTAATGACATTATTAACATCACCAGAGTATACATTTAAAGTGCGATAAAATTTCAATTTATCCATTCAATGACAGAATGAAAATCTTGACTTCAAGACATTTACGTGTACTTGAGCTTTCGTTTTTTGTAATTAAGTTTATACTCGAGAAATCGAATTTCGGTTGTTATCCCTAACTGGTATAATTAATCATGAAGATATAAAGTTTTCTACGCCCAAACGAGCTTGTTTTCGAACTGGTCGGACTAAAGACGAGTAAATTGAGTTTTGATTAAGCTAAACCGAGGGGAGAGTTACCGTAGCCGGTGGCGATGGCACGTTCTCAACACTCGTTTGTTACATACTAATTTTAATATATAATTCAGTCAAGAGTTAATTTTCATATATTAAGCGTACCCTCGAATCAGCTTTACTCATCATCCTATCCCGTAATTAAGTGGGTTGTGTTTGTAAATTCGTATGAGTCCAACGTTTCTATATGGTTTATTTAGTTTTACATTAATTTTTTCGAGCTTAAATTCCTGAACATGTTTTTTTTATTAACCTACTATTCAATTGGGTCAAATATGAACATCTGTATTAATATTATAAATGGGAAAAAGTGTTTATTTGTTTGAACGCACTAATTTTAGGAACTAGCTGTGGGATTTCAAAGATTAATTTTGTGTTTGATAGACTAATCATTGAGGAAGGCATTAGGCTATTTAACATCAAGCTACCAATATTAGAAGAGAAGCTGTATTGAAAAAAGGTACAAAAATGGGCAACAATTGTTGAAACATTTTTAGTTGCACGCGAATGTAGTCGCGAGCTTAGCTAGTATTTGTATGTAGTACATCACTTGTCCAGCTGATATACTAGTAATACAAGTTTTACTTGTATTGAAATAGCATCCCATTCTTATTTAATAATATTATTATAATTATTTCATATAAATGCTCTAACTTCAATCATAACTATTGTAATCGATGTCTTTAAGTACATAATAAAGGATATACATAAGACTAAACCTATATGTTCCGATACAAACTGGTATTGTGAATTATAAATTCAAGCGCATTGCGGATCGATGCCGTTCAAATAGACAGTCTTCGATTTCTATGACCTATTTGTACTAAAATAGTAATGGATGCAACTTTTTAAATATTTTTCGATTGATTGCTATACATATATTATAAAAAACCATTTGTTTCTTTTAAAAATGTATCTGCCTAACAGTGTCGAATTGACTAATAGAAAGTATATAACGTAATTTTATATTTTTTTATATAATTATAAGAAACTACAATTATGTCCGATTTGATCCGACGCGACCAGTATGTAACAACCAGTACCAAACAGGTATATATAACACGCGAAGACTTGTCGCGGTTTAGGATCAACTATCTATAGACTTTTTCTAATACCCGCCTAGTTAGCTATCACCCATATGTTGAAAATCTGCCGTGAAACATATAAAGGTATGTCAAACATATAAAATAGTTGCATTTGAGAGTTAGTGTCTCCATTAAGCTTAGCGTGTCCACCATCTTGGGCCACATCGTCACTATATATCGTTAACTATAGATGAGGTTGTAGCCATAACTCTAAACCTATACAGTACATATAAAAAAACTATCCGATAGCCAAGTTGGATACTGGGGATCTGTTTTTAACAGGGTTGCCATAACTATATGAGTGGTAAAAAAAACTGTGACTCTGTTTTAGTTTACTGCCTTTTAAGGTCAGTCATTGTAAATTCAACTATAGAGAAACTTACATGCTGACATGATAGCGGTTTACCGATGTCTTGGGTTACCCAGGTATTGAATTAAACTGTACTTGCTATCTACCACAGTTCCATAACTTCGATTTGACAGTAAAATATATTATAACTGTGTGATATGTACGTAAACTGAATAACTAAGTACATAATTGTATGATCTAAATATATTCTTTGGTGTATACCTCCATGCACTAAAAGTCTTAAAGTATAATTGCTTTGAAGTAGCCTCTTCCCAGTTTAGCACTACCTGCATGAAAAGCATAAAATGGTCTATGAAAAGAGCCTCCGCGAGTGACGATACATCCGGGGCACACTGGGCAGTCAGTCACGGTTCTAATTTTGCTAACTAGCCAATATTTTTACTACGACATGAGCGTATTTTTTTAACAGTTTATTTTTATTATTTTCGAATGGATCGTTATTTAACGTGGAGTATTATAAAAAGCTGGGTTTCTGTAAAATATAAAATGTAACCTTATAAACGTTTCAAAACGTGCCACTATAAAACCTAGACTGTGATTTCAAAAGGTCAATATGTTGCCCTTCTCAACATTAATGTCACATTTATTTTAAGAAAGACAAGAATCTTCATAAACTATTCTAATATTATATTACCGTACAATTTTCCTTGTTCTATTTACGACATCTTTTACTCGTGATAATTATTGCCTCGTTAATATTTATTAATGATTTAATGAATGAAACCATTTCCTTCATAATTTTATTTATTGAGGAGAAAATTAACATTGATTCGTGTACATTTATACGGAACATTTATAAGCACATACGTATAAATAGATTATACAGCAAAATTTATTCAAAATTTATGAAATATTGAGAAAAAAGGATTATTTATTTTTGGACTATGTATGTCTAATATGTATTTTCTTTTATTTGCGTGTTGTTGAATATTTCGAAATTAGTCACTGACATGCTTATTTTTAAAGCGTGTTGCAAACATATATTTTTGAATTTATTTTTGTTTAAATAATTGTTTTAGGTCTTGATTATATATAACATTATTAATTTGATTATTTTTACTGTAACGTTGATATTTGATTTAGGAGATTCGAGATTTTCTTTTTATAAATAATGTGGTATTATGTGGTAAGCAATACAAACGTATTGCTTGCCTGAAATACTTGTACACATATACTTGCCTTGTTGACAAGAGGTATCAAAAACGTTTTACTGATCTTTAATATTCTTCTACAAGTATATCTGGAAATCTTTCTCACAGGAGTAACCCTACATATGTTATTCGAATTCGATGCTGAATAAAGTGAAGGTATTTTATTAATCGACCTGCCGTAAGTAGAGACTTTTTCCCAAAGTTATTTCTTTGTGCCCTAAACAAATTTAATACTAAAAAGAAGTATCAATAAGCAAATAAAACCAATACGTACAAAGTATTTTTGATATTTGAATGCTCTAACTAGCAAACTATATTGTTATCGGTAGGTATTATCTATAGGTCTCCGGTAACAGCATTACTAACCCTTTGCGTTCATGTATCGCTTTTATTGATCTGTTCACTCCTTGACAATTTCTTCAATTACAATGAAGGGCGATTTTGTTCTCATCTGTTGCTACGTCACACAGAAATACCGATACTTAGGGTGTCTCTGCAAAGCCCCTTTGCGGTACGGCTGCGGGTGAGAGACTTCTGTAGGAAGTAGGTCGGGCGACACCCTTCTCCCCGTCGCTTGTACTGGATACAAGATATAGCTTAATTTTATTACGTTTCGTTCGATCGCTTTTTATTGGTTGTACTTTATTTGATAAGAAGCAAATAATTCAATTATAGTTCTTGCCGCCTGAATTGTTAGGTTAATAATTTGAAGTAATCAAGTCAACCCTAGTTTGATGATGGAAGGTTGAACTTATTTTCATATTCAACTGCATTACGTTACTTTATGATTTGAATATATCTGAAATTACATAATTAATAGGCCAGTGATGATAGTAAGCTTTACTTTTACTACTACTACAGGAATACATTGTAAGTTCAATCCTGATACATGTATGACACTTGTGTGATGAACATGATCGTAAGTTGTGAATGTATGTGTTAAATATGTCGATAATACAAGATTTACTTAATTTTGGCTTAAATGGACGTTTATCAAGCTGTGCATCCTATATATAATATATCCGAATATGGTAATTTATAATGCAGACCATGTATAAGAATTACCTTTTTTGTTGTTATATATATTAACAAAACCATTGTAAATTCGTTTTGAGTTTACTTTGTGAATGTTCCTTTTTGTTTGCTTCAGTATTTATTTTTTAATTTACTACACAATTATGCAAATCTGGTAATAGTTTTTTTGCTGTTATGAAAACAAAGCTCTTTAAAATTCGTATGTGATCATGAGACCAAATATAATGAAGCTCTCTTTCAAAATATAACAAATATCTTCTACTGTAAAATCCGAATAACAGAAAAGACAGGCGACAATTCCTTTGTTGTTTGTTAAGTTAAGGTGGAATCTCGATTACGTTTATGGCGACAAATTATTCACTTTTATTTTATTATGTGAGATTTAAACAACGTCCACAGCGTGTTTACAGGCAAACAATATATTTCCACATATTTCCGTAGTCATGCATCACGCATATTGACAAACGCTGTGAATGTCCGTGTTGCATTTGATTTTATTGTTAACTTTTGAAATGAAATATGAATAATGTATAATAAAAAAATACTCCGACTATCGTGGCCACTTTTGCAATCGAAGAATGGTTTTTGTACATTAAAAATACAACGGCTACAAATTTGTTATGGGTTTGTTTTGGGTTAGGCGAGTAAATGATGAATTTGCTTTTGTTACAATTTTTTAAATTCTATTTATTTTTAACATTTTATTCATAATGTCATTTGATACGTCAAAGTAGACTCTCTGGCTGGCTCTCAATTGTAGCTACCGGAACTCACTAATAGATGCTTGATAAGAGAATCTTAACCTCAGAAGGGTGGCCTATCACTGCGCTATGGTTTCATCGCCAAAAGCTCAGGTTTATTACAAATCTTTGAACTCACATTCATCATCACTAAGTCATCGTTGATTTAAGTGACTGAAGCGACGAAATAAGTAAGGACACACAATGCGTACTCTCTAAAGGTATTACATTGGTTTATTAATATAATAATTTAATAATATATAATTCTAATACGTTTTCGTGTAATACTGTATCTAACCATTAGTAATTAGTATAAAATATGTGGTTATAAAATAAAATATATAATGTATATAGAGTTAATCCTTTTAATACGGAGCCGCGGGTATAAATACTAGAAAATGATTTGCTTAGTAAATCACAGACTTAAAATTGAGTAACTTCTGATGTCAAGGTTTTATAAGGTTTGTCATGTAATCGAATTTTACTTAAACGAGCGTAATAACTGTTTTAATATACAACTTTCAAACTTTAAAGTGATTGTACTTGACTGGCTTTAATATTTAGAAGTTTAAATGTAAATGTGTGTTTTAGATGTAATTTATTTCAATTTACGATAACGTATAAGTTCATCTAATTTAAAAGCATAAATAATAAATTTCAAAAAAGTTCTTTCATCCAGAATAGCGATAGTAATTACAAAATTCTAATAACATTAGCCTTCAGGCTTACAAGGTCGACGAAAATTTACGTTTACAACTGTTCATATGTCTTAGTTAATTGTGGCTCAGCATTAGTCACAAGATCATAATTTTCAGTAGATACAACGTGATAAAATCGTATCATATTTGTAGGGCATTTTCTATTAACCGCCTGGTTAGTAATTAAGCTCAAAATGTAAATAGCTGCACTTGAGATTCTGTTCCCAAAATTTGCTTGTAATAATTCCGTCTTATGTAACAATATCAAATAACTATAAGTGGCATGTTAGCCGTATGGCTAAATATGTAAAGAAGCGTATAAAGAAAAATAAATACAAATCACCCGTGTGTCCAAGCTAAACTCACACTGAGTTAAATAGTTAAAAATATTTTCAGGGATGATACGTATGTACATAAATTTGGAAATTAAAACCTAGATATAAAAGTTTGTTCAATCCATTACAACCGTTTGTAAGAAACCAGTATATAAACAAGAATTGCTTAATGTTATTACATAAGTATGATATATTTATTTAAACAATATTATTTATCGGTTAGTTTTAAAACGAAGTTTCTTATGGGATCGCGAAAATTTTATCTTCAATATTATTATTACGACAATTATAGGCAGGTTGCTTGCGAAGACTATTCAAGTTTCTTGGTCTCCTGGGCTAGAAGGAACGCGTAAATTCATTTCTAAAACCTAAAAAAGCCCTTTATAAATATTATAGTGAAAACCATCAGATACAATACCGTGATACTGTAAAACACTGTTGACATACATATATAATTCAAAAACTTATGAGTAAACAGTACAGTACTTAACCCGTAATGTTTATCGTTACATAAATATTATCAAGCTTAGCTTGTAATTTGACTTACTTAGCATACGCTCCTGCGAATTTGTCTACGCAGTACCAACGAGCGTCTAGACTACCAACAGAAAATGGTTTGGTTAGCACATAAGTTAGAATTAATGTCAGTTATTAGAACCATCGAGTACGTCAAGATTGTCTCAGGTCTTTGTTTTACCTTTAAGCAATTATGAATAATGACAGTGTCCTACCGAACTTACTTATATATTTATTATATTTTTTTTATACTTAAGGTTTAGCGTTATGGCCATAATCTCACCTGATCTTAAGTGACGATACGGCCCAAGTTAGTAGACACGTTAAACCTGTGGAGGGACTGGCTCTCAAGTGCAGCTGCCGGAACACACCTATTGGTATTTGGTGGCAGGTTTACAACTTGAGGGTGGTAGCTAGCCAGGCGGGCATTAGAAAAAGCCCTACCACCATGCAAAAATGCAATATTCACAGTAGGCGTTACTACCAATTAAAAAAATGTTTTTGGTCAATAACTGTAATTTGCTTTTCTTATTTTTTACATTTTAGCGGTTTAGCGTTGGGGCCATACTTTTACCTGACGTTAAGTGATGATGTGGCCCAAGATGGTGGAGAATGTCTCTCAAGAGCAGTTGCTAAAATATACCTATAGGTATATGCTAGTAGATTTTCAACTATTGAGTGGTAGCTAGCCAGACGGGCACTAGAAAAAGTTAGGGCTTTAGGATAGGCCACCATCCTATGGATTCATCACGTTGCTTTCCTTCACCAAAAGCTCAAGATCCCAAGCGGTTGTTATATTTTGTTTATGATGGTTCTGATCTAATTTGATACGGATATCGTGTCCTGCTACTCTTTTATATGAGGTGTTATACTGATAACTTATAAGAGTGTAAATTACTGAATTTACAATAATTGGATGTACTATAGATAAATATTAACTATTTTTGTAGTAATTTCAAAATGTACTATCGAATGTAATATCCGTAAGTTGTCAACAAGGATCTACAAGACAACGTACACAGGTGGTATGATTCTTATTGCACTGAGTGCCTTCTCGCGGTTGTCACAAAGCTTGGATAATCTGTTAAGGCTCCTGAGACGTACAGTGTTAGTCGGTGCAAAAAAAAATCGTGTGGTTTATTCGTTTACTAATCGTCGTCGGTACAACATTGATTTCATTGTTTCTCTGTAATTTTACTCTGTTACCAACAATTGAATTAAAGAAATTGAGTCTAATATTTGTGTGAATTTATTGAATAGTTAATTTTATTAAGATACGCAAGAGTATGTTTTGATTTTTTTAAGTAAAACATTATATACGACAGCTCTGGTAAATAATATAGCTTTCACGAACAGATATAAGAGAAAACTAAACTCTTGTTCCTTTATTTCAATTTTAATTTCCAATGAAATGTGTTTTAATCCAATAGGTATCTACAAAATATATTTATTAATTAATTTAATAGGATCACAACTCTCTTGAACAGTTTATCAAAAACTCTAATTGTATTCAGTTGTTAGTGAATATTTAGTTTAGTCCGTAGTAATGATGATAGCTCAGTGGTGGCATGAACTGAAGCAATTGACGTAACTTTGAATTTGTGCAATGAGTTTCACCTATTAGAGAAGAAAACTATCGGGATAAAGCCATAGTATGATGGCTGGGCGTTTTGGACTCATGAATCCATGTCGTCCCGTCTGACTAGTTATCACTCATAGATGATTTTTTTTTTGTTAGGTACCTATTCATTGGTGTGATCCATCAGGTGCATTTGCTTTCACTTCGTTTAGCGTGTAATTTTCTTTACGTATATCACCACTTAACTACAGGTGAGATTGTGGTCAAACGAAAAAGCTACAAAAAATTAAGTAGGATTTTACTGGGTATTCCCGACAGCTACCGCCGAGCTAGTCCCCCTTAACCCCCTCAAAAACACTAAGCTGGTAGGCTAGGTCAAGGCTATGCATTTCTCAACGTTAAGAAAAAGATTATCAGATTCAGATATCAGGTTCAGATTGTAGTTATACAACGATTAATTCGAAAATATATTATCAGATACATTTCCAGATAACAAATTTTAAAACGTTCCCACCCTATTGTGGTTTGACGAGAGCAATGAATCGCCACGTAATACATCCAAACGTTCTCCTATTTTAAATAGGTGTCATTCAAGTCATTTGACATGTAATTATTTTCATTTTGCAGTCCCAGTTTCCAAAAGTACTCGTTCCGGCGACATTTTTTATCACTAGAGACCTTAATTTATGATGTTTTTCAACCTTAATTAATTTAGCTTTCTGACGTCTGTCTCTGGGAAAATGTGTGTTGCTAAGTAGTCATTGTTCTGTGCCCCTCTAATATAGGTCAGATGTCGTTAGTTCAAATAAGATGATGTTTTTTGTTTGTAGAAACATGTTTTTGAGACTTTAATAAATGCATACTGAGACTAACTTGTACAAATTGAGTAGGAATTTTAAATGAGATAAATAGTGAGATAAGTGTCGCTATTTACAAATGGTTAGATAGTGCTGTATTAAAGACTTTTTACCGTATGTAAAATGGTACAAAATGTGTTTATGCCCAATTCTAAAGGTAGTGCATTATAAGTTCTAGACCTGCGAACAAAAAAAGCCTATTTTCCTGTAGTCGGTGTACGCAAACGGGATCTGTAGGGGCGGTCGTTGTCTTAGCATTAAACCGTCAGTGTGATATAAAATTTTGAATGATAAGATGGGACAATCGATATTATGTCGATTTGATGTGATATTATGTAATTTTCGCAGCATTTCCAGATTTAATTCATTTATTTTATCTAGTTGATGTGGATTACATATAGTAACTGAAAACATGCATTTTAAGTACACATAACAACACCGGACAGCTGTACATTTTCTTTGAGCTAGATTTGAAATATATATTTCACACTTAACATTGACAAAATTGCCTACTTGACAAAAGCTATAATATAAAAAAGTACAATTATATCTTAACAATAAATATTTCATTAGTAGAAATGATATAGAATTTAAGTGTCACGAAAAAGTATATATAGTATAGAAAATAATTTTATACGCCGCTCTAAACACTTAGTTCGCTAAACTCGTAAACTCAAGCAATTAACATTTTTCGTAGACTTTTTCCTTTGCAATTTATTAAACTCTTATAAATACGTTCAAAAAACGTTTTCATAGAAAAACAAACAATTGTCTGGAATTTATGACAATAAAAATGAAAAAGTGTCTACAAATTTTAATCACTATTTTACGCCTTTAAGGATTATTCCACAAAAAGCAAAAAATATCTCTTTTATATTTCCAAACCGTAAATTCCAGGCTTCTTATTTTCTTTCATGAATAGTTCGTTTAATATGTTATTCTAAGCTTAGCTATATAATAGTCAGAAATAGTTAATGTTACGAATTTATACCATTAATTGTCCCGTTGTCCAAACTTCTTGTTTCGACTACATCAGTTATGATTTTTAGTTTTGTCATTCAGCTAATCAATTACTAAAACTTTCTTATTAAACATACATAGCTATAATAACATTGTTATGGTCTATCGACACGATATTATATGTCGATTATGTCACTGTTGGCTTAATAGTAGTTGGTGAAGGTTTCGCAAACCACATTAGCCTACGTGAAATCGAATCCTTACAATGAGCCTAAGCTTTTGGTGAAGTAAAACATCGTGTTAAAATCGTAGTACATTGGTAAGGAATTTTCCAATATGTACCCATCTGTACCGTTAAATTAAAAATCTGTAGTCGAGCACTTATCGGTATTTTCCGATAACTTAGCGAACCCACCACTTCCTTGAATCATTTTATCACTTAATATACATATGAGATTGTATCCAAAAACTAAGTTGATGTAAAGAAAACCAAAATATAGACATCCAAGAAATACTTATATGTTACAGTGTAAATATAGTGATCTAATTTCATTCCGCAGTTGGCGGCTTAAAAGGTATTTCATTAATATTTACCGAACACAACACACTTTTTGCCACAGATAATTAACGTTCCAAATATAGTTGAGGTCTTTAATAAATGCTATTTATATTTGTGTAATATAATTTTAAAGAATCTTATGACTTAGTTACAAAAAACGACTTGCACAATCTTACCTGATGTTAAGTAATGATGTACGTCCACGATAATAGACACGCTAAGTTTAGTGAAGGGACTTGCTCGCAAGTGCAACTAGGTAAACACACCTATAGGTATTTAGTGGCAGATTTTCAAATTGAGGGTAGTAGCAAGCCAGACGGACATTAGAAAAAGCTCTACCACCATGCCATGGTTTCATTACGATGTTTAACTTCACTGAAAGCTCAAGGTAATTGTAGATGGATTTAACTCACTTTCTGACGCAGAATCCGTACACTTTGCCAAATGAACTATCATCTCTGCAAAGGATATGTAAATTATAATGTAATGCAAAAATTAAAATATAATGTGATGTATTCATTAAATTTATCTATTTAATCATTTAGGGGCCGTCAACAGCCGCACAATATCTAATTTCTTAATGTACATATTAAGTAAACAAAATAAAAGAACAATATGAATATTAGATACAGAAAAACAAATAACATGCTAACATCAGAGATAAATAAAAAAACTTAATTAAAATAAACGACAAAATGAAGGGAATTGAAATAATTACTGCGACTTAACAAATGCAGACAAAAATTTGACAGCTAATTAATTTGTAACAACATTTAAACTTATGTACGAAAAATATTTGAAAAAATTTCAAGTTCGGGGTTTTTGTTACACAGTTCATTATACAGTCTCAATATTCGCGGAAAAAATATGATGTACTTTTGATGGAGGAATACGAAATATAACGTCTTTTAAATAATACTTCCGTTTATGTATCATTTGTTGACTTCAAGGAATACTTTTACTCGTACCTTCTTATAGTAAAAACACAAGTTCAATGAACAATGCAAAAACATAATGTTAAGTAAACGCAGGGCCCGGGGTGGCCCGACTGTTTCAGGAAAATGGGACGAGGATAGGGATATTACGTGTTGTAAAAATATTATAATAGAATAAAGACGGTTTATGAGTAAGGTCAAGAGTAACTGTAAAGTAGGGGATATAACAAATGTCGTATTTAATATTGTAACTCTGGTGTTATATACCATGAGAGATTATTAAGTAATTGGATTCTTTGTAGCGCCTATCTTGTTTACAATTCTATCATTACTTTTGTTTTGAATGAAATCTAGTTTTAGATTTTTGGCTTTTGGTTTTTTTTTAACTAATAGAAAATATTTATGTTCTCTTTGTTTTTACTTAAAATAAATTATTGAGGTTTTGCAATTGTTTGTTGATTATTTATTATTTTATGCTGAAGGGTGACAAAAAGGCAAACGACTTATCTGATATAAAACCTTCGCTTTTGGGCACTGAAAAAATCACAACCATATTACCGAACTTGGAGACTGAATTTTATTGCCATTTTTAAGAGCCCCATGGGATAAATTGAAAAATCTACAAAAATCGAAGATGTAGTAGTAATTTTTTTTGGTGTATTTGCACAGAACACATTTTATTGATAACTTATATCACCTTATTTAATAACTAAGTAAATACTGTGGTTACGTTTTATAATGTTGATTGTATAAAGTAGTGTTGCACAATATTAAGATTATTTGTAGAGACAAAAATCACCTTTGGTTATGATTACAATCTTATTACTAGCTGACTACGCATACTCCACACTCTCAGTAGTTAACATAAGGCCATCTATCATAAACACCTTTCCATCAAAGCAGGCTTTGATGTACCTAAATAGTACTGAACTTTATAAGTCTCAGAAATGCATATATATATACTTATATCCTTTATTAGACTCAGTTTTCCTGTAGTACTCTTTTTTATGAAAATGACTTGACGTAAAACATTAAAGTTAATATAATTTAATATATGCTGGTTACTTCACAGAGGGAGTTAATGTTGTAATTTACATAGTCATTTTAAACTAATGAACCAGGCTACGTGTTTTAATTTAGTTAAAACTAAATATTTTTGAGATAACCCTACTGAAGCTTGTTCTTAGATTAGCATAGAAAGGAGGTGCAAGTATTATGCACATCCATATCAAAAGAAAACATGTGCCAACGTCTCTATAGTTGTTTTTCGCAGTCGGATACAACGCTAGATATTGTAGGGTGCAGTGCATCGACCTCTGTCAACAGAGCGCTCTAACCGTCGAATGCGAGAGTATTTTCTCCAAGTATCGCGAATGTGCAAATGCAAGAATGTTCCTTTGTTACAGAGGATTTTATTTTTATAAATGTTTATGCAGTTCATTGTTATTCAGTTCGTGAATGTAACTATATGCAATGTTATGAAGCAAATTATTGTAAAAATTATTATTCTTTCGCGAAACTGCTTCGTATGTTATGGAATAGTTAGGTATGTAACGTTAATACAAGCATATAAGCAGATGTTCATATCACTGAAAAATAATAAAAATTGAAGCGATGATAGGTCAGTTGGTAGTATGTATGGACGCCTCGTCAAGGACCGTGAGTACAATCCACCTACAATGAGCTTGAGCTTTCGGTGAAGGAAAACATCGTGATGAAACCATATCATGATGGTAGGGCTTTTTCTAATACCCGCCTGGCTAGCTACAGTGGCTATCAACTTCAAGTTGAAAATCTGCCGCCAAATACGTATAGGTGTGTTCCGGCAGTTACACTTGAGAGCCTGTTCCTCCACTAGACTTAGCGTGTCCACCATCTTCGGCTGCATCGGCACTTAAAATCAGGTGACATTATGGCCTTAACTCCCAAAACTATAAATTATAAAAAAAATACATACGTAAGGTTTACTCATGACTTAGGTCACCTTCTGTGTACTTTGTACTTCTGTTGTTTGGCCGCTGAATAATCTATGCTGTAAATAAGCTTCAATTATTTGTTGGATTTGATAATTTATTAACATTCTATGTTGATGTTTTTAACAGAATTATTTACGTAATGTATGCCAATTTATTTCTCTACAGTTAGTGTTTAGTTAGGTAAAGTTAGGGTTCGTTTTGTTCTATGCTAATGGGCAGCAAACAGGCAGACGGTCTATGTTATGGTAAATGGTTACCGTCGTCTATAGATAACTGCAAAACTAGAAGTATTACAGTCATGTATCTAACCTAACTGTTTTCACAACACGGCCAGGCTTTTAGTATGCTCATGAGCAACCAGCCAACGGCGAGAGGCGTGATCTTGAAATAGTAATGAGGGCACTATATGAAATAGTTCCATAGATCACTTTTCATTGCTTTAGTTGTTAATTCTGGAAAATGCTTGATACTTGTATATTATAGGTTAGTTATACTACACTGTAAGAAATAGAGTATTAGTTATTTTTAATATATACTAAGAAAAGCTGTCTCTGCCTCTGCTTATAAAAACAATAATGTATGAATGTCACCTTTAAATAGTGTTATTTTATGTATAATGGCATCTACCTTGGTAGGTAATTTCGCCAATGGCAAATCAGAATAGCTATACAGGTAACGAATACACAGTAATACCCAGACACAGATTTGTTTTTTTCGATCACACAATAAGATATCGCGTGTGGGATTCGAACCTATAGCATACGTTAGCGAACCGACAGCCTAAACGAAAATATAATTATTTTACGGGAAACGGTTGTTATGGTAGCTCATTATTTTCTTATATTGCTATATTTTAATGTTATACAATTAGACAGTGCAGAGCACTGTGACACTAAGAAAAAGTTTTTATGATTAACAGAAGTTTCCAATTCTTATTACTTAAATAACGTCATTGCACCAAACCTATATAATATTGTAATACATTTACAAATGAGTTAATAACAAATGATAATCGCTGAAAAAAAATATTATTATAAATGTTTTAGCCCATCGATCATATTTGATGGAGGAAAATAGCATAAGCGTAGGTGTTAAGACTAAAACAATTTATTGTTGGGAAAAGGTCAGTGCTACGAATTACCTACTTACTTTTTATTACGTGATATTTTTGTCGAATTCCATACTATATTTCGTACTTGTCGGTTGTTATGAATGATATGATGTTTTCTATAGAATCAATTAAGGCTGAGATATCTGTAAGGGATACACATTATTTTATTGGTTTTTATTAATAGTTTTTACAATAATATCGGCAATTATTTTTCTATATATATGCTACTGTTACATACTAATTTAAACATGAGATGTACCAAAAAGTACTATCTGTAACGAGTTTATCTGCATATGCATAGTGTTCGCGACCCACATTTATTATTGACATGGTGATAAAGTTACGTAAATGTAATTCCTCTGGCAATATTCATAGAATATGCACTGCCTGGGCTCAGGCCTCGCTCAGGGTGTGTTAAGAAATTCATCGGGTGACAAACATAGTCAAGAATCCAATAAAAAAAGTTACCACGGCGACACTTAAACCACAGTACTGCCAAAGACCAGGGATAGCTTTCGCAGTTCTGCTTCTCTTGATGCATTCAGGTACAGATACTACGTTTGTTTACAGGGTAATCGCTGGCTGATCTCGGAACGCGACACGCCTGAATGTTCCACTATTATCGTATTCTACCACCCTAACTAGAGCATGTAGTATAGATTCTTGTTTCGACTCGATCCTTTACGTTAATTAAGAAATTAGGTTCCAAAATAATACAAGTTCGAACACAAAAGCTTTCC
Organism: Actias luna; assembly: GCA_039707435.1. Taxonomy (NCBI): domain Eukaryota; kingdom Metazoa; phylum Arthropoda; class Insecta; order Lepidoptera; family Saturniidae; genus Actias; species Actias luna. The sequence goes on from JAZHAC010000003.1 coordinate 6,435,184, forward strand.
TTCTTTGTGAGCACTATACGTGTAAATTACTTTTGGATTGGATGTTTAGTATTTAGTTATAGTAGTGGCCACTGAGGGAAATTGTCTAATCTTGATAATGCTATAGGTTTTTAATAGTTATAGATGTTTAGACACCCGTATCTGTTATTAAATCAGGCTGTACTTAAAGCAAGCGTACGCTATTGTTCACAATCTCTTCCAGATCAGTCAGCCATTAGCGTGCTCAGTGGTTATACCTTTAGCTTTCATGTCCTCGTTGCTAAATAAATGGACCTAAACGTAGGCATCGTTAAACAAAAGCTTAACTTTAGCTAGTTATTCAAACAAACTTCACCTTTTTTGTGGTATAAATTATGTTCTCTCGACCTATAAAGCGTTCTCGGTTCATCTGACCTCGTCCCTTAGTTCATTCGATTTAATCAGAATCCTAAAATACGAACGTTACAGCCAGACAAAGTAAACCATGACATAGTTACTAAATTACTCCATTAACCTGATTGACTTTAATTAGATTATGAACCTGAATTAAAAGTTAGTAAATTGTTTTAGGTCGCTAGTGATACATTGTTTTAATCCTAAGCGCTTATAATATAAACGTATTATATTCAAATTCAATAAACTTACATATGTTTTACGCTCATATATACAATGCCATAATATGAAATGAGGAATGCTTGTATGTATGTATAGTATATAATAATTCCTTTTGATACATTTTGTATTTAGATCATGTTTTATTTCTAAAGTTTTTTTTATAAGACACTGAACGAGACTGATCGTCCGGGCATTATATATGCATGCCGCCATTGACTGACTCAACACGATATATCAAAAACTACCAGATCTATGTAAACTTGAAATTTGGCATAAATATTCTTTTCTTTACATTAATACCCACTAAGAACGGATTTTACAATCCACGTGTTCGTCACGAAAAACGCACAGTCGGGGTACAAGCTAGTTATAATTATCGGACATATATTTTTTATCTCTGTTATGTGTAGGATATTAAACACTTTATGACATTCTGCGGACATTACTTTTGGAAATCTTGGAATTTTACTTTGCATGAAAATGTATTAATGTTCAATATTTAAACTGTCACGCAAAATGCTATCAAAATTACAGAATACGGGTTAAAATCTTTGTCTTGTCCTAAAACTGTGACATATCAAATTCGCGATAACGCTTATGATTGATACCTAATAATTTATTATTCCTTATATAATATAAACTCACCTTCTAAAGCTAGAGGGACTAAATAACGTTGCATATATTTGCTATACATCTTCGGTGCTTATCAAGCAAAAAAGAAATTAAAAGCTCTTAACTTGTCTAGACTACTCGAAAACTCTGAATACGCGTTTTATTCTATTTATAATTCCTTTGAATGCATTCTTGTTTTTCAATAAAATTTCACGAAGCAGAAAGTTACACTGGGCTCCTCTTAATTTTCATTTGAATTTATTTACCACCTTTAAATTGTTCTTTCCTAAATAGTTTTAATATTCACCTGGAATTTACTAAACTAAAATTTTATGAAGTTCTGTTTTAGTTAAGGTCTTCTTTTAAAAGTTTGATGCATTCAAATAACATTGAATTAAGTATAAGTAAATTTATTCGCTACCACGCATTTAAAATATGCCTTTAAAACACTTAGTAATTATCTAGACTCTAATTTACTCTAAGTGTTAACTGATTTATATTTGTATTACTATCACTACTACTACTATAACAGTACTAAAACTACTGTCACTATTTTGATTAAATTATGTAGTTAAATAATATTTCACTAAGAGATGATTGTTGCAAAACATTAAACATAGTTCCGTTGTGCAAATTTCTATAATAATTTAGGATTTTAATCGATTATCTACTTTATAAACTTCCTAACACTAACATATAATGCACTGATTAAATTAATAGCCTCAAAACTTGTCATTTTGCACATAAGGTTCTTCTACCAGATATGTGAGGAGTAGCAAAAGGTTTTGGCAGTTTGAAGTGTGTTCAAAATAGTTTATTTTCATGACGCTGCTTATAGGACATACTATTACGCACAAGATAAGCAAAATATAAAATATATTATAATTAATGCGTCATCCGATTTGCTTCAAACTTTAAAGATCCCGAACGGAACCGCGGGCAAAAGCTTATTGTATATTATATTATAGTTTATATATTATATTTTCACAACATCCGTGTTCACCTTAGCTCTGCAAAGTCATACTTCATAAGTGTTGGACGTCAACTATCATAGGTCATAGACAGAAACTACAACACAGACTACGACAACTGCTCGGACGCATTCACATCATGACATTCTGTCATGAACAAGGTTTTTATATATTTTCAGTATTATAGCTCTATCAGCAAGAAACATTAGAGCTAAAACATTGAAAAATCAATTGTTAAAATTTATTCACGATTAAGATATTTTGAATAAACATATAACATAAAATATTTCATTAATAAGAATGATTTGAAGCGATAATAGCTCGGTTCATAGGGTGTACGAACCCTGCGTTATGAGACGTGAAGTCGAATCTACCTACAATGAGTTTGAGCTTTCGGTGAAGGAAAAACGTCGTGATGAAACCATAACATGGTGATAGAGCTTTTTTTAAGACCCGCCTCCCATTTCACCAGTCCGGCCGACTGCAAGGGGAGCTCGTCTGGTTGTTCGGATGGGACCCGGCTTACCATCAGGCCGGGCCGCTCACTGAGGTGCAGGGGTAATTGCGAGCACGAACTCGCGTTGCCCCAGGAAGGCCACAGAGAGCCGTGTATTTTTTTAAAGGGCTTTTTCTAATGTCTTCCGGGCTAACTACCACCATCAAGTTAAAAATCTGCTGCCTAATACCTATAGGTATGTTCCGACAGTTGTACTTGAGTGCCAGTCCCTCCACTAGGCTTAGCATATTCACCATCTTGGGCCACATAGTTCTTTACATCAGGTGAGATTGTGGCCATAACGCTAAAACCTTAACTATAAAAAAATAATTAAATAACAGTAACGTATGGCAAGATTGGCCTAATGGTTAAAGCAGTTGCCTCGCTGCAATCGTCGGACCGAAATGTTATAGGTTCGAGTCCCGTACAAATATTTGTGATCCACAAATAACTGTTATGAGTTTGGTTGTTATTTTGTGTCCGTTCATTGTGTTTATAAAGTCCTTTACACTTGACATTGGCGAAATTGCCTTAATAGATAAACAAAAAAACCAGAGTAACGTAGAACAATTAATGGTTAATAATAAAAACGCCATAAGGCAAAAAGCCTTCCGTGTTATGCTGAGCATGAATAATAATACAACACCTGAATACACATAACCGACATGACTTGACGTTCTATTGTACGAGATATTCGTTCGCCAGTCATATCAGTATTATTTTATAGATATTTAGGTACCTCATGTATGTTTTTTTTTATATGAACAACTCAATATGATGATTACATTACATTAATTTGCTGATAAAATATTGTTTACATGAATCTCGTCTAATTATCTTGTTATACTGCACAGTAATGAAGCAAATGTACGTTGATATGAAGTTAAATCAGCATTCAATTTAACATGATAGATCATCTGTACTATATAAATAAATAAAAGTATTTTATTGTAATTTTGTAAATAACGAATATGTATGCACATAATAATGTACTGATTTTTAAGGTACATATCCATTACAGTCCGGTAATGAAATAAAAAGAAATATGTGTAATACAAGTAAAATCTATCAAAATGAAAGAGTATTTCGGACCTATTTACTCATATTAATACTAAAACATATTCAGAATTATGTAAGCTTAAGTTTTTATTGTATGTACATATATGGTACTTACAAAACACTTATTATTGAACCATGCCATTTATTGTTTATTCAAAAATATAGGTAGTATCATGAATTTGGAATTTATCATTTAAAAGTTTGGTTATTGACAAAGCTATTTGTTTCAACAGTAGGAATTTTAAACAAAAAAGTTTTATTTCTAAAGCGCTATTGTTTGCTACAACAAAATATCAAAACGTGTCGTTCTGTTATCCATCGGACGCGTTTATGAATACGTAACACTATCATTGTCAATAGTATTATGAATAATAGGTACTGAACATAAAAACTGATTAGGTTTATTTGGAAATATCAAAACATAAAATGAGACACGAACATGTCAGCAATTCATTTGTTAATCTTACATTACGCGATCCAAGAACAATGTCTAATTTTATAATTGGTTTCGTAGTAATAAATTCTTTATTAACAAAAGTATATTCAAATATTCGATTTAAGGGTCAATGCAAAAGTTTCATATGTCAGCGACAAAATGTTAATTATTATATAGTCGTCTAACGTATTTTTATTGTGCATCCAAATTAGCAAAAAGTAGCATGAATATTTCTTATTTATAGAAACACGTGGACAATATAAGAAAATACACTTATAACCGCTATTAATAGGTCCTTTTTAGTAACATTCTAAGTACTTGCACTCATATATATCTTCTTGTTAGTATTTCCTTGAATGTTCAAATTAAAACTATCTCTAGTGTGATAACGATCCGCATATATTTATGTATGTGTTTAAAATAAGGGGGTGAATGTTTCTCAAAATTATTTTTTGAAATTTGAGAAGGTTTTATTTGCTTGGTACTTGATTTGGTCAAACGCGTTCACTCCATTAATGTCATACGATAGGAAGTGTGGTATCTTATTCACTAAATTACATTCGGTTTTTATTATTTTAGGATAATTCTAGATTGTTTAAGATTTTTTTCTTAAAAAGACATCATGCCTATATATCAAACCTTGTATTGTAGAAGCTTTTTATCAAATAACCTAAAGTAGGTATACTCTGATTCAGAACATTAATTTTTGAATGATCTAAATAAATACTTGTCCTATATAGAATTGTAACCTACAGCAGTCAGTGCAGTAACAGCAAAGAGGGGACTATTAGGATTAATAAACTTTGCCTTTTGATAGAGGTATTATCCAGACTACATTAGTTTTCCCTCTAAGTTTAAATAAATATATCCTACGTAATCTAATTCCAAATTGTGTATGTAATTTGAAATTTCAAAAATAACTGAAATATGCTATCGATAACATGTACATTTGTGAGAAAAAGAATTTGCACATTTCTCCTTGTAGAGGCAAGTTCATTTTCACAACAAGCAGTTGGTAAACAAGAATACTAAAGCAATACAAGTTTGCTCCCTCGAATGACTTCGAGTCGAGATAAGTTCGTAATTACCTAAGTAACTACTAAATCCAAATATATATTGGGACGACATTGTTTGCTTGTAGTTAATAAGTTGCTCTTAGTTACGCTGTCTTTTTGTTTAATTTGGGGGAAATATTAGCAGCAATGGGAGTATGTGTGACAAAAACAGGTATGTTGCGTACTAAGAACTAATAATGAAACTTAGACGTATGTAAAAAAAAATGTTATTAAAAACTTGTCGACAATCCTTATATATAGGCATTAACTGTGTAAAATTTCATACTCCTGCGTGCGCGTGGTATGCTTTGAAAGAGATACAAAGTTTCCCAAAACTTATTTTATTAATACTCATTAATACAATATTCATTAACACTCAATTAAATTAACAATGGGAGTAAAAGATAAACATATATGAGATATTAATTAGAATAGAAGTTTATAAGAACGTATTTAAGAAAAATCCTTTGGAATACAAAATGTCTTATCTCAATAATATCGTTTATAATACTAAACAATATGTTGAGAATAAGCCGTGAATTACGGTATTAATTGAGGTTAACTATAGTGGTATATAAGTATACCGTTTATATATATATCGATTGAAGAAAAAAAAAAATATCTGAAGGAAATGTTTAAGTAAACACAGTACATGTTACCTTGCAGCTTCTATATAACGTAAGATATCCTTTTTAGTCACATTTCTGTGGCCTGCTTCATTGTTATATAAGGTACCTAATGTCAATAGATATTTCGTTTTATAAATTCTTATTTAAATATATTCTACGAGACTTGAAAACCGAGTTAAGAATGTCATAAAATGTATAGATATTGCACTTACAAAAATATGTTATTTTTATAATAAAGTTACGCTGCGATATACTAAATTTATACCCATAGCATTGTTATATTTAAAATATTTAGTTGAACATTTTATAGATAAAATTATATAATAAAAAACGATGATTTGTAATATAATTAGTTATATAAAATATCTTTAACACTTTTACGATATCTCATTTCAATAAATGCTTATAATTTTCTTTTAGGATATTCGTATCCATCTAATTTCAGTTACTGATAATAAGAGTATGACATTTTAGAATAATTATAGTAAGATCCCAATAATCCGATCCTCTACTAATCCGAAATTATTCGAACCAGAGGACACTTGTGGTCAAGATTTTCCGTAACAGAGGTTTCCCAAAGGAATTTCTTATCAATGATGATATTCATTGTCATCAGCCATTAACTGATGAAGATATAGTCACACAAATATTAAATGAGAATGACAAAATATGAAGAAATGTTAGGGGAATCCGATTCCACATACACGACCTGCGTCAGCGTTTAATTAATGCTTAAAATGAGCGGATGAGTTAGGTATTACAAATCCTAATACTATTACCTAAATTGCGGAATAAATTATCTTTTATTTAGTTAAATAGTAATTGTCAATAATACTATATGAAATTATTCAAAGAAGTTTGATTACTATATCTTTATGTATGTACTTTAAATTAAAAAAATGGTTTCCTTCTAGAATTTCTTTTCTAAATATCTTATTACACTTTCGGAACGATCTATAGATTTGAATCTATTTCGGATTATCTAGGCTCTGGTGTAGGTTCAATATAATACAACAAACGAGTGTTATATTTTGCTAATAATCGTTATATTTAATGACAAGTATCATAAATAGTCTCCGAGATAATTCCAAAAGAAAACTAAAAGCTTTTTCAAAACTTTTGCAACTGAATTGTTGGGCAAAATACAAATTATCATTATTTTCATGATAGGCGGTTTTCCAAATCACTACCCAATGAAGCTTTATATAAAAGCCTTTATTTAACGCTTAAAAACCTTAATATCTACGACTATTTTGCTCCGACATTGGATTTTATCCCCACGTATCTTTCGATATTGGCTACTCGTTAGCGAAGAATTTCCCCAAATTGTTTTTGTAATAAAAATCGTGTATAATTTGTCTTTTGTATTCTTTTGTATTTTATTGTATTTTAGTATTGAAAGTAACGATGACTTAATCGATGTAAATTCGTCTCGAGTTGATTTGTTTACAATGAGCTTAAGGTTTTGATTAAGGAACATGTTGATTTTAATCATATTCTGATATTCTTTTGGCTTTAAACTTGGATCTTGGCACTTAATATTAGTTTAATATGTGGCTAAATGTTTTGCGGGTTAGTAGTAACTGACATTTGCGATGGACTGGATCTCACCTACCGTACATAAGGCAAAATACATACTTTAACGGCTAGCATAGGCAAATCAGTAGTGATATTTTGAAATAATTTATAGGATTAGCGTTATGACCACAATCTCATGTGTGATCCAAGATGGCGGGCATGCTTAGCTGAGTAAAAAAACTGGCTCTCAAGTGTAACTCCTGGAAAACAACTAAAAGTATTTGGCAGCAAATTTTTAACTTGAGGGTGTTAGCTGGTAAGCAGTCAGGTAAAAGCTTTACCACCATGTTATGGTTTCATCATTACGATGTTACCCTGCACCGAAAGCTCAGGCTTATGCCAAGGATTTGAACTAACGTTCATAGACGAGGTGTATGTACATACTATCAACAAAGCTATCATTGTTTTGAGCATCGCATTGCTGACCAAGCAATCTGACTGTGTTGTAAAAATCTTTACCCGATAGTTAATTTATTTTGGCTTGTAACATCTCGGGATAAGCCAATGTCAATCCAACAGTCTAGAGAGTTGAGATCTTTATTGATTATTTGATTACACCGTGCTTAGAACTAGGCAAATAATCACCACTCGCAGCATTACGACAATGAGTCTATAAACAATAAAAAATCTCATAGTAAATATCTTGGAAGACTTCTATTTACAGTATAATTTTACGTATTGACTAAATCACCTAAATGAACAATATAAAATATAAAATATAGATTTTTCATCACGAAATATTCTAAATTATACCTTATTTTTGTTATAAATACTCATTTTCACTTAAACACGTGTGAACTATGTTGCTAAATAGCATATAAGACCAACTTTTATGTATCAATTGGCTGCAATAAAAAACATATGTTCATATTTTTTTCATTGTTGGTGATATTTTATATACTTTCACAGTTGGGTAGATTGTTTATTTATAAAATAACTGGTAAGAAAACGATATACTGGCACATACAGTTAAGACTTGCATGCTGGTAGGGCTTTTTTCTAATGCCCACATGGCTAGCTACCATCCTCAAGTTGAAAATCTACTGCCAAATACCTATAGGTATTATCCGGCAGTTGCACTCAAGAGCCAGTTCCTCTACTAGGCTTAGGCGTATCCATCATCTTGGGTCACATGGCCACTTAACATCCGGTGAGGCTGTGGCCATAACGCTTAAAACTTAACTATAAAAAAGACGCAGAATAGATATCGTTGTATTATAATTTAAAATTTACATCTGCTTAAAGGCTTAAATATAAGGATTATATGTTTTTGAATATAAGATATTTAAATAATGATTTCAATAACATTCTGTTGGATAATAAAAAAAAAAATATATTTGCAATGGCACCAACTATCTGATAATTGCAGCTAAATCTAAATCCAACATTATTGGCAACAATTACAATATATACTCACATACGTACAATATACATATATACATATATATATAAAATAAAATATAACACGTCTAATGAAGTTCATTGTATAAATAGTTTTTAGGTCTATATAATATCGCTTGCTTTATGAAATGTTATACAGTCAATTACAGAATTCACACATTGTTAATAATTGAAAAATATGCTTTTTAAACTATTCCGTAACTATCTTGATTCGATCTTGTGTAGGTTAGAGTACAACACTTAAATAAATAAACGAAATTAATCAATTAGCTGTTTTCGATATTTTCATTTTATGAACAAGAGTCACAAACACCTGCTATATGTTAGGAAAAAAACTTTTGAATACATCTCAAAACGACATTATCCTTCAAAGAGGCACAAAGGGAGTGGAGTGATGAAAGTGATCGCGTATACTCTGACAGTGATTTACGGAACGAAGTGATAATCTAGTAAACATCTCGAGATAAAGCGAACAGCAATAACACATTTGCATGTGATGTGATCCTGTCGTAAATCTACTTCACTAGATAGGTGTTTACAAAACTTTCAGTTATAAGACGGGTGAATTTTTGGGCCCACAATAATAAAAATAAATTATAGCGTGTTTTCATACTAACTATTCTTTCTTATTTTATTACGAGATTGGGAAGATATTTAATTTTTGCAAGTTCTAATTGACACTGTCGAAAACATTTCTATGCAAATCACGCTTAATCCTATGTGTCTCTATTTTGCATAAAATGTACTTTAGAAATCTGTTTGTGAATTTGACATAGGTTACTTTGAGGTTACACAAATACGATGTAAATGTCTTATTACGATTATAAGGTATGACTATTTTTTTCGTTGGGAAAATGTTGTGGTGAGTTATGAAATAAATTGTATACATGATATTATTATATTATTTTCATTAAATAGTATTGTCCAGTTCGTCCAGTTCCTTCGTTTCATTCGAAGAACAGTGCTAGCTGTACCTGCGACTTCGTTCGCGTGAAACTAAATTATTTCATATTTATTGCCCGTTTTTGTCACTTTTTTGATACAGCTCTGGTCCTATTAGTGGTACCGTGATTTTAAATAGCCTATAAAGCCTTCCTCTATGATTATTTTATCAAACGCAAAAAGTTTTTTTTTAATCCGATTGGTAGTTATTAAGATTAGCGCGTTCAAACAAATAAACTTTTACGCTTTAAAATAATAACTAGCTCTGTCCGCGACTTCGTTTGCATAGAACTTAAGTTTTATTTAATTATTTGTTGCCATTTATGTAACTATTTTCAATAAAGCTTTTCAGCTATTGGTGGTAGCTTCTTCTTCTTAGCCCTTCTCTCACCTAGGTAGGGTCGGCACTACATGTTTTCTTCTTCCACTCAACTCTATCAGCCGTCATCTCAGTATTTACTCTTTTTATACACATATCATTTCTCACGTAGTCCATCCATAGCTTCTTCGGTCTTCCTCTTCTCTTACATCCATTCACCTTCATACTTAGTATTATTCTAGTTATATAGCTTTCATCCCTTCTCATAACATGCCCATACAACGTTAACCTATTACTCCTTAATTTTTCACTCCCTGGTGCTATTTTCATGCTTCCTCGAATATGTTCATTCTTAATCTAATCCATTCTAGTCACTCCACACATCCATCGTAGCATTCGCATCTCTGCTACGTGTAATTTTCTTTCATTCGTCTCTTTCGTTGCCCAACATTCGGTTCCATACAATACTACAGACCTTACTATAGTTTTATAAATTTTTCCCTTGAGATTCACAGACATTCGTGGATCACAGGTAATGCCCGTGACCTGTCGCCATTTCATCCGCCCTACATTTATCTCATTATTTACGTCCCGGTTAATGTTCCCATTGTTTTGTATTAATGAGCCAAGGTAGCGAAAATCGGAACATACTGGTAGAGGTACAGCGTTTAGGGCTGTATGAGAAAAACTCGATGGGCCACCGAAGTCGCAAAACAAATGTTCTGTTTTTGTTCTACTTATTTTTAATCCCACACTCGAGTCTTTCCCGTCATTTCTCCAGTCTGAGCTGGACCTCAATAGCATGTTTTCCTACAATAACAATGTCATAAGCAAACAACGTAGTGTGATTTTAAATAGCCTAATTTATTTTTACTGATTTGTTTCTAATTTTTATCGATAGGAAAAATCACCAGGTCTAAGATAACGCGCATATAGGAATAGCTGTGTCCACCACTTCATTCGAGTGAAACTAAAAGTTTTTTTAATATTCTTTGGTAACAGTATTTTTTCTAGTTGAAAATATTTTTTATATTCCTCAAAAATATAGTTATCATATACAAAAAAAAATTTACTAATGGGATTGGTATTTCTAGAAATTAGCGAGTTTGAACAAGCAAACAAAAACACTTCAGTTTTACAGTATTAGTATAGATGTGTATGAATGATAGGATATGTTAGTGCTATGGTCCGAGTATCATAAGTGTTCGAACTGTTCACGAACAACAAAAGCGAGCGATGCTTGGCCTCTCAAACAAAGAAATTACTCGCAGGTCGCGGGCAACTCGATATGGTATATGCGATGCACAGCTCTATAATTGTCTTACCTTGACCCTCGGCGCTCCAATAAACCGTAATCGCGTTGTAGAGTGGTGTATATGTACAGTAGATTATGTGTGTAATAGGTTAGTGTATGGTTTAACCCGGAGGTCTGAGCTGCCGAAACCAATCGACACACTAATATCGGCCACTTTCCTGAGCTACTTCAAAATTACATCCAGTCAAGATTATAATTTTAACACCGCCTATAAACCACTCATTTTGCTTTCTAAAGTTCAAAATCGAAATAGAACCCAATATTACAATAAAATGCGCGCCACGTTAATAAGCCAAGAACTCGTACTATCGCAAACCAAGTAAGACTACAAACCTGCGATACTTTTATTTTTAAGAAGCTTATCTATCCGAAAACAACTCAAACACGTGGTTCCGCTCGTCTCAACATTATTATTTTATTTTGTAAAGCAATTCTTCATAGCGTAGTTACATTTATTTAATAGATCTAATATAATTTAACAATTCTGTATCACGTCGGACATATCATGTCCGTATTAATTAATATACAGATAATAATGTGACTATCCAAGCAAAAAATTTAAAAGAAACATTATCAATAACGTCACTTTTTTTAAAGTCCCACAGCTTTTAAAGTACTGAACGTGATGATAAATGCAATAGAAACAAGAAACGCCAAAGGATGTAGAGAAATCGGCAACAGTCTTCGCTGTTACCTCGACTTGATCCCGAAACACGATAAAGTAGAAGAGTCACAGTATGTTATGTACCAGTCGAGGAAATATCCCTAACAAATCCGATAAAAACATTTTAAGCACTTAATGTTAATTAATATATTATATATTAAATTAATACAGACTTAGCTAATACAATAATTCTTTAACAGTAAAATATCAATTAATAGTAAATTAGAAAGTAATGGCACGCCGGATGTTATTATGGATGTGCTCATAAAAACAACTGTACGTTATGTTCTTAAGTTATTTTATAATACGCGGATTATTTGGCAAATATACTTTTAAAATGTGTATTTATTATACTTCATATTGTCAAAATAGCTTATATAAGCAGAAGCCATAGAAAAATACAATGTTAGGTACTCAATTAAAGTTCACCTTTTATATAAGCACTGTACAGCGTCGAGATTATACGTTGTTACATTAATATTGAAAAACTTTCTATATAGCGTAGTTATTCTTTACAAATAATAATGTAAAATTATTACTAGTTGCTTATAAGTTGGCGTGATATTTTTGAGTCTGTATTATAGCTATTATTATCGAGAGCATTTAATTAGATTTGACATCGACATTACCGAATAGTACCAATATTCTATATATCACTAGGCGCTAAGCAATTCATCAAACTTATAAAATAAAAAAGTAACTAAAAATTCGTCGGGAAAATATGATATTTACAGTTTGTGGGTGACGTTTACAACTTTTCTTATCATCGTTCAACCGGAAAACGGATTTGTTGAAAGTAACCTTTCATGTCACTAGCAAGTTTTGCGCCGTAATCGCAGGCAATAACTTTGAATATTAAAGTTTGAAGGTTATTGGGATTTGGTATTTATGATTATTCCTACCGTTAATATAACACTAAGTTTAAACTGATAGCTTAGAGTCGATTAATAAGGACTTTAATTTAAAAATGAAATCAAAATTATAACTTGACTTTTGGGATTTGATGAGCAATAGCGTAGAGAGTTATCTCCTCCAAATTGGAAATCTACTACAATAGGTGAAGTAATGACGGTTTAGTTGGTAGTGTGGCAAACGCTTCGTGAATGATCTTGAGTTCGTATCCACCTGCAAAAAGACTGAACTTTCAGTGAAGGAAAACATCGTGATGAAACCATAACATGGTAACCATAACATTACTGAAGCGTGAAACTGAATCGCTTTACGATTTGATCTTTGCGGCATCTGACAAACGGGTTTGACCTTTTACTACGCTAAATTTAATATATAATTAACGGAGATAATGTAATGGCGTGTAAACCACGGCCCAATTTTCTACGTACATGTGATACATTTTGCATGGTGGTAAGGCTTTTTTTAATGCCCGGCTGGGTAGCTACAGCTGCGTTCCGTCCGGCATTTGCATTTTTGAGCCAGTGCTTCCATTAGCTTTAGGTTCCGTCCAGGACCACTTCATTACTTAACATCTGGTGAGATTGTGGCCATAACGCTAAATCTATAAACTATAAAACAGTAGGTGGTGTCTAGCTTCACTATTATAGTCACTATTAGCAATTAGCACTAGTCACTATTAGCAATTAGTAACTAAACCTTTTCTAAACGTAGTGTGTTCTTCGATTTTACCATTTCTTACAATGAAATTGGCCTTATAATATTTAAAATCACTTATAATATTATGTACTGTAAAAACGTAATTAAAATAGTGGGCAATTGGTCGATCGCCCGAAACCTTGCCGATACAGACCTGCGTCTGTATAATTCGGGTGATCCATCTTATTCGTGACAGTGGCCGAAGTAATTGCCTGCTAAAAGTTTTTCCGATAACATTCCAGTTGGGTAGAATTGATAAAGGATTACCACGATAATCGTTTATTGCCAATTTTATATATTTTAAGTAACAATATGAAAAGGTGTATTTTAATAATAGAGATATTGCCATGAGATATACAGATACTTCGTAGTGTTATTCGTACATAACAATATAAATATAATAAAAACAGGAATAAATTATTAAACACAGATGTGCAGTTACTGAAATTACGTATGCATTAATGCAGAGAATTTGTATTGAATGCAACTAGCCGGCCTCTGCAAATAATTTGCACATAATCGTAATCAAACCCCACTAATTGAATTTTACGATCGATTTGATTGATTATTTTAATAGATTAAATACAACTTTTTATGTATTAACGGACAAACGAGCAAGCGTGTCACCTGATGGTAAGTGATAATCACCACCTGGGCACCTGCAACAGCAGGGGAATCGCAGGTGCGTTGCCGGCCTTTATTTTGGAAGGGCTGGGTATCAAGTGCAACTGCCGCAACACACCTATTGGTATTTGATGGCAGATTTTCAGCTTGATGGTGATAGCTAGCCAGTGCATTAGAAAAAAGCCCCACCACCATGCTATGGTTTCCTCACGATGCCTTCCTTCACCGAAAGCTCAAGCTCATTGCAGGTGGTTGGATTCGAACCCACGTGCCATGACGCGGCATTCCTACACACTACCACTGAGCTATCATCAATATGTATTGAAGAATCTCCTCATGAAAGTGTGCTAACTATTAAAAAAAATATATATTATTTTGAAGTGTTAGCCTATTATTCGTCAATAGATGATTATAGATATAAATTTTGACCAAGAATTAAAGGATATTATCACAAAAACACATTAAAGAAACTATAGGTATATATAAAAGCTAAAAATAGTAAGTAAATAAGGTATTATTGTGTCCTTTATAAATGTCTATCAAATCTAGAACAATATACTTACAATTACAAACCGTCGACTTTTCCCCGATAAGTTTTTAAGGTTAATAGTTAAAGTAAAACAATCGATTTATCTTTATATTTCGTTTGTTATAACAATATAATATTATGAATCTAGTCTTTACCATTTTAACGATTACTTTTGTAGGTTTTTGTATTTTGTAGGTCGTCGCAAGTTCTTATACTTTGGGTTTCTACTCGTACATATTTTAAGCAATCAGGTGATAAAGAGATTGTAGGAGTAATAACAAAGATAATTAAATGTAACTGATACTTGTCGATGCAAACTTGCCTACCCGATATTATATTTATACATAACTAACGAACCGTTCCGATATGACATGGTAAAAAATAAAACAAGTCCTGTGATACCAAAACTTTGTAGAATCTATTTTGAAGATTTTTCATTTAGAGAGAATTTACATTAGGGTGGCCCAAAAAAAACATTTTTGTTTTTCGAGTCTCTTACGAAAATATTTTAGTTTATCATGTTTTAATAATTCCCTCCAAAGCGCAGAAAAAAAAATTAGGGTTATTTTTTTTTTAAATTTTGGAATCGTTTAAAACTGATTAATTAATTAATTACATATTGTCAATTACATTTTAATAGTGAAAATCGGCTCGAAATTTTTATTTGCGTCTCTCTAGTCTTATTTCTATCCTTTAATATATCAACTATAAAAAATAAAAAATGTCGTTAATATTCATGTTCAGAAGTTGCTCGAAAAGTTCTAAGGCATTCTACTTGGCAATTTAAAAATAACCTTGAGTGGCATTTATATATTAAAATGTAGACTTTAATATTTCAGGCTCCTAATCATTTTAAAAGTAGAAAACACTGAAACAACGAGAAAAAAAAAATTATGGTTGTTTTTTTATTTCAAGCGACCTCTTATCTTTTTCTTTTTTTTATTTATTTGCGCTTTAGAGTGTGGTCTTAAAACATGATGAACAAACATATTTGTGTAAGAGACTCGAAAAAAAATCGTTTTGTTGTGTCACCCTAATATACTTACATGCATTGAATTTTATATATAAGTCAGTTAATTTTTGATTCGTTGAATATAAAACGATTTAAGTGTGGTTCTTGGTATATCACATTTGAGTATAAAGTTTGTTGATGTTAGGCAATATCATGTATCATTTTTACATTTTACACTTCTAGAACAAAACGTTAATCTCAGAGCAATGTGTAATACCATGGGGACACAACCCATGAAGCTTTGGAATTCTCTTTATTATTTCCAAGGGCAGAAATCGCTATACAAGATTCCAACAATTACATATTTTGCAACTACAGTCAAATACGTCATAAATAGTATCATTGTGAAGATTTTCATAACGATCAGAATAGTGAACCCACCATATGCTTGAAAATTTAACGCAAAAATTGTAGTAGTAATTAGAATGTTGGCTGACATTTACGTCGAAGTCGTCCAAACGGATAGAAATGGGATTGTTAATGTAACTTTAGGTTTTTAAACACGATATATTGGTTTGAGTTGTTAATATTTAAGAACGATAGACTAAACGTATCAATTAACTATTGACAGTATTAAAGTAGTTGCTACGGACTTGCTAGAATAATGAAACATTTTGTATCAAGCCAGAATGTCGTAACATGAATGCGCTTGCACATACTGCCCGCGCAGTTGACACAAAATCTGTGATTTGGTCGATCATCTGTGACAGAGTGAGTGTGTAAGTTCAAGGTAACGCGAACGTTGTGGAAATGTCAACAATTAATAAAGTAAATCGGCGCCGGCTCAACGTATTGCGACGACAATGTAGTGAAGTGTCGCTAATACCAAGTGTACGAAGACAACTAATTCAGCTTAAATATCAATGAGCTTCCCGATCAGCATATTTCAAGGTAGTTGTCATGTCTTTAATCATCCATATTTCTTTTTATAAATCTTTAGTGTATTAAGCACCAATTTCAATATCAACTATATTAAAATTTTTAATTCCAAGCTAAGGAAGATTGTAATAAGGTAACTAAAATAGTATAATGGGGTTTGTAATAGTTACATATAAAACACTCGAGATTCATATAGAAAATACAATTATGGTCATCGCAGAAAAGTCAGTTGAGGACCAGGATTGAAAACGTTAGCTAATGGTTCAGTAGTATAATCAGTAGCCAAGTCGTATTTCTACACTTACTAACATAAAATAAAAACAAAAATGTATAGGATGACGTATTTCGAGCGACTTTGATATTCTACATAGAATGTCTTCCTATGTTACTTTCGCAATTGTTGAAAGTCAACTTATAAGCCTTACTCCCTTTGCAACGACACTACTATTAGATGATTTTAAATGACATATTGACAACTTTTAATTCACTGGATTAACTGGGATCATATTTTCGAGATTAGTTTGTGGGATAAGTAAATGATATCTTGTTGGATGCGGGTTAACGGAACTGTTTCACTTTTCCTTTCCTTTCCTTTTCACTTTTCGTATAAATATTTTATAATTTATATGCATCGCCCATAATCAATATTGATGGGTTGTTTGTTGAGTATGAAAGTTGAAAAGCATAATATCGTAATAATTATTCGACTTTACTACAGATAAATATTTAATGGCTACAATTGTGAAATTTTAGGTTAATAATTCTAGTCAATAAATTAGAAGATTTACACGTATATTAAATAAAATAATAGATTTGCAAATTTATCTGGTTTCCTTTCACTGCCTTTATTTTTTAAATCATAGTTACATAGAATCTCTGAATTACTTAAAAATATAAAAAGGTTTTTAACATTTCCTCATGGCTACAATCTCACCTGATGTTAAGTGACAATGAGGCCCAAGATGGTCAACACGCTAAACCAATGGTAATTTTATATTGAATTTAACGTAGTAAAAGGTCAAAACCGTGAACCTCACGATTTCATAATCACGAAATTCATTTTCCTTTTCATAGCAGGTTTGTCAGATGCCGCAAAGATCAAATCGTAAAGCGATTGAGTTTCACGCTTCAGTAATCCAATTTATTGTGAAATTACTGGGAATGCTTATAATGGTTATATTTTTAATGTAATAATTTTTTTCCTTATTTTGCAGGTATGTATTTGCCGGATATATTTAATAGCGGGGTGGTAATATGGTAAGAAACGTATTTGTATAATTACAAACAACTGATGTGATTTACTTGGAACGAAAAAAAAACGAATTTTAAGATCACTGAATAAAAAATTTACTTAGAGATATTCGTTTGAATTTTTTATACGTTTGAATATTTAATGTATCATTTCTCAGTCCCGAGAATTCATCTCCACTTAAAAGATTTATATCGGGCGAAATCTCGAGTTTATGGTCGGTGTACTATTTAAATGCCCCGATATATTTTTAGGAATACGTTGCAATATTTACGTGAACGCAATACGGTTTTGCGAAATGAAATTCGAAGCTCATTCTCGATGAGACGGCGAGAGACTCTCGAATCTGCTAACTATTCCAGCTTTATTAATATTCTCTGGAATTACTTAAATTTAAATATTTAGTTTAATTTATGCATGTATATTAATCTCTTTCGGTGCAGTAGTATAGTATGGACATGTTTAATATGTTATTGATGAACTTGGTAATTATGTCTATTTCGTGAAACAACTGAATAATCAAAGTTAAGGTAAAAATACACATGGGCTATATATATATATACATACATATGCTGTTCTCTTATATACTTTACGAGAACAGCAGATTAAAGTGTGCGAGTTTTGTCAGTGGAGCACAATATTTACCATTTTTCGTTAAGTTGTATTTAAATCATGCATTTTATCCTCAAAGCCGTGATATTATTTACAAAAAGTTAATCCTAGTATATCAGCATGTTATAGTTATAAATATATTTAAACGAAAGGCTATAAGATAAGAGGATATACACATATGTAGTTTTCAAAATTGTTATCAAACAGATTTCCAAATTATCAGAGAGACGAACTTGTTAGCTATCTTAGCTATACTGTTCAGAGTGGGAAACTCCGAGCAGTTTCCGAGACTTGTGTAGATTTAAGGGGCGCCTTTCCGACGCGCGTCAACACTCACCTTCACTACTCGTGTTTCTCTCTCTGCCCAACCAAATTTGGTAGGAGTCTGCTCGCGCAGCTTTAGAGATACGTTCAAATATATAATTAACTGCACTTCTAGACAGGCCAAGATATTTTAATAGATTATAAAGAGGTTTTGCTGGTATACCTCACGCGCCTACTTCGACCTTGTATAAATTAACTACGTAGCCATTCCTGTTCAGGTCATTTAGTTAAATACTTCAGAATATTAGGTACAATAAATGTAATATGTGTATAAAATCACGTGTTTTATTATCGTTCTATCGGACTTCAATATAAAAAAAAATCATAGACTCTTCTTAAATCCTGAATATGACTTATTTAGTGGTTCTAATCTAGTAGGCTTTGTCTGAATACGATAAAATGTGGTCGTTGGTTCTTATTCCCGTTGGTGTCAAATAAATTACTACTATACTTTACTCTAGTTTGCTAGGTCTTAGAAGGAAACAACAATTACAACTTTTAATGTTTCTTGTATATTACACACTTATCGTAACAATTCCATGTGGTTTATTTTCAATAGTTTATAGGTTTAGCGCTATGGCTACAATCTCACATGATGTTAAGTGACTATGTAGCCTAAGCTGGTGAACACGATAAACCTGTGAAGAGACTGGCTCTCAAGAGCAACTGCCAGAACACGCCTATAGGAATTTGGAGGCAGATTTTCGATCTGAGGATTAGTAGCTAGCTAGACGGGCATTAGAAAAAGTGCACCACCAAGCTATGGTTTTATTACGTTTTTTTTCTTCTCTGAAAGTTCAACCTCATTTTGAACTCACATCCTTTGACACGGCGTTCGTAAATGCTACCACCGAGCTATCATAGCTTCTAAAGTTTAAGGAGACTGATACAATTCACTTAGGCTTTTATTAAATTTAAAATTAAACAAAATCAATCTTGACAAAATAAAAAAATACATTATTAATTAAGTATATTTTTGAAACGAATACAAGAAGAAGTCTCATATATTCAAATCTTAATTAATATTTATATTCATCATAACAACTCATTTGAGAAAATGAAAGACCAACTATTATTATATTCAAAGATAACTTTTTTGGAAAACAATATCATTTTGACAATTAAGACCAAAATTATGTTAATTATAAGGGACGCATAAAGATAAGGTTCATCTCACATGATACATGAGAGAAATATTAAATTCACCTGACCCGTTTCAGGGCCTTCACTCACTCGGTTTCATTTCAGCTGACTAATGTATTTAATGTTAATAAGTTTTACTAACTGAGCTAAGAAAATAATTTCAGTAATTCCTAATAATTTATAAATTTAAATAACAAAACGACATTTAGTAGTTAATTTTCCAATAAATAACTATTTATTTTTATTAAATATAACACATACAATTAAGACGAATAATAATTAATTTCTCGTTACTCATATAACGCTAGCAAAACTAAATGGTAATTGTTTGTATTGTTTTTGGGGACTTGACTAATTAATCCTTTAACCTTTTTGCCGTCGTAATCCGTTTGTCCGGCTCACAAAGGAATAGGTAATGATAATAATTTTAACAACTATTTAGTGATTTATAACATATTTGTGTATTTCTGTTTTAAAGTAAAATATTAATAGTTAAAATATTAATTTTCAATTAAACTTATATAATTGATTGATTGTAGCGATGACAGCTCAGTGGTAGCGTGTAGGAACGCCGCGTCATGGGTCGTGATTTCGAATCCAACAACCTACAATGAACTTGACTTTTCGGTGGTGGAAAACATCATTAGAAAATCATAGCACTGTGGTAGGGTTTTTTATAATGCCCAGCTGGATAGCTACCACCTTCGAGTTGAAAATCTACCGTCAATTATCATTAGGTGTGTTCCGGTAGTTGCACTTGAGAGCCCGTCTCTCCACAGGTTTAGCGTGTCGACCATATTGGGCCTCATCGTCACTTAACATCAAGCCATGTGTAAAGTTGTTAAAAACCTTTATATATTTTGTATTTTTTTGTGTATGAGAGATACTATGTAATTGGGATTTATAAAAATAAAGGCTATGAAAGGAAACCAGGCAAAACTAGAAAATCTATTATTTTATTTAATATAGGTGTTAATCTTCTAATTTACAGACTAAAAATACAAACCTAAAGTTACACTATTGTACCCACTACATATTTATCTGTAGTAAAGTTAAATGATTATTACATTATTATGTTTTTCAATATTCATACTCAACAAAGCCCCCATCAATATTGAGTATGGGCGGTACATATAAACTATATTATTATTATGTGAATAGTGAAAGCGAACACCATGTGTTAACAAACTGAAATATATAACTATGGTAGTTAAAATAAATTATTTCAACAGTTCCGTTAGCTCGCATCTAACCAGATATTATTTACTTATACCACAAACTAATCTCGAAAATATGATCCTTGTTAATCCAGTCAATTAAAAGTTGGCAAGTTATCATTTAAAATCATCTAATAGTAGTGTCTTCGCAGAGGCAGTAAGGCTTATAAGTTGACTTTCAACAATAAGAAAGTAGTATAGTATTTCATTCTATATACAATATCGAAGTCACTCGCAATGTGTTTATTTTTGTTTTTATATTATTATATATTTTTGTTATATATATACATAACAATATATATATATATATATATATATATATATATATATATATATATATATATATATATATATATTTGTTATATGTTTTTGTTTTTATTTCATGTTAGTAAGTGTCGAAATACGACTTGGCTAAGGACAATACTATTGAACCGTTAGCTAGCGTTTTCGATCCCCGTCCACAACTGACTTTTCTGTGATGACCATAATTGCATGTTGTTTATAAATCTCGAATGTTATATAAGTATAATACGTTAGTTGTTTAGTTACCCTATTACAAGCTTGGTTAGCTTGGAATCAAATAATTATATCGAAATTGGCGCTTAATACACTAAAGATGTGTAAAAACGAAATATGGATGATGAAAGAGTTGACAACTACCTTGAAATATGCTGATGTTAAGTGACGATCTGGCACAAGATGATGGACATGCTAATCCTAGTGAAGGAATTGGCTCTCAAGTGCAATTACCAGAACACACCTATATGTATTTGGCGGCAGATTTTCAACTTCAGAGTGGTAGCTAGCCAGTTGCATTTAAAAAACCCTTCCACCGTGCTATGGTTTCATCACGTTTTCCTTCAATGAAAGCTCAAGCTCATTGCAGGTGGATTCGAATTCACGTGCTAAATTGAAAATCTATCGCCAAATACTTATAGGTGAGTTCCGGCAGGTGCACTTGTGTGCTAGTCCCTCCACAGGCTTAGCTCGTTCAACAGCTTGGGCTAGATCGTCACTTAAAATCAGGTGAGATTGTTTTCATAATGCTAAAAACATATTAACTATAAAAAATAATCATTTCTTTTTGATATGTATTAAAGAGGTACTATGCAAAAATTAATTACAATCATTCCATCTCTGCAAGATTTTGACGTTTATATTATATAGCTTTGCCTGTGGCTTCGTTCGCTTGTATTACAATTGGTTTAGATAAAGTCTTCTAAGAAAACGTACTAAGACACTGAGAGTAATTTTTTGTCGTGTTCATTTAGCTTTTGTTAATATGTATTATAAGATAATATGTTCTATAAATTACTTTAAGTAGCACAATATTCAATAAAATCTTAACAGAAAAGGCGTTTATTTGTAAATATAGAATTATGTAAATTAGACTGTGGATTTCCAGTTATAAGAAAACTTATAAACGGATACACGGAGAGGCATTGTTTTTAATTAAATATGTAAGTATTTTAAAATTGTAAATAGAAGGTTTTTTTTAAAGTATATGATTATATAATAAGTTGCTAAATCAATTTAATACTACTCTAATACTATTAAATGAGCAATTATTCTATTTATATAAATTTAGGGTATTTTGGGAACTGCTCTAATGTTTGGGCTGAAATTTTATATTATGATTCTTGCTTTTTGATAGTTGCATTTTTCGTAAAAACGCAGTTTTTTAAGCTTATGATTAATTACACACGAGAGTTCATATATATGTAAAATCGTAAACTGTGGATGTTCAAACAATACATGTATCTAAATATCTTTTTAAAATACTTAAAAACAATTTATAAAAAAATACTGAACTTCGATCGGTCAACCAGGTTCTGCTATTTAATACAGTTTACATTATTATTTATCAAATATCATCATTAAATAAATAATTTATTCTCAGGGCTATCATATAATCTATAAAACTATAAACGTAAAACTTTCTTAGTTAGAGTGATGTACATTAATTAATCAATTACTTTGTTTTTTTGTTTATTTTCACGCGAGCGTATTTATTTGCTTTAAAATAAACAGGTTATCCTTATATCCAAGGAAATATTATAAAAATCAACATGCAATATGAAATTTAAGAATTTGTAATAATATAATATGCCTAATGTAATATGCTTTTTTAACTTAATTTTACAAGACTTAACAACAACAATTTGTGGTTGAATAATTACAGTATGTTAATATCATACTTTAAAGCTTTAGCATTGTGCTGCGAGAAGCTATGTTACGAGGGTGTTGTACTGGTATGTTACGTTTCAGAGTAACGTCACTCGGTAAGGCACCCGCACAAAAATCTGCGGCGCGGCGCTTAGACCGTTATCGATTTTCCGCAGTCTGTACGGGTGCACGGTGCGGGGTCGGGGAGACTTCTCAGCTGGGCACCCCCGTTTCTCCCCCGCCCCTGTAAACATAAACACGGTCCTTTTGCACAGTCCTGTGTCTCCTTAGGCTCGACATTCGCCAAGGTGAAATAATGACACTGAATATTTATGAAGCGCCCGTATCGGGATTAAGATTCAAGTTTTTTTGGGCCATCAGTTCGATAGCCGTTTGTTATGGAATGTGATGACGGTAACGTAACGAGCCCTAAACTTTATTATGTGCCAGGGACTAAAATGTTATCGTGATATATATGCTAGTATAATAAAGATTGAGAGTTTTTTGTTTGTATAAACGTATTAATCTCGATAACTATTAATACCAAAGGGGAAAAATTCATAATTGTATATGTCACCCAGATTTTATAGGTCCTTTTTTCCTTTAAAAAAAAGGGATGTTTTCAAGGTATAGAAATATAAAATTTTAAAGTAGTTGTAGTAACTTCTTGTAGAACATAACCTAATTAAAATATTTAAAAAGTATATAATTATAAATATATAAAAGCTTATATATAAATTACTTTGTTTAAAAGTATCAAATCTGAATCGACTAAGTTGTTTAAACTTTAAAGGGATTTATGTTATTAACATAGGTGTGTAAAAATGAACAAGTATTTTAGTGAGAAACGCAAAATAAAATACGAGTATAATGATCCAAAATTTTTCGAAAATTTTTTCCAAGTAGAAAATAGATACTTAATACTTAAATTACTTAATAACTTTTGATATCCTAAGTTTCATTTTTTTTTTGTGCTTAGTTCTGTTCTTAATTGTTCTAGTTATGTTCTTGTTTGATGTCTACGTTATGAAAAGAATATGCATTTCAAATTTAATGTCAATAGATTAGACAGTTTTAAAAATATCGTAATAAGTCAGTCGGTGTTAAATTATTT
The DNA here is from genome assembly GCA_039707435.1 of Actias luna. Lineage (NCBI taxonomy): Eukaryota > Metazoa > Arthropoda > Insecta > Lepidoptera > Saturniidae > Actias > Actias luna. Next base: position 6,459,732 of record JAZHAC010000003.1, read on the forward strand.
TCTTTATAGAAAATTATTTATTTATCTCTATGGTCTAATTATTTTCATCATTTCGGATTTCGGAGCAGTTTGTATGCCTTTTTGAAGCTGGATTTACACTACTTTACACTCAAATACGATAAATCTATCGCGCAACTTCATTACATGGAACGTAAGATGCTTGATGTTTTTTGGAAGGAATAACAGCTAGAGTATAGGGGATGTGATTTAGAAAGATGCAATTATCGCGTGTTCTTCACCACATATTTCTTTACTTACTAAGCACATGTTGTCATAAAATACCAAAATGTACGACTTCTTAAACAATAATTATTGTTTATTGTATAATCAATAATATGAATTTATTTATTATATTTGTTATACCACTAATTTTCTAAATGTTACATCAAAATTTACGGTAAAATGAATTAGGCTACGAGAGAATTACATTAGGGTTGTAAATTGAACGCGTTGTTTCGATAATACCGTGCTTCGTCTATTGTTGGCGACTTACGACTAGATAGTAAATGTGGTGATGGCTCAGACCAATGAAGGCTAACATCAGAACTATTGCCAACAGTTATGAAATTGCGCGTAATTCTGATACGCTAATTCCGATACTATTCATATTTAGATGTGTAAATAATATATTTATGACAAACTATATACGAATATAACATTACAAGCTTTTGCCAACGAGTTCGTCCGCGTTGAATAGTTACTTTGGGCAGCATTTTAATTTTTTTTAGGAAACTTACGTTGAAAATAATACAGGAATTCTCATCTACTAATTCTTTCCCAAGTAGGTTGAAATTTTAAAAACTCTGGAACAATTATTTATTTATTTCTTTTCAGCTGCCTAAATATAGAGTTTTATAGTATCATCTTCGTCAGCAACGAACTTCCATACAATCTATCATACTCTATTAACCCCTTTGCAACTTGCATTAAAAAGTAGCCTATATCTTTCGCCAAGGTCTAGTCTATCTGTGTACCAAATTTCATCAAAATCGGTTAAGTGGATTAGGCGTAAAAGCGAAACAGACAGAGTTACCTTCGCATTTATAATATTATTAGTAGGGATTAGTAGTCTTTATTCTATAGAATAAAAACTTCGCTTTGTAAGCGGGAATAGTGAACTATGGCACAGCATAATATATAAAACTATACAGAGTATAGTGATTAAGACGTTTAAATATATAAATAACATAACAATAACATAATAATATGTCATGGTTATACTGAGTAAATCGCTAAAATGTATAGAGAATATTACAAATTAATATATAGAGAACATTGACATACAACACCTTTCATATAACCGACACACGTCGGCTGACTGCCAACATTGGCTCAAGCATTGGCGGGCCAACGCTATTAAGTTGATGTACATAGTGGGTAACTAGTGTTGGGGTGACGGATAACAAATTTCGGAATATAAACATGTACGGTTAAATAAACTGCAAAAAGCGTGTCGCTATGTTTACTTTGTAGTTCTACCTGTATTATTGAATCTTTCTTCTTTGTCTGGATTTAATTCAAAAACAATTTGAAACAGGAAGCTTACGTGATTACACTCAATTGATAAGTAGAGACCTTAGCTATATATTCTATATGTAAATTGTATATGTAATTTTAAAATTTATACATATAGAAACAAAGATTTTATTTCAAATAATTTCCATAAAATTGTGTTTATGAGAAGTTTATGTCGTTCGACGATTGGTTGACTATTTATTAAAAGTGTCAAAAATAATTTTAGAATTCGCTGGCAGAGATAGCAAATAAATGTTTAAGTTTAAAATTCCTGGACATCTATTCGACTTTTATGTAAATTACAGAAGGTGTAATAAAATTCATTATTTTATAGATTGTTCCTGGTGGTTAGAGAGTCGAAATTAAAACTCGATCTGTATAGTAAATTGTTATCAGCAAACCTGTCATGGTTGATTCATTTCAAAGGTCCATTTTGTATGGCCAACATGATTCGTAGCGCCGCGCCGTCTGGGCTAGTGACGTTTTCTTTCTGAAAGATTGCTCTTTAATAGGCAGACATTGAATATTGAGTTAAGCCTCTAAAAATATTTTAAAAGTTTAGATTTAATTAAGCCGAGTTTTAATATTACGCTAGGCAGCATTGCAGCGTTAATCTTTATATATATAAAATTCGTGTCACGGTGATTGTCCGCGATTAATTCTTACACTACTGAACAGATTTTAATAAAATTTTATCACACTGTGTGCAGTTTGATCCAACTTGAGAGATAGGATACTTTTTATCTCGATAAGGGATCATAACGCAATAGATGGCGCTGTAGTCGATGTGATTGACTACTCGAAAAGTCAGAACTAGGTCTGCCAGGTCAGCTAGTAATTTTATAAAAAATGTTATTTGTAAAAGAACAAATTAATTCTGATATTACATATATATATATAAGTTACTCATACAAAATAATTTTTGTTACATATATAAAACCTATGATGTAATAAATAGTTAAAACTTACTAATGTTTTTTGTGCGTGGAACTTGGTAGGCTACTTCGTAAGGGAGAATATTGGCTTCTTTCTTCAATTGATACTTTTCAAGATTTGACTAATACTTATGCGTATATTTTTAAACTTATAAATTAAAATAAGTAATTATACTCAATACGTAGAAGTAAATATGTATACAAGAAAGTAACCGGTCAAAACATGTTATATTAGGTCATTAACATTTCTACAATTAACATACACTTGCAACAGCACGCACGCCTCTTATACTTCGTTCCGCGACCTTTAAATTAACTACCCTCAACTGTCATTATTAAGTATTCGCTGTTTCTCAAACTTTTATTACTACCATGTTTCGATGTAATCGCTGTGATTCTGAGTTTAGAGATGCAGTGCAGTGTACCGTCTGCCTGGGTCGCTTCGACTTTCCATGTGCTGGAATTACTGAGGCTGGATACCGCAAACTCGGGGACAGAAAGAATTCATGGAAGTGTACAACTTGTAAAACTTCAGGAGCAATAAGCCCACTTCCTGTACCAACCGGAAAAGCAGGTTCTTCTAAACCAGCAATAGAATGAGAGAGCATCGCGCTAGATCTAAAACGTCTATCTACCCAAATATCTTCACTTCCAGATGGAATGATGAGCATGAAGGCCATTCAGTCAGATATTGCGGATCTCAAAACGTTGAAAGACGATATCGCGGACCTCAAATTAATGAAACTTGATATGTCGGACATAAAAACTTCTGTTGAGCTTGTGCACAGTACAATTGAAGCTCTCACAGAAAAGGTCTCTATCATGGACACTCAAGTTCAGACCCTTCTTAAAGCCAAAGAAGATTTGAATCGCCTCCAAAGCCAAGTGGATCAACTTCGATCAGCAACACATGCACAGGATCAGTGGTCACGTTTAAACAATGTTGAGATCAAGGGAGTTCCGATATCAAAAACAGAGAACTTGATCTCCCTCGTACAGAAGATAGGCGATATTATCAAGTGTCCGATTTCAAAGGAACAGTTCAACTACGTCGCAAGAGTGCAAAAACATGTGTTCTGTTCCCTAAGGATCTTAACCTGCAAGGCAATCGTCGAATTTTCGTTAACGACCACTTAACACCAGAAAATAAGCTTCTACTTAACAAAGCTAAGGCTATTGGTAAGGAACGAAATTTTGCATATACATGGGTAAAAAGTAGTAAAATTTTTATGACGAAAACCCCTACTTCTCCCGTAATTGGTATCAAATCAGAACTCGACTTAAAGAAACTCGAAAACTAAAAATTCATAATGTGTCAATCTTTGTAAAGTTTGTTGTTTTAAATATTTATTTATTTTTTTACATCTGCATGCTTAGTTTGAGAAGCGCTTACCTGCTCATTAGTTCACATTGTTGTTTTTACATTTGCACCATTCACGATTGTCTTTTGTTCACTTATCGCTCCGAGGCGCCTGCGGCCGGTCGATTATTCGTTAATGTTAGAATACCTTATTTTAATTTTATGCGATGATTTATATTTTCTTTCATATTATGTTATAATTATAGTTATTGCCAATTCATAAGATTGTTACCAGCGAATTTAACTACAATTGGTAAGCAAAAGGTTATTACTTAGATACAAAAATGTCAACGTTTACCATTTTGTACCAAAATGTTCGTGGCTTACGTACTAAAACTTCAGAATTTTACAAAAAAGTCTGCCTTAACGACTTCAATGTTATCTGTTTGACTGAGACATGGCTTATCGAAGGTATTAGTAATAGCGAATTATTCGATGACAGATATATTGTGTGGAGACGTGACAGAGATTATCTAGCGACCGCGCAATCCTTAGGAGGAGGTGTACTAATCGCTGTTAAGCGGGATCTTATTGCTGAAGAACACAGCGATTGGTGCTCCACCGCTGAAGACATATGGGTAACACTTACACTCCAGTATAATAAACCGAAAGTAATACATAAAATACATATTTGTGTCGTCTATTTGTGTATTCAAAACTTAGGTAATTCATTGGCTATACAAACTATTAACTTTGCCAATAATCTATCTGACATTGTTTTGAATCATCCTTTAGACAAATCTGTGATATTAGGCGACTTTAACATGCCTAATTTAATATGGAAACCATCTGAAGACAGGGCCACATATCAAGCCCACAATATCCGAAATGACTATCAGTCGGAAGTCATTGATAATTACAGTCTTTGTAACTTGTACCAATACAATTCAATCTTAAATATAAATAATAGGATCTTAGATTTGGTTTTATCTAATGACTATGTGACCGTGACGCAAGCTAGTAGTCCTCTAGTCTCAGAAGATCCACATCATAAATCACTTAGCATTACCGTTGATTTTGTTAAACTACATACCTTAGAATGCAAACCTTATGTAATAAAGTACGTTTATCACAATGGTGACTACGAAGCTATCTCGTCTGAATTGAATTCCATAAATTGGCGACAGTATATATCCAATATTCCTTTAGATCAAGCCTTTTCCTTAGTTTATGATACTTTAAATGAATTACGTAACAAATTTGTTCCTTCTAAAACTATCGCCTCAAAACGTAAATACCCTCCGTGGTACAAATCTCCACTAATCAAACTATTAAGGGAGAAAAACAAACATCGAAGTAAACACAAGAGATATGGCAATAGACATGATTTAATTTCTTTCAATATCTTAAGAGACCGAGCCAGGATTATGGAGGATGAGATGTTCCAAGACTATATAAAATACATTGAAAACATGATTACTAAAAATCCCAGAACTTTTTGGTCGTACATAAAAACTAAAAAGCAATCTAACGCATACCCCTCAGTGATTAAATTTGGGCAGTGTGCGTCAGATCAAGGCGAACAAATATGTAATATGTTCAGCGACTACTTTCACTCAACTTTTTTAGAGACCTCCACTTCAACTATTCCGTGTATTGATGATTCCAATCTCTCCAATCTATTTGAAACTTCTGCAGATATAAGTGATGTTGATGTTTCAGAATCGGAAGTGCTAAAACTATTCAAGTCTTTGGACTTAAACAAGTCTGCCGGTCCAGATAACATACCACCGGTACTTATTAAAAACTGTGCAGAAAGTTTAGCTGTGCCACTCACAATTCTCTACAAGCGTTCCTTACATGAAGACTTGATACCTGGGATCTGGAAGTCTGCCCTTATAACTCCTATACACAAAAAGGGTCCTAAGGACGAAGTAGTTAATTATAGACCGATTTCTAAGTTATGTATTTTCGCCAAAGTGCTAGAAAGGATTATCTACAACCAATTATATGCTTCTTTAAGACATTCCCTTTGCGAGAATCAGCATGGTTTCCTTAAAGGTAGGTCAACTACATCGAACCTTTTATTATGTAATGAGTTTCTGTCAAAACATATATCTGAACCGTCTCAAGTAGACGTTATTTATACTGACTATAGTAAATGCTTCGACAGAATTCCACATGTTCGATTGTTACAAAAACTGCAGCAAACAGGCATACGATATAACCTATTCAGATGGTTCTCGTCATATGTTAAAAATAGATGTCAAACAGTAGTTCTTAACGGATATACATCTGTACCAATGTGTATACCTTCTGGAGTCCCTCAAGGATCGCTTTTAGGGCCTCTCCTTTTTACAATATTTATTTCTGATATATTCTCTTGCTTCCGTTTTTTAAAAATTCTTCTTTACGCAGACGACTTAAAAATTCTATGCCCAATTAAATCAATCGCAGAAGCATCATTACTTCAAGAGGATTTAGATAGATTTCAAAACTACTGTTACCTCAATGAATTAGATCTCAATATATCGAAATGTTATGTATGCTCTTTTACGCGTAAATCCCAAACTATTCTCTTTAATTATAATTTAAAAGGTAAGTCTGTTTTAAGAGTTTCCACTATAACAGACCTTGGAGTCGTTTTTGATTCCAAATTACTTTTCAAAGATCACGTCAATAACATTGTCAACAAAGCCTCCAAAGCTCTAGGATTCGTGTTAAGAATGTCATCGGAGTTTTGCTCAATAAAAACAATCAAAATATTGTACTGTGCATATGTACGTAGTCACCTTGAAGACGCTAGTCAAGTATGGAATCCCTGTTATGATATACACAGGACACGCATCGAAGGTATTCAAAAACGCTTTTTGCGGTACTTACAATACCGTACAAATACCTTCTTACACAGCTATACTTCTCGATGTAAGAAATTTCATCTACTTTCACTCAACGAGAGAAGGCAAATAGCAGATCTGACGTATCTGTTAAACATCGCAAACGGTACAGGCGACTGTCCAGAACTACTTGGTTACCTCGGATTGCGAACCCCTTGTTTAGCATTAAGACAATCTGACATATTACATATTCCAATATCACGGTGTAATTATAGGCAAAACAGCTTCATTATTCGAGCGTGCAAGTGTTTCAACATAATTTCTAGGACCGTGGATATCGACATCTTCAATACCACGGTTCGTCAACTTACTAAACTACTCACTAATCGATACTTTTCTTCCTTTTAATATTAATTTAAAACTGTGTGCTGCCTATGCATTATTGAATATGTATTAATCTTTATTAATATTTGTGAAAACTTTTAAATAGGCTTTTGTATTTATTTTTTTCTTTTATTTAAGTTCTTAATGTTAGCTGTTAGTTTTCCTTGTAATAAATAAATAAATAAATCATTATAATAGTTTATGTTATGTACGGTAGAAATACTAGGTTTTTCGTATGAGTAGTTGTTTTATACGATAAGCTTTGGTAGCTGATTTTGAATTGAATAATGGTAGGTATTTAGGCGAGCTCTACTGCTTACCCCATTATTCACAGTGTATTCAGAGCAAAAACATTAAAGAATTTCCTCAAATATATTTCTATATGTCGTTCATCAAAAATGTACGAACTGACAACGGGAAATGAAATACCTATTACATTGAAACCAACGAATATCATGATTGGATCGCATTTTCGATGAGAAATATAGATATAAAAAGATAAATTTAATTGATTGAACGGGGCGAATAAAAATCAATGCTCCCTGGGTATGAAAGTAGTTAACCTACATTGCCTATTCCCGATGAGTCTTCCCGATATATTTTTTTTTCTAAAAATAAAGTTTAAAGAGGTTAATGTTGGTCACAGAAAAATAATTTATTAACCCAGTTCCGTTGTAGGAGCCACCGTTTCACTTAACTAAATATATGTTTTAGATTTTTCACGAGTTATGTAAATGGATGGTGGTAATTTATCTTTAACAAATTTTCAATTATTTCAATTATATTTATAAATTATTTATTATAATTATGCTTATATCTGGCTGCAAGAACCGAACTGTTATTGAATGTATTGTACGAACAATCTTATGAACTTTTGGAACAAACTTCCCTCACAACTAATAGTTATAATGACCAAGTAGCGTTAATACTTTGGAGTGATTCCCGATCGATGCTTCTCTAGCGTAATAACGTATTAACTTTTTGTGTGTTATATACTATTGAATGAGTTTTTTTTATGAGTTCGCAATATAGTGATTTTACCTTAATTACTAGAATTCAATGTTCATAAATGTCTTGCTAGGTAGTAGCTTACTACTAAAGTAAAGAGAACAAGTTGAACTTGTACTTGTGAAGCCATGTTAACATGTGATTGTAATAAAGTTTTTATTGGTTTGAATAATTATGATCCTTTAGCATATCTTTACAAAATGGTACTATAAATGTATAACTATATTACTGTAATATGTTTTTATTATATTCATTTTATTACTATGGTTTATTTTTCTAGTATTCATTTGTGATAGTTACAGGTTTTAATTACGGTTCCTAACTAATCAGTTTAATAATACAAAATATTCTTCCATCATGCTCAAGTTTCAGCATGGTGTTTTCCTTCACTAAAAGCTCAGATTTATCGCGCTGTTCGTAAGTTTTTACCTTTTTTTTATAGAATAGGGTGCAAACGAGCAAGCGTGTCACCTGATGGTAAGTGTTCACCGCCACCCATGGACGCTCACAACACAAGATGAATCGCAGGTGCGTTACCGGCTTTTATAGGAGGGACTGGCTCTCAAGTGCCACTGCCGGAACACATCTAATGGTATTTGGCGACAGATTTTCATCTTTAGGGTGGTAGCTAGCCAGTCGGGCATTAGATAAATTTCTACCACCATGCTATGGTTTCCTCACGATGTTTTCCTTCACCGAAAGCTCAAGCTCATTATTGTAGGTAAATAGATTTGAACTCATGTCCTATAACGCGGCGTTCCTACACGCTACCACTGAGCTATCATCGCTTATTAATTATAAACCAGTATTACTTCAAGATAGACAAACTACAAGCAGCAAATAAGTACTAGATATTATGTATATCTTTCATGCAAAATTTAGCTAAAAAAGTTAATGTGATCCCTTCTATTATTACCATATTCATCTAGAGATATGTAAACTCACTTAAGTATGATCATTAATCAACTGTATAAAAATAAGATTCTCTTACACAGGACGTGAGTTTGCAAAATTCGATACCAATTTTCGCAGAAAAAGTTTTCTTAGAATATCTTTTCTAAGTTGTAAACAGTGAGGGCGGCACGTGTGGAGGACTTTAACACGTGCTTGGCCGAGTGTCCGAGAGGCACGTTTTTATTTTGTTGAGAAATTTCACCAGACTAGTAACTTATTTAAATTAGCTTTTAGATAATGGCAATTGGTAACCGTTTATAATTTATGTGTTAGATAAAAATATGAAAGTGGAAAGCTTGAACAGAGTTTAGGTTTATGCAGTTATTGGAAAGACAGCGATAGGAGGTATCGAATCTGCCAAGGAAAATCCTATCACAATGTTAGGTTTTACTAAGATATTTGCTCTCAATTATTGTAGGTTTAACTTTGGAATAGTTGTATTTATGGAATATGAATCAATTAATTTACGGGAATCCAGTGTATATAAACTTCTGTGGTATTCTATAGGGACTTTGTTACTACTACTATGCAAAGCAGAATTATGTCTATTGTTGAAAGTTGCGGACTAAAAGGTATAAAATGTTTGAATATTGTAAGTACTATAATTAAATTTTCGTTATATTCTAAAACAAGTTGTTATATGTATAGTTGTTATATTGCAATTTTTTTATATATTTTTATTTTCATTATTTGGTATAGATATTGTATGGTATTAGGGATTTTTCTAATACCCGTCTAGTTAGCTACCATCCTCTAATTTAAAATCTTTTTTTTTATGGAATTGGGGGCAAACGAGCCAGCTTGTTACCTAATAGTAAGTCCAGTCTACCCAAAACACCAGGGGAATCGCAGGAGCATTGTCGGCCATTATTGGAGGGGCTGGCTCTCAAGTGCAACTGCCGGAACACGCCTATTTGTATTTGGTGGCAGATTTTCGACTTGAGGGTGGTAATTATCCAGGCGGGCATTAGAGAAAGACTGAAAGACCAAGCTCATTGTAGGTGTTTGGATTCGAACTCACGTCCTATGACATGGCGTTCCTACACACTACCACTGAGCTATCATCGCTTTAAATCTGCTTCTAAATACCTATAGGTGTGTTTCGGCAATTGCACTTGAGTCTTAGCGTGTCCACGATCTCGGGCAACGTTCTAACTTATTATTAGGCGACATTGTAGCCGTAATGATAAACCAATAATTAATTAGAAAAAAAAATGATAGATAAGGTTGATAAATTTAAAGTCGTGTGAATCTATCATCTTTTTTATGAGAACACATGTACATACAAACTTTATCCAAGATATTTTTCAATAAAAATAAATAAATTGTACATTTGTAAAATTTGTAAAGATATATGTATGACTTTGATTTCTTAGGTTTACGCGAATATTATTCATTGAAATAAAACTAATTTAAACGGATTTTATCGCGGTTATTTATTAAATTTTGATCCCGACGTTTCGAAAGCTTTTCCACGAAGGCTGAAAAGCTTTCGAAACGTCGGGATCAAAATTTAATAAATAACCGCGATAAAATCCGTTTAAATTAGTTTTATTTCTATGTATGACTTTATTTACATTTATGAGTATCAGTCCAGAATCCACTGTCCATTTTGCTATTGATTACAATTATGCTTATTTTCAGTAAATAGCTTCATTTTGATGAGACGCCAAACTTTTTCTCATCCAAAATTTTTCGATTGTGGTAGCTAACAGGGGTAGCAACAGTAAAACATGTGGATTTGACGATTCTCAAAAATGTTTGACTATTTTTTTTTGTTACATCTCAAGATAATAATTATTCGAAAAATTTGTAAGATAATGTTGCTGTTAAATTATGTAAATATGAACTAAGCAACAAAAACCAAATCAGCTGGTAAGTGAAGTTTTTTATGACCTCGTCATCGATACATGTTAAAAGAAGGAGACTTTTTGATCAAACTATACATTTTGTAGAACAAATATTTTGTCGAATAATTCAGATAATTATCTTGGGATTGCATAAAAAAACCCAGTTAGTAATACATTGTTGAGAATCATCAAATTGACATGCTATATTCCTGCTACCCCTTTTAGCTCCCACAACCGAACATGTTTCTAAGATAAAAAGTTGGTCGTCTCATTAAAATGTAGCTTATTGCGGAAAATTAGCTTGATAGTAATTAATGGAAAAAATTCAATAGTATCCTGAATTATTGAATTATCCTGGGCTATTTATAGAGAAAACTGGTAAACAGCTTAGAACGGCATAATTCTATTAATTTTTTTGTAAGAACATAAGTACATACAGGTTTTATTTACAATATTCATTCATTCAAAATAGGAGATTGATAAAAAATTTCGCTTGGGTAATTGGCTTCTACTAAGATGACGTTACTAAATTTATACTCGTGATAAATCTTTTTGCAGACACGAATTCTATTTATAGAACTTATGAATCACAGTAGGAATATAAATGATGAGGGCGTAGTTGTAATTTGTAATATAAGGTAAAGTTCATTTTTTTTATTGTCTCTGTAAATCCGTGTAATAATATAAGAATAGTTTGATCAATTAGTTTCTTTTTTGATGTGAAACATTTGATGCGGCTGGTCAGACCGTTAGTAGTGGCCACGCTATGTGATATTATATGAAAAGAAGAGATTAATGAGAAGACTCAAGTTGTTTCCATTTTTTTTGTATATTAAGTGAATATAATGGCAGTAATTGCAGTGGTTTTAAGTTTCTATTGATATATGAATAAATTTTAAGAGAAAATATTTATCTCTTAAGAATCAATTTAATTGAGCGAGGTCCCTTTTGTTCAAAATAAATCTAATAAACTAACTAATTTTTTTTGTAAATTTAACAAACATTTTACCTTTAAAGAAACCTAGATTTTTTTTACCGAATGTACGATTTCGTTTGAAATAATTATGATATGACATAATTGATCTATTCGAAGAAGTTTTGGTCGTGCTCATAATAATTAGGCTCTGTATAAAGTAATATTGTGTTATTTTGCGTAATATAGTATAGTTACGGTTCCTAAGTGAACTGAATTATAAATAATAGTTTAGGGGCTGATTTGTTAGTTGCCACAAAAACACCCTGGGCGGTTTAAACGAGAGAGTAAACTAAAAATTATTTATTATTATATTTTCGTGGAACCTTATTTTTTCTAAAATAAAAGTTGCCTAAGTTATTCCTTATATCATCAGCTATCTGCCAATGAAAGTCACGTCAAAATCGGTCCAGCCGTTTCATAGATTAGCCGGAAGAAACAGACAAACATTTTTTTTAATAATTGAGCTTTTTATTTAAATGCCATTTATATTTTCAAATGCATTTCTGTAAAAGATTATTATTTTGACATTACATACAGACACTTCAATTTTATTTATTTGTATAGATAGGAACTGAAACCGTGATCATTGTTCTCTACAACACATGGTACAAGAAACTTTTTGTGCTTGTTCAATTTTAGATGAAATAGCTTTATCTAACACACTCGCTTACGGTAAGTTCTGTGATAATATTAAACAAAGAATGATCTATCGTGAGTCTTTATAAATATGTTTATAGTATAAAGTAGTAAACAAGAATGGAGTTCGGCAAACACTAAATGATGACATGCCTGATTTTATTTATTTTTTTGTAAACATAATAAGATAGGTTATATAATTCGTTCATAACTAAATTTCGGTTTCGAAGCACGTTGTTCTATTATCAAAGTTTCCTAATTCCTTTAACGAATTACTTAAAAAAAAAGTATAGTAAAAGAATGTTTTTTATTGGCTAGAAACAGAATAAAGCTTCGCCACCCATTTTTTTTAATGGAATACGTAGCAAACGAGCAATCTTGTCACCTGAAGGTAAGTGATCACCGCCGCCCATGGACACCCACAGAACCAGAGAAATCACAGGTGCGTTGCCGGCCTTAAAGGAGGTATAGTTCTCAAAAAATTATTGCAGCGTAATGTTTTATTTTTAAGTTAAATTTTGAGTTAATTTATTCATTATTTAAATATGTGATTTATCCATACAGCAGGATTCGCCATAATAACTTGTCTGTATATATTTATGTCTGTAGCATATATGGTCTAACATTATTCTTGGAAACATAGACACAATTCTAAATGTTTCAAATTATCATTTTAATATAATATGTCGTTTTGGATCATACATCAAAGAAGTTTGTGTTAGGTCTTCTTAACACATAATTATATTTGTACCTATGTTTCGAAGATCGTATGCGATGAAAAGAACCTATCTTATTATTTATGGGTAAAATATTTTTAAGATACCTGGAGTTAGGGTAAATATTTTTCAATGACGTATATATTAATATCTTACGAAAAATTTACTTTGATAAAGGTCACGAATAAATACCACTTTTTTTTTTACGTGGCGAAACTCATTTACGCATCCTCTCCCAGCCCGGGGGGGACTGAGAGGGTATGTGTGACTCACCCGGCGCTAACCGTCGAGAATACTTACTAAAACTCCATAGCCGTCTGTTACCTTCCCGGGGCAACATAGGTTCATGCATGCAATCAACACGTCTCCCCAGCGACCGGCCCAGCCTGATGGAAAGCCGGGCCCCATCCGGGTAGCCTAGTGTGCCCTTGCAGTCGTCCGGACTAGTGCAATGGGAGGCGAGACCCCCGAGCCACCCCCCCTCAGTCCGGCTTAAGGTAGGCACGGGCGTACCGTCCCTTTCGACTGCCAATTCGTCTATGGCGGAGAGGGTTTCCATGTGGATCAGCTTCACGGGCCCTCTTCGCGGCCTCCTTCTGTAACATAACATGTTCACAGAAGGAAGCCACCTCATTCCAAATACTCTCGCTGCCGAGCATGGCTCTCACTACACCCGGCAATGAGAGGTCTGTCCCCACCACCGCCTCTAGGGAGCGGCGTGGCCCGCACCACGCATCACATTCAGACAAAGTGTGCTGCGCAGTATCTTCCGCCGCACCGCACTCATGGCAGACGGCAGTCGGCTCCTTGCACACGATCTTGTGCAGATACCACGCGAAGCATCCATGCCCGGACAGTACGTCGTACACAGTGTAGTACTGCACAAGATGAAACGTCAGGGAGCCGTGCGCCATACAACACCATTCTCGGAGGACCGGGCGAATAGCGTCTATAGTGTATTATCTATAGCGCTCGTCCGCCAGGTTCTCCGCCTAGCACCGCACCAGATCGATGCAGGCTTTCGTCCTCCTAATAACTAACTTTGTGGAAGCTGGAGGATCCCCTCTTGCCTTTCTTACCGCCGTGTCTATGTACACAGCGGCAATAAGTAAAGCCTCCAGCTCCCACGGTGTGGATCCAGCCAACACCATGGTCGCCGCTGAAGGCACCGTGCGGTATCCTCGGATCATCCTCAACGCCACCGTGCGCTGGGCAGCAAGCAACATACGCATGTTTTGGCGTTGAGAGCGTCCACCCAGCACCGTGCCCCGTAAGCGGCCATGCTGCGGATGACTCCCGCGTACAATTGGCAGCACTCCGTGCCAGGTCCTCCCCTCTTCGGAAGGAGCCGAGCGAGCGCCGCTACTGCCCCGACGATACGCGGCGCGTCCGACCAGGGTAAAGCCCAGATAATCCATCTGGGCCTCAACTCGGACCCTTACTCGGTCTATGTAAACGCTAGCTCCCGGTGGTGGCCCCCAACGAGGTCCATGCAACAGCTGGGCCTCCGTCTTCTCCAGGGCCACCTGGAGGCCTATCCGCCTAATGCGCCTGACCACTGAGGTGACACCCTCAGTACCCAGACGTTCCACCTCACACCACTCCCAACCCTGGGCTACGACTAAGGAGTCATCCGCATAGCAAATTAAGCGAACTCCAGAGGGGAGTAGGCTGCGGAGCGCCCACCCAGTCTTAGCCCATATTCCTCAGGAGCGGACCGAGGACCGACCCCTTTGGAACCCCACAATCTGTCGGGCGCTTGACAATGACACCTCGACTGTCCACGTAGACAACCCTCCGGTCCCGGAGATAGTCTTCTAATAGCCGCAGCAGATACGGGGGCACCCGGAAATACCGAAGCGCCACCCTTATGACACTGTGCGGCAGACTGTTGAAGACGTTGACGATGTCAAAGGACTCCGCCAACAACTTATCTCCCCGAGAGGTCGCACCTACATTTATAGTTTAAAGCAAATTATATTTTTTTATATTTTCTACTACTTTTAGTTTCGTGTAGCATTGGGTTAATAATTAAACTAGTATATCTTTTTACATTTTATTGTAAATCTTTGTTATGAAACGTACCGAGCATGTTACTTGATAGTAGTATAAACAGTATTTAATATCCTTTAATACACTAAATGTGAAAATACTTTTGAAGATGTGAAACCTTCATAAGCATACTTACTGCACACTTAACTCGAAGTTTTGTTAAACGATATGGAACAAAGTTTATATTTACCTTCAAGTTATAAAATATCCTGATAAATTTATACTGTTTTTACCTTTAAGATTATCTAATGACCACTCCATCATGTATCCGTATTTTCCGGGAAGCGCATTTAGAGCCCGTTCCCCTTTCAAGCCTGAGCTAGTTATTGCTTGGTATATTGCTTGTTGATATTAAACTGTTGTGATAATTCACAGGAAGAGTTAGCATTGTAGTTCATAGAGATCATAGAGATTTCAATTACTTTGGTAAAAGCAAACATTCTAAAAAGCTGCATTAAAAGCATGAATGAGTTTTTTGTAATGTTACTTAAAGACAAGACTGGTACATTTTAGGATGGTAAAATTGAAAACATACCAGAAATTTGAAGACTAAACGTTCTTCATAATTTTCCTGTTCTTCTTACATCGAAGCATAGTTTGTACATGTTTTCTTCTATTCTGTATTATCTAAGTGTGGAAACCATTTACAATTATTCCTAAAAGCTATTCATATTTAAATCAATCTCCTATATTTAACATTAACACTCTTCTAGTAAGAACAAGATATTTAATTCAACAAATAGAAATACAGAATAGTTAAAAGTAGTTCACGCATTGCTTATTCAATACATATTTTAGTGTACATACTCAATGTATTATCAAATATATCAAATATATAAAAACTCTCGACTAAACTTTGTTACGTCTGAACTTTGTATGTAAGAAAATTGATACAAAACTTACACTCAAGTCGGATCTAGCCTTATCGTAAATATATAATCGTGATCCTGAAAAAGTTATCGGTACGTATCATTACGTCGTAAAAGTTAAGTTTTCTTATCTACCCGGATTTCTTTTCTAATTTCCCCTCCGATTCTTTTGATCACCGAGAATTCAATTAAATTCGAATGTTATGTCACCTTAACAGGGCATTTAATTTAAAAAAATCTTTATTCCGTTCGACTAACAAATCGAAAACGGAAGCTTAGCTTAAGTCCGCAATTAAAGTTGAAAATTAAAGAGCTACCGGACATTTCTTAGCAGGAACATTGTTTGTTTGATATTGAATAAATGAATATGTTGAGTAATTTTTTACTTGTTTATTTGATGTTAAATGATCACTGCAACATATAGCAGCGCCTAAAATGTATGATGTCACTGGCCTCGTTAAAAATAACTTAGTGTCTTTGTAATAAACAATCAAAGTTTAGAACGGTCTTTCTGTGCAGCGTTCCTAACTTTTAACTAGAAGAGTTTGGTTGACAACCGAGCGACAACTTTTCTCGTCACTGGGAGAACCTTAGCAGACCATAATAAATTATGATTGTATGTACCGAACTACATTTTAAGAAAACGTATAACATTTCTTATAAGACTATTTGTAGCAGACATAAGAACACAGTTTTATAAATATTTCTGTTTGTGGTTTATTCGGCTTCTATTACTTTTGTCTAGGAAATCTAAATTGATACATAAAACTTGCTTTATTCTTTTTTTAGCATTATCGACTACTAAGGACTTGCCCTTGTACGGATAGCACTAATTATCTATTGTCAGAAATCACAAAATATTGATCCAATCGCTTTCAAAATTCATAGAATCAACCGCTGGGCTAACCTCAAGATATTCTTTGCAATTTGACATGGATAATTATTTCACGACGTAGATATTCACTAAGAACGGATTTTACAACTTCTCACGGTTGACGGGAAAACGCGAACGAAGTCAGGGGCACCAGATAGTCCATACTAGTATTATAAATGCGAAAGTAAGTTTGTTTGTTTGTTACGCTTTCACGCCTAAATCGCTGATTCGATTTTGATGAATTTTGGTAAGGAAATAGATGTGAACCTGCAGACAGCGATGCGCTACTTTTTTTGCGAGAAACTTATTGAAAGTGGGTTAATGAGAAGGATAAACTTTGTACTGCATCATCCAATTTGTTATACGAAATCAATATTAATGCTAACGAAAGGCTAGTAGATTATAAAAATAACTGTTTAATGTTATTCAAATACTACACATACAACTACAATCATATCTGATGTAAATCATTAATCTCAGTCGAGCAAGAGTTTATTTGAGAATCAGTTGTGCTCACAAAGATACAAAAGATTAATAAAATATTTTAACGATCAAAGAATAATACCCCGAATCTGTTTCGTTCATTGATTTTTGTTCGGCTAAACTTAATAAATTATATAATTATTGTCATTGTTGTTACTCAGATATTCCTTGAAAGATAATTAGGTTAATCATTACACATTGACTAATTTTCCAAAATGTTACACTAATAACGTTAAATACCTACAAAATGTGTACAAATAGAATTGTAGGTTAAGTACATTTTCAATAATAGCTTTCGACATTGATTCATGGTAGTATAGTGTTCTATATAAGACGTTTAAATAAATGTTCCATTTCATTGAAAGAAAAAGAGAGTTGAAAACTTTCCAATATTAGTCCCTATGTAACCGCTCAGCGATAAGCTCTCAAATCTCGCGAAAAAGTTACACCTCGACGCTAAAGGACGGACAAAAAATCTGTTTTATATTCTGTAGAAAAGGTCAGACATTAAATTTCTCAAAGAAAATACTCCAGTAAAGTTGTTGGACTATATTTTTTTCGCCAAACGTTATATGATGCGTGATATTAAGAAAAAAAAAATATTTTTGAGAAATTGTTTAACGGTACCTACGTTGTAGAGAATATATCTCTTTTGTACAAAATTCGATGAGTATATTTTTTATTATAAGATTAATTATATGTCCCTTTGGGTATTTCACTATTAACAAGTGCTAAAGAATTCAAGAACCCTCAATCTGATTATAGGTATATCTATGTATTTTAAAGCTGTAGTGACTGAGACGTTATTAGTCACATATCTGATGATCCGGAAGCGATGATAGGTCAGTTCGTAGTGTATCGCGCGTCAATTGACGTGAATTCGAATACATGTAATTAGCTTGAGCTTACGGTGTAGAAAAACCTCGTGATGAAACCATAGTATGATGATAGGGCTTTTTCTAATGCCCACCTGGTTAGCTACCCCTAAGCCTGTCACCAAATACTTATAGGTGTGTTCCGGTAGTTGCACTGGAGAGCCACTCCCTCCACTAGTATAGCGTTTTCACCATATTAGGCCACATCGTCACTTAACTAAACCTATAAGTGATAAAAAATGATCGTATGTGATCTATTAATCCATACTATATATTTTATAATAAACATGATAAGTTTTTTGTTTATTTAGACGTGCTAATCTCTAAAACTACCAGTCAGTTCATAAGAGAGATTCATGAATAACATTAAAGAGATTTGTCTGGAAAAAAGTACCTACTATTCCCGTGGAATATGAAAATAAACTTTTAGATCAAGCGATCGAAGTCCCTTCCACAGCTAATAATACATATTGAACATTCTTATCGTTTTACATATGCAAGTAAATAGTTTCCACTTATTGTTGTATATACATATATACTTATGGTATTATTTATTCAAGCATAACTAATGGAAAAGCCCTTACTTGTAATATTACATATATACCCACGACATCCATTTATCATTCTTCATGTTTCTCCGGGTCCAATACAATTAGAGTAAAAGGCTGCAAGCATCCCCACATTACACCCATCTATTTGTATGCAAATTATTTTGCAGCCACAGCTCTGTTTTCCTTTTATAAAAGTAACAGAATATTACTCTCTTACTGTGCATGTGGTTAGTGTTAGGTACTTCTATCTATTTCTGATAGTATGTTGTGAATAAGAAAATTATCTTTATATAGACATAGTAAGCTTTTACTGTAAGTAAAATGGTTGAATATTTTGATTGCAAACCTGTATTCGAATTGGAACCTGCAAATGGTTTGTTTTTTTGTTTTGTAGATTGTTTCACAGTAGAACCGGATATTGTTATTGTCAAAACTTTTAACTACCAAATATTGACTTGGATCTTTTGTAATCACGTGCTTTAATATACGTGTAGTATAATATATTTAGTTTTATTGTTGTCTGTCGTATTTTGCACAACAACGTATCTGGTATTTGTAAATATAAGTTATGGTACTATATTAATTAGCATAAAGTAGTAATATTTTTGAAATATATTATTTATTAATACCTAATTAGGGGGCATTTGTACTGAAGTATTATTGACCAAGCCACAGACCAGAAGATAGTATTAATCGAATAATTTATTTAAATTATATACTTGCATTTTTGCAAATATAAAGTTGAGTCAGTAAGCATTTGTGTAATCATAAGTTTCAAAGAATATATCTCTAAAAGGATTACATAGTTTATAGAGTAATCTATATTTATAAAACCTACGTGTACCTACCTATTACATAGCATAGGTGCGTGCCATTACTCATAACATATATTGTTGTCGACAATATTAATTTATTGAAATTATACAATAGACGTTGCTGTAAATATAAGTTTACCAAACATCACGTGCGTAAAAAACAATACTATTAACCAAATAATAAATAAAAATCAATAGGAAAACGTAAAAAACAGTGTTCTCTCCGCAGGATCTTTACAAGAAGATAAATTCGCGGCAGCCATGGAATCTCATTTACATTGAGAACAGTTTACGTATTGTGCCCATGGATCAACGTTTCCAAGAGCCTCTCTATTTGCATGCTATACCAATTAGTTTTACAAGTTAACAAATTTCGCCTTTAGGGATAAAGAAGTCTGTTTGTGTCAAACGACATAAACTTTTACGTTTCTCTCAAAGAAAAGTCTTTGTTGAATTTCACTTCAAAAATTGTTCTAATTTTTTTTAAAACTATTTTTTAAATAATTTATTGGTTTAGCGTTATGACTACAATCTCATCTGATGTTCAGTGACGATGTGGTCCAAAATAGTGGACACGCTAAACCCAGTAGCGGCATTGGCTCTCGCGTACAACTGCCGAAACTTACTTATAGATATTTGGCGGCAGATTTTACTTGAGGATGGTAGCTAGCCAATTCGGCATTATAAAAAGCCCTACCACCTCGTTGTGCTATCCTCAGAATGTTTTTCTTCACCGAAAGCTCAGGTTCACAGCAAGTGGGTTCGTATTACCAACTGAGTCACCTTCGATTTCTTTACATATTTTACGACTTGTTTTTGAGTGTAGAGTTTCTACTTATACCTAAAAGAGACGTCGTTATGATGAAAAAAATATACTGTTTAATAATTTTGTTTATTGAGAAAATTAATGTAAATCAATTTGTTCATATACATCTGGAAAGTTATGTAACTTTTCTTTATAGAAAAAGGAATTACTTCAAAGCACGTTCTGAATTACATCACTCCAATTACAGAGTTCCCGATAAGAGAGCTATGTAAGCTTTACTCTTCCAATTAAGACGCCGATCTTTGTTTCGGATAAGAATGGAGTATACAAATAGCCACGCGGTTACATACATACAACGATACTTAAATTGTACATTTGGACGTGTAATTTGGAGTTTTTTATAGTTGCCCATATATATAAGTTTGTTTTTCTGATATATATTTCATAGGTTTAGAATTATGGCCACAATCTTACCTCATGGTAAGTGATGATGTTGCCCAAGATGGTGGACGCTCAGTGGAGGGACTGGCTCTCGTGTGTAACTGTTGGAATACACCCAGAGCTATATGGTGATAATATTTCTTACTTAACTAAGCACATTATTTTTGCTTACTGTATCTGTATCTTGTAACTTTTTTTATATTGTATTTAAACCCTTTAAAATAGTAATGTTATAAGATAATATATAAATGTCATGTATACTGTCTATGATGTGAATAATTAATTCGTGATTTCATGTTAGAATTAACAATATGTATTTTTTTTTCTTTTTGTAATCATTATACTGGTGGATACATACTAAAAAATGTTATCCTAATAACCGAAACTTAAAATTTAAAATGCTTACAGTTTACTTTAAGTTTTATCCAAGGGATTGTTTGGAAATTTTTCGTAAAAAAATATAAGTGTTGAATTTATTTTTGGTCTTTGTAAAAAAAATATTTTGGAATAAAGTTATAAAAAAGGTAAATATGGAATTTCTGTAAAAGCTTCTGATGATGTAAACCAGTTATTATACAGTTATGTTTAACGGATATAAACAAAGACCGAGATGCTATTGCGTTAAAACATATTTTACATCGACATTTATATTATAAAGCGGGAAAGTTTGTTTTTTTGAACGCGCTAATCTTAAAAGCACCAGTCGGATTTAAAAAAAATATATTTGTATTTGAGAGGACAATCATTGAGAAATGCTTTAAGCTATTTAACATCACGCTGACACTAATAGGATCAAAGCTGTATTAAAAAAGTTACAAAAAAGGGGAAAAAGATTTAATATTTTTTTTAGATCCACGCGAACGAAGTCTCGGACACAATTAGTTTATTATATAGAAGTATTAAACATTTAAAATACTAGCCAGTGAGTGCATCTTCGTTCACGTTAATCCCTGGGTTTACCTTGACTCGTATCAAAAAGCCTAGATATACATCCTAGATCCTAAATTATACTGAATACTTCATTTAAATTGGTTTTTATTTCAATTGATGCACACTTTAACATTAACAATTCACGAATATGTTTTTTATATATCTGTACACATTTAACAATAACAATAGCTAAACTACGATTCATATTTCAAATAAAAGAGCCAATACACTTTTATGACTCATTATTCATCACTTAACCAGACTAACAACTCTTCAATTGTCTAAGTATTACAAAATTATTAAATACAGTACTTTCTTAAACTCTTCAACTTAACTCTTAAAACTTAACTCAGTAAACTTTCTACAATATATATCGTGCATATATTTTGGGTAAAATTTAATATTATAATGTTTCCATGTTTTCTATATTATTCTCAGTATTTTTAAATATTACTTTCAGTTCTGCAAATCAAACTGTTAAATAATATAATCTTTCTTTTGAGTATCAAAAAATAATAAAAATTCTATTCGTTATAGTTTAATATTGAAATATTAAAAAAGGTTTGATGTTATTGAAATATATGTTTATAGTTGACTTTAAATTTATTGAAAACATAAATGTTGAAAATTTAATTCAATCAAAGTTACAGCTGCATTAAACTACTCAACTAAATCTTGAATTTTATATTTTTTTATACAATATGTAGTAACGTAGTAAATAAATCATGGTATACAGAAATTTACAACTCACTTGGTACACATAAACTACTCAACTATTATTAACAAAGTGTCATTGTGGCTTAACCCCATTTCATAGGATTCGGGAATACCTTTTAATGTAATTTGTTCACTACATCTTCGCTAACCTACATGTTTCGACAAGTCAGATTAAATCAAGTGAATTCCATACGTAAACCTAGCTTAAACTAGTCAAGTTACTGGTTTTTGTCAGTTATATGAATAGTTTTATTATACCTACTTGATTGTAGAGGTTGGCAGTAAAATGTTGAATTTAGGTCGCTACCTGGGATCGGGGTGGCCAGAAGGGCGGCCTACCCCTTTGAATGGCAAGGCTAATTCATTCAAACTGTCGAAAGTTCATGGTTGACTACGGATAAAAACTGGCAGATATATTACGTTTGAAGTATACTAATATTTAGTTTTTCTTTCAAGAAGCTTTAGTAATAGTTGAGTATGAACGAAATACGATTATAGTTTTTCTTAGCTAGAAATATGACTAGACTCTTTAATAAAAATATTTACACATACTGGGAAGCGGATCATTAAGGATAATATGATTCTTATGAAAGAAATTAGATAACAAAAGCATATAAAGACATGGTGCAAAATAAAAATTATGTTTATGCCAACAATAGTGCTTCATACCGGGTATAGTTATTGTTAATGACCATGTAGGTGAGACACCATAAGTATCCAAATAAAATTGGCAATTTGGTATAGGAGAAGAAAGGATACGGACACAAGTGCCTCAGCTTTCTATTTATAAAGATGTAGTGACTGCGTAATGCTAAAAAAATAGTATGAAAGTAAAGTTGATGCATACTTACGATATATGTATGTATACCTATAATAATACATTTTTTAATGATTTGTTTAGTTATGAAACAAAACAAAATGGTTATTACTTAAAGTACATACAGTATAAGTTAGTGTTTATAAAATTACACCAGAAACAAGTTATTATTATTTATTTTTTAATATCTTACTCTTTGCTACCGTTAGTACCTCTCTGGTTTTAATTGTTAAAGATTAATATAATGTCAGTATTTAGACTAAGCTAAAATATAAATTCATTTCATAATGACCCCGGCCGGCACTACGCTTACTTGAAACGTAAATAACATGTATTAATTATGTATACGATATTAATTAATAAATAATGTTCGTATTTAATCAATTCCACGGTATGTGAGATTATGATATCTTTAAGTTAAGCCAGTAGGTGTCATCCATTCACAGAGTTCGCAATATAGCTGTCAACCCTGTTTTCATATTCTCACAAATTATTCTCACTGAAGTTTCCGATGTTAATTCTATTCTTTACACATTTCCTGGTTTATAATTAAACTTTATTTATTTAGATGTTAACTTTCTTAGTAATTTATCATCACGTTCAGTGACAATTGAATTGTGACAAAAAATTGTTTTCCCTTTAAATATTTTTTTTATTGTTCTAATTCTGTATGTTCATTGTGAAGTAATTTTATTCTTTATGAAATTTGTTTATTTTGTTGTAGGAAATTTTGTTTTCACGGAAAAAATGTTTGAGCAGCACGGGGTAGCTTTTTGCAAATTATATATATTTTAGTATAATAGAGTAATTCCTTGAGTCTTTATACTATTTTTTTTTTAATTAGATGTTGCCTTGCAATGGACAGAATAAATAGTACATGGAAGTGAATATAAGGCAATTATTCCTACATATATAACACAAAAATTAGTAATAAAGGCCGGCAATGCACCTGCGATTCATCTGGGTGTCTATGAGCGGCATTGATTACTTGCCATCAGTTGACCCACTTGCTCGTTTGACCCCTATTGCATAAAAAAAGCAATATAAATTAGTATAGACATGAGAGAAATTTTAGAAACTAGGTATTTCAACGAATCTTGTTTTTACTGGGTTTATGGTATTTGTATTAAATGTTAGGTTAAGCTAATTACTTGAACGGTGGTTATTATCTTTGCAAATATTCCGTAAAATATGTAAATTGCCATATAAAGCTATTTCAAGAAAGGAATTCGTACATTGTATTATGTGTGTCCTTTCCAAGGCTATTAATCTTTGACGTGACTATGACAAGCAGCCAAGTGTATAAGTAACATGAACTTTGTCATCAACTCATGTTCAAAAGCTCTTATTGAAAAACTTGTCTGCGTAAGTGTCGTTGTTTCTAGGTCGACGGCTCTTAGGTTTCAAACTTTTGGTAGGCGTGCCAAACTTATCCTTTGTGATTCAGATCGACATTTGCTGACTTTGTTTGTTTTCAATTTTAGAAATCATTTCTTTTCAATAAAATTTGTTATCGTCACTGAACTTTATAGGAAAAGTAGTTTATTTGATTTTCTTTTTGTTATCATTTTGAGCAATTGGTAAATATTTGTTACAAATGACATTGATACTGAAGTTTGAAAATTGTTAACTTTTAATCACATGATACTAGCTATTAGTAATTTATTATTCTTAGAATATATTTATTTCTATTACAATTTACAATTATAAATAGAGTATATTACTTGATTTCATATATCGACTTCTTACAATTGTTCGAATTTCTTTTTTCAAATATTCTCAATAATAACAATATTTATATTGTTTATTTACTATAGGTCAATTATGTTTAGGCTTTGTAATCAGTATTTTAAAAATGTGCACTGTATTCTATAGAAATTAGAAAAAGGTAGATAGATTCAGTGGAACACGGTATTGTTGCCAGAAAAACAAATAAACAATCAACTAAGTACAAACCTGTGTCAAATTGAAATACAATGTCGTGCTGTAATGCATTCCATACGAATATTTTTTTAGTAATGCAGTTTAATGTGTATATACATATACAAATTCGTTCACAAAACAAAGATATCAATTAAATATTATGAATTTTGTTATTTTAATTAGAAGCACCAAATTTCAACAATATTATTATTGAAATTTTTTTCTGAAAATAAGTATTTTGTAAGTAAAGATTTAGTACGTGTATGTGTGCGACTTTTTAAATATCACTACTCTATTTATCACTTGACTACCGCAAAACAAAACGGAGATTAATTATTGATACGTAAAGCATAATGTAATTATTTTTGTTTGACATTAGAATTCAATTAATTTCATTATAATTCACTATAATTGTGGAAAAACATGAAGATGCGGTTTTAAATTATGTAAGATGCATTCGGGTCATTCCGATGATTGGATATATCTTATTGAATATTCTAGTAATATCAGATACCTGCTTGGAGTAAAACTGACTGAACTAAGTTTCAAAAGCTTATGTTTTTGATTTTATGTTATGTACCGTTATCGGTATTTTTCTGGACATAGTTTAATTATTATACCATAGTAAATTGTAGTAAAAGAGTGATTGCAAAATCTCACTTTGATTTTTGCTGGTAATCAAAAAGCCCTTCAGAGTTCGAACAAGGAAGGTATCATTATGCCGATGTTTGAAGATTTAAAAGAGTGCTATGAATTAGGTTCAAAGATAATGCATATAGTGGCCGCAGATATCTTATTACTGACTGTCTACATTGATTGATCCATTGGATTTGGAACGTATAGTTAAATGCCGATTCCATTGATTCCGCATGCGGATCTACTTTATAAATCAAATATATATTCTGTTTTTGTTTCTCACGTTCCGTTTCTCTTCTCTATGTTAATTTTTATTAATATTATACAACGGAAAAGTTTGTTTGAACCTGCTTATCTTAGAAACTACTAATTGGATTTCAAAAATACTTTTTGTATTTGATAGAACAATCATTGAGAATGACTTTAGGCTATTTAATATTATGCTACCATTAATAGGAGCAAAGCTGTATTTATAAAAGTATCAAAACGGGCATAAATGATTAAATAATTTTTAGTCCCACATGAAGTTGCAAGCGCAGCTGGTCTTATATATTATATTACAATATTTGAGAAATTGCGAATTTTAAACTGTTACTGAGAGTTACCCTTAAATTGAGTAGCCTTAAATGGAGGTGAGGCTATAGATAATTGAGATCAATATCGTGTTAGGTATAAATCATTGAATTTATTCAAAATTGTATACTTAGTCTAATACGGTTTAATAACATTTATCAAATAGACAATTTAAATTTATTGGCTTGATCATTTTGGATGGATTAAGAAAGAGAAGTTCTGAGACAATTTTAATTACTTCTGACCCATCTGACATCGCTGGTTGTGACATTGTTTGACCGCAAACTATTGTAGATCGAATAAATCTATATTAATTTATATCTTAATAAATCTATTAAGTTTCTATTAAGCATTAATTTATTTAATTTAAGTTTTGTCTATATAAAACTTTATTAGCTTTTTGTTCATTATATTTTTTTATATAGTTCGTAAACCACTGTGTACGACGACAATGTCACGGGATGTTACGTGCCGATGTGATCTAAGACGACTTATTAAGCGTAGAGGTTCTAATTCTCAAACACAATTGCCTATCGCTCTTATAATTTGCCACTAAATAAATTTAAATTTAGGGCGGTATCTAGAAAAGCGGATCCCTATAATCACGTTTCAGTTTCATTACGTATTCTTTTAATTAAAGCTCATTTATATTGCAGAGGATTCACATCAACTATGACAACTATTTTGCATGGTGATAGGGCTTTTTCTTAAGCCCACCTGGCTAGCAACCACTCTCAAGTTGAAAATCTGCCGCCAAATACCAATAGGTGTGTTCCGGTAGCTACACTTGAGAACCAGTTCGTCCACAGGTTTAGCGTGTCTACCAACTTGGGCCGTATAGTCACCTAAGATCAGGTGATATTACGGCTATAACGCTAATTCCGCAGGCCATAAATCACGGTAACCAAAGGGTCACACAAGCTATAATTGCCCAAACCCCAACCACAAGGCAATTATAAAAATAATTCAACAATTGTAATAATTTCATAAGAGAAAAAAAACTCACTTTTTTTTTGTATTTAGTGTAATGCCTACTGTTGTAAAGCTATTTTTAAAGCCTAATAAATTACGCTTACCTAAAAAAGGTGCGGACCTAAAGTCCGCAGCCTGTGTATATAACAATAATAAATAATTAAAAAAAAACGCTAATTCCCAATGGCTCCGTTTGATATCTCGAGAAGATTTGATGAACAAACCGCCATATAACTATACTGTTTGTGAAAAACATTTTAATGCAATGGATATTCTCACGGGAACACATCGCAAATGCTTAAAACCAATTCATTGCCATCTCTTAATCTGCTAGATGTATAAAAAAAGATGTATAAACGTTAACCGAAGCTACGAAATTGGTTGAAATTTGTGCTCAGACAGAAGAAAATGTAATACTTTCAGCGAGTGATAGCAGTTCTCTTCTGCTCTTCCGGATCTCTTTCATTGGACACGCCACGGAATGTAGATATATTATACGAAATTGATAATATAACATGTAATGACAAAGTTAAAGATCTATTGTCCTGCAAGATGTTGTGTGTTAATATTAAACTGTCTTCTGTGTTTTAAACTATCGTCCTTTGAGATTACCCGACGCCTATTCTACTATGATTATCTATTTAATTTGTGTTTGTATGCTAGTTATTTCAATTTGATTGATTGATCACTACAGAACAGAAATATTTTAATAATAAAAACAAACATTATCAAGAACATTAAAAGTGACAACCCTATTGCTTCAACGGAGTATAGGTAATTATTTCATCAACTAGGCTTAGTTTCCATACTGTCTGTTTATTTACACTGTGCTTTATCGTTATGGCCACAATGTGTGAGTGGGTGAGTGTGTGTGTGTATGGGTGCGTTTGTGTGTTTGTCATGTTAGTAAGTGAACGATGTCTCGAGAGAAAGCTTTGAATTTAGAGTAAATCTACGTGATAATATGTTTTACAGCCTCATCTTAACTGAGTCTAGAGAGCCAACAGGCTACGCATTGTTTACATTTATGGTGAATAAGAGGGGATATATTTAGTACATTATTACCTCTATTATATATAACTGTGCGCCGAAAATAATATTGCCTTCTAGTTACACCAAGGTTTGAGAATTTTTACGTTTACGTTTTAATATAAATACTTTAAACATCTCAGAATAAAACATTTCATAGGTATATAGGCTATATAGGGCATAAAATATAACCTTGGCTTCTTATAAGCTTGACAAAACTTCAACGTTGTAAGTTTTGGTTTGAGTAATTATTCGGGGTTTCATTAGAAAAGCTCATCATTTTAAGATTTAAATCGATTTATGTAAGACAGTCTAATAGGTACTATTAGGCGAGTAATTCTTTTCCAACTGTAGATTGGAATCTTGGAATGAATAAACTATTAAGATTAAATTTTGCATTAAGATAACATTTTACTTTTAATAAATAAGTACATGAGGAATTGTATATTACTTTGAACTTCCGCTTGGAATTGATTGGTCGCTGACGTCGTTGGTTGACTGTTGACTCGCTGCTAGCGGCTGGTTGGACCAAATGTGGGTATGTAGCACAATAAATTACACGTAGATTTTTTTTCTTTTTTTTTAACTGACATATTCTGTTAGCCCCAATGGCTTTGACAGCTTCACCGAACTTTTTAAGGTGAGTGCTGAGGGCACTCAACCCTGAGGCAGTAGGCACAAGGGTGCCAGAACAGCAGAACCTCGGCTTGGGCTGCCACCTGTAAATGAAAAAAGATTCACGATCCTGACTAACCAACAGGTCCTCTCTTACTAATTTAGTGATCCTAACAACGACCTTATCGAGTAAGCAACTCAAGGGCCGCGAGGGTAGTCCTTCACAGAAACGTGTACTTAACGTATGAGTGTGCACAAATGGTATGCGGTGTGATGGTGTGCTGTCAGTGATATAGAGTGTCACTATATCGCGCGAGCAGAGTCACTCGAGGGCTCCTATCCGGAGGATCGAACCTAGCCTTAGGTGTCTGCGGAGGGAGGCCGCGGGGGGTATGCGGCAGCAAAATTATCCGCTCGGCCTCGGCAGCGAGGGCGGCGGTTACACGGGCGTTTGCGTGGACTTGTGCGATTGGTGGAGGCGGCAGGAAGAAGCGCGTTCAATGTCGTTATTTTATCGACGGGGTCGGAGAAGTAATCACGTGGCCGGAGCGCAAAGCCTTTGGCATGCGGATTGGAGCTGTAGCGAACTGCGTGTACTATTTTAGGGTAGGGAAGAAGTTCGGCATTTTCAAAAAAAGTCCTTGTAAGGTCTTTAATATGTGCATACATGGACGGAAGGTCCATATCTTTATAGAGATCTACATTACGGACATAGAACGGGGCTTGGATGGCTATGGGCATAAAACTGTTTTGCAACACTTGAAGTTTGCGAAGGGTGGTTCGCGAAGTGTGAGCGAATACGGGACAGCTATATGTAAGTATAGGACGGATACATACTTTGTATATTATGAGCTTATGCCTGAGTGACATTTTGCTCTTGGAGGAAGTTAGATTGCGTAGTAGAACCATAGTCCTGGAGACTGTTTTCTGTACGTAATCTATGTGTTTGTTAAAGGTAAGGTGCCTGTCTAATACTACACCAACGTATTTTTAGTTCGGTTAGTCCAAGTGATATTGGCGCCGAAAAGGTGTGATGTTTTTCCTCGCATGAGGATCGAACATGATAGCCGGGCTTTTATCTGGGTATTAATTCCTATGCGACATTTAAGGCACCAGGACCCGAACGTAGAGACGGCCCTTTGGACGCGGTACTATACGTGAATCCTTTAATCCTAAATCCGTTAACGAACAAGTTGAACAGGCAAGGCGCTAGGATGGAGCCTTGTGGGACTCCTTAGCGTATTGGGTGAAGCGAGGATAAGGCTCCGTCCGCTTTGTAGTAGAAGGAGTGGCCAGACTTTATCGAAAGCTTTGGCTATGTCGAAAAATACAGCAAGCGTGCGCCTGGGACGGTGTAGCTGCGTGAAATTGGAGAGAATATGGTCCGTGAGGCGGAGCACTTGATGGGTGCTCGAGTGCTTCGGTCGAAAGCCGAATTTCTCGTGTGGTAAAAGACATTTGTCTGAGACAAAGGCTTGTAGTCTGTTCAACAGAAGCCGCTCGTATATTTTACCTATCGTATTGACGAGGTTTATCAGGCGGTAGCTTTCTGGATGGGATGCCTTTTCCCGGGCTTATGGATACCTATTACCGTTGCCTTTTTCCAAGCGGCTGGAAAATGGTAGTGAGTTATGGCCGCATTGAAGATGCTGACCAGAAGGGCTATGAGTTTATCAGGGAGAAGTTTGAGGGCTTCGTTCTTGATTCCGTCCGGGCCGGGAAATCGATTACACGTGTTTTGCTCCCTCATGGAGCATCCTCAGATCGATGTTGACTCTTCCGAAGCGAGCGAGAACAGGAAAAATAAATGTATATGTACTATATAATCAATTTATTTACAATACTTTCATCTATTGCTGTATGATACAAGAACAAAATGAAACATTTAGAGCACGGATCCTTTATACTTCGCTTAAATGAAGAATACGCCAATAAAACGAGTAAGGAAGAGGCGAAAAGAAGAAAAATATGCTTTTTGAGTAGCAAAACCTTTCCGAGGTAGGTAAACTCACGCCTCTCGGGTCGCTTTTAATAAAGATTGGTTACTTGTTTTTATGAAATCCTTGTTTACGGAGACTGTATCTGTCCGTATTATTCTTGAATATATTTTCTCTTTTCCTTTTAACAAAAGAAGTTGTCTATTACATTAATAAGATAGTTATTATATCTTATTTCTTTTAAGTTTTATATGTATATATATTATCTGCACTAATAGTATTTAATATACAAAAGAGCATATACGTAATCCAGTAATTATTTTTCTCTCGCAATTTAGGTATGTATTGTGGTTTAGTTATTGTATGCCCTATTATAAAGCTGAGAGTTTGCGGGTTCAGTCCACAGATATTATTGCTTTTTATGTAATTAGCATTATTCTATAAATGTTTAATGTCTATAAATACAAAGTATACTAACTACGTATTTAACTTAATACAAACTTTGCTCCGTCTATGTTTATATATTCCTATTTATATCCTATTATTCTATTCATATTGCATTCATAGTCCTATGCTTATTAAAAGCCTTTTATTAACTTCACCTGTATGTTTGTAACCGACTCCTTTGTGCGCGATTTTGACCCACTTTAATCGGCCAGATTTCGTTCAAACTTTGTAGATTTATCGAGGACCGATGACAATACACTAATTAGATAAAATTATTCAATTTTTCAATTTGCAAAATAAGATTTTTGTTCATTTATATAATTTTCATTATAGTCGATAAGGCAAGAAACTTTTTTTTTTTATTTATAATTTTTGTCTATAGTCGATAAGACAGAAATTTCTCTAATATTAACAAATTTTCGAAAATAAAAAAGAATTTTAATTCTACAAAACAAATAAAACTTTTAAATAAAAAAACACGCTTTTTATAGAAAACCAAACTAAATAATAGTAGATTAGAACTAATAATAGTTTAAAATTAAAAAAAAAACAAGCTGTTATAAATAACGTAAACTAAAAAGTAGAAAATAAATAATAGTTTAGAAAAACTAAAAAACAGGCTTTTTATAGAAAACTGAACTAAAAAAATAGAAAATAAATTTTAATAAATTTAAATTAAGAATAGTGTTAAAAATTTCAATAAACATAAATTAAGAATATTGTTAAAAATTTCAATAAATATAAATTAATAATAGTGTAAATAAAAAATACAATTATTTTATTTAAAAAAAAGCGTGGGGTGCTTTTAAGATTATCAAATGATAATCACTCTACTCATATCTGTCGATAAAACATTTATAACTATTGACACCATTCACCCCACGCTATTTTTAAAATAAAGTACATTTTTTTATTTACACTATTATTAATTTATATTTATTGAAATTTTTAACACTATTCTTAATTTATGTTTATTGAAATTTTTAACAGTATTCTTAATTTAAATTTATTAAAATTTATTTTCCATTTTTAGTTCAGTTTTCTATAGTGTTTTTTAGTTTTTTTAAACTATTATTTATTTTTATTTATCAACAAGCTTAGTGACAAATGAAGATATAGGGATCAATATCATACTCTTAAATAGTTATATTCTTTATGCTATCTCGTTATTTTTCTCGCGAAGTATGGGTTTGATTTATCTGAATTATTAATGAGCAGAACTTATATATATAAAACTAACAATAGAATATCTAATAATATATTATAATATAATATCTGAACATTAATAATAATATTATTAGTATTATTATTACATATATAGTAGTTATATTAGTATATCTAATATTTATTTGCACATACATTTTGTATCGTAGGATGACCACATTAAAGATATAATGTGTGAATATACATTAGTATAAAATGAAGCGAATGAATTTCGTGAAGTATTAATATTATGAAATACCTAAAAAAAGACATATTTTATTATTGTTAACTTAATTACGCCAGTGAGATACAAGGTAAGCACATTTAATTACTAAAAAGTTAAATTCAACTAATTTTGTCAGCTCTGCATCATATTTTAAGATATCTCTTGATGACGGCGCTATAATGTTAGCGTATAGTTAAGATACAAAGCTCGGATTAAACTACTAATTAAAGGCTTGCAAGTGAATTAATTTGTTAAATAAATTCAACCACGTCAAGCTGCGTCTGAGTCATAATTGTGGTGACCCAGTTCTGTCCGCGACATTATAACAGGACTAGATTGCGTCTCAGAAAGAGGACGAGTTAGGTGTGTACCGTCCCGAGTTCCCGGTAAATGGGGCCTTTTAAAATTTAATTTATAGGCTGACGGTCCACATAAACACTGACAGTATGTTGACATTTAACTGTGTTTTTTGTGGCACACGTTTTGTAATTAATTCGCTGGAATTCACTTATCTTTGATGTATGATATTTGAGTCAATGTTTCTTAGGCTACAAGTAGTGATACAGGTTATTTTTACAGACTATAATTTTTGTTGTTTATTAATATAGATAAATCTTTAGTTCTGTTCAAAATTTTCTTGTTTAAATATGTCATACTGTAATAGTTACGTTTAAATCGATAGAGCTAATTGGAAAATTTAACAGTTCGTTTTATTTGAACACTTATTTATTTACTTCTCAATGTTTTATTTAATACTTTATAGACTTAGCTTTATGGCCACAATCTCAGCTGATGTAAAGTGATGATGTGACTTAAGATGGGCACATGCTAACCTTAGTGAAGGTACTGACTATAAAGAACAACTGCCGGAACACACCTCTAGCTATCTGGCGACAGATTTTCAACTTGAGGGTGGTAGCTAGCCAGGCGGGCATTAAAAAAAGCCCTAACACCATGCTATGGTTTTATCACGATGTTTTCCTTCACCAAAACCTCAAGTCATCATTTGCATTCAAACTCACGTCAATTGATGCGGCATCCGTACGCACTGCCAACTAAGCCATCATCGCTTCAAATATTAGATACAGGTAGATAAATAATACTCATCACTATAATTTAACACTTTATAGCCACAGCTGGATCGTAGCCTTATCTAGTGTTTCTTCCTAGACCTTATCTATTTATCTTTCTCTATAAACAAATTGATTTTTTTTTCTTTGATCTCTTCCAACGATAAAACATGTTATGTCTTTTGTAGGTGTCCAATTTTAAACGTTTTGATACTGTTTGTTATTTGTATAACGGTTTAGTAATATTTTTATCGACTTTACTATTTCCCATTTATCAGCAAAGCACTATAAATTTTGCGTCAGAACACGGGCATCGAAATATTACTTTTATGCATAATTTTTAGGTTTTAAACCGTATGTCAATGAGTGCGCGATTTTACAGCAAACATATATGTACCAAATAATAGCAAACCAAAACAGCGTTTTGTGTAAAGGCACATGCACAATTTCTTTTTGTTTTGTTCTTATAAGTTAACAAATAGAATAATTCAAGCATATAATATTTTATTAAAAAATAATCGTAGCAAACATATTTCGAAGGAAATATAAAATCCGCGATGCTAGTGGTATTGCCGCTTTGCCAAGTCGATAGCTATCGACTTCCGTCGCTCGCCGAGTCGTGTCGTCCTTCCACCGAACGAGATATCGTTCATTTCCTCACGTCTCCTCCCTAATCGCTATCATCTACCGACACCGCGTCTGCCAGTTTGTGCGTAGAGAAATCGATGTTTTAGAGGAACAATATCTTCGCATCTCTTATTGTTACGTTACAAATTAAATTACCAAAATATAGTAACATAAAATTATATGATGAAATGTATAACCGAACTAGTTTTTTCTTTTTTCATGGTAATAGGCAGCAATCAGGCTTACAGGCTATACGATGGTAAATGGTTATCATTACATATGGACAGCCGTAGCACCGGGGGTATTACAGACATGTTACAAACCTTGGTGGCAATAGCCGGTTATCGCTTGCTATGCCGAAACACAAAAGCTTATACTGAACTTTTATTTTACGCCAGTCTAAACCCGACGATTATCGCTAACCAGTCGGGAAATAACTCTACCACCAAGCTGTGATGGATCAAGAATTATATCGTTAACCATCATGACCAAAACTAAAGGTAGAACCAACAATCGCCAGAGCCTTGTCGGTTACTCGGCAGAGTGTACCGCATGCAGATGAGGTTGACTTGGATAACTTAGATGGCGTTCGATACGCCTTACACTACTAATTATATTATGTTACTTTTTCCTATGATATCTAGTAACCAATACGTATACAGTTCACTTGATTTTACGCAATTACTTTAATTTATATAACTTCTGCCAAGAAAAAGGCATTTGTAAAATCAGCCATAATAGATTGCTAATCTTCAGGATTGAATTAGAATCTCTTGAAAGTAGGTGCGATTTTTAGAGCAACACAGTAAAGTGATGGGCATCTTGCTTGATGGTAAGGATAGTATAATTTAAAAGTAAATACGAAAGCTGAGAGATGCTGTCGTAATATTGCAAGTGAGTATTTTTGTTTTTACCGTAGAAATACCGAAAGTACCGGCGGGATTTTTTTTGGTGTGGTAGGATTCACTTGCAACCATCGTTGGCAATATTTTATCTGAAATCGTCAATACCATGCCGGTCTGATCAAATGTCACTGTACGTGTCTTTTAAACGGTAAAGGAAATATTAGCTGGGAGAATTAGCGAACTTCTTCGTGTGTGTCGATGGGCACTACTGTCATAGAATGGATACTTAAACCGGTCAGTAGACGTTTATGCAATCAAACCAAGTGTTGGTTTGGTTACCTCTCTTATTTTGCCTAAGCCATTTCTCAGCGGAATTGCAATCGAATCTGAAACTCTCAATGCGAGCTCGAAACAAATTAATCTCTATCTATCGTGTTATATTGGTGGAATTCAAATTTGTAAAATGCTTTTCATATTTCATCATTTTATTTTTCTATTTTATACACGACACAATTTTATAAACATTTTTAATATAACTAGTGTTCACTTACTAGTCGGAATTCGTAGTTGAAAATACTGTTTCTAGTAACAGTGTCGACTATAGTCAAACACTAAACAAAAAAGGAGGAAATTTGTTGAGAGACGAGGAAAAGAGTCTGAACTATTTGCCTATTTATATATAAATAATGTAATCAAACATAGAATAAGGTTTTGTTTCGAGATAACACTAAAAATCAAAGAAATGAAGGTAACTTTATTTTTAAAACTTTGTTGTGTTCCTTTTAGCTTTAACAATTGACATTTGTTCGCACTATTATTAAGGACAATGAATTTCTACTACTAAATAAATTCTCCTTGAATTTCTTCTGTTTTTCTTAAATAATCGTACTCTCCGGTCAACTCCCTATAAGCGGTGCAGTTTTCATTTCTTGTGAAACCCGCTGCGATGTATCTAAGTCGTATATCTTTTGTTGGGTTTAATATAAATCAACATTTACGATTTTATTTCGACTTTTCACAGGTTGTGGTAATGAGACAACTATTTGCACTATACTGAAAATTTTACAATATGTGAGAAATGCAATCGTTTGTTTTGAGTTTCGTCTCTAAATTGATTTTTATTGTAAAATCTAACAAGTTTCTGTTAATTTATGTAGGTTTACGGTTTGGTAACAAAATCATTATATGTTTGTTGATGTTATTACCCAAGATGCTGACACGTTTAGCCACTAGGATCAACTAAAGAAAATTGAATCTTAAATACAGCTAACATGAATATATGAATAAGATCTGGGCGATCTTTTAATTTGATAATATAGCTTGCAAGCCTGGCATTACGAAGTACTCTTCGACCATATTATGATTTCTTGACGATGTTCTTCTTTATCAAAAGCTGATGCACATTGTAGGTATTCGAACACACG
Organism: Actias luna; assembly: GCA_039707435.1. Classification (NCBI taxonomy): domain Eukaryota; kingdom Metazoa; phylum Arthropoda; class Insecta; order Lepidoptera; family Saturniidae; genus Actias; species Actias luna. The sequence continues at coordinate 6,496,560 of JAZHAC010000003.1, forward strand.
TTGATTGGCGCGGTATCCGTCAACGCTGCCATTAAGCCATTATTGCAAATAAAGTCTAGAGGAATTAGTAATATACTTTAAAATATGCTAAATGTTTGTGGTGCGCTTTGTCGACAGAATCACGAGTGCTATATTTAGATATAAAAATTACAATTAAATGCGGAAGTCCTTCAATAGTGCTAGATACCGAAATATTGTGGGATAGTTTGGTAGTTCAGGGATTTGTAAGTGCATAGTTAGTCTATACTAATATTATAAAGAGGGAAGATTTGTATTTTTGTTTGTAAGCAATATACTTAATAACCACTGGACCGATTTCAAAAATTCATTATTAAAATGCTACAATAGGTCTGAGTAACATAGGCTATATAATTTTTTTTTAATGAAAATGATTAAATAAAATTTCTGTTCCACGCGAACGGAGTCGCGGACACAGTTAGTACGATATAAAAAGCTTAGTTAAAACAGTTAACCTTCATTGTTTATCCAATATACTATGAAATAACTTGTCTAAATACACACGTTCCATTACTGCACCTACACGATTCGGATTTTAAGTACATATGTTATTACGATTGCATAGAAACACTCAATAGTCAGATTTTTCTTAGTGTGAAGATATTAGAGAACTTATCGCTAAACCATTTATATTTTGGAACTTAGAATTCTTATTAATCAGCCTATCATTTACTTATTTACTCTATATTTACTAGTAGATAGGTACTTTTATTTTGCTATTATAAAAAATCTTGTAAATTATATATATTTCGTGTTAACATGAACAGATGGAGCGGTAAAATGTGAAGTGTCACAATTTAATACAATGGAAAAAGCGGGGCGAGTTAACCGAGACAAGAATGGCCGCATGAAATATAACTGTAATGAAATGTGTTCGTGTGGCAGCCCAACACCAGGGTCGCGGATCGTAGCTATCTACTCGACTTTACTCTTACCCACTTAGTTTATATATTACACACATCTAACTTAGATAATCCTGCGTAATACATTCAGATTAATCTGAACGTTACGATGCCTTAGATAGTAGGCTAATAGATATATTGTGTGGTTGTTTATTGGTTCGATGCTATTCCTGAAACTCACTGGATTACTGCTCAAACTGTAATTTAATAACTGGTAAGTATAATCATTGTAATTTTCATATCCTGTTGTCTTTTTCTATAATCGGTTTGGAGCGATTGCAGCTCGGTTGGCAATGTGTACAGATGGCGCCTCGATATACGTGAGTTTGAATCCACCTACAATGAGCTTGAGCCTTCAGGGAACGAAAACATCTTAATGAAACCATAACGTGGTGGTAGGGCTTATTTATGCCCACCTGGCTAGCTACATATGCTGTACGCTGTATTACGGCAGTTGCATTTAAGAGATAGTCCACCATTTTGGGCCACATTGTCACATTGTCAGGTGAGATTGTTGCCATAACGCTACACCTATAAACTATTTAAAAAAAACTTTAGCGAAAGGAGCAAACAGAAAATGTATGGAGTGACATTCTGAACACTACTACGACGATGTATTTAAAAATTAAATACTGTGATAAAATTGTTATATATTTTACAGTTGAACGTAAAATCACCGTTTTGTCGTCATCGATTTAGTGTCTGGAATGTCTTCCCGAACATCGATTAAAATCGATATACAATTGACGAGGATATCGACTAACACACTATAATATAGTATAGTTGATATTACTATAATATAGTAAAGTATCTAACTTTATCAAAAATTAAACATTACAATTTAATTTTGATTCTTATTTATATTAGTATTCAATAGTAATATCATAGTAGTCATGATTAAGTAATAGAACATTGATTATAAGTAAGATATAAGAAACAGCCAAACTTAGAGATGAAGCAAAAAGTCACAGTTCCGTTTATTAGTTTTTTTAAATATATTTCGATATATTGGGTTCCATTGTAAATTATGATAAAATAAAGCAAACAACATGTAATTATAACGCACTCGATGTGAAAGTGACACGGATTGTATGAAAGATTTGCAAAAAATATAAAAACATATTCACTTTATCGTAAAAGGCAAGAAAATAATTATGAAGGAAATAATTTAAATGCAATGCGTACAAATTTACTTTGATATAGATATATTGTATGCTTAGAATATTCTTTTCTTCCAATTTATATCCCCATGATCATCGACAGTTGTATACTCTATGTCAGCATCAAAGTAATTTATTCATTTAAAGTATTTGATTTTTTAAAACGTTTTCCAGTGAGTTTTCGAACCTTTTCAATATTCTTTTAAATTTTCTTTTTGATTTATTATCTGTTCTCGTGGAATTCATACATCATATATCACGAATATTATAACTTGTATTCTATTTAAATTATGGATTATGGTCATATTTTTCTGAATTAAATAGTATATATTTGTGTTTTGCTTATTTCTGCTATTAGATTGCATGTTGTTCTTATTGTAATTTTTAATTTGATTTAATTTTCATTCTTTTAATTAATATTACTACAATCCTCTTTGTACCTATTTGTATTTTATTATTCATAATTTAAGAATGACAGATTATGTCTCAGGTAATCAAAAGAAAAATACTACGAAAGAAAACCAGGACAACCAGCAAGTCTATTATTTTGTTTTTTTAAAGACCAAATAGAAACCTGAAATTACACAAATATAGTTTTCTGTGTATACTGGATTATCAAAAGGCTATGTGCTATTATTACTAATAAATGCATCGGATACACCTCTAACTGCAATAATAATGAATGTTTATGAACTATTGATGTATAAGGTAATAAAAACATAACGAGCCGTAAATGTTACTAATACTTTATTAACTTACTCTTTTAGCAAATCAGTACCCACTAATATTGCTATGCAATCTGTACTAATATAATAAGTTATAGCTATACGTACAAACGTTAACTCACTGTCAAACCAGATATTAAGCACAGCTTTCGTTTTAGTAACAATATGATTAAATTATACTCAGCCACGTCAAGAACTAGCGCGACGCTGGAGTGAGTCCTTCGTTTTAATTTGTTCATTAAGTTTATTACCGGGTCGCGTGGCAGTGGTTAAATATCTTTGATGGAGGAGCAGGTATAGCGTTAGAAAACTTTATTACATTATATATCTTACTAAATCAATCGTTATGTTTTGCGTAATGTATGAATTAATGTTTGCGCGTTCTCTGTTTTATATTTTAGTTGTAATAGCAGTAATTTATATTCAATATTACTTGATTGCTACCTTACATCTTTTGTGTTGTTATATTTTCTTAAGAATTCAAGTCGGAGGTATGGTTTAGGTTTAATTCTGATTTGCTTTTTAAAGTAAAACTGTTGTTAGAATGTTTCAAATTTTAGCACCCTACTATCGCATGCCACATTACAGCCGGCCACGAGTGGAGATAAAGTGAAAGGCGCTCGGCAGGACAGCCAAGGCCGATATGGCGGCGCCTATAGCTCGCATCAGTTTACAGCGTAACATTTATATTCTAACATTTTTCGAAAATTTTCAATTCACAAGTATTTAGCTTACGATCCAAAAAACGTTTCACTTGTATCGTGCTTTCATAAAACTACACAATACGTTTTGTTTTCACGCCTCATAAGCGAAGCGTTGAGGTGGGTACTATTGCCACTTCACGCAAAACAAATGTTTATCAAAATTAAAATATCTCTATTTATCATATATTGCATTTGTAAAATAATATATACACACACACATATCAAGAAAAAACACTATTTTTTACACTCATGATATTTTTGATGCCATTTTGGTTATTTAAACTTGTTAAAAAAGGTGCTGTCTTGGACGTCCGTGTATCTGTAAGCGGATCCTGTATGTTATCAACATAATGAACAAAATACTTTACTAATCGAGTCTTTTTTTTTTCTTTGTAATTTAGGAATTCTACTTAGGAATAAAACCCTATTACTTTTCACGGTCTGATTCGATGTGGTTTTGCATTTTTCAAACTTTTTCTTTATGTAGGAAAGCTAGTGACCAATACACCAAATATGAATTAACATTATATACAAACAATTTATAGGCATATTGCCCTTTAAAGCCGCCACAACATACATCATAAGGTAGACAGTTTCAATTACAATATTACAAAAGTATAATCTTAATAATTATAATAATAAAATGTATGTATGTAATATGTTTCTGAAGAAGCAGAGGGCTTAATATCTACGTGCTTATGTAATTATAACAGATTACGAGTAAAAGAATTATTTACATGTTATATTCTTCACTTGTTATCCTTAAAGCTTTAGGACTTTATTTTCATCAAAGAGCACTGGGGATACAAAGGATTTCCGAGATAATTAAGTGCAATTAGACCGGTTCTCTTATCTTCACGAACAGTACTGTAGCCGCAAAGAAATGGGGTTTTCAGGGAATTCTTTTAATTAATTCGTGTTTTTACTATTTTAAATTGCCAAGAAACTAAAAGCCAAATTTATATAGTTGATAAACATTGTAGTGCAGTTCTAATAATGTAATTCTTATAAAACAATTTTATAAAATTGTATGTTAATTTAATAATTGCATTAATATAAATTACAGTATAAATGAGTGTGCTTATATATTATATTATTATTATATATTATCATAATGTCAACAAACGATATATTAGGAGGTGGTACAAATGCTGTTTAGCTTCAATATGAAACACATTATCATGTGCGTTTTGCGAAAGGTAGTGATGCTTGATTGTGAAAAACTAATTTTCATGTAGTGTCCTTGTCTTAGATTTATATATAGCAATAAGAGTAAAGACAGGAATAAACTTTATATGAAACATTTTATTGCGTCCTCCGATTTGACAAAATGAATATTAACGTGAACGAAGCTGCGGGTAAAAACTATTAATAAATACATAGAATAAGAATACGAATATTTATTATGCGAAAAAAAAATCCTAAAAAATATGGTTAATTAATTAAGGAAAAAAGGCTTTAAAATATTCCAAAGTGCAATTTTATTCATTAAAGAAAACTGTGCAATATTACTATACCTTAATACTTTTGAATACTAAAGTATTTCTAGAAGTGTGAGGCTTGATTATGGCAAAGGGCGAAAATGAAAAAAGTTCGTAGATACTTTGGGGCAAAATGTCGTCAAGGACACAATTTATATCACTGCGAAATATAATAAAATGTGTTATATACTGCCAAGTGTCTCCCGAATAAAAAGTATGATGAATAGCGCTACCATTTTAAGGACAGTTTTTTTTATATCTCACGGTAAAATCCAAATAAACTGGACACCCATATCCATTTATGTAGGCGTGTGTGACGAATTTCTGTTTCTGTTTAATTTTATTCGGTTTAATTTTATTTAGGAAATATTTTATATTAATGATAACATTAATTATTACTTTTAATTATTATTTTTAAATTTAAAATGCTATGTTATGAAACTTTGTTTACCACCAGGTAAATGAAAGAATAATAGAAATGGTGAATATAACCGTTTGGTATGGTCAAATAATCTGAATAAAAATACTTTATTCTAATAAAACCCGAAGATGAATTTGAAAATCGCTTCAATAACATCCCAATTATCGAAAAAAGCACACGAGAAATGCTTTAGCCTTAACATTTTTTATTACTGCGTGATGGTTTTTTACACATTTTATTTTTAAAATGTCTGGAATGGATGTCACTCCCAAACATCACGTAGTGATCCATGCTACAACTTTTAAAAAGTAACTACTTAACATGGTGTTTGTTTGCGTGGATTTTCATATCATTAATATCGTATTATAATTTCAGTTAATTTTATTTTGAATATGATTAGTCTATAAAATGTTAAAAAATTAAAAAGTTTCCTTAAAATTGAGTAAAAAAGAGTAATAGCTATTAAAGTATTTGTATGTAACATTTGGTGACAAAACGGAATAAACAACTAAGCAGATACGAAATCGTAAGTTTATAAAGTGATTGCGTTGAAAATAAGTATTGGATAATAAATCCTACTTTGATGGTTTAAACTAACTAAATATAATGAATATTATTAAGAAATACGTAAGTTTATCTTACTTCTGGTTTATATACCTACCTGTATATATCCATAGCATAAAAAGTAAAATATTGTCTACGCTAAATAATAATTTTATACAGTTCTACTTTGAGTTTTCCGGAATTAACCATATTTTAAATTTTAAATGAAAGTAACCGGTGTGCTTTATGAAAAGATTAATTTACAAATTTTTTTGCTAACAAAAGTGTTTCACTTGTAAAACTGTGTTGAGCCACTTTGACTAAGAACAAACAAAGAATATCAGTTAAAAATTTTTACAAAGAAGCTTGCATTAATTTGCAAAAGTAGACAATTCGGGGTATTTACTCCAACAGTACTAACATAAGTCATAATTATTAAAATGGTCGTCGGTCTAGACTTTGTTGGCAATGAGCCCATACAATTGTAGCAACCGCGTTCTTACAGTATCCACATTGTTTAAGTCTAGCCTAAAAGCTGTTATTGTTAATTAATTTCCGATTTTCAAGCGCACTCTCCATTCCCGTGCCAAAGTTTTAATAGGAAGATATTATGCATCGTTTTAATTTGATTATGAATATATATCAATTTACTTATGATGTTCAATTCATTTCCATTTCGATATTGATAAACAATACTATTAAAATAACTATTAGAGTTGCAGCGACTATGCGATACGCATTCATTAAGATTTTAATTTTAAATCAGGGTAATAGAATAGAACGATTGTGTTTGACTAGATCGTAATCACAATACAGCACCACCACAATACTCCCAAACGACACGGTACTCATAAACGGATTTATTCACAGAAAAAAAAGGTATTAATTATTAAAGCGCTATTTGTAATGTAATTATTTTCATTGCACTTGTAGAAAGAAAAACAAAACAAAAGACAGGCGTATGTTTTCCATTTTACATATCGTTGAATCATTGATATCAATAAAACAATTCAGGGAACTCCATTAATCGAATTGTTTTTGTAATAGCGTAAAAGCGAATGTTAAAAGCACGTGTCATCTGTAAATGGCTTTAATCAGAATTGAGATTGGAAGCATTAGGGAAACCATGACATGAAATGGAATTCTAAATTGGCCATTTGTCGATATATGTATATATCATCCCATGGGAATGTATATAGGTTTGAACGGAGGAGGACAACGCCGTGTTTGTCCTGAATGTCAAAATATAAAGAATCAAATTATTTTTGTTTACCTATATATATATATATTATTTAACACAAAACGATTCAATGCCTGTTTCTCCTGTAAGTCAACCGATTTTGTTTGTTTATTAGAATTAATTTAGTTTGATTTTAATAAGAAGATATTAACGAAATACTTAAAAATTGGGTACAGGTTTATTTCCAACATACCAATTTCGCCAGTTTTCGATAGTAATTAAGGTAGCATTTCGACCGTTTGGCGAACATTAGTTTTCTTTTATATTTTAATGGAATTCATAATATTCTTTTTATAGGTTGACAACTTTTTTGAAAAGCTACTATATTAGCTTTTTATTTATCAGTACCAAATTATTAAATTTAATTAGTTAATTTTATTGATTTTTTTTAAGTATATGACCACTATGATTTCTATTAGTAGCTTTATTACATATAAGATATTGCAGCGGACGTTAACAGAAAACGTGATAAAAAAAAAACTTAAATCTTGTCGAACATTATTGTACACATTGTATATGGCGTTTATAATCATGCTTTCTATTTTTGAGGCTTTCCCTCAGAATTGAGTCACTGACGTTTCTTTATTACTCTATAAAATAAAAATATTGTGTTTTATAGCTTAACCTTTCAAAAATTCATACATATTACAAAGTATTAAAAAGGTATTATTTAAGTATAGTAAATAGGTTTTAATAACGGTAGTAATACACTAGATTAATAGGTCCATTATGGTGCTATTAGTCGATTTTCCTATACAGCTGAAATCATTTTATACAATCTCCTCATTACAATCATTATTAACAGATATATCGAGGCTTATTTGCTTCATATAACGGTACAATATCGTATTATTAAGTGTATACTGTTACAAGCTCGCCACACTCAAATCATATCTCATATTCATTAGCCAAAATCAAACAGCTAATTGCAAATTAAAGGTAATATATCTGGTTAGTAAGTAAGCGCATATCTGTTTGTTTATTCTATTGGACAAATAAACGAAATTTGTCAACTAGATATATACTTATATACTAGCTTTTACCCGCGACTTTGTCGGCGTTCAATAATTACTTTGTGCGGCCTTTTAAAATTTTAAGAACACTTCTTTTGAAAATAACACACGTAACATAACATAACGTTCATCTCAAATTTCATTGCCACGTAGGGCGATATTAAAAAAAAACCTGAAACAATGTTTAATTATTTCTTATCAAGTACAATGTCAGATTTCATGAAAATATACCCAGTTGTTTCGCAGTTATGCGCGTACCCTATTAAATTCGGCCTCTATATCAAGAACAAGCACATCCCAGTCATATCTTTAAAAAACTAATGTATAAGTAATTACTCTAAAAACACCTTATAATTACAATTTAATAACACATTAAGTTAGAATAAAATTGGCCCGTGAAACGCTTCTACAACATAATCGATCTATAAGAAAGTAAGCAATTACGGATTCAAAGTTCTATAAGTTTTAACTTATAGTCTCTAGTAAACAGAAACGATGTACTTACCTGCGGTTTTATATAATATGTAAAGTTTTTTCGCACTTGAGAATTAAGTATAATATGTATAACAACATGCCGGAACTGTCATTAGCAAGCTAACGGCATGCCACTGATGTTATTTGGGGCGACACTTTAGCTAATGGGCGCGGCATCCAGTAGGTAGGTTCTCCCGCGCTCCGTCTCAGCTGGACGTATTTCATAATAATTAGGTCGATGTCATTAATTTACATTAAACAGCCGATTATGAATTCATTAACCAAGTAGATGTATTATTTTAATGGAACAATGTATCATTAAATTTTGTTGCAATGCCATGTCGGTGTATGAAAACAGCTATGCCAGTGATGATACTTCATCAAATACGTCCGTCGTATCTTGGGCAGTCACTGACGATATTAGGATTTTATTTATTGGTCAAATTATTGTGACCACGCAAGTTAATTTTATTCAAAATACAAGTTGTTTCTATGCGAATAACATGAATAATATTCAAGTGTTATGTATGGATTATGTTTTTTTTTAAACTCCAATGTATAAACCATAGAACACATCTAAAAATTCTCAGAAATTTTTTTTTGTTGTATCCTCGAATCGTTTATAAGATAGAGTATTTATCTTGAATCACCTATCTTGTTTTTCAAGATTACATAAGAATCAGAATGATTTATTTATAAGGATTACGGAACTGAGATTTATTTTAATCGGAACCTTACTATAACGCCTTATAATATCAGTCTACATAACAAAAACTCTTAGTCATAAATCCTATAAGGCAGTCGCACAAATATCCATAATACCTTTACTTATGAGTGGATCTAACATTAAAACCAGCCCCGCATTGCTATATAAATAATTCCACTTACCAATTATGATTAGGGGTGAGAATTTATGATTATCTGACTCTATATTTCCTTAACACGTAGCATATTTATGTTATTTATATACATACATACGTAAACTTGTTATATTTTAATTTTGTTAATGAACTGAAGGTAATATCGAGTCTTTTCAGGAAAAACATCGTAAACGCCAACAACCTTAAAAATGTAATTTTACTATTACCTCTTTAAAAATATCTTTGTAAATATAAAGGTACAAATAAAGTAGTACGTAAATAGCCACTATTTTCATACACCAGTGGTTAATTATCAACATTTTTTTTTTATAAAGATGTCATAAACACTTTTTCATTAGGAATGAAAACATTCTCCTGTAAACAGTATAAATAGTCGCTTACGGTGTTCTTGCTGAAGAGACTCGGTATGGTTGTATGCATTTATCATTTTCCATATTATTTATAATAAAATTGTAAATCACTTGATTTGATTTTTATGACGCATGTACCTAACTTCAATTACAATTTAAATTAATCAAATTTATAAGTAATTTATGTACTTCTACTTATAGTTAATAATTAATTATGAAACTATACAAGAATGTTAAGAGCTTAAACCAATTTCGTGTTTACTTTAATTATTTTATTTTTCAAATTAAAAGTAGAATTTACACATATTTTATTTAGAGTTAATTATTCCTTGTCATAATACTTCCAAAGGTAATATCACACTCGAAAATATTGGCAGAGCAGGCGCTGTCTAGAATTGCATCAAGAAATAATTTATGCTGATCGTGAGCCATGATATCGAACGGTACTATAAGCTGTCAGACGGGCAACAGCTTTACCGATCGACAGTAGAGCTAAGCTAAGTACCGGACACATTTGCATATTGAATCACCGGACTCATGATCAAACTATTCGTTGAGGACTCTATACTCTAATTAAGAACCTCAATATTGGCATAATAAATGTATGTATGGGCTTAGAAATAATCTACATATTATGTTCTATTATTTCATTGATTTTAGTGATTTTTAACGTTAATTGCTTACTATCCGATGTCTGTCCGATTTAATTTCTTTTACTTATTATGATCATTTCCTTGACATGTATTTATACCATATGTATTTAAAATCATACAAATGGTTTTATTATGGTAAACATTGTAATACTCATGTATTGAATATATACATAAAATCATCGCAATATTTCTAAAACTAACAAGGTTATAGACTTGAAATTCGACATGATTATTTTGCGATCTGGCTTGATTGATAGGAATAATGCGAATGAAGTCGTGAGCATCATCAAGTTTAATATATAGGATAAATTTTGTGTATAGTAAAATCAATGATATACTGTATACAACTCAACCACATTAATGTATAGAGAATGTGTATTTTCTGTATTTACATTTCCATGTGAGTATCCGTCATTAGTTGCATTCATTTATGTCTGTCTGAGAGCTGGGTTTTAGTCGTGCTTTTGCGGTCGTAAATTCAATTAGCAAGTTTCTACCTGCGAATACTGAGTAATAGGGAACCCGTGCCCAAATGGGATGCGACCAAAATGACAGACTACTGTTCATTTTCATTTTGCCTGTTGTAAACAGTCAGTATAAGTTGTTTATTTTAACAAAATTCGATACGACTGAGAACTTTGCCTTTTACCCATTAAAAATCTGTAAGACGAAATATGCATGGTAGTAGGCCTTGTTTATGCCCACCTACATAACTGCCACCATCAAGTTGAAAATCTGCGTCCAAATACCTGTAGGTGTGCTCCGGCAGCTACACTTGAGAGCCGGTCCATCCACTAGGCTTAACGTAACTAACATCTTGGGCCACATCGTCACTTGATATCAAGTGAGATTGTGGATAGAATGTTAAACCTACAAAGTATAAAAAGTAAATTCAAAATTTCGTTTTATTCACGAATTAATGTAATCTCTGGCTCTCTGCAATCTAGTTGTTTATATGCCGTTTTTCACATGTAGTTATGTACGGTTGGTTGCGGTTTCTATGCAGTGTATTGAAACTGCGGTTACAATTGTAATCAGATGGTATCGGGTTTGTACATGACATACGAGCTCGTAACATTTTATTTATTATGATTTTATTTAGTAATTATCTTTTTTTACTTTGTTGCGTTTCCCAGATCAATCAATACATACCGAAAGGCTTACAATATTATTGATATGTCGGTATGTTTTCTTTTTCAACTGTTTATGTTCAATACCAAGCACAACACATTCACTAGGTTGTTCTACAACAACGATGATAGCTGATGGTAGCTTAGTTGATAGTGTGTACACGTGCTACATCAAAGAGCCTGATTTCGAATCCACCTTCAATGAGCTTTGGCTATCGCTTAAGGAAAACATCGTGTTGAAACCATAGCATGGTGGTAGGGCTTTTTCTAACGCCCGCCTGGCTACCTACCTCCCTCAAGATGAAAATCTGCCCCAAATACCTATAGGTGTATTCCGGCAGTTGCACTTGAGAGTCAGTCTAGAGAGAGCCAGTCAGAGCTAGGCTTAGTATGTACACCATGTTGGGCCATATCGTTACCTAACGTCAGGTGAGATAATGGACATAACTAGACATATAAAATTTAAAACTAAACTCTTCTCGCATCATATACATGTGTATAATTCATATATCTAAAATACATTACAGTATATAAGTTTGATGGTCTACTGGAGAAATTTAATGGGAACATTTTTCGATCGGCGCAAATTTGCTGGCTGGCTTTTATCGACGCAGAGACAGTTTCAATAGGACAGTTTACATAAAGCTCCAGTTACACGTGTTATTCCATCTTAACATATTAATATAACATAACGTAAGTTAGCTACGTAACCAAATATATATGAATAAAAATTATCTAAAGGACGGTTCAGTGAATAAAATAAAGATGCTAGATATTTAGATCTATTAAGAAAATTATATTTTTTTTGTAGATTATAATATTAAAAAATATTGAATTTTTATCGCAGAATCAATTATTTTTAAATAAATTGAAGACAAATGAAAAAAAGAGTTCTGTTTACCTATACGGTTCTGTTTCTGTCACAAACGAAAACAGTAATTGTGAGCATATATAAATAAATATGAATGAGTAATGTATGAGGATAAAATTCATATAACTGTTTATTTTTTAATGTTATTATAGATATTGACTATAAAGGTTATGAAACTTGTATAATTGTATTCAACTACAACATGGTTCGATTGGTATTTATAAGTCATTATTCTTATTTTTTTTTAATTATATATAGCTAAAGTTTAGCGTTATGGCCACAATCTTACCTGATGTTAAGTGACGATGTGACCCAAGATAAGTCACGATAACCATGATAAGCCTAGTCGATGGACTAGCTCTCAAGTTAAAATCTGTGGGATTGGCTCTTGAGTGCAACTACCGGAACACATCTATAGCTCTTTGGCGGCAGATTTTCAATTTAAGGGTGGTAGCTAGCCAGGCGGGCTTTAGAAAAAGTCCTACCATCATGCTATGGTTTCATCACGATGTTTTCCTTAACCGAAATACAATAAAATAAAATTAATAATTATAAATATAGTAGACGAAGAATTTGTGAAGAAATTTACGGAGGCCGTCAGCAGGTTCGCGGGTGCGGTTAGTACGTATATAAATTCGATATATAATTTGTATTATACTATACAAGGGCTTTACAGCTTTAGAAAAAAAGGAAACAAGTGTATCGTGAAAATGGTTCTTAACAGCGTTACAAAGAGTAGGCCTTACTCAAGGTGCCTCGAGTCGACTCACCTGCTGAATTATTAATGCCTTCCCACAGGAGACATGATACTTCGCGACATCGGCACGTAGCGCGAGAAACTGTGTAACCAGGGTGTTGCGATGCAAAACACGGCAACTTACTCCCGTAGATATGAAACATTCTGTTATTACATTATAATTGACATTTTAAAGGCATTCTTATATCTATTTCCATTTATATCAACATTATATAATACGTTTATGGTTACGGTCTATGGTTTTAATATAAAATTTACTTCACAATTGAAACTTTAAATAGTTATATAATCTTATAATTCCTACAAATACACTGTCAAGCTCTTTAAAAGTAAATAAATTACTTGTACGTCTATTTTCGGCTTTATTTAAGTTTTCGATTAATGTGCGTAAGATTATTCGACACTTTAAATAAAACAGATAAGTTTACTTAATTCTAAATTTGTAATTAAACTAGAAACTTTATGATGTATGCAAATTTTCCACCGAGTAAGTTAATTTGATCTTAAATAAATTATACGTTTTTCAATGGTACCTTCTGTATATATGCCGTTTAGTTAATATTTTCTATGATTTGCTATGCCTTTATATCTAAATTGATATCATAGTGCTAGTTTCAGTGATCTTTATTTAGTACTATTATTTAGTCTTATTTAGTACTGCGGAAAAAATATGCGTATAATCAAAGTAAAAACAATATATACTTTAATGTGATGAATCCACATGGATTAAGTATTGATGAATTTCATTATTTTACCTTGATAAGTAATAATTGAGGAAAATATATCGTAAAACATGATTAGCTCCGTTTAATCAAGGATTTAGTAATCGTGGGAATATTTCCTCAAAGGTGATTTTTTATTTTATTACGTACTTTGTAAAATTATGTTTTTGTGTAACAATATCATAATATAGGGTAAACATTTTTTTGCAGTACTAATAACTGCGATATGGTTTATGAGTTAAAAGTTTTTGTTGGTAAACAGACGACGTCACCTAGCTTTCCAAAGAGAAATGACTTCAATAAAAGCCTTTTATATTACTTCCAGTCACGCCAACTTCGTATCTTTTTGAGTGATATTTGAGTCAACCATGCTTTTAACAGTTTCAGTACTCGAAATATTAAGTTCGTAGTTCCATAAATAAAACATATTTGCATGAGATTAGTAAAGAAATTATTAATTACTTTTAAGATAAGTGTTTTAATTTTTCCATTATAATGGTTCTATTTTTTGCTTTTATAATATTATTAGATAGAAAACGAGATTGTTTAAAAATATTTAAAAAGCCGTGCATAATATTTTTTTATGTATTGTATGTATTAAAATTTGGTTTTTGTGTATTATTATTTTGAATTTAAAATTACGAGGAAGTGCTTTAAACAGATTAATATTTGTACATTTTGCGTGTTAATGAGCTCTTTTATAAAATTTGAAAATATTTCTATTAAGAAGATATTAGTGTATATTATATATTAAACGTGTTTTTGATCATATTCATACATCATTGTAAAGCTTTTATGTCTTTCCTATTGACAAAAATAGTTAAAAATTAATGTTTTTGGTATAAAATATCTTTCATTAATAAATGTTACTTATTTCCACATTATATTTATTTCCATATTATTTATTACTCTATATACATTGTATTATGCAGGACGGCATGACAGTGGCGACTGGTGATGGATTATCGTTCCATCGATGGTCACCACTGTTTTTGGATTGTACTTAACATTACTTAACATTAGGTACAGTACTGTCACTTTACCGAACTACCATAAAAAAAACGGTCTTTGGTCACAATTAAGTGCCAAATACCACGAGACAGTAAGTATATAGATGTAGATAGATAGTATGATATAGATGATAATAATTAAAGTTTTAATAGGAAGGATTTATGATTACAAGTTGTATATAATAATAATTCTCAATGCCAAAACATGTTATTACGGGGGATTAATTTTATGATCTCTTAATGAACAAATACATGAACCGTATAAAATTTGTAATACGATATTACATTGTATATACAAGGATTAACTTTCCAAAAAATAAAATTATATTGTCGATTGTGACAAGGACGTTGAATATATTTCCACGGCAAATTTGCTGCCAAACAGTTTGATTTATCGCCACTATACAAATTTATGGTACATGGTACTGTTAAGTTTAATAATATTGTTATTGCTTTTTCTTTACATTACCATGAAGTGTAGTACTCTGTATATATAAAAAAAATATATAATTTCACAGTCATCGTTGAAGAGGTTTATTTTTTTTAATATACTAAATTTGAATCATCACTCTTGAGTTTAAATATATAAAAACGAAATATATATCGTTAAGTAATTGTTGCACTATTGTAGTAGTTCCACCTGTTAGTTGCATTTCCAATATACGTGTTACAGATAATCAGTAGTAAGACTTATTAACTGTTCAATGTTACAATGTAGTGCGGCTGTAAACTTTAGCGATAGATTTGGCATATTTAGTTTCAAAATATAAATAAGCATTTTAGTTTTAAATAAGATACATAATTAAATGTATTAAACTACAGCTCATCATACTTTATTAAATGTTTAACTATATTTGTAAAGAAAATAATGTGTGTTTATATATATTCTTTCTGCCAAAATAGTTATAAAATATACAGCCAAAATATACAGTGTTAAAATTTTGACAAAATGTTATTAATTAGACCAATAGAATATATTATATTTAACAACGCTCTAACCTAACGCCCACGAATAACAAACATTTTGAGCAAACTCATTGTGCGTAAATAGGTTACACCGTGACAAAGCTCACCAAAAATTATAATTGCTATATTAAATTAAACACCTTTGATAGAATAATTGTTAATTAAATGATGTAATCTTACTTTGCATATTGCCTACTTATGAATAGGCTCGTAATCTATACTAAAGCGTACATTTTGTTTGTTTGTTTGAACGCGCTAATCTTAGAAATTACCAGTCGGATTTTATTTTTGTATTTGATACAATATTTGAGGAAGGTTTTAAGCCATATAACATCATGCTAGCACTAATAGGAGCAAAGGTGTATTGGTAAAAATGACAAAAACGGGAAAGAATATTCTTTCTGTAGGCTTTCTTCGCAAGCGCTTGCTACAGATACAGAAAAAAAGGACGCCGGTCACTTTTTATTAGATAAAAGTACTTAAATTATTTTAGATTCCACGCGAACGAAGTCGAGGACACTGCTAGTATAACATAAATTCGCCGTTCTGCTCGTGTCAAGTATGAATAATTTATATTTAGCGTTGCTGACGTTGGCGTTAAATTGAGAGGTGAATGAACCCCTGTTCTAATTACTGCGTGTATCTACATCCACATTAAATCCTCTAGGAGTTCATATATATTTTGAACTACTAACGGCCCACTTTAACTTTAATTAACCATGTAACTCATATCGATTCCGTGGATACTATTTGAAATGAAGCGATATGTATTCGATATTTAAATTATATTTATACTAAATAGTTTTTATTTTTGCTGTTTCGAATACAAGTATATTTTTAAGAAAAATGAGAAACTGGATAATCAATGAATATTTTACCTTAGATAAAGTAACAGCAATGTCATGTCAAAATATTCTAAAATACAAAATATTACTACGACGTAATATGTACAGTATGTAGTCTCATTTAGAATCACTGCATGTTACGGTTTCTTTTTTATTATCCTGGTAAGTAATCCGTTCACGGGCTTCCTTTTGAACGTACTCGCAATGCCCAGGCTGGCCACGAGAAGGGCTTGTAGCAAGACTCATAGAGAGACAAGCATCATTGAGTTCCTACTAGAAAGACATCACAGCGATACTCAAACCCGCATATTGCCAGATTCCAGGGACAGCATTCACATTTCTTAAGGAATTAATTTGAAATCAGGAACATGTACAGAAATAACCCTCATTTCCACGTTTTAATTTAAAGTAGAAAATTAATTCATATTTGTTGTGACTGAAAACAGACATCGGCTACGAATACCATTTTAGTCCAGCCTTAAAGTGGAGCTACTTATTGTTACTGTCCTCAATACTGCGGTTTGTTTTGTTTTGGTTATATATATTACACATTGGCTATGTAATCATTTAAGAGGGACGGCGTAACCGGCTGCTATTTCATAGCATAAAGAAGAGACAGTATATATTTCTTATAATAGTTCAAAGAGTAAATAACGTAATCCTCTTATTACTATTTTAAATTCAGAATACTATTATGTTACGTGCCCGACACACTTCTAGAATTTGGTTCTGTTATGTATAGATAAAACAATAGAACATAATCATAATCGGAGTAGCAGTTTTATTTTAAACTCAACTATATGTGCTTTTCGAGTTCATAAAAGTTTAGACTCTACAATCTTACGTACATTATTTATTATTTTTATAAACATATGTATTTGAAATATTACTTTTCATTATTTTGTAAGACCTGCATCGCTAGCTATTAACGTAAAGCTAAAAATCTGTCCCAACTACCTATGTGTTCCGGTATAACACGTATGAACAAGTCTCTTCATTAGGTTTGTCTTGTTGCCTTCCCAAGTCTCGTCGTCAGGTAAAATTACTCTCAAACTTACAACAAAAAATCAAATATGTATAGTTGTCCGAGACATCAGTTTATAGCGTGATTTAACGAATTTACTAAATCATCTAAATAACATCATTGATGGTTATTATCCTCATATCTGTCATTAAATTTCATATATTCCTTAACTTTACTCTTCGATAAAAGAATAATCACGGAATAACAACGACAAAGAACATCAACCTAGTAAAAAGAAATACATACCTAATAGTTACATTAAGTTTTGTTCTATGCATAAAACATACAATAAAATATACAAAACATGTATTCTTCATCCATGAAATCCATAAAATGTTTTTATTATATCCTACTGTTGTTATAAATACCTTTTCTAGGAAAATAAATGTAAACTATGGTTCTAAAGAGCGTATACGTCCGACATTTATGTGGTGAAACACATTACCTTGTTTACTTTTGTTTTATGTCGCGGACATTTTGTTATTATATTTTACAGCACTGTTGAGTCAGTTTGTTTATTTGTAAAATAATTTACAAGATCGTCATTAATACATCACACGTACATATATTTATATGTTATTATCATCATTTAACATGAATCGAGAATGTTCTTAACCTATAAAGATTAAAAAAGAATTAAATTATAAAGTTTCATTATTGTCGAAACGTATTTGTGGATAATTTGACCTCTAGCGATCATCACGATGCAAGGAAAATGTGTGGTGTATAAAACCATGGGTTTATTATAAAATATACAACCACCTACATGTAGCGGTATTCATTGGTGATGGGCGCTCCGTCGATAGGTGTTGATAGCTGATAAGATGAGTGGGATTGTTGTTTTTTGTCCCCACAAAACACTGATCACACACAGAATACCTTTTTACTTTGTTTTCTATTATTTTTATGTCAGCATGAACTTACGAACTCACGCGTTGTTTCATGTCAGTTTTTTGTTGTTGTTGTTTTACGTCTAGTGTAAAGTGTCACAGAGCACCGCAGACAAATGTCATGCAATTTTGTGGTATAAACAGTGTAGTTGCTGTTCCTTTGGTAATAACTTATTACTAATAAGTTATATTAATAACAACATATATTTTTCTATGTCGAGCTGTCTTTAAATACATGTATTCTTAAAGAGAAACTTTTTTAATGCTAAGTGTTCTCAAGGTATTTAAAAGTAAATTACACCGTTTTTGTGAACTACAAAGTATGTGTTCGTGCAACGTAGATTATTGCGAATTGCTGTGTTAATTACCCGGAGTTCTTTTAATATATCCCCGGGTAGCTTCCAACCAGACCCGGGTGTGACTTGAGTTATTGGGTTCGTGTCATGCATTACAAATGCTGCTACGGCTTCGTAGGCACGTAGCGCCGTAGAAATAACTCTAACGTACGTTTATAAAACCAGCAAAAAGTTTTCAAAGTACATTTTCTAAATGTTTAGGTTAGTTGTAGGTAATAAAACCTTTACTGAAAACGGTATTTTTCATTTTATTTAGATTAATTAGTGTAAGTTTTAAGTTTCAAAGTAATGTTAATTATGCGTGGATGGCTAGTTTAATAGAATATTTTATAATAAGGTAATGCTTGAAAGACATTTTAATCATAAGCTAATAGTCTTTATTTATTTAAATACATGGTATGGAATTGTCTTTCCTTTGCGTTAATATAAATTCTTGGAAGTAATAATGTACATTACTGCTTACTTTCATTTATTTATATTTATAGTGCCTTTTCTCTTTAACAATATTTTTAGTTTCTTTACAATTACCAACATTGCACATACATAAAATTATTTTAAAATAAATAATGTATGATGGCTCAGTAAAGATTTGAACATCAAGATTTTTTTTTAATGAGTAGTAAAGATTAGTTTAACTATATTACTATTGGATTATGGCCATAATCTCACCTGATCTTAAGTGATGATACGGTCCAAGTTGGTAGCCACGCTAAGCCTGTGGAGGGACTGGCTCTCAAGTGCAACTGCCGGAATACACCTATTGGTATTTGGTGGTTGCTAGCCAGGCGGGCATTAGAAAAAGCCCTACCACCATGCTATGGTTTCCTGACGATGTTTTCCTTCACCCAAAGCTCAAGCTTATTGTAGGTGGTTGGATTAGAACTCACGTCCCTAGATGCGAAGTCGTACACACTACCACTGAGCTATCATCGCTCAATAATTAATCTTATTTCATTGCTAATATAAGTAATTAAGTAACATTCTAGATGTAAATAGAGAAAAGTCATCACTTTTTTGAATAACTGAAACATTTATATAACCGCAATAATAATTTTAATCAGTAATACGCTACTACCGACTAAAGCATTCTCGAGGGAAAGCTCTGACTTAATTGCCGCGCCACTCTCAAAATATATCAGCGATTTAAAACGTCCAGAAATCTGTAATTGCCGGTCGCTCAAATGCATTGCTGAATATAGATAAGTCTTCTCTGAAAATCTTCTCTAGTTTTTGTAGCCTACTGCTTTCTGAATCACTGAATATATTTTTGTTCCATCACTCAGTTAACTAGTACGAGTAGAAATGAACTACGTTACTTCAAGTCTTTTATGACGCCCTCATTTACTACTCTTCAATATAATTAAAAGCATATCAATATTGAAGTGGTAACGTTAAAATATTATAGCTTTTTATCAAGTTTTATGATGATGAGAAAAATCTCGGAGCACAGTGTTGGAACAAAATCAAGTTTGAAGACAGCGGACCGAATTTTTAAAATATAGTTTCATGGAATGAGTGGTAAATGTTAGCTAATGAATAAAACTGAATTAGATACTTTGAATTTTGAAAATAAAAAATATTTATAATATTGTCACGCAATGCATTAATATACCTGATAAATTTATTCATCCGATTTTAATCACTAAGTAATGTACTAGTAGCCAACAACACTACAATTGTACTAACAAAGTTTTTTTTCAATATTCAATAATTTCAATATGTTATGGTGTAATTTTATTCATTTAATAAACATTTGATAAATAGGTACCCTCTACAAAATATTGCGTTTTGTAATAACTTTGTACATTTGTGAATTTTTGATTATTGGAGATTTGATAAATTGTTATAAATAACAGTTATCATTTTTTTATAGGAAAGGTTTAGCGTTATTGTCACAATCTCACCTGATGTTAAGTTACGATGTGGCCCAACATGGTGGACACGCTAAACCTAGTGGAGGGACTGGTTCTCAAGTGCAAATGCCGGAACATACCTATAGGTATTTGGCGGCGGATTTTTCAACATGACAATTATCATAGTTATAAAGATTTCGAATAACCTTGTGTTATATTATATATCTAAACAAGTTTGTATTTATAATATAAATTACCTATTAACAATATAATGTATGAAAATCTATCACATTTATGTGTATTCAACAATCAATATTTCGAATAAATTTATTATGTAATCCTTCCTAATGTTATAAATGCGAAAGTGAGTTTGTTTGTAACGGTTTTACGCTTAAGTAGATAAATAGATTATGATGAATTTTGGGGGAATCTGGAGACGGTATAGGCTATATTTTCTTGCGAAAGCCTTATTAAAAGTGAGGTAAAGTGAGGGAGCGATAAATCTTTGAGGAAACTTTTTATTGCGTCATCCGATTTACCTGACAAAATCAATATTAACGCGAGCGATACCGCATGTAAAATGTAGTCGTTCATAAAAGTCAAACTTAGTTATTATGTTAACACAATTTTCACAAACTGCATCTATAGTAGCGCTAAGAATGATATTATTAGATCTATTTCCTAATAAATGTAGTCGTGCAATATCGGGTTCCCGATATTGAACAAGCGGTAAGAATAGCAATCAGAAGCTTCGACGGAAACTGGGTATCTGCATTATTGGTGAGATGACGTGATGGAATTTCCAATCGGATAAGGATGATCAATAACTGTTGATAGTTGACGCATTGCTGGCTACAATGAGAAGAGACAAATCTAATTAATTTGAAAGACAAAATAAGATATACATTTTAAAAATGTGGACTAAAGGTCGGTAGATTTCTTGTGATTATGCCCAAAAAAATACTTTTAATTTTTATAGATATTTCAATTAAGAACACATTTTAATATAATCTGAAAGCCAATTGAATTTGAATCGGATAAAGCACAATGAACCGAAAGGCCTTGAGTCCCATCTGTAGGTATTTGGGGGCAGATTTTCAACTTAAGGGTAGTAGCTAGCCAGGCGGGTATTATAAAGAGCCCTACCAACATGCTATGGTTTCATCACCATGTTTTCCTTCACCGAAACCAAAGCTCATTGTAGGTAGATTCGAACCCACGTTCCTTGCCGCGCTGTCTATACACACTAGCAACTAAGCTATCATCGCTTCCTAAATACTAAATATACTTTTATAAGTACATACGTTAATAAAAGTATATTTTACAGTCGTATGTAGATTAACGACGGCATCGTAAACCCTTATTCAGCCCAGGCGGGTATGCGACACAATAATAAAGAGTATTTGTCAAAGGCGTTGCTTAGCTACCAAGTACTATTACTTGATTTACGGTTGTACCGGTGTATGTAATTATTGCGAGTTAGCGAACACACCTGCTACTTTGAAACCATACAATGGGAAGATACCAGGTTATATCTATGACTTATTATTAATTTAATTTACTATTAAACAAATTAAGTGCTCGCATAATCCACTATAGCAAGAGATACCGTTAACAACTTTATGATGTAGGTACTAGCTGTGCCTGTGACTTCGTTCGTGAAGAACTAAAATGTTATTTATTTATTTTTGCACATGTTTGTAACTTTTTTCAATACAGCATCGCTCTTATGGTTGGTACCGTTTTGTTAAATAGCCTAAAGTCTTCCTTAATGATTACTCTGTCAAATATGAAATTAATATCTGAAACCCTACTGGTAGTTCCTAACATTAAAGTTTATAGATTTAGTATTAGGGCCACAATCTCACCTGATTTAAGTGATGGTGTTGCCCAAGATGTTGGACATGTTAAGTCTAGTGGAGAGACTGGCTCTCAAGTGGTAAGTCCGGGAACACAGTTATAGATATTTGGCGGTAGATTTTTAAGGCTTAAAATAGGTTATGTTATGAAAGTTATGTATTTTTTTTAAATTTTTTAATTGATTAGTATAATGTACTAATAATTAATAACTAGAACTTATTGCATATCTATATACATCCATATGATTATATTTGTATTTTAAGTTTTTATCACTGTAGTATCAGTTTATAAATAATGTCATACATTTATTTCATCTTTATAAGTATTTCCTGAAATTTTCAATAATGATTGCAGTCGAATTTTGACCCTTGAGCACACAATTAACTACACTTTCAGAGCTTCTATATTTACTAACATATGTTTGACATATTCTTCATGCTTACAAATAATTTATCTAATTACAAATTGAAGGTTTTTTTATAAAGTTTCACATTTAAAAAGTGTTTACAAAGTCATGTCGATGCCATATAAGAATAGTATTTTGCTAGTTATAATATTTCATCATTAAAAGCTGGTTAACGATGTAGTATGAGATTTCGTAAATTCTCGATTTAAATTCGAACCATATCTACATTTAGATGCCTCTTATAAGTAATAAAATTTATATCAAAGTCACTTTCAATATGAACAAGGTTGCGCGTTACGTTCAAATATTTAAAACTCAAATATATGTACGTATTAATTTATTTGTTGAAATAAATTGAAAACTTCTATTCCGAAACTCGCAGAATTCGCGTAAATTATAAATACATATTATTAACAATAGCAATATATTTTTGTTTGCAATGTATTCCTATTACAACGCTAAATAAATAGTATATAATGAACGTGACTTAAACCAGGGCAGTATAATAGGGATCTTTTAAATACTCACAAGATGGTTGCAAATCAATTTGCAATGGAACTGCAACGAGAAATGCCTATTCAATCTGGTCAATTTGTCTATGACGGCCAAACGGAACATTGGATTCCATTGCTTCTCATCTATTAGGTGGTTATTTTTGTTTTCTAGGGGTTCTACCTCTGTATTCCGTATCGTTGTAATTTTTTCCATCTTTCTTTACTATCGTATAAAATATATAACATCTTTATAAATAACTAGTTGTGCCTGCGACTTCGTTTGCGTGGAACTAAAATTATGTAATCTCACTTCGTCATTCAAATTACAATAACTTTTGATAGAGTTAACCGATTTTAATGAAACAAAAGCTAAATGATACTCGAGGATACGCTTTATGATTTTCTAGGTGACGTTTTGTCATAAATGCTGTAATTTAGCAGTGATGCCTGCACAAATAAACAGACGTATATTAATAAAAAATGATGTAAATATATTTTATTACTTATTCTTAGTCACTTGCACGACAAATTTACATTCTTACCATATTTTATTATAATTAAATTGCTGTACAAAATATTTACACTTTATAGTTTGTTATAGCTGTCATTTATTATCCTACATATGTACAGTTCTCAATATCTATTGTTACAGGCGATCAAGTGCGGGTCTACTGGCACCGCAGTTGGCGTGCCAACCCTCATCAGCGGCTAACGTATCATCAGGTCCCTCCCATCCCACCCCCGCCTCACCTCCTCGCATCGTATCCGCGCCATCCGCTCCCCTCGCCCTGCCACCTCCCGATCCAGTGCCCCAGCTCGACCAAGAAGATGGAGTTAGATTGCGACGTGTCCATACTGTAGCAGTCAGAGATTACCTCAAGAGGGAAACCCAGACGTTTTTTGGTGTACAGAGAGATAATGAAAGGGAACAAAGAAGACTGTGGTATGAAAGGCGGAAACGGCACGCGGCGCGGGCGCTTGGTGATCTACGGCTAGACCTACCGCCGGATCATCATCCTGATGACGATGATATTAGGTAAGTAATACAGATTTCATGAACTGTAATTTCTTTTCCTATCATAGTATAAGCTTAATTCTTTAAGACAGACAGCAGTAAACGCTTCCATTAACATGTTATAAGTTTCGTGTTATTTTAACGTAGAACTAATTCTTACTGATACAGACTTAAATAGATAGACTAATAGAGATAATTAAGACTGTATAGTGACATAAAAATTGCAGCAAAAGTTTCAAACAATGTTGACCAAAGGGCGTCCTAGTCTTTTTTGTTATTTATACAATCTAGCATTATCTAAACAAACCTTTGTTTAAAAGATTTTTTTACTGCTATCTGACAAGTCAAGTGAATATTTTAGTGTCGCATGTTTAAAGGATTTTGTACGATATACTGAGACTGTCCTAGTCTCTAGAAGTTTTTTTTTCAAAACACGTTCAGACATTACAGTCAAATTCATATTGAATATTTCTAAATTTACGCAATAAAGAAATACAACCCTGCATACAAAAGCAACACTCAATGACCAATTCTTAAATGGATAAGGGACTTTCTGGGATCTCAAGAACTCTCGAACTTTATAAAATAAGATCAAGAATAAATCCATAAATGCTATACTTCATATTTCGTCAATAGTATGAGACAAAGTTATATATGCTGTTCATTTCATACAATTTTCTTTGCAGATACATACACAACAACAAAATAAGTTTGTCAATTGAATATGATTCGTTGGACAGGGTCATTCTATATAATGATATGTTCAAATTACGATTTAAATAGACTAGGAACGTTTATGATTTTTATTTATAGAAATTTCCAAATTAGTCACAAGTCAGGCAGAAATAGCGAATGGAAAGTGAAAAAAAAAAAAACATTGATTGTAATAAGTGTTTCCGTCTGTATAGTTATACCTATAATGGATAACTATTGTGAGACCGATTAATATATCAATAATATAAAGTATTACATACATCCCATATAAGTATCTATACTTTATAATATATGTACATTGTTAGGCGTACCGTAGGCTTCGTGGTTTCACGTGTATTGAATTTCACAAATTTCATTAAGGTACTTTACATAAACATTTCCAAGGAATTTTTAGGCCGCCATTTTTATCTTAAGGGTAAAATGTATAAACATATCCTAGCGATTTTTTTTCGTATAATAACAAGATGAGATTCATTTTGAAATTATGGTATATAAACATTTTTGTCGTCTAACACCAGCATGGTAAAATTTGGAGGAACTAGTCATTTATTTCGTTGTATAAAACTGATTTGAAATGGCAAAAAGAAACATTGAAGATACTAATTAATGTTTTTGAATAGCAAATTATTCATTCCATTTTATATCTTTTATACGAAAAAAATGATAAAGTTTTAATAGAATTACACATTTATTTATTGGCAAGGTTTATAAAAAAAAGGTTTTCAAAGCTTTTGAATAGTAAGACCAGTGAAAGTTTGCCGAAAACATTTGTAATTAGAGATGAAATAAATAGCTACAAATCTCTATTAATCTATATTCGTATAAAATATTTATAAATATATTAAAACTTACCCAATTAATCTTCTCATTACATTGTCCTGTTTTAATCTGTAACTATTAGGTAAACAGTACTTTTGTTCCTACCTTATACAGTCATTATATTTTATGTTCTTCACTTGTATAACACTTTAAGGCTGGCTTTTCCACGGTATACCATACCATTTTATCTTCTTCAAAAGATAAAAGATCGAAAGTTTAAATCGTGAGTTTAAATCAAAAGATTGAAAAAGTGCTTCAAATGCTTGTAGTTTTCTGTTTACGTTGAGTTGAATATTACTTACGTCTATACAATAGAAACACAGATAGAATACGATGTGCAATATATATACAAACAGCTTTGCAAATATGCATACATAAGCATGAAATTAAATGAAGTAGCCGCAGAATTCAATTTCCGCTATTCCAGGTCAACGTTTTATTAGTTTGCATGGCATACTCGTATATGAAAAGCCTATTATTTAATATTTAACACAGTACAATATTAAAAGTAAAATCTCGTTTTTGTGGAATGAAATAATTCACGGTGAACAACAACCAAGGAGGAGCCAATGTCTTGTTTTCTTTAAATAAATTCGGGAATGGAATAACTTTGGCACAAACGGGTATGGTTGCCAATAGAGCAGAGAGTTTGTCTCGTTGGTATAATAAAATTAAAAGCTACGATCCACTCCTGCCAACGAACAACGTCGATAAGTATTTTGTATTCTTATGTGTAACTTAGTTACCTAAAAAGTTTGAGGAACCCTTATTTATCCAGGTGTACTGGAATACAAATATACAATATTCGCTTTGGTAGGTTCAATAACTTGGAAATAGGGACGGACAATTTGTTTGTGCCCGTCGGTATTTGTTTAAGTAACATTGTTCCTAAATCGTTCAAGTGAGAACAAGTAATGGAATTCTGGTACCGTTTTAATTAAGCAATATTTCGAATTATACCACAGTTTTGATTCGGAATTTTGTTGTTCTTGTACCTCGTATTATATTAATCACGTTTTCAATTATATTCTCTAACTAGATTTTATGTGCTGCTTCGCTCGCGTTTATATTGATTTAGTCAAACAAATCGGATGTCGCAATAAAAAGGCTCATACCCAGTTTATCTCTCTCTTTCAATAAAGTTTTCGCGAGAAAATATCGCCTGTCACTGTCTATCTCTGTACCAAAGTTCATCATAATCGATACAACGGTTTAGGTGTGAAAACGCAACAATCTCACTTTCGCATTTATAATATGAGTGAGGATGTAAAGCCGTCTACTTATTGAAATTTTCTGTGAAAACTTAAAAACATATTTCGTGAAGCAATAACATATCTCATCTCATACATTTTTGTTTTTTCCTAACGTTGGCAATTTTTGAAAGACAACTTGGCTAGGGACAATGGTGCTCTTTACCTCTAATACTGATTTTTATTGTACATCACTAATAATTAAGATACTTTTCTAGTAATATCTTCGGTTACATGAGGTGGTACTCCTATTTATTTATTTGTTTTCAAATAAGACTAAAGTCGGTCTTATTTGTTCTGTAGATATTAGTAATCATGGGTTAATTAAACTTTTATACACTTGAGATGTACTTGGCAATATTTCTCATGACGTATGATTTGAAATAAAATGTGTACCTATGGTGCTATAAATTTAAAATTAAAGAGTAGTAAATGAATAAAGGAATGGTAATTAATTGTTAACAGCCTAAGCTATCTCTGGGATATAGTGACCAACTTTACTAACATCCTGTTTGTATGATGACCTATGACTGCGAAGTCACGCGAACCTTGCATGCTAAATACTAACAACTTGTTATAAGTACTAAATGCTATGTACGCTCGTAGCTTTTGCGGGCCGGCATGACAGTAACGACTGGCGATGGATTGTCGTTCTCTCGATGAACGCTACTGTTTTCATTTACAGGAATCTTTTAAAAACAAATATATACTTCTCTTTAAAGTGTAGATAAACTTTATGATAATATTGTACTAAGTGATTAATTTATTTATTGGGAAGTTTTAATTTACGTTTTTATAGGGATGTTTAAATAAGATTAAAAAAAATTACCGATGGTCCACCCATTTTTTTTGTAAATCTTCTTTGCTTTTTTATGGTAGTTCGGTAAAGTGACAGCACTGTACGTGATGTTAAGCACGGTACAACCGAAAAACAGCAGTTACCGTCGAGAGAACGACAATCCACTGCCAGTCGCCACTGTCATGCCGGCTTGCGTAAATGCTTTTTTATATTTCGCTTAAATAACCCACCCGATGTTAAATGAGGAAGGGAATATATATGGGCTGGGAGACTGTTCGACAACTTCATCTAAACCTACTAAATATTTTATTCAAGTATAATAATTTAATTCAAGAATAACCACAGGTAATACTAGGTTAATATCTTCTCGCAAATATTCTGGATGATAATGCTTTGAATTCACAACGCATCAACAAACGCATGCCGTTGAAAGTTTAGTAGTTTAAAAGTTTACAACTTTTCCAAATTCTATCTCAATATTTTAAAAGTAACTGTTACTGCAGAATTATACTGACAACTATGTTTTGTTGTTTGAAAGGAATTTTCGGATTTCAAATTCTTGTGTTTGCACTAAAAATTACATTTGTCTTATCTTTAACTTTTTCTGTTTTACACAATTACGAACATTGATATTATCTTGTGGTTTCATACATTTATAATTAATACGAATGTACCTACCTTATTTTCTTCGTCTCTAAAATACTGATTGAATAAAATTCCCATTTTGTAATAAATTTCATTTTAAGATAGTATTTAGATAAAACGATGATTTATACTAAATACAGCTTACAATTAATCTAAAAATGTTTCTTATATTGCAACATTTAAGTGTCTCAACAAGGATACAATATAATAATAATTGTTTTCATTGTTTGCAGTTAAAAAGAATCAACCAGTAATTTGCATCGAAACCGCAGTTTTTAAAAAGACGAGAAAAACAATCATGTTACAGTTTGTTTTAAAATTTCCCTACGTAAAATAAACGTATATAGCAATACATTTTTCATTAAATAAAATAGAGACTGTTACACTACAGAACACCAACCATGCAGTCAGCTATAAAACTAACTTTGTTTGTTCAAAATATTTTCTGGTTTCTCTGCTTTCGATATTTATTTGAACCCATTTGTAACTTACTTCTTATTCTACTGTAAAATTCTTGCAAGACATAATTTATTACAACGACTGATTTACATAATTATTGTTTAAAAAATATATGTTTAGTATGTATGATATCTTGTATTTCTCATATAAATAAATTTCATATATAAATTTATATTTATTTTAAATGACCACTACGATATTTTAATTTTAAAATTCTATCAATTTATTATACCTAATTCTGCATAAAAAATAGCTGTTCTATTGATTTAATGGTTCATAGATTTATAACCTTAAAAATGACTCAGACTATTGGGATAGCTGGTATGTAAGCACTCTGCCAGTGTATATAAAAAGAAATTCATCTGAATGTTTGAGTGTACAAATAGATTTAAATTAATAAACTTTTTGGTTAAAAAAAAAGAAAAGGTATTTTTATGTTTTACGTTATCTTTGATATATAGTCATTTCAAAAAATTAAATTGTAAAGCTCGCCTGAAACTCTCCGTCTGTGTTATTAAAGTTTTATTAATTGAATTTAGCGGCACCAATTAAAATTTAAAAGTAAGCATGATTTATAACGAAGTTGATAAAGTTTTATGAAGTGTAGGGGTAAATTAAACATATTTCGCTACAACGTTTTTCGCTCAATAGCTTATAATTCATTGTGTATAGATATTTTAAATAATCCATTACCTATTACAAGTACATATTAACACATTTGAAAACGTAATATGGACGAAAGCAAGTATTTTGAACTAAATTAATCTCTACTCTGTTTTATTAACTTCTTGACTAATTTTTGTCATTTATACGCTAGACTGATAAGAACATTTCGTCTTATTTTTTCTTGCTCCTACGAATATTGTGTACTAAGTGAATGTTATTGACGGATATCTTTTTTTATTTTACTAGCTGTTTCTGCGACTTCGTTCTCATAGAACTCGACATAATTTAACGTTTGCCCGTATTTGTAACTTTTTTCAAACGGTTTTGTTCCTACTAGTGTTAACGCGATGTTACATAGCTTAAAAAAAAAAAAAAAAAAAATTGTCATTTATTTGATTTTATGATGAGTTAGAATATATTTCGTCTTCTCGCTGTTATCCACTTTATTTTATAACATTTTTATATTTTATACCATGTGGATGTTATTTACAAATCCCTTTTAATATTTTTAAAAACAATTAATATAGGTTAATATTTCTAAGTAAGGACACGTATTTACTTTGCTTTTATAGTGGCCCGGTAAAGTCACGGCATTGCAAATTATGATATAACAAAGTGCAATGAAAAAAATGACAACCACAGAGAGTTAAGTAAAGGAAACTAGTAAACAAGGAAACAAGTAAGGAAGGAAGGAATTATCCTTTTCATACCAGCTTGTCAGCTTTCCAACAAAGACTGTAGAAACTAAAATAAGTCTCTGTGGAGAGTTATTACCATGCGAATAGAGTACAGTCAGATACAGTATTCAACAACTCAACTCAGTTTGATTACTGAATTTATACCACCTCACATTACCACCATTTTATTAGGGCAGTCACGTTCTGGACTGATATAATTTCCAAATACTATCATGCTATACTTGGTATGCTTTAGTGTGGTGGAATTCACCCTTAACTCTATCGTAATCAAGTTAGAATTAGTTAATGCTGAACTAGTTTTACATGGCTTCATTCATCGAATTACTTTTTACCCGATATTGAGTAGGATTTTAATAAAACTCAAGTATGATTCGTAACGTACTGGTGCTTTTATTTTAATTCAGTGAGAGAATTTACATTTTAGCTTACAGGTGGCGCTAGCTGTACATAGACAATATTTTGGTACCATAGATATAAAATATACAATATTTTTTTTTACACCACCACTTAACAAAATAATGCCCACACATAGCTTACACATAGCAATAACAGAAAATCAAATTAAACTATTTTTGACAACCCTAACATCTCAATAAATTTATAATGTTTGACACTACAGAGACTCTTAGTAAGTATGTCAGCTGGCATCTCAGCTGTAGGTAAATAAGATATATTGACCAACTCTTTAACAATACATTCTCTGATAAAATGATGCCGAACATCTATATGTTTTGTTCGTCTATGAAATATAGGATTACATGCCAATTTATGTGAACTCTGGTTATCACTTAACAAATCAACAGGTAAATTATTAATTTGGCCTCCATTTATTTCAAAAATTAAATTTCTTAAATATACGGCTTCTTTACATGCCTCGGAGAGTGCCATATACTCTGCCTCGGTGCTAGACAACGCAACAGTCTTTTGTTTCCTACATTCATATGATATTGCACTTCCAGACAATTTGAAAATATACCCTGTATAAGATTTCCTGTCTATTGAACAAGATGCCCAGTCAGCATCCACAAAGCCAGTCAAGGAACTATCCCCCTTTACATATTTCAACCCATAGTCTTTAGTTTTACTTAAATATTTCAAAACTCTTTTTAAATGTTTCCAGTGAGTCTCATCATAACAGTTATTATATTGACTTAGGAAACTCACTGCATAGGCTATATCAGGTCTTGTTAAAACACATAAATACATCAGTGCACCTAATAACTGCTGATATGGATATTTCTGACAAATAGACTTAGCTTTATCTAATTTCAAATTCTTCTCCATTGGAGTATCTGAACTCTTACATTTAACCATATTAAATCTTTTTAAAATAATATCTACAGAATCCTTCTGATCTATAGTAATAGAGTTTTCTTTTACAGTTACATTTAAACCTAAACAATGTTTCATCTGGCCTAAATTTTTTATGTTAAAGTTTGCCTTCAATTCACATATTAATTTATCATATATTTCTTTACTGTTATAAAATACAAAAAAATCGTCTACAAACAACGCTATATATATTCTGTCATTTTTATTACAAATCATAAACAAACAAGGTTCATACTGAGACTTGGTGTATCCTAGTTCTAACAAACAAACTTCAACTCTCTGGTACCAAGCTCTGGCCGACTGTTTTAATCCATATATAGCTCTTTTAAGTTTTAGTACTTTATTTTCACAGTTAGGCATATTTGAACAGGCTGGTATTTCCATGTAAATACATTCATTTAAAGAACCATTTAAAAATGCAGTAGGTACATCAAGGTGTAAACATTCTAAATTCTTATCTACACTTAAAGCTAGTAAAAGTCTCAAAGTAGAATACCTGAGCACTGGTGAGGTTTCTTTGTAGTCCATACCTTTCTTTTGTGTGAAACCTTTTGCCACAAGTCTCGCTCTATATCTCACTTTGTTTTCACTGTTATATTTAATTTTAAATACCCACTTGCACTTCACTATTGTTTTGTTCACTGGCCTATCTACAAGTTCCCATGCTTCTCTATCACTAAAAGATTGCAACTCTTCTTTGATTGCTTGCTGCCAGTGTGCGCAGTCTGGACCATTGATTGCATCACTCAAGGAAATGTCATCACATGACACCTCATCATCAATACACAGATTAGCCATACCATAGTACTCAGGCTTTTTTCTTACACGCTTTTCTGCATTTTCAATACCACTGGAAGGAAAATTAGCAATCTCTGTATCTTCTGGCATCAATGAACTTGACTCCTGGAAACTGTCCTCCGATTCTGAACTAGAGTCTTCTGGTATATAAGTCTCATCATGGTTGTTTGTCTGCTCATCTTCTGTATCATAACTTGACTTGTCTGACTGTTTGTTCCCCACTGAATCCTGCTTTTCTTCACTGCTCTCCTGTAATATCATCTGTGTTGTCATTCTGTCATTCTCTGGTTCCATGACCACAACATCTCTTGCTACTGAAACAGATTTTGATTTGGGATCATACAGTCTATACCCTTTAACGTTCTCAGAGTATCCAACCAAAAATAGTTTTTTTGCTTTTCTATCCCACTTCAGCCGCCTTTCTTTAGGTATATGTGTCATGACTAAGCTGCCATAGACACGTACATGGCTGACATCTGGTTTCTTACCAGTCCACAGTTCGAATGGGGTGCAATGCTGAAGACCCGCAGCTGGGGATCTATTCTTCAGATATACTGCAGTTTGAACTGCCTCTGCCCACAATGTTTTATCAAACTTGGCATCAAATAAGAGACACTTAGCTTTTTCAACTACTGACCTATTATACCTCTCACAAAGCCCATTCTGTTGGGGTGTGTATGGGTTGGTCTTCTGATGTATAATTCCAGTCTGCTTTAAGTAATTTTCCATTTGTGCTGAACAGAATTCTCCACCATTGTCTGTTCTTAAAATCTTTATTTTAGTTGATTTCTGGTTCTCCACCAAGTTCTTAAATTGCTTGAAATAAGAGAAAGTCTCATCTTTAGATTTCAGAAAATACACAAAGCCCATTCGACTGAAATCATCGACCAATAGAAGAAAATATCTAGCCTGTCCGAGCGACTTGTTCTCCATAGGCCCGCAGAGGTCAGCATGTACTAAATTCAGAATATTATCACTGCGTGATGAACTAATGGGGAAGGGTAGTTTGGTTTGCCTTCCCTCGCAGCACACTGTACAATTCGCTCTGCTTATTTCTGCCTTATCTTGGAATAATAAGCCTTCAACTGCTCCATCTCTCATAATCTTAAGGTCATTACTGTTTATGTGGCCGAGCCGTCTGTGCCATGTCCAACTAGAAGTCACTGCAGATGCTGCTAACAGTTGTTCTGACTTCACAATGTTTAACTTATATACACCATTTGTTAGGTTAGCTTCTCCAATGCATTCCTTCTGTTTATTATAAATGCAGCATACATTTTCTTCGAAAATCACTCTGTTGCCACTATTTATTATCTTACTTACAGATAGAAGGTTTGTGGTAAGGTTGTTTATGCATAAAACATTGTTGACATTTACCTTGTGTTCCTTATTTCGAACTTTTGTGGTAATTTCTATGTCAACATATAACTGGCACGGTTTTCTTGTTAGCCACCACTATATTACGAGTCTCAAGGTTATATGAAACATTCTTCAGCAAACTTTTGCTCGACTGCGAAATCATATGAGTACTAGCACCCGAGTCGACATACCAATCTTTGTCACTGAATTCACCCGTCAGGAACATTGCACTAAAAGCATTTACTTGTTTATCTTTGTCCATTTCTGGGGAACGACACTGATTTTTGAAATGTCCAAGTTGCTTGCATTTGTAGCACCGAATATTTTTCACCGGTTTTCCGTCACTTGAATGGCTGACGTTTTTGTTTGACGTTGGCACTTGTGTGCGTTTCCCGCCATTCCGTTGATGTTTGGATGAACCTTTTGAAAAAAATGCTCCTTCGGTTTTATTTTCGATATCTGCACTCATATCTAACAGCTTGGTCTTTATTGCATCTGCACTTATTTTCATGCCGGAGTGCTCAATGGCCATTATCATGGGCGCGAACTTGTCGGGTAATCCGGCTAATAAAAGTGAACCTACCCACTCGTCATTAATCTCAAAACCTGTACCTTTTAATTTTTGAGCCGTATCTACAACCTGGGTCACGTACGCAGTCATTGATTCCGAGCTGTCTAGGCGAACGGAAATCAAAGTTCTGAGTAGGCTGATGCGACGCGTGAATCCGGAATCGTCAAATAACGACTTTAACTTTGCCCACAAGTTATGCACGGTGGTTTCATTCTTGATGTGAACGTAGAGTGATGGGTCGATAGTCATCACCATCTTTGCTTTAGCCTTCCGATCATCTTGCTCACTGAGAGTAGCGCTGTTCGCGAGGTCGATACCTTCGAGAATCAAAAAATTTTCGACGGCGAATGCCCAATCGTCATAATTATCTCTTCCCTTAAGCTTCGGGACATTCAACGAATAATTTCCTGCCATTGTAACTGCACTATTATAAAAGACTTTTTAATTACCTAATTTGGGCTGGGCCCATAACCTAATAAAACTCAAGTATGATTCGTAACGTACTGGTGCTTTTATTTTAATTCAGTGAGAGAATTTACATTTTAGCTTACAGGTGGCGCTAGCTGTACATAGACAATATTTTGGTACCATAGATATAAAATATACAATATTTTTTTTTACAGATTTAAACTCATACTCGTCGATGTATCGCTGCTATAGAGTGATTTTTGTTACTATAAGTATAATCATACTACTAATATTATAAATGTGAAAGTGAGTTTATTTGTTTGTTACGTTTTCACGCCTAAACCGCTGAAGCGATTGTGATGAATTTTGGTACAGAGATAGATATACTACATTTTCTCGCGACAAACTTATAGGAAGTGGGGTAAAAGAGGGATAAACTTTGTACTACATTTTTTATTGCGTCATCCCATTTGTCTGCAAAATCAATATTAACACCGAGACAATCCGCACGTTAAATCTATTATAATCTAAAAATATATTTTAATTTATGCCCAGAATTTCATGCAAGTGTAATTGTTACAGCATGTACGGAGCGTCGGGGGCAGCGCCAAGAGAGGCACGGGGGCGCGCCCGCGAGCGCCCCGACGTGTTACCCACGCCGGCGTCGCTCGAAGAGCCCGCCCCTGCATTGTTGCCCGGCCCCGGCAAGGACAGCGTCGCGCGGCTTACGCTCACTGGACTCTCATATGTTGTTATGGTATAGTATTATTGATAAAATAATGCTATTTATTCTTTGCCTATATATTTACAGCATTTGTTCCATGCGTGGTTTGTCGTTGAAATAATTATTTATTTGTAACAGAGATATTATTTTTATTGGAATATTCCTATTATAAGCATAATTATTAAGAGATCATTGCAGTTGAAATACACACTACGTACACATCATCTGTTTGACCAAAATACGTTCATTGGACATAGGCTTTCACTAAAAATCGCTACTTTAGCACAACCTTTATCACGCCAACTCACGTTGGCCGTTAGGATGCATGGTGGCCCTGCGGCCTCATCGGCTACGAGCGATCGCTGCATATGCATCGCTTACTGCTACCTAAATCTAGGAATTCTGAGCTCTATGTCAGTAGTTCTAGATTTTTGTGAATCTCCTCTTTACTTATTTTATTACACAATATAAATCCCAGCAGAGCCATTGTAGTTGCGTTTTGCGTGAATCTTGTTCTCTTTTAAGAAGTTAGAAAAATTAAGTTTGTATAATGTCTTTTTCATCATGGAGGGTCGTAAGCATGACAATACCGTATAGTTTTAAGTTGTGAATGTGAGAATATCCAACCTAAGTTTAAATAAATATCTATAAATAATGATACAGTAATTATATAATAACATAAAAGGGTAAAAAACTATAAAGGATAAATAAATATAAATATTATTGTATTAGAAAATTTAACCTATAAACGGGTTGAAATGAGAGTAGTAATAATATCTAATAATAATCAAATTTAAATAAAAATGTTACAAGTACAAATATATCGAAGCCTTGCGTCCTACTTTAGTATTAACTGTATTGTAGGAGGTAGTTCCATAATAGGAGATAGAATGTTAAAATACACTAATAATATAAAACAATTAAAATATATAATGTATTGTAAACCCAACCAAGGGTTCAGTATTAATTCAAAGATCCTGTGAAAGTGTACGTAAGGGGGTTACGTGAACAAATTGAGTTCGTGCAAATCATTTAGTTAAAATAAAATAATGAGAATAGTATCGTAGAGTATATAATCTGAAACTTAACAAAAATCATCTCTGTGTCCAACCTCTAGAATGAAATTATAGTTAAATAATAATTATTTACACAAGCTAGTAAATGGATCATATAATGTAATTACTTTCAAATTTTTTTGGTAATGTAAAAATATAACAGCCAGATAAACTTAAGCCGTTCATCTTTTTAAATATAATAAAATAAATATAATTCATACTCTTACTTTTTAATTTTAACGTATCTGATATATTCTCTTGCATCTCTACCACTAATTACTTTGTGTATGTCGATGATACTAAGATTTTTAGCACTATTCGCACGATTAACGATAGCCACTTGTTACAAAGAGAGCTTTCGCGACTTTGTGATTATTGCGTGACAAATAAGTTATATTTAAACGTTGATAAATGTAGTACTATATCGTACAATCGCAAACGTCAATCGATATTTTATTCATATACATTTAACAGGCTGTCAGTGCAAAATGTGTATGTCATTCGGGATCTGTGGATGATGATGGATTACAAATTGCTTTATACGCAACACTAAGATTACATACGCCAGAAAGCTCTAAAAATGTATGGATTCAAAGCCTTTTATAAACATAAAATCATTAAAGATGTTGTATTTTGCATACATATGAATTCATCTCTATTATGCTACACCAGTTTGGTCACCAAATTACCTTACTCATAATACGGGTATGGTAAAAAAATCTGAGATATCTAAATTTTAAATCCTAAAATGAGCATACGTCATATATCAACGACTTACTTTTATACAATTTAACTTCTTTATCTGAGTGACGAATTACATTTGACATGCGATTTCTATATTATATATTGAACTATAAGGCTGACTGTCCTAAACTATTGGGTAAAATGCCCTTAAAAACTTATAAGTATAATGACTCGAAACCCACGTTTATTTGCCCCTCAACCGGTTAAACACAGTTATGCAAAAAAATCTATTTTGAAGACATGATTTATCATGTATTAAATGCACTGTTTAGAAATATACACTAAATTAATTAATTAAAATAAAAAATATTTTCTTCTGGCTCCACAAGTTTATAGAAGACAAAATTGTTTTATTCTTAGCGCATTGCAAACTCGGTGCTGACGGTAAGTTTTAGTTTGGTTTAATTAACTAATATCATTATAACTTACTCATTTACTCACTATTTAGCGAACCAAAGTTAATTTTTTAAACGAACTAAAGAATAAATATATGAACAGGCAGATCTTTGAAAGGAAATTGTTGTCGTGCATTTTTAGAAAATATTATTATTGAGCCGAGAGCTCGTAGATTCGATACCCACTCACGATAGATTTTTATCTGATAATTGTGTTTTCGAGTTCTAAATAACGTGTATCAGGTGTTTAGTTACTATAATGTAATCTCGTTAAATTTATAATTAAATGATAATTGTAATCAATTAACTTTTAAAAATCACAATCGAATAACGAAATTATAGCAAAATTTACCAAGACAAAATTTAACAAATTATTGTAATATAATTCTAAAAACGATGTAATTTTAAAAACGTAACTTTTTTACGATTTACGATAGAAAATGTGTCGCCGTTAATAATAACCTTGCATGTATATGTGTTATAGGTTAGGCATAATACAAAAGCTCCTTCGGCAACAGCCCAAGCCGAGGATCAGCCACTTTATCGCTCCTTTATTGTCGTTGCCTCGGGCTGAGTACCTTAGTACCTACTCGTCCCCAAAGCTCAGTGGATCTGTGAAAGTCCTTAAAGCTAACAGCATATGTCCAATCGAAAAAAAGATATACAAAAAACCATTATATATATATATATATATATATATATAATCCACACTCTTTTTCCAATTTTTATTATTTATTAACCGAAAGTATTATTAACTTAAGAATTAAATAGTGAGTGAGATATAAAACAGATAGTAAATAAATTTGATAGTAAAATTAAATTATGTCGATACTGTTTCGATAAATTTTAATTATGATATTTGAAATTTTTCGCTGAACCCTTACCAAAGGCAATTCTAATATAACGATCATTTACGACCG
Source organism: Actias luna (assembly GCA_039707435.1). Classification (NCBI taxonomy): domain Eukaryota; kingdom Metazoa; phylum Arthropoda; class Insecta; order Lepidoptera; family Saturniidae; genus Actias; species Actias luna. The sequence goes on from JAZHAC010000003.1 coordinate 6,535,680, forward strand.
ACACTTGGTCACAGGTGGCCATAGTTAGCTTCTAACCTAATTTCAGCTGTTATGCATTTAAAAGTTAGGTAAATATCGACATTAGAGTTGTTTTGGGCTATTTTAACTATGCTAAAAGCACTTGCCGGCCGTGTGAAATCCTAAACCATGCAACAGTGCTTTAATGGGCCAACCTATGTGCGCTAAGAGGCTTATTATAAATACAATTTTGCGGGTTGCCATGGGTACCTTATGTTAAGTAACGAGTTGCGAGTTGTTTTATGTTTACAGTTTGAGAGATGTTACTAAAACATTATTATTCAGACTCGTAAATTAGACGTTTATATAACTTACTTGTTAATAATACCTAACATCTCGGATATTATGTTATTTGAAGAATATTATACCTAAATTTGAAATTAGTCAAGACTTATATAGATTAGTGCCTAATGTATTCGTTAAATAGATGATTTGGATATAATATTGTTTTATACAATAGATTTTGGATCATTTGGTGAGTTAATATATATTACAAAATGATTTATTTCATTAAAATACAATAATTATTCTAAGCTGAAGTATTACATACTCTTATGTATATTGTAAAATATATAGAGAAAATGTATTTCCTTGTCATCATCCCAAAAGCTTCAACGTAGAATGTAAATAATATCACGCACCGATAAGTCTCAAGATGTGGATTCGAAATTAGGTGGAAGATACATACATATACCACAGAGTTTAGTTCATAAATAACAAGATTAAAGTATTGCGTAAACAAACTCAATATTTTGACACGTGTTCTGTATTAATTTATGCAAGGGATAAGTAAAAGCCGTTAACATAAAACGTATATGGGTTGCGGTATCGATGCTGTTTTGTGGCTGACTGTATATGAAGCCTTGAAAATGTTCATGCATGTTTGTATAATTTTAGGTTATCTAGTCCGTAGGTCAACTAACATGTATACTCATAACTATTCGGTATAAAGGACACAATTTTATATACGACTTTTATATTCCGTACTAAGCAACGCTTATATTATCATATCTAACAACTTTGTCTCTAGCCTTTCACAGAGCTTTATATTTTATGACATGCCAAAGTCACTTTGACATTGTATATCTAATGTCATCTCAGACGTTTATTGTATTCTCTTTAGGTAACCTAACATACTATCCATATATATTTTAAATATTTTCCAGCTATCGATTTAAAATAAGATAGTTATTGTCGTTCATTCATAGGTACTGTAAATGCGTACGCCATTACCTGTAACACGTAAACAAACATTTTTTTCCGAGATTACTAATGATGTTAGCCCAGAGAACTTTTGACAACATGTATTTAAGTTGTCGATATATATGTCATGTTTAATGACGTTATCAATGTTAGAATCCTGGTATTCATACGCAAGCTGAAGCAGGCATCTGATACTTAGAAAAGGAGCCTATGCGGTACCACACGTCATGGTGTTTTAACAGTTTCAACGGGATTAGTAACCAGAGCACAATGCAGTTAGCCAAAATGGCAATGTTGCCCAATTTGGGTTTTAGCTGTTGTCGTACCAATAAAACTGTATTTAATTAATGATTTCTTATGTTTACGCGAATATTATTCATCGAAATAAAACTAATTTAAACGGATTGTATCGCGGTTATTTATGAGTTTTGATCCCGACGTTTCGAAAGCTTTTCAGCCTTCGTGGTCACAGGGCGGACTGAGGTGTAGGTTGTCCAGAAAAGTTCATGTTACTGTGTCTACCTTCAATTTAATTTTTGTTATTGATAGTTTTCCGATCTACGCAGAAAGAGCTCACAGTATCTTGAGGTCTGGCAATTGGTCTTTTGGGTTCCGATTTAATTAAATGTATAATCGGATCCCAGGCTTGTGCTAGCTTCCAACCATCTTCTCTATTGAAATTTTGATGTTTTTTAATTTCAATAGCCTCACGAATCATTCTAGGTAGGAATCGGTGTTTTGTGGCTTATCGAATCTAAGATAATGTTTGGAGCCTTCTTCTGAATGTTCAGCAACTGCAGACTTCGTAGAGCGTCGGTGTTTAACGTCAGCTATATGTTCTTTTACGCGGGTCTCTATATTTTTTTTAGTTTGGCCGATATAGGAGAGGCCATAGTAAGTAAGGTATATGACACTTGACAGGTAGTAAAAATGGACTAATCTTCTTGGGCGGCTTGAAGTAAGTTTTAATTGAAGCACGCTTCAGTACATAGCCAATCGTGTCTGTGACCCCTCTTACAAAAGATATCACAACAGGTACACATTCTACTGTGGCTGGTCTCACTCGGTTTCAACTTCGGGTTCAACGTCGGGATCAAAATTAATAAATAACTGCGATAAAATCCGTTTAAATTAGTTTTATTTCGATGTATTTAATTAATCATTGTATCTCTATTACTAATACCTGGATAACTGATCTTGGCTCGGCCCTTTTTTTTAATTATGTTTATTTCAAACAATATATTTAAATATAAATCAAATTCAGATTAAACATTCATATTTTATGACTTAACACACATATGAACTTTTTTTATATACAAAAAGATTATGAGTATAAAAAATCATTTTGTTGTTGAGTAAATTGTACTCGATTTATTTTTTCGCAATACTTGTATTTTTACCAAAAATACAACTGTATTGGTGTATTTAAAAAGTAAAAATCTGTCTAAATACAAAATTCATACAAATCGTAAGAGCCGTTTCCGATATACACGAAATGTATTTACAAGAATTATTTTTTCTTCTTATTGTATTTGACACAGCAATGATTGCGGAAGGCTTTAGGCTATTTAAAGTAACAAAAACGGGCAAAATTTACTTAATAACTTTTAGTTCCATGTGAACTAACTAACTAACTGTAAATTTACAAACATTAATGATAATCGTATATTATGTATCTAATTGTCTTATAAATACTTTGTACGCGGGAGGTTTTAGGCTTGAGGGCTGTTTTTAAAACAATTGGTCTCTCATCGTGGGTTACATAGTAAGTACATAGGGGTAGAGTAATACTACCTAATCTTCGTAAAGTTCAAAGATAATTATTATGATATTTCCTTTGTTTTGTGTACGTATTACTGATATAAAACTTTTCATAATCAGTTTAATGTCATATTTATTACTAGAGTTATGATTATGTTATTACTTTTTAAATACCAAGCTACTGTTGCACTGAATTTTTAAAATTAATATCACAAATAAGTAAAGAATGTACCAAAAGCAATTTATGAAAATAAACTCTCATCGCTTGAATGGTAATAATATATTTTTTCTCGGTATTATGTTGCTCTTTTTATAATTTTTCGGTCAAAGAATGTGTTATAATATAAAACGGATAAATTAAGCCGGGATATTTCCTTGTTATAAATTATAAAAGCGATGTCTTTCGGGATCGAGTCGACCGTTATGGCGTCATAAATAATGGCCAAAGGCGCTTCGTGTTCAGCCAGCAATATCCCCGGAAGGAAACTGGTCTGCGACGACGAAATAGAACGGCTTCCGTAGCATGAAACGAAATATTGGATTTTTTTAATGTTATTTGAAAATAATAAACAAAAAGGAATTGACAGTTGGTCAGGTCGCCTATAATATGAAAAAAGTTTCTGTATACGCATATGGTTGTAACCGTTTTTTATTATTTTAAAATAAAAACAACTGCATTTTTTTTCTTTGATACAATACAGCTATTGGTAGGCGAAATGCAAGCGGTAAATGTTTCACTTCTCATAGATTTCTTCATGCAATACATAAAATTCCAAAATAAAAAGTACAACGTGTTCTTTTTCTTCTTATTTTTTTTTTATGTTGGCTCGTGTAACAGAGTATTTGTTATAAATGTTTAAGTTGGAGTTGCCTCTAATATTTTAACATGTTAAATTACCTAATGATTTTAGAGTAGATATAGTATTATTATTGCAATGTCCCGCGGCCACATTGACCAGTAATCTCGGAGTATTTTAAACTCGTATAGTAATAATTGGCAATAAATGACGTATAATTTCAGTGTACAAAGCTTTATTAAAATCAGAAGAGAATAAATAAAAAGTGTTTGATATAATGTTATTTTTTATTACTCCTAAAAGCATTACTGACAGTTTTATTAATTAAATTATCAATTATGAATTACATAATATTCTAGTGAAAAAATATCATTGTGTTCGGTGGAACCGTATTTGAATTAATTCTGAAAGAAGCAAAGAGACAGATAGTTTTATGAGTATTATAGTCGTAGTCAGTGTCTTTTATAGTAAACATGTATTATAAAAATTAAAAAAAGACCAAGTACTTAAACGTAGTACTGTTACTGTAGTTATATTAATATAGATAGTAAACAAAGCAATAGTTATGTCTTTGGTTAATCTAACTGGATGGTCATAGGCGCATTCGTGTTGATTATTCTATTATTTCAAGTAATTCTTCATCCACTTGATGATCTTGATTAAAAAATATAAATTTTTATAAAGAAATTCTAAGATCGTTGCCGGATTGAGGTAAAATGTAACAGAATAAAGATTATTATGACACCCTCTACGGTTCATAATTTTATTCTGGCACGCGCTTCTGAGCTTCGAAATATGTTGATAATGAAGGTTTTTATATTACCGCTTACAATCTTTACCATCAGTCGTATTGAATTTTCTATTTTGTTATTTAATATCTTAAATAAATGATTTAAAATATATTTCTATAGCTATATTGAAGTGATGATGGCTCGATTGATAGTGTGTATGGACGCCGCGTCAAAGGACGTTAGTTTGAGTCCCTGAGCTTTCAGTGAAGGAGACCATTGAAATGAAACCATAGTACGGTGATAGGGTTTTTTCTGTTGCCCGCCTGACTAGCTACCACCCTTAAGTTGAAAATCTATCGCCACATACCTATAGGTGTGTTCCAGCAGTTTGTATTTGAGAGCCAGTCCCTCAATTACGTTTAACGTGTCCACCATTTTCGGACATATCGTCACATAAGGTTAGGTAAGATTGTGGCCATAACGCTTAGCGTACAAAGTATATAAAATATATATTTATACATATAAATTCCCTGTCAGGATATTTGTTCGCACTAATCTCGGAAACCACATAACAGATTTCACGGTTGGCGTAGTGGTTACAGCTCACAACAGACAAAGCTATAATATATATAAATATAAATTATAGCAAGGTATATTACGGTATATTATAAACATGTACGCAATAGCAATATTAATATTATTACTACGAAATACTTCCTTATTTGCGGCATATATGGATAGAGAACAAGGCAATCGTATATTGAAATATAAACTCTAGGTAGCGACATTTAGAAACTGGGTACTTTATGGATTTATTGAGAGTTGTGATTAAATTAACACAAGATAATAAAATCTAATAATAATCACCCCGAATATATTCGGTCATAGCAACTGGGATCCGATTATTGAGAGCTTCATTGATGCACCCGCAGGTGAGACATGTAGCCTACTTTTGCAGCGAATGACAAGATATCATTATATTTACAACAAAGTTAACTACCCAAATTAATTCGTTTCAGGCATATTCGAAAGAATAATTTTAATTTTTTCATGAAAAAAAGTAACACACAAAAATGCCAAATGTGTATTTCTCAAGAATACGTATATCACACAAAATATGCCCATATCGAATCTCTAAGACGACATATATTTATACATAGTTACAATATAGGTATATGCAACTTAATACTGGTTCGCCCAACAAGGAAAGAAGCCTAGTTAATTTATGATTTTTTGAAATCGGTATTGGGCTGTAGAATTCATTGTAGCATGTTGTATGGATGAGTACATAACGTGTTCTATCTGCACAAACCCTCTATAAAATAAAGATTAACCTAAAAAGGAAACAATGTAAACTACACCATTTAAGTAATTTTAACGTGTTAGATATTTTGTTATTAAATCGAGTGGCATTAAATGGAGGTTACACGGTAATTATTTCCACACAATTTACTAGTATGATATAACTTTATTTACGTTTGACAGGCGGTGACCAGGAGATCTCGGCAGTCGACCTCAGCGCAATGGTCGCGTTCATTCCGAGCTAGTGCCGTCACACCCCAAGAAGACACAGAAGTTGACGATGTATTCTTCTTCCCCCCGTCATCAACGATGCCGTTTATTCAACAACATCACGACGAGGCAGACACCGCAACTGATTCCAATAAAGGGTAGGTAAATGTGTACAAAAAGTAGACTTACCGGTTAATAAGCCGTGAAACGATAACAGACTAACCGTACCGTGTTTAAATACTGTACTGACTAGATAAAAAATCTGTAGTCAACTGGTTTTTGGAAAACATCATAATGAAATCGTACCTTGGTGAAAAATAAATGTGTGTGTCAGCTTCTACGTAGGGCTTCTAAGCCGAACTGAGGGAAAGTGTTCTGGGGACTTGCCTCCCATTGCAGCAGTCTGATCGACTGCAAGAGCAACTTGCCAGGCTGCCCCCGAATGGGACCCGGCTTACCATTAGGCCGGGCCAGTCGCTGGTGTGACGCGGTGATTGCAGGCACGAACCCGCGTCGCAACAGGAAGGCAACAGATGGCCGTGGGTTTTAGTGGGTAGCCCGGGGTGAGTCAGACATCCCCCCCCCCCCCCCCCCCCCCGGTGCAGGGAGGAGATGTGTAAATGCATTTACCTATGTTACAATAAATAATGATTTCTTATAATAAATAATGACTTCTGATATTTACGCGAATATTATGCCTTCGTGGTTACGGGATCGTGAAAAGCTTTCGAAACGTTAGAATCAAAATTAATAAATAACCGCGATAAAATTGGTTTAAATTACTTTTATTTCGATGGAGCTTACATGTTAAGTATACACATACATACATAATTTCAAATTGAAAATTGTATAAGGTTGCGCATAAAAACAGCGTTTTTAAATTGATGCTTGTAGTAACTTTATACCCCATAAAAGTTCCATATCTGAGGCTTTTTATGCAAACCGATATTTAGAGAGTAAATTATAAAAAAAAAATGTGCTCAATTACTATTTTTCAATAGCTACATTATTCACACGCAATTTACTAGTGTACTCCAATATCTACAATTGAGGGCCGTTCTGAGCATCTATCATATTCTCAATTGGGTCATGTTGTATAGAATTGCTTCTATACATAAATTGGTTAAAATTCAAGTATTGATGCTACAGTACCGAAAATTCTTAATCTATGTAAAAAAAACTATACATTAAACTAAAACTAAGACAATATTTGAACACAAATTTGCAAGTAAAAAGTCTCAAATTTATGAAGGTCATGCAGAAAAATGCCTTAGTGTGATTATACAATTCTCTACAAATTATTTTTGGTTATGATATTAGGAAAGCCATTTTATTACTGTATTATTATTGTCTCTCGACACGTAGATAAATTTTAACTCAATTAGAGGACTCTAAGTTAATCCGTTATATTGATTGATACAAATGACGCTAACAAAAGCGTGTTAAAGAGATAAATTTTATTAACTAAGTAAAAAGCAATATACAGATTAATAAAAATGACAAATAATTTACAGTTAGAATAAAATAAGCCTTTTATATAAAGAATATGCGTAGATAATTTTCGTTTTGTCAAGTTATTAATGTTGTTTAAGTTGTGTGATTGTTAATTTTTGCAAAACATGGTCCGATTAATATCAGATCATCAGTACCAGTTTAATATCAGTATTTGTCGAACAATATCTTGGTTTACAATAAAAACATTTTGAGATAATAATGAAATACTTTTTCAATTAACATTTGAAACTATAAGATTTTGTAAAATAACTCGTAAATGAGAGAATATATATTAACAATTTTCTAGTTCTACCTTTGTAATAAAATGTAAAGCAATGATTTAAAGTTTTTCGTCATTATTAGGCATTTATTGAATAAAATTTGAAATATCTCGATGCTACGCTTGAAAAGATATTGCAAACATAATTAAAGTAAATTATCAAAAGCAGTGTAATTAAAAATTATAGTGCTATACTTGTACTAACAATTTTATAATTAATTGCATTTATTTGTAATAAATTATACAAAGCTTAAGTTGTCACGGCTTAATCTGACAATAATCAAATATAAAAACGAAATATATTTTTAATATATACAACATAGTTATCAGAAGTTTTAATGATAATTTACATCTAAATATATTAAGATCCATTAATATTAAATTAGAGGTCAACAAACATCACAAAACCAACTATAAACTCGTCTAGAGCGGTACTCTAATAACAAATTTGCGACGTAATTAATATGGAATATTAAATTCTGTAGAACGCTTTACACTATTAAGATTTTATCAAATATATATAATTTAATATTTTTTTAAGAGCTACAATTTATTTGCAATTTATGCAATTTATATGTACAATGTTTTGAAGCGATGATAGCTCAGTAGTAGTGTGTACGGATGCCGCGTCAAGGGACGTGAGTCCGAATTTACCTACAATGAGCTTTCGGTGAAGAAAAACATCGTGAGGAAACCAAATCATGGTGGTAGGGCTTTTTGTAATGCCCACCTGGCTAGCAACCACCCTCAAGTTGAAAATGTGCCGCCAAATACCAATAGCTGTGTTGAGGCAGTTGCACTCGAGAGCCAGTTCCATAGGATTAGCATGTCTACGAACTTGGATCGTATCGTGACTTAAGATCAGATGAGATTATGGCCAAAGCGCTAAGCCTTAACTATAAAAAACCAGTCTGGAGCTTATAAAACAGTTTTGTAGTTAATAGTATTAAAATAAGATATTGCTTAAATATTAGAACATTAATAGATTTTTTAATTTTCCTATGGTTCGAGGTTTTTGTAATGATCACACCAGACATAAAAATTAGAACCTGTTATACTTGCATTTTAATAAAATAATCTTTTCTCATTTCACGTAACATTTTAATTGAATTACATTAGATTTAGCCTTATTTTAAGTTTGAAATAAAATGTAATACCTAGTTTATTGGAATGGAATTACCTAATTATGTTTATTCTAATATACTTAATATTCGTATTCAGACTCCCCACGTTGTATAAAGCAGAGAAAGACATTTGATAGTTAAGCTTTATTATTTATAATTATCGTCTGATGTGCAGATTGATACAGATTTTTATTGTAGAATTTAGTTAAATGAGACTCCAAATCCATGAACGGTATATAAATATATATCTATCTGGCTTATTAAATTACTTAGATGCCAGTATATGTGATATTGTCTTTTAGTTTAGACTGGAATTGTCGTTAATTTAGGTTGAATTAACTCCCGTTTAATGTAATTATAAATTTGAATCGTTCAATAGACCATTCAATTATTTAGCAAGGGAAATAATTACCTGTATTCATTCAATATTCTCTTAATGTGAATACTTCATTTAAATGTAATTAAAGTCTATATTAATAACTATATGCTGCTGTTTGTACTTATCCGTTTTATTAACATGCTTTTATTAGTTTTACCCGTATCTATCTATGTATGTAATGAAATCCTTGATGTCTATTGTTGTAAATATTTTATTGAACAAGTATTGCTCAAAGCCTTTATGGAAATACCTTTAAAAGCACCCAACGTTTTATTCCATAAAATGATTTTTCTTTAATTAATAATTCTGACCTTATTTCAATCTTATTGAAAATGATATTCTAGTTTTTAATATGCTTTTCTATTAACGTTTGTTTTTTTTTTTATATAAATATGTACCTGGAGGACCAAGCTTAGATAGATAATTTTTTAATTATTTTTATTTCAAAAATTCATTTAGATACGAATTGAATTCGGGTTAAATATTCATATTTGACGAAGTAACTGATTGTTAAATTAAAAAAATCACGAGTATTAATCATTTTATTATATATATGTATATATAAACGTGTTTCTTAAAAATAATACTTTTTACTAAAAATATGAAAATACGAAATATGTAAGTGAATTAAAAAAGTAGAAATCTATCTAAATACAAAATTTCAGCAGTTTCGGGGTAGCTTATGTTATTCCTTAATTTACAGTAAAAAGACATGATAAATATGTTCAGCAATACTTTCAGAAATCATAAATATAAAAAATACGAGACGATCTTCATAAGCATATATACATGAAACCGTGTGAAACATGGAAAATGCTGGCCAATGCAAATTTATATTCTTATTGAACTTACGCATAGGAAAGTAAAATTAATCAAATGTTTATGTGAATATAAGCAGAAATCGAATAAAGTGCAAATGATGGTGGCAGTCATCGTCATAGATATCACTGCATAAAAACATGAATCTACACTACTGAAAGTAATAAATACATTGTTAAAAGTACCGTAAAGAATATAAAATCTTAGTAATTTTAAGTAGCTACGATTGCATAGATGTATACATACATATTTTATATATATAAAAAAGCGTTATAAATAAAAAAGTAAGTTATGTCTGCTACGTAGGTGACTTATCTGACAGAGATATCACTTTACCCAAATCTTTGTGACACGGGTCCTCGAAATCGCAGATTAAATCTGGATTTCGTGATATATCGTGAATCTTGGTGTCCATATATCTTACTGCAATCTTATCCATACAACTTAGGTATCATAAAGTAGCTTGTATGATAGGGATTGTTAATATGCCATTACTATAATAGTAATATTATAAATGCGAAAGTGAGTTTTTTTGTTTGTTTGTGACGATTACAGGTTATATATATATGCAATAAACTTATTGGAACTGGTGTAAAGAGAGGGATAAACTTTGTATGAAACTTTTTATTGCGTCATCCGATTTCTTTGGAAAAATAAATATTAACGCGAGCGTAGCCGCAGGTAAAAGCTAGTTTAACTTTAAAATAGTAATGATTCTTCACGTTTGTCCTCAATTGTACTCGGTGGAAAGTGACAATAAGACCCGTGATGACACACGTCCGTCTAATAATAAACTTGTTCGGTGTTCTTTTTAAAATTCCTATATTAAATGGCTTAAGGAAAAACGCGAGCAGCAAGTTCCCTTCATTCACGGTTCCTAACACTTCACGCAACATTACCTTTGTTCAAGTATTAACTTTTATAAAATACATACATATTTATTCATTTCTGTGACAGAATATAAATTCCTAAGGATTTTCCTATGTGCGGCTTTAGAAAGTGTCCACGCCGTACCTACTATAACATTTTGAATTTATAATTAATAAAAAACCTATATCGTTCGAGGAATGGTTATATAATGCACGTTATACTAATAACACAAATTTTGGACATGAAATTGTGTCCGACTGGTTCACGAACATTATACCCCAGGTGTAAAACTCCAAAGATACCGTTAGGATGGTTGCCTTCTAGTATTAGCCGGTTAAATCCAGTAAGTATACGTGGTTGTAGGTATGTGTACTCGACTGGGTCGCGGTCATGATACATATGGTGATAAGCCCGTTAAAGAGATTTGAAGATTGAAGCGATGTTAGCTCAGTTTGTAGTATTAGGGTTTTTTTAAATGCTCGGTTGACTAGCTGCCACCCTCAAGTTGAAAATCTGCTGCCAAATAACTATAAGTGTGTTCTGAAAGTTGCACATGAGAGCCAGGCTTTCCATTAGGTTTAGCATGTCCACCATATTGGGTCACATTGTCACTTAACATCAGGTAAGAATGTGGCTACAACACTAAACCTTAATTATAACAAAAAATCTTTTGGCTTACCATATTTCGGTTTAGCAAGTGAATATCGAAATGACACAAGGCTGAAAGATCTACATGATAGCGACGCTCCGGATAAATTGTTAATATCTGTGTGTTCATCATAGTTTTTGGGTTGTACCATGCATACCATATATTACCGTTAGCAGCCATTAATTAATTATGTAAGGATAATATTGGTCACTTTTGATCCGCCCTACTCCCATGTGAGATACGTAAGATTTCTCGAACCCCTCTCCCCTTTCTTATGTAAATTTCTATCTTGATCTTGTAAACAATAAACTGTTACGTTAGGAAAGAAAATGTTTTTTGTTTTTAAATAATAAAAATACGATAATACATGGAAAAATTTACTATATTTTTTATATAGAACCGAACATGGATAATAATAAAAACATATGAAATTTTAATGCTATTTTTTCAATAAGCAATAAACATTATTTTAATAAAATGCTTCTGTATAAAAAAATCAATGTATATGAGACGAATATACACAAAGAAATATAAAACGTTTTTTTTTTCTTTTTATCTCTGTATATCAGTAGTTTAGAAATTCTCTGTGAGTTATAAATGTTATATGGTGAGTTTATATATCGGTTTTATTAATACATAAGGACGCATTTTAACACAGTCACTGTTTACTTTTAATCAGTACTAACTGTGCAAAGTTTATAAAGATAACTTCGAATTAATAATAAAATATTTCAATATGTTATTTTTACAGAGCTCGATCTCCGATCGGTTCGAGTGGTGTCGAATATCGAAGACCAGAAAGGAGTGTATCTTGGGGCGCGGGAGGAGCCAGGATACATACACCTATGTTGGAACCTTTAGCTGATAATTCTAATAGGAGGCAGTTCGGGATGGGTGTTGTCGGAAGATTCTTTCGGTAAGTTAATTGAATATAAATAATATAATTGTATTACTTACTTATATGTTATTACCAACTCTTTCATTCAAAGCAACGATTGGTTGTTTTTTCTTGATTATTATTTTTATTATTGGACACGTTCTCTTTTAGCCTAAGACTGCTATTTACTGTTATTGTAATAATTAAATATTGTTCTAGCAAGGTAGCAGTTTCTCCTTTAAAGGAGTTTCGGTGGCAATATACAATGTACAATTCTAGTTATTATTTATTTTATAACTACAGTTTATTTGTTCACAATAACCAAATCATATCACACAATATGACAAAATTATTATATGGGTTCAAAGAACGTGGGTTTAAGAGTTAAAATAGAAATCACCAGTATTGAAACGTGCTTAATCTTACACATGAGTATCTATTAAAAAAAAGTAGTGTATATTATGAAAGCTCTTCGACTATTAAAAAAACTTCTGACGTGCACGTAATCTCAGTACAAATGAACATTAAAAATTATTATGTATTTTGCAAATATTGACTTGTTGCAAATGCTTTTTTAATTTCATATAAATTTGCTTTTCACTTTTATTCAGTACACGAATTGATATTACAAACCAAAAATTGTAGTGAAGAGAGCGCGTCGACTGTTTCAGTTGATACACATTGACTAATTGGGCTGGATACTCTCGTACTCTTTTTTCTGAGTTTAATTTATTCGTCATGATCAAAGGGTGCATTTTAATAGGCCAATATGAGATTAATGATGAAACATGTCACTGATAGTATTTTTTTTTGTCGACAGTACCGTTCTTTGACAAAATAACATAAAAGATGGTATAAATATGAAAAGGTGTAGTATTATCATTCGTTCTGTAATTTACAAAAAAAAGTCTATAGACCAAACAGTTTATACGTTGCTTGTTTCGACAGTAAATTGATTGGTTCTGTTATTTATTAATTAATAATTTATAAAACCAGATAGTTATATATTGCGTTTTTCTACATCAAATTGATTTTTACTTCAATGATAATTTTATAGGTAATTTTATCACCGATATAAAGGCACGCATTTTGGCCGCGTGGACAAGGATTAAAGCAGTTTATTACTGTCCGAGATACGGTTTTGGCTTTACACACTGGCTTGATGCTCAATAAGTGGAAGGGTTTAAAATTAATCTCATATACTCAAGGTTGAATACGGCGAGTGATTTACCACATATTGCAAGCGACAAATCGTTGTATAAGAGGATAATAAGTATATATTATCTAATAAAACACTTTAATTTTAATTAAAATATAAATTAAATTGTTTCACATTTATTTCGCTGATTCATCGTAATTAACAAATTACGTTCAAAAGCTTCAGCTCCGTCGTTCCTTATATCTATATTTAGAAACCGTAGAATATTTGATAGCTAATTAATAGCTGAATGAGTTATTGGTTTCGCGCGCATTATACGCATAATTGATTGCCGAACACAATTTTATGTCAAAAAAATATTTGATTAAATTCTTATTTAAAAAATTCTCTCGATGGATGGCGTAATGGTATAAGTAGTCGCTCTCTTTCTACCAGTCTTAAGGGTTTGAACTTGAATCTTACAAGAGATATTTATGTGATACACAACTGATTGTTCTGAGTCTGGATATAATATGTACCTGTTAACTGTAAATCTACGAAGTTTCTTGTTGTATAATTATAATTTTTTTAATATTCATAGGGACATACGATATATCTGTCTATATCAGTCTCGGTAGATGTACAAAATATCTGTCAACTTTCAATGCACAAAATACCGGTATGTTACTATCACCAAACGCTCGCTATACAATTGTTATTAATATTGTTTTATTTATGTAAGCATTATGGTTTTAGTAGAAGGAGATATTGTGAGAAGACATGGTAAAGTTATTGAAATTCCAAAATCAATACTAGTGTAGGTTTATAGTTCAATGGTTAACAATTAAAATAACATGAACACTAAAATCCACGACTAAATGAATGTATAAGTTAATATAAATTGCAAAAGTGTATTTGAGAAAATATGAAACAAAGGAAAGCCTCCTTGAAAGGAAGGAATCCTTGAATTTTTAATAAGACTGTATTATTGAAATATTTTAAAATATCTGAGGACGGTAACAGTTGTTGAATGCGAATAATTTCCACCAGTGGGCAACGGTCGTCGACTTGGCTACACCGCGATATCGACCCGTCGCATAATTATTAAATAACCCCTCACAAAGAGGGTCTGCACTCGTTCTAGCTGTTGCTACCCTACGTGTTTTTATTTTATAACCTCCCCCTCTCATATTGGCTTTATGTTGCGCTGTATGCGAACAACGGGCGATTTCTACGGCAACGTGCAATGCTATTAGGTAACTGAGTAATTGACTCAATTTGTTTAATAAAACAACTGAGAGGAAAATATTTACAACATAATTTGTATATACGAAGGAATTTTTAATATATATACTCATGTAATTAACCTACATGTAAACAATGATTAATGTATATAAACTATAATAAAATATAATTCAATGGTAACCACAACACTTGGGAACGACTGGACCAATTAATACTTCGTTATAGTCTAAATAAGGTTTTTAAGAGATGAAAAATTGGCAAACATCTACTAAAAATGGAACATTTTGGTAAATAAACGTAGTAATTTATATTTTGCAGATTTTTGCGATATGGCTATAATCTCATCTGATCTTGATGAAGTGACGATACGGCACAAAAATGGTGGGCACGGTAAACCTGTGGAGAGACTGGTTCTCAAGTGCAAGTGTTAGCTAGCCAGGCAAGCATTAGAAAAAGACCTACCACCTAGCTATAGTTTCACCGCGATGTTTTCCTTCACCGAAAGCTCAAGTTCATTGTAGAGATTTGAATTCACGCTCTGTGACGCGGCCTCCGTACACGATACCATTGAAGTATTATCACTTTTTCTATGAGATTTATGATTTCACAAGCATATAATTTACTATCTGAAGAATGGATAGCTTTTTTATATTATTGTCCTGAATAATTATTTAGGAAAATTGGAGACAATTTCAATGACAAGTCGGAAAATTCAAATTGGATAAATCATGTTTTTTCTACTCTTCGATCATAACTAAAAATATGAATAACACATTTACAAGTATAATTATATATAATAGTAATAATGAAAAATACACATCTTCAAACCGCAATTACGAAATAAGGCATAACATAAACTTTTAAATGAAATATATCATAGTACCCGCTAGACTAAATTTAAAATAATAGAGTAACAGCGAACCACGTGATCCAGCCCATATTTCACCTGCGCCCTTATAAATCAGCCTGTTTATGAGAACTTCCATTTAAAACTTGCCGTAATGGGTTTTTGAATTAATGCCCTGTGGATGTGACGTAAGATATTATTTACGATGTAATGCGCTATTTACTGATTTTCTAGAAATGGTTACGTGTTACAGTGGAGGTTTTATTTAAGAATGCTGAAAATTATGTTTTTATTAATATTTTAACGCGACGATAGCTCATGGTAGTGTGTATGGACGCCATGGTAATGGACATTAGTTCGAATCTACCTGCAATCAACTTGAGCTTTCGTTGAAGAAAAGCATTTACTAACTACTGGCTATCTACCACCCTCAACTTGAAAATTTGCTGCCAAATACATATAGGTGTCTTCCGGCAATTGCACTTGAAAGCTAGTTAGTTCATTGGGCTTAGCGTGTTAACTATTTAGGCCTTGATCGTCACTTAGCATCAAGGTGTGATTGTGATGTTAACGTTTAACCTATAAACTACGAAAAAAAGTTATAATGAAAATATTTAACTGTTAACTTAAGTGTTATTGTGAGGATAATACATTCAAGCATTTCACTATAAGATAGGAAGTGAGAAGAGGTAGTTAATATAAATACAATATAATGATAAAATATATAAAATTTCATATTTTCATGCAAATATGCAATAAATAAATGTGCAGAATTGATTTTATTTTATATTTCAATAAAGTTACAAATTTATATTAGATTCATTTACTATTAAATAATTACAATCGTGTATTGCTATCTACAATCAAATGACACAGTTTTAGTTTTACTAAGAGTCAGCTATGATCAAGTTGCTAATTCCAAAGAGCTGTAATTGGAATGCCACATACGTCGGTGCGATTCGGGTTCACACAATATAAATGCAGCTGCCAAGAATCTGGATCCAATAAACTGCTTGCTGATCTTTCGCTGATCACACTTCTTTTTGTATTACATGACGTAGTTTGTACCGTACCCCGTACATTATATATACGCATGTATTTTTGTGGTATAGTTACGGTAGCACGGTAAAGTGATAACACTATATCTGATAATAAGGTAAATATAATTAGGAAATAGTAACAACCACGGAGAGGATAATCCATCGCCAACTGCTGCTATCAACTAAACTTGCGTAAATGCTTCTTCACTTTTTTTTTATAATATGATGTCATTGTCTATTAAATTAATGCGGTATAAAACTTCCGCAGACGATCTCTTCGCAAATCAGTGACCCATCAAGAAGACGTGGCCCGTCAATTGGACGAGCTGACTGACTACCGACCTTATTTTACGTGGTGGGTGAGCACAGTGCAGACACTCGTGCTTCTGTTGTCGCTACTCTGTTATGGATTTGGACCTGTTGGCTTCGGAAGGCACACGCACTCAGGTCAAGTGTTAGTGAAGAGTTTGAGCTTACAGCAGGTGAGTTCCTTTTCTTTTTTTCTGATTATTGTACATGCTATATGTATATCTCAGAATCGGTTGAACTGTTTTATATTTCAGGTTTACGTAGCAAATGTGCGGTCCATTTGATGGCAAGCCGTTACACTTTGTAGTCAAGTACAGGCAAATTGGTCAATTTTTCTCTTTAAGGTGTAGGTAAGCTGAGCGCTGGCAGATTGAACGCGTATGCAACTCAAATAATATAGCACTACGTCTAATACTCTGGTCGGGAAATATAAGTCTTGCTTTTTCAAATGATTGTAATTCCCAAAAAGATATTAGCAATAGACTTAAATTCTGTCAATGGGTACTGAAATAGCTTTATTTTCTTAATAGTGTTACAATAAATAAGAAAATAAAAAATATGACTTTTCTCAAAATCCCATAAACCCAAAACAGTCAGATGGTTTAGGTGTGAAAGTGTATCAAACAGATTTATTTTCGCATTTATAATATTAAGTAGGGATAATGATCTATTTTCGCAAACTTTTGATTCTTATTAACTTCAGACAATCATACGATACGTTAATAGAAAAACGTAATAATCAGACGTTTAACTTTTAAAAATGTTTAACTAAACGTATCTGTTATTATTTGGATCCGATAATTCAGGTTAACTTTACACAAATAAGAAATATATTTTGTGTTTATTACTGTGTTGAGTATTATCTATTATGTAATTCCAAAATATATTTTATAGACAGAATAGCCGTAGTTTCTAAGACACTATGCTTTTATAACAAAATCTTAAGTTTCCGAAACATTGGCGATTGGTAATGCACATTTCTGTTCCAATTCAATGATTCGAGGTTCAGTATAATAAACTTTTTTCTTCAGTTTTTTGTTGTGTAGCGTTTATGTCTTGGAAAGATTATTACAGAGTTTGTCTTCTCATTTCACTACTTATTACTTATTTCTTTGTGATTCTTCAAACCTACAAAAACAAATAACAGTAGTATAGCTTCGAAAATCCTTACTAATACTATAAATGCGCAAGTTTGTAAGTATGAATGTATGGATGTTTGTTATTCTTTCACGTAAAATTACTGCATAGATTTTAATGAAACTTTATAATAATATAGCATATGAATCAGAATAACACATAGGCTACAATTTATAAAGATATTGTGTGAATTGTCCAAAATATAACGATAAGTGTCAAGAAAGTAGGAAAAAAATCTTCCACCTGCGAGCTATTCTGGCGTGCACTGCAAAAACCGTTAGAATATAATGGAAATGTTTATCTTAAATAATCCTACAAAAAATACCGCGACAGCATATATCTATCTTGTATGTGTAAGCCATCATCGCCAAAATAGTGAGCGGCCCGCGTTTAAATGACTACTGGCACAAATGTTCTTATACCTGTCTCCTTTGCTATAATTTATTTAAAATAGCGAGTACCGGAATCGGAATTGTTTGACAAATTCAATATTAACGTGAGTAATGCTGCTGGTAAAAGCTACTCGTATATATTTCTTTGCCAGACGTTAATATTTTTTAAGTGTATGGGTATGGCCACAATCTCAGCTGATGTTAATTGACGATGTGGCTTAAGACGGGGCCACGCTAACCCTAGTGAAGGTACTAGCTATCAATTTCAACTGCCGGAACACATTTATCGTTGTATTGGCGACAGATTTTCAACTTGAGGGTGGTAGCTAACCAGGAAGGCATTAGCAAAAGCCCTTCCACCATGCTATGGTTCCATCACGATGTTTTCCTTCACCGATAGCTCAAGCTCATTGTAAGTAGATTTAAACTCACAATCATTGACGAGGCGTCTGTACACATTATTAACTGAGCTATCATTGCTTCAAAATCTTTTATAAGTAAGATCTAATTACATATCGTCATTTATAAATTTATTTTCGTATAGTTGAATTTAAATAAACAAGGAGTTTTAACGTGTGTCTGCTTAGAAATTTCGTTTCTCTGTATATGACTTAACAAGGTTAAATGAGCTAAAGCTTTTAGACAAAACACGTTTCCCCAGATTTAATGTTTGAGAAAGCAGTTAAGACACATTGCTTATAGCCTCGAGGATTTATTACTACGTTGTTTGCTTTTGTGTTACAATATTTTAGATTCCTAATAGCAGTCTTCTCTCGTCTTGGCCTAGTTATTTAATGAAAGTAATTTGTGCCTTAATAAAAAAGAGTGGTCAATCAGTGAATATGGAATCGAATTTGACGGTATATTCAGTTATCAGGTTTCATTTCTAGCTCTTAATAAAACTCAGTAAATAAAAGGCTAGATAAATAATTGGTGTATTACTCCTTGGCATATATTTTGTATTGTTTTCTTTATATTGTAGGTTACATTGTAACATTACTTATACTATGGATATTCGCACGGTAAAGCGTGTATTTTTTTTCATTTGGTAATAACTGATTATATACCGTATTAGTAACCAGCTAGAACTATAAATTATTTAATAATTTTTGCACATATCTGTAACTTTTTTCAATATATCGTTTCTCTTATTGGTAGTAGCTTGATATAAAATAGCCTAAACTTTTCCATAGTGATTGTTCTATATGGTACATAAGCAAAATTTGGATTCCGTTTGGTAGTTCTTAAGATTAGCGTGTGCAAACCAAACTTTTCCGCTTTATAATATTAAAAATAGAAATACATCAAGATATAATATAAACAAAGTGAGAATTACTTTGAAACATTTATGGGCCATAATTAATAAGCTGAAAAAGGTAACTTCTTGTGGTGGACCGTGACACGAAATAAAGTGCGAAGAGTATTATGGAGCAAACTTCGTATGTAGGTCGCAGCTGCTTTGTGAGGCCGCGCCTTTGTCTGATTCGTGCTGCTTAGCGCGTACTTATGTGATGCGGTTTTTTTTTAAATGTGGACGGTACATATACATGTACATGTTTCAAATTTAAATCTTTTAATAAGTTCTGGTGTACCTATTTTTTATTTAAAGGGCCAGGTGGTTATGGATACGATATTTATGTAGAATATTCTTGTTTAAACTAGATGTAATAGCCATAATAGTATTACGATAAGCCTTAATTAGTAATGTCGTGATTATAGTAATAATTCAGTCAAAAAAAGCCTCCTTTTGTTTGTAACATATCGGAGTTAGTCAATGAATATATTATGGCTGACAAGAGATTTCCAAGTAGGTGTTACAACGACCAAAACATTACCGATCTAACGACCTTTTAAATTATGCTATGCTTACCATCAGCTATAGCCTTGCCACTATATCGTCCTAATTAAAAAAAAAACTTGGAATTTGTTAAAAATGCGGCTAAAGAGGTAAGGTAAGTTAAGAGTTTAAGTAAGAGGGGTTAATGAAAAAAATATAAACCCTAAAATAGTACGCAGCGTACATTACGCTGGTACGTGATTAAAATGCATATTATTTAAAAAAAAATGGAAACACCGAAAATTTTTATATACAATATATGTATTATTTTACGTTAAAGGTGGAGTGGGAAGAACCTGCGTCATTCTGGCTGGGCCCACGTGCAGCAGATCTTATACATTTGGGAGCAAAATTTGCGCCTTGCATGAGACGAGATGCGAGGATAGCACGAGCTATAGCAGCATCAGCGAGAAGAGAAAGAGATACTGCATGCTGCATACGAAACGACGATTCTGGTTGCGTGCAGTCATCAAAAGCTGATTGTTCGGTGATTAATAATTATTACAATACTCCTTTAATTGTGATACACCGAGTAGGATTTTAGTTAGTTCGTTGAACTAATTGTGCAACTCCTGCTAGATATAAAATATTTTATACCCGTTACAAGTTGTTGCCATGTTTTTATAGGCCCTTTTTTATGTAAAAGATGAACATATTAGATAGATAGATATATTTATATGTCCAAGATTCTCAGAACATGAAGTGATGATGGGTTACTTGCTAGTGTGTACGGACTCTAGGTGAATGGACGTGAATTCAAATCCCTCCAATGAGTTCGACCTGTCAAAGACGGAAATTTATAACGTTAATACTACGTAACTTGTGTAATAACAACATATATAATTATTATATTTTTTTATGCCTACAAAAAGATAAGAGGATTAATACCGAAGGTAAGCTCGATTGAAGTATACCATCCCTACCCTTAGATTATAATCTAAAATTCATGTAATGTTATTCAAAGTAATGAAAATACAGATGTCGATTTAACGAATTGCTTAAAAAAATGTATAAGGTCACTGAGTTTTACAACGATATCTTGATGTCCTTAATATGAACGTTTCAGAACACAATATCGACGTGGAAGAAGTGGTCTTCTGGTGATTCTGGGCCTGGCGGTCGGATATCAGGGTCAGTTTGCGGGTTGGATCCAAAGTGAGTATGGATTTTTATTTAAAATTTATTATTTTTGAAATGAATTTTCTGAGCTAAGCAAGAGATGATGCAACTAAAACTAGGTGACTTAGATATTATTCTTGGGTAATAAAAATATCGTATTGAAACTATAATATAGATGTAATTTCTAGTGTGTAAGTTTAATTGTCTTAAACTGTTAAGTCAAATGTCTGATGTCAAATATCTAGTGATGTGATTTAACTTTCATATCTCTTTCATTTTGTTAAGGATCTACAAGTTTATTAGAGACATAGTACTATTCGGTATCTTTGATAGTCCATGATTTATTTTTATTTTATCTCTATAAAGCGTTTGTTGGAACGTCATATCTCCTTTCTTTATCAAAATTAGGATTCAAAATATTCTTTGATGCTTGTATTCCCGCTAACGTCCAAAAACCATGCAAATGGTTAAATTTAATGTTTTTTTTATAAATTTTTATATTATAACAAACATTTAGATAAATTCTGTTATTAATAGTGTGATTGAATAATATAACAGCTTTTAAGTTGTGTATGTAGATATGCATGTTCTATATGCAAACCACTTAAATTAAATAATCGTTACCTGTTCTAAAGTAGACATTCATAAGTATTATATATTTTTAAATTTTTATATTGCTCACTTTTGCTTCACTGTTTAATCACGGTAATATGTAAAATATTGACTCGTGTCAACTTATTTTATGTACCAACAGTAATAAGTAGATTAAAATTGTACTATCAAAATAATATTGTACTTAAAGAATCACGTTTTACATATGATTCTTGGACTCAAAGCCTTTTTTTAATTGCATGTAATTCATTCACAGATTTTGTGAAGCACCTCGTTCAATAGCGCCACACGAATGGCCAGACGATATAACAAAGTGGCCGATATGCCGTAAATCTGTACTAGACGGGTCAGCGGCGGCTGGTCGTGCCGGACACGCCGCCGAACACATGGCCTGCGAGGTGATCGGACATCCGTGTTGTATAGGCGTGCACGGGCAGTGCGTTATCACTACCAGGGAACATTGTGATTTTGTTAAAGGATATTTTCATGAAGAAGCATCGCTGTGTTCACAGGTATTAAAGATGTTCTTCTTTTCTACTATGGCACTTCCTTATATAGGCAATTTCGGCAATGTCAAGTATGAAGGAATTTATAAACACAATCAACTGACACAAAGTATGTGTTGTGGATCACACAAATAACTGCCCCATGTGGGACTCCAACCCATAGTACTTCGACGCGGCGGTTGCACTGAGGCAAGTGCTTTAACCGCTAGATCAATCATGCAGAAAAATATTTCTTATTATGGTATTAGAGAAAATATTTATATTACTTACAGATCAAGGGTTTGATGCACAAAAATTATTTTCAATGACCATCAGAAGGTTAGGTCTTTCTTCAAGGTGGGAATTCAAGCCATTCATAAAATTCCTCTATCAGATTGGTTTTTACTTGTTACAGGTATCTTGTCTGGATGACGTATGCGGTATGTTACCATTTATGCGAAGACGTCGTCCAGATCAGCTTTATCGAGCGTGGACTTCATTGTTCGTACACGCTGGCTTACTCCACTTAGCTGCGACGCTGGCGTTGCAGTGGCTTTTTATGAGGGATTTGGAAAAAATGGCTGGACCAGTACGATTAGCTGTCATATACTTGGGTAGCGGTGTCACCGGGAACATGGCGTCAGCTATCTTTGAACCTTACAGAGCGGAGGTATATATATTTTAAATTCTCATTTTATTACAATGCTTTTGTTAACTCGCTTTCTTGTATATCTGTCCGGGTAGAATTCTGTAATTGATTTTCAAACTAACTTCGCAATGAGTTGGATACTTGAAATTTGTATCATAATTCAGAAGTAGGTGAGAATGAATGAAAATGTAATAAAATAATTTGTTTGTTTTTTCGATATAATTTAAGTAAGTTAATAACTAACTTCTCGATCAGTTATATACATGAATATAGCTCAAACCAAACTGACAGATGAACAGAATATATCAAAATGATGTTCATTTAACCCTAAAAAGCAAAATGTCATAATAAAATAACAAACAATAATGTACAATGTTTTTATAACAGACCATAAAGTAGAAAAAAAAGATTGGAAACGAAAAACATGGGGCACATGCAATACATAACTATAAACATGCGTCTCATGTTTTTCGTTTCCAATTTTTTTATATTTAACACGTTCAAAGAGTTACTAAACTTCATTACTGGGTACAATTGAATCAAATATTAAAAACAATTTCATTGTTATTATAAAATCTATTGTTTTGTGATCTTTAACTATAAAAACTAGACAGAAGTATGGTGTTTTAAATTATATTTTCACATTACAGGTGGGGCCAGCCGGTTCACACTTCGGCCTTTTAGCATGTCTAATAGTGGAAGTGATCGGTGCGTGGCCAATCCTGAGGCATCCTCGTAGAGCGATATTGAGGCTAATTGGCATCGCATTTGCATTGTTCATACTCGGCCTTTTGCCATGGATCGATAACTTTGCCCATGTTTTCGGTTTCGTATTCGGATTTCTATTGTCATACGCACTATTGCCGTTCATAACATTCGGGCCGTACGAAAGGCGAAGAAAGATAGTTTTAGTGTGGGTATGTTTGATATCGGCTGGTGGGATGGTGTGTGCTTTGGTGGCGTTGTTTTATGCAGCACCAGCGTATGAGTGCGCCGTGTGTGCATACTTCACGTGTTTACCGTTCACACCGGACATGTGTGCGTCACAAGATGTCCGAGTGCGACAGTTGGACGGGGTATGACGGCGCGCGGCCCGGGCGCCCTCGTCGCCGTCGCCCCCTCACCCAGAGTACTGCCCTCAGCGTTGTAAGTTGTTAACATACTGCCCGCCTTACTTGAATCCCCATCTTTACGCCGCGATTGCCTAAAGTCTCCTCTACACGTCAAGTTCGGATGCGTCCGCCGACGTATAGAGGGAGTAATTTGCGCGTCTATAGTAGGTATTTAACGTCCGCCTCGAATCAGGTTTTGGGGCACAAATTAAAGGTGTTTCGGCGCAAACGTCCTGTGTCTGTCCACACGTCTGATAACGTATCAGTTTTATCGGAGTTGCGATTCAGACCTTCTCCTTTTCTATTTATTTTTAATAACTGAACTGCGATGCACACTCAAGTACTAGTTAAAAGTACTAAATAAAATAGCTGCGTTAACTACGGTCTCAATATCCATTTTTATTTAAACGTTACGTGTGAGTTGCATCTGTCGAGAATAAATATACACTGATCGATCTACAGACGTGTGGACGGTTAGTGGTGATCCATCTACTGATGCATCTGTCAGTGTCCGTGTACGCATCTGTAGATATGTAGAGAAGACATAATAAAGCGTTGTGGCAGCTCTTTCATTTTCATGTATTGTTGAGGCTTGGAAAATATAGATGTTGGGGAACTTTAAGAATTAAATTATTTTTCGAATAAAATTAAAATAATAAATTTGCTTTCTCTTTGTATTTTACTTGAATTGTTTAAACATTTAAGAAATGCTTAATTTAAATGTCCGCTACATTTATAATGCCTAATCCAAGCCTGGCCTTAATCTCAAATGACCTTGACTTTTGCTGTTTGTCGCTCCTGCAATGGATACAAGAGTGCGTGTTATAAATTTTTCTACCAAAACACTCGTCTAAGGTTTTATAATCGTTGAACTAGACTTTTAAAAGTGTATGAAGATGTTTCGTCGATGATAGTTTTTAATTGATAGATATATAATATTGCGTATTTAGGTTTGTTGCTACATTATTTTAATGGTATATAAGTTGTCCTTTACTGAGTGCATGTAGCGAATATACGGTCTGAATTTATTTTACAATGTATATACACTGTATAAATGGATTGTTATGTATTTAACTTTGGGTATGTGTTTAAATTTAATGAACTGTAACTTTTTTCATTCTTTTTATGAAATGTTTCTTTCTGATTAAAAAAAAATGGTCAATTTATATATTATAATATTTTGTAAAATAAATTCGTACTAGTTTTTTTTATATATATTCAAAATGTGCTAAATCCACGGGTAATTAACTTATATTGGAGACGCGAGTAATTTATATAGTTATAAAAATGTAAATATGCTGTAAAGTGGACACATACCTGTATAAGATCCTTAGATGATATTTTGTATTTGCGTGATTACCTTTGTTTATGTGACATATTACGGGAACTTGGTAAGACGCAAAAAAATATATTAAAAATACACTTTACTGCTTTCCCTTAAAACATTTAAAATGAAATTGGTTCGGTACGTATCCCTGTATTTCAATATATTATTTCTAAATTAGTATATAATAATGATATTATTCAATATTTATTTACTTTTAAATGTATTAGATACATTCAGTTAATGACCTGTTATAATTTATTTTCTAGATGAAAAAGGTTTGTAGTTATAAAAAATAAACTGTCCTTGAATCATTTTTATAGCTTTTATTACCAAAGGCAAAATTGAAACGAAAATTTATGCTGGTACATACGGTTAAAAATATATAAAAAAAACCACAAATATTTTTGGAAATCTGTATTTAGATAATTGAAATATGTATTAGTGTTGGGAAATCACCAACTATATAAAACGCTTATAGATTTTTCTTACAAATATGTTCGTGACATAACTGTGTCTTAACATATTCCCGTAAATGAGAAAAATACATAATTTAGTATATTACTAAATAATGTGAATAGCACGTTATATTATAAATTTTATATTACCTTCATCAACATATTATGTTCACGATATTAAAACAGATTCTTTCCAATGACTATGTATCCCTAATGCATTTAATTTTGTCAATTTGTATATTTATTACTATGAAGTCTGTGTAGGTTTAAAATGATTTTAATTAGAAAATTTAAGAACCATTTACTCTTAGGTATATCAGTTTTATTGCAGACGCGAGTTAGTACTCTACATCGCCATCTTTATTTAAATATACATAATTGTATATATCTAAGTGCGCTGAATATTTTGCTACTAGTATTATTTACTTATATGAGGAAATGCGGGTGGTTTTTAGTCTATAAAACGTATTTATTCTGTTTATTCATTGATTAAAATATTAGAACAAATATTTTTTTACCATATAATCAATATAATATATCATAACCACGTTCCTATACATTTTTTTCCTCATAATTTGATTTGAGCTTATAAAAATGATTAATTTAGACATTATCGAAGATCTTACATTGGTAGTTAAAACGAACAATATATTGATTGATTTTTGCAGGCAAAAACAAGGGAATACAAAGTAATTCTTTTATCTATTTTTCATAGTCCGAGTTTTAGATATTTCTCTTGTACTGTATTCAGTCATCCAAATATGGTGCAATTGTAATGTATATTCAAACTTTGAAGTTACTACTTCGCACTTGCGCTTGGAATTGATTGGTCGCTGACGTCATGGTATGACCTGACGTTGGCGAATGGTTGGACTAAATGTGGGTATGTGGCACAATCGATTACACGTGTTTCGCTTTGTCACGGAGTATACTCAGATCGATGTTGACTCTGCTAATGCGTGATCGTGTAAAACACGTGTAATCGATTGTGCTACATATCTACAAATTTGGTTCAACTGTCCGCCAACATTGGGTCAACCGTTAACTAACATACCCACATTTGGTTCTGCCATCCACCAACGTCGGGTCAACCGTCAACCATCATACCCACATTTGGTTCAACCATACATCAACGTCGGATCAACCGTTAATCAACGACGTCAGCGGGCAATCAATTCCAAGCAGAAGTGCAAACTTGTATATACACTTTAACATTTAATGATGAATTTCCGCAAAGTAACTCCTTCATCAATCAAATATGTAATATAATTCTGTTTAAACGCATGTGTAAAATGTCATCTCAACCGCGTTTCCTCTTATTCTATATATTTAACTGTGTGAATATTAGCTGAAAGTCGCTTGGGAATATTATCGAGAAACTATTCAAACCTGTAATACATCGTTTCTTAACTGAAGATAAAATAGTATAGTTATTTTTGTAATTATAGAAGTAACAGCACTTTATATCGATTTCAATTCATTACCTACTGAAAGAATAATGGCAGATATGAATAGCACAAACGAATTTATCGTACTATTTTTAAATTTTTAGTTTGTTGTTATTATTAGCACAAAAAAATTAGAATGGAGTAAATGTGAGTGTGTTCATGTATCTTAAAATTACGTATGAATTAAGTGTATAAATATCGCATTAATTATATCAATGATTAACAACGCTGACTCACTTAAAATGATTATTAATTGTTTTGAGTATACATGGACAGATTACGATTAAAATTAGATTTTTCAGTATGTAAATTTTGATTGATGTTTAAATATTTCGACTCTTTGTGAGCACAAATAAATTGCAAAGTGTTGTTTCGGAAAATATTTATGAATAATAATTTAATAGCATATTTATGTAATATATTGTTTTTGTTTTCTGAGGAATTATCACTTGGGGTATAAAGAGACTCAAATAATTAGTTTAGTGTCGTAATTAATAATGTTAATTTGTAATTTATTTTGATAATTGGTCGATTTGATAACTGTAACGGTTTAATATGACTGTCGCCAAAATGTAATGATTATTTAAAATATTTTTAAAAAAGATTGTTATCTAATTCTTATTAATAATTAACTTATGTTAGTTTATGTTGAAAAGCTAACACTTTGAAACTTTTTTCCAAAGAAATGAAGTTTGTTGTCAGTTTTACAAATTGATATAAAATATATGTGCAAGTATAGATGTTCACCAGAATTCGGAAGGTACAAAGGATGTACATAAGTTTTAGGATGACTGTATTTATATTTTATATGTTATTATAAATTACAAAGCACTGCACTTTCCTAATTTTTAGAAAATGGCTAGGTTAAATGCATTTATTTTTTCATATTACATTGTCTGAAAATCGTATACATAGCCAAATTACGGGCTTAAGTCAGCATTTACAGTGATGTTGCCATGTACATTTTACATACCAAAAATTATAAAATTAATAAATAAATGTGGTTTTGTAAAACGGGACTATTGTCGGTGCATAATATGTGGTTGCAAGCAACTTGGAATTATTTTTTAATAATCGTGTATACGCTTAAATTTCAGGGAATGTTAACGTACGTTGAAAGTACTGTATAATATCGGTACATTATTTTATTTTTGGCTTATCTAGGCACTTGTCTCAAATTATCAAACTGTGACGAAACATTAACACTAAGAAGTAAGATTTAGGCTTACAGTGTTCACATTTTTATCTACATCGTCATATAAATGTTGATCAAAAATGTTATCAAACTCTTATTTACATAATTATGAATATTGGGTGACGTCAGTTATTTTTGTTAAAATATTATTAATTCAAAAATGATTACTAAAGATTTATATTTTTGTATGAGAGTAGTATTTTTTGTATGTGAAATGTAGGGATTTGGCCAAGTTATTGAATACTGGAAATGGGCAGAACAACTTTTGAGAAGTTAACAAGTATATATAATAAAGTGAAAAAAATACATCATACGTTTACCTTGTATATTTTATTTATTAATAGTGTTTCATAGTTATTTAGATATCTATAGATAGTTCTGCCCATGTATTCCAACCAATAGTCCAAGGGGTTTGCTTTGATTTGATTTGATTTGTTCAATAGTCGGTTTAAAAATGATTAAAATTGCCCTTGCTATATAGAAAAAATGAAAGCTTTTTATTTATTGATTAAATTTTGATTGTATCCTTATCTAATATAACATAAGATGGATTACTGTAATTCATTGTTATTTCAACATAGATTATTCTTTTTACTTATTTATAATTTAAAGCATGAATGCTTTGGTTTTGAAATATATGTATATTTGCAGTCATCACTACAAATTAATGTTATCCTTTGTATATCTAAGTGTGATTGATTGTTGTTTAATAAAAATCATTAATACGAAAAACGTTTTCCAAACAATTTTTCTAAGATATGTTGACATTGGCGTTATGTGAAAGTGACCTTGCGGTCGGTGGCACGGCGGACTGTACTCGGAATTAAATCTGAGAGAATACTTACACAAATTGTACATTATGAACATACAATTAATTATTACAATATTATTAAGGAAATTATTATAAAGTAATTTTATTGTAATCTAGTATTAATCAAACAAGAAACCTTATTATCATAACATTAAGCTGTTTTATTACACAAATAACCTTGTTTCAATATTATCTACCACTGGCTTTAAATTGCAACACATCTAGTTTTAATGTTGATTTGTCAACAAATTCTGGTTGTTGATCGATACAGATTTTTTTTTTA
This sequence comes from Actias luna, assembly GCA_039707435.1. NCBI lineage: Eukaryota > Metazoa > Arthropoda > Insecta > Lepidoptera > Saturniidae > Actias > Actias luna. The sequence goes on from JAZHAC010000003.1 coordinate 6,565,635, forward strand.
AATCAAATGCAATAAATTATTTATAACAGTATGTTGGTCCATTCAGATAGGTACGAACTTACCAAAAATTCGAAATTATAAGCAAAGTTTCTATTCTCTAAAGCTTATAGCAAATCGTATAACGCAATGAAAAGTTTCATACAAAGTTTATTCCACTCTTTACCCTACTTCCTATATGTTTTTCGAAGGAAAAAGTAGCCTATCAGCATCTCCAGGGTCCCATCCATATCTATACCAAAATTTAGAATCGATTCAGCTGTTGAGGCGTAACAAACAAATTTAATTTCGTTTTTAATATTAAATAAGAATTTATACAGAATAGAGAGCCTGATGTTTCTCATGAGTTGACAATAAAAAATATGCAATGACAGCTATGATAATTTTATTAATATCGTTTTTTCTTATGCAACTAAAGTGGAAACATGCATACGGACCGCTTGAGGGTCATATGATTACCGTAACCTATGGAGGTTTGTGACGTGAATCGAATGTATCACAAGCACCATTGTCTGAGGAGCTGTAGACATCCTAATTATTTAATGAACACAACACAAACTATGTACACAGATTTACATTCTTACATTTAATTCGCCTTTTTAAGGATATAACATCCGTACTTTTAATTCGACGCATTAAATCTGTTAGGGAAAATTAATGTCGTAGTAACTACGGATACATATACATATAAAAAAGTAATTCTAAACGTTACAAGAACACCCTCTTAAAAAAGATTTTTTGCTAGTCTTAAAAGAGGGTAATATATTTCTTGCCTTTACCGTTCATATAATACGTCGCACAATGTTATAATATGACTTACATTAATTACCAACAGCAATTTATTTGAATTTTTTAATAATATTATTGGTATTTTAAAACAGTATTGTAGCCATTATCACCCATCTGTGGAATCTAAACAAATTTTCAATGAGGTTATATAAATGAAAATATACAGGGTTATTGGTAATTCGATGTATTCCCGTTAGGAGGTGATAGGAGTGACTATTTGCGATAATTTTAACCCACATATGCAATATGCAAAAGTAAACTATTTTAGTTCTTTGTGAATGTTTTATTCTAATGTTTTTCAAAATCAGTCAAAAATACAACATCAAAAATTTATTTAAATAAAGTATCAATTTAAATCTATTTTTTTCTTCTGATTTATAAAAATGATTAAACACTGGTTGTTTGTCAATATTAAAACAACATTTATCGGTCCAAATTTAAAAATTCGATACGAAAAACAATGCCTTAAAAACAAAAAAGAAACATAAAACTTCGCTTGCAGATTATTTTAAAAATATAACCGTTTCCTTAGCTCTCCAAAAATGCATAACAATTAGGAATTTATTATAATGTACAACGAAAGCAAGGAGCCATTATTGGAGTGAGAAAGTGCACAAAGATCCTAATAAAAAGAGGCCAAAATGGCTGCAACGCCGTTTTTCGGTAAATGTGTGAATGGAAATAATTGACGACAATTTAATCTGGCCACGTTGTTTATCGAAATCTAAATGCTGCAGATTACGAATTTTTGTTTTGGCAAATCATATGTTTTACCTCCTCGAAGACGTGGCTTTGGCTACAAGGCAATACATGTTATACCAGCAAGACGGATGTCCTGCAAATTTTGGTGTTAATGTTAGGCGATGGCTCCGTAGCCATTTTCCTAATCGTTAGATAGGGCGAGGAGAACACCCATTCCGTGGCCTGCGAGGAGTCCGGCCTTAACGCCGGTTGATTTCTATGTCTGGGGTCACATGCAATCCCTGGTTTACAACGTCTCGCCTGTGTCAACCGCAAAATAGCTCAAAGCAAGCACTATAATCAGGCTAAATTACAATCTTTTTGTTACTTATTATTAATTGTTATTACTACTAAACTGTTACTGGTTCTTAATTTTATTTTAAATTTGCATTTTTTGTTTTATTTACATTGGGCATTGATTTTAATTAATTTTATGAACGTAAAAACGACCTTAAGTTTATTTTCTAATACGAATTTTCGCCTGCTTCCGTTGTGATCCTTTTTTTCAATTTCTAGTCATCTTATTGCCCAATACTTACGAGGAATAACATTGGTGAAAGGTGGCGTTAAGGGTGTACTGGGTTTTGCGTTCCTCATCTCATCTTTATCCGCAATTCTTTGACCCACATTTGTAAATTTATTTGGACCGTCTGGAATGCGAATCGCTCTAATAGCAACAGGATTTCGACATGTAATTTGATTCGCTTTAATTTACGTAAAATATTCACAATGAAGGAACCAAATATATAATTTAAAATTCCACTGGGAATCAATTAATTGTTAATAGCCTTCACAATTTTAACATCAAGGATGGTCCTGTAGACAATATATCTTTTAGAATTATTGTTATGATGCAATATGAAAATCAACTTTATGAATCCTTAAGCGTTTATAATGTGACGGTATATATTGACTACTTGCTGCTTCTGCACGGTTTAACCTGTACTGACAAATTTTAAAAGATAACCGTAATAAGTATTACACGGCAAATTCTACATAAAGTTATCTCGTTTATTATCTAAATTGTTCTGTCTTTTATCCTAGATATGTATATAAAATGCGATCAAGTTAACTATTGTCGGCACCTATTTTTAAATGTGTTTATCTCCACATATCTAAATCCTATTCTTCTCGCCAAGAGAGTTTTATATATAATTCTTTATATATCACTTATGAACAAATTTGTAAGTTATGGCATTATTTCTAGTGAATTTATCTTTTACATTTCTAAGATACACAACAGTCACTAACCGCAATGCAAAATTTTCTCATGATACGTAACGTTTTGACTATTCAAAATTCTTTTAAAGAAAAAAGCAATGATTGCTCGCTCGGTAGTGCCTGAGCTTTGTAAAGGTGGTAGGCCTTTTTTAATGCCCGCCAGGCTAGCTTTCACCCTCAATTTGAAAATCTGCCGCTAAATAGATTTTAGTGTGTTCCAGCAGGTGCACTTGAGAGCCAGTCCCGCCATTAGTTTTAGCGTGTTCACCATTTTGGGCTGCATCGCCACTTAACATCAGTTAACAACTCACACTTAGTCGGCATTTCTATAGTTGTAAAAAAAAATGAGAAGTATGTCTCTGTAGAGTTTAGATTTTGCATAAAACTCCATGCCTAAGACGTGCATATATATACCTGGTATGATATCGAATGATACATTTAACGTAATCATTTACACAGAGTATTTCTTGAATAACAAACCAGCAATGAAAATAGAGGAGTGTTAGATTTGGTTGTACTATCACGCACAAAGTACAAACTAGCCTCTACACACTATTATGAACAAAGTTTTTGTTGTTGTTTAATGTTTTACTGGTTTTCACCTCAGGCTTCGCTCAGTTAATATTGATTTCGTCAAACAAATCGGACGATGCAATAAAAAGTTTCATACAAAGTTTATCCCTCTCTTAACCCCAAGAAGCTTATTGGTAGTATACAGGTTCCGCGTCAACAGATGTGAGATCGAATCTCTGCAACATCGTTATGAAATCATAGCATGTTGGTTGTGTTTTGTCTAATACCCGCATGGTATTAGCAACCACCTTGAGTTGCAAATCTGCTGCCAAATATCTATAAGTGTGTTCTAGCAGTTACGTTGGAGAGCCAATCCCTCCGCTAGGCATAACGTGCCCACTATCTTGGGCCACGCTATCACTTAACGTCAGGGGAGGTCGTGGCTACAATGCTCAAACTATAAACTACAAAAAAAAAAATTATAAACTTTTAGCTTAGTAATAAATTGGCCTACCAAACAGTGATCTTAGAACTACCGGCGTTCGTGAATGATGTCAAAATCAAGATGTAACTCTAGCGTCATAGTTCCAGTCGTTCCTTTATGTTTATTCTGGATTTCTACTAGTTGCTTTGGATTTTTGTTTGAATTTGGGATTTAATTGGGTTTCACAGTATCTCCAACGCATGAAAAATTTACACAATTATTGGTGATTATTTTTTGAGAGTATTTATTTATTTGGTTTGTATAATATTATTAGAATATTTAGAAGTTAAATACTCTCATATTTGAATACTGTTACAACATGAAGTTTTAGTGCGAACTTTGATACTATAATTTGTTCTTCAAATTTCCTGTTGAAACTATAAAAGCAAAGTCTCTTATCGTCAGTGCAAATTTATATTGGTGGTTGGGTAAAAAAAACGCTTTCTTACCTAAATTACTGAATTCTATGACTCATCATATATACAAACTCTATTTAATATATAAGAATAATGGTATTAGGATTATAAAATTGATATATTATAATGTAGACAGCAGGTCATCTGTTTACCTTATTTTATAACAAAATATTATTTTAAATGATAATAGACAATAATAGTAACCGAAACGTTTACTTTATTAACTATATACATATAAATTTAAATTATATAAAACAATGTCAAAGACGATAATTTTTCAAATAGTTCTCAGGGGTAGGTTGATACTGTTGCCAACAATGTGGTGTATTTATTGTTACCATCGTTTGTACAGCATGAGTACTAGCTTTTACACAATTATTTAAATTTTTAAACATTGCGGATGACGCAATAAATAGTTTCATACAACTCTTTACCCCACTTCCAATAAATTTTTCGCAAGAAAAAGTACCCTATTACCGTCTGCAGGTTCCCATCAATCACTACACTAAAATTCATCATAGTCAATGCAGCGGTTTAGGTGTGAAAGCATAACAAACAAACTCACTCTCACAATTATAATATTAGTAAAATGTTTAAACACATTTTACTTGTATTGTACAGCTTTCTTACAAACGTAGTCTCAGTTGTGATGCCAAGTAAGTTTGCGTTAAATGTGAATAAATTTAGAGGTCATAGAGGTCATTGTATTTGATAATGGGACTTCAAACAAGTATTATTGTCTAAATATAGTTAGTGTTTTGTTGCCAACCATATCGCTAGTAAACTTTAAGTTTAACTTTACGTGTTACTATTTTCTACAATATCTTTACTTAATACCAAATGCAAAGTCAAACCATAATTTACGATGAATAAACAAATAAAACACTATCATCTTATATTTTATAATAATTGAATATATTGCACAGATTTGATCAATGTAGGCAACAATAATATTTACAATAGCTAGCTGTTTATTCAAATATATTTAAACTTTTCACTTCGTTTCATCATCCATTCTTACACAACTGTCAGCAATCTTTGTTCCGATTATTTCGTTATGCATGAACTGATAAACTATCAAAACTGCTACTGAATCACTTATATTTGATCAAGTATCTTTGCACATCCTATTTGAAAGGTATTTAATGAAAATGAACGATAATAAATTTATATAACGAAATGCAAAGTATTGTCTACACTAAAGTTCTTGAAATCCAAAGACCCACACACAGTTCACTAATGGATAGTCATATAGAACACGACCCTTATTACCACAGTTAAATTTCTTCCCAACTTCTTACTGGAAATAATTAATTACTCATTGTTTTGACAAAAGTAAATAACTATAATACTAGATTAAACCATATTCTTGGGTATATATTTATGAAATAATATATTAGTTTTATTTATACGAATACTGCTGTTGTTGTTACAAGAAAGTAAAAATTATACTTACGTAATTTAAAGTGTATATTAATTTAATGGTATTTGCTATTTTTTTACGTAGGCACTGTATCAATTAAAAACCAATATATATACGTGTGATTTTCAATATACCTGTATTTTTTTTTGTAAATGTTTTTTTTTCTTCAGGGTGACACTGCTTCCGCGGAGTATCCTTTTTTTTTTATATGCGTCGTTGTACTTTCTGTCACCACTACTGCCAGTATACAATTCATAACAGCAAAACAGCTCTGGTGGGACGTAAAGAGATTCGGTTACCCATGAATGAAAACATGGGGTTTATCCAGCTGTAGATCTGAAAAAAAAAGGAAGAGAGTGAAGAAATTCAGTTAAATAATTTACCAAAGAAGTTTGATTAATTATTCTTACGTGTTTTATTCTTGTATAATTATTCTTTTAAATCTATGCATAAGGTAATTTTTTCCCTTGATTTCTTTCGTCTAAATTAGCTCAGTTTATAAAAAATAGTAATGAAATATATTGAGCTTAATGTTATATTTTTATCACATGAGTAAGTGCTTTGTTTACCTATTTGCAGCATAGGTTTACATCGTAAAAGGAATAAAATTATGACTATTATATATAACTAAATAATAAATAATGACTATATTATATATAAGCGCTAAAGTTTTATTTTGGTGTCAATGCGTTAAGAATTTATTCAATAGAAATGTATTTTTTTTACCATCGTTTAGCCCCACAGTTATAGTTTTTGCAAAGCCTATCTATACAATAGGGATTAATGAAGATTTTTTTACGCACCAGTATAATAAATCTATAATAAAAATAGTTAAAGTTTCTGACGAATCGTGTTATGCATTCAACTAATTCAATCACTTAATTTTTATTCTTGTACGACCTAAGTAAGGTCAGCACATCATGTTTTTCCTTCATATCCATGGCATTTTGGCATAATCAGTATCCATGTGTGAATACTTATAACGAATCTAATAAGTATTAATTAATAAGTAATAAGAGTAACATTAAAGATCCTCTTCATTCTGTCTTTTCGCAGTAAATTAATTGGAAAGATACTATGTATATGAACAACATAATATCTTTTGTCAATGTCATTAGTACATAAAATCTATAAAAAAATATTAAAATATACTAGCTTTTACCCGCGGCTTCGCTCGCTATAAGCGCGCTTCAATTATAAGCAATTATTCTCTAAAGTTTGAAGCAAATCGAATGATGCTATACACATTTTCATACAAAGGTTATTCCTCTCTTTACACCATTTCCACTTTTACACTTCAAGTTTTCGCGAGAAAAAGTAACTTATCCCATCTTCAGTATCCCATCTATCTCTATACCAATAGTCATCACAATCGATTCAGTGGTTTAGGCGTGAAAGCGTAACTAATAAACAAACTCACTTTCGCATTTATAATAATAGTATCATATGATTTGAGATTATATTAAGATATTTTTATTACATAACTCCAACTTTTAAATTCCACGACATTCAGCAATGTTGTATAAATTAGCTCTCTTGCTATATTTCACATTTATAATATTAGTAAGGATTTAAATATTACCCAAAACACAATAAAATGCATATTAATTAATTACTAGTTTTGTCAAGTTATATTATCTTTTTTGTTCTTGTTGAAATAAAAGCGCAACATGTGACTTGATGAGGGGTGAGATAAGAGCAGTTGTTTAATAACGCGTGAGTTTATCGAACAAGTTTCAAACTAGTTTTATATCGTAAAACACACGTCAAGAGCCGATCAGAAATCTACAAAATCAAGGCCATCAATAATGCGTATCAAATTATATCAGAATATAGGCAGTTTTAAATTCCTAGAGTTTAACCGGTTAAGATGATTGTATAAAATATGTTGCAAGCAAGAATCGGCTATTGGAAGCGAATAATAGAAATCGCTAGAATAGTTTGGAGGAGGCCCTCACTCTCGCATGAGGGGTTTGTGCTTTCATTTTTACGCAATTATTTCTAAATTATTTGTAAGTTCTTTTTTCTCTTAGAATTAAGAACACATGGAATATGTAATTAGAATAATGCATGAAATATAGGTTTTTATATTATTTATTTTATTTATAGGCAGTTCTAAATTTCTAGTGTTTAGCAAGTAAGTGTGTTTGTTTATGTATTACACAATAAAAATATAGGATAAAAAAGCGAGCATCGCAACTGCGATTCCTCTGGTGTTGTGAGTGTCCATGGACGGCGGTGAACACTTACCATTAGGTGATACGCATGCTCGTTTGCTGTCTGTTCCATACAAAAAAATATCTAAATCCTCTATTTACACTGAGAGAATTTAATGTTTCGCAGTTCATAACAAGAAATACTTCTGAGCTCGTACAGTCGGAAAGTAAGTAAATATCAAGATTTGTTTGCTCAGTACGGAGTTTACATAAAATTATCAAACATGTTTTTGCTTGAACAAGTTGAAGAACAAGAGAAATACGGTTCAACATACTCAGAAAAAGTGAGTTACGACACATAAGGATATATTTACATTTAAGTTTCTTCATATTTATTTAATATTATACAAAGGTTTGTTTGTTTGAACGCGCTAATTTTAGGAACTACTAGTTGGATTTCAAAAATTTTCTTTGTCGATAGAGAAATTATTAAAGAAGGCTTTGAGCTATTTCAAATCACGCTACCACCAACAGGAGGATAGCTGTATTGAGAAAAACACAAAAACGAGATTTTTTTTAAAATAAATTTTAGTTCCAAGTGAACGAAGTCGTGAGTACAGCCAGCTAGTAAATTAGCTAATTTTATAGTTAATCGGAAGATCAGCCAATGTATTTTCCGTATATATATACAGCAGTCGAGTATCTTGCTTAAAACAATGACCGTTAATTGTTTGCTGATCTCTTGTAGGAATTGCCTGATTGTAGATTATACCTTTTTTCCTATCAGGAACAATGCTGTCACTTTTCCTTGTAATTTATAACATCAAATATTAATAAAATCGGATGGATGATTTATCGTACACATAACCACGTCTATTATAAAATCCGATAAGTAGTATTAATAAGCAATGTTGTGGTAGTACTTCGATGGATTTGATGATAAGTTACACTATTCATTTTAACATTAATTCAAACACAGCTTGTAGGCATGACCTATAGAATGACCCCTTTACCTAGAACATTGAATCCTGTCATTTTGGAGACCTTTAATCATTTAAGAGTTTATCTTTCTATTTTCGAAACAAGGATACGACGTGATAATTACTGTAAGTATTTAAAATCCTTGTGAACAATATAATTACAACCTTCTATTGTCGACTCTCAATGTAATTTTGTTATCTGTATTAGTTATAATGTATACAAATAAATAAAATTGAGGCGACATATAGTTTGTGCTCACATACAAGGATCTTTAATTTAAACAGTGTATGTACTCAGGTTAATCTCAGAAATGACTACATATTTTAATACTTTCATTGGTAGAGTTTCGAAAATCACAGAATAAACAACAGTAAGAACTTGCACTCGAATGAGTCATGACCATTCTGCATGTGGTGATAATCGGTCTTAGTATTTTTTATGGCCTCTCCCTATGTAGAGAATGTCAAGTTTAAAGGAGTTTATAATCACAATTAACGGAAACAAAGTAACAACCAAACTAAGTACAAGTATTTATAAGTTATGCAAATAATTGCAGTGTGCAAGATTTAAACCTACAGTATTTCGGTGCGGCAAAAGCATTCTATTTTTGATTTTCACGTTCCGGTATCAGCCAGTGCATATCGACAAGCCGAGAGATTTGCAAGCCAGTATGACAGTGACGATACTTCAAGATCTTCTAATCTACAAGTGGTCGCCATTGTGTTTTGATAGTACTTTTTTACTATCAAGTACGAAGCCGTCACTTTGCAATGTATATATAAAACAAAAGTAAGCATTTTTTTCACTATGACATAACATGACAATTTTTTGCCTATGAAGGCAATTCCGCCAATGTCAAGTGTGAAGGACTTTATAAAGACAATTATCAAACAAAAAGTAAGAAACATACTTAGGAAAATTAATTGTTGTAAAAAAGCACAAATAATTGTTCATTGTGAGATTTAACCTCACAGCATTACAGCGCGAGGCAACTACTTTGATCGCTAGGCCAATCGTAGTACGAGAAGAAGTGTGAAAACTGTACCTGGTCTGTGGCAATACGGGAGTTTGAAGTTTCGCTGTGGTGCATTTTAGGTGCATGGTGGTGTTAGATGATTAGCACCCGTTTAGACACCTCGTGCCCCTTTTGCCTTGACCTGAACCCGGGTAAAGGATTTTAAACACCACGTTAATAAAAAAAAGGCTAATGGTACTACTCTACAACGTCTTCAACGAAACAAAATATCTAATCAGATAATAATTTGTATGCAATTGTTTAGTAAGTACATGTATGCCAAGTAGCGAGCAAAGTCAGTTTCATAAATCTACCTAATAAACAACTAACCAATTCTGTTTTGTACAATTCCTGACCTGGTAAGGATTTTATATGTAATAATATTCATTGAAAGATACAGTTCTTTGGTCGCTTACGAGTCTCGTGTCCAAATTCACGTGACAAATCTATTTAATGTTTATCTTAGTCTTAACGCTTAGAACATTTTAAAATAAATTAACTTAAAGTCTAGATCATCTCCATAATGATATGAAACAAAATGATATAACATTATTTAATTGACCAAGAAGAAATGATAAACGTAATTATATTATTTATAACTTATTTGATCACCTTTTTATTATCATGAAATTATAGTTCCTTCATCAATATTCAGATTATTATTTGAAAAGAGAACAAAAACCAAAATTATATATTAAATGATTTTGCAGAGCGGTTACAAATTTACTAAACTTATATTTTAAGATAGATTTGCCGTTCATTTGATTTATGAAATTACTGAAATAATATTTTTTATTTGCATTTATAATAATTTGTATTTCTAAGGCAAGTCGGATTTTATCACTGCATATAAACACGTTTTGTTTTTTCGATTTTCTTACACGATCATATATTCTGTTAAAATAAATAGGCAACGTCAAAACAATTTAGTAAATTTTTTGATTTTAGTTTTGGCGCAGAGTTACTGACGAATTTTTTTTCACTTTTCTGTAATGATTGTGGTCCAATTTTAATAACTGGTTGAACATTAGTTCAATCAAAATCCTTTGTCAAATGAATGTATTTAAGTATAAGCATAATATATATATATATATATATATATATATATATATATATTCGTATAAAGTATATAGGCATATACGGTACATATACCAAAAAAAAAAGTTTTCACAATTTTTTATTTATCTAATTCCAGCTAATTTCCGAAATTGTTTGAAAGATTTTCACGGGCCTTTCACTGGTAAATAGCTGATGTTATAAGTTTTAACTTAAGCTACTTTTACATCTAGTTCAGTCACAAGCACAATTTGTAAACCTGCCGAGAAATCCACAAAAAATATCAATTTATTGTGAATCATAAAAGACATATTTTAGTAATCGTCAACGATACTCCACATTTGGCAGTTTAAACGTGTCGCGTTATGTGCTCCTAGCCAAGTTGTCTTTTAACAATTGCTAATATAAATACAAAACAAAAAAATATATGAACTGACACATGTCAAAATCCAAAGTATGTACATATATCGTATCGTAAAGAATTCACTTATAATGCCATCTGCGTAATAAGATATTCGCTGGTAAGTAATCCCTGATATGAAAGTACATATATGGAGAGTCCCGTGGTTTTACTAAGAGGTAATGTGATCAAAGTCACATCTTTAGATATAGATAGTATATGTCTAAGTACTTTACTATTACTTGAAGTTTTAAAGACTCGTGGTTTGATCCATCTGATTTTATTTATACCCGCGGTAGTATGTCAAGCCAAGTTCAAAGTAACAGAACTGGCGAACAGCATTGTGTGTAATATTACACGGACCATTTGGAGCCACTTTTGGCACCCTCATAACTCAAAAACTATTTCACACAAACATGTCAAATTTAGCCCATATATTGAGACTTGCAAGATATATATGTGCTACAAATTTCATCAACTCACTTCAAACAGTTATTTAGTTATTAACATCCAAAAATCGTCATTTTTATCACTGAACTATAGATCAAAACTCTAACCCAGTTTCGAATGACCTAGTAAGTTCAAATTTGACATCCAGATAGGTAGTTTTGTGAAAACATGGGAATAAAAAAGAAGATAGAATTTTTTTATCATTTCGTTATAATTTTTCAATTAATTGATTCTCTAAGTAACACTTACTTATTATAGTAGTGCCTGTAATGTAATGTACAAAGTTGTTATTGATATATAAAGAGTTCACCACCGATATCTAGCAGCTTAAGACAATTTAAGTAAATAAGAAAAATATAAAAAGAAATATTTACGATTTAATATTTTGGTATATTTCTCAATATTGTGTAAAATAGGAGCTACGTTTCAATAACGTAATTGATAAAAAAAATTGCGAGCACGTGCATCAGCTCTTTATCTGACAGCTTCTTGAACGACTGAAGTATTATACTTAGATATAGGTATATCTATTTAGTACGTAATTCTTACTTATAAACAAAAGGTATCAATGAAATAGAATAGTGCAAACACGAACACAAATTGAACGAGAGGAAAACGTATGCAATTTAACAACACGTTTTAACTATAGTAATAGAATAAAACAATGTTGTTTACTGATCTCAGGTACTTTTAAATGTTAGTCCCTCCTGCATTAAGAAGCATAGTATAATTGGAAGAATTACAAACCCTTTATATTTTAAGTCTTTGTTTCTATAGCATTGCATCTCCAATAATATAGAGAGTAGATGGATAAGGTAAAGCTAAAATAACATACAATTGCGTTTAAACAAATATCAATATACATTGTATATCGAATGTCATTCCATTATTTTTTTTACGTTAGCTGTTGCTGAAAGACAATCTAGCTAGGAGCAATGTGTTGTGCAGTTTTTTAGTCTTGATATTTTGGTTAGTATGACTAGATCTCAATTTTCGTATAAAATTTTTGCGTTGTGACTGTAAGCATTGTACGGTGAATTGAAGTCATCAAAATGTGCCATGTACATCAGCCAGAATATTGCCAAATAAAACCTGTTATTTTATATACTGTCTCAGAGTTGGACTTTTTGCACATAGCATAGGTGTGACAACGATGATAATCTACAAATACTGAACACATGGTGAAAAATTATTTTTATATCTTTCTTTAATCTGTATGAATATCAGTATGAACTCGTTTAAGAATAATACTATTTTGGAAAACCCAACTACAAAGGCTTGTAAAGTATCATACAAAAAAAATATAAATAATTATTTAAATTATAGCGATGATAGCTGAGTTGGTAGTGTGTACGGGTGCTGCGTCAATAAACGTGAATTCGAATCCACCTGCAATGAGCTTTCGGTGAAGGAAAACACATCGTAATGAAACCAAAGTATAGTAGGAGGGTTTTTTCTTACGTTCGCCTGGTTAGCTAACACCCTTAAGTTAAAGATCTGTCACCAAATACATATAGGTGTGTTTCGGCAGTTGCACTTGAGAGCTAGTCCATCGACCAGGTTTATCATGGTTATCGTGACTTATCTTGGGTCACATCTTCACTTAACATCAGATGAGATTGTGATCATAATGTTAAACTTATTAGCTAAATATAAATTATTAAAAAGAAAATGTAGTTAACTCAATAAGCTGATTATTGAGTTTAACATATATGTATTGGGAAGTTAATTGCATTCTTGCATGTAAAACAAAAACATGCCGATAATAAATATGCAATACACCCGTATGATGCATTGTAGACCGCATTCTCTTCGTTACGTATAATGGTTTAACGCGTATAATAAATCTATATAATTTGAAGGAACAAAGAAATGTAAGTAATTTTACTAACCTATAATTTGTTTAAGTTATTTAGTAGTGTTAATTGTATAAATACAATTATAAAGTGTACTTATAATCTGTAAGAGAATTCGAATATCAATCGAATGCCAACCAATAACCAAATATATAAAGTTGTTAAGGTACGTGTTTTAGTTGCGCTCATTTTACAATATTATAATTTCGCAGTTTATTTGGATCGCATACTGCACTGGCCGTTTATCGGTAATATATTAAGCTTTATAGTTTTTGTGATGGTTTCCATTGTTAATTCTTCATGCCTATGTAACACAAATAGCAAACACATCGATGTTGAGACTATTATCAATATAGTTGTGGAATAAAATAAACTAATTTGTTGTTACCCAAATTGACGACCTGTTTTTGATGTCATCTCTAGGATTGATGATCGTGCCGCCGGAAATTAGAAAACTGTTCCTGGTCTCCCGCAATACGGTAGATCACCGCAAGTGGTTCTTTCTAGTGGCTAGTTTGGCGGTGCTTATCTCCCGATGAGTCTTGCCACACGTCCTTTTCACTTTAGCCTGAATCAGGGTTTTATGTATTGTGATGAGGAGTTCTGTAAACAGATTTGTAATGGCACGTTAATAAATTATATTTAGTTATGAAATATATATTTTTTAGTTATAGTTAGGGCGTAGCGTTATGGCCCTAATCTCACCTGATCTTAAGTAAAGATACGTCCCAAGTTGGTAGACACGCTAAACCTTTGGAGAAACTAGCTCTCTATTCTCTCTAGAACACACATATTGGTATTTTGGCGGCAGATTTAAACTTGAGGGTGGTAGCTAGCTAGGCGGGCATTAGAAAAAGCCCTACCACCATGCTATGGTTTCCTCACGATGTTTTCCTTCACTCCACGCGAACGGAGACGCTGACACAGCTAGTTTCAACGTGATAGAGACCCTCTAGATAAAACAATCTACGGAGTTTTTGTGGCAAGCAATAAATCATGCTTGCTTAAAAAAGATAGAATAGTTAATAAAATATATAGATTAGAGAATAATTAATATGAGATGGGATGATTAGGCGATAATCATTCTTTAGGAAAACTTTTCACACTACACAGATTAGAAAACATAGACGACGAATTTTCTTCAACTACGTTACTGTAGCGATTTACCAGAAAACCTAGGTAAATTATCACAACATAAATTAATATGAATCATTCTTACAATATAATCAATTTGATATTTTGTTTCTAAGGAGCGTACATATACAATTAAATAAAAGACAACTAATAAATATTTTTCATGAAAATTGGTATTAAGTAATAAATATTAAAAAACTTCAACCTGTAGTGAATATTAACCATCCGAAAAGATAACGTCAATCATCCATCCGATAGTGGTTTACGCCAAAACCACGACAGAGATATTATGATCCTTTGTATTTTCTGCGACTCGTCAGTTTCTGTTTATATTTAAAACAGTTATATACACATTTAAATAATCATAATAATAAGTAAGTATTACTTACAATCATATTCGTTATTTTAAATGTATGTATAAATAAATTAAATATGCGATTTTTAATTTTTAATATTAATTTATATTGTTATTATGTTTTTAAATATTTAATTGCCATAATTCAATTAGAGCCTTTATTATTAACACAAATAGAAGCGTATAATATTAATGTTTCACAACCAGTGTTGTTACCAGTAAACAATGTTACCAGTATTAACACATTTTATCTATGATGAAATAGAAGTATTTATTAATATTTAATAGTTTTAGTGTATATAATTTATTTTTGTTGGTATCAAATATTTAATAAGTATCGTTTCTAGTTATTTATGTTTAATTCGATTCTATGTTCAATATTTTATATAACTGTTATTTCAATTAATAGAGAATGTCTATTTATTGCATACTATACTACTATTTATGATTTTTATCATACTGCGACTGTAGGTTTATCGATATACTTAATAAAACTATAGGGAAACAAATTTGCATATCAAATATTTTTTGTATACCGCCATTGGGATGTATTTTTTTATGTTTTTAAATTTTTTTGTTTTGTGTGTCTCCTAATATGCGCATCGTTCTGAATCTAATGGCTATATTTTATAAAATCATATATGGTGATAACTAATATTATGGATTATAACATATAGTATTTATCATATCGCGAAGATTTTTTCGGGATAGGGGATAAAACACTAAATTTCAACACACTTTGATCAATCACCATGCCATTTGGCATTCATGTGCACTTTTCAAGGAAAACATTGAACTCTATAGGAGTCTCTGTGGTAGATTTATTAATTACTGGAAGGAGTAGAGTGATATCTATCAGGCCAGCAAGTTGTTGCTATGTTCCAATTTTTTTAATACTTTACGTATAGTACATTGTAGAATCGTCCGGCGTATTTTATGAGGTATGCATAATTCCTGCCACAGATTAATAATTCAGAACTAAGATAAAAAGAACGAAAAAAATATTATATCTTGTACCTATATATGATAAAAATATGTATATTCCCTAATGTAACCTATTGGGTCCAACGGTAGCACTTGTCTGGCTATCTGGAGGGCAGCTCGCTAGGCCTCGCCAGGTGGAGGCCCGGCTTACCATTATGTGTCTCAGAAAGACGTCAGATCGCCGTAAAAAAGGGCCCAACGACAGTTAAGAATAAAACAGATTACTCAGGAAATACAAAAACAAAAAACGTACACCGATTAAGCCGTTTCGGAAATTTACAATCAACGCCGAAATGTAGTAAGTACGACGCACGCACAATGGCTTTGAATTTAGTTTTTTCAAATCAAATCAAAAAAAAATATTCAACTTAGGCCCTGAGAAGGCGCTTATGAACGTCAAAACTACCACCGGTTCGGAAAATAACCCAGTTATCGTAAAGAACCGGCAAAAAACGCAATCTGTTATTAGGTACATTTTTTTAAATAATGTTGTAATGTGTGCATTTACAATAGTTATTAAGGAATCTACAGTGAAGGGTGTTAATTCCAGATATCATCATCGTTCACATAATGATCAACGCTATAATAGCGTTTTGACACCAAAACCCGCTGAACATGGTACTTGAAGTGACTGTCCGTCAAATCGTTAATGTGCTTTGGGCTTTGTTGTAATACCTAACACTGTTATCTAAAATACTATTACTGGTCTTACTGAGTTTAAAATATGGGGTGACAAGGTTATTAATTTGTGTCTAGGTGGGTTATTTTGTTTTGACATGCGCAAAATTTTCGAATTCTAATAAAACCAATGAAATCACGGAAACGATAATTAAGTGTGACACTCCTAATGTAAATATGAAAATATGTATATACGGAATTTTTACATTTATCTATTTGTATAATGATTATTTGGTGAGGTGCGCTGGAAATAAATATTACGTTGTTTTCCAGATACTTGGAAAAGTCACTTTAACACAAAAACTTTGCGAGTTATTAATTTACAGGGTAAAAATGAGTAAATAGATGGGTAAAGACACAGGTTGGACTCTTTTCTCCTCCGCTTTCAACTAATTTGAATCCTTATTCAGAAGGTATTGATTAGTATTAAACAGTAAAAATATATCGAACCAGTATGTTTTCATTCCCACTTTTACACGAATTTTGTCATATTTTCAATAACAAATACATATAAGTAAATTTTGATCATTTGGAGAAAAGTAATACTATAAATACGTTTTTGTCATATTGTTATTTAGCACTAATGGCACATTTGTATAAGCAGAATTTAACAGGTGTCACTTAGGTTCTATATAAGGCACCTTGATCATTACTATTTACAGTATAAACTATCAACGTCTATATGACTTTTCTAAACAGTAGTACAGTTAGGTGTCTCTTAGGCACCTAACATAACTGGGACTGCGTTGGATGGTAATTTTCTAAGGGTAGCCTTTGCAGTAATGCACAGGTCATTGGCGTTTATATGCGACCAGCATACATCTCGGCTCGTCAGTAGATTTGTATGATTCTGCCGTATCAGACATTCCCGACAGAGACTAGAAGAAGTGTGGGCGCAGTCTATAGTTTCTGGCAACACGGGAGTTTAAAGTGTTGCCGTAGTGAATTCTAGTAGGTAGTGTTGGGTGATTAGCACCCGATAAGTCACCAAATGCTCCTTTCGCCTGAGGAAGTCCATATTTAATAGAATTTTAAACACCACGTTAAAAAAAAACACATCTTAATAGCTAAAATTCACTATCACGCACATGAAAACCCTATTACAGCGATTTGTTTCGGTGTATTACAATATTGATATTCGGGATTCGCTGTGCTCTAGCATACGCAAAATGTTTATAGAATAAAGTAATTATAATTATATGGGTAAAAACAATATTACGGTATTAAAATATAGATTAATCTAATGACACTTCTTTCGCATTTAAATTTATCTACATATAGGATATATATTTTCTTACTTAAAATATATTGTATGGAAGCACTATTTATACGAATGCATACTACTTGCAGAAAATGTGATTAGCTCATTTACTGTTTTCCAAAATTAGTTGGATTATATTATATACTTGGAATATATTTAATCTCATCACAAAACTTTATAATTATACTCGCAGATAAAATAAGTCTGAAGAGTAATACTAGGTATGAACAAATACATTCGTAAATCCTTTACGTATAGAATTTATATGAGATCATAAGCCGTTAAATAAAACAAAGCTGTAATTATAAAACGTAAATAAAGATATAGATATTAATTTAAAAAGAAACATAATTCTCAGTTGTGTTTCAAATAAAACCTATTAATTTTGTTGATAGAGTATTTTATTTTATTAAGCTGCAAAAAGTACAATTTATACAAGCATTACATAGAGCGAGCTGAGGTTGATAGTAATATAATTATATGGATCCACATGTTCCAATCTTTGCTTTTTTTATAGATCTAAGTGATCAGTGATGTTGTAGGTATTTAGACATTCCTTCGACCTGTACTTTAGATGAAGAAAAATATCGTTGTGAAGTCATAGCACTGTAGAAGGATTTCTATTTATTTATTTTTGAAAAACAACAAAATTTACAGTACATGCATTTCATTACATATATCTGGAAGAAATTACTCTATAAAAGTATAATCTTTATTATAGGTATTTACCATTCATTGCGTGCTGCCAGCTAGTAACACAATTAAAAGGTTAAAAGTAAAATGATAATGTGTATTGACTACATGTGCGGAGCTCCTTTCATAATGTCTCCTGGTTAGCGATACCATATACGTATGAGTTCCTAAGTACATTTGAAAGTCAGTCCCTGGTCTCATCATCACATCTGGTAAGATTGTAGACAAAAATTTTAATTAACAAATAAGAATTATATATTAGTAGTAAAAATTGAAGTAATTAGTAAATTTAGGTACTGCCACTAGAGGACCTTTTCCTTTGGCATAATTAATGCACTAGTATCTTCAATCGCATCGTTACGTTATAGGATATTATTATGATACTTTTAATATAAGAAAAGCTAAAAACAACTTTATATTTCATATTAAAGAGCTTCGAAAACAGACTTATTTACAATAACGAAATAAGTTTGAAAAATTGTATTTATTATGATAAATCTTAATTTCATTAAGATAATAGGCCCTTAAGTAAAATAATATAACAAGAACAGAATAATACTTACCGGATGATCATCTATTTGGCTTAGGTCCTTATCAATAAGAAACCAATTAAAGATAAGTAATCTTATTTAAATTTATATGCCAAGTAAGGTACGTATTTTTGAACTAGACTATAAAACCACACTTTCTTCAAAATATTTTTATATACTACGGTTACGATCGGAAATTATTTGGTTGCTAATTAATTGAACTGAACAGTAAAAAAATGTTTTAAATTTATTTTTTTATGTTCAATTTACAATTATACTATAAGTAGAGATTATTAAGTAAAACTCTATTGAACTACAATACAAAGAATAAATCAAGATCAAAATCAAATATTTCTACTTTCTTTTACCATCATAAATACAGATGTATAATATGTTTTATTTTTATATACATACGGTCAATGAAATGAATCTCGCATAATTTCAGCAGGAATGCAGGAATTACATTGAGGTTATTGAAACGTTAATATAAATCTTGAAAGTACCGATATTATAATTCAATAATTGGGTCCTATAACATTGATAAGTTGTTGTTAAAGACAAAAATTATATAAAATTCCTTTATTTTTAGATTTAGGTTTTGTAAATATAATTCGAGACTACGGGGATCCGTATATAAAAAAGTACTCAATATTAAACGAGTCACTTATGAAATAATAAAGGTCACCAATGATAAAGATAAAAACATATGTTTTATGAAACCATGATGCAAGTAAAACTTTTTTTCGGATCATAGGACAGTGCCTGTGGCCAGTTCCATAGCTGTAAATTTTCGGAAATGTGTGAATATAAATGATACATATACCATATTGGCCTAGGCTGCTCTGTCGCGTGCTTTTCACTTTATCCTTCTTATGCGGCCGGCTGTAATGCGACATGCGATAGATGGTCAAAAAAACTTGAGGCGCGGTAAATGAAGCGATGATAGCTCAGTGGTAGTGTGCACGACTTCGCGTCAAGGGACGTGGGTTCGAACCCAAGCACCTACAATGAGCTTGAGCTTTCGGTGAAGGAAAACATCGTGAGGAAACCATAGCATGGTGGTAGGGCTTTTTCTAATGCCCGCCTGGGTAGCTACCACCCTCTAGTTGTGAACCTGCCGCCAAATACCAATAGGTGTGTTCCGGCAGCAGCACTTGAGAGCCAGTTCCTCCACAGGTTTAGCGTGTCTACCAACTTGGGCCGTATTGTCACTTAAGATCAGGTGAGATCATGGCCATAACGCTAAACCTTAAGTATAAAAAAAAAAAAAAAAAAAAGTTTCACTTTAAAATCACTGAGATAGAACAGAAAAAACGATATTTTTTAATTTAAACTGGTCATCAATGTTTCCTTACTGATGTCGATGTTAACATCTACGTCATATCTCTCACCTCTAGCTCTCGCATACCACAGAGGTTATGATAATATAAGAGCTATATAAGTCTTTAAACCAGTATATATACATCCTCATAAGCTTGTAAAACATCTGTATAAACATACGTTTTGTTTTAAAATATGAAAATTTATTCGTAGATTTATCAATATTTTTTCATTCGCGTACGTTGTATCTACATCGAACCACTGTATCTCGGCCTGGACCGGCATTAGCCGGGTAATAAACAACTATGCAAGTAGTTAGTGCTAAATAAACATCCACCTACGCGTATTAACTAAATAAACGCAAAGGTCCATTCTAAGATACATTACATCGTAATTTATATTAGAACGTTTAGTAAATTATATATCAAATCAAATAATTATAATTGGATTGACAAGGAACATAAAAATACAGTAAGTACTATTAATCTGTACTTTTTATTGTTATCAACTTCTAAATGCTTAAGGTCTTTTTTGTACTTGAAGCGATTTATTTTGAGTACTATTGAACTTTGTTGTTACCTTACTACGAAATGTAATTAGTCCGCCCTTCCACTAGGAGTTCTGCTAGATATTACTATTAATTCGAAAAGTTAATTATTTTTAAATAACCTATACTAAAAAAAACAAGTAATACTTTTTACAAAATATTTTTAATTATTTCAACAATTAAAGTCACCTAAATGCCACCGGTTATTGGTCATTTGCACTTGTTGATTATAATCCTCTTCATACATAATAATTTAACAAAGATATTATTTTATAGTATGTATATTAAAATCGGAAATTTTGCAGACATTGCTTGTGTATCACTTGAAAATTACTGAACTGAAACAATATGAAGAAACCAAAAGAGGACAAAAATCAAGAAGTCCTGCTAGGTTTTTTGTTTATACACACACGGTCACTCGTGGAACAAAACGTCTGAGCGTTTCTCTATTTTAATAGTTATACTCGTGTATAGGATCTCGGTCCAGTTGGATACAATTGACAAGCAAATATTTTAGTCATGCGCCTGCTTGCAAAAGATACAGATTTGTCTACAGTCGACCAAGTGAGTTATATTGGCGGTATATTATATAAACTTCTCAAAAGTGAATATTATGGGTGTTTAAAATTTTATTTTTAGTATAGACCATTTTGTTGATTATAACATTTGCAAAGCCTGCGGTTCATGCTTCATTGTTCGACACTTCACAGTCTACACTCGCAATTACTCAGTGCTGTGTGTGGCAGATTATTAAATAGTTTTATTATTTATTAAGAAAGTATTAGAAATTCGTTTCTATATATTCCGTTGATTGAAAAACACTGAAAAGCATTTCATGTGTGTGATTCAAGTTACAATGATACCAAGTCATGATAATTTATAATAAGTTAATAAGAATATTATAGAATTTAATAATTTTAAGTGTTCAAATTATCTGTGTAAGTTTTCATTGTTCATTTATTTGACAGATTAATAAATTTATATTATAGTTAGTTAATAATAAACAGGGTTGCAGTAATTCTGATGTTAAATGGTCATTGTGACTGTATATATGTATAACCTATATCCCATAATCTGCATTTGCGTGGCTAGTCAGGATAGTTACCCTTGATTGGAGTCTAGGAGTGAGTTAAGTGGCATGTTTATTATAAATATTAATAATTGTCTTTCATAATTAATTTAGATGTGCCTTTGTTAGCAGTGGGACTTTATAGTCAAATTTAATAAACTCTACCACACTTAATTGTTTTACATTAGTAAACATTTATAAATAAAATTCAGCAAACCATGCGGTCACATAATATGATTTTTTTATTATTAGGTATATTTAATTTATTACTTGATATTATAATTAGTTTCACGTTCATATTAACATAATATTACCATAAATCTAAATAAATCCATTCCGTATCAAATTGTATGTCTTCTATCAAGGAAAACTATTCTAGCAAAATTTTCACGACTAAAATCAAAACGTGTTTTGTAACATTTAGCTTATTATAAAACAACACATGTACGACACAGAAGCACGTGGTATTACATTATGATAAGTGAATTTATTAAGTGTCAATCTCATTCCTTTTTATGTATTATTTTGCTTATAAAAATAATTTATTTATTCCTTCGCTTGTAGTATTTGGTATAAAAAGACAATTATATTTCATTTAAAAAATACAGAAGCACAGCTACGTTAGATGTTTTGAATACTTCAAAGTATATTGTCTCTTCTGTTTTATTATATATTTATTGAAATTACTAAGTCGTAGCTACTATATAAATATGTGAACAGATTTTCTGTTAATAATTAATGGAACGTTATAATATTTAGTTCATATTATGACACTTATTGTTACTATATTTATTTTCCTACAACTTTTAACATATGCCCATAAGTATATCTAATTAATTGTAACACAAATATTAACTAAAATAGTCGATATAATTCCATCATTCTGCATTAAGTATACACTAAGCAAAACTCGTAAAATACAGAAGCAAAACAATTCATTTATTGATATATTGATGTATAGATAGATGTATATGACATGTATAGATAATTGGAAGATAGATACACAGCTGACAATTACATATATAACAAAAGTTATTTGTGGCCGAGAATCAACCCGCAAATTTTTCAACAGTAGGTGTACTATTACTGCGCTGCCAGACTTGGCAAAACAAAAGAGTCATGCATTTTGCGGTAAAAAAACGGGAAATTTATTTTTATTTTTTACAGATTACATATATTATAAATATTATATTAGCATTTATTACAGTAATTTATTAAGTTCATTTTATCAATGAAAATCATACTTGAATACCTTTTCTCGAGTGGCTCTTGAAGTGCTTCAGTGACCTTTATTTTGTAGATTAACAATGACACTGATGAATATCATATCAGTTTGCGTAGTCGATTTTGTGAAATATTTCCTACTAAATAGTCTATAAAGATGGTCCGTTTAGATTATTATTTACGTTTTATGGAGACGTCGCTTACTGATGGCATTGGGCTGGTGATCCGGAAGTCATGTTCATTGAGACAAACGTACCTTCGCAGACATTACAGCACTTTTCCTGATTAGCGTTTGTGTCAAATAGTGGTACGGTAGTCTTTGCCTGACGACGTCTGGTCTCCGTGTTTTTTTAAATCAGATATTATAAAAAAATAATTGAAAAAGTTTATTTTTTTATAGACAAGCTGACAGGATGTTAACGGGATGGAGACTGGCTTTATCGAAACGTGAGTAACGTGTTTAACTAATTTCCGTTATCAAATTACATTAAGAATTTCGACATGTTGAAATCATTAACAGTTTTATTGTTAAAATGTCAAGCAACTTAATGTTTTACAAAAAATATATAAATGAAATTACAAAGACCGCGGTATCGTATTGTATTTCAAGTTATTGTAGCCAGTAAATTTAATTTTGTGTAATAATTTAACCTTATAAATTCAATACACTTTTCTAAATTAAAATAAATTTACATAAAGCAGTTGAATTATATCTGTAAAACATCGATTTCTCGGTGCTATTTTCGAAATACTAGTAAATGTACTACGATAAATTTATTGTTAGTAAAAATTTAATACTTCTAGAAGTAGTAATATGGCTATTTCAATGAACAGTTCAGTTTCCTCGTTCTATACAATCGAGTAAATAGTTTTGAATGCATGTTTTAAAGTATAGTTAAGAAATCTAAATAGCTATCTCCAAGAGGTGAAGATTAACCAACAGTCGACTTCGTTGTGTCTACAATTACGCAATTGACCGTATATTAAGTTGTTAAAGTGCGTTATTGTAATAAGTTTATAGCGTTTTTTTTGTTCGAATTAGGTTACACGATTAGGGCAGTGGTATAAGTTACTACCTTCGTGTTGAACGCAGTGGGATCGAATCCTAAACAAGACTATTAACTATGTAATCCGCGAATTATTATTCATATTCTGAAATCTGTTCTGGTGCCTCTTTATTGTAGTTTTGTAAAGTCTCCTAAGACACATGGCTTGTTATCATTGACAAATAAAATAAACGGATTAAATATGTAAAATAAAACAATATAATGTGCATTTTAATATTTTTGATAATTATAGCACATAAATATCAAATTATAATTTAAATACAGTCTTACCATGTTTCGAATGATCTACACATATTATAAAACTGTAAGACAGCAAGCATGGTATATGTCTTGAAATTTATAATCGCTCAATATTTTTGAAGTTGTTTATTAAAATATAGAAACGAAATTTTAATGATATTTTTTTTATATAGTTTATAGGCTTAGCGTTAAGGCTACAATCTAATCTGATGTTAAGTAAAGATGGCGGGCACGCTAAGCCTAGTGAAGAGACTGGCTCTCAAGTGCAATTGCCTGAACACACCTACAGGTATTTGGCGGCAGATTTCCAACTTGAAATTAGCATTGGGACAAGCTCTACCACCATGCTATAGTTTCATTACGTTTTTCTTCACCGAAAGCTCAAGCTCATTGCAGGAATGCGAACTCCCATCCACTGACGTGGCGTCCGTACATACTAATAACTGAGCTATGATCGCTTACAAATGATTATTAATTAATATTATAATTTTCAGTGTTCATAGTACCGCAAAGGTATATATTAGCGATTATGGGCCTCTTCGCGATTGCCAACGCGTACACGATGCGTGTATGTCTCAACTTGGCAATCACACAGATGGTCAAAAAGAAGACGGCAGTTGAGGGAGACGAGTATTATGACCCCAACGCCTGTCCAGATATGAACGTCGTCAGCAATGTTACTAGAGATATAACGATCTCTTTGTTAGGAAGAAGTGATGACGTAAGTGTATACATTGTCTTGCGTTACAGATTTTTACTTATGTGAAATTGCTTTTTTCACTATTACTTTACCATTTAGATATAGAAAGAAAGTAAGAATTATTTATGTTGGTTCGTATTTTACGTAAGTGGTGTATACTTATTCGTCTACAAAAATTACCTACTTTTAAGTCTAACTTTGTATATTTAGCCAATTTTCACATAAATAAGCTGCATGGCGTCCGGTTTATAGAGCAATAGTTTAAAGTTGGTACTTGGTAGACGTCTGTTTATGAAATTATATAATAGAAACGAACTTGACCAGTAATTAATTGATCCATTTTAATCATCAATTATAAACAATAATATTGTTTTGAAATGATTCGTGCATAGACGAGAAGGTTGTTTTTTTTGGTACCACAACGGCATGACGTCATTTGGATGATGATAATTAAAATGTTATCAAAAAATAACGATGATACATGGTTATTTCATCGACAGTCGTCGTAATCATTACACTGTGCAAATTATCTTGACAGTTGAATGTGTACTGGTTGTAGCTCTCGAACGCGATAAAACAGAAGAGAGTTAGTGTAAATATTTGATTACTAAATCTAAATCCACAAAGGTGATCACGGAAAGTGATTCGTTTAAAACAGCCATTATAGCCATTCGATCTCAGCACCTGCCTTATGTAATGTAACTTTATTACAATGTCATGTCACTAGAATTTGTTACCTTTTAATCTTTTTGCAAATTAATATGCAATAAAAATTTATCAGCATGTTGTAATGGAAAAATGAAAATCATGAATTATTTTATCATAAGTAAATGTCGTGAAATATGTTTATATTTCCACAGGCAGTGTTATTTGAGTGGAGTGAAGTTACTCAAGGTTTACTCCTTGGTGCATTTTATTATGGATATGTCCTTACCCATATACCCGGAGGAATGTTAGCAGAACGATTTGGCGGTAAATGGGTGCTTGGATTAGGACTGTTATCAACTGCTGTTTGCACATTTATCACACCTATTACTGTCAAAATGGGTGGAGCTACTGCTTTGTTCATTCTTAGAGTGATAGAAGGACTCGGAGAAGTAAGTTTATTATTTTTATTTCACAAGAAGGTTTGTATATATAGATAATCTAGAAGATTAATTACGATCACATAAAGACGTACTCGTCTTTATTATAAGTAGTAGAACAAAGTCTGCCTACGGGGTTTATAAGTATAGTGTATGCTGATAATATTTCTTTAATATTATTTACTTAGGGTCCTACGATGCCAGGTTTAATGGCGATGCTATCCAAATGGGCTCCAAAAGCGGAACGCGGAAGAATAGGAGCAATCGTCTTTGGCGGTGCACAAATTGGGAATATCGCTGGCTCATACTTCTCTGGATTAATCATGCACGAAGGAAGTTGGGAGAATGTGTTCTATATGTTTGGCGCAATTGGATTGTTATGGTTCATTTTATGGGTGAGTTACCAATGTTGTCATTATGGTAAAAACTAAAAAAAAAAATGATTTTTTAAGATTTGATTTCATCGATTAACTAGTTTAAGAATTGTTAATTATGTATTTATAGACAGTACTGTGCTATAGTACACCGAACTGCCATCCTTATATATCGGATAGTGAAAAGAAATTCTTAAATGAGAATGTAGCTGCCCTCATAAACAGTGAGAAGCAAGCCTTAGATCCGACACCATGGAAAGCAGTACTAAGATCCGTTCCTCTCTGGGCACTTATTATTGCTGCCGTAAGTATCACTTTTTTTCCATTAAAGCATATACTAAAACAGTTTTTTGTCGCTTAGCAAAATGGGTATTTTAAACAGTTAATACACTTACTACTTACTTTGTATTACTAAGTTTTTAGGAAAATAATGTTTTAATTATAATTAAATGTATTAAAGGACACTATCTAGAAGTTCAATTTTAGTTCAATCACAATCAAAGAAAATGAGCTATAACAATACTACAATATTTAATACACCATTCATATTCAATCTATTTTGAGCGGTAAATCAAAGTAAAACTGAAGCAGGTACTTGAAACATTAAAATGATCTTAAACTGATCCATAATGTGGGTCAAGTGAAAATCTTTGATACAATATATACCGCTAACATGATTTTTATCGACAGATTGGACACGATTGGGGTTACTTCACAATGGTAACAGATTTGCCCAAATACATGACAGATGTTCTTAAATTTAACATCAAATCTACTGGTACACTCTCAGCGCTGCCTTATGTGGCAATGTGGATAGCTTCTTTCTTCTTTGGTCTTTTATGTGACTATTGCGTTAAAAAGGGTTATCACAGCATAAAGAATGCCCGAAAGATCTATACTACTATTGGTAAGTATCAAAATATTATTAAATACTTTAAAGTTAAGTATTTCTTGTTTAGAATTAATTAATACGTCTGATTTGAGGATTTTTACGGAGTGTTAGAAAAGACAACCGTTTTCTTGGTGTAACGTCGCCATAATGGCAGGCTTAGGTGTCTCGTTCCTGAACCAGTCTATGCACATCCAGCAATCAAGCGTGTTGGTAGGAAACTGAACTCTTGACCAGCATAGACTTTGTACAAACCAGTTGCAGTGTCTCTGTTGATTTGTCACGTTGCATTTCAATTTGTTGAGAGTCTTGAAGAGCGACAATATAATGTAGATCTAAGATGAGTTCCCTATTTCTGGGTGTTCGACGTTGTTTCCCATTACATTGTACATACCATCAGCCGTACAGATTAATCTCTTTACCGAGTTACGATAACAAATTGCTGTTAAAAATAAAATGACTGAATTTAAGGATCATATGTTTGTTAAGAACTATGGATCTTTACTGAAAATACTTTTATTAATTAGTCTATTAACTTAATTACTCAGTCTACTGATACCTTGTTAAATAAAAATATTTGTAATTGATTTTAACATATATAATTATTTTTTTAGCTGCTACTGGTCCTGGTATATGTATAATCTTGGCCTCTTATTCCGGCTGTGATACAACTCTTGCAGTTTTCTGGTTTATTTTCGCCATGACCCTTATGGGAGCTTACTATAGTGGTATGAAAATCAATCCTCTTGATATTACACCAAATTACGCTGGGACTACTACAGCTCTGGTTAATGGAATAGCTGCGATAAGTGGTATTATTTCACCTTACCTCATTGGATTTTTAACACCAGATGTAAGTAACAATAAACATTGAAGTTTATTAAACTAGTAAAATGTCAGACAGCCGTCAAAAACCTGAAAGGTTAAGTTGTAGAGCAGAAATTAAATTTATATACGTATTCATACTCGTTAGGTAAATATTTATAATCAATATATAATGATTATGGTTAATTATTTAGTTAACGAAAATTATTGTATCTATACCAATATATTGTTAAAAGAATTATGTGTAACTATCTTAATGTATAATAAAATAAAATATAGATAAGTAGACCACCAAACGCAGTGAATATTTTCATATTTCAAATAATTTATTTAATAATTTTAAAATCTTTGAGATTAAAACGTCTAATAAAATGTTAACGACCTCCTGTTTCTTTTCAGTCTACACTTAAGCAGTGGCGAATCGCTTTTTGGGTATGCCTTGGCGTTCTTGTAATCACAAATATAATATACATTATATTCGCACAAGGTGAACAACAATGGTGGGATGATGTCAGACTATACGGCTATCCCGATGACTGGAAACATGGAGCTTTACCATCAAAGACTGTTGACTCGGAAGGACAGAAAAGAAACAACACTGACGACACGAAAGATAACAAATGATTTAAATGGCTGTAAATAATTTAAGATGGGATATTATTTATAAATTTTAATAATAAAATAACTATTTTACGCTTTTGTTTTTTATTTATGCTTCTACACTAATGTTACAAATGCGAAACTGTATTTGTTTGTTTGCCCTTCCTTCACGCCCTAACCAAGCAACCAATAGACTTGATTTTTGGCATAGAGCCAGTTGAAAGGATGTAGAGTAATATTAGCTACTTTTGGTCCTGGGAAAATTTGAAAAACAAATTCCCACGGGAGATTTACAGGAATATCTGTAAAAATTGTTCTATCTTTACGTCCTATCAAACCAAACAAACGACTTGATATTTGGTATAGAAAGAATTCCGTAGAGCTGTCAGGTGTGCCCTTACATTAACTGCAATTTAAATTAGGCTATAATAGACTTAAATAGTGCTATGTTCTGTATACATGGTTGTTGGTCGGATTTTAAACAGTCTCTGTGGCTGAAAACGGTCAGAAATTAATCATTCATTCATCACATGGTCGGTGTCTTATTCCGCCTAACATTCGAAAGAATTAATATTTGTTTCTTTGTTTCACTATCACGCCTAAACTGTTGAACACATTTGGACGAAAATTGGCACATATACAGACTATTTCCTGGATTAAAACATAGGATACATTTATCCCGGTAATTTGGGATAATAATTCAAGTCTAATATTATTTTAACATTTTCCGCGAACGAAGCTACGGGCAGAAGCTAGTTATTTTTATACATACTAAAAGTTTGATATTTTGTTATTCTTTATGAAAGTGTAATGAGAATGAACACAATTGCGATTATAGATAGATTGCTCTAAATGTAATAGTCGTAAAATATGCATTTCTTTGTATAAATAATAATAAATTATGAAATAATTCATAATATGTACGTTTCATAATACGTATGAAATTAAGAAACGTACATCAAAATATGATGTATGAGATATTTTGTGCAGATTGGGCTTAGGTTTGCTTGGGACTTAAAAAAAAACCAAAACTAATATTTAGATTTTGAGTAATTAATTGACAGATTAAATCACATTATATTTTTGTTAAAAATGCTGAAATACACAGAAAATTAAAACAAAAAAAAAAAAACGACTACGCAAACCTTCAGTACAATCTTCGTTTTTTTATTACTAAATTTATAAACGGGTATAACAACTTGTGTGTTGCTTGCATTAATGTGTCCGTGACTTTACTATTGTCATAGAATTATCCTTTCACGCTATGTTCAATAGATTTTATTGTAAAAAAACTCTTTCTATTAATGATGCTTACAAAAAATAATTGGAAGTGATTCCTTATATATTTTTGGGCGGTCTGAAGTTACTTCGTAATATTTACGATTTTTCAGTGCACTTCGTATTAACACACATGTTAACCTAAATTCATAACATATTGACAGTGCTAAAATGAAGCTATCAAAATAAGATATTCCATCAATGATATTATTTATCAATGCGCCTCGTCTTAGTTATAGAGACTTTGACATTTTTAAACCAGTAATTTCGGTAGTAACAGGTACCGACACCGCGTCAATCAACATTAGTTGATTTGGTATAGTAAGTCGTAATATATACGATTTTACAATACGATGTGTATTATCACACATGTTAACCTAAATTCGTAACATATTGACAGTGCAAAAATGAAGCTATCAAAATAAGATATTCCATCAATGATATTATTTATCAATGCGCCTAAACAAAACATATTTGCTGTAACCTACAAAATGCCAAATTTTCAACAGAGCCAAAAAACTTTTCTAAAAAGGAAAAAATTCATTACTTCAAAACTATAAATTGTAGGAACAAGAATTTCAATACATATTTTGTATTTTTTATGTGCAGCCACAATTATCATGTTTCTAAAGTTATTATGTTCTCCTTTTTTGTGGGTTACATCAAACGAGTTTTTTTTTGCATACTTATAAAATGCTGTAACAGGCAAGCAACACTGTATAGAAAGATATGATTTCTATATAATTAATTCTATATTATATAATTTTACAAAAAAAAAATACTGTAAGGAGAGAAATTTATATACCGAGTAAAGTGTAAGTGAGTCATCCCTCAAAAATAGCGTAAGTCACAAGGGTAAACCAACAACCGACTTACTTTTGCTGTAAGTCGGGAAATCATGTAAAACACCTGTTTTTAGTAGACTTACAGCAAAGTTAACACAAGTTTTGTTCATAACACGAACGTAGTAAGTAATTTTTTTTCGTCGTAAAAAGATGAGACCCAGTCCAATTGACGTTTTTTTTCCTGATTAAAATGACATATTAAACGTACTATAACTTTTTTTAAAGTTACAGCAAATATGTTTTCCGTGGTCATTATATTTCGTAGACTGCTATTAGTTGTTCTGGTTTATAATGAGACCTAATTGATAGTATATTTCCTTACGAAATTCTCATAAATGACGAATATTAAAATACGGCGATATAGAGTGAGACGAGTTGAGGATCTAGAAAAAGAGGCTATTAGTGACGTGTACTCGTGGAGTGATGTGAAATAGGGATGAGGAGACTGCGTTGCAATATTTCTATAATTAAAAATATTTAGGAAATGGTCGCAATAATAAAGAGAAAAAATACACATATATATTTACCAAAATAATTAATGACAATGAGTTCCATGTTTTATCAATGTATTTATTATATAATTTCATTTTAACTTTATAACCATATAAACGACACGATTTCATACAATTTATTATATGAATTTAAAAATGAGATGTGTTCACAATGTAATATTTTTAACTTTGCTTCTGCTTACATAGAACAATACAATAATAAATTTACAAATGCACCATACTTTTATGTAAGAGTAAAAGAGTTTTATGAAACATATTAATGTCTGACCGAAACAAAATTTACAGCCGAAACCGAAAACGTACCTTCGGCTTGGATCTCAGTTTCGGCCGAAACCGATACTAATCTAAACTCGGAAAAAATTGTATTGAAATACGTATACGGCAAAGTACATTTTTCGCACATATACAATGAAGTCACTTGTTTGTATAAACAACGGTAATTCAAGTATGTAATAAGAATATTTATTTACTGTCTCCGTGACTCCATTCGCGTGAGTCATCATTTTTTAAATAACTGTTGACCATGTTTGTAACTTTTTTCAATATAGCTTTGCTCCTAATGGCATCAACGTGAACTTTCAATGAACTGAAATGAAACATGAAAAATGAACTGGTCAATGACTTCTACTGGTGTACCACAAGGTGGTGTATTATCTCATCTACTTTTCATAAACTCCATAGCGAACAATTTACTTTCATCCTACCATTTATATGCTAATGACCTGAAAATATATTCGTAAGCTCTCATTGATAACCTGTCGCAGGCTATTTGTAATATCAATGGTGATCTGGCACGCATCAATGACTGGAGTAAAGCATATGGATTCCAAGTGAATCCTGATAAAACCCAAGTTATCATTATTAGGAACCCTAGGATGACTATAAGGATTAATAAAATGCAACTCCCGTCTATCGCCTTTGATGGTCTTTCTATATGTGAGAAAGAAAAATATGAAATTCAAATTGTAAAAAAATTATCTTGGGGTACACAACTTCAATAAGTAAGTCGCAAAATGTTTGCGTCTACCGGATGCCTACGAGGACTTCAGAATTTTTCCCAACCAAAACTTTGCTTGCACAAACTATCTAGATCATACCGAAACCCAACTTAATAAACTCGAACGACTTCAAAACTTTTCTATAAGATTCATATTTGGTGTACGTTAGTGTATCTGAGTTTTGCAAAAGATTTCTTATATAAACCAATCTATTTTTGTTTAATAGCTTTCTTCGAACTGATTATAGTTCGTCACACAATATTTATCTTGTTTTATAATTAGATATAAAACCTATTGCAATTTATGTGACCCTCTAGCGTGTTAGACCCTAATGAATGCCACAGTATCCTACATGGTGGTCATGATCAATTTTGATTGTATTAAGTAGTGATTATACACTTAAGAATCAAATTAAGTCGTTTGGTAACAATATTCCATAATAATATGTATTATGTAAGCGAAATATCGGGCACTCACCACGAGATTATAGACCCAATCGACTTAAAATTTGGCATGGATTTTCCATTTACAATGTAGATATCCACTAAGTCCGAATTTTACGACCATGCGTAATTATAGCGATAAACGTGAATGAAGTCGCAGGCACCGGCTAGTAATCTTACAAACGGATATATATGTAACTTAAAATGGTAATAAAACTTAAACGAAAAATGATACTGAAAAATTGTAATTGATCAATATAAACATGATATCTAAAAAAAAAGGCCACAGGTTGGCTTCCTTTTGCAAAGGTTTGATTTGCAAAGAATTGGCTTTGACTACTACATCATGTAAAATAATAGTGTTTCCAGGATTCGTACTACACGGTTGTAAGGCGTTCACGATATTAGCTGTTTCACATTTTTACATGTCAATTTATCTAAAGACAGTATTAGAGCACACCTTATCAGATGCGGTACGATTACTTATCTGTTGCTTGAAGAACATTATAAGTTCTTTCATCACCACTTCATCAGTCACGTTGATGTTCATCGTAACCAACGTAAGAAATGTAACTGATATTATAGAATTATCAATAGAAAAACTAGTACGTAAACATGACCCTAACAGGATGTAGGCTTATTTTGAACAGAGGTAAGATTTTTTAATATATAATTTCAGTTTCTGTTTAAACGTTTAAGTAAATTCTATGAAGTAACAGTTTTTACCAGCTATTTTTAATTTAGTAATAATTTTAAATACGTTTCGTTATTAATAAATTCGGATACCTATATATTTGAAATTACAGGAACGATGGAATGTGTACAAAGTGAGACTGTGAAATGTGTATTAATAATAGTTAAAGGTTACTGTATACTAAATTTTAATTATAGCACTGATAGCACTTATACAAAGATAAACACTACACTTATTTCTGCCGTAAACGGAAGTTTTCGTATTGCTGTTTTTTGGTCAGCAGGATACGGTTGCCAACATGCACTTACATCTGAAACACTTAAACTCACGGTTCCTGCTTTTTGCTTGATACCATGTAAAATATTTGCCGTGCGCTATAACTTGATTATAATGTGATATATTGAAGATGAGTGGATAAACGTATAAAGTAATAAAGCGTAAGGCAAACACCTTTTTTATAGTTAAGATTTAGCGTTATGGTTACAGTTTCACCTCAGGTTTAGTGTCAATGTGGCCTAAGAGGGTGGATACGTTAAGCCGTTATAAGAAGGACTGAATCCCAAGTGTAACTTCTGGAACATGCCTATAGGTATTTATCGGCGGATTTCCAACTCGAGGGCGGTAATTAGCCAGGTAGACATTAGAAAAAGCCCTACCTCCATGCGAACAAACAAACATAGTGTGTCATAACTGTTATAATAAAGGATCTGCTTGGTAAATATTTATTATATCCCCCGATAGTCAACAAGTTTACATAATGAATTACTTAAATATCATTTTTATGTCAAATTAAACCATTCATCTACTTCTTTAGTTTGGTAGTTATTTGTTTATCCGCTTCAATAACATATATATCCATATATGTTATTTAAAATAAAGCTTATTTATATTATATAATATTCAGTAGCTGCATTGGTAACATTTCTCGTCTGTTTAATTACCTTTAATAACTAGTTAAGAGCAATTGATTTATAAAAATATTCTTTGAATCTGTATTTCATTTCAGTTACCTTTATACCGCAACGCTATGTTCTTGGTATAATGGGTTTATTTGCACTTGCGAATTCGTTTACCATGCGAGTGTGCCTCAGAATGACTATTACACAAATGGTTCTTCATGCGCAGTCAACGGAACATATTGTCGGTGAGACATGTCCTGACGTATCTTCTAGTACAGCTACCTCAAACACAACTAGCAATGAAACAATAGTATATGCAGTAAGTAATATTCATAATTCCTAATATGCCATCGGCATGATTATGCAAAAGTATAGACCCACAATATCTCTATATTTTCAGATAACTAGATGTTTATAAAAATCAAATCTTTTTATCTTTTCATGCAAGGTTTAGCGTCTTCAATGAGTATAATAAATACACGATCGGGACTCCAGATTTAAATATAATCATTATTCTAATTGTAAATTGATTTCAACTGTCTTAACGATTCGAATTTATGTTTGGTTACATTATACAACTATTATTATTACTATTATGCCGTATAATATCTTTCTCTCAGTGCGAGATCTTATCAATTCCAGAGCACTGTAACAAGCACTACGTATTTCTAAATAAACTGATATTAACGGTATCTCTAGATAAACATCTGAAGCAACAATAATACATATAACAACAGTAACCGAGTCAAATCTGTGCATTGTATATTTTCATACTTTATTTTGAAAATGAAATAATAATAATTTTTGGCCATCTGTCCCTATGTAAAGCGCATCACTCTGAAACTACTCGTGAACATGTTGAACAAATATGACAGCGAAAATTTTCCCCTCTATGATAAATGCTAACAATTTCTAGGAAACAAAGTTTTGGGGGAATTTCATGCAGTTTTTATGTTCAATATTGAAGTACCAAAAAAACCGCTTTAAAGACAATTTTTTTTATTGCTGCCGAAATATAGACGAACTTACAGACATACAGTCAGCCGCATTTTTATTACTAGGTAATGAAAATTGTAATGAAAATGCGCATAGGTTAGCCAAAGAAGCGATTGATGACGGTATCTTATTTGATTGTTTGTCTACATACAAAGATGTTGTTCCTGAATTTAAAAGAAAATGCTTTAACACATGGTCCGAATATTTTAATTTAAAATCTTTGATAAAGGCAGACTTACTAAATAAACTCGACCGTCTTCTTAATAACTGCATTCGATTCGTTTTTAATCTCTGCAAGTATGACCACATATCTTCTTACCGAACGCAATTAAAATGGCTTCCCATTCGCCAGCGTCGTTTATTGCGTGCGCTTACTACTCTCTTCTCCTTTCTTAAATCTCCTACCTCTCCTACCTATCTGTCTCCCTATCTAACTTTCCTTTGTGATACACACAATAGGAATCTGCGTTCTACTAGTAATCTCTTACTTAATTGTCCTCCTCATAGCTCTGACTTCGTTCATTCCTCCTTCGCTATCCAATCCATCCTGCTTTGGAACGCACTCCCATTCGAAATCAGGACGTCCACAACACGGCTGGCTTTTAAGATGTGACTTCGGCAATTATTGCTGGCTGAAGTAGCAGATTCTCCACAGTAGATAGTAGTGTATATATTATATATTTATCAATATATATTATTATTTTATATGTCATATTTGGTTTTTTTTATGTATATATCTATTTATATGCGTAATTATTTAGTTAAATATTTTTTTTTTACTTTTTTATTATGCACCTGCCTCAGTTATGATCTCCACCACCCTAAGGTTTACTACGAAAAATGCCTTAGGCATTAAAGTCCGCCTGTATAGCTTGTGTACAAAGTTTAATAAATAAATAAAATAAATAAAGGGAGTTTGGTACAAAACGATCCAGCCGTCTCTAGGTTCTGTCCCGTAGTTTGAAAATTTTAGTATGAGAAGACACACAATTGTTTTAGTCTTAAGAATTCATTCTAGACATATTCCGTTGAATAAATTTAAATTTTTCATAAAAAAAGCAAGGTCAAGTCATAATTGATTCGAGGATGCTCTGTGCTGGAACGAAATACGTGTAATCGATTGTGCTACCAACCAACCAACGTTAACGTCAACCAACGACGTCAGCGGCCAATCGATTGAAAGCGGAAGTGCAAATTAAATACACTTCAACATTATCAGATGTATTAAATAACAATGTATTATACTACTCTAGCATTTAGTGATAAAAATTAAATATATACCGATATTTATATAAAACTTTTAAAAAGTAGGAGAGTTTAAAAAAAGGCAATAAATGAAACAATCAATCAATCATGGTGTAAAATCAATCGTGGTGCAAAATGAGTACACAAAATATTTTTGTATAATAAGATAAGTTATATATCTAAAAATTTCAATGTATTATATATAGCAATTGTTTAAATTTTAAATATACAGTAGAACCTCTATAAACCGATCATCAAGGGAGACGCCAAAAAATTCGAGTTATAGAGTTTTCGACTTATAGAGAATGGTGGTTTTGGTATTTGAAGCGAAGAAAACAAAACATTTTTTCTAGAGTTGGAGGTATTCAACTTATTGAGATTCAACTGAAAGAGGTTCTACAGTATATATATAATTAATAGAGCAATATCTAACGAACAACTAATTTATCGAGGGCCGTGATCGGTACGACTGGGACGAAGCTACTCAAGGATTTCTACTGAGTGCATTTTACTATGGCTATGTGTTAACGCATTTGCCCGGAGGTCTTTTGGCGGAAAAATTTGGAGGGAAATGGACTCTTGGATTTGGTTTACTGCTTACGTCAGTTGCTACTGCTTTGACGCCTTTAGCAGTTAATTACGGAGGTGCAGTTGGACTCTTCATTATAAGAGTTATTGAAGGATTTGGTGAAGTGAGCACTTTTTTTGTTAATTCTATACCTGTAAGAGTTATTAAGGATCAAGTTCCAAAAATGTTATATATTTTGTCCTCTTGATACTCCATGAAGTAATGTACGTATGAATACAATACAAGTGTTATATTTTTAGATATAAATCAAGTTAGGTTTTATGATTCCTATACATAGTATCAATTTTCCGTGCAAGAAATGCAAAGACCATATCCAGCAAATCTTTCTGTCTATGAAAGTGGATTCATCATGTGAATGGTAGTGATTCCTGAAAATGACTTATGCATGCCTTAAGATACAAAATAGTTTATTGACTATTAACGTTTTAAAATAACATATATAAAGTGAGGGAAAAGATAAGTCCAGCTGAGTTTCTTATCCATTCTACTTGATGCCTGAGATTGTGGTAGTGTTTTCTTTTTGCGTTCCTAAGGCTACATGTAATAAAGAATTCTAGGTTTTAAGTAAGTGGTTTAAGTAAACAAGAGCCTTGTGTTTAGTAAATTATGTAAATGCATACAAAAATAAAATGGTTCGAAGATTAGTCTTATATTTCGAATGTAAATACCGTGTAATATTAAGGTAGTTTTCTTTGTATTTTTCTGTTTTCAATTTTTTTAATCTGTTATACATAGAGAAAACGGTACACTTGTTCATAATTATCACATTATATGTTCTTGTTCAATATTTCAGGGTCCAGTGACACCAGCCTTCGTTTTGCTTCTAGCTAGATGGGTGCCTCCCTCAGAAAGATCTCGGTTCGGAGCTATGATATTTGGAGGGGCACAAATTGGCAATATATTTGGCCCATATATCTCGGGATTATTTTTAACCGACAATGGTGATTGGGCAAATGTGTTTTACTTTTTTGGTGGACTTGGTATCATATGGTTTATGTTTTGGGTATGTATTCGTAATAATATCCATCGTATTCTGATAATGGCAATTGGAAAATAATCTTCTAGAAATAAATGTTCTACTCACAAAGAAAATTTGTTATATATTCAATAAATTATAATAAATCTTACGTCACCAGATGATAGATATATACAAATATTGATGGTTACAAATATTGATGGTTAGTAGAATACTGTGTTTCGACTACCATATACCACGTGTAAAATACATCATATTGACATACTTAGGCGAATTCTGTTCTAGGAGCAGCTAGCTGGTATATGCCTAATACAAACAGCGCTGTGATAAAGATGCACCCGACTAAGTTGTAATCAATATAGTTATTCGTAAACCGTAGTGACTCTCTTTTGGTTTGTCGTATTTTGGGATCTGGTAATCTATTCAGATGCTGAAAAACGTGTAACATATGCAAACTATTAGTTCATATTATAATATTTTTGTTACTATAGTCAATAATTATCCAAATGAGGAAATGCGTGATTTTTCTGCTGATGACATAATAGTAAGTTCCTGGCATATGTTTCATAAATGTTAGTATAATTCAGGCTGCAATATTTCCTTTCATTTACATTTTATGGTAAATACTAAACTATTATATTACAGATATTCCTGTGCTATAATACACCAAACTCACATCCATTTATTTCCGATGAAGAACGCGAATATTTAAATAATAATATTGTGGCATCAGGCTTACATAAGAAACTCGATCCTGTGCCTTTTAAAGCAATACTCCGGTCTGGCCCTCTTTGGGTTCTAATTCTGGCAGCAGTAAGTAAATTAATAGCAGTAGTGAATTGGTAATATATATAAATTGCTTAGTTTTATTAATATACTGATAGCATCTTTATTTTTCGTAAATCTTTGTATATTATGAAAGGTTGCTTAGATTCTTTGCCTTATAAAGCAATAATCAGATCTGGTTTTCTTTGAGTTCTCTTCCTACAAGCGGTAACTAATTTACGACAGTATATGAATTGCTAGTATAAGTTAATTATTCAGTTTTATTTATCTGTTGATAACAACTTTATTTTCAATATGTATTTGTATATTATGGAAAGTTACTTATTTACAAATAATGTGAATGGCTGAATAGGTTAAAGTTAGTTAACTAGTCAACTTCGGCTCGAGAAGTAGTTTTTTAAAAATAATAAATTTGTTAAATTTTAGATCTTTAATATGTAGAAATTATACAATTTAACTTATAATTACTGTGAACCGACTATAGGCTCTCTTAAACTATATGTCTTAACTAAACGAGAGTCGATGATAGATTTCTACGTGAACTTAACTAATTTATCTTACTTCATCTAAATATGTCATCATGGGTTGCTCTACTTTTGGAAATATATGTAACTTTAAAATATTTACATAACAATATCTGGTGTTATCTATCTTCTGTAAATAAACAATTTACTCAACCATGTATAGATATTTTAATTAGGTCGTTGTTTGTTCTTAAAAAAAAACGGTGGTTTTGTTTGTTGACGGTACTTTAGTGGTTCACGTAATCAAATTTGGTATGTTTTATTGTTTGAGGGCTAAAATAAAAATAATTTTGTATTTGACCGTAGATATACAATAAATTTGAGATAGTTTTCAGAAATATAAATTTTGCTCACTGTGCATTTTGATCCAACTTGAGAAATAGGATACTTTTTATCTCGATAAGTGATCATAACACGTTAGATGTCGCTGTAGTCGATGTGATTGATTACTCGAAAAGGTAAAACAAGGTCTGCCAGGTCAGCTAGTAGGTACATAATATTATTTAATATTTCACAAGCAATATAATAAAACTATAAAAAAATTACTTCATTTCAGATTGGTCACGATTGGGGGTACTTTACAATGATCACGGACCTTCCGAAATACTTTTCAGATGTATTGAAGTTTAATATAAAAGAAACCGGACTTATGTCAGCGTTGCCTTACATCGCTATGTACATATTTTCTTTTGTTTTTGCTTCGTTATGCGATTTGTGTATAAGAAAAAAGTGGCACAGCATTGGAACCGGTAGAAAAATTTATACAACAATATGTAAGTAAATTTATATTATAATGATTGTTTTCTATCTGCTTTCAATAGTAAAGTTAAAATGATGATTAAAAGTGTTTTATGAAAATATTAGTAAGTAGTGGAAACACAGTTTGTACTTATCTAGAGGCAGACAAACTGTATGTTTGGAAAAATTAAACCATGTTTTATGTATGAATATACATATTATAGTATATTTGTAAGTCAGTATTTTGTGCTTAATATTTAATATGACTAATATCAAATTTTCCATTAACTACAATATAGTGTAACAACATTTCTATTTAACTATTATAATTTACAAACTATTAAGATTGTTCCTTTTCCTGATCTTTAATATAATTATAGAACTTTCTTACTTTGTTCCATGCTTTATTTTACATCAATTTATTGACGCATTAAAATTTATATGCTTAATCACCCGTTAAGAGATATCCATATAATATTTGAAATATGTTGCGTTTTTCCTTATAAAAGTCTCAACTAAGAATTTATGACTTCATAAAATGTTTTTGGAAATAGCAATAATAATTTATGAGTATAAATTCAATATTTTTTATTGATAAAATAACCCCTTGTCGTGTTTGCTTTGTGAACAATAGACTTATTAATATAATATATAATATATATAATATAAAATAGATTCGATCATGACTTAGTCACGGTTACGGTTTTTTTTTTGTTTCAAGCGGCTTCCGTGCCGGCCGTTTTTATTATATTGGCCTCGTATTCGGGTTGCAACCGTGCGGCGGCTGTTGGTCTCTTCATAGCATCGATGGCTTTCATGGGAGGCTTTTATAGCAGTGTCAAGATCAATGCCATGGACATAGCCCCGAACTACGCCGGTACATGTTCTGCTTTCGTGAATGGTATAGCTGCAGTATCTGGAATTATTACACCTTATTTGGTTGGACTGTTGACGCCTGATGTAAGAACTTAAATTTTGTTAATACATTCAAGTAACTGCAAGGAATTATTGTGCTTTCTGTATCGTATGAATTAATTGCAAATGTTAGAAATCTATGTTTATATTGATATTTATATTAATTGTTGTGTTTACGTTACAAAAACGATAAAAAACAGGTTAATCGAAAAGATTTTATATTGAATATGTGGAAAGTCATGATGGTAGCAAAATTACAGAATCAAACAATTTACATTTCAAGTTTAATACTAATGTTTAGATAGCGCCTACCAAAATATTGTTATCTCACGAAGTAAAATTGATAATTATAATTTGTAGGCTTACGATATTCATGAATATGAAATTAAAGAATAATAAAAGTTGATCCACTTTATCAACAATGTAAAATTATTTTTATATTAAACTGTATATGTTAAAAAGCTCTACCACTCAGTTGTTGTTAAAACTACTCGGGGTGGCATATGATTATTAAAGAA
Source organism: Actias luna (assembly GCA_039707435.1). NCBI lineage: Eukaryota > Metazoa > Arthropoda > Insecta > Lepidoptera > Saturniidae > Actias > Actias luna. Next base: position 6,607,664 of record JAZHAC010000003.1, read on the forward strand.
TCTATATTAATATTATAAAGCCCCAAAGTGTGAACGCGGTAATCTTATGAACTACCCGTCGTTTTAAAAAAAAAAGTGTTTGTTAATACAATCCTTGAGAAAGGTTTTAGGCTATTTAACGTCATGCTACCACCTATAGGAGCAAAGCTGCATGTAAAAAAGTTACAAAAACAGGCAAAAAATATTTTTAGTAAACGTGAACGAAGTCGCGGACACAGATCGTTATAAGATAATTTGAAAATATACATCTTTTATTTATCCCGCTTCCGTATATTCTCCAATTTACCGGATTATACATATGTAAAGAGTTTGAGGACTCTTCAAATAACGATATAACTTAAACCTTTACTTATAATAAGCTGTATACACATATAATTAGCTTAGTAACGTAATAAGTTTAATAAATTATCATAATGAAAGTACTGGTTTTGCGGTAGCATAAAAAATAGTTATTATTAACTAAATTATAGGCTGTTTATAATAATGTTTATTCATGGTTTGTGAAACTAAAAGATTATTGCAAAAATCGTTTCATACATTTTTTTAATACAGTTTTTTATTTTGCAACAATTAAATGAACCAAGTCGGGGAAGAATTTTCACGGTTCAACGATTTAGTTTAGGCCAATATGCTAATTAATCGAGTAATCCAAGGCGTTAACTTGCAAGTTTTTGTATAGGAATTTGTGTATTTTTTAGACAGGATGCAAGCTATTCAAATCTATCTAAAAAATACTCCATTATTGATAATAGTTGTACGTGGCTTTAGTATTACATTTTTTTGCTAGTTATTATTTACTTAACTTGTTCAATTGACCAGTTTTTAAAAACCTGGTGACAGTAGGAGGCAATTTAATTATTATTTTAAAGGATTTTTACAATACGCGCTTTTACGATATAGTATTGTATTATTTTCTAGAAAAATGTTATTACTTTTACAATAATTATATTTGCACTAGTTTAAATTATTTTCAAAAATTTCAAAGTTGGTTTTATAAAATATTTTTATATGTTTTTATATTTATGTAAATTTTTAACATAGTACAGTGACCAACCGTTAAAATGGTTTCAGCATGTGACATAATTAATTATATGTTTTAATACTGCTTGCCAAGTTTGAAGCCTCATTAACATTGACACTTTCACGCTCATCGTTCCAATAATTTTGTGTATTTTGAATATTAGCATGAAATACTGCTTAGTATTTCTGTTACTATAGTTTATTTGAACAAAACTGTTTCCGTCACAGTGTCTGATGTTATTATTGTCGGTTTAAGAGATGAAATAAAAATTAGTAGTTAAAATAAAAAGAAAAACTATACATGTACATATGACAGCTTGACGTTTTGTTTCAGCAAACGATTGGACAATGGCGCATTGCATTTTGGACGGTATTTATTGTTTTGGTCGGAACTAATCTGGTGTATGTTATATGGGGTTCCGGTAAGCAGCAATGGTGGGATGACGTAAACAAATATGGATATCCAGAGGGTTGGAAACACGGACCTCTGAAGAAAAGAATTGAGGATAAGGAGAAAAAGATTGTTTATCCGAAGCATGACCATTCACCTATATCAACTGATTGAGTAATAAAAATAAAGTAATGATCTTGCATTTTTTTAAATTATGAAATTATATATGCAATAATAATACCCTTACAAACTTTCATTTGTTTCAAACTTAGATACTTGATAACTGTTTAAAGGATCAGAATTTTACTATTACTAGTGCACATTCTTATGGAAAATTGAATGATGTAACAAAAAATAATAGTTTATAGATCATTTACTCGTTGAAAAGCTCAAAGTAGCTAAGCGGTAATAGCTCAGTTGGTAGTGTGTACGGATGCCGCGTCAATAGGTGGGAGTTCGACTTCTCTTGTAATGAGCTTCAGCTTCATTGAGAGAAAACGTCGTGGGAAGCCATAGCGTGGTGGTAGGGCTTTTTCTAATTCCCAATTAGCCAGCTAACACTCGTTAAGTTAATAATTGCCGCCAAATACCTACATGTGTGTTCCGGCAGTTGTATATGACACAGTTCCTCCATTGGATATAGTGTGTCCAACATCTTTTGCCTCATCGTCACTTAACATCTCTGTTTAAAGCTTTCAGATTATTAGGAATGGCTATTAACATTTTAGCTGTTTACTGCATTCCACCATTTCAGATTAGTAAAACGAGAAATAGTAGCAGGTTTTAAAATACAAATACAGTAAAGTGTACACCTGTTTTAACATTGCTGAACTATATTATCAGCTGAAGATATGGATCATTAATAAAATTAAAATGACATAAGTAATGATTAGGTTTTGCGGCTTGCCAATTTCATACTATGTTATATATCGGTATTTATATTATTTGTATATTATAAGATAGGTACATTCTCCAACGTATTTGACGCACGACAAAGTTTACTTAACATTCGTAATTCATTTTGATCTTCTTTGGGCATTCGCAGCCGTTTTAGGAAGGTACCCAACACGTGCGTATTTTTAAATTTTTAGTTTACGACGGATAATTATTCATTTTTATTTAACATAATAAAATTTAATAAATGTCAAAGTACTATAGCTAATCTTTACTGTTAGTTACTTACTACACCGTGCTTAGCCTAAGCATTAGTAACATTTGATTAAAATGCACAAGATGTACAAGCTGTAACCTTCATTGTTATCACATACTTAGGTGTATCGTGTTTTACGACCATCTAGTATATATTCAGCAGTCAGGAGGGGAATAAGAGATATGTACTCTCGGCTGGGTCGCGATCATTAACAACATGCTGTTGTACCTGTCTTTACGACTTTATTTTATTTTGTCACGTGTCCATATTACCTGGCGTATATTCAGCTGGCGAAATGCTTGTAGGCCGGCATGACAGTGACTACTTCCTACTGATTGATATCACTCTGTAGCGGTCATTGATTTTGTATTATTTTACGCTGCCTACGTGTTGGGAAGTCACGTGGGAAACACCCTATTCTGCAATGTAATCGATTTCTATGTGTTTTTTATAACTTATAGCTTTTGTAGAGAATTTATAGATATAGACAAACATAAATAAGCATCATAAATTGCAAGACATGTCAAAAATCGATAAACAGTAAAGGTTAGAATTTAAAACAATACCATGTAAGTATTTTTAGTATATTTTGAAAAATCTAATAACTACTTAAAATTTGTGTGTAAATAGTAAAATAAATGTTTGATTTAGAGTACAAATAATTATTTATACAGTGATGATCATCATTAATAAAATTATAATAATTTATGATAAATACGGAAGTAAATATTATGTTAATGAAAGGAAAATACCTTCAAGGAAATATGACAATATTATTGACTTTTGCGAACATATATGATAATAGACCACCGAGGTTTAACATAGAATCTCATCAAGGAGCTTTAACTAGTACTTATATTCTCTCATCGTATTCATATTTATTATGTTTTTATTAAAAAGATATTACAATACTTTGTTTTTTACTTTTATGTGTTATTGAGTTATAAGAGTTATGTTATGAGTATGATTCATACTGTCAACGTTGGCGAAGATTGCAATCATAGTAATAAAATACATTATAATATTTGCTTGTAACAATGATTGTACATACACTCATTATACATAATTTAAGAACAATTAATATGAGAAGATATTTTGATTGTAGGCTCGTTTTATTAGAAGATACATGTAGACTCCATTTCGTAATTTGGGTTAACTACCCAAACTACATAAAAAAGTACATGGTGAAAGCTCGAGTAATCTAGTATTGGCAAACCTTTAATTTAATGTTACTTTTTGTACCTGTTCCTTGATTTTTTAAATAATTTATAGGTTTAGCGATATGGCTATTACAAACCCACCTGGTGTTAAGTGACGATGTGACCTAAGTTGGTAGCCATGCTAAACCCAGTGGCTGGACAAATTTTGGCGGCAAATTTTTAACTTGAGTGTGACAGTTAACCAGTCGGACATTAAAAAAAAAAACCTATCACCGTGCTATGATTTCCTCATGATGTTTTCGTTCAGTGAATTATAAGCCTCGTTGCAGGTGGCTACGAACTCACGTCCATTGACTCGACGTCCGTACACACTATCAACTGTGCTATCATCGCTTCTATACTTGACATAAACAATAATAATGCGTCAAAGATGGTATACAAATTTGATAAATGAATTAGTGAATAGTGCCCTTTCAGAATACTGTAAAGTAAATGTAGTAGAGAAAACTGTTCTTGAAGGTACAGTTCGGGTCACGAGAAAGGTTAATGACTGTTAGACGGCGATTAATATAGATGAAGACATTGGCTGTATAATAGGTACGCTCACTGTTAGTTAATTTAACAAAAGAGCTTCGTATCAAATCTTAGAGCTTATGTATGTCTCAAGTAGTCTCAGCATCTACTGATAATATGGGGTATAATAATGTTATTTATATTAGTTAAAATAAAAGGTAATTTAAAAACCTTGCGGATGTAATTTATGTCGATATGCAAATATTTCAATATAATAGATTGGATGTTTTAGTTTTTTTTTTATTGGACCATGATTTACCTGATTTTAATTGGCGATGTAATCAAAGATGATGCCTCGGTAAGTCTTGAATAAATATCAAGTGTATACTTATAAGTCAACGGTATACTTATAGGTATTTAGCAGTAAAGTTTAATGGTGATAGCCGATCAGGTGAATAAAAATGACTTTCATGTCGCGGAAGCCACATGCTCAATATAAAATCCGTTTCGATTGATCTGGTCGCCGAACATGCTATAATTACTCCATCGTCGATTGAAATTAATTTACTACTAATACTTTAATTTAACGAAATATCATAATTACCGTAAAGTTGGAGTAAAAGTGAAGAGTAAACAAAAGTGCATTTGATAAGTTGCGAGTCAGTCTACAGTTATTGAAGAATTTTAGTATTAATGGATGGACTTAAAGAAACCACAATAAAGCTGCATAATAAGCTAATTTCAAAGTAACATAACGCATAAAAGTAACTTTCATAAAGTTTGGTTGCATTTGAAAATTCAGATACCTAAAATTTCTTAAGGTTTTCCATCAGGTATTCAATGTTGCTATGAGACAGGATCATTGTTTGGAACTAGATCCCAAATTGAGTCAAAACTTGAAAATATTTACAAATGTAGGGGCGATTTTGAATATTATTATTAATAATGTCACTTAATTTACTATAGCTAACGTGGTTAAAAAATTGTGTATACATAAATTTTCGTAAAGTATTACTAACAATACGTCTCTAACAATGTATAAAATATTTCACATATATTTGTTATAATATTATATTATGTTTCTCGTATATTACAATATTTTAATGAATCACTTAATCAAGATTATGAAGAGTGCTGCTATTAAGAGAGTACAGGATTTGTTGTAATATAAATATTTAGTAATAAAAGTAAATTACATGTGGTAGAGATGATAATGTTAAGATATGTGTTATAGTATATCTAGAATTTATCAGATCAGGTATTATCGTATTAGAAAAAGTATGTATGCATTAGTGACAGAGCATTTGAGAAGTCATAGATTATCGTAATTTGTACAATGATTGTACATACATACATTAAACAAAAATTTAAAAACCAAGAATATGAGAATATTTTTTTATTGTAGGGTCGTTTTATGACAAGATACTTTAAGGTTCCAGTAGGGTTAGCTACGAACAAAAAAACTACAGAGCAAAATGCTCGAGTGCTCTTACATTATCAAACCTATAATCGAATGTCTTTTTTGTACCTGTTCCTTGATATAGTTAACGTAAACCATAATAATGCGTTAAGGATGGTAGAATTTGTGGTCATTGGTTGGAATGAAGATGAGAATCATATAACTTTCTAAAACTAGAAAAAAAGGAGAAGTAGAAAATTATGGTGGATCGATATAGGAGTATGGGAGACCCAAGGAAGGTATTGACATACGTTGCGAGAGATTTAGTTATTACAGATTTACTTTTATTGGCAATGTAAACACGGCGAGAAAGGGGATGTTTTTGAATGTATGCAATTGTAATATTGGTTTACAATGGAGTCCCTAAAATAGCAAGAAATTGCAGGCAATTCAGGCATTGCAGAAATTAGTTATATTTAGATAGCTAAACTACATGAAACATTTTTTTAATAATACTTACAATCTCTGCTGATTTTTCTTTGATAGTGCACACTGTACGATACGTATATAAATTTGATAGTTAATAGGAGTGAAAGAAAAAAAAAAACATGTTGTGCTAACCATACCTTATACAAAATGAGTGCAAAAACAAAACCAAAAATGGAAACTGTTATATACAAGTATAATGTCTACATAAATATATAAATAAACACTACTATAAATTCTTTAATTTAGACATTAATAATGGGCTAATTACAAAAAGAAACGTTTCCTTAAGTGAAGACTAACAGACGAAGTGGAGGTAACAAACAAGTCAATGCCATCTTCAAGATCTTTTCATTGTGTGCTCATGATAATTTAGAATACACTATGGATATAATAAAACATAATAGTCAACATCGTTTTAATGCTACATATGTTTATGAGAAATAGTATTTTCTTCGATGTGATACGTGGCATGAATATAAAACGTTTAGTGAAATAAGTCAGATTTAGTTTTACTGTTAATCTAAACTCGGTACCAAAGAAAAAGTTTTTGCATGCATGCAATTGTAATAGGTTGATTTACAAAATGATAGTAGAGTCCGTAAAATAGTAGCAACTTCGAAATTGAAGACAATTTTATCTATGTTTTACTTTTGACTGCTTCTACTTTATGTTATTTTGTTTTTAATAAGAAATTAGTTATATTTAGAAAGCGGACCTGACTCAAACATTTTTTTAAACAATACTTAGTATCTTTGCTGACTTTTCTATGATAATACTCACTATATGCATACTATATAAATTTACTTAGAATTACTAGATCTGAATTATAACGTCTAAAATACTTGAACAAATACTGGCGATAGATTTTTTACTTGAAGCATATATCTACGTTAAAAGTCAGGCTTGCCGCTTGTCTTTTGACACCACGTTTAACATCGAAACATCAATCCGTCATCGCTTTAGGCATTTTCATATCAATAACACATCGTAGAAACAGAATTGCAAATTTGTGGATAGTATATTTGAAGACACAATGATATGGAACTCGGATATTAATTAAAGTTATGCATACAACAGTGAACCAGATATTCCAAAATTTTACGATTAATAAAAGAGAATAGTATTAAATTAATATAGCTTTATAAGAATAAACCGCAAATTCTGAAAGACTCGTAAGTCAAAAACAAAGTGATTTGATATTACTATACTTTATAAAAGGAGAAACAATGGACTCCACAGTTATAATTATAATGGTACTTTAGATTGTGATTATGATAATTTATTTGAAAAGTGTCTGAACAATATATTTATTTGCTAGTGTATTTTGATTCGAGTTCTTACCGGACAAAAGGAAAGTATAATTAATAAGACATCTATCTACATAGTTATAATTCTTCATATCACGTAAATTGCAAGTGTATTAAATAATTAGAGAAACTTACTAAACCAATTCAGTTGAAGATTGTTTTGTATTTTATTTTGATACAAACATGTTGTTTTTTTATATACATGTATATGTAAATTCTATAAAACGAATGTGTTTATAATATAATCTAGAAGCATGATTTTCCTGTGAGATAACTTACTAGTAATAACGTAAAGAAACTTATTACTAAATTGCGTTTTAGGATTCGTTTATAATTTATTTCTAGATAACTGACGCATATTTATATTATTAAAATTTTACAACTTTGTTTTTGACTTCTCGCACTCAATGCTCTTTTCCGCGTATATTACAGAATATGCTAAAACACAGCCCAGATCAAGTTAGCTGTAAAATACCATATAAATTGCTGAACAATGCGTTATCAGAGTTGGTTTGATCATTATTGAACAAACAAATAAGCGACCAAAAAATATCCGTTTGGATTTTAATTATTTTTATTTTCTATTTTTTATTTATTCATAAAGATACTCAATTAGTAATTATATCTATATATATTTATTAAGGTTTTGGATGATCTTAATTACCTACTGTATCCTTCATTATCAATTGCGAGAAAGATATAGTTAATTTGGAAGAAATCGGAACGTTAACAATAATTTTTATATTGTCGTAAGATTACCCAGCAAATATAAAAAGGAAGACTTACAATTAGAAACTCATTCCTAAATAAATATTACTATAACTTCTCCGAATAAAATAAAAACATAGCTTATTTTGTACTTCAATAATCTGTCAAAAGGATGTTAATGTTAAAGATTGTCTAGAGTGCAATTATTTTAGGTCATCTCGTGTTTTTATACTAGGTAATATGAACAAAGTTTAACTTAAAAAAGGACATGTGAAAGGAACTGTATGCAGGATATAAGTACGTTGAATGTATGAGATTAATTTACATTCGTATGCGTCGCACCTATGATATTATGATCCGTGTAATTCTGTGCCGAGGTGCGCCCGCGTCGTTCATTTTACGTGGTAGTCGACTCGCTACCTCTTGGCAATCGACCGCGTCTTATTCCGCATCGTGTTTATATAAGTGCACAGCAAAAACATCGGTTGAATGGGAAATGGAAAGCAAAAAATTGTGAAAAAATCCACGACCGTGTATACTATAAACTGTAAGTGTTTTTATAAATCTCCTGAGTAAATAAAGTCTACTATAGCTTTTAATGGAATAATGTCGTAAGATAATAAAATGTTTACAATTATTGAGACTTACAATATTATGTTTCATATTTGAATCTATTATTAACAATTACTATATATATTTAATATGCATAAATTCAATTTATATAACAATCTTCACTTTGAATTGTCTTTTTTAAATAGATTGGGCTTGGTGTCATTTTTCATTTCATAACCTTTAAAGGTGATAAACGGTCGACAATTATTGAGATTTTTATGTTGTTCTATGTTACAATGTATAGCAAAAATATACAAAATATATAAGTTTAATTCCAATTTCAAATATTGGTGACTGTTTCTTTAATATTTATGAAAGTTAGCCCATCAGGAGAATAACGTATTCAATTATCTAAAGCCTATAGAGAATCAACTTGACAAATAAAAGCGTGTACACGGTTCAGAACGATATTAAATATCAATTACATTGTACCAAGTACACTGTTGTTCAGTAAGTAATATTGTTAGAATATTTCGTTCTATATCTATTGTGACTTTTGGCAACATTCAGTGTATAAACATTAATGTCATATTTCGTGAATGTAAAGTAAATAGCGCGATTGTTATCTCTATGGAGATTTCAATTAATATTGGATAAATTATTGTATTGTTAATTATACTGTCGAATATAAATGAACATAGAGCTTCTTAATAATTAGGTAGTTAGTAAATACAAGTAAAACGTACAACAAGTAAAACAAATTAAAATTAAAAACATAGTTTTAAAAATTAAGAAGTTTATATTTTCATAAATGAATTAACAAGACCAAAATTCTTCTGCGATTTACGAGTTTTGTTACGTCGAAACTGCAATGATTTTTGAAGTTGTAAATGATATTTATCTTAGTTATATTAATCAAAATAATATATCTTTATTATTTGCATTCTTTATACGGCGAAAGCGATTATCTTGCCTCCGCCGCAGCGTTGAGTGCTGTTGGTTTGAATCCCAAACAGGGAAATTACTTATGTAGACTACAAATAATTGTTTTTAGTCTAGGTATTATATTATGTTTTAATAAACTCTAGCCTAGGTGTGATCTATTATTTTAAAAATGTATTTGCTCCATATTAATATAATCTAATGCAATAATTGAGTAATTGATCGAGTTAGTTCAGAAGGTCCGCATTCAAGTCGTAATAACACACATCACCATAATGATTGGGAAGATCAAGGTATGGACAAGAGTTGCTTTGGTTTTAACGGGAAGAAAGTTTTTCAAGCGGTAGAGAGATCTAAGGGTTCCAGTAACTTTTCGACTAACATTGGAAACTTGAGTTTTTTTACAACAGAACTAAATGGAATGACAGAACCATTAAACATAATCCGGGGCAGTGTATTAAAGTCTATTCTAGTTGTCATACGTGGGCTCCCTATAATAATAGCTTTACACTTGGAAGGATTAACTGATAAGCCAAACCTATCAGACCATTCTCTTAAGGAATTCAAATCTCTATTTACATTATCGATCGCTGTTGATAAATTTTCTACTTCAGCCTGCATGTATATCTGGAGGTCGTCAGCGTATAGGTGGTACTGACATTTGAGTTGAAGAGTCAAAAGGTTAAAAAATAAAGAGAAAGAGGAGAGATTATGCCACCCTGAGGAACACCAGCATCGAGCCTGCACCAATCAGACATGGAACCATCGACGCGAACTAGTTGTTATCGTCCCTGAAGATAAGAGGTAAAGCAATGCCGTGTCTCAGATGAGATTTTAAAGTGGGACGGAATAGCTAGGAGAGTATCACGGCAGACAGCATTGAAAGCATTAGAAAAGTCTATTAAGACCACCACGGTAATCGTTTTATTTTCAACTCCTGTCCTGATATCGCCAGTCACTTTAAGTAAGACTGAAACAGTGCTATGCCCGGGCCTTAAGCCTGATTGTAATGGACTCAGCATATTATTAGCATGTACAAAAAAAGATAGTTGCTTGTGCACATATGCTTCGAGCACTTTAGAAAGAAAAGGAAGAATAGATATGGGTCGGAAGTGACTCGGAGGGGAAGGGTTGTCAATTTTGGGTAAAGGTCGGACTCCATATAGAGGGAAAACCCCAGAAAAAAGAGAAAAGTTTATAAGGAGAGATATAGTAGGGAGAATCTGGTCAAGGATAGGAGTGATCATTTGGTGACTGTTGTTGTCACAACCCAAGGCTTTAGATCTTATTGAAACGATATATGTATATATGAAACATTTTCATTTGTGATACAGTAGGGTTAGAAGGCCGTATCTTCAATGTGAATGAAAATAATAAGAAATAGAAAAAAAAACATTAATATTATTCTCTCAAACTCGATTGTAATTTTGAACTAGATTTACCTGTTGCATCACAGTTAGACGTTGTTACATCTAATTTATTCAAAATACGTCTGACATTAAGAAATTTAGGCAAGAATTCGGTTTTTATTCTATCATATTTATGTTCAGATTTCAAAGTCTCTAGTGGATTGAGTTTTCTGTTTTACTTTAATGTTCTGTTTCTAATAAATTAACTAGTAAAAATGCATTGAATAAAATATATATGTATAACAAAAATTACTGTTGCTGTTACAGTTACTATTTTTTTTAAGTATATTAACGGAATACAAAAACATAATTGTCTTGTAACATATAGCATACTAGACTATAGGTACAGTATACTCGCATTTTAAAGTATTTTAATATATTCTAATACACGTCTAATGATTGCGTATTATTTCTATATAAAACAAGCTGGCATTACTTATCTTAAATATATGCAAGGGAAATTAGCTCTAGTGACCTTGGTCTAAGTTAAACCAAAACCTAATCACAAATCTAAGTCACGACTTGCCAAATTGTGAAGCATTTCAATGTTTTCAATCGTTTGGTCTTGCTCTAAATATCACAAAGCGTAAATTACTATTAAACAATTGATCTTTTGTATTGGTATTTAAAGGTCACAACTTCCATATAGGTGCTGCTTTTATACATTTTTATTAACCTAAGTCGTATTACGTCGTTTCTTAGACGGGAAGAATTATTTGGAATAAATTGTAGATAAGTTGAGAGCTATTGAAATAAACATAAATAAATAGAGATGCGTCGCATGTTGATTTATTTTAATAATTTGATGATATATGTAGCTTAAGAGAATGCACGCATCTATGGTATAAATAATTTAAATAAGGAAGAAATTATGGCATTTGGATTATCTTATTCTTAAAGTAATTTACAACGACCGTTATATTTTTATTAACCACTATCACTACTGGGTAGTATTTATTTGGTTGATCCTGAAACTACGTTCGGTGAAGTTGGTCAATTTACCAGGTAGCTTAATTGCTGCTGACATAAGAACGCATGATCTACTAAACAACTTACTTAATGTCTTATATGGTAGAATTTACTTGTGCTTACTACTAACTTGTACTTGTACAGACACTTATGGGGCTGGACTGCCATTCAATTTACATATACTGTTTGAAAATACTTAAACAGCCTAATAGTTAAAAATCTACAATACGTCAATTATGTCCGAATGAATCAGGAACACCATACACCACAAGGTGAAACACTATACTTAGTGTTACAATTAGACAAGTCGCATTCCAAAATTAGCTGGTTTATATCCAGCGTTCAAAGTGGCTCACTAGCATTCGTATGGTGGTATATCTATGTATATCTATATCAGAAAAATAAAGTTTCCTTTGGCACTCAATCACGTCAAAATTACTGTATTTATCAGGATGGGATCGTGACCATTCGAAGCGGAAATGTTCGTAGAAGGTCCAAGTAGGTTTTTGATTCTTTTGTCCCTTTGTAATTTTCTTTTCCGTTAACTTTGATATGACTTGCGGTTGAGTGACGGTATATACTCGTATATGTATATATAAATCACTTACAATGACTCTCTTTTGTTTTATAACTTTTTGAGAGCAACAGTATATCCAGATACCATAACGTTTTTAAACCGGCGTGACAGCAATGATTTTGATAGAGTACTTATTTCTAGGTTTTAGTTCTTTGTTTTAGGATTATATTATACCTACCATCAAGGACTGTGCGATCGGTTTGCTGTTCCAGTATGATGACATCACAAGAATATTAAATGATATTACTGAATGTTGTTTTACCTACATTAAAATCTTCTACGGGCTTATTCTTAAAGTTTAAAGAGACTATATAATAATAATGCGAAACTAACAATTTGAGTAGTGATCTTATCATACAAAATTCCTTATAATAAAAGAAGGTTATAAGCTTTATTTATACTATGATAAATTAAGTCTTGCAAATCTATGCAGTAGATGACACGTTATAATTTTTTATGATATAACAATAAAATAAAGTCTTCACTTGAAAATGTAACGTATTTGTTATTTATTCAGTAGATTTTTGTAATTTTATATATATTAGATTAAACGGTCTAGAAAAAAACAAAAAATATCAGTACAAGTTATTAGTGCGTTGAATTTCCCGATTGTGTGTTAATATTGAGGACTTGCGGAAGCATTTTGCGTATAAAATCAACCGAATCGAGTTTCCGGTAAACGAATATATATATATATATATATATTTATTTGTAAGGTATTTGTAATCTTGTTTTGTTTTTAACATTGCGTTAAAATGTTCAAATTTAATCTAAAACTATTAATCGGTACACAAATGTACGTAATCATAAATAGAACATTCTTTACATGACATTAAATAGTATAGAAAATTTAAAACAATTTTTCTTTGTATATGGTAGTGATTTAAGACTTATATACATAGTTATCAATCCATACATTACACAATTTTATTGTTACGTATACAACAAAACGAAATAAAGCAATTTGTATGTATAAAACCTTACTAATTATGATGTGTTTTTTTTATCTATTAATCACTACTATTATTACATTCTATCAATAAAAAAACTATCTACAATGTTCGTTACTAATACTAAAATGCAAATATACATTGTAAAACATATGTACAAATCTTCTAAAGATTACAGAAATACAATAATATGAAAGTCAATTATTGTCGTTATTGAAAAATAAACTAATTATCGATAAAATAAATATGAACACATTCTTTAAAATCCAAAACTTGTGAGATTCCGTGAGGTCTTGAGTAATTATAATAAAAGAAAACAATAAAAATCGCATTTATGTCTTGTCTATTTTATAACGTTATTACAGATTGCAAAATAATTTTGCCGAGTGTTTAGAATCATAAAACTCAGTAATTGTGCATTACCAATAAGTTTACTAGTTTTAGGACTACCTATAAATTTTATACGCACACTGTTTCTTACTCCATACCAGCTACTATAATCAACTTCGTGGATTCGACGTAGTCTAATGAACGACGCGCCAATTAGAATACTATAATGAGAAAGTTAACAATTTTAATATGATAGTATCTTATTTATTATAGTAGTAAGACGAAATTACATCACTGTACTTATTGTAAATATAGTACAGTCTGATGAAAATGACCAATTACGATGGTCCTTTCAAAAGTCATCAACGCATGATAACCTGGAAACCTTTCAGCGGCAAAACATACTGGTTATATATTGGTATACATATGTGATAGGGTATCGTAATAGATGATATGAATATAATATAGATTAACATTAGGAATACAAAGCGTCTTTGAGATGCGAGTATAGTATTATTATTATTTTATACTTTGTTAGGTTAATTTCAAGTTGATATAAAATGACGATGTGGATCAAAATGGTTGACATGCTAAGTTTAATGGAGGGGCTGTCTTTCAATTGCACCTGCCAGAACAAACCTACATATAGGTATATGGCAGCAGATATTCAACTTGTGGATGGTAGCTAGCCAGGCGGGTAGTAAAAAAACTCTACCACCATGCTGTGGTTTCACCACGATGTTTTTTTTTTTCATTGAAAGTTTAGGTTCGTTTCAGCAATTTGAATTAATGCCCATTAACGCAGCGTCCGGATACGTTACCAACAGAGTGATTATAATCATAATAGTGATAATTATCACTTCATTATGGTATTATAATAATAGTACCAAAATTGTTATAAATTATAAAATTTAAGAGTTTGTGTGACAATTTCATGAAGTCTCGTGAATATATTATTCGTACATATAAATTGATAAGCATATAAAACTTAGTAATTTATTACAATGGAATTCGTAGAAAATAAAAATATATTATTCTTTTAGTATGTCATATTCCTTTGACCTTGTGCATGCCACTTCGGTATTTTACTGTCTTATTGTTTCATCATGTGCTATTGTTATTTTTATTATAAACAAGAAACCATAACAATACATATTTTTAAGCTACTGCGTTTATATATTCGCCTAATTAATATACTATACTTAATATTTGTATAAGAAATTGTGAAATTTTATTTGATAATTGTGATTTATACATCGTTTTAATGTATAATTTAAGTCAGTATAGTTTTGCATTAGAACAAGTTCAATAACTTATTTGGAAATTATTCGTGCTATACACAGCACGTGAGACATATTTTTGTTTAAATTAGACATCGATGTTCAGTTGTTTCATCATGATATCCATCAACTATCTAGTTGATTGTAGTAATATTTTCTCGTTTCTCATTATTTCAAATTACTATACTTTATAATCTCTATCTATCTATGTTTTATTTTATAATCATACTTTTTTGTTTTACGTTATATTTATATAGTATAGTCTGTTAAAGAAATATATAAATTGTTTTTTGTCGTAGCTAATATAAATATTACCATACATACTGTCATAATAATTATCATAAATACATTACAAGAACTTAAAGTAAAAGAAGTTACAATATAAGAAGGTAAAATGTTGTATCAACATTCTATTCTTCCCGTCTGTTTTACTTTTTGCCTATTTAATTATTTATTACAAGTTGAATTTAAATTTTACTATGATTTAATACATCATTTTAAATAGATTTTATCTTGACTGATCAAGTCGTATTGTTTTGAGTTTCTCTTCTTCTTTTTTTATTCTTAACAACTTAGTGCCCTTTAGAGACTATTACTGCCATTTTCAAGTGATTAGATTTGGACATTTTGGACAGATGAAATTATCTTCAACTAAATTACGACTCTTTTGTTGAAACTCTCTTATAAGTTTTGGTGGTAACTTTTATATCATGTTCCGAACGATTATTATAATTCACTTCACTTATGCTCTTCAGCTTACATCACGTAAAATGTCACCTGTATACAGGGTAAATAACTAAGTATATGAATAAAATTAAAAATCACATGATAACTCAAGATCTCGCCAAAAACTCTGTTTTGAGTTTAGTCTAAAATCTCTTTTCACTAACTGAAACTTTAACTCCGTTACACAACTTATTTGACAACTCGCCCTTTAAGACAATGTTTAGAGTAAGAATTACTTGGCAGAACTTGTCGTCTGCATATATCTGCTGCAATTTAAAATATATATATTTCTTTAAGGATATATTCTACTTTTTGATTTCAATAATCAATTAATAACCAAATTACTACTATTGACCAATTCTGCTAGACGCTAGATTATTAAGGTAGTTGACATTTTAGTCATTGCCAAAACTGTTTACATTACTGTATAAGACTCTTTTACCTTTATAAATAATACATTTACCAATTTTATGTAATGACAGTAGATAAATGTTTAGATATATACAATTAACTGATAGATTACGTTTGAAATAGCTTTCGGGTTAGATATGCTATAAATTAAATGTTTCAACAACATTAATTAAAAATATATGTTCAATATCACATATAAAAGTTATTTTGAATAATTATATGGGAACAAGAATTAACAATTATATAATTTTTGTATTCATATTGGGAACTAATATTTCGGAAACAAGTAGAAGAGAATCACTTCTTATAAGATATACAAGTAACTTATTGGTAATATGTACATAATATTCAACGTACCTGAAACTTAATTTCCGACGTAGTGATTTAGCGTATCACTATTATTGATATCACGCACGTACATATATTCCCAACAAAGCATGTTTTCGGATAATACGGAAATTAATAAGTCGATCATGCCAAAAGGTTATTATACACGATAAAATTGATAGGTTGGTGAGATATTTTCTTTTGTTTTCGGTCTTTTCGGTTTTCGGTCTTAATTGTAAATAATCCAGTAAGATTTGTGCCTTTCATTTCCTTTAGCTACTAAATATGAATATCGTATACATAGAAAAGATGAGCACCGTTTCTATGAAGTCCTGAAAAAGCAGCGATACTGCTGTGAAAATATAAAAACGGAATGTAAATAGCACCAAGTACCTTGTATTATAGCTTGTATTTCAGAAACAGTCTATATTAAAATACGAGTTAATTTTGTACAGGACGAGAACTTTGACTACTAGGTTTAATTGGTTTATTACCATAATGTTATACTGGTGTTTGAATTGAAGAAAAATACTTAATTCTAAGATTACCCCATTTTTAAACGTCACATGAGTTTGTCTTTGAACTCGTATAAAATGGCATAGGTAGGTATATGATTTACCTGACTACACTATTAAACTGTTTTAAGGTACATTTTGCCTGTAAACAAACATATTTGAATTCGAACGACAAAAGAGGAAGCATGTTTATGACGGTTTTGGCCTTTGTTTAAACTGAATAGGAATGTAAGGAAAACGGGAGAATTTATTCAATGTTATATAAAACATACATATAGGTGATATGACTATACTATTATTTTTTACTGGTAAGTTAGTCCTTGATTATAATATATATGATTTCTGCAGGTTTGAACCACAATATGTATTATTACATTTTTAAGAATTCCTGTAGTTTCATGGTTTTAATTGGTAACACTATGGGCGGAAGAATTTTTTGTACTAGTACTTGCAGAAATATAGATCTATAAACTTCTCTTCGTTTGAATTAAGTCAAAACGCCGTAGTTCAGTGTAGTGTTGTAGTGCTGTAGTGACTATTGCCCATCCGTGAGAAGACGTTAATAGACTGGTATTCATAAAAAATATCTGTAGGATACGTGCCATTTTAAAACTATTAGTGCTTATAATAAATTACTAATTAATTTAAAATAAAGAAAAGGTTACACATTCTACAATTTGAAAGATAGATATAAATGCAATAGAAAGTTTTTAGATTTTATTTTTTAATTAATAATTATATATAGACAAATAATTAATTTCAATTTTTATATCAAAAATATAATACAAATTATTAGCACATGCAATATTCTGCCAGCGGTTAAAAGTAGTAACATTATTTTCAGTATCTAATTTATATGTTAATTTTGATAATTTGAATCTAAATAGGACGTGCAGTCACACTGTATCCTAATCTAATAGTCATAATAGTTTTAATATACCACGCAATAAAAAATGTAAACCGTTGTACATTTTATTTAAAAATATGAATATAATATAATATATTAAAATTCAGTATTTATTATACACGATCATTTGGTACCAAAGTAACAAAACCTTTTATTTGCTATATATTAAGTACATAAGTACGTGTTTCTTTCATTTTCTCGGTGTTTATTTTTAATTTCATTTGAATTTTTCACACAAAATACTATATATCGGGCCTTTTCGGGCAAAACAAACGGTTTTTTCATCACTAATTAAAAAGTAATTATGATATTTTATAAAAATATGTCTTTTTGTTTTTATAATTAACCTCTGATCTATTGAAATAGTAACTATTAACATACATAATTTTAAGATTTTTGGCGCTTACTTTGTTTTAAGTGAAAAGGCTCGTTCTTATTTTATCCTAGTTAATCCTCTTTTAATCAAACAATAATATCACGAAAAATCATTTATACCGTTTGAGGTACATCTCTGAATAAAGCGTTTTGTATCATAACGCATAACTCTGTAAATTCAAAGTAAGTGTAACGGTAATAACTATTCTTGTGGAAAATTGTTTTTCGGTTCTCAAAACTGGTTATAAACTGTAACAAACTATCACTTATCAAGTACGCGTTGTTGTAACTTAACCGAGCTAGAATTAAAATAAAGACACTGGAAGAACTCTTGGGTCTTTTTAAGAAAACGATAAAACACGTTCGTATAAATATTTATTCAAAATGATCAGTATTTAAATAATTCATTGCACGAGTAACTGATGTATGCGAAGCAATATAAAACATTTGACAGCAATATTTGTGATACAAGCTATATAAGTATACAAGTATAAATACTATGCTCGAAATAAAACTAATTTAAACGAATTTTATCGCGATTATTTCCCTTAAAATCCGTTTAAATTCGTTTTATTTCGATGAATAATATTCGCGTAAACATAAGAAATCAATACTATATACTTTAGTTTAAATAAAGTGAACTTAGTATATAATAATAATTATCAATAAATTTAAAGTCGAAACTTTTATGTCGCGCTGCTGGAAAACGACACAATCTGAAGGATTAAGGAAATAGATCTTTAAATGTACTTTAAAGGATGACAAAGGGCATGATAACTCGTATGGACGTAAAATAAAGAACCTGGTTATGATTCAATAATTACGTAAAAGTTTTTTATTGTACGTACAAAATAAATCTTACAAAAAAAACCTATAAATATAGCTAAGCTACCGTTACTAACAATTATTAATGATCAATTTTGATTTTCTCCAATATATTACCTAGTGAAGCTGACATAGACTTATATACAAACTTTTTTTAATTTTTTTATAGATCATTGGTTTTAGCGTTATGGTTGCATATTCACCCCATGTTAAGTGCCTAAGGACTGCCTCTCATGTGCACCTGTCGGAACACGCTTTTAGGTATTTGGCTGCAGATCTTGAACTTGAGCTTGGTAGCTAACCAGGCGGACGTCAGAAGAAACCCTACACCACTACTCGAAAATGCAGAAGGTCTGCTAGGTCAGCTAGTATATAATAATGTTATATTGTAAATTGTCAAAATGTGTTTTGTTGTAGTTATTAATATTTATTGTTATCTTGCATAAGTGTTTTCCTTTCGACATTTCTCAACTGAGTTGAGAAGTTTCTGAATAATTACAGGGTTTATTGCGTGATTATATAATGTCACATTGCCAAATTTCGTTTAACGTTGGTAATGCCAATCACTGGTGTCTGCTTAAAACCTGAGTACTTTGCAAAGGTCAAACTTTTTAATTTTTAAGCAACCTATGTTTGTGGTTTCAATTTACATGGTGATAGAGAAGAAGGTTCTCTTACAAGTAAATAGACCTATTTTTTTTAATTCAGTAAACATAACGTTTGCGTTATAAATAACGTTGCCTATTTATCTTCAGAATCGCACTGCTTTGTTCCAGCTATGGAACTACAGTCCGCTAGTTTTCGTCTTAACCTAATACATTATCACCACTGTTTTCATCTATTACTTGAAATAGAGTAGGATTATGTCTTATACTTTGCAACTAAGTAAAACAGTATAATCAAGATTTTGTCATTATAACTATAAATAAAGTAATTAATATCGACAAAGCGGTTTAGATCAGCGGAATATAGATCCGCAAATTCAGACCCCGGCATGCACAAAGGAATTTTTCAGCATTCGTGTATATTTAATCATGTGAATATGTAAAGCTAGGCTCATTATAAAGGAAAACATTTTGAAGACATCGTACTGTTTTACGAGGATATACATCGAGGGCTATTGTGACGGTTAATTCGGTACCTTCCTTTACCAACAGGCCTTCGCCTGGCAGTGAATCGTTAATATTATTATGGCTATAAAGCAGAAAAAAATATTGTCATTTTATTTTTTTCCTTATTGTAATATTTCCTTATTAAATTTTCTTTGAGATTACATTTCAATAATAATATATTTTTTGAAGTTTTGAACAAAGTAGTATTGAAACTTTCCGATGCAATCAGCGTCATTAAACGATTTCTGATAAAACTCAAAGCTTTATAAAATAGTATAATTACGCTATTACTTTACGAAGGAGATTTATATTTCCGCGTATTTCAATTTACGCTGCCTTTCAAGCTTCTAGTGCGTCTAGGTGTTCGAGTAAAATAGCCTCTCTCAACCCTATTAGTGAGGGTAAGTGAAAAACCCTTAAAAGTATTTATCAATATCGTTACTTAAATAGTTTAATATAAACTATATATACTATATTATAAAGCGGAAAAGTTTGAACGCTAATCTTAGGATCTACAGGTCGTATTTCTAAAATGTTTTTGTTTTTGATATAGCTGTCATTAGGAAGGTTTTAGGCTATTTGACATCAGGCTAGCGTCAATAGAAGCAAAGCTGTGCCAAAAAAGTTACAAAACCAGGCAAAAATTATTAAGTAAAATTTAGTTCTACACAAACGAAGTGACGGTCTCAGATAGTATTACTATACTATAACCACATAGCATCCGTGACAGATATATAAATACAGAAATTACTGGATACCTCAACGGCATGGGTCCGCACCGCAACGCGATGATGCCTTATATTGACTCAGTGAATTAGGTTTTTCAATACGTATCATGTGATCGTTTCTTAAGCGATATCCTTTAGTAATATTTTTTTATAATCGTTCTTTTGTTGGACTACATAATATGATGTAAAGTTGTTTTAGATACCTAAGAAGTTATCGTCATCCTTATAACCTTTATTCATTTGAGGACAAATTTGAATGTAAAAAGTGACACGTAGTTGCGTTTATATCTTAGTTAGTCGGCCATTTAAATATTCTAACATGTCTGAGCAGGTTAAAAACTACATTTATTAAATAATTTTGTGAAGTGATAGAGACTTATAAGTCTCTAGTCATATATATCTAACTAGTGCTCGATACTCTATGGTATAGAAGAAAATGCAGTAAGCTAATATGTACATGCTTTGGTCATAAGTACTGTTACAAATGAAAATAAATTTACTTCTTAATAAGTTAACAAAATTTAAACTTATATATTCTCAGTTATGATTAATAATAAATTTTATTCGAAATGAACACTATTGACTTTGGCGGCTACATAAACACCTTGTGCATTTGCACTGCTCTTTAAAATCCCATTCCATATTGTGATTTAATATTTCGAAATATCACAACCATTCACTTATTGATCTACCTTATGCATTCCTTCGACCAGAAAAGTTTACTCGACCTGGTCCTTAAACTTATTGTCCGACAAATCGCTACTATACAAAGATATTCAATTATAGAAATTAATATTATTTCCTTTAAAAAAATCAGTTAGTCTTGC
This sequence comes from Actias luna, assembly GCA_039707435.1. Classification (NCBI taxonomy): domain Eukaryota; kingdom Metazoa; phylum Arthropoda; class Insecta; order Lepidoptera; family Saturniidae; genus Actias; species Actias luna. Next base: position 6,629,563 of record JAZHAC010000003.1, read on the forward strand.
TAAGCCTGACGTGGAAATACTATATTGTTTTCATTCCTAGAATTATAATTGTGTCAGTTGTTTACCAAATTTACCCTTTCAAAGTTTTTGGAACTTATTAAATAGAATAAGTAATAAAAATAAAGTAATCACCTAATCTATTACGTTGCTAAATAATAGTTTAATGTTACCTAAATGTTACTTATCTGAGTGTAACATTTCAATGCGGTTCATATAGTAATGTCCAAGAACCGGATCTTTCATGAGTGTAAATAATTAATTGCTACACACTATTAACTACGTTTATGCTCCAACGCAAAAACTACTTTCGATTCACGTTAACAGTATTGTCCCTTTATTAATTTTTATGCGATAACCTCACGAGAAAATATCGCATGTGTATTGCATCGTGTTAAATAATAATAAATCGAAGTAACATTACATAATACAAGTAACATCGATAAAACTGTAACGTCTAGCTTGTTTCTAACTATGTATATAGCTTTTCTTTCTACATGTATGTTTGTCATTGTATAGTCTCCTTACGTCTTCTATAACTTCTATAATGCGGCATTATGTGCTTTATTCTTAGGTTACTCAACAGTGAAAATTTAGTGACTAAACTCTAAATCGTTTTTATAATTTTGGATTCCTTAATCTCAAATTAAGGAATGCTATTCCTTACATTAGTAAGAAATCATGGATTCATATTTCTTATAGAAATATACTATTATATAAAATATAATCATATATACACATAATATATTGACTACGCCGTTGTAACTTACCCAGGTCTGACAGAAGAGTTGCTCAGTAAACTCGATCGTCTGCTAAGTTTGTGTGTTCGCTACACTTTCGGGCTTTAGAAGTACGATTATATTTCTCAATTTTGTTCGCAACTACACTCTCTTGATGACCGTTCTTTTCAGAATGGTCACACATAACATTTTCTTTATGGTGTGTTATTTACTTTTCGATTTCCGTAATATATCTAGGAACGATTTATATTCTCTTGCTCAATTTATCTTTTGCTTCTTTTATATTTGCACTGCCTGCAATAATTTTTATTTTTTGATAGCAATGGCACTAGTTAGCCGGAAAACATGCCTTATTACAAATTAAGCTTGCCAATGTACAAACTAAAAAGTGCATTAAGTGTTAATTCATTTATATTTTTTAACCCAGTCATCTTGTAAGAATTTGGCTATAATATTACGTCATACTACCTGTTCATTACATTTAAAGATAGAATGATACTATTAGTAATTCAAGAGAGATTAGTGCAGCAAGCTGAAGACACTCGTAATATATCTAGGAACGATTTATATTCTCTTGCTCAATTTATCTTTTGCTTCTTTTATATTTGCACTGCCTGCAATAATTTTTATTTTTTGATAGCAATGGCACTAGTTAGCCGGAAAACATGCCATATTACAAATTAAGCTTGCCAATGTACAAACTAAAAAGTGCATTAAGTGTTAATTCATTTATATTTTTTAACCCAGTCATCTTGTAAGAATTTGGCTATAATATTACGTCATACTACCTGTTCATTACATTTAAAGATAGAATGATACTATTAGTAATTCAAGAGAGATTAGTGCAGCAAGCTGAAGACACTCATGGACGTTTTGTAACAAAATTTCAACGTAACAATGGCACATATTAAAAACGTTGCTTGGGTTTATTTATTTAGCTAAATTTAAAAATCAGTTCCTGTGATCCTAGGAAATTCAAATATATTTATATAGATATACGATTATACTAAAATACCTATATGAAATACCGCATCCTATCTTTTATTACATAATTTATATTGTTTTTAATAGAAATTTATTATTTAAAATGCCTGCTCTATGATAAAGCACTACGTCGCTAGGTACAGTTATAAGTATATAATTGACGGATACAATAACATCTAGTCTCAAAATAATTGTTTATGGGTCACATAAATAACTATTATGCAGTGTGGTGGGCTTCGGTCGCATAATACTCAACGCGATGGCAGCGGCGATAGGCTTGCTTAAACCACTGCATCATTCGTGTAATCAACTTATTAGTCAAGAGAATCTAATCCATTTCAAAGTAAGGCTCGACAGCTTGTGTTTCTCCAGTTATTTTCTCGAAATTGTATCTAAGATTGGAAGTAAGAACATAGGAAGACTAAAAAAAAGAATGGACTGTGTGAGTAATGATATGTGGTGCGTTATACACAGAGGAATTGTAGGAAAAATTATGGATAATGAAAACAGATGAGACGACTGCCTTGCAATGTACTGATCGGTGCTGACTGATTTTTGAGCTAAATTGTTTATTTTTGATACACTTGTGACACTTTACTTCACTGTCCCAACAAAACATTGACATTTGTTTATTTGTGTTAACCTTGAACTTGCACACTCTTCTTTTTTATACTTGGTAACTTATTCCTCTTTGGAGACTATTACTGCCATTTTCAAGTGATAAGATTTGAACATTTTGGGTAGATGAAACTATCTTCAACAAGATGGCGACTCTCTTGATGTAGCTCTCTTGGGAGTTTTTGTGGCAAATGATATATCATGTTACGAATGATTATTGATAATTCACTTCACTTATGCTCTTCAGTTACACTACATCACGTAAAATGTCGTCTATATTACACAATACGCGACTAAATAACGAAGCATATGAATAAAAATAAAAATCACAACATGACAGATTAAAATCCCGCCACAAACTCTTTCACTTGCACACTCACTCTGTCAAAGATGATCGACAAAACCTCAGATTATGGGTCAACTGCACGGGCGCGTTACTTTTCCCGCAAGCGCACTTACGTCACGATATTCTGGCGTAATCAATATGTGTATTAAAGGCGTGATTACAGGGATGACAGCTAATAAAAGAGAGTGGAAGAGGAATATATGTTGAACCAACCATACACAAGTGGAATAAGGAGTGTACAAGAACAAGAAGTTTGTTAAAATGTTTTTAATGTTATCAAATCTTCAAAGTTTAGGCCTACCTTATAATCAATTTTATGGTTTTCATAATGTAATGGAATTTAAAGTGTATTCGGAAAGGAATTTGAAGTTTTACCTCGCTAGATTGGTTTATCGTTGAATTTGGTGTAAATTTTATAGTTAACTATTCAATTGGATCGTGAATGTTATGCTTAAGTAATCGACCTCAATAATACCCTAATACTCTTGTGTCGGCATTGACCTTCATGATAATAAAGTTTTTGTAGTTAGTTTTGAATTTACTATGTAACGCATTTTTGTTATAGTGATTAAAATTGTCGAAGTATATTGGTGAATTTAAAGAAATTATGTTTTGTCGGCAATTTTTATATAAGCTTTTTAAGTAAAGTATTAGATATTCCTGTATTTTTTAAATAATTATTTAAATATAATCTAACGCATATTGCGTCAAACGCTTTTCGCTTTTTCAAATAAAGAGCACAAGCCGACTTCTGCGGAAATTTCACACATTATCATGATCAAACTCAGTGTACGCTTCAAATAATTTAAGTTTTAATAAACGTACATTTACGCTGGTTTATCAATGATAGATCAATTTCTAAAATCATAAGGCAGAATGTTGAACGATGAACGACGTTTGAATCGAAGTTTAAGTCGTTGACCACAACAAGTGTTTTTGAAAACTAGAACAGATTAGTAGACACTAAAATAATACCTATATAAAGAATATAAATTAGAGATAACATATCAAACATTGGTTGGTATATCAGTGCGTAGTGAGACACAATGTATATCAAAACGTGTTTAAATTTTGCTTCGAGCTTCATCATAAAATGAAAGAAACGTCTAATACTAATGTCCACCATTATAAAACCATTTTTAAGGTAAACATTTGTCGCAAAGCACTTACTGGTGAACTTAACATCTATAATTAAAAACACCTTTAGGCTTAGCGTTTTACAAAGTTAAATCTTGGAAAACGTTGTCACTTAACATCTGTCGAAAGGGTTGTATAAACAATAAAAACACCGTGATTTTCTCTGTAACAGACAATAATTTTGAATTAGTATGTATACCTTTTAAAAGTTATATGTTACATCACCGCACACATTGTAATTCCATTGTTAAACTAAAGAAAATCTTGTTGGTGTTGCTTAAAATAATATTGTGAATATCATATGAGGAAAATGTCGGTTAATTCCCTGATAAAATGTTCATTTTCCGCGATAACCTGTAGTCATTTACGGCAAAGATTTACAAACTAACTATTAAACTTTGCAAATTCAATACTTGGAATCATATTTTTGATGATGATCGTGTAATTAGTAATTATATCATACAATAAATTATGTTATTCTCATGGTTTATTTAGTAACTATTATATTAAAAAAATGCGTGAGTATCGTGAAATACTCGGTTGGAATGTATTTCGTTACGTATTATATTATTATTGACTAATGTATTCTATTATCTATTAACATATACAAATAAATGAATTAATAGCGTCTATGAGCAATTAAATGAAACGCAGCGATCACTAATGAATTGTAGGAATGGCAGGAAATTTCGCAATTGATATATTTTTTCTAGTTGTAGAAAAAACCATTTTATTGTACATCATTCAATTCATCTAATTCATTATTATTATAATAGGCGTATTCGCTACAAAACAGCTGATACGTTTGATGAATACAAACTATATTTGCGCAGCCGTTGAGAACTTACTGGCTGTCTTGTACCAATAAACGCGCAACTATGACCGGGTACAACCAATAGCATTTGTGCTGTGGATAACCGTCTACACACACTATAGAAATATAATTAAATATAGAACATACAAAAAAAGGGGTCGTGACGGAAAAATCTTACATTTTGATTAGACTAACTTCCATCTCTACCGTGCGATAAGCAACTTCGTTCCAAAAATGCAAATATGTGATAAAAGTAGTACATTTGCCTAATTTTTCAACTGTTTCTATTATACTATTTTATTGCATACTAAGTGTGCATTTCTGCTAGCATTTACTATATAATAAATTCTTTGTCCTGTATTTTTTCTCCTATTTCACATTTTTGAAAGGAAGGCTAAGTTGCTAGGGTGTACGGACGCCACGTCAATGTTCATTGAATCGAATCCACCTCCATGATCCTTTACATTAAATTTTACATATTAAGTTTTTATTTTCTAGTCTTGATAATAAAATATTTTTCCAATGTTTTTTAGTCGTTGATATGTTTAACGTTGTAAATGCTATTAATATATCGATACTATTTATACAACTATCTGAAAAAAAAGGCATATTATTTTAATACATAAATAGAACGATATTCCATCACATAAATAAAGGTTCGTAAATAAGGAGATGTAAATAACTATTTGACAATTTACTTGAACCAGAATTTGTACGTTTTGAACTGGAAGTTGTTGTTCAAGCAAACTAGTTCTTAATTACACTTTGGTATTATAAAGGTATAGAATTATACTTCCCTTTACGTGCAATTGAAATAATTTGATATATTTAAAATCTACAGGTTTTCGTAAGATTCGTGTATTAAGTAATAAGTAAATTAAATTCTACTAGAGATATTTACATCCGCCAGATTCGCGAATACCGCATATTGAGTGTAACATCCACCATTGTAGCGCACTTATTCTTGTTATATTCCCAGAACAACAATATATAACCATCAGCTTACACTTATACCGATAAGTTCTGTGAAATTCTAAGAACCACTTTAGCTAACAATACAGTCTGAAAAACTTATAAACCAACATAGACATTTTGTAGCAATAATGGCTCAGGGGTATCATGTACGGACGCCGCGTTAAAGGACGTGAGTTCGTATCCCTGAAATGACCCTGGCTTTCAGTGAAGGAAAACATCGTGATGATACCATAGCGAAGTGGTAAGGTCTAAAACGCGACTGTCTAGCTACCACCCTCAAGTTCCAAATGTGCCACCAAATACCTATAGGTGTGTTCCTGCAGTTGCACTTAAGAGCTAGTCTGTCCACTAGTCTTTGTGTCCACATCAAGTGAGATTAAGGTCATAACCCTAAACCTATCTATATTAATATTATAAAGCGAAATAGTTTAAACTACCAGTTCTTACGAGTTCAGTTTGTTTAATCTTACGGACTACCAGTCGGATTTAAAAATAAAGTTTTGTATTCGTTAGTGCAATCAGTGAGGTAGGCTTCACCGACACTACCACCGACTCTGTATTGAAAATGAATGAAATGAATTAGAAAAATGGACAAAAATGATTAAATAAAAATTAGTTTCACGCGAACGAAGTCGCAGGTACAGTTAGTAAAATATAAATATAAGAGACAAGTGGTGATTACCAATGGTTTGCCTATATCTCGTTGTTTTTGGACTGTCCTATTGTCGAGATACTGTAATATATATGTACATGTATAGATTAATAACTAAATAATATCGATTACGTGAATACTATTAAAAATAATTGGTGCAGCATTTAGTGGCACGCGTCATGAAATCGAAATGCAACAATATGACACTCAAGCGAATATAACTAGTTTTCGCCAATTCGACAACATTGTAAATTCGAGGCAAGTCGTTTAACGTAATTCGATGCTGTCTATTTACATAACAGGTTCTTGTTGACAAATATCTAGGATCCCATACCAAAGATATGACTGATTCAATTGCCATTTTAAAACAACAACTTAATGCCCGTGATCAAGAACTGCTTTTAAATGATATTGAGATAGCTGGCATTCCTGAAAAAACAGAGCAAAATTTATATCATGTCACTAGTGTCATGTCTTTGAAGCTAGGCTTGACGATAACCGAGAATGACATCGTTTCTTTGGAACGCGCTGGTACAGTTCGCCGAGATCGCCCAGGAGGCGAAAACGCATCGGATAATGATCGGCCAAGAAATATAATTGTAAGATTTGTTCGTCGAGCTATGCGTGAGCAATTTCTACAAGCAGCGCGTGTGCGCCGCCATCTCACCACTACCGATCTTGATATACCTGGAACTGCGCGGAGAATATATGTCAACGAGCGCTTGACTAAATTTAATAGTCGGCTCTTTGGGAAGCTGCGGGATATAGGTCGCCGACATGAATGGAAATATATTTGGACTAAACAAGGAAATATATTTGCTAGAAAAAATGACTCTAAATACGTTGAGCGGATACGGGATGAATCCGATATCAATCGAATTTTTGGATCCAATTAAATTTGTTGTTGTTATTTATCTATTTCTTTTTGTTTTTTACAATATTCATATATGTTTTGTTTGCATATTGTATTTTCAGACATAATGCCTTGTGCGCTGCAGTATTCATAGACTTCACCTCTTCCTTATTATATACTTTTGCTTTTATAAAATCATTAACATTTATTTATAAGTATTTATTGCAAGGTCAACACTATGTAACACTTAACAATTACCTTTTATTGATTTATTTATTATTAATCGATCACACATTTACCATATATTTATTTGATTTTACATACCAATGCTCTCAAAATTAATTAAAATTGCACTGTTAAATGCTGGTTCAATTGGAACTCATCAAGATGATTTTATAGAAACAATACAGTTCAGAAATATAGACGTGATGGCTATCAATGAGACATGGATAAGGCCGGGCGAAGATGCCCGAGCACCTTCAGTTCCCGGGTACCTCCTGCGTCATATACCCAGACCGACTGCCGTCCGTGGTGGTCGTGGTGGAGGTGTGGGTTTTTACTTAAAGCGGGGACTATTCGCTCGTGTACATACTCATCCTGTTGATACTGTGAATAAATCTGTTGAACAAATGTGGTTAAGTCTAAAAGTTAACAAGATGAAACTCGTAATTGGTACGGCATATCGCCCTCCTTGGCTTGATATTGATTTATTTTTTGACGCTATCACTGAATCAATAAATTCAGTATCACACTGTGACCATTTAATATTATTGGGTGATTTTAACATAAATGTGCTTAGTAAAAACGATACAAGGTATAATAAATTTTGTAACTTCTTAAAATCTTGTGATCTATTGCAATTAGTTAACTCACCTACTCATTTTACAGAACATAGTCAAACTCTAATTGACGTTGTTTGCTCCAATTTATCTGCACGAAATGTATCAGTCGAACCTTTAGCGACGATCAGTAATCATGCAATTGTAACATGTGAATTTCATATTAGACAACCTAAAATACCTCCAAAGATAATTTATTACAGACCTCTTACCAATATATGTATGGATAAATTTGTGAAGGACATATATTCTATTCCATGGGATATTACTTCTAATATTATGGATGTAAATTATATTGTAGAATTTCTGAATACAAATATTATAAATTTATTTGATATATACGCTCCCAAAAAATATATTAAAATCAAAGAATGTAACCACCCTTGGATCACAGACAACATAAGGTTAATGATGCGTCTTCGTGACAAAGCATATCAGCGATATATAAATAATAGGTCGCCAACTACGAAAGCATATTATAAGGATTTAAAATCTTTAGTGAAGCGATCTTTGTACAATGAAAAAATTGCATATTTCAGACAGAACATAAATAGTAAAATGAATGATCCAAAACTACTATGGAATAATTTAAAATCAACATTACTACCATCTAGACATTCAGATTTGCCACTGCATTTTACAGATGCTGATGCTATAATAATCAGTTTTTAGATATTCCCGGGACTATACAAACTAATATATCACAATTAACATATTTCGAGTATAACCGGTTTGGTGACTCTGTTTCTCTCCTCAGTACTATAGGTAAAATATACGAGCGGCTTCTGTTGAACCGACTACAAGCCTTTGTCTCAGACAAATGTCTCTTACCATACGAGCAATTCGGCTTCCGACCGAAGCACTCGTGCACCCACCAAGTGCTCCGCCTCACGGAGCATATTCTCTCCAATTTCACGGAGCTACGCCGTCCCAGGCGCACGCTTGCTGTATTTTTCGACATATCCAAAGCCTTCGATAAGGTCTAGCATGAAGGCCTTATTTATAAACTCAACCTCTTTCAAGTTCCGGACAGACTAGTCCGCATAATCCTTGCTTATTTATCGGACAGCTCCTTCTGCTACAAAGCGGACGGAGCCCTATCCTCGCCTCACCCTATACGCTCAGGAGTCCCGCAAGGCTCCATCCTAGCGCCTTGCCTGTTCAACTTGTTCGTTAGCGATATCCCCGAATTCCCCGACGTCGCAGTAGGCTCCTACGCGGACGACACAGTCATCTTCAGCTCGGCCAGGAATAGGATTCACGTATACCACCGCGTCCAAAGAGCCGTCTCTATGTTTGGGTCCTGGTGCTTCAAATGGCGCATAGGAATAAACCCAGAAAAAAGTGCGGCTATCATGTTCGATCCTCACGCGAGGAGAGATATAAAAAAGACATTACACCTATTCGACGTCAATATCCCCTGGGCTAATGAAACTAAATATCTTGGTGTAGTTTTAGATAGGCGCCTAACCTTCAACAAACATATAGATTACGTTCAGAAAAAAGCCTCCACGGCTATGGTTCTGCTACGCAATCTCACCTCCTCTAAGAGCAAAATGGCACTCAGACATAAGCTCACAATATACAAAGTATGCATCCGTCCCATACTTACTTACAGTTGCCCCGTATTCGCTCACGCTTCGCACACCACCCTTCGCAAACTACAAGTATTGCAAAACAGATTCATGCGCATAGCCGTCCAAGCCCCGTTTTACGTCCGTAATGTAGATCTCCATAGAGACATGGACCTTCCGTCCATGTATGCATATATTAAAGACATTACAAAGAAATTTTTTGCAAATGCCGAACTTCATCCTAACCCTAAAATAGTACACGCAGTTAGCTACACTTCCAATCCGCATGCCAAAGGCTTTGCTCGCCGGCCACGTAACTGCTTCTCCGACGCCGTCGATAAAATAACGAGATTAAACGCGCTTCTCCCTGCCGTCTCCACCAATCGCATGTGTCCGCGCACACGTCCGCGTAACCGCCGTCCTCGCCGTCGAATAATTTCGCTCCCGCACACCCGCCGCGGCCTCCTTCCGCAGACGCCTGAGCCTAGGTTCGATCCTCCGGACAGGAGCCCTCGAGTGACTCTGCTCGCGTGATACAGTGACACTCTACATCACTGAGATTACATCATCACACCGCATACCATTCGTGCACACTCACACGTTAAGTACACGGTTCTGTAAGGGACTACCCTCGCGGCCCTTGAGCTGCTTACCTGATAAGGTCGTAGTTAGTATCACTAATTTAGTAATAAAGAACCTGTTGGTTAGTCAGGATCATGAATCTTTTTCATTTACCGGCAGCAGCCCTAGCCGAGGTTCGGCCGTCCTGGCACCCTTGTACCTGCTGCCTCGGGGCTGAGTGCCCTCAGCACTCGCCCCCAAAAGTCCGGTGAAGCTGTCAAAGCCCTTGGGGCTAACAGCGTAAGTCAAGTCGAAAAAAAAAAATTACTCTGTTTTTTCATTTGCCCCGGTCAAGGCACATAATATTGAAAAAATTATAAATAGTTTAAATCAAATGTCGTAGGATGCGATCAAATAAGTCTCTATTAGCTATAACTAACTTAATCAATATTTCTATCCGTACGTCAGAATTCCCACTTTGTTGGAAATCTGCTACTGTCCGCCCTATACCTAAAAAGCCGGATGTTAAAGACTATAATGATCTCAGACCAGTAAGTATTTTACCATGCTTATCAAAAATTTTGGAAAAGGTTGTTGCAGCTCTAGTTTCTGACTTTATTGAAAAAAATAATATACTACCTGATACTCAGTCAGGATTTAGAAAAAATAGAAGCACGGTTACTGCTTTATTAGATGTTACTGACAATATTCTATCTGCTCAAGATACAGGTATGTGCACCCTCTTAGTTTTACTCGATTATTCTCGCGCATTTGACAGCATAAACACTTCATTACTTTTGTCAAAATTAAGTTTTTATGGGTTTGACAGAGCTGCTGTTAATTGGTTCCATAGTTATTTAACTAATCGGATTCAGACTGTTGAATTAAGCCTATCTAATGGGTCAACTATATATTCTTCATCTCGCTCTATTAACAGAGGAGTCCCACAAGGCTCTGTGTTGGGACCAATATTATTCACTCTGTATACTGCTGACATAACTAAGTCTTTATTACATTGCCACTATCACATCTATGCCGATGATTTACAACTAAATTTATCTTTTAAACATCAAAACTACGATATAGACATTAATATAATTAACGAGGAAATAGAAAGAATAGTAGTTTAGTCAGAGAATAACTCGCTTATACTTAACCCTAATAAAACCAAATATATGTTGATAGGTACTAAATATCAACTTAGTCATATTCCTAACATTAAAAGAAAAGTCTTAGTAATGGGTAAACCAATAGAACGAGTCTCTGAGGCACGGAACCTAGGTCTAGTTATGGATACAGAATTAAGGTTTGAAACACATATTGCTGAATGTGTTCGTAACTGTTTCTATCGTCTGAAGGTGTTATATAAAATTAAGCCATTTCTAAGTGAAGAGTTACGATTACAGCTAGTAGAATCATTGATTTTATCAAAATTTAATATATAAATAATATAGTATATGGTCCTCGATTACTAGCTAGAACATCCCGTTTGATACAAAGGGTTCAAAATGCTTGTTCGCGCTTTTGCTTCACTATATTACCAAGAAGTCATGTGACACCAATAATTAATAAACATCTATTATTAAAAATGAAAGCAAGGCGTAAACTTCATTTTGCTTGTCTTCTTTTTGGGGCTATTAACTTAGGAATACCATCATATCTGTACAAGAAAATTGGTTGGGTAGGTAGTCAGAGATCATCTAAGCGACAAACTGCATCGAAACAGTAATTAACTCCACGTCACTGTACCGCTGCTTTCAGAGGTAGTTTTCGATACAACGCCAGTAAATGTTGGAACAATATCCCACCGCCAATAAGATCTGCATCTACCTTGATTAGTTTTAAAAATAAACTCAAGAGGTTTTTGTTAGTTTCCCAGGCGTGTTTCGAAAACTATAATTTAGATATTTCAGCTATTTAGTTCTCTTCTTCTTTATTATAATTTTGCTTTGATTCTCTATTTAATACTTATTATTATCTTTTATATAATTTGAGTATATGTAATATAGTGTAATTATTTTATTGTATTATTAATACTTAACTGGTACGTAACTGAGTATATTATGTATGTGTGTATATATGTATCTGTATGTATATATTTACATGTAGACATATTTTTTATCAGTGTTCAATATAATTTTAGAATAATTGCTTTGCTTTTTGTATTTTTTTTATGTATAAACCCACTTGGCCACAACCGAAAATCAGCGCTGGGCCCGCCTATTATGGTGACTTAGCTTATGCTGAGTTGTGCGCCTTTTACAGTGGCACTGCGGCGCACGGTGGATTATAACATTTTATTATTATTTTTTTAGATTATGTATAATGTTTTTTTTATGATTGTAATGTTAATTAATTTTCATGTATTTTTCTTACTTTATCCGTGTAGCCTTGTGTCTTGTAAATAAATTTATTTTCTTTCTTTCTTTCTTGTTGACTTTTTTTTTAATATATTCAGTAAAAATATAATCATTTGATAACCAAAATAGTTAACATTGTATAAGTGAACGCTGAGAGAATAACTGCATATATACGAGCACTATATAAAAGGCAACGTTTGTTTTTCAGTTCGTTATCGTACTTGTTGGTCTATAATCAATGATCTTATTTATATGACCTTTTTAAATAGTAGTAAATAGTCTTCTCTGGTCAGGATTAAGTATTTATTTTGTTCATTGAAATAATTGACATATAGAAGTTATGATGTTATTTAGAAATTAAGTCAACAAAATATAAATACCAACAATTTATCATGTTATTATTTACCAAAACTATATATTATTAACCATTTCAACATAGTAGGTGATTAGTAAGCAAAAAAAAATAAAGATAAAAATGGTAGTAGGTATCATAAATACAATCTTTATTTTTAGACCGCAATTATCCTTTTCTTTGGACAAAGCACATATTTAACACAATATTAAACACTAAAACTATTAACTACTAAAACATTAATTGGCACCAAATTAAATAATTTCGAGATCATTCTTAAACCTATTTCTCCTTTGCCTCATTTATTTCCATATCACCGTTTAGGAAATAAATATCCTGTTCAGAAAGATTTGTATTTATATACATATATATTATTTTCTTTTAGTTACACATAAATTACGAGTACAACAGATATAAACCTGTGTAAAAACTGTTTTTTTAAATAAATATAGTTGGCCTGTTCAATTTCGCTTTAAACCCCAGAACTACTTACTGTTCAGAAATAATGATGTATTCTATTTTTGAAATTTTTCAATGTCATGGTTTTTATATAACCACTATTGCATAAAGTTCCTAATTTTAAAAATAAAAGTGGTATCGATCGAGGCTACACACATTATTATTTATCTAACATCGTTCATCTCTATTGTAGGCTTCATCCATTGATTAAGTCGCAAAGTATATTATTAAATAAAATAATTTTGATATCTTTTGAATGTAGGTAGTAAGGTACCCTAAGGAATGCACATAAGGAAAATTTTAATGTGTGATTGAAAACCCAGTCTCAAAAAAAATGTAACTTTTTCCTTAAGACGTGAATAAGGAATCCGAAATATTATGATCTGGCTTTTATACAAAAACTACACTTATCTGTAAATTACATAGTGATTAACTTTATAATTTATTTTCTTGTTATAAAAGTATACTTTTAAAACTGTTACTTCTTTTTACTTGAATTTTTAAGTTATTTGAAACAACTATGAATTTCAAAATCTTCTTAATAAAAATGTAATAATGTAGGTTTTGAAATTAAAGTGATCGTGATAAAATAATAAAATGTCTTATAATGTTATATGTAACTTTAAAATAATTCTTAGTGATATTCGCTTTAGCTGCTGGAACTAATTGCAACATATACTTTATAATGGAATGCGTCTCAAATTATTTTACTACGTATCAATAATTTTAATGAATACGAACCGTGCTAAAAAAAAAATTGAGTGATGGACGGGAATAAAAAAATGTAAATCAATAGATTCGATAAATATCTTATTGTTGCATCAATTACAGTATAATAGAAGGTTACAAAATGTATGTTTATTTAGAAGCACACAGTAATAAAATTTAATTATAATTACTAATTCGGACCGGATGCTGATTATAAAATGCTAGTCTGCCTCAGAATTGCAGCTCGCTCGTTGATACTAATAATAGACTTACAAAGTTAAAATTCAGTTTATTTGAGTTTATGATTATATTAAAACATTTATAACCCTTAAACCATAAGTTTAGAAACATAATGTTAATAAATAGGTCAGATATTTTTAAAATGTTCTAATACTATATATTAAAAATGTTGAATAGAATTTATAAAGCAATAGAATTACGGTAAGAAAGTAGTCGACCTCACATTGACAGCAGGTAGATTAGACTCGTTCGACGTATTTGCGCAACGTCTATTCAGAATACGAGATGAAGCGAAATCGCGAGTGACTTTATGGATACAAAATATATTTTGAAAATTATGCCATAAAATATTTACAATAACTTCATTTCGTTTTTAAATTGCTACGATTCGGATTCCAAGTTTTGTGTTCGTTTTTGGCACAACTTTAACAATTATAATCACAACATATATAAGATAGCAAGCAATAAGGGTTAGTTATAGGTGAACCAATTTTTTTTATCAATTACTTAAAAGTAATGTATTAATGACACACAAATCTAAGTGCTATTATTGTTGTTTATTTATTTATTACTATTACATTTTGTATACATAAAAAACTCGTCCAGCTGAAGCCGTATTTGCGGTTTAAATAAGGAGAGACATCGCCGTTTCAAATATAACTTTATCAGAGCATTTGACATATTAACATATTTGATAAATTTCCCTTAGATCTCGTCCAACTCTTTCAATATCACAATTAAATATTTCATCAACACACCTTAGGTAATGTATTTAATATCAAAGGTAAGTAACATATACTCCCATGTGCGCATACCATAGAAGTATTCACACTTTATTGTCATTTAAATAAACATTGATTACGACACATGTGGTTACGACCTCGACGTAGTGATAATAAAACTACACCACAGAGAAAAACGAACTTCTTAGCATTCCATGGATTCACTGTGCGGGTGCCGGGTCCATCGCCTGTCAGAGAGGGAAACTCCAAAATTCCAAACAACTGCCGGTTGTGTGTGTATATTTAAACGCACGTCAACACGTATTTCTCTCCCTACCCAGTTAAATTTGATAGGAGCCTGCTGAGTCACTTTAGAAGTACGTTGTAGTATGAACTGACTGTAGTCCTTACTCAGTGCACAATCAATTTCCATGTTATATTATAATGTTTATTGGGCTATGGTTGTTTTTTTTTATTTACGACTATAGTCAGACCAGTAGACATTGTTCTCACTTCTCTACTAGTCAAAATGAGAAAGCTACCTATCCTGACTTTTTTTCTGATACTATTTAAAAAAATGTCTTTTTAATCCAATTCGGAGAAACTATTCTGAAGTTATAGTTATCGTCGAACATTATTTATTGTAGTTCTTATAATTTTTCTTTATATCGAAAAATCGAGGTAATATAGGACCAATTTTATTGAAATATTTAGGCAATCCTCAGATTAGCTCAGCAGGTGATCCTTTAAAATTTGGTAGATCAGTAATTACGTAATAAATAAAAGTTTCATAACATTAAAACAATTAATTTTAAATGCTTATAATATTGGGTTTTTTAATAGTTAAGACTGGACATATTTCACTTACATATATTTTTTGTATACTTTTGAGTTTTCCTTAACCACAACGTATATAAGCATGTTCATTAAATCGTTCGCTCTAAAGACGAGCAGCCGTATTTGAGATTATAATTCAATTCCTATAATTTGTAACTTTAGTGCCACCATTTTTAATATATTGTTGGTATTATTGGCTATTAGTGGATACTATAAGTGTAATATATATTTTTTTAATCTATGTTTGGTATTTATATGAACAGGAAAAAAGAACGATTTAAATTTAATTTAGATATAGCTCTAATCGTATTTGACCCGTGAACCAGTATGTTGGTTGAATAAGATACAATTAGAGACTTTTTTTTGCATGTTTTAGAATATAATGCACTATAAATGTAGTTATAATCGTCTATTTTTTTTCTTCTCTTAATCAGTGGCCAGTCTTTCAGATTTAGTTAATTCACGTATTGATAAGTATGTGACCCTCAAGATTTGTTTTATCAATTCATATTTGTCTTACTCTTAAGATAACATTAATATAGTTTTATCTCAATAATACTGACTATTCCCTTCTTCGCTTACAGGTAATAAAATAATATACCAGTCGACAGAAAACCTGCGTAGCGATGTTACCACAATGGAGGCAAGCATTGTCCAGACGTGAGTTTTTGTAAAATTATTATTAGAAAAAGTATTATATAAATTAATGTAAAACCAATATCTAATTTTTTATAACAGTAATATTTAATGCGTATCAAAAAAGCATTCACTATTCAAGTGTATTTTAATATAAACGCACATAAAAAAAAAAAACAATGAGAATATTACAATTCCATGAAAGTGCTATCTTTCTGTGAATTATTTTTAGTGAATAGTTTGAACCCACGTCCTTCATATTGTACAACCAAACCATCAATATATTGTATAATTTGATTTATTCTAAAAGCGTAAAAACAGAGTTACATACATTAGATCGAAATTCAGTATAATTATCCCATTACATTCAACTAATTGCATGTATCTTTATCATTGTTGACAACAATGAGTCAATGAAACCAATATATATCAATAACCTATACAACAATTCGTTTTGTGTATCGTTCAACTTAAGTTATTATAGTTGTATACCGAAGATAATCTATAACAACAATGAAAATGTGGCTACAATAATAATACGCTATGGAATTCTTTTATTTTGTATAAATTAAATCGAAATACAATTGAAAATTTTGTTCATTAAGTCGCATTTTATTCAAGAGACGTAATATTTATCATTAGTAATCGACCGACAATGATTATAATATTATATAAAAAAAAAAGGAAAATGAATTATATTTCATAATTTTCATAAGTAATCTCAAGTGGCAAATCAGTTGTTTAGTTCTCAAGGAACACAATAGCAGTTACAAGTAATTAAACCCTTGACACAAATACTTTACAGAACAATGCATATCACTGACCTGTTGATTTCAAAAGCTATTGAATAGTATGGTTCAAAAACCATTAAAAATACATTATATAATAATGGAAATTGGGGTTAAAACTAAATACTAGAAAGCCACTGTAAATTGGTGTTGTTTATTTTAAAAACTGCATAATAGATTAAATTAATTTCTTAAATATGCTTTTGATATCATCGATAAATCTTTTTATTTTAATGCGTTATGTTATACGTTAAAAATGTCTATCAGCCGTCATATCTTCATCCACTCCCTTTTCTTTTATCTCATTCCTCACACACTTTATCCATTTTTTCTTTGGTCTTCTTCTTCCTTTTCATCTTTCAACATTCATATCCATTACTTTTCTCACTACATGTGTTTTCTTTCTACTTATGACATGTCTAAACCATGAACAACGATTCCTTTTCAAATTCTCTACCACTGTTGCCATTTTCAAACTCCCTCTAATATGCTCATTCCAGACTTTTCCATTCTTATAACACCACACATCCATTTCGATATTCGCATTTCTGCTGTATACAATTGGCACTCAATCCATACAATATGACAGATTTTATAAAGGGCTTATATCTTTTGTCCTTCAAGCGTAAGGAGTATTCTAAATGCGCAAATTGTATCCGAAGCCTGTCGACACTTCATTCACCGGTATCCACCCTATTAGATAGTTTGCACAATAAATTTTCCTCTATTAGTTGTTATCTTATTATTGACACATATAATTCCACGCACAGTCCATTCATATCTTCTTTGGTGTCTTAATATTCTTCTAGTGATATAGTTTTTACATCTCTCCAATATATTATCGATTATTATTTAATCAAATTACTGATTTATTACACGGGATGTTCTCTCCAGTGTTCCTAATTCCCCAGCGATACGTATTGGGTATCATGGGCTTGTTGGCTGTCTGCAACGCTTACACAATGCGGGTGTGCCTCAACCTGGCTGTTACACAGATGGTGAACAACACAAAAAACGTAGAATCACACTACGATCCGAATGCTTGTCCAGATGAAAGTGAAATAATTGCTAATGGAACAGTTAGCTTGAGGCCGGTGAGTACAACTCTTTCAATATGTAACAACTAAATTGTTAAAATAAAATTACCTATAAAAGTTTACATGTGTGTCTATTACTAAAATTTCAAATACTAATCCGGGGGTTCTATTTTTACTTTTACAAATATTATTCATCCAGCGAAATACTAGTTCCATTGTATGCATAAAAAAAATTAAAATACATAATACTTCACTCTTATATTAGAATGTTTTTACCTTCAGTTCACTCTTATAGTAAAGAGAATACTTAAATTCCTTTTTAGCATATTGCACACGCAGAGAAGTATGAGAGTTAGTTTTTTAGCTTTGTTACACAATATTTTTATATGGAATATGTTCAGATACAGAAAATAAAATCTTCAATATTTACGTTCATTCTCTTCAGATATTTATATCTACCTACAAAACACTGATTAAACTGTTGACTAGATAACAATTAATTTTTTTTTTGTTAATATAATTTAAAAATGAATATACAATGATTGCAGAGCTAGCAGAGATAAAAAAATATGACTATTCGGCGACCGTCAGTTATTAATAAATAAATATATAGAGACATATTTCACACTTGATCATATTAATACAAGCTAAATAGAGCTTGTGTCGTAATAACTATACTGCTCATTCACATATTTGACCCTCAATCTCATGTACCTTGCAACTTTTACACAATAATTAATTACGAATGGGGACAAAATACGCGACCTAACTACTCATTAGGAGAGATTACTACTTCTGAGTCATGAACATAAGACGAACTTCTTATCAATGTATGGATTCACCGCGCGTATGTCGGATCCATCGTGTAACAAAGAGAAAATCTGTAGATTAAACTTAATCTGGGCAGACCCTCTACAAGTTTGACCGAAAATCTAGCGAAGGTTGCGGGAATTCGATGGATGTCAGTGACGTAAGATCACTCGTGTTTTTTTTAAATATATTTTATAGGTTTAGTGTTACGGCCACAACCTCACCTGATGTACAGAGACGATGTGGGCCAAGATGGTGAACACACTAAGCCTAGCGGAGGCGCTGGTTCTCAGTGACTGATGATATTTGGATAACATCCAGCAAAAGACATAGTTTAGTTAAACGGAAGTACGTTTTTCTAACGATGCTTAAGTATTTTAAAGTGTCGAGCTGATTTTACTTCGACACAGCGAACCGTGTTTTATTGTTACTAAATTTGTATATCGCGTTAATTCATATTTACATTTGCATGACATCATTATTATGATGTTGATATATATATTTTGTTTGTATGTATAATATTTTCATTTCCCAGCACTTGTCTTTACATTACAATGTTCTATTTAACAACAGATACTTATTTTTTTTTTACCGAAACAGTCTCTAAGTAAATCAGTTTAATAAATAAAAATTGGTAAATATTTAGTGATAGAATATGTTTTAATGGCCCTTGAACTAGCTACCCCCTGGAGTTGGAAATCTGCCGCCAAACACCTATAGATATGTTACAGTAGCCAGTTTCTACACTACGCTTTACGTGTTATCACGATCTTAAGCGTATCGTCACTTGACAATGATGAGGTTTTAGGCAAACGGTTAACTTTAATATTTACTACAAATTATACGTACATAAATCATGAGCTCTGGTTTACCATTTATATAATTATAAAGTGAAAGAAATAATTTAAACAGTAAAAAATACAATTAGTAGTAGGACTGTACGTCAGAAGTGAAATCTTGTTAACTAAATTTATACATCTTTATATATGAATCTAAGCGTGACGGTCACGAAAGTTCAGTGCTTTTTCCCACCTCAATAATATTCAACGAACGCAAAGAAATTATTACATAAAAATACTAGACAATAATCGAGGACTCACGACAGAAGTAAAAACTTAAAAACGTGGTTGATGACGTATTCATGATTCAATGCGTCAGGTATTCAAGCGCGCTTATTGTTCAGTGCAGCCGAGTACCACCCGATTTTGCGTTACTAATGCGAGCGTTTCATTTACTGCTCAAAAACAACACGCTTAAAAATTAACTTCTAAAATATATTACGTTGATTTATAAAATCATCATTGAAATAAGTCTTAATATGGAATTGCTGACGAGATACAGTTCAACTTTTCCTTTAAGTTTCACAATGTCATTCAGTTCTAGTTGTTACCTTGTAAAGTATTTCATAATAGTTATTATAGCAGACTTCTTTGGTTCCATTCTCGGCTATTTAAGTTAGATTAAGGCGATAACATAATTTTTAAATGTAAAACAGTTGCCGCACTGCGAATTTTGCTGTTGAAGATTTTGACAGAGTTTTAAAACTTCAGTATTTCGTTTTATTTATAGCTAACTATGCCTACGACTTCGTTTGCGTGTAAAGAAAACATTAATCAGTTTTGCCCGATTTTGTAACCTTTTTCGACACAACTGTGCTCCTATTGGTGGTAGCGTGATGTTAAATAGCCTATAGCCGTTCTCAATAATTGTTCTATCAAATACAAACCGAGCTTTAAGTTTTTATTAAAATAACATTATTAATTTTTATTATCCATAATATATATGTATTAAACGATAGTCAGTACTTGTTAATTGGTTTGAGAGTCATAAGACATCCTCTCACTTTTATTTTGATTCGGGTGGTAACTGCATTACGTAGACGTAATGTTCACGTATGATATCGCATATTGAATTCTCTTCGTCGTATAGATTTGACATTTATATGAGAACATGATTATAAACTATGTGTCAGCGTTTTTAAACCATATCACTCATACAGACTCGAACATGCAAAACATATTTATATGCTTTATTACTTTTGATGTCCTTATAAACTATTATAAGCCTTCATTTTTTTGATAAGTGAATTTCTTTTAGTGTATTTATTGTGTTTTTTTTCCGGCAGTATCACAGTAGTATTTTAGTAATGCTCAATTTCTATCCGTGATGACTTATCATTGGTTCACAGTCTCCTTTACTATCTATATATCGTGATTATAGCAGTTAGTCACCCATAAATAAATAAATAAATCTAATTTGTTAACTTACTAATTACATATTAATTATGTATCTATATTAGACTATATAAAGTATGTATACATAGTTTATATTCAAAAATAAGAAAGCCTTGACTTTTGTTTTAAATACATCTTATATATGAAATACGTGTAGTTAAATGAAATATGTGTGAGATTTTTTCTCCATTAGTATAATTTGTTATGAGAAAACGCTTATGAATAAATATTTAAGTATATGTTAACACATAATTTTTTGTCTTTACTTTTTATTAATGACTATTATATCTAGTTTTATGAATACATCTAAACATAAAACGCTTCGCAATTCACATAATTTATAACTAATATTGTATAGTAAATATCTTATAGTAAATACTTAATCCAGGTTTTATATTTACAAAATTTTTTACTTTAAAATTAGTGTTAACATTCTAGTAACAACTTACTTTGGTTTAATTAATATTCACTGATAACTTATCCAACTTATCTGACAACTGTCAAAATGTGTCAATTCTCTTTAATCTGATAACATTTAACCTTATATTTCAATCTTACTTATTATCTATATCGTGTAAAATCCTTATATCTTAACCGTCTTCTTTAATAGCCTGCACTATTATTTAGGTCTTTACATCACTAATACTTCAGTCCACTGATTCGTTCTGGAGCTCCACTATCACAGCCTCAGTATTGTAAGACATACGTGTTTATATTGCCACAACCGGAAACTAAAAGCGCTAAAAGCGAACTACTTGAAATAGATTATTAAAATCATTCTTATATCACCTTGTCATTCCAATTAGAATTTATAAAGTTATTTTTAACCAAACATGTAAATATCAATTTCAATCCATAAAGATATTTTTAATCAAACGTGTAGATATTTAAACCCCATTCATATTATATTTAATATAAAGCGACGATCAATGATAAAGTTAATATTATAAAAAGACAACCAAGCTAACAATGGTTTGTTCTAAGATTTTTATATTTTCGACTATATTTATATCTCTATGACAGTTCCGTGCAGCCATACAATAATAAAGTATGCGATCTATTATAAAGTTTACCATACTATTGGCGATCTTCTTTGGTGTTCACTAAAATACTACATTTCAGATTCTAAAACTCATCAAAATCCAAATTTTAGTTGGCAGTTGTGGTATTCGAATTTATGATTTACATGTCTTATTCATGCAATAGCTTTGCCTGCAACTTTTTTAGCGTGGAACTAAAATTATTCAATCATGCGTCGTCATACAAATTACAATATTTTTTAATAGAGTTAACCGATACTAATGAAAAAAAAAACTAAGTGTTACCCGAGGATACGTTTTCTGATTGCCTTTTTAACGTTTTATCATACACTTTGTACTTAAGGAGTGATGCCTATACAAATAAACACACAGACCGATAGATATTTATAAAAGTAATGTAAAATTAATTTTTAACTTTTTCTTAGCCACATGCATTTCTTTTTCCACATAAATCTAAAAAGTACCGATAAAATGTAAAGATACGTATAAATTTTGAAATTATGAATACGTAGATCTAATTTACGTACATATATTTGTTTATCATCGCCTCATCTTTGGCCTTGAACAATCTACATATTTGCTTCAGGCAGCGTCGAGGACCGAATTTTTGGTACCTTATCAAACCGATACGGGAGTTACAGTGATGGGACCTTCGCTGAGCCCACACAAACTTTTTAATAATTCACGATTCGCAGACTATTCATATATTTCATAATATCATCAAGTAAAACTTATTATACTTTCGCAAAATAATACACAATTGTTAGAGTAACAATCACTAAAATATGCATAACCATCACAAATATGTATATGTATCACTTTGAAAATGAAGCATTGTGTATAAAATATGGCATTTAAAGGCCGGCAACGCACCTGCGATTCCTTCGGTGTTGTGGGTGTCCATGGGCGGCAGTGATCACTTACCATCAGGTGACCCGCTAGCTCTTTTGCCCCCTATTCCGTAAAATAATGGTATATTTTCAATAAATACTTATAAGTATTATGGACGAAACCTTATAAAATAAAGTTTTTATTATTTCAGTACGCAATATTCGATTGGTCAGAATCAACACAAGGATTGATCCTAAGCGGGTTTTACTATGGATATGCCATAACACATGTCCCTGGAGGGTACCTAGCTGAACGTTATGGAGGCAAATGGACATTGGGTATCGGTCTCCTGAGTACTGCAATCTTCACTCTTATGACTCCTATTGTTGTGAAAGCCGGCGGGGCAACGTGGCTGTTCATATTACGAGTGTTGCAAGGAATGGGCGAGGTATGTTATCTTTGTAAAGTACCTTATTCTATTCCGGCCGTTTACCTTTGTCCTATATGATATTGAGACGCATTTAAATGTTATTCACATATTATTTCTTTATAAAAGTATAACGCGTGACATAAATTTGGGCACGCTTCTTAACAAATGTATATATCTGTAATTTGTTTATTTTGAAAGGTAAAAATGTTGTCTCTTGGACATTTTGTACCTTGGCTAATTGTATGATGAATAAATGATTAAAAACACATTAAATGTTGTAATGACTATTATAAAAATTCACTATAGCCCTTTTTTCAGGTTTTTTTCATAAAGGTTTGGCGTTCTTTCTTTTTTTTTATTAGTGGGAAAAACTTTTATTTCTCTGTAATTAATTAAAGTTAACGTGTATAATATATTAAAATTATATTATAAGCTCACTAATGTGTAGGTTTTTACTTGCGTTCAATATTTATTTTAATACACGTTGTTAATGTAAAAATGTGGAAAACCATAAATTACTTTGATAATCATGAATAAAACAATTTGATTTATTCTTTAACATTTGCCTGTTATGAATCTGTCTTCTAACTCCATTAATTAATCTAAACTCTAATCAAAATTGAAGGTATCAGCTATAAATATTTTGTCGGTTTTAATTTCCAATTTATATGAAGATATATAAAATATAAATAGTTTTTATTGGTATAAAAAAGGAACCTAAATTGGAGAATTTATCAAATTATAATATCAGTAACCTTGGCTACTCAAATAGTTTCAAATAGATAGTAAGAAATCCGACATTAAAACGTATACCTT
This sequence comes from Actias luna, assembly GCA_039707435.1. Classification (NCBI taxonomy): domain Eukaryota; kingdom Metazoa; phylum Arthropoda; class Insecta; order Lepidoptera; family Saturniidae; genus Actias; species Actias luna. Next base: position 6,653,953 of record JAZHAC010000003.1, read on the forward strand.
ATCTAATCCTATCTTTTATTTTGTCTGTTTACTAAAAAAATTAAACTGAACCAGTTTGTCGACTTGCTTACTCAAAATAACAATGTGATATGTCGATGTTATAACAATAAATCTTAATACAATGACAAAGAAACACTGAACAATTAAATCAAAATAATTCAGATATCCTACATACAATCTTAGCCGTCTATGGAGCCTCTTCCCTCTCACAAACGTTCAAGGTTCTGCCCACTTTACGATTTCATTCTATTCTATAGGCGATATAACTCTGAGACTCGGCAAATCAACGGAATAATAATAATATGTTGAGCTGAATATGACAATAGAGCTAATAGAGCCTGCACCCAAGTTAAATGTGAAATTTTAATTATTATTCGGAATAATATTATTATTAGTAATAAATATCTTATATCTAACTATATTTGTAATTAAACATACAAAGTATTGTCACGACGATAGTTGGGTTCTGATATATTTTTAAAAATAATTGAGTACTGAATTACCTAAACTATAATTACATAAATATCAGAAATATCAACTATCAGAATATGAGAACTCGCGAATCATTCTGGAAGTTCTGGAATTCAGTATCTTAACTCTACTCTCCCAGTACATTCTTAACAATTTAATGTGTGTCCACAAAAACTAGGATAAGCTGGATTGTGTAAAAGACCGGCATGAATTAAATACTAGAAAGCGTGACTAACTGGGCACTCCATATTTTAGACCTGTAAAAGTTTTGTAGTAGTAATGTTAGGCTTAAACCTATTATAAATATGTTTGAATTTTTACTTTGTCGAAGTATGGTTCTATCTAAAAAAAAAAAACCAAATCCAGTTTCTTGCCGGTTCTTCTCAATGACTGGGTTATTTTTCGAACCGATAATAGTTTTGTTGATCCTAAGCGCCAGCCTGGGCCTAAACTAAATAAAGTTTTTTGATTTAAATTGATTTGAGGAAAGAATTATATTACAAATTGATCCCGTACAATAAGAACTGAAATATAATATTTTTAATCGATTGGTTGGTTCATGAAAAGTAATCTTAATTAATTATATTATTCATTCATTGCAAGTTCATGGTATGACTTTAGATATCTATACAAATACCAATATTAATTAAAAAAGATAATCGGATCACTAATAATGACATGATGAAATACGAACTTCTTAGCAAACCAAGGATTCACAGTGCTGGTACCGGGTCTATCGTGTAGCAGACAGAGGAAAACACCGTGCAGTCTCCGAGACTTGTGACACGGATGTAGGTTTAAGGTGACCCTTTATCGACGAACGTCAACACTCACCAATTATAATAATTGGTTTTAGGGCCCAACAATGCCAGCTCTGATGATTGTGTTAGCTCGATGGGTGCCGCCTCACGAACGATCGCGGCAAGGTGCATTAGTGTTCGGTGGGGCACAAATCGGAAATATATTCGGGTCTTTCATGTCCGGATTTCTTATGGCTGGAAACGGAGATTGGGCAAACGTGTTTTACTTCTTTGGCTGCTTCGGCATATTATGGTTTTTAGCCTGGGTAAGTCATATAAAATATTATATATTAACAATTGGAAAACTTGACGTACGAAACAATCATGTTATATATGATTCAAATCTATATGATCACAAATAATATTGCGATAAAGACAAATTAGACTACTAAAAAAATGGCCATACCACTACCAGCCATACACATATTTCTTTAAGTATAAGGAAAACTCGTGTAGTTGCGTGACTGTTATAATTAAGTACCTTAATAAAAAATCAATTTTAAGAGATAAAAATACAAATTTCCAGCTCGTAAAAGTGGCGAGGTGATTGCAAATAAATATTTCACATTACGGCAAAGTATATTTTTACACTGCGGTATTCGTTTACTGCACAAATCTTATTTAAACTTCCGCTCCAGGAATGACTGTTGGCGTACGTTTAGAACACTATTAAGACTGCAGATGTGTTCACATAATTGCTATGTACGTTTTACGTGCAAAGCTCTTATTCATGACATTCTTGTTGATGCGAGTGCATTTTAAAATAATTATCTGATTACAGCAAACATTTCACTTCTAAAGGGCAAAATGTTTTAACGATGTCGTGACGAACTTGACGCGTTCCGATTTTCAATAATCAATTGTTAAAAACCTATATTCCTTATTTGTCGTAATGCATTATTTTAATAATTTTATTTTTATTGTGATTAAAAGAATTGCAGAAATTTAACTAAAATATGAATGATTTATAAAATTCAAACGGAACAATTTAGCATTTAATTCATATAAAAATGAAATTGATGAAAGAAAAAACTATTTTACTTCCTTTTCCGACTTTTAAGGATAATTTTTGTAATGTCTTTCAAATCTTAGTACGACACATACAAATAAGTATTTTGGCAATCGAGAAGTATATTTTATGGTTCCATATTCGAATATTAGACGTCAAAATATGCTTATTGGGATATAAAACTATAGTAAAAATCATAGAAACAGAAAAGGTAAATCATTCTACTTTAGAAGTATCTATCTTCGATATTTGATATTCTTTAATTCTAATTCTATTCTTTAACTCTACATTATAAATACTTTTAATGACACTTTAAATATATGTAACTATTAATTAATAAAGACTTAAAATATTAAAATCTAATAAATAATATATATTGCTATTTTTTACAATTTACAATGTATATATATTTACGGGGGGGGGGGGGGGGGGGGGGCTATTACTAGGCACTTTTTAGTATAAACGAAAACGTTTAAAGCCATACTGAATGAACGTATACTATGGAAAAGCCTCTTTTCGAAATTATAATAGACTTATTATTGTATAGGTATAAATACTCAACAATTGTTTTATGTGTTAAAGTGATCTATTCTAGTTGTTGAATCTCGACTTAGGGAAATACAGTTTAAAGTTTTGCTTTTTCTGATTGTAATTTTAACGTAATATCATTGATTAATGTAATGAAATAAAATGCTTGTAACTTCTTTCGTATTAACAAAATCTAAACACATTCGTTGTTGAAAAAATATTATGAAATAGTCGATGCATCCATTGCGCTTAGTGAAGACACAACTTTTCTAAGGTATCCATAGATCTATTTCAAAAGGAAAAAATTCTGGTTGATGTAATTATATCGAGAATGGCATGCGTTTTTAAGAATGAGATTTTAGGTGGATGTATTTGTGTGAAATATATTATAACTGTCTATTTTTTTAATTATGGCAAAAATTTTCTTTGTTATTCAAATTTGTCATTGAAGTCGGGTTTATTCAAGAATTATGTGTTCTTTTACAGAGCCTTCTATGCTATAGTACACCGAACACACATCCTTACATATCAGATGAAGAATTAAAATATTTGAATGAAACAGTAACAAGTGCTGATATGAAAAGCGTTAGAGATCCAGTGCCATGGAAAGCCATAGTTCGATCAGTTCCTGTTTGGGCGTTATTATTTGCTGCTGTAAGTCATCTAATTATTCTTAAGTCTTTGTTTTATTCAGTATGGTATATTGGTTTTCTCTTCGTAGTTATAATATTCCAGTCATAATTAGTAAACATTTAAAAGATTCACCTATTGTTGTTTCGTTCGTTAATTAGTGTGAATAAATTTGAGCATTGCTTTTAAGTAAAATTCGACAAGCATTTTTAGTTCAGCCTTTAGTAAAAAATATATGAAAAAAATAAAAAATAAATAAAGAATTTACTTTTAATAATTAAGGAAACTGTTAATCATTGGTTAAACATTTTATTTAATGAAATAGTTTGCTTCTATAATATAAAAAGGACATCGCTTATCAATATTTTCAGTATAAATAAGTAAATAATAAAAAAAATTAAAGGCTGTCGAGTTGATAACGGACGATGTAACTAAGTGTAAAAAAAAAACAGTCTTCGAGTAATATAGACTTACGATTTCGCTTTTCAGTAAACTAAGGTATATAAATACATTATTCTTAAATATAGTCTATGTATTACGGTTAGATAAATGTATGATTATTGTAATAAAACAAAAATCTTCATTGGAGCAAGGTTAGGAAACGAAAATCATTTATACGTTAAGTGTTCCTCGTTCCCTTACATCATAACTGTGATTATCTCTTTATCAGAGAGTATTGCCTGCGCTCGTAATCTGTTACTGCAGAGAGTATTGCTATTTTCTAGGGATGCTATTATTTCGTAAGAACCTTATGTAAGTTAATTATTATCGCCGTTACGAGAAAGGAGTTGTGAAGTACCTGCGTCAATCATAATTACTGCCGGTAATAAACTAAATAATATCAATGAAACATTTCAAGTGACTTTGTTTATATTCTTACACAATGAGACCGATGTCGTAATACATAGATTTAAGGATTTAGATACAGATGTGTTAAATAATAATAATTATGCAGTACGCAACAATAACACGAGGAAGCTACAGTTTATATAAGATTAAATATAGAATCAGTAAGAATTAAACAAGAATCTTTTATGTAGATGATATGGTTACCTAATGGTAATTATACTGGAATTTATTAATTAGGATGCACCTACAACTCACACAAAATGTGCAAATCATTCAGATTTAGACCGGTATATATGTTGAAAATTATGTTTTATAAGTTTTATTTATTTTTGTTGTATGGTAGCTCGGTAAAGTGGCTGCTCTATATGAAATAATTATAAAGTACAAGTAAATAAAGTACAGTAAGACACAAAAATAACATTGGCGTTCGAAAGCTTGGCTTTCGATATTCATAAAATATCATATTGATGGGATTTCACTATGTGTATTGTGGTCGCAACTATGACAAGTATTAAGCTTGTGCCCCTAGCAAAGGTGTATTTTCCTACAATGATTAGTGGAAAGAAAAAAATAGAAACATGGCAGCTTCACTAGCATCGATAATGTATTTGAAATGTATGCCAATTTATAAGTTTTAAACAACACACTCTGATCACAGGACTTAGTTTTGAGATATGTCGTCGATTTAGTGTTTAGAATGTCACCTTATACATGTTGTGTTCCTCTTTACGTTATTGATAGTAGAAAAATACAGTTTGGCTAGGGGCACTAGTGTATTATAGTCGTAATCTAATCGGATACAATTGTCATGTTTAACCATCCCACAAGTATCAAAAATATAATTAATTGCATATATCGCATGTAAATTATAAAATGTCTTAAAAGAAACGAAAAAAAATTTCTACATTAATAATTTGATATTTATTCTTAAATTATACTGAAGTATTTTATATTTAAATTATAATATGCAATAACCTAACATTAATATGAATGTACTGTACTACTGTAAAGAAACCTACCTGCAAGGTTTGAACGTCTGTTATTATTTTAGTCAGTTCGTTGATTTAAATATGTCTAATCGTAAAAAATTTTTAATGTATTTTCAGGTTGGCCACGATTGGGGCTATTATACAATGGTTACAGATCTGCCAAAATACATGACAGACGTTCTCAAGTTCAATATCGCGACTACTGGGACACTAACCGCTATTCCCTATCTCGCTATGTGGATTAGCTCTTTTATATTCGGTTGGGTGTGCGACGTCTGTGTTACAAAGAAATGGCATTCTATTAAAACCGGACGAATTATACACACTACTATAGGTAAGTATACAAAATCATTTTATTAATTTCTTTTACTTGTAATGACAACCATTAAGAAGTAAATTAGCAGATAAGTTAAAATATGTAATAAGATTAATATGTACTTTATTTCGAACCATTGCCTCTCTCAATGTTTTATTTTTTAGAAACCTTACCTCTATAACTAACAAATCCACCTGAAGTAGTAGTATCCTTACTAATATTATAAATGCAAGCATGAGTTTGTTTGGTTGGTTTTGTACGCTTCATGCTTTAACTGCTGAATCAATTGTGATGAATTTTGGTATAGAAATAGATGGGACCTTAGAGGTGGAGACAGATTCCTTTTGCTCGTTAAACACTTATTGGAAGTGGGGTAAAGATAGAAATAAATTTTGTGTGAAAGTTGTGTGAGCAAAGCCACTGGTAAAAGGTTGTAAGTAATAAAACCTAATCAACCAACTCAAATACCATTTAAATTGCGTCTGTTTAAATATCTTTGCTTCTTTTTTTACTAGAAACTGTAATTTCAATTTTATTCTTTGAATAATTAGCATGCCTCATGAATAGTGTTAAAAGAAACATAAAAATTAAGCCTCTACTGATAAAAACAACAGTGCATACGTCACAATAGCAAATAATTCACAAAACAAAACACTAATAATTATTATGTACGTCATAATATAGTCATTACTGTAACAAAGTGGTTATAACAAACATATTTCGGGCGTAGTAGGTAGGTATATATTAACATTCTTATTTGCTTTGTGTACAATGTTTACTTATATGGCAGCTACATCAAATTGTATGAGGCCACATACATTTCGTAAGTTCAATGTTATATTTTATTGCTCACAGCTGCGACAGGGCCTGCAATATGTATTATATTGGCTTCGTACGCGGGCTGTGATCGTTTCGCTGCGGTCGCTTATTTCATCGCATCTATGGCTCTCATGGGAGGATTTTATAGCGGCATGAAGGTAATATAAAGTGACTTACACACATTATTACTTCTATACGTACACATTTCCCTGTTAGCAAATAAATTTAGTTAAATTTCTATGAAAATACAAGAATTTATATGACTATTTAACTTATTTTATTACAAAGTTCATTATTTAAATATAAACTTTCTTTTTTAGTCTTATATATTTCTTATAGTCTGTTATATTAATTATGTATGATTTGAGCTAATTCATTACTGAGTTCAGAGAGATGGAGTAAAACCATTTCTTTTGAATGTTATTTTTTATAAATAAATATAGCATATGGCGTTATAAAAGTAATACCAATTATGAAACACTTGAACTAAGAATTTTATCAAGACTACTTTATACTGATTTTACAGAATACATTCTCATGTACAGTGTTAACACACTGGAGGCAATTATTATAATGATTACATTGGCTCCAGACAACTTATTAAAATTATGTTTTATAAACCGTTTTAGAAGAGCTTCTAAGTTAAGAAAGCTAAGTTCAGCGAGCTTATAAATTGTTCACAGTTAGAGACAAAACACTGTTGTATATAATGATATTAAAATGCCATTCTAATTAATTATAATAACGTTAAGTTTAAAAACTTCTACATCCAAAAGTAAGCTCACTGTTTACAGAAATTATCTACAATTTTTTCCTTATGTGACGATAAACAATGCGGTAATAAGAAAGTCATGAAAATAATTAGGAATTATAAAATGGTATGCCAAAATCAAGACTTGATAATCCCTCCATTTTATTTGATACAGAATTGTAATTAGAAGGAATAATATACAATAAACATAACAACACAAAGCGATATAGACACCGACACACACTTTTCTACGCATATCATCACAGTTACATAGACACGAAACAGGTTATACCAATTTACTACAGGTACCCTCAGTAAGCACACACGATATGTAGACAAACCTTGAAATAAAAATACGCAAAATAGGCCTTTGACCCTAGTGTGGAGATCATTGATAAATTTAAGAAGTAATTGTCCTAGGTAGTTTTACCATTTGATTATATATTTAATTAACAATAGTGGAAGAGGTTGTTTATGTGAACCTAAGCAAACATAGGATAATAACAATTTTTTTTTTTTCTATTACAGGTGAACGCTTTAGACTTAGCGCCTAACTACGCTGGTTCTTTGACCGCGATGATCAATGGGACATCAACTATCTCGGGAATCATCACGCCATACTTAATAGGGCTGTTGACACCTGACGTTAGTATTTTTATTTAATTTCCAAGAATCTAATAGATATTCATACGTGTATCGATTTTTCAACGCTGCTAATTGACGCAGTCTGCAGCATAAAATGGTTGGAAAATTTAATATATAGTTAGCTACCCCAGGCTGAGAGCTTTCACTCACCCCATAAGTTCGGTGGAGCTGTAAAAGCCACCTAAATTAATAGCGAGTATCAGTTCGAAACAAGGTACTTAGTAAATATAGCGGTTATGTTGGTTTTCCCAGATGAAATTATAGTTATAACTTTATATTGTAAGCCATGATTACATTGATACCAGTTTTTTATTAATAGCGTGAATATAAAAAATATTTATTTGAAATCAATTTGTACAATTTCTCTTTTTATTCGTTAAAAATCTGTGACAAAAATCTCGAATAGTAGGTTTGTGTGTGGTTAGGTTTATATGTCCACTTTTTTTTTGTGGTTAGTTATATTTTGGAAATATGCAGTAGTGTTACAACATTATGTTAAGTTCAACGGATATTTATTTCATATTTTCTATAAAACAACCTTTACAACAAGGCCGAATTAGCTATATAGCAGAAGTATGTACTAATCTACCTATACTTTTTCTAACGATATAAATAGTAATGATAAAAGTGTTATAAACAAAATAAAACTTTAATTAGAAGTAAATATTAATAATATATATAAACTATAAAAAATTACGGTATAAATTATTACAATCAATCATTATAAGTAAATATTAAATTTAATACTCCAATTAGGACAAATTTCTCATAATTAGCTTACTTGAAATCTAAATTAAATACATTGGAATTATTCTTACAGAAGCTAAAAACAAAACTATGACGAAACGTCTGATATATGTGAAATATCGAAATTGATCGTTAATGTATGATAATTTAAATACTTAAATTTATATTTAAAGTCACCTCCTAACATAGTAATGATAATTTATTTTCCTCTAAAACATATTAAGTTGACTATTTGTTACAGCGACCATATAAATCATAAAAATTGAAAAATTTAATCGCCCACAGATTAATAAAGATCAAAGTTATATGCTTACAAATAAAGACAAGTAAAAGGTACAAAAATATATTTTGAAGGCATAAAAATATTAATTATTTAGCATATGTATTGTTCACCATGTAGTAAGAGAAATGAGCGCATAGATGGCGTTTAAAGCAAATCCGACAGTTTTATGTGACCATGAGGATGGATTTTGTTTATGTGGGTAAAATATATTTACGTATCACCCCTCACGTTTTGCTGTGTAGGTTTGAACCTGATGTAGGCCAGAACTATCCACTAAAATGTCTCCTTTACTTACAAACACCGCAAACCGCTAATACAAATCTCATACTCCTAATTACTACGGTAGGTATTTCACGTTAATAGTATTCAATACAAATAAATAAAATTGAAGGGTTTGTTTGTAATGTCAGTATAACAGTTTTTTACTAAATGCATATGAAAATATATGTATACGGTACTTAATTTTTTTTGTCTTGTCTGTTTGTGCAGGTTAATCTATGAAATGACTGAACCAATTTTAATGGAACTTTCACAGGCAGATAGTTGATGTTATAAGGAGTAACTAAGACTACTTGTATTTTAGAAAAAAAATAGTTTCTGCAAAAAATATATTTTAGTTTAGCTAGCTAGCTAGTTATAAAATATACAGTAGCAATAGTTTCTAGCACTTGCTTGAAGACCGAGTAATAACATAGTCCATAAAGTAATTAATTTCCATTTATTTTATTACGTTATAATCCTTGTCAATTAATTTACTATCAATAAAGCTAGTTTCTACACGTTACACGTTAGCTAGTTTCTATCTCTTGCTCTTAGCATATCATAAATTTTAAAGCTATAAAGTAACTAGCTTTTACCCGCGGCTCGCGGTTATATCGGATGACGCAATAGAAATTGTCATACAAAGTTTATCCCTCTCTTTATCCCACTTCCAAAGAGTTTTTATCTAGAAAAAGTAATACTAAAATTCGTCGTAAACGATTAGAGGTTTAGGTGTGAAAGCGTGACAAATAAACAAAGACAGTTTTGCTTTTATAGTATTAGTAAGGATTATATTCAAAACGTTAGATACGCATTCCTAAAACAGAATTGAATTCTATTAGTTTAAATTAGGAATGAACATAACTGTTAAGTATTGTATAAATTATTTCGGACGCGTAAGATGTTCGAATGACCATTGTTTAAAATGTTAAGATCCTAACTAATATTTACGATATACCTGCACATTAACCAGTTAGTGTATCACTTTAAGTTTTATACGAATTAAAATTATTACTTAATTATTGAAATGTTTACCATAATCTTTAACAAAGGTATCAAGTAAGATAAAATGGATATTTTATAATTCATTATTAAGCCACATAAAACACATTTTCATGTGAATGAGGGCTCAGAAATTGTTTACCTTTAAACTTTTTAAAATGAAATTAAAAACAAGTTTAATGGAGTAATATGGTTAAAGTCACTTCATAATGTATTTTCTAAAGTTTTTACTTAATAGCAGGCTGTTACCGATAAGTCGCTTTTATCTCGGTGTCAAAGAAACGTCGAGATATTGTCAACTTGGCAGCGGTTGACGAAGTTAGCGCCTTTGAAGTTTGCTATTGCTTTATTTATAAAATATATTTCTAAGCAACCATTGCAGCGCTCTGTAAACTACTCAATGGAAGTCAATTAAAACTACGATTGAATTTATGTTCAAAGTATGGCTCCAGAAACTATAATTTTGTTTTTATTTCAGTCAACGTTAGTGCAATGGCGTGTGGCGTTCTGGGTGTGTTTCGCGGTTTTGGTCGGCACAAACGTGGTGTACTGCATATGGGCTGATGGTAAACAGCAATGGTGGGACGATGTGCGTCAATACGGCTACCCACAAGAATGGAAACATGGACCACTCCGCATATCCGATGGTGATAAAGAAAAAAACAAGGAGATTGAAGCTACTGCAAAATTATAATAAATCCCAAATGAAGTGTAAATTGTTGTAATGTCGAGTGAGATATACTATTTTAACATACTGCACTTTTACTCGCGCATAGTTTCTATGATTGCGATTTATAGCTTTACGATTTTGTGATCTATATATTCTTGGTTTGAAAATAGAATTGCTGCTTTGATCAAATTACTCATGTGCTTTGTGTTATATGGAAGCTCAGAATGGAGAATACAACCATTTAATCTACGTATTTTAAGTGAATTTAGAAAATAAATTAATTTAGGATCTTTATACAATGATCTATGTCTGAATGAAAATAAGCTTATTCTACTAATAAGATCAGTTTGTTCTAAGCTTTATTTAATTGTATGGTCTATAAGACGAATAAAATTATTTATGCGAATGTACTTACTCGCTTCGCTATCACATTTAAGGTTACGTGTTTTTATAGGATAGTAAAAAAAAAAGTTATTCCTCCTTAACTTTTTCTTATGTTTTTGCTGTCAAAGGTTCCGCAAAGTTTTAGTGAGAAAGTTTTAATAGTTAATTAAAACATAACAAGACAAACCACTTATCATATAAAATGTAGACTTCTCACTACGGAGTAGACTGCTTAGTATCATAAACCGAGTGTGGAAATCATCACATGAATAAAAGTTAGCATTATATTATGTTGTAGGGTCACCAAACTTGAAAAGACACGATTTCATCTGTTTTTATAACACATTACTGGAAATAGTTTCGAGTCTATTATCAGTCACGCCAACACTATTGTTAAATCTGTGACAGCAATTAAATTGGTTAATGTGTTTATTTATGCCAGTTATTACAAATTATAAAAATTTGCTATATTAATCGGAGCTTAGTAGCTGCAAATATATAATTTTTATAAGCTTAATAGCTGTACATTTTTCTCTTTAACATTTAATCTGGATATAGCAGACAGACAAGTATCATCACCCGTCAAAACGCAGGCCGGCATGACAGTAGCGATTGGCGATGGATTGTCGTTAACATCAGGTACAGAGCGCAGTCACTTTGTCGAACTACCATAAAAAAAAAAACACAAAAATTTACTCATTCTTATTCGATTTATGTGGATAGTAACATATGCCAAGTTTAGCTAGTTAATATCTTGTAGTATATTTAATGAGTACCCGACTGAATCGTAAAAAAAACCCTCAGTTTCTTTTGGTTTGTGTTATGTTTTGGGATGATACAAAGTATAACCAGTTGTCAAGAGTAGCAACAACAATACTGCATGGATTGCTATGGATTCAATGTGCAATGTTTGTCAATGTTGTATGTATATGCCTAGTTTCTATAAGTCTACATATTTGATTTTGCGATTAAGTTAAATAGCGAGACAAAAACCAACGGGATCATGATAAGCTAATATTCATAGTTGGTATTGATCGTTTAGTAGAGTACTAATTGTTGTATATACCGAATGCATATAAGTATTTAGCATGAGATTTCAAGTTAGATCTAATACTTCGGTTATGCATAAGTTACAGTACTTTGCAACCGGACATTTTCGATGTTTATAGTATTAATAACATTAGGATTATGTGTGTATTCAATTTAATAACCATCGGCTTATCTTTATGATATCCGAAACAATGTTGTTACATAATAACATATCCAAGAGAGGTCGTTGATAATAAATTGGATCGACTAAATTGAATTAATAATGGTTGCCGGAATGCTTATTTTAGACATGTCCTTAGCAAATAATAACGTACAGGTCATTTTGACAAATTTTAAAGTGGAGTGAAGAAAAATGTTTTTTTTTTATATAATATATTATTAATTACGATAAAGTACGAACTTTCATGATCTATTTTGTGAGAGATGTATATTTTAATATGTATACATTTTTTTATCGCTTATGAAGCGTTATGAGAAGTTTTATCAATTTATAGTTAAAACTGAGAACCGCTAATTTTTTACTTAGGCAGTATTGTTTGCGAAACGACGATATAAGATAATATTTTTGATAGCGGCGACCATATTATTCCTGTGAGTATCAGAACATCATCAAGACTTGTTTTAATTCTTTACCTATTTAAAATTGCACCACTTTATGCGTATAAAACAGAATATGTAACTTTTTAGTTTCAAAAAACCCGGTACTTTTTTGTCTTGTTTTATTGAAGGACTAAATATACTGACAATGTTCAGAGTTCTACGAATACTTTCAAGTTTACTATACGCGACGCGAATATCGTTGCAATCGAACCTTTATAAGCATAAATAATATTACGGTCATCCGTTTGACAGTTCAACCATTTAAGAATATAGAGTGCTAAAGCATAAGTCCCTGGCACTCTAGAATTGATTATTGAGATTGCCAGTTACAACCTACGTGTATACTGAATAATTTCATTTTATTTTATGTACATAAGTATTAACAAATACTTAGTTATACATATTTTCTAATGCGCTCTTTCTGACGGAGGTGAATTATGATGAATATTGAATAAAGTGCTGAGTAAACCTACAGTTCAGTAGGTCGCGGCTTGGTTGTCATACTTCGCAAACGTTTACGTGAAAGTCCAGGCTTCTTTAAAGTCACCTTTCGGTCAATGTCATCACTAGTTGAATTCTAATTTATTACTGTAAGTGAAAAGAAAAAATCGTTTGTAAATATTAATATTTCAAGCCCAGTAAGGATGGATCTCGTTGTCTGCTTTGGATGACTACCACGAATTTAGAGAAACCTTGGGATTTTAATTACTATTATTATGTAATAATATATAATTCATATTTTAGTCTCAGACAGAAGTGCTATTTGATATTAGTAAACAAAGATAAATGTTAGAAACTGACAAAATTAATCATTCAGACCGACAGTATTTTATAGACATGTTTTAGAAACATATTTTTAAGAACCAGTTGAAAACAATGTAATCAAATTGTAATGTTTACAAAGAACATCAAAATATGTAAATTCTTTATTTCGATATTTATTTTGTGTAAAAAGTTTTATATTATAATATTTTCAAAAGTATTATAAAATATAATATATGTAAACACTGAAAATAATTCTAATCGGTAATTTTATTATTTATCATTGTGGTCATTTTGATTTGCATACATTATATATGTGCCATGATATACTTTCCTTATTTCTAGAAAACATTTACTTAAAAATTTGAGTGGGCTAAAGCGCCAATTGCATATTCTACTACTTTCGAATAGTAAAATATACAACATTTTAATTCATTAGCCAATTGGGCGATTGAAACTAGCGACAAAAGTGAAGCAATAAAATGACTGGATAAACAGTTACATGCACGCATATAATAATACATCGTAATGGGTATGAAACCTCACATTATAAACCTAAATAAATATAATGTAGATTATATTTATTAGTTCAAATATAACCTATCACGTTGCCCTTGAATTAGATTTGTCGCTCTTTCTAAGTATCGTTTGAGTTTTACCGCACGGAGGGAAATACCTGTTTAATTAACTGCCCATTCATTCATTTCACTATCCCGTTTATTTAGTAAACTGCTTAAGTATTTCTTATACTCACACCATCGAGTTAAATTAAAGCGTTTCCCCAAGATAAAAAACTCGATTTGTGAAATACATATTTTCAGCCCAAATAGGAAATCATCAAAGTAACATCTCACGTGATACAGTGACAGTGTACATCACTGAGAGTACATCATCACACCGCATACCATTCACGCACGCGCGCACGTTAAGTATACGATTCTCTAAGGGACCATCCCCGCGGCCTATGCCCAGATTGCTTGTTAGGACCACTGAATTAGTATGTTAGGACCTGTTGGTTAGTTAGGCTGACGAATCTTTGTTGCACTTGCGCCCGCTGTCTTGGAGCTGAGTGCCCTCCAGCACCTAAAAGGTAACAGTATGTTAGTTAAAAAAAATCTTGTGTACGTTCTGAAGGGGTTCTGGAGCTCCCAGGAAACGCAGAATTTAAGGTTTGCCAGATCCTAGTGGTACTTCTGGTTTTACAATGGTTCAACCGTTTTACAGTAACTGGTTAATATTATACTGGACGGACGCCTGTTTGACACCAAAATTGTGTAAAAAATTCGAAATAAAATATCTTATATTCATTGTAGTAACTACCGAAGCGAAGTATATATTTTAACTTATGTAATATTAAGTAGTACTTGTGATATAGCTTTCTTATACTTAAGTATTAATTGTCTAAGAGAGGTATGTTGGAAAACGATAAATTTATAAAATATTTTAATAATAAATTATATATCATTATTATTTTTTATTTACGAAATAACTACCAAGATATGAATTAACAAAGGTATAAAATGCATGAAAAATGAAAGAAGAAATCTTTTCCTTTGGTTAAGGTAACTTAACCTTAGCACTATATATTAGAAAAATATTGGTACATTCTTCATGTGGTACAGTACAAAATAGTCAAGACCTACAATGGCGTTGTAAAAAAAATTTAGTTAAGCTGTAAAAAAAGAAGTTAAACTTTTCTACGTCCAGTTGGTTTAATTTAACAAATATACTTCTTATTTCAACTTGGTTTGAATATAGGAAGGAGTTTTTTATGTTTTAATAAAAGAAAATCGAATTGAAAATTACAGTACCAAGAACCAGTCATCAAGCCAATATATTTATAGGTTGCAATAATATTCCAGATTGAAAGACCATGTGTTCAAACAGTAGCTATTGCTACAATATATATTAGCAACCACAATAATGCTGATTGCTTTACCGTAGAGATATGTTGCAGTGGTGGTTTACACAGATTGCGCCATTCGTTAAAGATGACTTGCCCAATTGTAAGGTTCGAACCTTTGGCCTATGCAGACCGCGTTATCTCTGTTTATCATCGTTTCGATAGGTATGATATACACCGTAAAAAAAATAATCTCAAAGCTGTTTACTTAAATGTACTTTATTTTAAAAGTTACACGCTTGTAACTTATTCTAATCGATATATTTTAATTATATATTTTAGAGCATCAACATCAAATTAAGGGTTTTACTTTGATAGTCGACCAAATGCGGAACCATAAAGGCAATCGACAGCGCGTCCGGTCACCAATAAAAATTCAATTCCCTTTGCTGATTCCATCATCAATCACTTAACGACACAGCGCGTTTTGAATATAGAGTAGGCTTAAAAGAATTATCTAATCGTTCATTTAAAATGTTCACTATATTATTCTATTTATACCTAACACTACCTGTATTATATGCGTAGAATAGTAATCAATCACTTAGCCTTGTTGTTTGTAAATTATGTAAATTTAGGTATCACACGTTGATTATGAATGAATAGATAGATAGTGATTGGATTTTAATTAAAATAGTAGCATAATTTAACACGGTTTAAATACTTCCCTATATATTGATGAATTATTTTTAAGGCGTAGTATAAAAAATGTGGTAATAGAAAAAGCGTGACTGTGAGTGCAAAAAACTAACATAGGAAAATACATGGAAAAACATGTACGTCATCTACTTTGATGAGTTATTCCTGTTAAATGTAACATACTTTTTATTGTTACACTTTCATATGACACCTTCGTGGTTAGGATTATTTAAAAAAATCCCATTAAGTGACGACAAAGGTTATGGGAAATTTCCAAGTTGGTAAATAATGTTTGTCTGCTTTGTTTTGTTATATTTTATGAAATTCATTTCCTGCGTCCACGTTAACGGGTAATTCATCCTTCAATAAGCAATAAGGTCGATCCTCATTTATATATATATAAAAACAAACATCTAATTGTACCAACATGTTGCCTACATTATTATTTTAAAAACATTAAAGGATTAACATATATTTTTTAATATTTACAAAGATCAAACAGAAATTTTAATATTTATTGTAGTAATATGATTACTATTTTTAAAAGCGATGATAGATCAGTGATAGTGTGTACGACTTCGTGTCAAGGAACGTGAATTCGAATTCAACCACCTAGAATGAGCTTGAGCTTTCGGTGAAGGAAATCATCTTAAGGAAACCATAGAATGGTGGTAAGGCTTTTTCTGATGCCCGCCTAGCCAGGCTACCACCCTCAAGCAGGCCAGCGTGACAGCGGTGAGTGATAGTCAATTTTGGATCAATGTCAGTCAACAGTGATCTGGATTGTACTGTATTTAACACCAGGTGCAGTGCAATCACTATGTTGCGCAACATTAAAAAAACTACATTAAACTTATTTATGAAAAGATAACAACTATAATTTTAGGAGGAAACAGCTAAAGCCTGAACTACAGCCTGAACAGCCTAAAAACGACAAACTACTTACTTCATCCACAAGTAAAAATATAATATGGAGTAGTAAACAATCAAAGATACAGAATACAAATGTTTTCATAGCAATTGAAAATTATAAACTTTATTTCTCTATATTCTTAAATTTATATATTATCATCACGGTTGCAGACAATTTTTTGCAGTTAATCATTTAACATACTTATTAAATCAGACCACCATAGCCCTATAATACAAAATAGGTAATTAACTGTTTTATACGTAAGTCTCGTGTAAATTATTCTGTATCTATATGCTTAATGAATAAATTTATCTTAAAACATGAAACTGAGCTCTTCGGGACAATAACAGCGTCTTTGACCAAAAATATTTATCACCGTATTTTATTCTACGGAACAATAATAAATATTTACATTTTATCTTATTCTTTTTTATTTTTCTTTAAAATCAACTTGAACTTTGTCAAATACAGAATTATTAAATACCTTCGGTTACCTTGAAGGGGTAAATATTATAATGATATCTATTATTTTTATATATACAGAGATTTTTTTATACTTAAGGTTTAGCGTAATGGCCATAATCTCACCTGATCTTAAGTGACCATACGGCCCATGTTGGTAGACACGCTAAACCTGTGGAGGAACTGGCTCTCAAGTGCAGCTGTTGGGACACACCTATTGGTATTTGGTGGCAGGTTGCTAGCCAGGCGGGCATTAGAAAAAGTCCTACCACCATGGAAAAGAGATACGACAAATAATCAATAAAAACTGACCAATATTACGGAATACAAAATATATATATATATATATATATATCCTCGACTTAATCGCATATTTGCGATAGTATTTTTAGTTATTCAAGTAAATGGACATTTGTATTGATTATTTTGATTGCACTATCTAACCTTAAGGATAATTTTATACTTAGGTAATTGTTATAAACAAAAATACAAAATCATAATTGAATATTAATTCAAATTTGAAGATTTATTATATATGCCAACTACGACATTCTGATAAAAATAACAAGTTATATAGATTTATTACGATTAATAGCATAAAAATGAGTTTTAAAAGTTGATCGAACTTTTCGCAATACGTGTTCGTCATTGAAAATTTGTGTGAAAACCAAAACAATTATTATCTGTGCATACGAAATTATTATTCACTGACTAATAGATTAACGATTTGAATTTATATTCGAGAATAAATAGATATATTTCGTGCGGGTTTATTTAGCGATGTCGAAAACTCAATGTGTCGATAAAACGAACTAAATTAGGTTAATGCGTATATTTATTAACCCACATAGTGATTGTTATCGAGATCTAAATTTTAACAAACGCATGGTATAGTGAGAAGGTTTTTCAATTGCATTGTTAAATCCTAATGTAAAGGTAAATAAAAAATACACATTGACTACATGGTTGGCCTATTGGTGAACGCAGTTGCTTCGCTGCCATCGTTGCAAGTAAAGTATTATGGGTTCGAGTCCAGCACGAGACAATTCTATTTGTGATCCATAAATAACGGTTCGGAATTTGGTTACTTGTGTCCGGACGTTACTTGATAATAGCGAAACTGCGTACACGGGTCGTTGTTACTATTACAAAAATAAAAATCTAAGACTAAAATTTACATAAATGAAGTACAAAAACTCATCTTAAACATGACATGATGAATATGGTAGCTACCACAGTTTAATACTCGAAGTGTTCAAACGGAAAGTGCCCGTCAGGCATAATAATAGTAATTGTTAAGGTTATACAAGATCTAAATATTTTTAATTCTAGTTTAAAATTTCTCGTCTATAATATTAAAAAATATAAAGAAAAATCAAGTTTGTGTATTTTATATATAGTTTATTATAAAACTGAGGGGTATAAATTAAGTTAGCGCCTGGATTCTCTTGTGCCTAAAATGTATAGACAATCTTCCTGTAAGTAATGCGCTTGCATGTTGTTGCTTGTGAATTTATTACAGTTTTGATCTCAGTGTATGTAACACTTGTTTAATAATGTCAATGCCTTAATAAATTATCTACTTCATCAAGTTAAATCACAACAATAACATTAATGATAAAATAAATTTGATAAATAGCTATTTGATTCCAACTGACTAGATCGTAGGAGGCAAAAATTTTGTCTGATCGGATTTTCATCATCAGAGTCACTCATAGTAGCTCACCTAAGCGTACCATGTTTTCATATTACCCAGTGCATGCAGTGCACCCAATAATTAAATGGAATGGTAGGTTGTTAGTAAAGCCGGATTTAAGGAAGGCGGGTCAAGGAACCATTGTACCAGACTAGCCGTCTGTTATGGCAAATCGCCAACTTGCCTGAATGAGGCGCGGTTTACCATTAAGCTAAGTAGCACCGGTTAATGCCCACATATGCCTATCAGTTTTCACAGGCTGAGTTAATACCCAAACGTATTTTCCCACTTAAAAAAAAGATTGTCACTAATCCTTTCTAATTTGTTGTATTTCGAGATCAGCTGCTGTATATCCATCTACCGTCTATATTTATCTATAAAAAATTCATGATACGTTGTTTGTCCGTAATGAACTCCTAAACTACTGGACTGATTTTAATAAATTTTTGTATACTGTATACAATTTGATCCTACTTGAGAGATAGGATACTTTATGTTTCGAAATATGATCATAACGCGATAGATGCCACTGTAGTCGATGTGATTGACTGCTCAATAAGGCAGAACAAGGTCTGCCAGGTCAGCTAGTATAATATATAGATCTTAATGATTACTGTTGTTTGCAGATTAAACTCCGGTAACAATTAGGTACACTGTTTTTACTTTGCCATACAACTAAGTATAATTAAACCAGCTTTGTATTAGTATTATAAATAAATACTTTATGCGTATGCGACACCCGTGACCTCAATTGTATAGCTACTGGATATGCATAAGCTGCACAAGTCTGTAATATATTATTACTTGACTGAAGTAATATTGATAACCAGTACCAGTGGAATAGTTGGATTAGAAAAAGGACGTGCGTATTATATAATTCCATTATTTTTCGCAAATAGCATAGAATTATAAAACACTCTTCGTACAAATAAATAAAAATATATTCATTCCCGTAACTTCAACTGGCACAAAACAACTATGTAAATACAATTATGATTAATTTAGTAAGAGAAACTAAAAACAAGATAATATTAATACAAATATGATGTATATAGTTAAGTTGTTTGGATCTCTCTTAAGGCAAAACCTCCAAAGAATGCCACAATTTATCAGACTTTTCTAATGGATTGTTAAAATGCGGAAATAACATTTAGTAGTAACTGTAGAGATTTCAAAATTTTCAATTTTTTATTAATAACCACTAGATAATTTTAATGACAAAATTATGGCATTTTACAGTTTAAAATAAAACGTGAAAATTTTGTAAATAAAAACGTTTTTATGGTATATAGTACCTAATAAATGGGTTGCAGTTCAGTTGGTATTAATTATGTTTAGCCAATCTTAAATGAACTACAATCTGGATTGTCAGGCGTATCAACCCAAAAAACAACTTCCACAACTTTCCGTTCGAAACAATAGCTCAAGCACAGTTACTTGACACTAGAAATACTCGAAGCGGTTATGCTTCCGCATTCAAAGCTTCCGTAAGCTCTACTCTTTGTAACATTATTTAGTGAAGTTTTCACGCTTTCTGGCACGTTCTCTGTTGTTTATCACTGTTTCTAACTAGGCTTAGTGAGTTCACCATCTAGGACAACATCGTCACTTAACATCAGCTGAGATCGTGGCCATAACGATAAATCTATAAAATATAAAAAAAAAATGTTTATCACTATATTTATAAATAGGTTTTGTCCGCGGCTTCGTTCGCGTGAATAGTTAAAATAACATTTATGATTATGATTATTATTTATTATTATGAAATTTTACCCGCACCTTCGTTCTCGTTGTGATTTCAATAACTTTGCTAGACGTAATATGATACCGACCATTTGTACAGAACAGAGCACTATTTAAAGTTGCTTGTGTATACAATGTTCTGTGCCATTCCATTAACTGCTAAGACATGTTAATTTCGAGCATTGGATACACGCGAACATGCCACATATAGCTGCCCATGTGAGAAGCACGGCTTTCCCAAGTGTACCCCAACTACCGGTAGTGTCTAGCTTTGTGCCTTGTTTATAGTTATAACAAAACTCAGCTTGAAGGGGAATTCCAGCATTTTGAATTGAAATGGAAGATCCGCGGGAATTACAGGCATCCTGGGGATCATTAAATTTTCACCCTTACTTGCTCGTGTTAAGATAGTGGCATCAACAATATTCCGCCCGAGTGGAGTGACGCGAAACCTTAATATATATAAAATATATTATCGCGGCGCATTTAAATTAAGCATAATAATAACCAGAATACCGAATTTCAATTTCAGTTTATGTTAGGGCTCACTTGACAGCTGAAATTCAAGAACTCAGCAGGATATGAAGTATAAAAGGTATAGTATATAGTAGTTTCTAAGGGTGGAATTTTGAAAAAGGGAAGCAAAAGCAAAAATAAAAGTTAACTAACCTAACCTAACCTAACAGAATATCATCTCTTCACGACCGTCTCCAATGTTTTTATGGCGATTAAAGACACATAAACCCAATAAAACAACATACAATTTATTCAGCTCACGACGGCCAGTCAACGAAGCTATTTTTAATTTAAAGATATATGTGGATATGTTTAATAAATCCGTTTCGGCTCTATATCGATTGTCATATCTCGAAAAGCACGGATTAATTGGATTACATGCTTTTTATTTTCAAAAAGAAATATTTGAAACTATTACATTCTATGTGAATTAATACCATTTCATATGTTGACATACCGAATTGAAACAATATTACCGCTAACTTACATTAGATTAACACTTACCCTAGTTTATTATATTAAATTGGTGATATCTTAAATGAAAGCGAGACATACTATGCTCTCTTCCTATGGAAATAAAAGAGACGGGACACTACGCGATAAGCCGTAGATTTACGACTTATAACTTTGAGTTACATACATTGATTTTGAACACTATTTAGAATGCATGACAATCAAAACACTTAATGTCCTTTGGCCTACATATGGCACTAAATATTTATGTTATAGGCCAATTCCTAAAAGGAAGCCGGAGAAAATTGAGTTGTATGGGGTCTTCGCCACTGGCATATAATAAAAAATTAGCCTATGTTACTCTCCATACTTTCATCGATCTCTATGTCAAAAATGAAGTCGATTGGTTGCTTAGTTAGGCAGTGAAGGAGGAACATAAATCTCCCCAGGGAACTCGATGTTTATCCAAAATAATAAGTAGCCTATGTAACTTTCCATCCTTTCAACTATCTCTATGCCAAAAATCAAGCCGATTGGTTGCTTAAGGCATGAAGTAAGTCCAAACAAGCTAACAAACACCCTTTCGCGTTTATAATATTAGTATAGACTAATATCGATGGTCAGGACTTAGTTGAGTACAGTTTTCTACCACCATGTTTTATTACTGCCCTCTCACGTATTTTTTATTAATATGGTGTTTAAAATCCTAGTCTTTACAGACTTCCTCATTGCAACGTGCAAATTCAAACGCATTACCCTGGCCCAAACCAAAAGCGTTAGGAGTATGTGATGACTCATCGGGTGCTAATCACCCAACACTATCCACTAAAACCCACCACGGCGACACTTAAAATTCTCGAGATGCCAGAGGTCAGGGACAGCTTTTTTCTAATATTAGTAGCCGAGTTTTTTTTTTCTATAATCGTGAAAGAGATAAAAATGTATAACACTAGAAACTGAATCAACGATATATCGCAACACTAAATTCAGTGATCCAGAGTGTGTTAAAATGGTTAAAATTTATATACATTTGAAGACGTCATTGATATTTATTTTACAGCTGATAATTATATTTTTTAACTTGCTCTAATCTCGGTGTTTAGTGTTGGAGGAGTCGTCAAGTAAATATTTAGAATGCCATCCTATACATTTTTCGTTTTAATTATTTACTAACGATTGTAGCAGAAAACAACTTGAGTTGGGGTGCTGGATATATATGTATTGCATGACTTTAGAATGCGGAATGCATGAGTGTGACACTATGGATAGTATAACACTTATAGTAGCCTACAACAAGTGTCATACTACCTACAGCGGCACGTTCATGCATTGTAGGTATGGTGATTACGATACAGTCGGTCACAACAGTTGTGTCCTGCCAGCCAGTACAAATATTTGCAGAGATCAATATTTTGAGCATGGTTTTACCACGTTGAAATACTACAATGGGAAAACATATAAGAATAGCATGTTATACTATTACACAACTAGGGACACGAACATAGTGTGGACTGAATAAACAAATTTTATGCCTGTTCCAAGAATAACAACTTTATTAAATGTTGATTCCTACAAATTGATTGTTGATTGATACCGTCAAAAGAATATCTTATCTTGTTTTCGTTGTTAAATTACTTGTACAAACAACCTAGCTATTGATTTTCAATTCACAAGTGTTATATTTTGTATTACTAGCTTTTAGCTGCGGCTTCGCTCGTGTTAATTTGGGTTTAATCAAACAAACCAGATGACGCAATAAAAACTTTCATACAGAGTTTATCCCTCTATTTACCCCACTTCTAATAAGTTTTTCATGAGAAAAGGTAGCTTATCGCCGTCTCCAGAGTACCATCTATCTCTATGTCAAAATTCATCACATTCGATTCAGCGGTTTAGGCATGAAAGCGTAACAAACTAACTTTCGCATTTATAATATTAGTAAGGATTACAGACATTTAGGAAAAATTACTCTAAAATAGTATATTTTGTCATTAAAATATTGAACAAAAAATGCTTTAATTTTTTTTTTTTTTTTATACTCGCATGACAAAATGACTGCATAGTAACGAACATTAAGCTCAGCATAATACAAATTCAAGGGAAATCACTGATAGATCAGCAAGCCATCAGGGTTGTCGCTATCATGCTTGGCTTTTACATTTTTGCAGCTGAATTTACAGTTACTAAGCCCAAAAATAATCACTATAACAAATTTATTACCATAGACAATTATAGTTGTAACCCTGTTGTGTACTGATTCCTACAATTCCTGTACTCGCTTCCAAATAAAAAGGCGTTAAGCGCCATGTTCAATCAACAAGGTAAAAATAACACCGCTGCTCAAAACTACTATTCTAAGTCTATTGAAATCGATTTGAAAACTTGAAAATAATAATGTTACGTATATAATTTACACGATGAGTTACTAATTAAAGTGGCTTTACTTAAATATCAAATCTAAGTCTGTCAAGTTCTGATAATACTAACCATGCCATTATAACGAGTGTTATGTCTGGTATATGGTGGTTAAGAGCCAGTTGGACACCGGGATTTTGTTTTGCCACAAAATGGAAAGTTACAAAAGTAGACAGTCTAGCTATTATACTAGGGTACTGTTTTGATAGTTGGTCCCTAATGAAATTTAACTAAAAGTAATTCCAATTATGCTAGTTTGTGCGTGTTTATATAGTTGTATAAGGTATTCAGAAGTGTCGTGAAACACTATTTCACGAATAGTGTTTTTCAATAGGTGTGGCATATTACGGTGAAACAATGTTAAATAGAATAAATCAAATTACTTAATCTTCAGTTTCTCAGTAGCCAAGATTTTGTCACCAATTTTTATTATTTGTTACGAGCTTACAATTTGATTGCGTTAGTAGATAGAGAAAGATGGAATTGTTTACTACATTATACTACATTAAAATTAGACAAACAAGCATATGACACGGCTGATGATAAACGGTTACTATAGCCGACAGACGCTTGTAACTCTTGACTTATTTCACTAGTAAACACCCTGTCACAAGAAATACTGTAAACCCTATTCACCGCAGGAACACAGCCCAAGTAAGCTGTAAACTTCAATAGAGTAAAAGAATTTCACCATTTGCACTATCCAGATGAATTATTCAACAAGGATTCAATTAACGCACTGAATATAGTACAAAATAAATCGATAGCAGAAATTACATTTATAAATAATATTTATTTGAAATTATAGAGTAAATATATAATCAAGAGTGGTATTAAAAAAAATGTTTAGGTGTAATTGCATAAAACAAACGAATTGTGGTGTCCGAGCGGAAGGAAACACTTGATTCAAGGCAGTTGCCTATTTTCACCACATTCCTGACTCAATGTGGGGATCATAGACGTTAATTGCTACCTAGGCGGATATCCCATTGACGCAGGAATACGCTTAAATTAATTAATTGACGCATTGTGATGATGGCATGTGAAAATTACGTAATTTTTGTTCATTTCTTTATATTTTCAGCAAACTATTAAGTTAAATGTCATCATCATATGAATGTCAATTAAAAGTATGTTCTAAATCAAAGTAAGCAATAGCATGGGAACTTATAAAATATCATACTGACTAGGGTTGGTGCAGAAAGCTGTAATAATAACTGAAAAATCTTATAGCCCCAATTGTCAACGTAGCTGATATGAATAAGTAGAATAATTTCCAGTTAGGATAAAGTGTCATATCCCAACACTAATAATATTACATTCATATTAACATAAACAATAATAAAAATTTCATATTTAAGTAAAATATAAGATATGCTTGCAACTTCACGTGAAGTTAAAATTTATTTTTCTGTTATCGTTTCCAAACTTCACAAGATTGCCAGTTAGGCTAATCTATAGGGAATATAAATGCAATAAATGGTCAAAAAAAATTATTAAAATTCGTTGAAATGCAATAGTTTTATATTATTCGTTTTTTCTCGTTATTTCATATATTCGCATTCGCAAGTGACTCGATGAAAAATATTCGTTTTATTTGAGCCACGGTAATAAATATACATACGATTTATATTTTTTAAACTGCTGACCTTATATTTATATATTTGTATGTACATGTATATTGGTAGATACATTTGAGTAAATTTGTTCAGTTAAATATTTTAAAACTATTTTCTGAAATATTTAATATTCAAGCGAAAATTATTTGTTACTATTGGGTGCCTGAAATAATGTCATATTAGTATCCCTAATCGAGTGGTTAATGTGAACCTTTATAACTAAGCATCTCCAAAACTGTCCGACATATTTTGTTGATTTAGAAATCGCTCTTGTTTGTGATTGATATGGTAGTCTTATAAGATGAAATTGATATAAATCTTATCAGTATGATCTTGTACAATACGGCTCTTTCAGACTATGATCTGATAAAATGTTTATCTACGAGTCCCTTTATCACTATTATTATTGTGACGAATGTATAAAGTGTGGCGTTTAAAAACTTCTAATATAGTGTAGATAAAAGGGATGAACTATCCAATGTGTTGTTTGTTACGGTAATTTTATTTATTGACGAACATTACATTTGAGACTTTAATTGATAGATGTTTTAATGTTCGCTTAGGACAATTCAAAAATTCTTATTTTTTTTTGTTTTCAGCACTTAAAAAATTTTGTTTATTTTTATTTTACCTACTTATATCAAAGAATGGTCGAGAGGAATGAAAGAAACGTAAAGAAAGATTTTTGATTTATTAGTTATATTATTAACTATCAATAAATATAAATACACAGTATATTTATTGGTTTCCACATAACAAGAAAATGCAATTAGTCTTCTCTATACGTTTGCTTCTGTCAGAAAGTTGGAAGGCATCCGCTACTAGTATTTTTATATAATAAATAATTTGACTATAAAAATTAAACGATGATAAATATACTATTTAATTTATAGTTCTTTCTAGAGATAATTTATCAGGGATTTCATATCGTTTATATGGAGTGGTACCCTCAAGTGTGTTCGCATTAATATTAATTTTTTTCCGTCAAATTTTATGACTTATTTTTTAACTTTGCGGATGTTGTATTTATTATGCTACGTGTATCTTACTGCTATCATAAACTTTTTAACCTAAACCATAGACGTTTAATTCAATCATTATGAACAAAGAAGTTCATTTACTATAAAGCTTTAAGACGAAGCCAAGATTTTTAAAATTATGTCATTAGTTCTGAGTAGTTTTAGTAAATATTGTAAGGTGGGATTGACATATCCTTTGTGGATCGAAGTTCTCAAATAATATATAGACATAAAATATAAAGCTTCAAATATTGTCCTTTTGTAAAATAAGAAGTGTCATTATGTTTACCCAAAATATTAATTATTACCTTTTTAAATTCTATCAAAATCTGTTCTCTACTTTTTTGGTGATGCGCATTCAACGAGACAGTGATAGAAAGACAAAATTACGAAATCAATTATTATTAGTTTCTATATCGAGAACAAAGTGTGGCCCGATTATAATTTTCGAAAAATGTTTGATTTACATATATGATTCAATAACACGTTTGGTTTATGGACGCATATAGAACGGCGAGATAATAAAGTGAAAATAAAATTTAATTTTATTTCTAGAAAGAAATGTATAAAATGATAATCTATGCTAATTTATCTGGTTTGTTTAAGCTTGTGAACCAACTTTTTTGATAATTTAACAATGTAAAACTTATCCTACCAACTGGTAAAGCCAGTCCGTGCATGGTTATATTCAAGGTCGACCACCTCGTGTGCTTACTCTGTGACACGAGACTGGCGATTGCCAAGCGCCATATGACAATATTCGCCAAGTGTTCGCGCGTTGTAGCCGTTTCCGTTGGCTTTAAATATTTCGATAAAGGCAATATTTAAATGCGCGTTTCACACACAGTATTCGCACTAGTTGCATGGTGTTCGCACTGAATGAATTGTTGTCGTATTCATTGTATTTATAAGTTATTGTGCCTGTGTTATTGGTTAATTTGAGTTTATTCTAAAGGTAATTTTTTAATCTGTGATTCGATTTTATAGTAAATTACTGGTTTTACGACATTTTTTGATCAAAATATATGAAGTTATGTATTATATTAATACTAAAAACGTTGTATATATTATACAGTAGTGTAAATAAAATATTTACGTATTTTAATGTATTAAATAAAATTAATTTTGTTTCAATATTTATAATATACTCACTAATAAATTGTCATTGTTATTTGTTATATCGAACGGTTTTACTATTTAATTACATTTATATAATCAAGCAGTAAGACTGTTACGAACAGAAAACGATAGGTACTTAATTTAAATTCACGAAACCGTTGCGAATGATAGCATGGTGACCCCGCTATCTACGGTTCTTGAACTGGAGGTCTGGGTTGAATTATTTTAAAAGACAACTTGTGATTAGAATAACATTACATTAGCCTGAATATACGTACATAGTACAAATACTGAATTTAACTAATATGAAATTAACATACTTTGTAATTCTATATAATGTAGTCATGGCTTTTTTACGCTGTGCAGCATAATGAATGTACTGTGTCTGATGTTAATTAAGAACAGTACAATCTAAATCAGCGGCGACTTGCAATTAATCAAAATTCACTGCCAGTCAACGCTGTCATGCTGGACTGCTTAGATACCTCTTCACGCTTCTTTTGAAGGACCCAATATCATAGAAAAGAGGGAACAAGCTGACAGGTGGACTGTTCCACAACCTTACGGTCCGGCAGAAATAACTGTCAGAATTTTTTTTATATGGAATAAGGGGTAAACGAGCTAGCAGGTCACCTGATGGTAAGTGATCACCGCCGCCCATGGACACCCACAACACCAGAGGAATCGCAGGTGCGTTGCTGGCCTTTAAGGTAAGAGTAAGCTCTATTCTTGAAGGTCCCCATGTCGAATCGGTCCAGAAACACCGTCGAAGCAAGTTGGATCCAAAAGGCAGTCGTGCGAGGAAAAAAAAACCGCACGAAACGTACCGCCATGGATCGCGGGTCGCCATTCATGCAGATAGTGGGGATGTAAATTAATTGTGTGGTGCGTTGTACGGTAGTGGAATTCAGCTGCAAGCAATAGTTCGTGTAATTCTTAGGAACATTCCCCATGGTAAATGCGATAGAAGATACAAAGAGGTGCCATATCTCTTCGCAATGTCAGTGTATCAAGTTGATCCGAAAGAACTTGGTTATTGGGAATTCTAGAAGCTCTACGTTGGATGTGGTCAAATGGAAGAAACTGGTACTGGGGCGCCCCTGCCCAGAGATAAGAACAGTATTCCATATGAGGCCGGACTTTGTAGAGTTTAAGACAATGGTCCGGCGTGAAATACTGCCTCGCTCTACAGAACACACCAAGCTTTTTGGAAACCAATTTGGTCTTATCCTCCAGAAGACCACGGAACTGAAAGACACTCAAAATGTCAACTCCAAGAATACCGATACTGGAGTAGGTACCTAAGAGAGCGTTTTCTAACCGAAGAGAAACAATAAAGGGGTTCTTTTAGTAGTAAAAGCACAAACTTGTGTCTTCTTAGGGTTAAATTGGACTAAGTTTAGTCTGCTCCATTCCGAGACTTGCTCCGATAAAGCCTCGAGTTCAGATACAAGTTTAATCCATTTAGTTTAGTTTAGTTTAGTTTAATCGTTGACGTGTTTTTGAGAAAAGTTGGCACAGCCGGTGTACAACGCATCCCCGGTACTGTCATCTGCATAGCAATGAATACCGTTGTTAGTTAGCAGCATGTCATTGATATGCGGAAAAAACAGGGTGGGAGAAAGTACACAGCCTTGTGGGACACCAGCATTCACGAGCTTAAGGGTCCGAAGATGAACCGTCGTTAACGGCTTTAATGCTCCGCTCTGTGAGAAAACTGGCCACCCATTTGCATACTTTTTCGGAAAGCCTGTTGGAAGAAAACTTCGAGAGAAAAGCTTTGTGCCAGATCCGATAGAAGGCCATCGCTCTTTCCAAACTAACGGCTTATGCCTCTCCCTTGCTCTCGACTACCGAAAACCGTACTGGCGATCACTAATCAGTTGGTGATGTTCTAAGTATCTCAGGAGTTGGTGCTTGATAATGGATTCCCTTATCTTGGAGAACAAAGAGGTGATAGCAATCGGCCTATAGTTGGATGGATCTGAGCGGTCGCCTTTTTTAGGAATCGCGTGCACTAAGGCTGTTCCAAAACGAGACAGCGCCATTTGAGTAGAAGAGCCGGAGAACACCCGTCAATACCTTTGCCAACTCTGGAGCATATATCCTGAGCACAGTTGCGCGTATCCCGTCAGGCCCACTCGACTTATGAATATCTAAGGAGAGGAGAGCTTATAGGTGTCATTATGACATTGTGACACCGAATTCCCACCCGCGTGGTTCTGTTATGGGATGAAAGGGCATAGTTCAAAGAACTTCGCTTTCGTAGAAAATACCAGTATATATTTTTTTTTCTATTTTAAGTAAATTAACCTGCTGTGTACACTTTATGTAAGCATAAAAACCGGTGTATCTAATTTATGTTAACAAAGCTAAAGATAAAAAGCTCATATTCGATAAAGCCTTTGTTGTATATATCAATATTACTCTGTTTAGTGCTAAAATTACCGTCTAATGTTAAGCCTGACTTTAGTATGAAATTAATCAATTCAATCTAATAAAATGGAAACAAACCACACAAAATAATCTGATCCGAAAAACAATGTTTTTCCAATGCAGCGTTTTTTATCTTCTTTCCAGCCTAAGGTGATCAATTTTCTATTTCTTTCAATTATTAATTGCTCATTCAATTTCGGGCTATGCTATATGATAAACGAGCAATTTTGAGTAATCATGTCAAAGAAGTTTATTTGCTGATACAATGTCACGATATTTAAACTTTTAATATCAATATAGAAATGTTAAAACGCCGTTATTAAAAAAGTCTAGGTATCTCCATTTGAGCCTATTGCTTAGTTTAGTGAACCCGCAAACAGTTACAAATAACTTATACGCCTTTATGCTCGTGAGACAAGCTTAGTTCTATTGGTATACAATTGTAGTCGATATCAAAGATGGTGCAAAGCCGATGGTTGCCGTAAAGAAGGACACTGTACCCACTATTTAGTCCCAAATAGTCCCAAATAAACTATATTTTTTTAAAATTAGTTTTAACTTTTATAATAAAAAGGTTTTATCGTTCAAAGCAAAACGATTGTAATTTTATTTTTCATTAAGTATCAATATCTGGTTACTCTTTATTATTTCAAGATTATTTAGTAAGATTTTATATTTTTCTTTCTAGCTGAGTACATTTTTCTATCCACTTAGTTTATATTTATTTATATTTATTAAGTTTGTAATTGCATCTTGCTTCTAATATACGTTACAAACCAATTTTTATAACGATACCTGAGACGAAATAATTTATGTGTTAATATTCTTATACAAATACCTAATAATAACAGAAAGAAGATCTGTTGTTACCTAATTTAAAGATATGGAATAGTCTTTATGTGATTGAAAATTCCCACGTTATTTTATAATAGCGTTTTTTTTAAAAAGCTTGGCAAAGAAACAATGGTAGAAAAGGTTATGTTATTGTTTATTTTATATAATAATTGTGGTTATTAAAAATTGTAAATAATGTAATTATGTGTCCTAAATAAGACTTTAAAAATCATGCTGCTCGCAGTCTGGTATTTACGTAGTTTTGTGCCAGACGTTCTAAACATCTGACACGGAAAACAACTACGTCCTGATACGATATATTTAAGATAACATACAGATTAGACATTCGTATATAATAAGAATATTTATATCTACTAATAATAGTAAACTAAAAAAGGTTGTGTTGCAGAAAACATACGCGAAAATGGATGACACTGCAGAGCAAGCGCAGGCTCATAAGCTTCTAGGACAGAAGATACAAACTACTAAAAGAAAAGACAATGCATTAACGAGGGCGCTTCGATCATGTAAGTTTGTGAATTGTAGTGTTTACCTTTTTTTACCGAAAAGACAAATCTGAGGTTCCATTAAGTTTAACTTTTTTTTATTTTAGTAGGTTTAGCGTTATGGCCTCAATCTCATAGAATGTTAACTGACGATGTGGATCAAGATGGTGGATATGCTAAGCTTAGTTGACGGACTGGCTCTCAAGTGCAACTGCCGGAACACATCTATAGTATTTAGCGGCAGATTTTCAACTTGAGCGTGCATTAGATAAGATCCTACCACCATGCTCTGGTTTCATCACGACATTTTCCTTCACGGAAAGCTCAGGCTCATTGTAGGGATTCGAACTCACGTTCGTTAACGCGACGTCTGTACACACTACAGACTGACCCATCTTCCCTTAACTAAAATATTAAATATATCTGAAGTAAGTTTTGTAATCCTATACTATTGATCGCATCCTTCTCTTGTATTATTTGTTTGGTGGATTTTAAAATACAGTTTAATTAGTCGCGGTAGTCGTTAACCTACCTGTTCCAGTTGTTAATAACTTGACTTAAGCGACACTTTTCGTATTTAGGAACAATATAAAAAGTTTATCCATTAATGTATTTTATTTCTTCATCTATATGAGAATTATCATGGCAATCAATCTAGCGGTGTTGAAGTTTAGCAATATTTATTGAAATTCCGACAGGACAGCTCGTGTTGGGTTAGCTTTTTTTATTTTACGCATCATAGCGACTGCACTGCACCTAATGTTAATGTATAATCCTAATCAGCGGCGAATGACAATGAACCTAAACTCACTGCCAGTTACCGCTGCCATAGTGACCAGTCAACGCTCTCATGCTATACAATCATCGCAGACTAGTAATGCTGGCTAGTTAATGATATATAAAATATTATAAATAACCATAAAATTAATACTGTACTAAAATAATATGACTAGTGTGCAGAATATTAAGCGCGTTCTAGTGGGAAATATTTTTAAAATGAAGTAGAAATAAACAAAAAACGATGTGCCGATTAGTTAAATATTCCTTTGTTTTAAACATCGTCGAAATATATAGAGGGATATCCCCTACATATATGGCGTAGATACTTTTATTATACTGTTAAATAATCTATTTTAAAGAAAAAATAACGTAAGAGCAATACTACTCCCTCAAAAGTAACAATGTTAAATTTATTAAATTTTTAGGAGTGCTAATGGTTTTGCTGATGTATTTAATTAATTCCTAGTAATAAAAGTTTTGACAAGTTCAAAACAAGATTAAGTTCTTACGTTACTTGACTGTAGATAATATTGTAAAGTTTAAAAGGTAAGAACTAATATAGTATTCGTTAACCTCAGAGTTACTGTTTTCGTTTTAAATTTACCTTGTTAGAGTTTTCACGGGAGTTTAATTTTATAGAAAATTTCCGCTAGCCAATGAAACCATTGACAGGCATTGATAGTTAAGTGAATTTAAAATATAGTAAAATGTGATACTAGTATCAAAACTCGAATAAAACACAAGGTTCAAACCTTTAAACAGTTGTAACTTAATATACATATCTATGGTCGAATTTAAATTATTTATTTTTGTATACATTACATATATTTTTTTTAATACATTGAATGTTACATAAAAAACGGTGTTTTGATTGCGTAATTAACAATTGCCTAATTGTGGTGTAATCTTTAACCATAATGAAGAGGATACTAAATTTTATTATTAAACATCGTAAATCAATTACGTAAGCCCTGCCCATAATCCGTCAATGACATGTTAGGTATTATCAAGTGTGTATAGTTAATATGCATGGAGTTCGTTTTGTAATACTATGAATACAATTAAATTTGATCTTACAGTGCCCCTTTTTTTCTATAGAAGCACTGCAAAGTGACGATACTATACCGAATGGTGGGTACATTACAATCCAAAAGCGACGATCACAGATTTAAAATCTTCAATCGTCTTTACTGGACATTTACATGCGGATCTTATATTCACGTGGCAGTTGGAATCCAATACGATATAGATTACTACCATCTTGCTAAAGTCCTGAATATATACCAACTGATCCTCAAACGTTATACGAGTTAAAGCTAAATTTGATGTATGGTTATAAAAGATCCACTGAGATACAATTATCATGTGTAGCCACTATACCTATACTACTATGTACATTATACTAGAAAAGATCTAACTTTCAAATTTATAGATTATGTTAGACTAATTCTGCATACAATTTCGCTCAAGAAAACTTACTACATTTACGTATACCCTCCCAGTTTAGAGGGACTGATATAATTATGTGGGTCTCGCTCAGCGCTAGTCGTCGGCAATACCCACTAGAACCCCACAGCCATATGTTACCTTGCTGGGGTGATACGGGCTCGAACTTGCAGTAAACGAGTCACCCCAGTCTGATGGCAAGCCGGGCCTCGTCCAGGCAGTCTGGCAAGCTGCCCTCTAAGACGGCCGGACAGATGCAATGAAAGCCGGGTCCTCCGACCCGCTCCCCTAGTTCCGGCTTAGGGTGGCGGAAAGGTACGAGTGTATTGGTCCTTGTTGCAATCCCGAGCGTTTGTGTCGGAGAAAGTGATGCGGGGTTCGCCTCGCGGGTCCTCTCAGCGATCTCGCACAAATAAATCATAGTATTCCACGATCTCTGGTTGCCAAGTATGGCTTTTACCATGCCCCGCAGCGAGAGATCCGTCCCTAACTCCTCCAGCATGCGACGTGGTTCGGACCACGTAACACACTCAGACAGAGTGTGCTGCGCGGTATCCTCCGTTGCGTCGCGCTCAAGGCAGCTGACAGACAATTACCTACATACGATCTTGTGCAGGAACCATCAGAAGCATCCATACCCGTGCAGCACATGCACAAGGAGAAAAGTACACAATCGTTATTTACATTATTTTATATATCTTAATGTTAACTGTAGAGTGTTATAAACTATAGATATAATACACAAAAACAATAACTATGAAAGTTATTAAATAAGATATTTCTATGCTGTATAATTGTGCACTAAATTATCTATATTAATAATGCCGCTTAATTTAATGATTTTAAGCTAACTTGCTGGTATTTTTGCTGATTAAATTTAATAATATTCTTATTTATTTTATATCAGACCTATAGTTTTTGAACGAATACTAAAACCTGATAAGGGAAGACATTTATTATTAAGAAATTACCTGTAAATTGCTTAATTGGATCTCGAGTCAAAACAGTACTCTGATTCATTCACACATCACTCAGGCAACGTCTTTACACAAGGATAACAATATGAAAAATATAAGTTAGTAAATAAATAAGTAGTCATTATTACGTTGGCACGACAAACATATTTTATTATCGGTATGTATATTTTATATGATGTACTAAGTAAAACTACTACTTAAATAAATTAAAAATATTTTTACTGAAAACATAACACAAATTATAATATTATATTTACAATCTATGTATATGAAAAGAATGTTAAAACGAGTCTTTAGATTTATGGGGGAAAAAATGGCAACTACTATACAATACTAAGAATAAGTAATACAATATGTTTACATCACTTTTAGAAGTGTCTATCTGTCTCTTTGTTTGTTTGTGAAAGCTACATTTTTAAAGTACAACGTTTATGATAAAATGTTATTATGTAAATCATAAAGCATATTCTAGAGTAACATTTAGTATTTGTTACATAAAAATCAGTTTACTATCAAAAGTTATTGTAATTTGAATGTGGCCGTGAGATTGAATAATTTTTGTTTCACGCGAACGAAGTCACAGGCACAGCTAGATTGTAATAAATATATGGCTGTAGTTGCGTTATTCGTGATAACACTAAAATAATATGCGAATGTGTAACTGCAAATACTTCAAAGTACATTAACTAATATTACTAGACACCGCTGTTCAGTTAGCTATGCAATGCGCTTGCTCGCTTCCCACGCAGACTTTCTCACACATTGTAATACCGACCACGCTACATCTTATCACATAACACCGTATTTATCAACTCGAATATAATTATGATGGTAATATTATGTGGCAAATAATGGTGTTAGGAGGGCAACGAGAATCGATTGGCTCACTGTTATCACTGTTATATATGCAGTCGTATACATATTACTGTGGTTTTATTTCCTTTAGCCGCAAATAATAATATCTGTGTCGTGGAAAATAAATTTGAAATAAATTACTGCTATTTATAGATTGGCAAGCCATAGTGTTCAATTTATTTAAAAATTGTATAAAATGATTAGATGGTTCTTATATACCAATAAAACTGTGTACGTTTTAC
Source organism: Actias luna (assembly GCA_039707435.1). Classification (NCBI taxonomy): domain Eukaryota; kingdom Metazoa; phylum Arthropoda; class Insecta; order Lepidoptera; family Saturniidae; genus Actias; species Actias luna. The sequence goes on from JAZHAC010000003.1 coordinate 6,690,092, forward strand.
GTTAAAACACTATGTTTATATGACAATAATTGTTCGAATTGTTGGAATATATACATTGAAATTAATAAAATTGAGAACCAACTTACATAATAAAATACATTGAGAGCTCGCTAATTAGTGATTATTTTCAAAATATATAAAAATAATGCAGTTCCTTTGAATGTTTCTCACGTTAAAATGACTGATCTCTTTCGTGAATGGATCTAGAATACATAGTTTTTGAAACCCGTTATTTATTTTATATTTTCGATTTACTGTTGATGTGATTACTGTTGGTTTATAAAAACAGTAGACGACTGGCATAGTGTTGAGTGATATCTAGTATCATTTATATCAATAACAGCCTATCTACTAAGCAGAACTATTAATATGAACTATCTAGGCGATAACGTACGTCAAAATGTCATCAAAACCGAAAAAAACGTGTACGAAGAGAAGAATTATGAACACACTTACCGGAATTTTCTGATACTATGCACTACGTTCCTATCACACAAAAATAGCATATAAATTTTAATTTATAAAATCCAATTAGTTTAAACAGACAATGCCTCGACAGTAGACGTACATAACCGATTCTACATACAAACATATTTTGAAGCGATGATGGGTCAGTTGGTAGTGTGTACGGACTCAGCATCAAAGGACGCGAGTTAGAATCACTGCAATGAGCCTGAGCTTTCTATTAAAGAAAATATCGCGATGAAACCATAGCACGATGTTACGGCCTTTTGTAATGCCCACCTGGTTAGTTACCACTCTGACGATATAAATCTGCCGCCAAATACCCATACGTGTGCCCTTACATTTGCACTTCAGAGCCAGTCCACCATCTAGGTCCACATCGTCACTTAATATCAGGTGAGATCGCAGCTATAAGAATAAAAATAAATTCAACGTCTAGTCATTTTTATCCTAAAACAAAAAGAATTTATCAGTTAAAACCAACATTTGTACTCTTTCAGATTGTTTCATTCCTCAACGTTATATTCTCGGTGTTATGGGATTGCTGGGCGTATGCAATGCTTATACGATGAGAGTCTGCCTTAATTTGGCTATAACTCAAATGGTCAATAGGACGAAAAGCGGTGGCGAGCATTTCGTTGACCCCGATGCGTGCCCAAGTGACCCGATCATCGGTAATAATACAGAAAATGTTTTTAGACCTGTAAGTATAATTTTATTATGACATCATTATAACTTGTCCTATAATTATACATTTACGAGTGGATAATGCATATCAATGACCCACCAATAGCTGTTATTGTCATAGACGCCTGCAAACCTCTTGGGAACTGGCTACAAAGGCTTATTTAATACTTTAGCAACTAACTAATTACTAATTACTTTAGTGTTATGGCCACAATCTCACCTAAAATCAATTGACGAGGTGGCCCAAGATGGTGAACACGCTAACTTTACTAAAGGAGCTGGCTTTTAAGTGCATCTGCCGAAACACACCTACAGGTATTTTGTGGCAGATTTTTAACATGAGGATGGTAGCTATACTATGGTTTCATCACGACGTGTTTCTTCACCGGAAGCTCAAGCATGATCTTTAATGATAAAGGTGAATTCGAACTCACGTCATTAACTCGTTGACCCGTAAAATGCTACAATAATAATACCAACTGTAGTATCATAGCTTGAAAACAGATTCCAAAACGCATAACTTGAAAAAGTGTATTGTGGATAAAACCTAGTACGTTCCAGTTTCCTAAAGGCCCACTCTTTTTCTTTCCATGTCGTGTTTCTCAAACACAGATCTCTTACTAATCTTAATTAGGTTCGGATAAAGTCTATAAAGTGGTCGGTGTTAAGGAAGGATAAAACCGCAAGTGATTAAAAATAAAAGCTAAATACTGAAGTAAAATCAAAAAGCATTTGAAACGAACCAATAAGTACGCAAAGATACTTGAATACTCAATAACCTGCTATGATTTGAATATATTGAATTTTAGAAACCCTTTATTAGAAGCAAATCCACACTTTTAGATGCAGAATTCGAGCGTAGTATCACTAATGTAGTAGCTCGATATAGTGTATTTTATTATACTTTTATACTATTAATCGTCTTCATCTTCTATCATGTCTGAGATTGCATCATACTATTAATAACTAGTTTTTTCCTGCGGCTTTGCTCAAGTTGATATTGATTTTGTCAAATAAATCGGAGAACCTAATAAAAAGTTACATACAAAGTTTTTTACCCTATTTACCTTATTTCCAAAAAGTTTTTCACGAGGAAAAGAGCCTGTCACCATCTTCAAGATCACATATATTTCTATACCAAAATTGCATCATAATTGATTTATGACTGTAGGCGTGATAGCCTAACAAACAAATAAAGAAACTCACTTTCGTATTTATAATATTAGTAAGGATTACTGGACGAAGTTTATTGTAAGCAGCTTGACTTTCTATTACAACAATGTTAAACTATATGTCTAAGCTATTTATGTTTTTTTGAATATGCGTGTTGGTTTTTAACTTCAAATTAAACCGTGGTAGTAATTAAAAATCCATAACAAAGCCTGTCTTATCGTAAAAAAATCATTTGTAATTAAAAAAAAAATCATATTTCAATTAGCTAACTATGTAAGTCAATGCGAGCGATTTCATAGTAATACCTGTGAATTTATAATAATGTAATTATATCCATATGTGTTGTTGCAGTCATAGGGTTACCGCTGCTAACCAGATCGTATTTCCAATGAAGAATTATCTTTAACTCGTACATTTTATAACATACGCGTTGTTATATCTATATCTTAGTAATTTAATACGCACTTTTGCGTCTTACTTCCGCAGTAATTTGTATGCTCCCAAGATCGTGTCTTGAGTGGCCATGGCCTAAAAGTTAGAGTTTAATTATGGGTACGTGAGAAGAATTAAACTAACCGGGCCCATAAATATGTATGCCAAAGTTTAAAGTTCGTTGTATTTTTAATTGCTCTAAGTGACACATTTAGATCAGATGTTGTTACAGTTTTAATTTAAAATAATGAATAAATTGTATTTATTTAATGGATATTATTTGCAAAAAAGTAATATTTTTTTGAAGTGAAAAAAGGTTACAAAACTTTATTTAATAAAAATGTACCTAAAAAGATATAAAAAGATAGAGTTTCTTGCTGGTTCTTCTCTATGTATGTTTTATTTTCCGAACCGATGGTAGTTTTGACGTTCATAAGCGGCTTCGCGGGGCCTAAATTGGATAAAAAAATTAATTTGATTTGATATTAAACCAGTAGATATATATTTTTAGAATAAAAAACAAACTTATATACAATATTATAATATTATTATTTGTTGGATTACAAAATTCCATCATGTTCGTATTACTACGCTATATAAAAATTATATAATAAATTTTATTTTGGAATGATATACAAAGAGTAAAATAATATTTTTCATAGTACAACGATAAACACAACACACAAGTCTAAACACCAACCAATAATGAGATCTGCAAGCCTGTTGACAACTGGAAAAAGCTAAGCCCAAAAAAGCTAATATAAAAGAAAGAGAAGAGGGATTTAAAGTTTTTGAAGTGTTAATTTGTGTAGGTACTACTTTCAAAACTTCTAATAATATGATGCAAACATAATACGAGGTATTATATTTTCTTTGGACATATTATTAAAATACAAGCTATATTTAATAAGTACAAAGGCGTACAAGTTACTCGTAATAGGTTAATTGGTACATTATATACATAAGTTACTAGCTGACCTAACAAACGATTTTCTGTCATATAAATTATTCCTAGTGAACACTTTAGTTGTATTAAATCACGATTAAAAAATGAGAGGGTGAAGATAGGAGGGTATAAATTTGGATTTATAGAAATTTTTTGATACTACATATAAAGAAAATAAAATAAAAGTGACAATTTTCTTTTTTTTTTTGGATCTGGGCATCCTAATCACCTATCGATATGAAAAATGCTTTACGACCTGTTCTTATACCTACCTACCAAATATACATAAAAAAGACCAGAAACACCGTAACACGAGATATTTATATATCAGATAAGACAATCTTAAACAAAAATACCGTGTTCAAATTTTTTTTGGTATCTGTTGCAATTGTAAATCGTAATGACAGTAAAATTGGCAATTGTCCAATTATTTTATCACGACACATATACAGCTCAATGCGACAATAAACTCGTATCTTGCAATTACATGACATGATTAAATAATGTACTGTATACAGTATGCAAGGAGATTTTATAATATTCAACGACCTTTTAAAAACCCTTTTCTTTATAAGTTCTATTAAAATTAAAATAAAATGTTATGAATTACATAATTTACATATGTGCACGTGCACATACATCTATATTAAAATTATAAAGTGGCAAATAGTGTTGGTTCGAGCGCGTTAATCTTATGAACTACCAGTATGATTTTAAAAATTATTCTTGTATTTGAGTTTATTGAGGAAGGCTTTAGGGTACTTAATATTACGCTACCACTAATAGTAACAAAACTGTATTGAAAAAAGTTACAAAAACGAGCAAAATTGATTAAATTAAATTATAGTTCCAGGCACAGCTAGTATGTACAAATATATGTATTTGTATTTCTTTGTTTTGCCTTATTCCAAATTCAGTATGAACGCGACTTCCTTTATACTGTATATACTTGTTGAAGATTAACCCTATTGAAATAAATACGATATTTTCTCGTAGTGCATCATTAACAAATTACTTAGCGTAAGTCCAGGTTGTTATCAACTACATGTTAGATTTTAACAAATTACATTAGAGTACAAGCTATTATCACAAAATTGGCATGTGAACATAATCACAAACTTACAAATATTCGAAGGTAGAAGGTAGGCATTCACTGCAAAGGGATTTCTTCCCGATACTGCGAAATTTTTGAAACTTACAATAACTTAAAGAAAATTTTATTTAGCTTGTTAGCTATCAAGCAAACAACATTGCATCAAAATCTAATGAGGAGTTGATTTATAATAAACTTTTATTTGTGTGCCCTATCCGAAAAGAACCTTAATTTGATGTGAGATAGAATAAGATCTTATATTAGTTATCCCCAGTCAAATTTAATCAAAAACTGAGCAGTATTTGGTAATATAAATAGGTAGACATATAGATAAAATAACCAAAACATCATACGGCTTTTTTTTAATTACCAACGTTATAGTAAATTACGCGAGGGGAGTCGCAGACGTGGCTAGTGATGTTTAAATTTAAACGCTGATGTGCCGCCTATAAAAGCGAATGTTTGGAAACCATTTAAAAAGAATCACAATAATAATACAAAAAGAAATATATGTGTGTAATTGTGGAATCAAGTATGATAACGTTATCTTGTACACATTCAGCGTCAGGGAATTTGCAATCACTAGGCTATCTGCTATAGCAGAAATAAATATTTACAATTTTATTGAAATTATTTATAACAAACATATGGTTCTCACTTTGATAATAATAATTACATAATGTAGCAAATATAATAAGTGATAAAAATAACCACAATGATATACGAAATAATGAAGATATACGATATTACCGACTACATGCTAATTGTTGCGAGATGCTTTATAAATAACTAGCTGTGTCCGCTACTTCGTGTGGAATTGAAATTATTTAATCGTTTTTGATTGTTTTTGTAACTATATTCAATATAGCTTTGCTCTTATTGATGATGCGTAATGTTAGATAGCTTAACGCCTTCGTCACTGATTGCTCTATCAAATACAAAAAGAACTTTTGTAATCCGACCGGTACTTCCTAAGATTAGCGTGTTCAAACTTCTCCGCTTTATAATATTAATATAGAAAACGTAATATCGGTGTTCTGTATCTATAACAGTATCAGTAATCAAAACTGTCTTGTATTCTAAATAAAAACACAAAGCATCACATTCATCATCACAAACATCTGATATACTATATTTCGAAGAATCAAGTGAGATATTCTCAAATAGTAAAAAATAATTATAAAGTCACTAATGAACTTCACACACCAATAATATTCAAGATAAAATACTTATTTTACTTACTAATATATAAAAATAATAATATACATAACTATAATTGTGTGTGTCTATAAGATATCGCAAGTTACTAAAGTAAAAGTAAGTACTTTTCATAACCGAAACTGATTATAAATTCCAGAAAATATTTATGCAGCTTCGTAATATCCGTATCTATTCCACAATTAATTTGTAGCTTAATCCAGTTAGTAATTAGACCCAGTTTTAGAGTTAGTACTGTTATTTATTTTTGATAATTTAAATTATAAGTATATTATAAACCAGAATACATAAAAACAATTGTAAGATTTTTTTGTTCTTTTTTTAGTATGCCATTTTCGACTGGGACGAAAAAACGCAGGGTCTGATTTTGAGCGGTTTCTATTATGGTTACGCTGCTACTCAAGTACCTGGAGGATATTTAGCTGAAAAGTTCGGTGGTAAATGGACCCTTGGTCTCGGATTACTAAGTACAGCCCTGTTCACATTTCTCACACCAATCGTTACTAGGATTGGTGGCGGTACGTGTTTGTTCATTCTTCGAGTACTCCAAGGAATGGGCGAGGTAAATATGAATATTTTGTACTAATATTTACAATAGAAGTGGAAATGTATGCAAGGAAATATTACAATAATGATTATAAAGTTACGTAACTTAAAATAATGCAACGAAATAGTATTTATGACACGAAACAACAGTTCCATGACACAGAGTTACTGAGGTTTTTCCAACACTGGTTCATATTGTAGGGCACGTGTGTTTACGTAATCTTAAACCTACAATAATCAGCAATAACCAGCTTAATTAGTTACCGCTGCCTTAGAAATTTTAAATTGCAGATTGATTTACAAAAACATTTAGTTTATATTTTGTTCACATAAATCAATTATTCGACGTTGAAATGCATGTAAAATTATGACAATCACTACGTGGGCACGTGTATAGACAAATGCCGTTACGTCATGGTCAGAAATAGGTACTGATACCTACGTACTTGCGCAATCAAGTTGCCTATGTTGTGGGCAGGTCGGTAAGTAAAGTACTTGTTCGTACTTTAAATATTAAATGTTGACAACTTAGCGATAGTTTAAACAGATTTGCCAAAAAAAAACAAAATCATATAAACTATCCCCTTAAACAGGTAGCTGTGCATATGAGATTACAACTATTAGAAGCAAATACTATGATACTTACTGACCCGACATACGTTGTTCTGTCTTATTTATTCCTAATAAATACTTTGGTTGTATTAAAAAATAAGAGGATGAGTCGAGTAAGAGGATGCAAATATAGGCTTGTGTGAACATATTTTTAATGCCAGATCATAAATAAACAAAAATATTTTTTTTGTCAAATAATAATAAAAAAAAATATATATTATTTGATCCTTATCACTTAGGGGTATCAAAAATAGATTACGATCAATTCTCAGACCTACCGAATATACATATGAAATTTCATAAAAATCGGTCAAGCCGTTTCAGAGGAGTATGGCAACTAACATTGTGACACAAGTATTTTATATATAAGATTGCAATTTTTCATACTTAATAACAGTAATAAGCTTGGTGTTACATGAAACCTTCTACAGAGTATTTATTTTATTTCAACGAATAGACTTTAAAATGTATTATATTTTCAGGGACCAACGATGCCGGCCCTTATGATAATGTTAGCAAGATGGGTACCACCTCATGAGCGATCGTTTCAAGGAGCTTTAGTCTTTGGCGGTGCTCAGATTGGCAATATTTTTGGTTCTTTCATGTCTGGTATATTATTAGCTGAAGGAAGAGACTGGGCTTTCGTATTTTATTTCTTTGGTGGATTTGGTATACTATGGTTTGTCCTATGGGTAAGTTATAAAAGTTTAATTTTATTTGTACTAGTTTTATTGGAATTATTATGTACAAAATTTAATAATCGTTATTTCAATTTCGCATTTCTTTTTTGCTAACATTATAAGTAATAGTAAAATTATGGATGTTCAATGTTTATATTTAAAATGACGGACAATCGGTTCGATAACTTCTGTTATAATGGCTCAGTGGTAGCGTATGCGAAATTAGCATCAATAGACGTGAGTTCGAATCCCTGCACTGAGCCTGAGTTTTTGGGTGAAGAAAAACATTTCAATGAAACTATATCACAGTGGTAGGGTTTTTCTAATGCCCATTTGCCTAACTACCACCCACAAGTAGAACTTCTGCCGACAAATACCTTAAGGGGTGTTCCGGCAGTTGCACCTGACACCCGGTCCCTCTATTAGGCTTAGCGTGTCTACCATCTTAGGATCACATCAGGTGAGATTGTGTCCATAACGATAAACCCATAAGCTATAAAAAGATTATAAAATGATAATATTGTGTCATATAAACAGGGTATTATTTATAACAGTATTAATTTTTTTGTTAAATAATTTTAACTACAAGTACATTTCAATAATTGTTCTTTTCAATGTTTCGAACTAGTTATTCATCTAATTCACTGAATATTATACTGTTTTAGAGTCTTCTATGCTACAGTACTCCAAACAGCCATCCTTATATTTCAAAGAAAGAACTTACTTACTTGAATAATAATGTTACGACAGCTGAAACTTCGAATGTTAAAGACCCGGTACCGTGGAAAGGGATTCTTCGATCGGCGCCTGTTTGGGCTTTAGTTTGCGCTGCTGTAAGTTATAAAATTTTCCTTGTGTATACCCGCTATTATACTCGTACTTATTAATTTGCTAGCTTCGCTAACCTATTTTTATTAGTTTGTGTATTGTTACGCATATCACCGAACTGACGGTTATTATAAAATAAACACATTACTCATTGAGATAGGAGTATCTACTATTTGTGGACGTCAGTTCATATGAATTTACTCATTTAATTTGTTATTGTGTTAATCACTTAGCCATTTATAATTTTCTTAATAATTCAGTTTTGAATATGGGTACTATTCTCTTGACTTCTTCGGTACATTTAGATTCAGGCTTAAAAATAGTCAAAAAATATTTTTTAACATTTTTTAGATTTTCTGATTTAAAATTTTTGTATTTTAACCTATGTACTTTTGAAATCGCAACTAACATTTTTATTAAGCATTATGAGTGTTTCTGTATTCAGTATTTTAATGTAAAACTTAAATAATACCGGCTTAAAAGGTTTTATTTTATCATTATCTCGTCTACAAATTCAACTATGAAAAACCCTTTTTTGTAAGGTCGTAGCATAAGGCTATGTATTAAAAAAATAATATTAATCATTACAAATAAAAACTTTAAATAATAAATTTTCCGGAAATAACGACAATGTGCTTAGGCAGTTTAAACAATCATGCCTAAGATAACCTTGACAGCGTTACATAATCACAAATAACATACTATAAACATCGCCCACGCTTCCTGTTAAAATTTACGACAAAATGCATATTACTATTTATGAAGTATTCATTTTACAACTTTATGTTTCTAAATATGATTTATTAAAAAACAGTGTTAAACTAAATTATATTTGCAATAAATTATAGAGTTGCGGTTAACTTATTACATGTGTTGAATATAATAATTCTATATTAATAATCAAGCACAGGCTTGAAATACAATGCAAGTACTTGTGTGTGATATGCTTGCTAGCTATATTGATGAATATTTGTTTGCTTTGTCTACGTAAAATAATTTATCATTCAATTGATAAAAAACGAATGAATCCGTATTCCTTATACAGTTATGGAAATTCAAATTAAAGTAAAATTCTGACAAACAATTGATCATTCATAGTTTAGTGTAGGAAGTACACGATAAGCATCTTAGAACCTTGATTTTGATATTCTGATAAAATATAATCTATGTTGTTACTGTAGAAAATGTAAGGAAACACAACAGTGGTTAACTAACGGGATTTTGAAGCGATGATAGCTCAGTTGGTAATGTGTACGGACGCTGCGTTAAGGGACGTGGGTTCGAATCCACCTACAATGATTTTAGTGAAGGAAAACGTCGTGCTGAAACCATAGCAAGATGGTAGGGATTTTTCTAATGTCCGCCTGGATAACTACCACAATGAAGTTGAAAATCTGCCGCAAAATACCTATAGGTGTGTTCCGGTAGTGGCAACTTGAGAGCCAGTCTCTCCATTAGCATAGCGTATCCTCCATCTTGGGCCTCACTTTTACTTAATATCTGGTGAGATTGTGACTATAACGCTAAACCTTATCTATAAAAAAAGATTATGTAGAAATGTTTACAAAAAAAAAAGAAATATTATTGCGTTGAGTGGTAATGACATATGTAGATAATATTAAATATTTTGTTTTAACAAAGAAATAACCTGCACTTGAATACTTCTTATCAAAAATAAATAAAAGATTTCACTTTAAACACTCGAAGAGTATCAACTTATTTGACGAAATTTCGTTTTTCTTATCTATTTTTTTACTACGTTCCACAAGTGATAGATTACATACCTTACAACCTTATATTTCGTACATAAATATACAATAAGGTTAACTTATCGTTTAACAAGAAACTATACCTTAGAGTTAACTTTGACCTTACTTTGAAATAGTAGATGTCATCGATACATAGAAATACACATCATGGGATATTTTTGATAGTTCGTAGCATAGAGTAAACCTATATATATATATACATTGTTAGGTAAACCACAATCTATATTGGTACCGGTGTAAACCGCAAGGATACAATGGTAGTGTTGTCATTATTCATTATAAGACTCATTATGCAGTATCACCTTTGAACATAGTAATTAAGCGTAGGAAAATATGAAATATACGTGTACTGCATTATTGCACGCCTCAAACCGTGAATCGAATGAGGTAATACTTTACTCTCGACACGTCAAAAACAAGCATTTTTTGCTCTTGAACTGCCTCTAACACAATTAATTTGCATTTATACTATAATATGAGTAGATGCATTTCAAGAAAACATTTCAAATAATATATTTCAAAATTTGTAAAAAAATAAATGTGCTACTATTAAACAAACTTACAAAAGAAAAATCCTTAAATAAATTAAAGTGAACGTCCTTATGTTTTTATACGCCGTGGCCACGATAACTCTCAAATAATGGACGTATGAAGACCAGGTTTCGTTTATTATCTTCAGAATAACATAACCAGTTACCTATATTTCATATCAATAGCCTAGTACCCGTAGTTTAATAATAAATTGAAGCCATGATAGCTCAGTGGTAGTGTGTACGACTTCGCGTCAAGGAACGTGAGTTCGAATCCACCTACAAGACTTAGAGCTTTCGGTGAAGGTAACCATGGCGAGGAAACCATAGCATGGAGGTAGGGCCTTTGTTAATGCCCGCCTGGCTAGCAAGCACTCTCAAGTTGAAAATCTGCTGCCAAATACAACGGTACAAGTGTATTTCGACAGTTGCGCTTGAGAGCCAGTTGGACCATCTTGGTCATTTCCGTAACTTAAGATCAGGTGAGTTTATAGCCATAACTACAAAAAAAAAAATGTTTTTTTTGCATGTCTCATTGGTTGGATTGCATTTACAAGTTTTGGTTGTATCATTTTCTTTCATTTTTATTGAATTATTTCTTCATATAAGTTTAGTAATCGGAACAAGAATTTAACAATTTAAAAATAATTTATAGTTAATTTGTTTAACTTTGTAGGTCGGTCATGACTGGGGATACTACACAATGGTGACAGATTTGCCAAAGTATTCGCATGATGTACTCAAGTTTAATATTGCAACAACTGGCACCCTTACAGCTATGCCGTACGTAGCTATGTGGATCTGCTCGTTCTTATTTGGATTAGTCTGCGATGTATGTATCAAGAAGAAATGGCATACCATCAAAACTGGCAGAATTATTCATACCACTATAGGTAAGAGAAACATTCATCAAACAATATTAATGTAATAGTAGTAATCAGGGTTTTATGCAGTGCAAATTTATTCATATTTTCATTAAAAGTCTAGCTTCGATACCAGAAAACTATGTTGAAATTTATTTTCTCAACCGTACCTTTGCGAATGCAAAATTTAATATTATAAATTTTTTATAACAAACTATACAAAATTTAACAAAAGCTGACTGCTGCCATAACATATCAAATCAATGTATTGTAATTTGAATACAAATATACTTATTAATTTATTTGCGATGTTATAACAATAGCTCATAACCAATTTATGAATTAAAATTTTGTCGAAAATAAAAATGAAATATGTATAAGTATTATTATTTTATTTTAATAAAGTAATAATTTGGTTTTCTGTCAAAGAATATTTTATGTTAAACTAGATCAAATCTCAGCGAATTTAAATTTAACATCTCCAGATTGCAATAACTTACTTATTTTATCAGACAAGATTTTTATTATGAAGATCAACCCCATTAATCACTTGATATCACAATATTTATTACGATGCACAAGGCAACTCTTTATGGTGATAAGAACATATTCATATTTCAATGAATCAATTGATCCATTAATTTGCTTAACTGTTTCAATTTTAGCTGCAACTGGCCCTGCTATTTGTATCATCTTGGCTTCGTACGCTGGCTGCGACCGGACAGCTGCTATGGTTTATTTTATTCTTTCTATGGCTTTGATGGGAGGTTTCTACAGTGGTATGAAGGTACGCATGAATAAATCTGTTTTTCATTTGAATTACCAATGGCTAATAATTATTACTCGCACTTATAGCACTTTATCGTGCTAGTTTTAAGATCTTTTTATCCTTGTAATTTTTCGCAGTTAGGAGTTGTCTCTTTGCGGGAATTGTTTCCCAATTTAATTTCAAACTAATCTGAAAACAAACTCACGGACAGTTGTCAAATATTTCACATTTTTACATTATCTCAACGATATTTTTTTCAATAATATTTTACTCCTTGATGGACATTATTTACTTCATTTTACACTCTTTTGTACACTGTTGATTGCAATTTTAGATTAAGCATATCAAATGATGGATATCAAAAAAACAATCTTTTCCATGGAACCTTCGGACAGAAATGCTATGCAGACTACCTTATTATGTTATACAAAGCAGTCTGAGATAATCAAACGAGATAATATCTTGTAGTTATATATAAAATTGGTTTATAATAATACCTACTCTTTATTAATTAGGTGAATGCATTGGACTTATCACCTAACTATGCGGGTTCCTTAACATCTCTCGTCAACACGACATCTACTTTTGCTGGAATCATTACGCCTTACCTCATTGGATTGTTGACACCAGATGTGAGTTACATTTTAAAATTTTAAAGATTACATGTATAGATATTCATATTGTAATTGAATATTTATCTTTTATATTCATTGAAATCATTACAATTAATTTGAAAAAGAAGATCACAATGTACTTACTTGTATAACAGTGTCTCCAATGTAATTTTATGAAGGAGCTACTTGGATCCCCAAACTAGACAAAACAAAATCCATTCCGTGAAAACATTTTGGTTACTTTTTATGAAGTTAATTTTTATTTATTTAACATATGTGTATAAATATATAATAAATTTGAAATAACGCGAAAAACGTAAAATCTTTGAAACACAGTAGTAACACACAAGAGCCATATCCATATATAGGGATTAGGTTTTTAAATCCAACCTCCTATTATATGCTTTTCTGGTTTTCTGTACTTATTTCACAACGGATTACTAATCATTAAATAAACAAAGGATGAATCATAAATTATCTATCACAGAGGTTAAAATGAAAAGTGTAAATCAATATGGTTGCCTATATTCAATGATTAAAATTGATAACTAAAATTAGTGGAAAATACTATATTTTAACTTATGTGCATATTTAATTTTGTTACAGTATTTTCTCGTTATACTTTAAATCAGAAGAAATATTGGTTTCTTATCAAATTCGGGAAGTAATTAGACTATATAACAACAAAGACACCGATTTAACAGTTATCATAACGTAATTAATTTAAAAATATATTTTTTTAAATATACAGATCAAATTGGAAATTAATTGATATCGTAGTGACCTCAAGGATCGTTGCTACAGGCAGGGCATTATTAATATCACGATATTGAATTACGAGCCCAGCTCGGTGCAACGTTGGATGATAGGTTTATAATTTAATTTCTGATCTTCCTTCCTCCTCAGAACCTGGTGTAATATCAATCAAACCGTTACAATTGACTTTATATATGTATACATTATATATAGTTTAAAGTAATACGGATTTAAATGTCCACTAATTAGTAAATTATTCGCGATTTTATTTTAGATTTTATACACTGTATCGTTTAGGAGATAAAATACACAAGTATATGCCAATTAATCCATAAAATGTTACTACCGTGACTTATATTTCCATAATTTATTAAATAACATTATGTACTTATTCTTGTTTCTTTATTGTAAGATGATTGAATTGAGTAATAATAATCAGATTACGCTTGTTTTTGTTTTCAGTCAACATTAGCGCAATGGCGTGTGGCATTTTGGGTGTGCTTCGTTGTTCTAGTTGGTACCAACGTTGTGTATTGTATTTGGGCTGATGGCAAGCAGCAATGGTGGGACGACGTACGCCAGTACGGCTACCCACCTGGCTGGAAACACGGTCCGATTATCCGTGAAACTCCTGAATTACCTGAATCAGTAAGACTTTCTGATGGCAAAGCTTGATGATTTTGACGTTAAATACTTTTAGTTACTTTATACCAGTGCAACTAGTCAATGAATGGGACCACGTAATATTATTGAAGGACGAGTGAAAAGTGTCTTATTTGTCTTTTGACATTGGTATATAATGCATGTGTTGCGAATGTTATACATAATTATAAGTTAATTGCATGTATGTTCATGTAGATTGTTAAGTGAGTGTGTAACAAATTTTAGTTACATTTCAAAGTTATATAAATCACTCAACAAATTAAAAAGTTTCACATTACAACATTTTGTTTAATTTTTAATCTATTAAAGAACTATTTTTTATGCTAATGGGTAGCAAGCAGGCAGACGGCCTATCTGATGGTAAATGATTACCGTTGCCTATGGACAGCCGCAACAGCAAGGATATTACAGCCATGTTGCTGACCTTGGAGACCGTATTTTAATCCCTTTTTTAAGGGACCCATATCGTAGTTGTGGGGAAAACTGTGCTGGAAAGCCGATTCCATAGATCAAACGTACTCTATGTGAAATCGTTCTTGCGCTTTGTACAGCACAAGCCATTACCTCGGTGTGAAGTAGCGCTTGGACCGGTTAATAATGCCAAGCTTTTTCGTCGCCAATTTGGTCTTGCTTTCCAGATGCTTGAGGAATTTCACATTGATATCGGATATGTCGATGACAAGGATCTCGATATGGCGGGACAATTTTAGGGGTGTGCCCTTAAACTTAGATTTTAAGAGGAAAGGAGTTTTTCCGATAAAATGCACAAACTTGCATCTTGCCAGGGTTGAGATGGGTTAATATTTACTTCAATCATTTTATCGTGTTATTCACGTATTTTATAATGAAAGAACAAAATTGATCACCGTCACAAATATTTACTTTATTGATATGCTCATAATAAGGCATTTATGAACGATAACACATTATCGGTTTGGAAAATTTCTTATCATTGAAATGAGCTGGCAAGAAAATTGGCCCTGTATGATGATTATAAATTCCTGGCCATTTTCGGCCACATTGTTGTTTCAACTCTAATCTTCTTTGATCTGTTCTTTTATGTAGGTAACGACACCAATCTCTCTCTGAAAGGTGCGTCAGGGTTGTTGACATGGGGGAATATAAGTATAATTATAAATATTAATTAAGTATATTATAATCATGTATATGTACCTATACTTATAATTAATGACTGCCGTTGGTGGGGCTTTCAATTTATCCCACCTGCTATAAAATGCAACGCGTCGATGGATTTAAAGGCTTGAACCTTAGCTGCCATTAACACTTTCTAATCCAGACGTTTTGTTATGCGGATGATTTTGTTAACTTTGTGAACAATTTTTACAATTATTATTTTAAAGGATGTACAAAGAGGAAGTAGTTTTCAGATATCATTATCATGCATGTTAATCCACTACAGGATTTATAACTTTATTGACAGCAAAACCTGCTTGACACTCAGACAACTTGTTTGATTGACTTTTGGTATTTCGTTTCAGTTATGTTATTCAAATCGATATATTTTAAAATAGGTATTAATATTACTCACGTATAATGTTGTAAGAGTAGACGTCAATAACAATAAAAGGGAAAGGTAATAATTGTTTTCTTCAAAAAATAAGAAAATTTTTAAAACATAGTAACGACACATGAAATTCATAATGAAGTAGGTAAATCAATAGGATTATATATCAGAATTTGGCACTAAGCTGAAATGGCTTCTTGTAAGGCTTCACCGAAATTCTCGCACTCTTTTTCTTCTATATAGTAAGTACTCTTTTTAACCATACCGCTCCTTCTTAACTAAGAAAACATTTCAATTTCCTTCGCGGTACGCATACACGAAAGTTCACCAGAATATATAACACTTCAAGTCCCGACAAACTCAATTTTTTTTTGTGAAAATGCTTTGAAGTCAAGGCTGCGCAATTATGGAATGCACTACTTGTTACTCTGAGGATAGCACAAACGATGGGTATATTTAAAAAAAATCCGTCAATAAGTACTACAAGTACAGGAACTGATTCTACTCAATGGAACACATCCATCCAAAGGTTGCCTGAAGAGATTGCTATTAGCAATAAGGCCGTCGTTTGTACTAACCAAATAATTTGAAATGTATATTTTTATGTCTAAACGTGTAAAAAAATATTAAACAAATAAAACCTAAAGCACAACAATTGTTTATAAATGTACAGATTTGTATCCAATGCTACGTGGTTTAGTTAAAGTTAGTCTTCAAATCAATGTTCCGTTGTTGAAACTTTGCTCAGATAATTCCGTTTGACCTGTTCGGGACGGATTAAATTGGATTGAAAGTTTAAATTGCACAAGTATCGAAATTAGTCTGTTGCCCGACGATTGTGTCACGATAATGGACACATTTCATCGGGAAGTGGAAATTAATGTTCCGGGTTTATAATAACATCGGTAGGATTTTACAACTTTGTGGAAAACAAGAGAAACATCATGCTGGACATAAATAAAATATCATATATTGTTGCCCTTTTAGATAAATTTATATATCGAAACACAACTGTCAAATTTCTTACAAGTAACTTTCGTAACATTATATATTTCATAAGATTTGGAAAAAAATAACATATTAATTAAATGATTTCAGTTATGTATATTATATTTTTCTTTGATTTAAATTGAAAAAAAAAATATTTGAACATTTGTAGATAGACAAAATTAATTTTATATTTAATGCTTATTAGTAAATTTTTAGTCATCTTCTGTAGTTAATAGTTAAATTAGCTTTTATCTGAAAAAAAAAATCTTATTATAGATATCAAATAACTTCGGATACTGTTATGGATCCCATAACATCCCTGACGTAAATAAGATTTTTTTATTTTTTTAAACTAATTTACTAATCTAAGACACAATAGTAAAATTAAAATTTAAGGCAGCCACGATATAGCTATAGTCAGTCGCAACCAAAAAAATTTCGGTATTAAACTATAACTCACCTGTACCAATTTTTTCTGGTATAGGGGGCAAACGAGCATGCAGGTCATCTGATGGTAAGTGATCACCACTGCGCATGGACACCCACAACACCAAATGAATCACAGGTGCATTGCCGAAAAAAAATGTTGTGATAAGAATCAGTTTAAGCAGTCGCCTCGATGCAGCAGCTACTTTGTAGTACTATAGGTTCAAGTCCCGCAGCGGGCAACTATTTGTATGATTTAGAAATAATTATTCTGATTTTGGTTATTACCTTTTGGCTATAAATTGTGGCTATAAAATTAATTAAATTGTGAAAATTATAATCACAGTATTTATACTTTGTATATTATATTATACTAGCTGAACCGGTGAACTTCGTATCACCTATAATCGATGTTCTTTGTCCTCGCCGAAACTCAAAAACGGTTTGACCAATTTGTATTGTTTTTTTACATTTTGATTACCTATTTCCTCTAATTATATAATAACCTAACCTAATAATAACCTTCTAATTTCAGTTCGTTAAGGTTAATAGAACTGGCTATATCTTATATCGTTTCCTTTTTTCATTTCCTTTGGTTATCACATGAAACTTGTTTGTAACTCCAACTATCTGTTCGGTTTTTTTTATACAAACCGTGTCTTGACAATAACGAATACAATAAAAAACGAATTATTCAATTTGGTATAGTCGTTCGTTTGGTAAAATGTTGGTATGGTGATAACGAATATTACGGATTAATATAGATAATGGCTTATTATGAAGATATGGTAGCCATAACGTCTAATCTATAAAGTATAATAAAAAAATACCATAATATACGTTATAAGTTGTTTTTTCACGTAAAACTTGTAACAGTAAGGTACAACAAGATACAAACAGTAGGTATTATTTACGAATAAATTAAAACTATTTTTATTTTAAATTAAGTATTATTTTGACAAGAATTACTAACTAATCGTCCACCGTTAATGTAAATTCATTACCTATGCTGACGGAAAGATTTACAGCATATGCACGTATTTACGGAAGTTATAAATTTTATGAGAATTTAAAATAGAAAACTACACAGTAACAGTAATTATGGCTTAGCACTGTTTACTGAAACCTTACAAAGTATAAAGAACAAAGCATAACACTGTTTCTTTTAAAACTAAAAATACAATATCAAGAAATATTATTCTGCATAATCGTCATAGTATTACAGTATACGCATATACAATATACGCATATACAGTATAAGCGAATGGCTAATTTATCACCTTATTAAATCAATATAGTCGTTCTGTTTTCTGCTTAAGTACTGCCAGTTTTTAAATATGTTTTTGCCAGTTTTTTGCCAGTTTTTAATATGTAAAACAATTTTATATTGACGCAATTTGTTTTCAACCCACTATATAAATCAATAAAATACAAGTTATGATAATTATTTATTTATGTCTAGGAATATATTAAACAAAGTAATTTATACGTCTTCATCATGATGAGCGCAAGAATCTTTGGAGTATATAGGTTTCTAAATTAACAGCCATGTCCATTTTTATTGTCTTAAATAACAGGTAGTAAATTAGCCTGGACTTGCCAATTTATACATCAATATTTTATCGTTTGCTATTTTAATTGATATTGAGCGGCACACCTTATAATAATTCATCATGACCTTAAAAACTTGACATTGAAACTTGTTTATGTGATTTTAGGGTTGCGTAATACTAGTTATAAAACCTTGCACATTGGAAAGTCAACATGTTTTAGAGAAGTATCAATTATATTTTGTTCTAATATGTTTGACGATGAAATCTATATAACATACGTAGGCTTACTCTAGTTTTTTGGCCAAAATTATAAGTTATAGTTGCAAGCTTAGCATTTGTGTAGTCTATACTAGAGCAAATTTGGTGTATAGTATTTTTATAGTAATACGGTGTGACTTGCATGATGGTAATACAGTGCAACTATCAAGAGATCGACATTTCATTTATGACCGTCGTGACCATATTGTCCTATAAGGTTATCGGTAGCTATATGTATACAATATATACCCGATTAAACCGAAATACAAGAAACCTAAAGCGACTCATCTTCACCGATACGCGCCATCTATCACTCAGGTTGTAGGCGTTACAAACTATTTTGACACAATTGTACCTTCAAACAACCCACAAATGAAATGACTATATGCAACAGTGGTTTTGTTCTTTAATTCTATCTTCTATATTCTATCGCAGATTTTCTCAGTCAAACGTACACATAAGCTCAGCTTAACTGGACCATAACTTCATAATACGTAGAGCAGATATTTTGCTTGAGTTTACTTAAGGTTAAGAAATGGGGTTGGACATTTTGTATTCATTTAATTTTAATCTTTAATCTCGAGACTAAGCCTGCACTATTTTCAATACAATTTGCACTGGTGCTGCTAATTTTTATTCTGGCGACTTTGAAGTGTGATCCTTCCTATAATATTGGGTATATCCATCGATGCATGAATAAATTCTACAGAGGTCAGTATTACAATGTAGGCTATACATTAAATTCCTTAACTCGGTGAGCGTTATCAGTACTTTATTAACTATATAATATAGACCAGCAATATAAACCAATCAGGACGTATAAAAATATGTTTCTATGATAATGATCGACTATGATCGGGGGTTCTTTGTACTGGTCATAGTTGACTCTAATAACAATAGGGTTAGTCAAATTTTAAATTAAAGAAAAAGATATCTGTATTGTAATAATACAGTAATAATATAAAAGCTAAAGACAATTTTCAAATGAATTTGTAATAATAAATACAAATTCATGAACAATTTCATTTCAAACTATCATGATTTGGTGTGTGTTGAATTTGCATACGTTTACGTGCGTCCCTTACATCTTTGGTAGTTTTAGCTATTTGTGTTTCCAGTTCTGCTTTTATAATTCTCAATTCTACCACCTAAAATAAGGTAATCAATTTAATCAAAACGTACACCAGTTGCAAATATAAAAATAGAATTGTATTAAGACATAGATAAACATTTTTAGTTTTCAAATTCAACGGAATTTTAGTATCTTCTCTATGCGAAAATGATAATTTAATTATTGTGCTTTTTCGATATTTGAATGTAAGAAAGCGATCTATCGATCATCGTTTTGGTGATAGGGGGTATTTATGCGAAACATCGAAACGCTTACAGAATTTATAATGATATTGTTCAACGAACTTCTCTTTGTGTATACAACTAAAGTTTCACACAAAACTACGGCATGTTTGATGTTAAGCAGTTAATGTAGTCTGTAATTTTTTGTTAATTATTATTATTACCCACTGCTTTCGTAAAGTTATTAGATTTACCAGCGCCTTACCTCTTATATCTGGAGATTATACTGTATTATAAGTGCAGTGCAAAACATTGTAGATTAAAAATACGATCTAAACATTATTAATCAGGTACTGAAATACTATTAAATCTTACTTTGTCATTAGCATCTTGAAAGTCACTCAGTAAGTCTTTTCTGGTAAGGAGGCCTGCTTTGAGTCTTTCGGACTCCAAACACCATCTTAATCTATCGCGGAAGCTCTGAAATTACGTAAAAAGGGATGATCGGTTCTCATCAGAAATGCATATTATTATTATAAAAATAATAACTTAAAAAAATAATAATATATAAAATTTTACTTTTAACTGGTTCATTATAAAACTCAAGTGTTTTTATGTTCGTAATTGTTCAGGTACCACATGATTTCAACTATTTAGATAACTTTTTCTTGTACCTATTTACAAGGTTAATTTGAATTATTCTTAGCTATAATTCATCCACATATGTGCCACTGTTGTCGAGTCGCATATTTCCTAATATCATTTATATAAAACGTAAATGTAAAATCGTATAATCTTAATTTTCAACATACCAGCATCTCTGAATACTGCGACAGACAATGAAATGCTATGCGAGTCCACTAAAAGCTTGTAAAATAATGGAGCACATATTATCCTATTACTTGTATCTGATTTAAGGAGATACTGATTTAATATTATTAAAACGACATACTTTAACTTGACTGAGATCTTCTCTGGCTCGTAAAAATTCGATTTCAGCTTCACCGAGATCACATTCAGCCACATCGATCACTTCGTCGGTATGATGCATCTTCTCTCTAATATGCGCCAGTATTTGATTATGTTCGGTACATTTACCGCGATTTTTTATGAGCTCGTCCTCACGCTCTACAGTATGTAACGACAATGCTAATTTCTTACAGTTGCAAATTTAATGCAAAATAAAGAAACTTTTTTTTTAATATGTTTAAAATTGTATAATCTGCAATGCACCAATTTGTAAATGTTCATATAGGTTGCACAGGCCTATGACTAGGCCTTACGTGTAAATCGTACCTCTTATTTAGAAATATTGGAAGCTGAGTGAATAATAAAAGATTAATGTAAGTTCAAGTTTCCGGATGCGTAATTATAAGTAGAGCAGAAAATCTGTGGAACCGTGTTAGGTTCTAGTTCCAAGATCAAGTAAGCGAGGTTTTCAGTTACAAATAAATCTGTACTAAATTAAATCTTCTCTTGTGTGAAAGTGCAACAAATTGAGGTTCAGTCACATACGCCTTAGTTGACTTATTTTAAATTCAAAGTTAGATATATTATTTTAGACGAATTCAAATATATTTGATACCTTGTTTAATATGAACTCATTTTAATAACAGCTAAGACATTATTTTAATAACCGTGATCTAAAGGTTGAAATTCAATAGTAATTCATTAAATATATACATTTCAATGTTATTTACTTAGCTTGCTAAGGAGGTCTATAATCAATGCATACATGGTATGTATTTTCGAATTTCTTCATTAATTCACAAGATTGTAAAATTCTTAGACGACAATCTTGACACTGAGAGACTACCTGACTATAAAATATTTTTTTGACATTTGTATCATGAAAGTAAATAAATATTAGAATATTATGTATTTGACATTAATAGTATGAACTTTCGCAATGAAAGTTTAATT
The DNA here is from genome assembly GCA_039707435.1 of Actias luna. Classification (NCBI taxonomy): domain Eukaryota; kingdom Metazoa; phylum Arthropoda; class Insecta; order Lepidoptera; family Saturniidae; genus Actias; species Actias luna. The sequence goes on from JAZHAC010000003.1 coordinate 6,712,704, forward strand.
TACTTAAATGAATTTATAACACATAATATTCTTCCTCCATATTAAATTTTATTCATGACAGACGTCACACCATATGTTTGAAAAGCAACAGAACGTTTTCTCTTTAATTAGATATTCTATCAGTCATAGAATTGAAATTCATATTGTTGTCAGATGCTAAACCTATGTTGAAAATAAAAGATATTATTCGTAGCTGTTAACTTCCGGGCGTACAAAATAAATTTTAAATAAAAGTGCAATAATTTCCATATTTCTTAAAACTATGAACATAACATGACAATATTACACAAATTTCCAAAAGATATAATATCATTTTCTATAAATAAATTTATGTTTCGCTTTAAAACAGTATTTATCTGTTATTTTTTTTATTGTGGAGAATGCAATGTGGAATACATTATTCGACCACACAATTTTTTCCTAGGGCTCTAGAACCATTTTATTACGTTCTGAATTCAAAAAAGTGCCTTTGTCTTAAAAATATTACGTTGCCCCTTTTGTGATATAATCTAGTATTTCATACAGTTCTTAAAAATAAAGCTTTTGAATACTGAGAGCTTATAATTTTAGATTAATCTTTCATCGTATCTTATACTTAAACACAATGAATGCAAATTAATTAATCCTTATTTTAATATACATAGTTCGTTATTTTTCTCTTTTTTAAACTTTAACTTAGTATATTATTAGCTACAATTAGTAAGGTACCTTCAATTTTAGTTAGGTAATTTTGATTATCTATATGAAGTTGTTCATATTGCGCCACGTATAGACCAGGCGCTAGCATTTCAAGTTTTCTCACAATTTCATCTAGTTCGGCTACAGCATTCCTCGCCCTAATAAACCGCAGACAAAGAGCAGAAGATTGACCACATTTTTGTCTCTGCAGTAACAGAAAGCGTTGTACCGTCTGTAAGAAATAACGTGAATGCATAAGTTGGATGGTTGTAAAGTTATTTACCGTTGTCGCTAAACCAATATCTCGTATCTGTAAACCGTATAGCTCTGACATTTTTTTATATAATACAGTTTTAGTGTTATGGCCACAATCTCACCTGATGGTAAGTGTAGATATGGCCCAAGCTGGTGAACACGCCAAACCTGTGGAGGAACTGGCAAGTGCCATTCCCGAAACACGCCTAAAGGTATTTGGAGGCAGATTTTCAACTTGAGTGTGGTAGCTAGCTAGGCGGGTATTAAAAAGCCCTACCGCTTTGCTATGGTTTCATCACGATGTTTTCCTACATCAAAAGCTCAAGCTCATTGTAGGTGGATTCGAACTCACGTTCTTGGACAAGACGTTCGTACACACTAACAACTATGCTATCATCGCTTCATTCGTACACACTACCAACTGAGCTATTTGAAAATATTCTAATTGATGCGCATTCCACATTTTGAGTGACTACAATGCACTGTATAATACGAGTCACATGGTAATCTTTTTGAAAGAAACAAATTTGGTTAGTAAATCTCCAATGAGTGCGCATATAAGGTATTGGTTTAACAACGACGCTATGTTTTATTTATCAAAATACAAAATATCAAGATAATTCATGGGAAATAAAAAGATACGTTCTTATTTGTAAAGTTTTTAATCTGAATACTTACTTTATCTGCAATGGGTTTCCCTTTTTTAGAGTAAATCAAACCTGTCCCTGTATTTTTTTCGTGGTCTTGTAGCTCGTCGAATTTCTTTTCAGCATTGTCTAATTTATCAACATATTGCAATTGCACAGCTTGCACTTTAGATCTTATCTGAGGATAATTTCAAATTTATATTCGTTACTAATCGTTTTTAAATTATAGTACTTTACTTTCCTTGCTCGTTTAAGTTACAATGACATAATGGCATTAATTAAGCACTTAAAAATCAAGTTCTTACATCAGCTACTTCTCTTTCTTCTTTTTCTTTTAGTTCTTCGTAAGAAAATAGTTTCTGTTGGTATTTTTCTTCTAAATCTGTTGCACCTTCAAAAGGTTTCAGAACGTGTTCCAGTTTACGCTTTCTAAAAGTATACTTAAAAGTTTAATTATGTACCTACTTATGGAACAGTGGCAATTACCTTTCGTTTTTATTTCGTTGTATATACAGTATCGCTGTACACGATCGTTTAAATTTATACATTCGTTTGTCAATTGCAACTTCGAAATGCAAATATTGAACTGAATTACTTATTAAAAAATGCATATTATTAAATAAGTATTGAGAAAGCTTTTTCTGGTTTTACATTGTTATTGTATTTTATATTTTATGTTATTTTAATATTTACTGTTTAAACTTAAATCAATCACATAATAATAGAGTCAGTAAAGTCCAAGAAACGTTATGCAATTAATTCAAATAAAGACTAACTAACATAACTGATGATTTTGAAACATTGTAAACAACTGCTATGAAGTTAAGACTGAATACTACTTGTAATAAGTAGAAAGTGTACGAAACACAATTTGAAGTCCTACTTAATTCATTGTCATAGATAATATCAAAACCATAAATAAATTACAAAATTTTACCTAATATTTAAATTACTATCCCGTTACATAAGCCGTAATAAATTGTATTAAATATTTTATATACGTGAGAGTAAATTTATCGAAGGTATTTATAGAAATTTAAAGGGAACACATTAGTTGTTATTATATTTAGTTTCAATAAATTTACCATTTATTTATATTTACTACTAAAAGAAATATCAGTAAATTTACCGAGTTTATGCCAAAACATTAAACACATACTGTTTCATATAATGAGATTTCACAATAGATTGTTTTCTTGCAATACAAATGAACAACGTCGAGGTTTGCGCCAAACATACGAGGTCTAGTAAAATAAATAAATACAATATCAGTTTTATATTTCACATGAAATATTTCGTTGGAACTATTTTTGAACCCACAGCATTCAGAGCCATTGGCAGCGGCGAGGCGTTTACTTATACCGCTAGGCCAATCGTGTAGTCAAAATCAAGTAACACAAACTAGGTTCACATTTCAATGTTTTTGTGGTGTATTATTTACATTGTATTACTGGTTAAAAGTGTGTACAATAAGACTTACCTACTGGCATCAAAAGCCCACTTCTGATATGTTCATTTTCTTTTTAGCAGTCTACTCTAAATAAGCAGTTTATTGCTAATAAAAGTTGTTGTTTCATAAATCTAAAGGTACTTTCTAAGACGGACAGAAGTACTAAAACATTAAAAAACTTATACCTTTTAGTTTGTTTAAATAACCTGTATAAAATAGGCAATTTGTAGAGTTAATTTTTATATCATAGGATTATATTTTTTCTGCAAATATATAACTTACTAGTTACATAAAGTTATTGTTATTTTATCTTTGATGGTTTATAATGGTTGGTTGGGTGATGATATATAAAAGAAAATAAATAAAAGAACATATGAAATATAACGTAGATAGCCATGGTAGTATTAATATTCAACGATATATGTCAAAGTGATATATAATCAAAAATATCTAACACTCAGACCACGTATATAGTTACACATATAGACTTCGCGTCGAATGAGTTCGAATTCTACGAACGACTCTGAACCAGGGTTAAAGGAATATTAAAGCATGGTGGTAATGTATTTTGTATTGTCCTGAAGGCAAGCTGTTAACTTTAATTTAGAAAACGCTTGTCAATGCATTTATATGTGTGTTTGACAGCTGCCCTTCAGAGCCAGTACCCCTCTAATGATGTTACAGCCTATAGCAATATCGCCACTTAACATCAGATAAATGCTAGCTTATAAATAATAATAAAAACATTAAAGCCTATTATTAAAATTTCATAGATTGTTTCACATACTTATAATACTCAGCCAATCTTCGATGCAGAATGTTGTTCTTTAGTTGTAGTTGATTCCGTTCAAATGTAAGATCTCTATGCGCTTGCAAGTACTTTTCTCGGTCAATAGTTACAGCTGCTGTAGCCACTCCCTTGCCTATTTGACCAGCTCCATTTTCTTCTGTGTGCTCGTCTGCGTTGCTTACTGAAAAAGAATCACTATAAAACAAATATATTAAAGCGATAATAGCTAAGTTGGTAGTATGATGTGACCTCGGCCAATAGACGTGAGTTCGACCCTTGCAATGAGCTTGAGCTTTCGATGAAGGAAAAAGTCGTGATGAAACCATAACACGGTAAAACCAAAAAAAATGGTGGTAGAGCTTTTTTTAATGCCCACCTGGCTAGCTACCACCCTCACGTAGAAAATCTGCCGCCAAATATATATACTGCCGCCATTATCTAAAAGGGCACATCCAACATTTAGCAAATCTGGAGAAAATCGAATTTAAAATATTTCTTAGTCTTCGGCGAAAAAAACGACAGTATTTTATTTGTCAAAAATTGATAAATGAAAATAGTACGATCTACATGATTTTTATAAGAGTATTCAATAACAAGTTTTTCTACATCTACATCACATCTACATTTTATTTTTCAACGTAACAGAAAAAAATTGAGTAAAAGCATTATAAATATTACACATAGGCATAATTTACTAAATGCGAGTTTTCATTGTAACGTTCAGAGAAAAAATATAAAATAAAACAATGAATAGAAACATTATTAAATTATAATTTTTCATTCTATCTTAAGACAGTTTGATTTTCATAATTATATATAAAAACATTTAAAAACAAAGGAAATTAAAACTTAAAAAAAAAAGACCAAAAAACTTAATAATATTAACATCTTTTATTTAATTTAAGTATTACGGTAAAATGCTATCATTACAATTAATAAGAAATTTAAATAACGTTTATCAAAATAACAGAAAACAAAACTGTTCCAAAAGTAAAAATAAGGTACAGTATAGTTATCACAATCATTAAGGCACTCTATATTCTAGAACGTTAATAAAATTTAGTAATGTAAAAAATCAGTCCTATTTTTTATGTTCATAGGTTTCATGAGATAAGCTTAGCTAACATTCTGGAAATGCTTCCCAATAGATCCCTCATAAGTGGACTAAGATTCGTGAGTATAGCAGATTTTCTGTCACTCGCAATACCCGTATATTTTTTTACCTCAGAAAAATTTAATTCAAAGTGCTCATTAATGTCATGGCAATTTTTGTAATAAAGTCAATATAATTTCCTAGACAATTAACTTCATTCATTCATGTAAGCTCAAGAGTTGGAATTTTTTAGTTTAATTGTTGAAGAGTAGTCTTCATAACTATGAAACTTTTGAACGGTCATCTTTTCTACGAATACAACCAACTTTCTACAAGTCCTCAAAGTCATATTTAGTTTTAAGAGATCTTTCCACTCTATGGTGGAATTCATCGGCAGCCATGAAAGAGTGACCGACTTCCATACAGCGCAAAGTAATGCTCTCCAAGCTAACATCAACAGATATTACCAAATATCTGAAATAAGAATCAAGCCACAGTCAAATCCAATTTTTATTTTGAGCCGCACAGTTATCATGCCACAAAATTACGTGGGTTTTCTATAAAAAAGTTCCTGAAGCAGCTTACAATATCCTCTTTTTTCTGCAAGATATACATGCCTTCATGTCATAAAACGTCTAAAATTTGACACATATCAGATTTTTCCTACCGGTACGAAATTCTGGTTGAGGACATGTAAGCGCGAGCAGAATATAACAGTTTGAATTCCATATGGTAAAATATTTCCATGTTTATAGCAAAAAATAACAGTGTCGCTGCTATTATTTTTCTAAGTCTGGTTATCAGCATCTTCTTCACACTTTTTGCGAGATAAAATATACTTTTTGTAATGTTTACTTTCTTTGCAACGTCTATGTCTTATTTTTGGGTTAAGGTTGTGAACGGTTAATTTTCCACTTAGCTTACACTCTTCAAGGCCTAAGTTTGAAAATAAGATATTAAATTACTTTGTAACTTTTCTGTAGTAACCAGGTACATCAGACACAGTGTAATAATAGTTGGTCATACATAATACGAATATTGAGGTTAGAAAGCAAAAATTTTTGTTGACTGACATTATGTGCTCCGTGATTTTAGTACTATTGAATGTTCTTGAATTTGGGTAATAACCACTATCATCAATGTAGGGTAGTGGATATAATTTAGAATTATAAATTCTATCAATATTTCTATCGACAAACGTGACACAAAACTGACGCAAGTTGCTTCGTATCTCGACCTCACCTCTATTCAAAGATGTTTGGTAGCAAAGACATAGCTGCCAGTAATGACTTTTCTTTTAAATTAAATGTTAATGTGCAGTATCGGTAAAATATTAAATCAAAAGATACATTTTCCACATAAGCCTTTTCTATTTAAAGCAGGTCAATTATGCCTTTCCAACTGATAAAATTATACAATTCATGATAAAATAAAAATTACTTGGCTATTTATTTTTGACCTTTTGCCGTACTGTAAGTTAGATGTAGTTTTATTACGTACTAACACAGACAAAATGGCTCAGCTGGACTCTTTGAGCTTATGGTACTTTTGTTTCTCGTGTTTGTAAAATTATATGAAAAATTGAGGCAGATAGGCCATTTTATCTTAATTCCAAATATGTATATAACTAATGTTCAACTATAATATTAGTTATGCCCCTTTTCGGTATATTGGCAGTATAGGTGTGTTCCGACAGTAGTACTTCAGAGCCAGTCTCTCCATTAGCCTAAGCGTGTCTTGGGTCACACCTTCACTTAACATCAGATGAGATTGTGCCCATAACACTAAAATCTATAAAGTAAAAAAAAACCATCTAAATAAAACTAATTTAAACGGATTTTATCGCGGTTATTTATTAAATTTTGATCCCGACGTTTCAAAAGCTTTTCAGCCTTCGTGGTCACGGGGCGGACTGAGGTGTAGGTTGTCCAGAAAAGTTTATATTACTCAGTCCGCCCCGTGACCACGAAGGCTGAAAAGCTTTCGAAATGTCGGGATCAAAATTTAATAAATAACCGCGATAAAATCCGTTTAAATTAGTTTTATTTCAATGAATAATATTCGCGTAAACCTAAGAAATCATTATGAAAACCATCTAAATTAATCAATAGCAAGCATCAAAATGAATTTACCCTATTTATCAAAATAACAGTTCTACATTTCCAAAAGTAACAGACTTTACCTGTCCATGTTTTATTAACAGTTTAAAAATAATGTATATATCATACGTTAAATACTTTACCCACCACTTGATTCACTGGAACTCTCTTTGTCAGTACTTTCTTTTACACTAGATTTATCCTTCATAGTTGTTACTGTTTTCTGAATCCAAAATATGATATCATATATATTAATATACTCATAATACCTTCCACAACACTAAACAAAGAAATTATTCAACACACGACACAGCATAATTTTGTTTTATTTATTTGATAAACTAACTGTGTCTGCAACTTCCCATGGAACTGAAGATTATTTGACTATATTATATGTTACTCAGGGATAATATAGAATTTTTGAAATTGGTCCAGTAGTTTTTGTATTTATTCGTTACCAACAAAAATACAAAAGTACAAATCTTTTCTCTTTATAATATAAGTATAGATATAGGATTTATAACAACCCTGTATCTTTACTCAAAACAAAGAAACGAGATAGTCACAAAGATAAATGACAGTGATGTGTCCCCAAAAAATCATATACATTGATCTTCACTTCAGGAAACGTAAATTGAAAATACGAGCATTGCGTTTGACTAAATCGCGCACCAACCACCAAGTAAAACTAACGCGTTCATGGTATTTTCATGATATGTTTCGGGATTGAAACCGCCCGGTAATCAAGCGTGGTGTAACAGATTTGTATCCACCTATGTTGTGAAATTTTACATGTTCATAAACCCATCACAGTCACTCTCCTGTCTAATGTTTTTTTTTCGAACTGGCACACGCTGATAGCCTTAAGGGCTTTGACAGCTTCACCGAACTTTATGGGGCGAGTGCCGAAGGCCCTTAGCTCCGATGCAGCGGACGCAAGGGTGCCAGAATGGCGAAACCTCGCAGTGGGCTGCTGTGATGTGACTGCTGTGATGTGGCTGCTGTGAAGATGTGGATCTTTATGGAGATCTACATAGCGGATATAGGCCGGGGCTTGGACGGCTTTACCCATGAATCTGTTTTACAACACTTGTAGTTTGCAAAGGGTGGTGCGCGAAGCGTGAACGAATACGGGGCAACTGTAGGTAAGTCTGGGACGGCTACATACTTTGTATATTGTGAGCTTATGTCTGAGAGATATTTTGCTCACGGATGTTAGATTGCGTAGCAGAGCCATAGCCGTGGAGGATTTTTTGTGTACATGAGTGTGTCTACGTGTCTGTGAGTTGCCTCTCTAAAACTACACCAAGGTATTTTAGTTTGGTTAGCCCACAGGATATTGACACCAAAAAGGTGTATTGTTCTTTTAATATTCTTCCTCGCATGAGGATCAAACATGATAGCCACGTACAGCTATAATGACTGCTAATTAGTTATAGGTCATCAAGAATAGAAATTGAACATTACTAAAAACACTACTATGAGACTGCCGGAAACAACTAATAATAGCATTATGAAATGCACTTATCAAATTTAATAATGTATATGATAGTTTGCAAGATAGCATTACATCGACAAATGTCAATAAATTACTTATTTCTGGAAGTGATAGGTACCTTTGCAATTAAATAGAAAATTTTGTTCTTTGATTCCACTGAACTTCCCATTAGGTAACACTTTATTTTTCATACTTATCCATTCTTAAGAAATAGTTTTTATGTAATAGGAAGTATCTAATAAAATTATCATCTAAATTTTTAACACAGCTATTCATCAAAAACAATGCAGACTTGAATGAGAATAAACATAATACTATCTTAGTTTTGTTTACGTTTTTTTGTGATTTGCTGTTGTATAGTAAAAAATGCAGTCATCGTAAACAGTGTGTTGAAAGTATTCAGTTAATATGTTTTTACCGACTACATTAACCTTGTTTTTATTTTTAAAATATAGCATTACCCAGTAAGTGGGCGAACGGGAAATCCGAGTATGATTTTTCATGGAGAACTTGTCTTTTTCATTAATAAAACTATATTTTCTTATAGCATGTTTTTCTTAAACTATGAACCAATTTTTATAAATAGAAGCACATAACGTTGATTGTATTTTCTCTGCGTAAAAGTTTGATAATCAGCCATCAAATTAGTTTTCTTTAATAGCTTATAGATTTTAGCGTTATTGCCATAATCTCACCTGATCTTAAGTGACGATATGGCCCATGTTGATAGACAGGCTAATCCTGTGGAGACACTGGCTCTCAAGTGCAACTGCCAAAACAAACCTATTGGTATTTGACGGTAGGTTTTCAACTTAACCATGCTATGGTTTCCTTTCGAAGTTTTCGTTCACCGAAAGCTCAAGCTCGTTGTTGGTGGATTCGAACTCACGTCCCATGACGCAACGTCGGTACACACTAACCCTGAGCTATCATCGCATCGAATTAGTCGAGGTCCTAAACGTAGTTGAAAATGTCCACAATATCCAAAGGATTAACTATGGAAGAAATAATATAAACATAAAAGGTGCAAGTAAAGACTGACATGACAATTGCTGGAAGAGAGTGAAAAATGAAAACATGATTTGCAACTTCCGTGAAGGGGCATTTTTAGACCACGTTCCACCCCTTCGACACGCCATGTCACATTTTCTTCGATTCCCCTACAATATTACGTCACGAATGATAGACCCCTCCGCCATACATGATATGTGGCAATTAATAGCAGTACATAAATTTCAACTTTATTTAATGTTTATCGCTTGCAAAAATAAAACAATATAAATATATTAGTATTAACATGTAAAATTTACAAAATTGTTTTATGAACTGCGAATGTCACATTTTCTTATGTGGGACCATTAGTATAAAGCGAATAAAAAGGGAAGCCGAACACATGCTGGGAACTGTGAATGAAGTAGCGACTTGTTTTCAAATATTAACTGATTTCACGTGTATCTTATGTACTTTTACAAAACATGCCATTATGTTAGAATGCGAACGGATTTACAGTCATCCTTCTTAAAATAATAAAAGTAATAAACTAAAATTATCCTAGTCATCATAAATATTTTCAGCTACGGCTTTATTTTCGTGATTGGTCTGGAATTTTTATATCAGACAAGTTGTCCGACAAATTATTGTAGCCGTAAAATTTTAAATGCAAACGACCTCACGAAAGCTAACACAAAGGTGTGTTTACTAATCTATTTAAATCCCTTGACAATTCACTAAACGCTATGCCCCCAAGGATGTTCGTGAGTTTACGGCACAACACGGTTTTGTATATCGGGTAAGTAACAATAGTTTAATTGATAAAAGGGCAGAAAGCGTACCTTAGATTCAGCCATATCGCGTGATCAGCTTGAATTACCCTGCTTTTATTGATCTGTTTAAGGTTACAACCGAAGTTATTTTATTCCATTATCTCTGAGCTCTGACATGCAAAATTCACGGATGGGTCTCTATGGTTACGGTTAATTTGTATCCAAACGTTTATCGACCGATTTTTGTCATCTGAAAACGAGTTTTGTCTGTCAATTGTATGTAAAAAATTTGGTTTTAATTTTATTTAATTTTATTATGAAGTATCATTTTACCATACCTGTCTAATGATACTCTATGAAACCTAAAAAATATCACAAAGCGTATAATCTTCTCAAATAGATCTATGATTTTTGCAAGTTTCATGCCTTATAATTTCTGTTTAATATTTTTTTATATTATTGTATGAAACAGCAAATAGGATTACAGCACACCTCAAATTGGATATTTACAGCTTTTTCAAAAACCTTATTAGCCTGAGCTCAGTCAAAGAATGCTTCTTCTGAATCTTGTGTTAAAGCGCTTTGTGCGGCTGTTTGTGTGTCCAAAAACAACATTTGGATGGGAATTACAGTTCAAATTCTTGTTTGTAGTACCATGCTAAGTTTTGCTACCTTTAATTGCTATATTAATTTAGATAGATGCATCTTTTACGTACATTTTATTAGACGATTGCAATTACACGCTCATATACATGTCATGCATTATGATCATACTAATTTAATAACTGAATTCTAATTCTAATACAACTTCCAAGATTTTTCAAACAATTGATTATATCGAGGCACTTTCAAGTACTCTTTTGTGTGTAAATCACTAAGAAACTACCTTTATGTATAAAAATTATAAGTACTAAACGAGTTGACTGATAAAATTAAAATTAATGTAATATATTTCTTTTATCGAGACTATGGTACATTTGTAGATATTCTATGATATGATAGATGGCGCTGTTATGAATTTATCAACTATCAAAGGACTAGAACAACGACCACCGGTCCAGCTATTACTAATGTAATAAAGCTAAAGCTCTTTTGTTTGTTTATTTAAACGCGTTAATCCTTATAACGGTAACACGTATTCAAATTGAGTTTTGTGTATGATAGTTAGATTCATGATAAATAGTAATAGGGTGTTTACATCAACTAAAATAGTACTATTTCCGAGGAAAAGAAAAATAATATGCGAACAAAGTCGCGGGCACAGATAGTATATTTTAAAAACTTAGTATAAGTTTAGCAACTAAATATTATTGATAATTTTGTACTCTGTAACTACATAACATATTAGTTCGGTTACTAATCCAGAATAAGGGGATGTTATATTGATAAATTTATTACGTTGTACCCTAAAATCAATAAAAACAATAATAAAACTACGATTATATAAATTCTCTTTGCCAATACACCAAGAAAAGTTAACAGGAAGAGTTACATGAGGCAGAAAATCACTAAAGCCCTTCCGAATGTTTCTCTCGGTCATTAGTACGAATAGCCTTTTCCCTCAACAGTTTTTTTTTAGGACACTAACCTCTGTTGATGTTGGCAGTGTCACAGCTCGACTCTGGGTCGTTGCCAAATTTTCGACAATGCGCATCTCAAAATAACCGATGGCGAAAATTTTATTCGAAGTTTTTTCTGTTGTAAAATGTTAAAGACCGCAACCGCGAGACATGAGTTCCGCCAATACACTGTGATACCCCTCTTAGAAAAACGGACCATCTGTTTTAATTTTTCTGTCACTCCAATTTGTCAACTCTGTCGAAAACACTGATGAATAAATTAATTACATGTATGTTTTCGGTATAAGCGTGCTCCTAATTAATTCTTCATTTATACTACTGATTTGTAAAGTTACTTCCGCTGTTTTACTTTCATTATTATTTCATTGTGAGGTACAATATATTATTGGATTTAATTAGGTGCAAATTAAATATGTGACGTGGACGTGAGTATCCAAGGGTATCCAAGGTGAGTATCCAACCTATGCATGGTTTCCTATATGAAATATGGGTATTTAGGTGTTGAATGATTACTTAAGAACTGATATGATAGTCTGTTTCGCTAGTGTTATGGTGTTTTCTGCTGGGTTTTTGTGGACATGGATGGACATTAAAATAATATGATAGTGTGGACTTTCTGTTTACTGTTAATTAAATTTAAGATTCGAGTGTTCCAGCTAAAGTTCCAAAAATTGATTAAATAAATGACAAGCCAATAAGGAACACCCCCATACATCAATATAGTGTTCACCCTTCGCATTATCTAAAGGATAAAAATTATTAAAAAAATATTTTCTGAATACCTCCAATTACTAAGTGACTTTCTCTAATCGTAATATTTCTATCGCCACCTTATACATATATTTATCTGTTATTTTTCATAAAAATGGGGATAAGCTTACCTTGTGTAAAACAGTTATAACACAAAGGTGGTTTAAGAAATTATATGGTATTATGTATCATAAATATTGCGATAAATTTGCAGAAAAACATGTCTAGAACATAAACGATATAAAATAAATTCAGTTGCCTTGTAGGAGAACAACAAAAGATTTTAATATTTATGAGCACTCATACCTCAATTTTTGGAAAAACTTGTGTTTATATTAGTGATCTTTGTTACACATTATGTAATACAATAGGACATATTTTTGATAAATAACATCAGTCGTAACAAAAGTCGTTTGTCAGGTAGATAATGCAAAGGAGTTCAGGAATGGTGTTGCAGACCTAGCTATAAAAGCATAGATTTGATGGCGATGAGTAATATGAAGTTGGCAGGAAGAGCATTGATTAAGACTGTCTTAAACAAAAAGAAACGGCTTGGAGATGACAGAGACGTACACTGAACTTTGAGTAGAAAAAGGCTGAAGAAAAGATGAGTTACGCAGTGAAATAAAACAGTAACCATGTATTTTCAAGAGTTTAATGAATAAAAAAGATAAATAGGAAGTACGTAGATACATAACACCAATACACACAATGCAAATACAATGGAATAGACAGCACTGCTACTCATAAGGATTGGCACATTCCGTAATTTCTGATTTCAATTAATACTATTAATTTCGGTTTTATTTGTAAATGTATTTTAATAACGCATTTTTTTTTGACAACGCCACATTTCGATTTAATTATTTTACAATAATAATATAAACAAATCAACATGATTAAAACTAAAAAAATATTTTAAGACTACTTCAAATTTATCGATTTATATTGTGAACTAAAAATTGTATAGAAAATTGTAATTAGTTTCTTAACACTTCAACGTCGTTTACAATATTTATAAATCTGTATGAAAACGTTTAATCTTGGACAACTAGTAAAAGGAGATCATAAATAGTTTCAAATAATTTACTTAAAAAATTGTCAATACTTAAATATGCTTTTCAACATTATTTTGGTCCCTTGCTATTTATTTCTAATGCAGAAATGACGAATATATTTCTTATAAACATTACTAAAAAATGCGCTGTATCGTTTTATTATAATTTTTTTATTGTTACCATATTTATGGTCACATTAATTTTATGTTGTCCTTTTACTGCTATGTCTTTTTTTAATTTTGTTTACGTAATCACAATTTCAGTTGATTTAACAAGAGACATGATATCTTTTGTCAAATATAGGCATTGACACAAAAAGCATAATGCATTATTAATTTTTGGACCAAACGGACACACGTTACATTCAACTATTTCTTTGACGGTTAGCTTTATAACTAAAATACCTACTATCTGTACACAATAAAATAGTACAAGGAGCACTTTTTAATTCAAACTAAGTCGAGTTTTAGTGACTACTTTTAAACTTTGTAATAAACGAAAAACTTTGTTCGCTTTTCGCATAACGTATCTTTGTGAAATCATTTTGACTTTAGAAATTGCACAATTACAAATACTTCAAGTCTCAATTCCTTCACCCTTCCTTCCTGCCGAACCGTCTGTTTCTTTCCGGCATTTAGAAGTTGGTAGGTCAACTACTGTTTATAATGTAATAGATTAAATTTTCAAAAGATACGTAGTACGTTACTCAGACTTGTTGCTGTGTGTAGGTTTCAGAGAATTACGGTTATTTATGACAAGATTTTTAAGATCTGAATTTACAGGTACTGAATATAATGTTTCTCCAACAAAAAATCATAAATATGATCAAATGTCATCTTTGACGTTTGATCCACCGCATTTGTTTCTATTTTTAACTATTTAATTACGGAAATTATCCCTATCAATCCTTCAAATACAACGCTTGACTAGAATTAAATGGCACTTATAATGTCATGGCAAAATAGCAATAGTGTATATTTTCGTACATAGTAATAATGACAATGTTACAAAGATTCAACATTAAGAATAACTTTCTTATAACAATATCGTCCATTAACGATCTTCGTTAATCTCATAAGTCAGTACCGCATATATTATTTTAAATACGTAATCGCCATTAATAATTTTGAAAGCCTCTATTAAAAACCGTATAACTTTATCCATATCGCTTATAAGATTAACAAGCCGTAAAGATTACAAAATGTACTGATTTAAGTAGCTTTTACATAATAGAATCAGTTAAGATTGTCAGGGAAGTTTATACTGAGCCGTGTCTCTTTTCTTCGCGTGCAATATATGGAAGACTTGGATATTGTTACAGCTATTGGTCGGTTGAGCACTGTTCAGTAAAGGCTTGAGGAAGTTTTCTAGCAACTGCATTTGTTGCTTTAATGTTAGCGGCTTGCGGCGTCATCGGCCAATTATAGTGGGCTCATCAGCCATAGCAAGCTCATCTGTAGCTGCTTTATCACCTTTCCTTTTCCGTGAATACCATAAGAAAGAAGCTGCCGCGAACAGGTTGACAAGCACCACAAACCAGGCCATGAAGAAGCTAATATGGTAACTATAGAAAAAATTAAAAGTTATGTCTTTAAATCTGCATGTAATGAAATGGGTTATTTAATTCTATAATACTTGAATCTATTTATAACGATTATTTAAGGTTCACATTTTTTATTACATTTATTTTAAAACATTGACAATATTATAAATTTGGTTTATTATTTAGTTTAAAAGACATGTAACCCGAGATGCATGCTAATATACATACATACTACCATACATGTTTTTTTTAGTAATTGACGTGATTATGTTTACCCAGTTGTTGTTAAAATGAATCATATCCTCCATATACTTTATCTTTTTACCGATTTGTACATTTTCAAATACAAGTTCATATCTAAATATTGAACTTTAAATATTACAAGTCCATAATTACATCGAATATTTTGGCAATATTTAAAACTAAAACATACTACTTGTTATGACATAAAAGCTAATATGAAAACAACTTACTAATGGTAGGCACGTTCTGGATAAACAAACTTCAAACTCTTCTTCATGTGGTCTACTGAAGACATCATCACTTGCACAACCACAAATGTGCATGAAGCTAGAAAAAAAAAACCGACACCATATTTTTTAATTCTTTTTTTTTTGTATTTACTGCAGTAAAAATAAAGTATTTTAAGTGTTCAGTATTTTATTTCATAACAGGACTTGTTACGTAGCAATAATGATCAATTTAGATGACCCAGCATATTTTCTAATAAAATTTGATGAGCCTTGTTTAGCTTTTCTCAGATTTTTGTGCTAAAGTCTTTTCTGATACACAATTCAACAAGATAAATTGATTAAATTTAGCTTTCAGGATGAATATAGTCAACATCCAAGCGCACTAAAATAGACTTAAAAATATAAAAAAAACATTCAAGACAGTGACTACACGCTTTCTAGTGTATTAGAAAAACTGTATATACTATATGTATATTTAAATATCAAAAAACAAGTACACTATTAACTACATATTAGGTTGGAGAAAAAGTTTCTCCGCATTTTATATAAAAACTCAAGACATTTTTTTGCAAAGTTTATTTAGATTTAATAACAGTATATATGTGCCATTTTATTCGATGACTTTCTGTCATCTTATACGTAGTGCGCGATAAATAGTTTTGGCTGTCCTCTCCTGATGTTAACCTGGTACTGCCTAAACAGTTTAGCAGAGACCGCAACAAATACTATATGCGAAAATACTTTAGGCCCGCCATTTTTTTATATTTCCAGTAAGTTTTAAATTGTAAATTTAACATTTTAATACGAATCCTTTGGAAATCTGATATTTGATAGTTACGATATTACTGTGTATACTTATTTATAAATACACAATTATTTTAAAAAGGTGAATAAATAATAATTCTATAATATCGTAGCTGTATAGGTCTCACTATTATTTATATAGTGACTGCTTTGTGTTATGGAACTTTCTTCTATTTTCAACTTATTTTACAGTAATCATTTGGCAACTAAATTCTAAAATATGTATTTATCACATTTGACCAAACTATATAAAAGCGTTTAGGATTCAAAACTTTACAGTAAAGAATGACGTTAAGTCGTTCAATGTTGAAAGAGCTAGGTTACAAAACGTTACTACACTTCACGGCTTTAAAACTTTTTAGTATTAATTAACTGAAACATCTTTGTAGTAAATGATGCACGTTAACATGTTAAGTCTATTAACAGAGTAATACTCACTGCTAATGAAGTGTATGCCTGCAGCTAGGCGCTTGAACATGTAGCGTGGGTTGCGGAAAGTGTAGGTAGAGAACCCGCATCCCATGGCCATTACAAATAAACTGATTATACCGAAAGAGATCATCGTGCGCACGTAATCTGTTAACAATATTCTAATTATTCATAAAAGATATAAATACAGTTTGTACGAATATATTAAATAAATATAAAATAAAATATTCAAATAAAATATTTCACTACAGTTTTATCTGTGAAAAACTTATTAAACATTGTACAGCAAAACTGGGAGCCATGTTTATCGTGTCTTTAGGTAAAAAATAATGACATAACGAGTCTAAAAAAGTCGATAACAAATAAGACAACCCTGTAAAATAATATTCATTATATACATAAACAATTTAGGTTTTAATTAATCATCTAAGGCATGTATGTAAGGTATGATAAATGACTTACTTGCTATATTTACATCGTATGCTGGATCGGTAGGTTTCCCATTCTCCATAACGGGTTGTGCTAAGTAATTTGTGCAATCTGTAACAAAGAAAAAATTAAAGAAATATGGCTCAGTGATGACTTATTGTAGACTTTACAACACATAAAAAATACAATAAAGCTACAGATTTATTGCAGAATCAAGCGTGTTTACACCTTACATCTAATATCATATTATATTGAGACCCAAGATTTAACTTATAATCTATAAAAAACGATTGGTTAGTGTAATGTTATATGCCTGCATATTATGATTTACAACATGTGTAACTCTCTGATAAATATGTCAAATAGCTGTGCCTGTGACTTCGTTCGCGAGGAACTAAAAATTATTTAATAGTTTAGCCTGTTTTTGTAACTTTTTTTAATCCAAATTTACTCTTATTTATAGTAGCGTGATGTTAAATAGCCTAAACTTTTCTTCAGTAATTGCTCTATCAAGTAAAACATATATTTTTTAATGTGATTGGTAGTTACTAAGATTAACGCGTTCAAACAAACAAACTAACTTTACCGTTTTACAATATTAATATAAATGACTATTCGTAAATATTAATGAAATTACATTACATTCCATTACATGTAATTAGGAATATTTATGTTCTTGTATTTTTATGCGAGTAAGCTATGTAAATAATACTAAATGTAAAAGGAATTTTATTACTGTAAACTAACTATTCGACTGAGTGACTACTAAATCAACGACGTACTAAAATTCATTGTCACAAAAGGTTATGTAATAAAAGCATTTTTATTACAGATTCTCTGGATTACTCGCTTGATACAGTTTACTAAAACCTCAGTGGTGTATAGAATAAGGTTTTGTTTTTGTTTTGGGTTTATAAGATTGGCCGTAATATTTTAAGATAGCAAATGCAACTTATACATTAATTGCAAGGAAAGTGAATTAGGCTCTAAAAGACATTTATGCTAATAGTAGTATAGTATAGTATACTAGTATAGTAATATTTAAAAACATTTTTTCTAACTATTTAAGTGAGTTTCAATTTTTTTTTAAAATAATTCGGCCATTTAAAAATTCACAAACGGACGTGATTAACTCTAAACAGGTAATCAGATATATAACTTCAATCAGAACTGTTGAAAAGCAGGAACACATAATGGACGTTGACGTCCGCTCGGAATTTACCAGATAAAAAAAAAAAAACACGATTTCATAAACAGAGCTCGCTAAATTCATTTGCGTCGAGTCGAAAATTCTTTCATTTCAACATTTGATTTCGAGAGTGAAAGCAATTTAGTCTGATATTAAATATTTTCGAGTTTCAAAAAGAACCAACTGAGGGTTGTTAATAAGGCGTTTCAATCTTATTTTTTAACGTAATTAAATCTGTTGAGTCCTGTGAAGGTTAAATAAAGAATCAATTAATAATTTCCCAACTATTTCTGTAATTTCGGTATACATGTATTTATGATGTGTATAGCTAGATATATACAAATAATACTTAAAAACTTAAATTAAGAAACACGTATAAATTCCTGTTTTTATAGTAATACGAAAAGTTACTGTATGCGCCTTAGGAAACTGTAGTGGAGTACCCTAAACCAATAAAATCCACAGAACGATTAAAAAGTTCATTAGAGATTGTCATTGTTATTCGGGCTTGCAGGCTTCTTAGCGGTTGGTTTACATTAGCTGGTTCCGGAACGTTACAAACCAAAAGATATTCATCTTGACGGGTATCTTACCATGGCTGGAGCCACTTAGTATTCACAACGCTTACGCTCACGACCGCGGTTTTTTCCATTTCAACTGGCCTGTGAGCGTTACAGTCATCATCTAAACTGGAATAGAGTATGGATTCACCCTTGCAGATGGGTTGTTGTAAACATGGCTCGAAATAATGATCTCATTACTGACTGAAATGGCTGAAGGTATATTTCAAGCGTTGTGATAGCTAAGTAGAATATAGTGTTACGTGTGTTACCATGACGGATGTTAAGCCTATAATTGTTGTCAGTTTGCCATGCTCCTTAAACATTTAAGTTACAACGTATCAGCTTAATAATTCTATATTAAAATAAAGCCTTACTTTTTGGTCTATTACTATGTTTTTGGTATGCAATCTGTAATTTTTATAAAGAGCATTACAAATTACCTACTTTTTGTAACAGTCATAAAAATATACAATTTCTTGCATTTCTTTACAATTGTTGTTATTAAAGTAATGTACGATAGGCATGATTTATTGGTGCGAATATCAATAAAAATATTAATAATACATTTTTATTTCACACTAATAGAAATAAATATAGTTCACAAAAGCTGTAGCAAAATATAAGGAAACAAAGAAATATATATCATTTGTGAGGTCTGGAGTCTGAAAAAGGGCTGTATGACCCGAACTACAGGTTTCAAGACCCTTATTCTCTAAAATTTACATACATCACCTAATATTATGCACACACAATTTGAATTAATACAGTTCTTATGACACTATAGATAATAGATTTGACTGTCTTATACTCTATGATATTGATGATGATTAATATAGATACAATATTACTGTATGAAAGTGTCAATAATCAATTATAAATTATGTGTATTGCTCTTTGTTTAGTTAAATAATAATTTTTATGATCTCGTATTTTTGCTGTGAGCTCTTACAACACGCTTAGCATATCGATAGATTTCATTTTCAAGTTTTGAGTCGAATGAGACTATTATCAAATGTGTACTATTCATTTTATGACATTTCACTGCCAACTACTTATTACATAAGTTGTAATATTTGATTAACCAGAACTATTCATAAATATATCAATACTACAGTACGTGCAATACACGTAATAAATAACTATGATTTGTCTCTTACTTTATAAGATTTACGATAGTGGTATACTGTGTATATCGTTTCGGCCGAACGAGTGAGTTATACGTAATAGTGACCTACAATCTTTATTATAGACGTATATATGTCGAAGTCAACTAGCTTAATTAGTCGTTCAATTAAATTCCTATAACATACATTACAATATATTACGCGAACTCCCAACTTAATAAAATAGCGCTCACCAACTGCTATCGGTGATGTCTCGCGCTGTTTCTTATCACAAGTCCAACCTAACCTAACCCAGCAAACACGGCTACTACAGCGACCACCTCGCCGCTACATACTTCGCCTACAAGTTCTTTCTTTATTACCTATAATTATTGATAGTTACACGGCCGTTAGTTGAACGGCGCTCTTTAGTAGATAAACATTACATTAATTTCTAATATTGATTTACATTTAACGTCAGTTATGTAGCACTCGCGGATATACGATGGCATTTAATAATATACTGGCTACTAAAAAAGAAGTGAACGTACGTGTAAACTTATAAAAGGAAAAAACTTGATGTCATTTTTATGAAAAAACCTGATGATTTTTTACATATTAACGTTTTCACAAATATATGCACTTGCCACATACATTCGTATTTCACCCGATGTAAACATTAAGAAACTGTTAAATAGTATATTGTTTTTATTGTTTTTTTTCATACTTACATTCTATTTCATTGTTTTTTTATCCTATCATTTCATAACAACTCTTGTAAAATTAAATCGTGTAAAAAAATGCAATAAAGCTCTGTAACTTAAATTGTAGAACATAAGCAGTTATGTTCGATTATCTTCTATAACGATAGATCGCAATTTTTTTACAAAGTCCTTGTTGTCACTACGAATTTTACTCTGAAAATTTCTTTAATCTGAGCTTATTATATTTTGCACTAGCTGACTCGGTGAACTTCGTTACAATACGAATATTTTAATTTTTCTATACTATAATATGTATGTATTATACATGTAAACCTTCCTCATAAATCACTCATTGCTGAAAAGTTCATTAAAATCCGTTGAATAGTTTGAAATATTTCAGCGAACAGACAGCGTAAGTGACTTAATTTTATACTATGTTAAGATATGTTTTGATAGAGTTAACCGATTCCCATGAAACAAAAACTCAGTAATACTTCAAGTTCCTTGCAATTTTTAAGTATAAAAGTTATCTACATTGGTTTTGTACATTATACGTGATGCACAAACAGATAAAAAGACACAAATTACAAAAATGTTGAAAATTATTTATGTTGGTTAGACTTTAACGCCCTGGATATTTTTTTTTTTTTTTTTTAATATCTTCCATGTACAAAAACACTTTTCTACAGATTTATTACATGTATAGATTACAATACGTAAAAATTAAACATATTAGGGCCAAAGATGATATAATTTTACAGTGTTTTAACATAATCATTTATATCATAAAAAAGATAGGTACATCATAATGAGTACTATCTTCACCTGCTCATGTCTTCAACAATAGGCCACAGTAGCAAAGTAAAAAAAATATCTTTGTAGACATAAATAACATTATGTTATGATAAATGCGCTAAGTCGTTAGTTACTACACAGATGCTGGATTTTATGTTTCCTGCTACGCTCGGTTCTTATCTCTATGATGTAGCCACGAGAAATGCGGTGACTTTGACAAAATGTTTACTATTTTTCATACATATTCTTGGTAGTAGTCTGTTCAGTAATAATTTTTATAAACAAGGATTTATGAAGTTTACAAGCAAGTACAAAAATACTTTGTTAACTACTTAATTACCTTCTTACGTTATATCTTGCCGTATAATTATTACAAAAAAACTAGGCTCAAATGTTTAAAACCTGATGACTGCAGCAGCATTGATATAAAAATATGTATAGGCATGCAATGGCCAATACTATTGGCTAATGCAGCGCTTAATACCATTCATTATACCTACCTTCCTTCTCGAAAGATTACTTAAAAGACTGTTCCCAGTTCTCGACTGCCTCATAACTCCTGCTTACAGTAAGATAAATCAGTACGGTTGAAAATTGAAAAAATCTCCGGGTAAGGTGACATAATACAGGATTATCCTGTACAAGATGAAGCGACGATTTTCGAATGGTGGCTGCGATTCATTCGACGCGGAGAAAACTTATGTTGTCCCAAGTACTTGGGTGTACTTTTAAAATGACACAAAAGATATTTAAGAGGGAATTATATAAGTACTACATTTTGCGTGCGGCTTCGCTCGCGTTTATACTAATTTTGTCAAACATAACAGGTAACTCAAAAAAAAAAAGTTTTATACAAAGTTTATCGCTCTTTTTACCCCACTTCCAATAAATTTACACGAGAAAAATAGCTTATCTCTGTCTCCAGGGTCCCGTCTATCTGTGTACTAAAATTTATCACAATCGATTCAACGGTTTAGCCGAAGAGCGTAACAAACAAACAAACTCACTTTCGCATTTATATCAATATTATGAAACAAAACAAAGAGTTGACTTTGTTTGACACGGTATATTTTGACATTGTAATAATATTGCAATAAATCTTAATGCAGTCACTAAGTACAACATTTAGATAGAGTTTTTGAATATATTTTTAATCATTTAATGTCATTTATTGGCTTCAAATTTATTTTACCATAATTATATTTGAGTTCAAGTTTCACAAATGGCGAAATATGATGCAAATAATTAAATGCTTTAAGTTTTTTTTTGTTTTATATAGCTAAGGTAAAATAAGCAAACGGTACGCTTAATAGAAATAGGGCTACAATAGCTTATGAACACTGGTAACAGCAAATGTTTACCGAAACCCTTCACTAAGGTGCTGTAGACTTACTTTTAGAATACAATACTAGGTTATTTGACAGCGAGCTTCCATATGGTAGTGGCATTTCACTAGTGGAAACGCTCAAAGTGGAGAGATATCTAAAAAAAAGTACTCTAAAGCAGTTTAATCCGTAGTAATATTAGTATATATGTACTTATATTAGTGAGTTTGTTTGTTTGTTACGCTTTTACGCCTAAACCGCTGAATCGGTTAAGATGAATTCTGGTATACCTAGAGATAGGTGGGATCTTGGAGACGGTGATAGGCTACTTTTTCTCACAAAAAACTTATTAAAACTGGGGTAAAGAGATGAATAAACTTTGCATGAAACTTTGTATTGTCATCCGATTTGTTTGCAAAATTGATATTACCGCGAAGTAAGCCACGGGTAAAAGATAGTATATTATATATACTTATGTAAAAATACTTTAGCACTAAACTTAATTGTAATAAACGTATCTCAGCTTTATAATGAAATTCCAAAGCACTTTTATGTGCACGAACGGTCGTTAACTGCTAGATACGGACCTTTAAACTTCCTGCACTGTGTTTATCGCGAGGATGTGGGAAAGTAACCCGTTAGACGCGCACGTTCATAAAGTATTCATTTCTTTTTCACAAAGTTCTTTGTGGTTTTCCTGGACCATTACGAACTTTTCTTTCACATTACTTTCATGTGGTATACTAACTTTTTAAATATATATAATATCTTAAACTGCTAAGTTTTATTCCTATTTATAGACTTTAATTTTTTAAATTGTTTACTAAATTTCCTATAAATACTGGTTTTTCATTTTAATTTAAAATATTTAGCCTTATTTAATTTTGTTTACTATGTGATTTTCGTAGCATTTTACGAGAAAGACCTTAGCTCTGTTATCGTGTACAATTAAAGTGAAATATAAATAATAATTAGCAACATAGATTTCAAGTTGTTACAATAACTTTCAAGCCAGTTTAAACAAAAGACGTACCATGTTATTAGAGCTGGGCTTATATTAGCAATACATAATAGTTCATACTAATAAAATAAATAACCTATGAGATTACTAGTTTGTAAACATATTTAGCAATAGAATATAGGTAATATTTAAATATGTTTATGTTCATACCAAACATGGTAGGTATTGCGGAGTGATAAAATTTGTGTATAATGGGGGGTCAGCTTTAGCTTATACATGGTGATAAATCTGTTTCAGTGGCTGTATTTTGGTTTGCTACGTACCGCAATCACTCAAAGTCCATTCATATAACAAGATGCTTGCACGCCAGCAAGTTTTTTTGGGTTATGCCACTTCGCCAATGTCACAGGCTAGTATGACCATGACAATCCGTAATGGATTGCTTATATACTTAAATTGTAACTAATGTGTCTTATTACAATATTATTTCTTCAAAATATAAATTTGACTATGCCAAGACATCAACTTCGCAGGCCTGTCACTGTTGACCGAGATATTCATTTAAAACAATGCTTCAGTTTAAAATAGATGTTGTTAAGTCCCTTTAATTACAAATTTTAATGAAAACCGGTACTGTACACACTTCCATCAAACTTCTTAGAAAATTTATTAAAACGATGGTTTAACTCTCGTATCAAAATGCATCTTAACTATGATTTATTTTGACTTGACATTTTGGCCTGATTGCTCAATACGTGTTGACGAATAGACTCAAAGGTCTTGAACTCCCAAAATAAATGTAACACTTCTCTTCTAAAATAATAATTAAATTAGAACTGTAGAATATACTTTATAAACAACTTGACGGAAGAATAAGTTTTATTAAAGAATTTAAATGAGCAAATCTGCAACAAAACTAAATGACAAGCACAGTTTCAACCAAAATAGTAATGTTGAACAGAGTAGAGAAATTAGAGTCTTTCTTTCTTACACTCTCTTGATTATTCTGCTTATTTTCCTTGTTAATCATGTTATTAAGATACGTTGTTCATTTATCAGTTCTTGCTTTTACGAGACGTTTAACAAAGGTAATGGTGACATTAACAAGAAATACTTTGATTTCGAGTGATCGGCGATATCTCGCCTTTATAAGTAGTAATAGTTAGTTAGTAACAGTGATTATATTTTGGTATTAAAAGAGTTGTAGCCTGATATTTTCAAATACAAGCCATCGTAAGGTATCAGACACATTTTTAATACGGCAACCTCCTTTCTATGAGTCATGATATCGTTACAACTATAACTCAAAGCTTTATTCAATTATTACGGAATAGCTTAATATATTTCTATAAACAACGTTGTCTTGATCTATTCATATTTAAATCACAGTGTTATAACTTACAATATTTTGTCAAAATACGAAAATTTTATCTACAAGCATTACTTCTCAGAAGGACGCTTTTAAGCGGAGACATAAAAGGCTAATGATTCTCTCACAGAATATGCGAAAACTATCAACGTGAATTCATATCTCTAAATAATATTTTCATTGTTATATTATATTGGAAAAACAATAAAATGCTATATTTTTGTTAGGTGTCGCATAAGAATATAAAATATAAAGCCGGCTAGCGTATTCCGTGAAAATTTCAAATATAAAAATAGAATACTAATTTGGGACTATAGTCGATATTAGAAAACTGAAATAATAATTGTTATCGTCTTCTTTTACTAAAGGATCACTTAATTTCAAACGTTATTGAGATTATTCTGATAAGGAATATAAGTCAATATTCAATGCATCTTCTCTATATATTAACACGTGCAGCAAAAACTTCGTACCCTTTTTTATGAAAATTGTGCGGACGGAGGAGTATGAAATTTCACACACTTATAGTTTATATAGAAAAGGAGTTCAGAAATGCATTTTTTTTTTAAATTAAGTATTAAAAATACAATGAGTCAACAAAAAAACATTATACACACTATCGTGTATTTGACAGACTCACGTATATATGGTTTTATGTTTATTGTTAAAGTCTGTGGTCAAATTTACTGAATGTCAAACATAACCATGATAAATTTTTATATTAGTTATTAGTGAATAATAATGTTCAAAGTTATAATTTACATTAAATATGGTCGAATTTCGACCACTGGACTGCCAATCGCATGTATAATTGTATGGATGTTGTTAATTGGCTACGTATTAAATTCTTTGGCAAGAATTTAAACTGTGTTTCTGTTGGACTATAAGAGATGGATCCGTATGGATTAACATTTATAGTACGAACGTAAACAAACAATAGACTAAAATGTGATTGTCATTGGCAATATAAAAGTAAGCAATGCATGTTTTATTTAATTTATATAACATTAACACATATTTTAATTCAATTTGCAATTTATGAAATTATCCATTCGTAACTTTAAGGGTGAATACTATTACACTTCCGTGCGCGCAAAAGGCTTAAAATTAGTTATGAAGTTTCCGTTATCTGTGTTAATAGACTAGGCGCATGAAGCTAGTCAGATTTTTATCATGTCCGTACATATAGAGTAAATAGCATCCAATCAAGCCCTAACACCCAGCCGCATTATTCAACTTACTCCGTTGTTTCATCAACAGTAGATTTTGCAGAATAGATGAGAGAGCGCTTTGATGTTTGATATGTTATTCTACAGCTTCTAGCATGACCATTTATGTTAAAGGTTGTAGAAACAATGTAACAATATGGGAAATAGAGATTCATTTGTATATACATAGATTGCACTTGTAAAATCATATATGCACACACATATCAAGAAAACACAGTAATTTTAATACTCATGCTATTTTTGATGCCAGTTTTGTTATTTAAACCAGTTAAAAAACAGTTTTAAAATTATGCCTAGGTCGTCCGTGTGTCTGTATGCGCGGATCCTGTATGTTATCACGATAACGACCGAAATACTTTACTAATTGAGTCTTTTTATTTCTTACGCTTCTGTATACTTAGGAATAGAACCCTATTACTTTCCACGGTCTGGTTCGATGTTGCTTAATTGTTTTTAAATAAACAAAAATAAAAATGTGATGACGTGCACTTTTGGATTTTGTTGATTTCTAATGAAGTATATTTTTCTACTACTACATCTCTATCTTTTCTCTCTTTAATTTTATAATAACGCCTACATATATTTATTATTTATTAAAATTGAGTATTATATGAATTCTGCTTTTTTCCATCATGTATTTTGCAATAAACGAAACAATGCAATAAGTATTTATACTGTAACTATTTTCAATAATTTAGTTTCTATCAATATTCTATGTTCAAACAATAGTCCCAAAATAGTTTTAGTAAGTTACGAATACTATCTAAATATTACGAACCTTACGAATATGAAATTTCGATTCAGGGTACGTATATATTTGATAGGTTTCGGTTATAGCTACTGATATTAAATTATTGCCGATATCTATAAATAACAATCAATAATTTTAGATAAGTTTAGTTATCGATATTCCTGATATTTTTTAAAGATTATTATTTTTTATTTACAAGTATAATAGACACATTGTAAACATTTAGTAGGTGAACAAAGTTAACTTAATTTTGGATTATGATTAGCTAGATGGTTTCATTCGATTTAATTTTTGTTATAGCGTTATGCCTAAACTCTCACCTGATGTTAAGTGACGATGTTGACCCAGATGGTCGCCATGCTAAGCATATTGAAGGACTGGTTCGCAAGTGTCACTGCTAGAACACATCTACAGGTATTTGGCAACAGATTTTCAACTTCAAGGTGGTAGCTGGCCAGGCGGACGTTATAAAAACTGTACCGCCATGCTAAATTCATCTTAATCGGAAATTATATGGAATATATCGAATAGAGTTACAATGTTTTATCATACCGTGCTAGATATTTATGAATAAAATCCAATCCATAATATCAATAATACATTTGAAAAAATCATTATTATTAAATTAAAACAAATTGCTTGCACGATGATTAATATTTAATAAGTCGAAAGTTTACCTGAATATAAAAAAAAACATAACATTTTCTTTATTAAAAAAGATACGAATAATTGTGACTTGAAATATATAATTAAATTTAAAAGTTGTTTTATGTATTATATATTTTCACTGCATATTTTAAATTACTACCTAGCTAGATTTTTTTTTTTTTCAAAAACAATCAATAATGTTCAAAACATGTTCATGTGCAAAACTTCGATTTCTATATATTCAATCAATATTAATTATGTTTTCATATATAAAGCCGAAGTCTGTATATTTATTTATAGATGTAGTAAACATTGTTTACGAAATATATAATGTACGCGAAAAAACCTTGACGATTCGCCTTGTCACGAATGATTACAAAAGTTTCATGTAAATCATGTGTTCCTTGTAAAATGTATACGTGGATATTTCATCTGTACAGTTAGTTCTAAATATTGATCAAGATAAACATGACAATTATCTGTTCCAGTCATTTATTATTTCTATGCTTGTTTCAATAGCATTTCATAAACGGCACGCGATATGCCAACGCTTTCAAGATTGTATAGTATATTATGTTAACTGTTTATTATACTCATTGGTTATAATTACATACAATATTTTTTATCCATATTTATATTATACAGTGGAAAAGTTTGTTTGTTTGAATTAAGAGTAGTGATAAAATCGACAAATTTAAATTTTATAGAAACTTTACAAAATATTGTTTGGAGGTTATTTTAATTTTATTGTCTATTTTCACTACGAATATTTATAAGTCAATAAATAACAAATTAAATAATTCCAACAAAAAAATCTCTGGACTAAACAAGGAAACTGTGTTTGAAGTCCAAGAGTGATACAACATAATCACCAGTCCGAGAAGAACAATTTACAAAAATAAATTAGTGTATTTTAATCTTACTACTCAATACTGAGTATCGAAGAGATAAACGCATAGATTCCCGTAAATGTCTTCAAACAAAATAATCCTATAGAACTGGTTTATCTATAAATTACTTGTTACAGTTAGAAGTTTTCTGCAAATACCATTTCGGTATATAATGGTGTGATGCCTGCATCGTTAGTGGAGTAACAAACGATATCTATTCCCGTCACGGGTTGATGTTAAGTCCAGTTTACAGTTCATTGTTTATTTATTTACACGACGAGTTACGCAGTGTAGATATCCAGTGGATTCAGTCAGTTGGCGACTTGAAAGAACCAATGTGGTATTTTTATCGTTGAATATAAATCTTATTGTGTGGGCAGTCCAGAAAGCGGTGTTTATTCTTTGTGAAAATCTAACTAGTTCCCGCATATATAGATACGTTATAGTTATGTTTCTTTATAAACTTTTCTATCGTTCACCTGGTAATGATTTAAAGGTAAAACTCGGCATGTTCTGTTTTACTAACAACCACGTTGGACGTTATTTTATAAATGAGATACGTAGTCTACACTGTAAATTGTAAATCCATCAAATTTATTTGTAATAAAGTTGTAAAGTGATGATATACGTAAACCAGATAAGACGTTGGTGTGAGATTCATATTCCAACTGATAAAAATATCTATAAACATAAATTCATTTTTTTACACTTAATGTTTAGTGTTATGGCCACTATCTCGCCTGATGTTAAATGACGATGTGGACCAAGATGGTGGACTAATCTAAGGACTGACTTTCAAGTGCAACTACCGAAACATACCTATATATATTTGGCGAAAGATTTTTAACATGAGAGTGCTAGAAAACCAGGTGCGCATTAGAAAAAGCCCTACCACTAAGCTATGATTTTATAATGATGTTTCCTTTACCAAAAGCTCAAGCTCATTGTAGGTGGATTTGAACTTACGTCCCTTGACGCGGCGTCCGTACACA
This sequence comes from Actias luna, assembly GCA_039707435.1. Lineage (NCBI taxonomy): Eukaryota > Metazoa > Arthropoda > Insecta > Lepidoptera > Saturniidae > Actias > Actias luna. Next base: position 6,742,562 of record JAZHAC010000003.1, read on the forward strand.
CTACGAACTGAGCTATCGTCGCTAAAATTAACTCCTTACTTTTTGTTTAAATGACGTAAATTTGCATTGGAACTAAAGTAACTTAGTCCGTTTAATAATTTTAATAAGTAAGCTATTTTGTTTTTTTTTGTAATAAAATTAAAAACCATGATACTGAACGATTTTATGCAATAAAAAAAAGTATTTCTTTAACAAATAATTATATCTACCAATAATAATAGTGTATTAACACATTTACGCAGGCGACATCACAGCGGCGGTTGGCGATGGATTGTCGACCTCCGAATGTTCGCTTCTGTTTTGAGATTGGACTGTATTTAAAATCAGATACATTGACGTAATTTACCATCACGAAAATTATAATATTTCTTCATAGTTAATTGTCATACGTGAACAAAAATTGTATTAAACCAATGTTTCTACCAATGCTATCAGCAACTAAAACCCACTATTAATTAAAATGTTTACTTTAGTAACAGTTGTTATCGTAATACGTGAAGTTTGTCATACTATACATAGTAAGGCTACGAGATCTAATCCATTAGCGATTGCATGTAGAACCCTAATACCATACCCACATATTGTGTACGTCTCGACGGGGAGTGGCCACACGCTGCGGTCATGCTGAGGCAATATTATCGAGCCACAAGCAATTTATATTTACTGATTTATAAAAAAAGACTTATATCATAGATTGTTTCCAAGAGTTTTAAATAAAAAAACGTCCATTTATTTATATACAATTACCAGAATTATTGATCACTAGATTTTACGTGCGACTACGTTCGCGTTAATATCGATTTTGTCAAAGAAATCGGATGACGCTATAAAAAGTTTCATACAGAGCTTATCTCTCCAATTCAATTAATTAACTATAATCAGTAATTCAATCTGAAATCGGTCCAATAGTTCGTGAGATTATTCGTTACAAAAAAATAAATACAAATCTTCCCTCTTTATAATACTAGTATAGATTGAAAAGAAATACCAACCATCAATTCAGCACATTTACGCAAAGATATCTTTAATGTCTCTTCATAATGAAAAAAAAAAATACAAAATACTTCAATTTTGTAGAAAGGGCTGGATATTTCCTTGTTCTATTACCCATTATACAATGATTCCTCATATATTTAACATAATATTAATTTTACTCTATTTTCTACATAACTACAACCTTCTGTTATATTAACTAAAAACTGTTATGTATACAAAAGTCTAAATTTCTATTCATATTAAATGTAGATCGTCTGTTACACTCTAAGGTGTAACTTCAAAATAAAAGGTTAACGATAATGAATTTACTTATAAATTACAATAACAGCAGAATAAGATTATTAAATTTCTACGGATAGGCTTGTTTAGTTACTTCACTTTCCTTTGAGTTTCTGCCACTCTAGGTAGTAGAAATCATATAGAAGTCCAGTCCTGATCGGTTAAAAATCAACACCTTTTTCTCGAGGGTCAACAGAATAAATTTAATCTAATTGATTTTCGTACAAAAATTAGTATATTCTTCTAATAGGCGCAAGCAATCAAACTTATGACCCATAGATATATGAAATAACTTGTTTAATACTATATCAACGATGGTACTAACTGATCCAGCTCAACTGCAAACTACTCCTAGTACATTAGACTTACGTATCGTTAAGTGCTACATTTTAAGGGCTTAGTACTATTTAGTTAATATATGTGATAATGAGGGTATACATTAAATAATAATCCAAGAATTATTCAAGAGTGCAAATAAATGTAGAGATATTCCTCTCTTTTGCTCACACAGGCATCGCTAGAATTGGCATATTAACAAAACAAATAACCCAAACACTTGTTAATATAAAAATCACTATGTCAGAATGTTATTTAATACTTTGACTACAAAAAATGGATGGTGATGTACTCACATATTTCGATGAATAATCGACAGAAAATTCAAATATAATGTTCATCTCACACGAAATATGCATATGAAATAAGTGAATTTACGACATAAATATGTTTTAATAAAGCCATGATACAGGGTAAAGTGCTTATGAGAAAAATGATAACGCAAGAAGACGTGTCTGGGTTAACTAATTCAATAAAGCGCCTAGCATGCGTAGATAAATCGACATTCGCAAGAAGGCGCCTCATGTCAGTTCTGGATATTGCTTGAGAGCTTTGTAGATTTATGCTATTAGGTTTTGCTCCTTGGTTCAACTTCACAAGCATTTATTCTTTATTGTTATATAACTTACAGTATTATATTGAAAACCGTACAATACTATTAATATCCCAAACAGTTTAAGTATTTATTGAGAGTTGATGTCAAATTGCGCTACAATATTTTATTTATTATGTTTTCTTATATTCTTAATATTTATGAAATTATGATTTTTAAATTTAGTAATCCTTTCAAAAGAATATTTCCTAAGCAATGAACAAATGAATAACTTAAAGGATTAAATCTAATTAGTAAATGCTGGATTAACAATCTGATTTAATGAATGAGCGCACAAAACTAATTCCAAATAATAAAGCGTTTGTAATTTTCCTGAATATCATTTTATGCTCATTGTCTAAATCACTAAAACTTGTGAATACCTTAGTGCTTAAAATATACTTATTAAAAACATAAAACTACTAAAAAAAATTTAGAATCCCCAAAAGCAAAATTTCGTCATAAATTTCTAAATACTCTCACATGGTTATTTTCCGATTTCCAAATATTATTACAGAGGAAACTGAAACTAAGCGATCAAATAGTATTATTTATTGCACGTTTGTTTCATCGGTGAAATATTGAGAGGCATTTTATCTACGTCCGCCTCACGTGATGTTAGTCTCGTTGTAGATCGAAAGCGTACGTTTGTAGCGACAGACTTGTTAGTGTTAATAATAGGTAAACACATTGTGAGCGATTAACTGCCCGAGTTTGCGCTCGAGGTAAATTTATGATGGAACACTATACCCACACACGTCATTTTAGTAAAATATATGATTTCCACCATACAATATTCCCGTGAAACAGTCGTCCAATATATTATTTTTTGAGTACTGAACGTTTTATAAATGGATTTCGTTTCTAACTAGTGTGTTAAAAAAATATCTATAATTTTTATGTAGTATAAATATTTTGGGAATGAGTTATAAATAAAAATTGACTTTTGGTGCTGACTGGGCTCTACAAGACATTTCTATCATATTATTATTTAATTCACACTATCCAACAAAAAGTCTTAAAACATAGTGCGGAACCTCAAGCAAACCAAAAATTGTTATTATGCCGATCACTGTGGCAGACTTAGTTGATGTCCCCAATAGAATACTGGTGATAATGAACGTAGTTTATTTATTAATTTTAATTTTTCTGAAATATTTCACTATTTATTATAGTTATCTGAAATCACTGAAATCATATAATTTATATTAATTTTGAACTGCGCGTTAAGCCTATGACTATATATTACAAAATTCGTCATACATTATTTAATGATATGTAAATCGTATACATGTTAAAAAACAGTATATTAAATACGTAATAATATATTTTTTTGTTTTTAGAGTAGCATTGGGTAGAGATGTTAATATTTTCAGGAAAAACCTCCAAAGCGATAATATGCTCTTTACAACTACAGGAGAGAATTTTTCAGTGCGATTTAAAAGTACCTATTTAGCGTATCCTGGTTTTTAAATTATGATTTATTCATAATTAACCACTGACCTTTTAAAATAGTGGATATTAACATTGTGCTTCAAATTTACACAGACAATTTTAGGAGGTTACAGTAACAAAACATGTTTACCTGAAAAGGCTCGATATAGTACATTAGAACCAAAACTCGTCATAGTAAGTTTCTCGATTGCTGAATATTGACTATAACAAGATGTGATAAACTAATTACAATTTACCGTTTCTCTAGTTAATCTAGGCTCGAGCATCTGCGGAGGGAGGCCGCGGCGGGTGTGCGGGAGCGAAATTATCCGCTCAGCCTCGGCTGCGAGGGCGGCGGTTACGCGGGCGTGTGCGCAGACACGTGCGATTGGTGGAGAGGGCAGGGAAAAGCGCGTTCAATGTCATTATTTTATCGACGAGGTCGGAGAAGCAATTACGTAGCCGGCGCGCAAAGCCTTTGGTGTGCGGATTGGATGTATATCTAACTGCGTGTACTATTTTGCAGTTGGGATGTAGTTCGACATTCTCAAAAAGTTTCTTTGTAAGGTTTTTAATATATGCATACATGGACGGAAGGTCCATATCTTTATGGAGATCTACATTACGGATATAGAACGGGGCTTGGACGACTATGCGCATAAATCTGTTTTGCAACACTTGTAGTTTGCGAAGGGTGGTTCGCAAAGCGCGAGCGAATACGGGACAGCTATATGTAAGTATATGACGGATACATACTTTGTAAATTGTGAGCTTATGTCTAAGTGACATTTTGCTCTTGGAGGAGATTAGATTGCGTAGTAGAATCATAGCCCTGGAGGCTTTTTTATTTACGTAATCTATATGTTTGTTAAAGGTGAGGTATCTGTCTAATACTACGCTAAGGTATTTAGTTTGGTTAGTCCAAGGGATACTGACGCCGAAAAGGCGTAATGTTCTTTTTATGTTCTTCCTCGAATGAGAGTCAAACATGATAGCCGCGCTTTTATCTGGGTTAATTCCTATGCACCATTTAAGGCACCAGGAACAGAACGTAGATACGGCCGTTTGGACATGATAGTATACGTGAATCCTATTCCTGCCCGAGCTGAAGATGACTGTGTCGTCTGCGTAGGTGCTTACTGTGACGTCGGGGAATTCGGGGATATCGCTAACGAACAAGTTGAACAGGCAAGGCGCTAGGATGGAGCCTTGCGGGACTTCTGAGCGTATTGGGTGAGGTGAGGATAGGGCTCCGTCCATTTTGTACCAGGAAGAACAGTCCGATAAGTAAGCAAGGATGAACTTGAAAGAGATTGAATTTATATATGAGGTCCTCGGGCCAGACCTTATCGAAGACTTTGGCTATGTCGAAAAATACAGCAAGCGTGCACCTGGGACGGCGTTGCTTCGTGAAATTGGAGAGAATATGCTCCGTGAGGCGGAGCATTTGGTGGATGCACGAGTGCTTTGGTCGAAAGCCGAATGGCTCGTGTGATAAAAGACATTTGTCTGAAACAAAGGCTGAAGTGGGTTCAACTGAAGCCGCTCGTAAATTGTACCTATCGTATTGAAGAGGTGAGTTAGTAGGGACTAACTCAATTGATAATGGGATATACACTGATTGATTTTGGAATATCACAGCCATAAACGTGATAATAACTTAGGTATTGAGTATACTTGCTCTACGTTGACCACGATCCAGTCGAACACAATTGACGTATTCTATTACTAAGCATTATTATTTATACTTCTCAATGACTATTACACAAAGTTAAGCTTAATATATAAGAGGCAACCTCTGGAATTATGAATCCGATTCTATAAAGTACCGAACGAAATTATGGTCGATTATTTGTACTTTATAAACTTAGTAACTTAGTTACCGTTAGTACTGGTACTTCATATAAGCGATTTATGAAATATCCTTCATAATAATACGAAGTAGACAGGGTTAACGTACTACTAACTCGTTTTGAAAAGATGAAAATAATATTTGAGATATATTCTATAATTTTTTATTGAAGTTTCTTTTTTTAATCTCAATTTACTTGCATACTTTTAAAATTTAATTTAATATAAAACATTGCAAAAAAAGTCTGTGTCCACAATATCATAATATAAGTGAAGAATACATCTTTTCGACTCCCAGAACAATTTTCCCGCACAAAAACCATACTCTATTTTATTAGCTACTTTTATGTAAGTAAATGTCGTCCCCTTATTATATGTTTGCTACCAGATTACAGTTTCCTCTATTCCACTTTTCTCTGTATTAAAATACATTATGTTTAGACAAAACAAATTTAATACTAATCACCTATTTAATGAGTCAATTTGTTTCATCCAATTTCCTAGACGAATTCCTTTCCCCATCGTTTCTAATTTGATACACATTCTTATGGCACCAGCGACGGTTGAAGACAGTTCGTGAGTTTGTTTAAACTGAGATTGTGTAATAACAATGCTTGTATAAGCAATATAAACTTAAAATAGATTGTATATTTTTAACTTGTTGTTATAACTTAATGTAAAAAATTAATTATCTCGTAACATACATTCGTTTTAATGATATTGTAAAAATATATTATCTGGCATTAGATGTACCCGTAAAATTGGTAAAGTTATGTGAAGCCAATATGTACAAGCTAATTAGTTTTTATAACCTTAACTCCCATGTAATCTCATAACTTGGCCTGTATATTCTCTAAAGTTATAAAAACTATACTAATACCCGGCTAGAGATGTATTCTCTATTTAGACATGTAATGTTTTAAATAAAGACAATATTTGTTCAGTTGTGCATATGCACACCAGTGGAACGACACGTTATTATTTTATAAAAAATGTGGATAAGTAGTTATAATTTAAATTAGTCACTGTCTGTTGCGATATATATTTATGCTTACAAGACATCGGTAATGTAGTGAAATGATGCATATACATGTTACTATAAAAAAATTCATAATAATTTTTCCTTAATTTCTTTAAAGTAGTGGAAATTCAAAAGTATTTTAACATAATGATAAATACGTGATCTATCTTCGTTAAGTTTCAATCTAATTGGCAAACGCAGAACGCTATCGCAATAATTAGAGAAGGATTTATATATTTAAAATCTGTCAATCTGCATCTCAGTCTATCTTTACGTAGCCACGAAATCTTAAGTATTAATAGCAGTTTAAATGTTTAGCGGTTTTTGATGGAAAAAGAAAACAGCCCGTTAGTAAAGTAAACCGGCCAGAGTTAATGGACGAATCGAGTGAGCTAAAACAGAAGGTGGCATGGAACAAAATAAACTGGCAACGCTTCAGTACAAAATAAAAGTTTCACGTTAATTTTCTAAACATTTTAAATTCTTTATGTTTACATTTATACACTTGTCAGGGTATGTACAGATAATCTTCTTAGATATAATACGTGCATGTTCCTTCAAAATTTTAATATCTTGAGATCGTCCGGAAAGCATTGTTCTGTTCTTTAAAAATGAACTTTATCTTTCAGTTGTTGGGTAATAAAAAACACATTTTACATGTGCAGGAGAGATTAACTTTAGAACACAGTGAGTACGTGTTGAAACTGTTGAAGTATCTTAAACATCACCGCAACAAAACAACTAGGTTACGATCCATTAGAAGATACAGAGGAAACTAATAATGAACTGGTAAAATTTAACTTTGATAATTGTAATTTGATGTTACAATCTCCGTATAAAACAAATTATTCGTGATTTGTGTAATAAATTTTCATATTACATTAATTAAACTTATAAACTTCGTTGGACTTTAGTTATTGACATGTCTTAATGAGAATATATTTTAAAGGAAAATACCATTCATAAACCAAGATAGCATAATGCAATCTCTTTGATTTATTGCTTTTCTGAAATATATTTATACTTGTTATCTATTTACATATTATAACAACTCCTTTATTTTGTACTTATATAAGGGTTTACTTTTCTAGTTCCCCTAGATTGGTATTTTATAACACCGACTAAAGCTCGACTACCGCAATAATTACATTAATAATCTTTATATAATTGTATTGTAATAATTAATTTTAATGATTTCGTTATATAGAGCTAAAATGAGCAACCATAATTGGAAAGCACATATATTTCTTTAATTAAAGATAATGCCCACACTGAAGATGAATTCATATGTCGTAGGGGCCTTTACAAACACACAATAAACATACATAAAGTCCAAACTCACCACAATTATTTGCATATGCATTTACTAAATTTGAGCTATTTCAGAAATGAGTGTCGATGAAAGTGACAGTTTGATGACAGGCGACTTTTAGGGAAGAAAAATAATACAATAGAGCAGTAAAGTTAAATTCTATTCCCGAGTTATTTTGAATTATTATGAACCCAACTCAAGTTTGTATTTGGGATAAGATGGTATGTTGGGCGTAAGATTAAGATTCATTAAATTCCTTCAATTATCTCACTCGAGTATCGATGTAATTATGTACTGTAGAATAAGCACGTGTCTAACTTTCGTGGAAACGACGTGTTGCTTGAAAATTGACTTCGAAACTTGTTCGATACGTATTACTTTTAAATTAATTGAAGTAGTTTTAGTTTTTTTTTTAAACTTACTCTACATTATAAAGCAGTACATGTGTTTTAATGCGCATCACATGTGGATAACATATCCACATACGAACTGATTATTCAAATTAATAAACACAAATGTAATTAATTTATTGGGAAATATTTTCTCAAAGAAAATCTGCGTTTTTACGAAAAATACAGCAATATAGGTGAATTCAAAAAGTAAGAAGCTGTCGAAATACAAAATTTCATCGAGATCATTAGAGCCTTTTCCATTATAACCGAAATTGATTATATACAAGAATTGTCACTTAATAGATAATTTTGTTAATGATTTTACAGGCAGTCTTTTGACTTAAGTTCTTTAAAAAAGTTAAACAGTTCAATTTATTACTCGACTGAGTATAATACACAAGTTTTTAGTTACAAATTTATTATTTAACGTAATTCAAACTAGGATTGATATTAAAGTATGCGGTAATAATTTTACATGACACTTACTCGTATAATACTTTCCCGTCATGCCGGTAATGTCATACGGTCTCGGTGTAGTGGCAATTGAAGCGTTGTGCTTCGCTGACGTTACGTTTGGCTCAAACACATGCCTGCAGATCTCCCAAATACCCGAGTCACTCCACATTAGGTACCAACCTTTGACAGGAAGGTAAATACCTGAAACAATTGACAGTGTTAATAACAGTTTGTTGGCAGTACGCCAAGTTATATACAAATATCTACCACAATACAGTTGAGACTGAAAACATGTAAAGTATTTTTAATAGTGATAGACTTTAAAGGCTCAATTGAAGACCATAAATACTGATGTTGATACTAAAATAAAATGTCAGCAATGAGCTTATAAACTTGAATAAGATTAATGAAAATAGACCAATAATATATTCTTACGTTATGTATAAGAGAAATCAGATTTCGAAAGATCTGTATGCACATTCGAAACTTTGTTCGGTTGATGTTAAAAAAAATTACATTATATGGATTGCAAGAGCTTTTTCATTTTTGTTTAATTAACTTGTAAAAAATTCAAAAATTGAATAAATGTACATTCTTTGTATAATATAGTTACTAATACAATGAAATTCATGTTTAAATATAACTTTAATAACTAATTAATAAAATTAAATATTATTTACATAAATACTACACTTCTCTAAATTAAACTCGGCAGTTTTACAATAATATATTTTCAATTATACTATATATAATATATTCTCAATTGAAGAACCCTTTCTGTTAACATTTTTATGGCTGTACATTTCAAAGTAATATATCCACTATGATATAAGTTTTTAATTAGTTGTAAAATATCCGTACTGTCATCTCAGACACAGGATCACCTAGTATAGATGGCATTGTTCATAATATGTTAAATTAACAATTGTCAACCTAGATGTAGAATGTAGATATTTCCTAGATTATTTGTTTGATATGGTTGGTGAATAAATATTATTATTATTACTATTATTATTATTATTAATAATAATATTTATAACCTAACAATAACATATTAATTATAATAGTATAAACTATAATTTCGCATGGATTTACTTAAGTTAAAATTTGCTTATTTTAATTATTCGTTACGAACATATAATTGATTTTTAAGAATATACATAATATAAACTACTATTGTTAATTTTTACATATTAAATTATTGTAAATATTGATTATTACGAAAATAAATTATGATATCGTTAACTTTAGTAATTGAAATCGTTTCCCATTGAACTGCGTTTTGTTACAAAAAAACAGAAGTTTTATTTTTCTTACAAAAATATTGAATATGAATTCTCATATTTTTCTAATTTCAGATATGACGACTCTTCACCCGATACTGTGTTCTCTACTATACATCCTATCAAGTTTTATTTTCTATACAATAGTTGGTTATGTGTCCTTATCCAATATCCAATCCTTACAACAAAGTTCGTTGAAATTGGTTCGACGATATTGAGTAAGAAAAGAAAAAGAAGATAAAATTAATTCCGCATTTACGATATAAGTTTCAGTTTAAAATGTTTAATCAATTTAAAGTAATATAGAATATACTATAACCCAATAATAATCATGATATTAAATGTTTTGTTTCTATTGTTATTCGCCTTCGTTAACCTCAAGAATGTTCACCCAATTTTCTTGCAGAATCACTCGTTCGTTATCATTATCTACCCGCGTGGGGTCTTGACGAGGGATCTGTGGGAACTTTTCAACACCTCAAACTATCTCGTTCCTTTTCGTCCTAATAATATTCCTCCTTCTAATCTTATCTTAATACTACGTTCTACTTACGTTATATATTTAATTTTTATTAAAATATTTGCTATGTTTATTTATCGTAAGAATATAAAATATATAACATTTATATAGCATTTCATATATCCTTACAAACCTTAGAAACCATAACACAATGTTATTAAAGTGAGTGATTTGTAAACTGACATAGTTTTGTTTTTAGGTTATTCAACAGCACGCTGAATATTTATGAAATAAATTTTAAAACTAGTCTAATTTCAAATTAGGATACTACCTACAATTTGAAACCCTTATTGACATAAAAAAATAACGCAATAAAAGCATTCTCTAATAAAAATTTGCACAGTAAAATTATTCCGATGACTAGTTCTTTGCAGATATGTTCAAAAAAGAAAACACCTATTTTTTGTTTGTACTATATTTCTAAACTACAGGTGTATTTATTAACAAAAAATATTTCACTATGCATTCTTATGACTTTGTAATAATGAAAAATATCTAAGAAGTGTCTTCGAATCTTTTGGAGTTACAAAATAAATTTAAAATCATTAAAAATATGACTAGCTTTCCTGTACTTATAAATGCTATAATAAAATAAAATGTATCTTAAACAACATTAACAAGATACTATATGAAAGGTCTGTATTAATTGTCTATTTCATGTAGAATAACCACTAAACATTATTATTACTAGAAACTTGATAGTACTTTAACTTGTCTTAAAATAATTCATAAATACTATAACAAAATGTGCAATATCTAAAACAACGTATGTGTCCCTTTATCCGAAGTACAGAAATCGAAAATAATATTTAGCGTACGTAAATAATACACACTAGCTCTGCCTACAACTTCGTTCGCGTGGAACTAAAAAATACTCTATAATTTTTTCCCGTTTTCGTATTTTTATGATAGCGTTATGTTAAATAGCTTAAATACTTCCTCAATGTTTGCTCTATCAAATAAATAATAATTTTTCAAATCCGACGTCTAGTTCGTACGATTAGAGAGCTGAAAATAACAATCTTTTCACCTTTTCTTTCTTGAATAATATTAATATATATAATAGATACACCATTACATTGTAACCCGAAAACACCCGATAACAAATAAGCATAAAAAAACATATGTTAATAATAAACACCTTGTGGGAGAGACAGTCTTAAAATAATAATATTCTAATCCGATTTTGGCATTATATCAAAGGAAACACAACAATGCATCGGGTTGCATCGTGTCTATGCGTACAACGAATATATACCTACGTGTTCTACTTACGTTTGAGTACTGAAATAGATCAACGGCCACCGACCTCATTACAGAATGTTCGTAATTAATAAGGTAGTAATCAGGAGATGCAAGTTTCCTTCATAGTGTTAAAAATGAACGTCATTGAAAAAATTGTTACCTTAAAAGTTTTCGTAAAAATATAATAAGCACGATATGCTATCCATTAATGTAATTCGCTTAAAAAGGAGATATATTAAACTAATAAACAAAAAATTTTTACATACGTCACCGTTATTCAGTTTCAGGCACAATTTAAATTAGAATATGTAGGTATAATTAAAAATAATATAAAAAGTAAATACATTATAGTCTTATTTCAAGGTGTATATTAGTTAAATATACATACAAATAAACTAAACAGCTTAATAAATAAAATCAACAGATGAATTTGGTTTTTAAATTTCTCATAACTCGTCTTTTAATTTACCACACACAAATTTAATCGTTATTTGACTGCTCTCGTCCTAAGTGCAACGGCTTTGATACACAAAAGTGATTCACCGGTCGTACAAGACGATTTTATTTATTTATACAAGTGTTTAGGTTTTCTTACGAGTTAGTTCTACTGTAATTATTGGATTTGTTTTGAATAGAATCTTCAAAGATAAAATACAAAAAGAGATATAATATTGCACTTATTTCTGTATTGTAGGGATACACATACTGTATCAACTTACTCACGTTAACTATCGAAATGTATCAAAAGTCCCAACATATTGATTACCATTAATACAACGCGTTCCGAAAACACCTATATATATCCAAATAATTGAAATATTTTACCTTTGTATTTGTAAGACTGATTATTTCTCATACTTCATGCATTATTGACTCCTATTACTTTCGGATTATACTGCACTTGTCACCTACAAGCCAAACATCCACAGAGACAACATTTTTTTTTTGTAAATCTACTTCAACGATAATGAGTTTAACAATTGAGCTTATGTTTCTAATTTTTTCGAATTAGTAACCAATGAATAATAACAAAAACAAGTATCTAAAGTATTTATTACATGAATACTGTGAACTTATTACAGTTACTAATAATATAACATAAGCTTACATAATCAACAAAAATAAAGTTAAAAAGACTATTTGAAATAAGGAAAGTTCTATCGTCAAAAAAATAATTTTAATAATTTAAAAGTATAATATACGGCTTTACAACGATCCGATTTAATAATCTATTAATAAAGTGTTAAATATAGCCCTCCGCCTGTAACATTTCGTCAATGTTCATAAATCACTCGGTTATCTTAAAATAAACAAGACACCATATGCTGTTGCGATACCATCGCTTGTTATGACATACATTTGACATGCCAATAAATATTATACTCAATCGATACAACTAGAATTATATAATTGTTTATATTCATGACTTTGATATTACTGGATTATTTATTTTAATGTACTGTCTATAATTATGTTATACGAGTGCGAAGTTAACACATGATATATGTTTTTTTTTAATTTTTTTATTAATACGTTTATACCACGCATCCCTTTTCAAGAACACTGGGCTCACAGACGCGTCTAAAATGTAGTAATAATGTTCTTACGAAGGACAAAAGCAGAAAGTTATAATTTATGGTTTTAGGTAATATGTACTACAAATATTTAAATTAGATGAGCATTTCTTACATTTATTTTGCCAATGTCAAACAGCTTCACAAAATACACATTTTAATATAATATATTTATTAATTATGTCAAATAGTAACACTAACTAAATACATTCAATTTTAAAGCCTTAGATGCCTTTAATAATATTCAGGCTTTACAATTTAATTAACTACTATCTAATTTTGATCAAGAGACGATCACCAATTACAGTAAATCTGTAAATACAATTGAGTTAAACTTACACTAAAAGTGATGTGTTATTTATTGAACATTTAATATGATTAGTGTTTTTAAGTTAAAAATTCACTGAAAACTTAATATTCTAAGAAAATAGTAATGATAGACTTTTTGATAAGAGATTTTATTTGAGTAGAATATAATACAGCAGTGTATACCCGTGAATAAAGGTATTTTTATTAATTTTAGTTTAAACTAGAAACTGAATCAGAAGGAATACTTAGACATGTACAATTTATTTTATTTGATATAGATTTGACTCTAGTAATAAATTTTCTTATATCTATAAACAAAAAAATACTATTTAATACAACGAAAAACAGTTTGTATTTTCAACATGGCTACTGTAACTAGAAGCATTATTCGTCTCCAATAGAATAAGCTTGTGCAATTCGTTCACAAAGGTGAAGTTACCTACTTCAGAATATGTTTTGTTTGTTTTCCACTCAACCAGGGTGATTGGATGTGTCCATCGATGCGAAATCAATTATGAACATAGGAAACATGTATGATTAATTTATCAGAAATGCAAATATTTTTCTTGTAATATAGCTGACACATAAGCATTATTGATTTAATTAGAGGTTGACTTAAAAATGTTTTTTTTATAGTTAAGGCTTAGCATTATGGCCATAATCTCACCTGATCTTAAGTGATGATATGGCCCAAGTTGGAAGACACGCTAAGCCTTTGAAGGAGCTGGCTCTCAAGTGCAACTGCCGGAACATACCTATTGGTATTTGGCGGCACATTATCAACTTGAGGGTGATAGCTAGCCAGGCAGGCATCAGAAAAAGCCCTACCACCATGCTATGGTTTCCTCACTATGTTTTTTTTTCACCAAAAGTTGAAGCTCTTAAAGTTTGTTGGATTCGAGCTCACGTCCCTTGACGGCAAAGTCATACACACTACCACTGAGCTATCATCGCTTCAGTTACTTTGCTGAGATATTGTTATTATTTGTACGTTTGTAGATCTAAATTAAAGGAGTTTATTAATAGAATTAAATAAAATAATAAAAAATAAATTGGCTTAGTCTACCTTATTAGAATATTTACTATTTTAGGATATTGTCATCATTTATATGTTTATAGAACGAAAATTAAAGAATATATTTATAATAACAGTTTATTGGAACAAAAATCATATACGGTATCCGCTGCTGTAGCGAAAACTGTGTCGCGAAAACTATATATATCGCAGCAGATTATTAAGAGAATTAAAGAAGATAGTAGGTAGGAACTGGTTATATTGTGCAGCTGTCAAAATATACATATAGGTATTTGCCATAAGATTTTCAACTCAACGGTTGTAACGAACCAGACGTATATTCGTTAATACTCACTTCGGACGATAACATATCCCTACACGTTACCTCTGAGACATCATTGCCTCAACCCAAACTTCATTATTATACACTACTATCTTTTATTTTTATGTGTTATACTAAAATTATTACAGCTTAGGTCTTATGTCAGTAAATAAGTTACAAGTCTTACCGTTTCCTCCATCTATATACACCCACTTCTCAGTACAAACAGCAGTTATCCATATAAAAGTGCAAAGCCCTATAAGGACTGTGCACGCGAACAAAATCCGCCTCTCGATAACAAGGGCCTGGAGAAGAGGTCTGCGCTCCGCTCCCACTGATGACGCAGTCGACATTTTGTCTGTCTCCATTCTTGAAATCTAGAAGGAAATATAGTCTTTATATTTCTGTTTTTCAGAACAAGTTTTATTTTTATAGTTTATAGGTTTAGCGTTATGGCCATAATTCATGTGATCTTAAGTGGCGATACGGTCCAAGTAGATAGACATGCTAAACCTGTGGAGGCACTGGTTCTCCAGTTCAACTGCTGGAACACACCTATTGGTATTTGGCGGCAGATTTTCTACTTGAGGTTGGTAGCTAGCCAATCGGGCAGTAGAAAAAGCCATACCACGATGCTATGATTTCCTCACGATGTTTTCTTCCACCGAAAGCTCAAACTCATTGTAGGTGGATTCGAACTCACGTCCCAGGACGCGGCATCCGTACACATCGCTCAGCTATCATTGCTTCTTTTCGATTAATATTTTATTTTTGACTAGCTGTGTCCGTGACACTGTTCGCGTTGAATTAAATTTTTATTTAATCATTTTTATAAAAAAATATGTTACTCAGGGCTAATGTAGCATTCTAACGGTGAAAGAATTTTTGAAATCTCTCTAGAAGTCCTTGAGCTTATACACAGATTATGCTTTGTTTATTTCGTAATTAGATCAGTATCAATGCACTTTCATGCGATTGCCTCATATAACTATATACTTAGAACCGAGTAAATAATACACTATAATATTTCATAATAGATAAAGATATAACATAAATTAAATTTTCAATAGTTACTTTGGCTCGAGAGATGTGATAAGTAAACAATATTGTTCTTTTGCCATTGATCTTGATAAACCGACAAATACAGATTTCGACTAAATTAATTGGGTTGTACTGTACTTTTACGACGAACTACAGTATCTTAAAATACTCAGGATAAAAAGGTCATATACGTACACCTAGTTAATATTTTAACTAGCTGTGTCCACGACTATGTTCACGTGAATTAAAACAATTTGTATTGACTGAACTGGAAGAACGTAAAACAGTATATCTTGATTAATTATAATTAATAATAAATAATAAATAATAATTAACAATAATAATAATTAATTTAATTATTTATTATATCTTAATTGCTTGAATATACTTTTTTTTCCCCTGAATAAAAAAATACATAGACGCACCTTAAAACTTTTATACCTACTCTATTTTATTCCTTCGAGTAGGTATTATATTTGCGTCAATACGTAAGCCTATGTGCCTTCCCAAGGTTCAATATATATCTATACCAATATCCATAAAAATGGGTTCAACGGGTTAGGTGTGAAAACGTAACAGTGTTAAATACGCATTACAAATTTCAATGGTCATCAAGGAGCAAATAGGCAACCTTGTTGTACCCAAATTTGGTATAATAACTTTCAATTCAATAAAACGGTCTAAATATTTCAAATCAGTTTCTAAATTTTTGGTTAGAAGAGTTGGTACTATTTATCTCAGATGTGGGCATTGTAGTCAAACAAATAATGGTAACTTCCTTGATCATTTACTTTTTAAATAAAAGTAATTTTGCTGGATATTGTCATGAAAATGTTAGGTTTTGTTGAAACTACTCTAATTGTTGTAATGTTTCTTTAAAAATATTTCCTTTTTATGTAAAACAGGAAAAATAATACAAACAACGTAATCGCTAAATATGTTACTGCTATCTACAGTTATTATATTGCGTCGCATATATTTAAAAGTAAATAAATAATAGTCTAGCAAAAAGATATTCACCAGACGAGATATTTGTTTGTGTAACTTTCTCATGCAGTTTGAACGCTAGAATAAAACATTCAATTTATTATAAGATCTCCGAGGGAACCAGACCACCTATTAATTTGACAGGTTCTGAAATAGATATAACTTATTCATACCTTCTTTTGAAATTTCTTCTACAAATTATAATAGTCTAATTATCACGTAAATATGTAATATGTAGGTACATAATACAATGAGCTTAAGCTTTTGGTAAAGGAAAACATCGTGAGGAGGAAAACATAGTGGTAGGGCTTTTTCTAATTCCCGCCTGGCTAGCGACCACCCTCAAATTGAAAATCTGCCGCCGAATACCAATAAGTGTATTCCGGCAGCTGCAATTGAGTGCCAGTCCATCCACAGATTTAGCGTGTTTACCAACTTGGACCGTATCGTCACATAAGATCAGGTGAGATTTTAGATAACGCTATACCTTAACTTTAAAAAAAAAAAACAGTTTTTCTCTATTTTATACTAATATTATAAATGAGATAGTGAGTTTGTTTGTCACGCTTTCACGCTTAAACTGAGTCATTGTGATTAATTTTGGTACAGAGTATGGTAATTATGGTAGATGGGACCCAGAAGACGAGAAAGGCTACTTTTTCACGCGAAATCTTTATTGAAAGTGGGGTAAACTGAAGAATAAGCTTTGTATGAAACTTCTTATTGCGTCATCCGATTTGTTTAACAAAATCGACATCTAAATCTATAAAAATCTACTATTATACATGTTTTGAACGTTTTGTTAAATTTTAGGTCGGTACTATTATAAATATAATTGCAGTTTATTTGAATAACATTCATACAAAATGTAATAAAGTTAGCTAGTTATATTTGTAATATTTTTACTTATCACAATGTGTTTCTAGACATGTTCAATTTCTTATATTGACAAAGTAATTTGATTTCATTTCATTTCTACAAAATACTTAAAGGCATATTTAAAGAGTCAGAAAATTTACTGATAGAATGTAATATTCCTCCAGTGGCAATATTTAAACTGTATAAATTATAATATATATACGATAAGATTTAATTTTACTTGGTTTCCCCGTAAACATTCAAGTCAAATTTTATTTATAACAAAATTAAAACATTAGAACTTTCTGACGAAATGTAAATTTTCCTGTTGGGTGTATACTTTTTAAAAAAAGACTAACGATTGTTCAAATAACCTACTTCAGTAAGAAGTGAAATTAGATTATAATCTTCGAGTACTCAAGAGTTTCTGGAATCAGTTTGTTACTTATTTTAATATTTAACGTGTTTTTAAACGGTATAATATAAAAGTAAAAAGTCAGAATAAAAATCTCTTCATATTTGTTTGGAAATTCCAGATTTTTATGAAATACCAGCTTTTATAAACATAACAAACTTAATCTAAATTTAACATTTTGAAACCGTTGTTTAGCTATTTCTGCTATCACTTTACTCTTAAAACACGTAATTAGGCCACGATTGTTGTTAAATTTACCCAATATAATACTTAATAATTAATGTACCTACTTACCATTTTCCTTTCGCAACCATTCGTTGCAGATACTAAAACTTTCAATGGCCTAAAACTCAATAAAAACTGTATTCGCAATTTGGTAAATCTTTATAATACATAAATTTTTATTATTGTTAAAGTTTTATACAATCTCTGCTATTAATAAAAATAAGTATAATGAAATATATTTTTTTGCAAGGTGTTTCGAAATCAAATAAAAATTTACTAAATAAACAAAAGTAGAGAACATTAATGTAGAAATTATTAAATTTAGACTTAGAAAACTTAAGGACTAATTTGAAGCGATGTTAAAGATTATATCCACTGAACGTGTCTTATCAACGACTTTCATTCAATCTTATGAAATCGCTATATACTTATATACTTTTTATATTATTATAACGCGGTAAACTGAAGCTCCTCTGGTAAGCACCGTTCAATCTAGAACCAATGGTGACCTCTAGAAATCGACAATTTATTACCAGTTGTCGCTGTTAGTCGGTCTTCAAGTCTCTCAAAAGCTGCATATATTGATCACTTAATGCGAGATACCTTAGGATATACGGAAATAGCGTGTGATAAGTTTCGATGGTCGTGGTCCAGTCGAGTGTATTTGCCCAGTACTACTAGGCACTTATCTATAACTACTTTAAGACAAGAGTCAATCTATACATTTTAAAAGTCAGAGTAACGAAGAGATATGCAGTAATTATAGATTATGAAAAGTATATCGACGCGAAATGAATTATGTTTAGGAAACATTATAATTAGTTTATCCTTAATATTGAAGACTCCAAAACTCCTCGAGAATTATTCTGGTGTTGTAAAATGACTGCAGATTAATAGGATAATCATATCTGCTATTGTAATCCGTAAAACTATTGGAACAATCTGTTCCCTCTAGAAAATGCGTATTTTATCGAAGTATAAAGGTAAATACTACATCAAACTACAAAAAAACAATATTTTTATAATTTCAGCCCTAAGCAAGCATTTACAATCGTTAAAATGTTACCACCGATCATGAAAATAACCCGATCATTGAGAAGAATCATCAAGAAAATCTTCGAATTTATAAATTTTTAACTGTATAATTATTGTTTGCCGTTAATAATTGTATCATTTTAGAAAATATGAAAAGAGGAATATCCATCGTAATGATGCATTCTATAATAACTACTTAATAATGAGGTCTTATTTGGTACATAACCTTGAATATATTGTTATTATCTTTAGTAGTTTCGACATTACGATGGACAGGTCAGGTGTAAAATATTCCCCTAATAAAATGAGGGCATAAATATGAAATAGGTATTTTAAATAATAATCAAATCGAAAATTTCGAAAGTGTTAAGTTTGAAACCGCATCTTATTAAATAATAAATCACAAAATACAGCCAAAGGACTGTATGATCATTATTTATTGTCTTCGAAACGCGTTTCGATGTTCGTAAAAGATTTATATTATCTAAAGTATTATATTTATATTTAGATATTTCTCAATGTCACGGGCTCTACTGAAATATTCTGCCATGAGTTTGTATTCTAGCGGGAATGTGACATTAATATAAATTTCCTTTATAATCAGGTTTTTCGGATTAGACATGAGAATAGACATTACTAATTATTTTTAAAAGCTATAGCGATCTACTTCGATTAATCATTGTCAACATTATGTTTATTAGTGTTATATATTATTATGTGGGTTGTATTTTGATTATACATAATATATCAATCACGCTCAAACGACTCAGATGGATTGTAATAAAATTCTGCCATTACTTTGTTGAATAGGATATTTCTTTTTATCATTTAACAAATTCGGTGAGCAACATCTTATATATGTTCGTATCACCGAAAATCGATGTTATTTATTCTCGCAAAAACTCTAAAACGTATTGATCGATTTGTATTTTTGTTACATTTTTATTAGCTATAATCAGTCCTAATCAACCTTCCAACTTCAATTTGTTATGATCAGTTGAACTGGCTGTATCTAATATCGGTTCTGTTTTTCATTTCTTTTGGTTATTGAATGAAACTTTTTTATAATTTCAATGAATTAAACGTCTTTTAATTATATGAAATTTAAATATAGAAAGATTCGAACCCCAAGATTCGTCTCTTGACCAGGCGCCTGTGCACACTATCAAGTGAGCTATCATCGCTTCAAACTGAGCTATCATCACTTCATTACTTTTAATGATATGATTGTGAAAAAATCTATTCTTTTTTTGGACCTTTATATTTTTTTTGTTTTTGCAATAACCAAAACAATAAGAAAATAATTATTTCATTTACTACATTCGTTAGGAAGTTATGCACGTACATACATTTCGGCGATTCGTTTTTATATGTGTACTAGCCGACCTGGCAGACTTTGTTCTGCCTTTTCGAGTAATCAATCACATCGACTACAGCGACATCTATCGCATTATGATCACTTATCGAGATAAAAAGTATCCTATCTCTCAAGTTGGATGAAACTACACACACGGTGTGAAAAATTTGATGAAAATCGGTTCAGTAATTTAGGTGTTCATCGCGGACACACAACGTGAAACCAATTTACGTAGCGATCTAGAAACGATGATAGCTCAGTTGGTCGTGTATACGGACGTGAATTCAAATCCACCTACTATGAGCCTGAGCTTTCGTTGAAGGAAAATATTGTGATGAAACCTTAGAGCATGGCTGGCTTGATACCACTCTCAAGTTGAAATTCTATCGCCACATACCTAATGGTGTGTTCCGGTAGTAGCACTTAAGAGCCAGTTCCTCCATTAGGCTTAGCGTTTTCACAATCTTGGGCCACGTATTCAATTATTTTAGCTATAACGCTATACTTATAACTTATAAACTTTAAACAGTAAATGGTTTATTTTATACATGGATTAATATTGACCAAAAGATTTGTTTATATACTTAGTTTTATGGAATAGGGGGCAAACGAGCGAGCGGGTCCCCTGATGGTAAGTGATCACCGCCGCCCATGGACACCCACAACACCAGAGGAATCGCAGGTGCATTGCCGGCCTTTAAGCCGTACGTATTTTGCAAACAAAGGAATGTAATTTAGTACCATATAGGATACGATATAGATATTATATTGAATTATGTGGATCTAATTCATTTAATTTGACTACCATGAATGTTTGGCATGTCTCATTAAATATTTTAAATTTTCTCCATCAAATAAAATTGCTCACTACGATTAAAGTTTGTTTTATAATGTTATCAGTTTATCATTTCGCTATAATCCTTATTTTAGTGTATTCTATTATTTGTATATTCTAATATAGTGTTTGTAATTGTTAATGGTATTATAAATAGAGTATTACAAGAAAACATACTTTAATTTAATTTTTAATCCTTTATTTACTATTCGGGTTTTGATTCTTTCTATATTATCATTACTTAATGCAACAAAATATATTATAATAAAATTTTCTACAGAATACACATATTTGAAAAGTATCGGATATATTGGTTCAATGGATAGTAATTTTGTTTTATTAAAAGTATGGGTGGATATATGTACAAGTGTATAAAAATCTAAACTGTATGACTAATTACCGTGAAAACTGGTGGATGAAGTGTTTTTATATTCTGAAGGTTTTCGATACGATATGAAGTTATGTGGTGGAAATAGTAATTTACTGTAAAAGGCAGAATGAGGTCTGCGGGCATAATTCGTATAAATTTTGCCTACACGTATGTTTGCCTAAATATTTGTCCTTCAATCATGTTTAAAGTTTAATCATCGTATAATACTCTCTTACACTTTTAGTAGAAATCTGGAACATATGACACAAATATGTACCTTCAACATTTACATCAAAGATTAAGAAGATGTTAAAAAGAAGAAAGAAATCATCCGGACTTGTTTATGAAGAAACAAGAATTTGTCAGCCGCATCGCTGTCTGGTGACGTCATAGCTTTTACGGCCTTGCGCTAATGGCTTGTCGCAGAATTTTAATGACATCTCTGAAAGTACTCACATAATCCTATACAATTACAATTTAAGTATTTTCCATTACTTAAAGTGCATTCATGTCATGGTAATCTTTGTGAATAACTTTCCTGTTTGTTAATTAACATAATGTAATCTGATATTTAAATTTAAAACAATGTAAATGTTATTTAAAACGAATATGATATTTTTCTTATTTCGGTAAATAACAAATACCAATCCTGTATATCGATTGTTCGCACCTCGTTATGTAACATGTTTATGAATATTTATTTTGTTATCATAACTGAATTGATCTTTGCTAATAATATATGATCATTCGTGATGTTTTAAAGCAGAACAAAAGTATAGTATTAGTTGAGCTATGTAGTTATTGTAAGGATGAACTGTCTTACGGTGGAAAAAATTGTACGAAGCCCGTTTGGTGTACAAAAATACTGTGTATAATAATACTATAACACATGTCGCGTCAGGCGTGGCAGGATGTGAAATCACGTGTTCGTTATTTTCACCATCCATGATTATTTATGGGTGCTACCGGGTTCCCCAGGTGGCGAAGTAAAACGAAGCACAAATCGTTTACCACGATTTACGATTTACGCAGTAGCTAAACGGAAATGAACTTCTTACTTTCGAAAGAAAAACCAAATGAACATCTTAAAGCATTAAAAAAAAAGGAAATAGATTTAGATAAAACAAGGAATATTTAGAGTCAATTAGCTGATTAATTTCTATCTTGTCATTCTATTTCCGACACATATATATACTATATCAATATTGATGCAAAAATCAAAATGGTTTCCCTGAAAGATATGAAGAATACAACATGACCGAAAATACTGACAAACATTGAAAATTTTACTATTTAATTTTAAATACGACAGTCATTTTAAAATAATTTGTAGTTCAAAATTTTATGACGAACCAAAACGGTTTTTATAAATAAAAAACTCATATTTACTAAACATTTTTTATAATTTTAATAGACTTATTGATTCGATCGTAAAACGTTCAGCGATGTATGAAAATCATAAAAACTAAAGTACCGCCCTTTAACCGCTTCATTGATAGGTATTTTAGATAAAAACAAACTGCTGATACGAACGAATAAGACGATTTAACAGTTATCTTACAACCGTATATATCGAAATATGAAATATCGAATCCTTAAAACTACAACATTATTGACTTGGATATTTCATTTATGACTTTATTCTTCTGATATAATATTAATCAATTGGCTTTTTTTTACATTTACTTACTTTATATTTAAAATGATTTTTTACTTATTATTGAATTAGCATTTTATAGATGTAACAGTCTTACCTATCTTGATCCGAGATAATATGTTAAGCTTAATTTAGAGACTGGCTCTCAAGTGTCCCTGCTCAAAAACCCCTATAGGAGCTTGACGATATATTTTCAACGCGAGATTGTTAGCTAACCAGATACCTTACAAAATATAATTATTGTGTGTTCCATAACCAAAACCTCATTCTCATTGGAAGGACATATGCACGTATGTAAGACACATACCTACGGCTATTGATGCTACCACGCTGCCATTGAGCCACAGTTACTTTATCATGTAAGTTAATACAAAATACTTTATGTATGTATATTATATTTATCCCAGCCCGAGGGGACTAGGAAGGTTATGTGGGACTCGCCTGGTGCTAGTCACCGGAAATACCCACTAAAACCCCACGGCCGTCTGTCGCCTTCCTGGGGCGACGCGCGTTCGTGCATGCAATCACCGCGGCGCCCCAGCGATAGAAGATAACCCTAGAAACCTCAAAAATTGGTTTAAATATTTTCTTATCAAAATGATAAAATTAGATATTTAAACCCGGTTTTATAAAATATACTTAAAAATACACTAAGTTAACGCTTAACCTAACGAAATGTAAGAATGTTCAGAATGGTAAAATATAATAATTTTGTTCAACTGTATCGCGGCCCCCATAAACTAGGAGAAGCACTCGCCTTAGTGGAATGCGTTGGCAATATAGGCTGTAATAGTGAACTATACCCAACCGGTATGCGATAAAATGGTTACAAAACTGAAGATGATAACTGTCTCTCTTGATTTATCAAGATACAGAAACAACCAGCGAGTATCCAAATGATGAGAGATTAACGAAAACGGTATCAAAATTTTCCTACACTTCCATCTAACTATCTAAATACTGTTTTTTTTTTAATAGTTAAGGTTTAGCGTTATGACCACAATCTCGCCTGATGTTAAGTGACAATGTGGCCCAAGTTGGTAGACACACTAAACCTAGTGGAGGGACTGGCTCCCAAATGCAACTGCCGGAACACACCTATAGGTATTTGGTGCTAGATTTTCAGCTTGAGGGTAGTAGTTAACCAGGCAAGCATTAGAAAAAGCCCTACCACCATGCTATTGTTTCATCACAATGTTTTCCATCAACAAAAGTTCAGGTTCATTCTATGTGGATTCGAATTCACGTCCCTTGACGCGGGATCCATATACACTACAACTGAGCTATCGTCGCTTCAAAATAATAAAAAAAACGATACGAAAAAAGGAAGAAATACCAGCACAGGCGATAATTAAATGCCAATATAAGAATCTTTTAATTAGATATTTCTCGATAAACCCATAGTACAAATACCAAAGGAACATTTATAGTCAATAAAATAACTGCTTTACATTATAATCATGCCCCAGATTAATTTTTATAAAGATATTTTGGGTATTTAATAGCACGACGTCGTCTGGAGGGTGACGAGGCGTCAGGACGCCTGGCGACGCGTTCATTATCAAGACGCCGTACAATGTAAACAGTCAGCTCTTATCGTTATCACTGACTATCATATGATTAAATGTACCCTTAATTTAGTGAGCCATACATAACATTCGATAAATTGACTATCGTGATTTTATAACCTGTCTAATATATATTCTGGCGGCTATATCTCTTTGCAAATTAATATTAGGAAAATAATCACTTAATGCTTGTGTTTATTCAACTCATATTATTGAGGTTATGTTCTTGTAATTATAAATATTAAGAATAATTTAGTCGTTTTAAGAACTAGAGCATTTAAAGACTGAATGACTGTAGTTTTTATTCATAGTTTTCAATATTAAATAGGTATTTGGCAGCAGACAGACAACTTGACAAGACAACTTGAGGGTAGTAGCTAGCCAGGCGGGCATTACAAAAAGCATTACCACCATACTATGGTTTCATCATGGCGTTTTTCTTTACCGAAAGGTCAAGCTAATTGTAGGGATTTGGACACTCACGTCTATTGACGCGCCGTCCGTACACGCTACCAACTGAGCGATCTTCGCTAATAACTGTTAGCAAAAATATTGGGCGAATTTGATAATTCCGGTTTTATGGCCGTGATTCTTTCAATCAAAATCAGTCAAAAAGGTGGGGACAAACTTAAATATCTGTTAAGGTTAGTAAATAAATATTTGTTCAGTATAATTTTATTATAACTATGCTCTTAGGGAATTCAGTTATTTATTTTGACGCCCAATTAGCGTGACATGTCTATTGGCACGGCCCGACAATTTATTTGTGTCATTTACCTACGCTGTCTATCGCCAAATATACAATATTTGTTATAAATAACCACAAAAATGAAAAAATATATACATCACAGTATCACAATCTGTTGATACATAGGCAATACAGAAACAATAAAATGTATTAAAACTTGCAACGATAATTTTAAATATTTATGACTAACATTTGTTGTTATTGAGTTTCATGTAGTGGGTATATCTTTTAATAATATAATTTGTTTATATTGTATTATTGTAAGGAATATGATTGTTATAAAACACCTCCATTTAAGCTTAGGAAAGTAAAGCGTAGATAAATAAAAAATGCAATGTTAGAAATCGTTAAAACCGTTTCTGAGAAAACAAGCAACATAGACCTCGGGTAATTCTTATATTATATTAATATGTAATTGTATATGTTTTATATAGGTATAAAAATAATATTATTATATTTTATATAAAAATAAAATACCTTAATACACGTAAATGGGTGTAATAATGAAGGGCTCCGGGAATATTAACTCTTACTACAATTCAACAATGAAGGAGTTCATTAGACTCATCTTGAAGTCGTTATGGAAGCTAGCCAAATATACGGAGGTACAGAAACGTGTGATATCGTAACGGTACATTAGTCACGGCGTTTACTGCCATGACATTTTAACTAGTAATCAACAAGTGAATTTGGATATACATGTAGAAAGATAAAAAGATATGCCGATTAATTTGAAAGGTTATAATGATCATATAGAAACATGATGTCGAGTGGTTATTAAAGAGATAATAATAATGGATTACATACGAATTAGGTAATAATTGGTTCAGATAATAATGTCAGGACGTCAGGATGATGAGATACGAATTTCTTAGCAAACCACGGATTCATCGTAACGATGCCGAGTACATCGTGAAACCTAATCGTTGTGGCACAGAGAGCATAAAACGAAACAGTGTCCGAGACTTGCGACTTCGGAGGTTTAAGGAGGCCTCCTTTCGACAATTGTCAACACTCACCTTCACGGCTCGTGTTTCTCTCTGCCCAGTATAAATCATTGGCGATAATGATTGATTGGGTATAAGTGATGGCCATTGATGGATATATTACTTTATAGTGGTCGTCAAATCAATTTCATAAATGTGATATAATCATTAGTGTATAGTAATATTTTGTTCTATTACTTTCGGATTAAATGTGGCTGTAATTGTGATAATTAATGTATTTTATTCGAGTATTTTTTTATGATTGCAGATAGCTAATTTCTCAGCAGATACATTGTATTTTCTCATAAATATAATTGAAACGGATTTCCTCATTGCATGTAATCACTCTCATTTGTTTTCGGGCTAGAATAAAAATAGTGTAACTGTACCAAACGGTACCAAAAATTAACATCTTTTTACAGTGATTATTGAGGTACTTGCCGATCACCTAGGATAATATTTTTGTTGCAGTCGATTCAGCCTACCGTATATTTTAAGAATATACAAAAATATTTTGACTTGTAAGTTTTATTTTATCATTGCTTTATACAAACAAAAGATATAGCGAAAAGAAGTCCGTTACAAGCGGGTATCCATAAGATACCTCACTCCTTTCTAAATTTTGTATTTCTTTATATTTGTATTATGTAAATAATAGTACATTATTGAAATAATGGCAAATTTGATTTGATGGTTTGAGAAAATATTATTTAATAATTACTGTTTCAAAGCAACAGCTATTCTCTTCCTACCTCTTTCACTAACAAAATGCAATAACATGAAATAAATGTAATATATGTATATTTATAATATCTCTAGTTATATATTGATATTGGTACTGGTTAATAATTAATTTGATCATGATAATAGTATACATAAAAATATTCTACCAAAAAAGTAAATCATACTAAACAAAAATTAAATTCTTGTACAATCAAAATTAAGATATAAACATGTATGCAGAAAGACAAAAGGAACGATTGGATTTTAGGAAACTTTGTTTAGTCGTAAATATCTAATAATGTTTTAAGTTAATTTAATTCTTCTATTGATTTAGTATCCAAGTTTCTCTACATAAAAGGTTTTTTGTAAGACAACGAACAAAATTCAAACACCGAGATCTTATTTATTAACCAATAAACGTAATAACAAACTGATACCAGTCGTTAAATTTTGGTAACAAGGCTCTAACTATAGTGTACACTTATTAAGATTATACGATTAAATATGATACATGATATAAAATACGTAGCAATATGTCCGATGATATCGTAAAATCTCTTAATAGAATCACAATATAAATTCGATAGCGTCCTTCTGTCCGCTATCGTGGTATCAATGAGCCACTCACCAACATTAGATATGCTACGATTATGTGTAAACCTTTTAACATAACACTTGCTTTTATGCGGACATGATTAAAGTTCGTGAGAACACTGCAAAGCTTTTAAAACGTAGTTTGTCTTTTAACATATTAAAGTAGGTTAATGGGTTGTATAAGATGATTTTTAGAAAATAAACGTTTTATTTCATCTCTTATTATGCGAGGCTATGAGACTCGGTGTCAGGGTTTCAGATGAAATAATAGTATAGCTTAATCAATTGTTTTTGTAGTGGTATTGTTTAAAAGTATGGTTATAAATAATTTGTTTGTTTTTTTACAGAACAATAAGAAAGATAAACAATGCATACTACTACAGGCATATTACACATATCACGCATAATACATAAACGTACTAGCCAAACAACTCTATTTATTATTTTATATATTTTTTAATATACTGTTTCGTTTAATATTTTTATATAACAAACAGCTTCATGCACAATCAGTCGATTCGGTACAATATGCATTTCATTAAGTGGTCATAATTGTCTTTCTGCTAATAGATTTGACCACTTCAGTTCAATAATATTGTATATCATGTAATATCTAATTACTGCAGATACAATTCGCGGGTGAAATTGGAAACTTAAACAAAAGAGCAATGAAGAATAAATAAAAGTAACTGTATATTTTTGTACTGAATGTACTTTTGCGAAATAACTTTATTTAATTCTGTGTAACTTTTATTTAAAATATAAAATTGCAATTCCTTTTTTTCTTCAAAGAATGAAACTACTTCCAATATATATGACAAAATGATAGTCTCAACACAAACATTGTTCGAAAATGATAGTACTTACTATATTTAAAGAGTCCTTAAAATAGTAATTCTAAAACGATTTTGCCGTTTAAAATTAACAATAGTCCGCTATTCAATCTACTATCTATAAGGATTGCTTTAAGCTGCGTTCAAAGAGATCAGTTGCTCTTTCGGCAAACAGAGAGTGACCTAAACAAACATAGTTGAAACGGGTACTCGAGTCCACTCTCACGAACGTTTGTGTCAATTTCAACTTACTTTTAAATCAAGGTTTCGAATAAATTATGTATAAATAGAACACTATTCAGCGCAATTATGTGAACAATTACAATACTGAAATTAACTTTATATATTTACAAAAACATCATGATAAAATAATTTAATGGAAGTATGATGGTTTCTAATGTCGATCTGGGTAGCAATTTCCTTCAAATTTTAAACCTATCGTCAAGCATCTGGCCCAGTCTCACAAGAACTAGGCCCCTCTTAGTTACCATCTTGGATCACAGTACCACTTAAGAGGTTGCGGCTAAACGCTAAATCAATAAAGAATTTAAAACATTGAATACTTAAAAACTTGTTTTGAAGTAAATACAATATTAATTTTGCCACCTGTAGGTTATTCAAATTTTGCCGTCCCTACCTACCTCTACAATTAGATTTCGCATACGTCTACATAAATTGGAGAAAAAAAATCGATATAATACTTAGATTCGAAGTGGTGTAACATATTATCTCGGAACATCTAGGTATATGTATAGGTATGAATTATTTCAGTTTCTAAAAAACAAAACAAAAATACTCCAAATTTGCCGCCTCTAAAATCTGCCGCTCTAGGCTCCAGTCTAGTCAGCCTACAGGTAAATCCACCATCGAATTCTATATTATATTCTAATGAAATTAATGGTTGGAGATATGTTCAAAACTATTTTTATATTTAATTTGTTAATATTTTATAACAAAATGGTTTTCCACAAGAGTTATGATATTTACAGAGATGAAGTAAAAACGTTTTACAAAGTAAACAAGGTAATTAAAACGGCTTTAGTTGTAAGCGACGGTAACGCCTGGCCGTCACGTGATCGTCAATGTGTTTCCTGCGCTTATACGTAAAACAAAGTACATAATTAGTAAGAGTATTATAATTATATTTACATATATATATATATATATATATATATATATTATATTGTATGTATTTGGTTTCGCTTGAAAGATGTTAGTGACAAAATATATTGTGTAGTAATTAATATCCTTCATCGCGTGCGAGTTATATATTATGAATTCTGCCTGTAAATTTTACAAATGTATATACGCATATTATTAATATGAAAGTTTGTATGTTTGCATGTGTGTTACTGAATCGCTCAAAAACGGATAAATAAATTTGGATGTTGAACACTTATTTATTAGTTTGATTATCACGTAGGATGTTTTATTCCAATAATATGTTTGATTCCTTTATTTAGACCTAATTTTAATATAAATGCAGGCGCAAAAATATAATCTACGACCGTACCTTTAACAAAATGGCGACTTCCTTATTAATACTGTCCAGGGAGTTGTTTTTTTGGGGTAACTTAAGATGGCAGTCCGTGGTTGCATGTCGTACTTCACTTTAGCGCAATAAATTACATCATAGAAATGACATTACCTTTCATAATATAGGTTAAACTAAAGTTAATTTACGAATAAAAAAAATATCGCGTGATATCCTATTAAGATAGCGATAAAAACTTCAAGGTATTAGAGAAACTCTTTTATATTCCTTTACTTTATATTCCTCTACATCGTATTTCTTTCACATCATCCAAATTATTCTACTTCTCGAAAAGAGTATACTATTAATTGTGAGTATAATTAGTAGCTAATTTAATTAAACTTCCTTTTTCTTCCGACAACTCACTCGCCGCTTCACCCTTGAAAGTAGGTACGTGCTTAAATTTCGCCATAGAAACGAAATATTATTGCATTTATACGTAATTTAGCTATCTAGATTTTTTACATTTAAAACTTGAAACTTTTTCTGATACACTTTGTGTAGTGTGAAGATGAATAATTCTTAACTACCAATAATCAGAACATTTAATGACTCTTAACAAGAATATTTGCTCGTCCAGTAAAACGTGTTGCCCACGACATGAACTAGTTTATAATCAGTATTTCGTTATTAATATTTTATTATTTTGTGAGTGTACTGAAGTAGTTAAAGACATTAATTGTATAAATATGTATTTAGTTCAAACCTTTATAAGCTTTTTAGGACGTCGCTGTTAAAAAAAATAACTACTTTATTACTAAACTATGACAGTCCGTTTTACAATCAAGGAAGTGTAATAAGCATAAACAAAATTTAAAATATGCGTTAACAATATAAATGTAAAATATTCAGAAGAATATCCATATAAAATCCATTTTTTTTTTTTCATTTTCTTGCTGTACCAAAGGATTGAAATACAAATTAATTTCATCCATCTGTGATGTTTTGTGTGTGATCTTAAAGTAAAATACAAAAAAAAAAACAATCGAATCTGAAAGTAAGCAAGTGTTATGTTTTTAAAATAATTTTAGTGTACATTATATTCGTAAAACAAATATATCAGTTGTGGAGTGGAGCCGTCGAAAATGATAGTAAGTCTCATTGGTTTCTTATATTATTTCTATTAGAAAAAATTATACTAGTGTTTCTTTATGCATGTACTAATATTAACATCAATAGAACTGATATAACAATAACAACAGATATCTATAACTACGTTTCAGTGATCTAAATAGAGTATGGAGTATTTGGGAAGTAAATATTAGAATATATTTGATAGAAAAAATTAAGTTACAATAAATTAATTAGCATTCTTGCTAATTATAATTTGGACAGATTGGTGAAGTAATTTTAAGGATAGTACATAAATTGTTTTAAATACATAATTGACTTTGATTAATGTTTGTTTATATGTTCGTACTTTACAGTGAACTCAAGTTTTATATATTTTTTAAGTACTCTACTAAAAATAATTTTATTGTATATTTGTCAACATATTTTACATATGCGGTTCGCAAATAAATTCAGGAACCGTATTCAAATTAAATAACGCATACCTGGCGTAAATCATGTAAGCGATAAAATAAAATATGACCTGTTGATTGAATCGAGTAACGCTGCCAGATCCCGGGCACTGTCGAGATGCTATCATGAATATTTAATGACTCCTAGCATCTTTTACACCAACCAATATAATAGTCTCACAAGATATCACAAGTGTCATAAGTTTACATTTTTTCTCGCGCGGTATTATCACATGAACACAATTCGAAAGGTATTTTATACGGTGTATCGTTCGCGGCACGTTCCTCGTCGTGCGGCGTGTAACAACGTACCGCCCAATTGTCGGGCGGGAACTGAAGTGGAAAATGAAAAGTCTTAACACGCGGCCGGCGTTCCGGCGACTAGGCAAGCCTGCGCGGTCCGCCTGTTGCCGGGCTACTCGCTCTATCGTCCAATAATGGCACGCCGCGGCCACCGTCACTAGTTCGTTTTTATCTTTCGCGAAAGTTTTGTTACGCGCTGAATGAACTTTGCTGTCGATGGATTGGTAACTTTTGTAGTTTTATTTTTTTTGTGTTATTTTACAAAATACGAAAATAGCATGCAGTTGATACAACAATTTGAACTTTTGTCAGTATGTATAATTATCTTTTAAGATTCTCATACAATCTTATTTCAAGGCCATAAACAAGTTTTTTAAGTAACAATTATTTTCATTATATACTGTTACACGTTTTCATTAAAAAAACATATAATTTAATTT
Organism: Actias luna; assembly: GCA_039707435.1. Taxonomy (NCBI): domain Eukaryota; kingdom Metazoa; phylum Arthropoda; class Insecta; order Lepidoptera; family Saturniidae; genus Actias; species Actias luna. The sequence goes on from JAZHAC010000003.1 coordinate 6,775,531, forward strand.
TAAAATATATTAATAAAACTATATTTTACTATTATTACATTAGTGTTTTATGTTTAAAAGAAAAGGAATGCACTAATATGAAAATATAATAAATGTATTCCAATCAATCTAAGACATATATATATGACATATTAAGACATATATGTATATATTTGATGAATAAATAAGGTAAAATGATAAAAAGGCTACTTCAAATAAAGATAAAGAAACCGAATCTGGCAGTATATATATTTTAAATATTAAAATTAGAATGAAATTTATTCCCTTAGAATATGACTTAGTCAAATATCTGACGGCATAGACCCAAAACGCTTTTTGTATTTCTTTAATTGAATTCACTTTATATTGCTATAGCACATAAAAAATAGCTAAAAATGATGTAAGTATATTAGTTATTATTAATAATATAATGATTTACAACACATGTCGACTTTAATAAAGTGGGCGAGGCGAGCTTCGTCGAGGAGGCGTGTAATAGCTACACGTGTTGCAGACAGATTCATATTACAGACACACTACTAACAGGTAAAAGTATACCTGGTGGGCAATATGTTTACCGCCGACGTCTCTGTGAGGTAAAGTCTATGAGCAGTCTATAAAGAAATCAGGTGTTTATCACATACATTACTAGAAGACTCATTTGCAGGAATCTAAATTAGAAAATGCTTTGTTATTCGCAACCGTAACTATAATCCTTCAAATAATAAAGAATTTATAAAATCTAATAAGTATACTTGACAGTATAACTTAGGAAGTCTTTGTCACTTTTTGGTTAGTGCAGCTTTTTTTATACTTTCTTATATTTTATAGGTTTAGCGTTATGGTCGTAGTCTCACCTGATCTTAAGTGAGGATACGGTCCAAGTTGGTGGATACGCTAAACCTGTAGTGGGACTGACTCTCAAGTGCAACTGCCGGAACACACCTATTGGTATTTGGTGGCAGACTTTCAACTTGAGGGTGGTAGCTAGCCAGGCGGGCATTAGAAAAAGCCCTACCACTATGCGATGGTTTCCTTGCGATGCTTTCGTTCGCCGAATCACGTTGTCCATCAAATTCATCCAATTCGCAGCGATGTCCATACACACTATCACTGAACTGAGCTATCATCGCTTTATTTCTGACTTATGTAAGGAGACTGCCACATAGTCGAAGATAAACGAAATGGTAGTGAAAGAAACTTTTAAATTACATAGAAATTAACGTACAAAATTTAAATTGTAATTATTGCGAATGATGTATCTTTTGCGAGGAATTATAGCATGCAAGAGTAGGAAATACCCTACAGCTGAATATAAAAAAATATTAAAGTATTTACCCATTCTAACTGCAAGAACCTATCGTAATGATTGACAACGAATGATTGAACTTATTTACTATTATTATTGCAGGAAAAAAGAAGAACCATCTCTGACCATGAAGGACAAAGCTTCATTATTTTTCGGAACTCATTGGCGAGGTGTAGTTTGTCTAGCAACACCTCTCATATTATTAATTATTTTAATTCCTCTCCCGGGGCAAGTTAGTATTTTATAATCATCGTGGAATAAATAGCTGTGACAGAAGTAGACTTTATCTATGCAACAAGTGACTTAGTTTACATAAACGTTGAGTAAATTCATTGGACAAACTTTATTGGCGACAGTTCGGTATAAGATTTTCTCATTTAAAAAGAGTGTTTCGTATTCGTTATAAATATTTTAGTGGTAATAACTTTTATATTTTGATTGTAAAATACCAAAACAACATTGTAATACAAAATATATTAATATACTAAAACACATTTTTCGTAAAAATTATATTGGTGAACTCCGTTGTGAATAACATATGTATGTATAAAACATTAGAGGATTTATTTACAGACTTCCTCAATGATTGCTCAATCAATTATAAAAATAATTTTTGAATTCCGACAGGTAGTTTCTAGATTATCGCGTTCAAACACACTTTCCGCTTTGTAGTATTAATATAGATACATAGTTAAAATAGCGTTTAAATAAATAGTTTTACATATTAACAATACATAAATAAAGTAAAATAGTTATCTAAATTTGCATATTAAATATTTTGTGATAAATGATCATGTTTTCTATTAATACTGCATTATATATAAGTAATCGTATGAATAGATTAACTTAGCCATTATGTTCTAAATAATAACTTTGGCCTCGATTGTTACAGCAATTTCAATGGTGCGCCTACACCTTGTTGCTCATGGCCATTTTTTGGGTATCTGAATGCATACCTCTACCTATAACCGCATTTTTACCTGTGTTGATATTTCCGATGGCCGGAGTTACGAATACTGCGACGACATGCAAGGCTTATGTTAATGTAAGTAAAGGAGCGTTTTTATATTAACAATAAAAAACTATATGTCTGTACAGTATATTTTTATAAATCCTTGATAGAAAGCACACAAATAACGCATAAGATATATATATTTTGCTGAATTAGATGAATTCTCATAACATATTTCGCATGGAAAACTTATGTGAATCAATAACAAATGTTGAGAAGAACCGCATGTTAAATCACTGCGTAGCCGTAATTTCTTCAGCTGACTGTCAAACTATTAGTCTAACCTTAATACAAGACCAAAACAGTCTTAATCATAACAATTATTTGCTAGTTGTACACTTTTCTTATACTTATTGTTTAGCGTTATGGCCATAATCTCACCTGATTTTAAGTGACTGTACGACCCAAGTTGGTAAATACGGTAAACTTATGGAGGAACTGGCGCTCAAGTGCACCTGCCGGAACACACCTATTGGTACTTGGCGGCAGGTTTTCAACTTGAGGGTGGTAGCTAGCCAGGCGGGCATTAGAAAAGGCCTTACCATCATGCTATGGTTTCCTCCCGATGTCTTCCTTCACCGAAAGTTCAAGCTCATTGTAAGTAGATTCGAACTCACGTCCCTTGATATGAAGTCGTTCAAACTACCACTGAGCTATCATCACATAAAGATTAAATAATAGACGTTCACAACCATATATGTATGTTCAAGCAATTTACTACATGAATAAACTTATTGATGATAGATGGATGTAGGGTTCTGAGCTAGACTTAATAATACAGAAATCAATGACGTCAGCTGAATAAATCGTGGCTCAACGACAGAGCGGTTGGAAACCACGTCAACAGACGTGAATGAGTTCGACACTTACAATAAAATTGAGCGTTCAATAAAGCTAAAGTTCAAGATTTATTCATAGTGCCTGGTGGCAGAGCATTGCCTAACGCCTATCAAGATAGCTACCACCACTTATCTAGAGCCAGTTTCCACTAGGATTGTAGTTTTGTCAATTTTTAGCACTTAAGTGCATAACATCGGGAGAGAATAGTTTTGTGTATTTTACGTTAAATCTTGTTGCTTTCCTCGTACAGGATTCTGTTATAATGTTTCTGGGAAGTATAATGCTGGCATACGCCGTGGAGCAATCTGGTTTGCATAAACGTTTAGCTTATTGCGCTATCCGTACCATTGGTTACTCACATTATAAGTAAGTTACTCTCTGTGTTCCTTTATACATGTATATATGTTAAAAATAAGATAACAGTTATTGAAGCTTATGAGCTATTACAATATCATTATATTAATTAACCTAAATATGCTTTAACACTTGTGTATATCACTTTAGTATGCCTTTACTAAAAACGGACCAGTAAAAATTTGCCATTAGCTTCAGTAAAGAAGTCTTGTTTTTTTATTGTTTTCCTATACAAACGTTGCCTTTCAGCTTTTTATGTGCTTAATTTAATGAAATCCTTTCTTAATCATTGTCTACAATATAATTTCCATGTCTATAAAATTTAAAGTTTTCTTCCTTAGTATATTTGACTGTGTGATGATGAGGTCAAGAAAAATTATTTTGTGTGTAGATTTGTGTCACCATGTTCAAAATATTAAAGTATCTAATAAGTTATTAACACCATTTTTAAAAAGACGAATATCCTAATGTTCTAGAGTTTACGGAGAAATTCTGATATCATTTTAAAAAAGGCAATTTTTTAATTACAATTTTGGGGAGTTTTGTTAGGGAATATTATACTATAACCTATAAAGGCCGGTAACGCACCTGCGATTTCTCTGGTTTTGTGGGTGTCCATGAGCGGCGGTGATCACTTACTATCAGGTGACACTCTTACTAGTTTGTAGTTTGTATATATACATATATTTCATTGCTATGTATTTTATACTTTGCCCTCCCAATATATTCATGATAATTTAATGTATGTCCGCAAAAACTTACAAAAGCTAGATTTCATTAAAGACCGCCATAATTTGAATACTAGAAATCGCGACAAACTGGTCACTCCCTATTTTAGACTGAGTAAGACAAGTAACAGTTTTTAGGTAATAGTGTCAAGTTTTATAATAAAGTCCCAAAGCTCATGACTGAATTGCCGGACAGTAGGTTCAAGAACCATGTCAAACGGGTTTTGGTGTCAACAGGCTATTATTATACGGTGGATCAATATGTGAGCGATCGTGATGTCTAGAATTGACACCCCTCTCTGTACATCCGCTAATAACTACTGTAACACATTAAACTATTGTATATAAGGACAAGAATAAGACTTTAAAAAAAAGATGCAGATTGAATTTCTTGCCGGTTCTTCTCGATGACTGCGTTACTTCTTAGGGCGTAAATTGAATAAAGATTTTTGATTTCATTTGATTCAATACTATAGTGCCTGGGTAACCGAGCTTGTCTGGGTATTTTCTTTAAGTGCGTTTAAAAAGTATATTTAGATAGAAATTGTATATTGATTAAACATCCATATATTAAATATGTTAATATGTAATCTAATTGAAATAAAAAAAAACATTAATGTTATTAATTCTTTCTAATATTACAATTTCTGCTCCTACCAATACACAAAACAAACGAAATATAATATGGAATAATATATGAAACACATATAAAATATGAAATACAAGATTTCATTCGAACCTTAGAACCGTTTTTGAGATATCCGAAATATATACAAATATACGAGAATTGCTCATTTAATAGTATTAGATAGGAAGATATGAAAATTCAAAATACGAAAAAAAAAACTTTCCAACGTGTAATCAAGTTTAGAGAAATTACTGTAATTCTGTTTATTGGTAAATTAAAAATATGTAATCTAAAGCCCTTACTGAGATGATGACTTTGCAATTGTTACTGGTATGAATGAGTGTATTAGCTTATAGTATTTACTGACTAATAAGTATCTTAGTATATATTAAACTTTATAAATATTGACAACAAAATATCGAAGTCCCATTTGTGACAAAGCATGTATTTCAAAAATATGTTTTTGGGTAACTCGGGTAAGAAAGCCGAATTTGTAATAGCAGAAGCTCGTGACAAATTAGAGGCAATGTGAATTTGAGCAGAGACATCGAGGGTCGACAAGTGATTTATTGTGGCAGAGATCGATTGGAGATTTTTGAATATCATATTTCTCTATTGCTCTATTATTCATCAAATATCAAGGGTATAAAGTTATTTTTATACAAAATATATTGTCTTCTATTGTATATTGTAATCCACAATTTTTTGGACATATTAAGAGCTTTATTTGCAATTTAAGCCATCAGAATAAATTATAATTTATTACCTATGTGTTTAATCTTACCATACAGATAACCTAAATTTGTAATTTATTTATCTAGATACTTTAGGCTTTTACGAAATGGATCAAACAGATCTTAAATGAGCTAAAACTATTGAAGTAAAAACTACTTTTAAACCAGGGCTAAATGAAGCGTTTGAAAAGGGTTTGGGTTTGGAAAAGGAAGAGAATATAATAAAAATTAAAGGAAAAAACTTTCTGAGAACATTTACGTTAGTAATGTATATTTTTTTATACATCAGAAAGTAGAGATATAAACGAACGTATAGTCTATCAAGTTTAAAAAAAAAACGGATATATTGACGTGAAAATTTTCTACTGAAAGTTGGGTGCTCTTTCGATATTAAGTCAAAATAAGCTGAAAAACGAAATAATTTAAATCAAATAAAGTGCAGTGTGTTTGGGGCATAAATAAAAAGGCAAGTTTTCATCAAATCTCGTGTTCTGTTAAAAACAAAGTAATCACTTGGGTATTTGCATTTTCACATAAATTTTGAGGTTATGTGAAAAAGGTGTAAATACAAAAGTTGTAGATCTTTTTATTACCCACAACTTTTTTTAACCGTTTTCCATGGGACTTGTATGTTTTCTGGAAATCGAGATAAACTGTTTTTTACCTTAAAAAAATCAACCTCTGCCACTTCCCGACCTCAGCTCGCACCTATATTATTTTCCTTCTATTTTTGTTATATTCTTTTGCTTTCTCAATGGGTTTCATCTTACTATTTTTTTTGGTTTCAAAAATTGTCGACCCTGGTCTATTTAGTAACGTTATGATTTAACAATCGATGAAACGAAAAAGCGACTTCAAAACGAGACAACCACATACATCTATAGGATATAACGTGCGAAAGAATAAAATAGAAGGCATAATACAGTATTTTTTACTGGATTCGAGCGTAGTACATGTGTAAGTATTTTTGCGTGTGTACGTGTGTGCGTGTGTGCACGCCTGCGTAGAGACATCATAATAATCGTGGTATTGTACAAGTGTATAGGTTACCTAAATATTTTTATATTTTGAACGTTTCACTATTATCGCATGTGTACTGCACACATCTTTTTTTTTACAAATGTTGAATATTTTCGGTATACAAAGATCTAAAGTTGAAAGTAGAATTTCGCCCTTTGTTTTACTATTAAAGTCTAATAACCCAAAACTGAAAGAATAAATAATGTTCTACATACTTTTTCTGTAACAGTTCGAACAAGTAATAAGAGCCGTTGTAAATAAAAAGATTAATTTAGTAACATATAGTATTACTTTGTATACAGTTTCTAAAGAGTAAAGTAAAAACAAATACAACTTCCAGATTGCTATTTGCCATGTGCGGCGTAACAACATTCGTGTCTATGTGGATTACAAACACTGCTGCAACAACAATGATGGTTCCAATTGTTTTTGCCTTACTGAAGGTTTTTGAGGATGTTAGTAAATATAAATATTCATATATATATGCACATGTACACATAAGAATTACTAATAATTATCCAACAGACGAGCAATTGATCTAAGGGTCAAAACTACTAAATCCACGAACATCAAATCTATATAGTATCTTATAGCTATAACGCTAATGCGTAGAGTTAAGTAAAAAAAATATATAAAAACGAATAAATGTGAGGAGAGTTTCTATAAGAAATGACAGAATTCTTGTTTTAAGAAAATCAATTAAATGATTACTATTCCTTGTGATTAATTTTAAATATACGCTTTAGGCCTATATACACATACCTCTCTGTACATCCGAGAAAAACGACTGCAAATCTGTTCAATTTTTGCATTGTTTAAATACGTACCTAAAAATATAATTGCCGGTTTTTTTAAATACCTCTACCGTAGGAAAGATTACATTCAAATAAGATTGTTTTGTGTTATCACTTTGAGTAGGGTTTTCAGAGGTCCTTGTAAAAGAGGATTGTAATTCACTGATGATGATAAATCTACTGTTACAAGCATCCATAGGTTGTGATATACATCACTATACATTCTGGATAATGGAATGTATGACGACAAAAACTTGGAAAAGCTACATTTCGTGAAATACCGGCACAATTTAAATACTAGAAATCGTGACAAACTGGTCATCCCTTATTTTATACTCATTAAGACCAGTTACAGCTTCTTAGGTTTTACAATAAAGTTCCAAAGCACATTACCGAATTGCCGCACAGTAATTTAAAGAGCCATGTCAAGCGGGTGAATATGTGAGCGATGGTGATGTTTGGAATTGACACCCCTCACTACACATTCGCTATAACTATTATAAATGAAAACATTAAAAACAATTATGGAAAAAATGTACCTATAAGAAGATGTAAACATGCAGAGCGAGTTTTCTGCCGGTTCATCTCCATGACTGCTTTACTTTCCGAACCGGTGGTAGCTTTGACGTTCACAAGCACCTTCTTACGGTCAAATTTGAACAAGTATTTTTAATTTTTATCACTCACTACACACTTCTTTGCTAATTTAGTTTATTAAATACTTACAATTTCTTTATTCTTTACCCTTACTGTTCCTTACCCTTAAGTTTACTTTCACTTCATTCTGTAAAAATACCAGATTATTTTTAATTATTTCAGCAAAATATTCTAAGAATTTACGACAAGGGACCTGAAGGAGAACAAATTGCCAGTGATGTCACAAGCTGTTACTTTTGTGCCGTTACATTTTCAGCGACAATTGGTAAGAAGTTTATTTTATCATTCGAACATTGAATTTTTAAACCTTCCCTGGAAAAGATAATCCAAGTGCTAGACTTAAATAACGTCTCAATGCCTTCACTACAGGTTACAAAATAGTTGAAGTTTAGAATTTGGTTTATTCTGTACACAAGGTAAGACATCTCAAGAATCTGTTAGTAAAATTGTTTCACTTGTTTTACAGGTGGAATTGGGACTCTTGTAGGGACGGCAACTAATTTGGTATTCAAAGGTCTTTTTATGAGGTAATTAAAAATCATGAATTTGATTTCAGAGATAATTGCAAGTTTAAAGTAAAGTAGAAATTAGCGCGTAAACTTCCTTAAACTTAGGGATATGAAATAGTTTGGTATTAATAAATGTTTTTGTAATATATGGCTGATACTTGTATTGCTTTTATAGGAGCTGGTCCAATATAATTTTTTTTCTCTGAGTATACTTATACATTATATTTTTAATCTTACATGTATTATATTTACAGTGCATATCCTGCGGCACCGGAGTATTTGTCATTTCCAAAGTTTTCTGCATTTTCTGTACCTTACATGATTTTATTAGAAGCATTTTGTTACCTATATCTTGTTGTAGTTTATTTTGGATTTTTGAGGTATGTACCAAGACAAATTGAAATATGTATATATTATGTATGCAATGATTAGGTACTACTATTGAATCGAATTATTATGTTTTAGACCTGGTAGCGCAGCTGCTAAGTCTTCGTTTATTACCGAAAAAGCAAAAATGGCAGCAAAAAAAACAATCGATGACGATTGGAAAAGATTGGGAAAACTAACTTTTTGGGAAGCCGTAAGCTTTTTGCAGTGTTGTTATTATAAAATTATTATATTTATTATAGAATTGCTGAACAATGTTTCAATTTTTACAAGATGGTAATAATGCTGTTCGGTGGAGCAATGCTGTGCTTCTTTTGTCGTTCTCCACAAATGTTTCTCGGCTGGGGTGACAAAATCACGGATCATTTCGGTGTGGATCACAAGTTGTAAGTGATTAATATATTTTTAAATAAATTATCATGAAATGCTGTGAACATATACTTAACCAACCATCTTAATGCAGATAAATTAGCGGACATAAGATGTTTGAGGAGATGACGTTGTATTTTTTGCAAAAGCCTTAAATTTACAAATGATGTACAGTATTTAAGTATAATTACTAATATTTAGGGTTTACCTTTATTGCATTTTTTTCCACCTATTTCTGTACATTTATTTGTTCCTTTTTTTATAGCGTTCGAGATTCTGCACTTGCTATGTTAGTGTCTTTCCTTATGTTTCTATTGCCATCGTCTTTAGTTATTTTTGACAACTGTAAAGCTAAATGTGAGTACATTTTTGTGTTACTGCATTTTCTCATTGATATAGAATATTTATGATAAATAATTTATATTATTTCAGACTATGAAGATTTGCCAAAATCCTCCGTATTATCTGTTCTCGATTGGAAGAAACTCAATAATAATATGCCATTTAGTTTTATGTTTTTATTGGGTTAGTATCAATGTCTTAGTTATATCAATGTCTCTCAATATTGTAAATGTTTATACATAATCATTAGAGTTAATAAAGATATATCGAACTTTATTCAAATAATTGAACAAGTTAAGATTTTTAATGAAATATGAACTTATTATGAATAAAATCTGAATGCTGCTAGTAGAAGAAGACGATTGAAAATTCTGAAGCGATGAAGGCTCAGTTGATAGTGTGTACGGACCCCAAGTCAATAGACGTGAGTTAGAAACCCTACAATAAACCTGAACTTTCGTTGTAGGAAAAAATCGTGATGAAACCATAGCATGGTGATAAGGCTTCTTCTAATATCCACCTGCCTAACTACCACCCTCAAGTTGAAAACCTGCCGCCAAATACCTATAGGAGTGTTTTGGCAGTTGTACTTAAAAGCCAATCACTCCACAAGGCTTAGGGCGCCCCCATCTTGGGCCACATCGTCAGATGAGATTGGGGCCATAACGCTAAACCTGTAAAGTATAATAACAAAATAAATTCAAAACACAAAAATTGCAGGCGGTGGTTTCGCACTTTCGTCGGCTGCAAAAACGTCTGGGTTGAACGCGAAAATTGGTGAATATTTACAAATACTGAAAAAACTACCAAACATTTTGGTTCTTCTATTTGTCATTATATTTGTCTGCTTCGTTACAAACTTCGCGTCTAACGTAGCTGTCTGCAACGTGTTTGCACCCATTGCTATGCAATTGGTAAGATTGTTTTTATTAATATATAGCTACATATTGTATAATGTATCAGATGTATCATCTTTTTTTGGTGTCGTAAGGAGAAAAAATCCTTTTACTGATTTACATTCGCAAAACGGAAACGAACTACTTGGGTAGGGCACGGTGAGAGGGGTGTATGGAGTGACTTATTGGGTGACAGGTACTGTCAAATACCGACTGAAAGAGAGCACGCTGAAACTCAGTATTGCCAGAGGACGGACAGTTTTCACCCTTCTTTTATTATTATTTTTATCTGACACACGCTGTTAGCCCTAAGGGCTTTGACAGTTTCACCGAACTTTTTGGGGCGAGTGCTGAGGGCACCGTCTCCAGTGAGGTATTAGCAATACCTGTGGTTTCAAATAGGGGTTTCGTCTAACGCATGCCTAGTTTTTAATAAATAATATAATAGTAAGGCCATACTCACTGTTTTGAAATATTGAACAATACAAGCAAGTTAACAAATATTTGAAGACAAGAAAGCAGCTGCTGGAGTGGGATTTGCACCATGCTTTCTATGTGATAATCCAGAGTTCGTAACGCTGTTCAATAACTGTTATCATCGATCGTCTACCTTTAACATTTGATTATCAATGAAGGATAAGACGTAGCTTAATTTTTTATTTTATTTGTCTGCTACACAACAAAAAACAACTTCCGAAATCCGATAAGAGTTGCAACTGTATCCTTAATGACTTTGTTTCTAATTACCGTGTTAGATTAGATTTTAATAGGTACTCAAAGTTGTTACTATTGTACTATATTTTTATATTTTATATTACAGGCAAATGAGATAAATCAGAATCCACTGTGGTATAATATTGCCGCTGGTTTTACTGCTTCCTACTGTTTTATGATTCCTGTTGGTACACCTGGAAATCTTATAGTTCAGAGTGCAGTAAATATGCCCACAAAGAAAATGGTTTGTTACGTCTTCTCATTTTTCTTTATAAGTTCAGTCTTCAATCATTCGTTTTCCTGAGGCTCATTAATGATATGGTCCAAGATGGCAACAGGTTAGGACAAATTCACAGATTAGTTCTCTTAACTAGCTGATAGTATAGGTAAACAGGTATTTTGCGATAGATTTTCAAATTTCAAGCTAGGCAAGCAGACCCTGAAAAGTATTTAATGTCATATTATAATTTAATCATGACTACTTATTTTTTAATCGATAATTTATAGGATTTTTTTGTACTTTATTGGTAGCTTGCAAATAGTTTTTATGTATAATGCTACCAATTCGGGAAATGTAACTTTATTCTGTTTATTATCAACTAGCTGCGTCCAACACTTCGTTCGCGTGGAACTAAAAATTATTTAATCATTTTTCCCCTTTTTAATAACTTTTATCAATGCAACTTTGCTCCTATTGGTGATAGCGTAATGTTAAATAGCCTAAAGCCTACCTCGGTGATAGCTCTATCATATATAATTTATAATCCGACTAGTAGTTCCTAAGATTATCGCGTTTAAACAGAGAATCAAATAAAATTTTGCGCTTTTTTAATTTTATTAATAAAGATTAATTCATAACTTGAACACTTATTTTATCTGACAGATAATAGCTGGTGCTGGACCTACACTTTCGACGATTATAATAACTTGGCTGGCTATATATTTTTGGGCACCTGTTGTATGGCCAGATCTACATACAATGCCTGATTGGGCAAAAGGTACAAAAAGCCTTTAAAAATATATTTTGTAATAACTGTTATTAAAATGAACTATCTAAACCCTGTCCTTGGTAGATAAATCTTTTTAGCGTTTTTTAACGTTTGAAATTTGAGTCAATTTGCTCATTTTTATACTGCTGAAGTAAATGCATATTTATAATGCACGACATATTGTTAAAAAACAGTGCAACTATACTTGAACTCCAATGCTTTGAACTAGTTTATACCCGAGTCCTAGCATTCATTATTGAATGTTTACTATTAAAGAGAATTTATGGGATTATGTTAACGTGATTTCATGGAAAAATCTTACTTTTTTGTTTCAATTACTTTAAAAACGTAACATAGTACTTGTATTTGCTTATTTATAAAAGTCAAGATGCTTTGGTGTAAACTGTTTAATATTACGTTAATAAATTTTATTTCAAATATTAATTGTTTTATTATATGTACTGTATGTATCTAGCAAATATGGGAAGTCCACCTACATTTATTATATAGTGTATATATTCTACGTGTGTTGTGGTTTGTATAATTTATTACAATATTAAAGCTAAGCTAAGTTTATCAATTAATTAATTAAGAAATTATATGAATTCATTGTGAGCTAATTTTAATTATATACTGTTAACTTGAAAATTTTATTTAGTTATACTTTTAAAAGCGTTGGCGATAATTCTAGTATCATATAAATTGAAGAAATAAAACTTCCAGTGTCATTTTTTTATAAAGAGCCTGTAAGGTAAATTCAGACATACACACAGACAGAAACAAACAAAAATATTTTATCTCATATTCGGGATCAGATACTTTTATTACAGATTTATCACAAAATTTAATCTAACATTGCATGATTTATTTCTTGTTTAGTGAAATATAACCCGGGTGATATAATGGGTTCTGCTTAAAAAAAAAACAGTATAATTCATAATATAAATTGACTTAAAAACAGTAGGTATGATGAAAGTTTCCATCACTATGTAAAAAACGGGTTAAAAATACTCGGCACAATTAATGCAGATTTTCCTGCACGGTTGGCTACCTATTAAAGAAGTTAATTCGCTGCAACCGCCGCAACGAAGTGCCTGTAATTTCGAGTCCTGTACCAGCCAAGTTGTGTAATCCACAAATAATTACTCTGAGATTGGGTATAATTTTGTGTTTGTAAGTTCTCACTTGACATTAGCGAAATTGTCCACATAGGCAGATGCCATAATAAAAAAAATAAGTTAGTAAAATCCAAAAGTGCAAACCACATACCATTTATTTAATTTTTAATAAATAAATAAGCCGACCATTGGCCAATTTTATTATTTTATTTATTCTTTTATTAACTATTCTATATTTTTAAACAGACATGATTTGTAGCTTGCCACAAAAGTCTGTAGATAGTTTTATGTGGAGAGTCTCAGTCATGTTGAAGCGCTGACCTCTTTATTATGTAATAACGTTCGACTCGGCTGTATGGATACGATACCGTTGCCTTTTCCTTAAAAAGTGAAAAATGACATTTGTAAAATGTAAAGGGTTTTTTTTAATGGTAACAAAATAAAATTGATTTTTTTACAGAATATAAGATAATTTATTTGAAGTGTTTTTTTGAAATACATCTACTGATATTATCGTATAAATGTAATTTGTTGTGGTAGAGGCAGTTTAAGGGCAAAAAACTGCTTAATATTGATGAGCAGAGAGCGCTACCTCACCCGCTTCGCGGTATAAGGCGTGCAATAGTGCAGTTAAGCTATGGTCTTTTAGCCGACGTGTATCCAGTAGTAGAGTGAAGCGGTAGTAAGAATGATAAACTCATAGCAATGACCCTCTATCAGTTTTCCGCTACTGGAATAAGGCTAAGCATATGCTATAGTTCTTTGTAAGAAGCTTGCAAGCGGACATAGCAGCGTCGTTCAATTTCTGATCCTTCGGACATCCCCTTTGCTTTTATGTCATACGCTTGCAATAACGTATAGTACCGTCACTTTATACTAACAAAAAAAAATAGTGTTTAGGTAAAAAGTAAATATATAAACTAGATTTTTATCAGTACTTTGCACAATATTGAGTACCCTCGGCAAGACTAAAATGTTCAATCTGAGAAAGTAAATATGGATGGTATATTAAAAAAAAGAACAGTCAATGTCCATTCGAGAGTCGGCATATTGTATATGTTGGCACTATTAAGCTACAACAACTATCGTATATAAATACTAGCTTTTAACAGCGGCTTCGCTCGAGTTAATATTTATTTTGTCTAACATATAGAATGACGCAATAAAAAGTTTCATATCATGTTTATCTCTTTCTTTACCTCACTTATAATAACTTTTTCACGAAAAAAAGTAGCCTATTACCGTCTCTAGGTCCTCTTTTATCTCTAAACTATAATTAATCATAATCGATTCAGCGGTTTAGGCATGAAAGTGTAACAAACAAAAAACAAATACACTTCCGCATTTATAATATTAGTAATTAAGTAATCATCAGTTGCACTATTAAACATGTGATTTGAACATGTGACATGATGAACAAGTCAAAGAATTATTCAAATGTGATATAAGGAGTATAGGACGCGTTCTAATAGAGCATCGTCCCTTAATAACTCTTATTTAGTAGGTAAAATCTTATGATGTGAAACGTCTGTTCGCACCTTGGCAATCAAATTTACTCACTTGCTGTGACAGTATAAGAGCAAGAAGCTCACTTATACTGTCTTACTTCTGCTATGTCACTGCTCTCCACTTCTTACTGCGAGTGCGCGCGTATACTGTACATCTCGTTGGTTATTTGTGTGAGTTGTATACTATTATTATTTTACTCGATACATTTTTTTTGTTTTTTTATTAAATATAAATAATAGTAATAATTTGAATATTTCCCATATACCGGGTATCCCATGATACCAACTTTTTTTTTCATATGTAATCGCTATAAATGAATCTCTTAGATATAAATCATAAGCAAATTAATATACTATACCTTTTATGATAGTGTATAACAAAAAAGACCCGCAAAACACGCGGGCGATTGTTCTAATATATAAAGAGTTTAAAGTTTATAATTTATTTTTATTAAATTGCAAACTCTTTAGTAAAGTAGAATTTTATGGAAGTTTCTAAATTCGAAATGATCGAACAATGACTATCATATCCTCTGAATACTGACGTTCGAGGAAAATAGTAAATTTTATTTTAATTAAATTTCTTTTTAAGGAGCCTACCGAAAATGTCTACGCCTAAATCGGCGAAAGATAAAAAAAAAGGCAAAAACAAAGAACCGGGTCAGGGAGGCGGCGGAATCATGGCAACGTAAGTAATGTTTACAAATGTGTGTTCACTATTTATAAGAATAGTTTATATTATAACCGCAAATTATTTTACAAGTTTTATCGGTACGTATTCGTATTTAATTGAAAAACATATGATTTAGTCAGTACTTATAATTGTAAACAAGCCTCCACTCGCATTTTCGTTCTAAATATTTCACTACGGTTCACTAAATTTGTTGTACAGTGCTTTGATTGTGATTGAATTTAGATTGGAATTAATAAATATTTACTTTTCATACAAACTTTGCTACCCTCCTCATCTCCTTGGGAGTTCCATTTTAAGGACTTCTTTTTTAAGGAATAGCCTTATCGTTGCTATTATTATAAATGCGAAAGCGAGTTTGTTTCACACCAAACCGCTGAATCGATTATGATGAATTTTGATATAGAGATAGATAGGTACCTGGAGATGGTGATAGGCTACTTTTTCTCGCGAAAAACCATTTGTAAGTGGGATAAAGAGAGTGATAAACTTTGTATAAAACTTTTTACGAGTTATCTAATTTGTTTATCAAAAATAATATTAACGTGGTGAAACTGCAGTTAAAAGCTAGTTTGTATTACAAATTAAAGACTGTAGTCGTATATAAAAATTGGTAAAATAAATGTATATATACTTTCATTTATTCTTATTGTAGCAAGATATACTGATGACACTGTCTAATGGTAAGCACAGTAGAATCCATAAGCAATAGTAAACCACCAGAGACCAGCTATTCATCGAAGATCATTATTATATCAGCCTGAAAGGCTCACTACAACTGGATATATACTGTACTGACATTGAAACGTGATTAACCAAAATAAATCTTACGACGACGACGGTATAGCTGGATACATGATTAATGTATATGTGTCACAGCCAACTAACTTAATTAGCCGTTCAATCAACAGCCTAACCTCTTTACTAAACAGCGCCGTTCAACTAGAGAACCGTGCAACTAAAAATAATAATGAAAAAATTTAGGCGGAGTATGTAGCGGTTTGGTGGTCCCTGTAGCAGAGATGTTTGCGATGTTTTTGTATGTTGATAGGCTAGGTTGGACTTGTGATAACAAACTTTTATTACAAGTTGCGGGTTCGGGTATTTGTTGTACTGTATATTGTAGGCTGTTGATTGAACGGTTAATAATGACTAACATATACACCGGCTGGTCCAAGAACGAGGCACGCTATAGTGGATGTTACAGTTGATGATATATTATAGTATTCGCGAGCTGAGAAGATACAATTAATTAAAAAAAAAAAATCGTGTATAATTTATCAATGTTATTATTCCTTTCATTGTTTCAGGATAATGTCATATTTGTAAGTAACTGCAATTATTATTTATTATTTAGATAAAAGAATATTCATTTAACTAGATTTTTAGATACAATGAAAATCTTTGTGTTATGAAACTAAGAAAAAAATAAGTGATAAAATTATTTTAGAGGACTGTAGCAATAATACTAAAAGACCTTTTTGTCTGTAATATTTTTACAAAAATATAAAGCGAATTGATACTTTTCCGTACAAATAGTTTTTCCAATCATAATGTATTGTGAATAGTTCATGTATTAATCTGTATTTAGAACGTAATGAGTAAATTTTAATATTAACAAGGTTGTTTTGTAATATTGTTAAAATTTCTTGAAAAATTAGTGTTTCTCTGCTAAATTTATTGACTGAAATTCGAATTATATTTTAAGTAGAAACTATTTTTTTTTATAAAATAGGCGGCAAACGAGCAAGCGTGTCACCTGATGATTAGTAATCACCGCCGCTCATGAACACCCACAACACCACAGGAATCGCAAGTGCGTTGCCGGCCTTTATAGGAGGAACTGGCTCTCAAGTACCACTGCCGGAACACACCTAATGGTATTTAGCAGCTGATTTCAACAAAAACCCTACCACCATGCTATGGATTGATCACGATGTTTTCCTGTTTTCACCGAAAACTCAAACTCAGTGCAGGTGGATTCGAATTCACGTCGCTAGCCGCGGCGTCCGTACAAACTACCAACTGAGCTATTATCGCTTAAATATGAATTACGGATTATTATAGCACATATAAAATCTAATAAATAAACTTTCAAATTTATACGTATCTACCTAATATGTTTAGGCTAAAGTATAATTTAAATTTGTATTCTAGCCGTAGTAAAGACCCGAGAACTCCTGTAAAGGGTATAATGCCAAGGATTAAAAATACTGTAGCAATGCATTATCGCGGATTAATTGGTGTGATAGTTCCAATATGTGTGTTGACCTGGCAGGGGGAAAAAGGAAGGGTAAGAGTATTGACTTTTAAGTTTGTCTACTTTCGAGTAATAAAATACCACAGACCACGGTATACAAACACATTTTATTCTTAAACTACGGTGAAACACTCACGGTGATTACTTATTTAACACAAAGAGTTAAAAGTAATTTAAAATTGCATCGCAATATACAATTTTTTTTTAACCAACTTCAATATAACTTATTGATGTTACCTATAAATTTGTCAATTATACACTGACCGGGAAACATCTTTTTTATTGACAAGGCTTTTTTCGAGAAGGTACCATTTTAATTTTATTAGCATTGCACCTTATATTTCGAAGATATTCCAGGGATTTTTTCAAAAATTGAATAGAAAATGAAATTTAATATCAGTAATGAAATTTGGTTTTAGTAAATAAAAGTAAGCATAGGAATGAATAATAATTAATCGTTTGAAGTACCGTTATTACCTTTCATTAATTGAAATTCTAGCATGATATCACAGTGCAGTGCACGTGGATGTGGCTTTTTTGGTTCTTTTTATTTCAACCTGTGAATATACCGGTATCTGCCACAATCCCGATATTTATACTACCCATGACGGGCGTGCTGTCTACTCCGGCTACTTGCGAAAGTTATTTTAATGTAAGTATTTTTTGGTATAGTAAATGACATACCTCAGGGGCTCACAAAGTGTGCGCCGCGGCGGTAAGAAGTCCGCTGTGAAGCGCTTCTCTTTATCAGTATCCGAAACCTCAACTTGCGCGAACCGAACCTAAGTGTTCGAGGGTACAAAATAAACAATTTAATATATATACTTCCTTACGTGCTCGGAAACTGTTAATTATATATTCATATAAATAAACAGTTTGTAATCATAATGTGGATGTTTTAAATCTTGTGCCTATTTACATAACTAGTATCATTGTACCTATCTATTTCGACCAGCTAGATAGGTTAGAGAGCATGTGTGTACTCCGCGAACTGAAAAAGATTGGGAATCCCTGACCTACCTGATGGAAGGTACGCTGCGCTTCACAAATACCGATGATCGTCGTCGACCTATTCCATTGAAAATGTCACGTTCTCTTACCTCTTAATGCTTTGATTGAGGAATCCAAATGTCTTCTTTTGAACCTTTGATATTCTGATCTGATCTTTGATCTACTTAGGTAAAATTACTCATCTAAGGATTGACGTGTTTCCTCTTTGCCTGCCCTCTATTAGCGGCCATATCAATCAATATTCCCGAAGTTTATACATACTCTTCCGATAGTCGATCCATATCTTATTTGGTCTTCAGCTACTCCGATACCTAATGTAGTACGTAATATGTTTCTAGTTACTATTATACTATGTAGAAAAAAATTAGCACGAGTGAAAGAAGTATTTTGTTGAGTTTCCCCAAAACGTTTTTATTTTATTTTTTCTTATTTTATGGACCTAGTGACTAAACATCCTGAAGCATATATATGGTCTTCTCAAGTTTAAGCTTAAATATGAGTTAAGTAAACTAAAGTAGGCACAGGTAAAGTGATTGAAAGTAAATACTAAATACTTATGATGCTTGCAATTATAATGTATTCACAAATTGACATTGAATTGTGTTAGGCAAGACGTGACTAAAGGTGGACTTTATCGGAAATATTTTTCGTTTACTTAAAAGATTTTATAATAAAAATCTGATTACGACTAATTATTTTTTCAGGAGAATATAGCATTGTTCATTTTGTCGAATATGCTTCTTTTACTATTGAATAACTCGGGAGCTGACCGTCGTATTGCTTTGTGGTTTATGTGTTCAGGAGATGCTTGTCAGTTTTCTGCAAAAAGGTAAAATTATTTATCGGCTTGTATTTACTGAAACTTATTATATACTAAAAATTGAAAGATATTGTGGTTTTTATTTTAATTCATATACTTAGTTATTTGTTACTGTGTTGTGTAATTAATGTAGCATTTCACATGATGCAGTTTGGCTAATGTACATAAGTAAGAGACTTATAACTCCGGGAAAAAAGTACGTGGACAGTTTTAACAAGAGAGTCATCTTGTTGAAACATTAACCTTTTCATTAGGACTATGACTAAAGTCTGAGTTTTCTACGTGACATTGGAATAATCTTCTATTTTGCCACTAAAAAAAAAGAATAAGCGATTAAATTATAAATGTAATAAATAAAAAAATAATGAATACATAATTATTTGTATCTTCAAGTAGTAGTTCTCTGGAACTATAACATTCTTTTTGTGATTAAAGCCTACCTTCTCCTCGATTGGAATGGATTTAATGTATGCTTGTTATAATTTATATATACCAAAATTACAAAGCTTAAAACAACGCAGCACATAATGCCAAACGTAGGTGGTGTAGTCTAATGTTATGCCTAATTGCGTTGGAATCCACTCATTAGTTGATTGAATTGACAATTCGAGATCAATCTAAATATCTAGAAATAAACTGCCATTCGCAATAGTAGCGTAGCAAGACACTACTGCCAGCCTTATAAATCTTCATTTCTGATTTGCTGTCGCTGTTATTGAACTTTTATTTCTCCTACCATTAAATAAAATGTACAGTATGTACAATATAAATCAAGGTCGCCTTTATTTGTTTTCAGACTGGTATTTAAATGTAGTTTGGCTGCATTTTTCTTGTCTATGTTCAGCAACAGATTAATAATTACTTCTACAATTATGCAATATGTAACACCAGCTTTAATCAACTTGCAGGTATGTATACAATATGAGAAACATTAAATTAGGTAGCATGTGTATCTTGTAAAATAAAATTAAATACTACATTGTAGGGCGTTTTTCAGTACGTGTTTAGTTGTGATGTTTTAAGTTGAAAACCTGTAACCATGAATTTTAAACAATATTGTGAAATATGTAGTCGTTATTCAGTATATATTCTACGGCGTAAGCAATAAATTATCATTAGTAATTGCACTATAATTTTTCCATGCATTAGCATTCGTGCTAAGAAAAAAGTTTTCATATGATAAATTTAATGCAGTGTCCTTTTGCCCAAGCTGCTATGCATCGTCTTTACGAGCTTCAGATCTTTTCATTCGTTAAATAGGATCAGTATAAGACCTTTGTATTATATTGTTATGCGACTATTTAAATGTTAATGTTTAATATAGTCGTCTACATCAAAATCCAGAGCCACAGAACCGGATTATGATGAAATTCGCTATATTATCAACAACGCGATTCAAACCGCTTCTGCAATTGGTAAGAATAATCCACTCATTAAGCATAATGTGACTTTACAATAGTAGTTTTTAAAACATATTTATAACGGTCAATTTGAAATTTGAAAAACTCCTCGATAGACATAGTTATTATACTGAGTTTAAAGATTTATTACTGAAAATATTATATACATGTCCGGGTGAATATTATCTTGTAGCAAGGATGGTTTACTATAGTGTGGTCATACATTTATGTATACATATATTAGAATCTTGCTTTGAACTCGAGTTTTGTCCAATAAAATACTGCTATAAAACCATATCATGGTGGTATGTAGGTAATTTTATAGTAACCATCTGAGTAGCAAATATCCGCAAGTTGTAATTAGTCATCTACCAATCCATTGTACTTAACATTCCAATAAATTTCATTCTAATAGATGTGCTTAGAGAATTAAGATTTTTTAAATAAAACGTGTTACAATTCTTGGTCCTTCGGCTACAATGTAACACAAAATTAGGTAAGATTTTTTCCAAATGCTAAAACTGTAAAACACATAAATAAATGCGATATTTTATTAAATAATATATCTAGCTTTAATCCTATTTTCATTGCAAAACGATCATCTTACTAATCTATACAATTTATGGATACATTTTAAAACTATTGTACATACTGGGCAAAAACATTGTAGTTTAAAAATGAAGTGATGTCATCTTAAACTTAGAACTAGACACTTCCATAGAATTTAATACATCGGATCACTGGAGCATGTCTACAGAATGTATGGTCTAAAACTGTTTAGAAAAATAATCGAATAAATCATAAGAATTAAAATATAATGTTATCATTTTATGTTTAGGTAGTACAGCAATAATGCATTCGGCATATGCAACGCACGCATTTCGAGCGATATGGTGCGAGTAAGTAATATAGTTTTCTATTATATCTATACTGACCATCAGTTACCTAAACCTTTATTTGCATACCCTTTAGTAACTAAATTTGCAGAAATGTTTTTCAAAGTTATTTATTTTTGCTCAACAAAATACTTATTTTGTATTTGGATGTCATAAAATATTGTTACCGTAAATCGTGATACAAACTTTCGTGATATTATATTTAGAAAGTACTGTCTGAAATAAAAGAAAAATAAGAGTGAAAACAATCCTTTTTTAATTTTCCCTAGTAACCTAAAACCTTCCTCAATGATTGGTTTATCAAATCAAATTAAAAATTCGGCTGGTAGTTCCTAAGATTAGCGTGTGCAAACAAACAAACTTTTCCGTTTAAGATAACAATTTAGATAAATTTATTCTTAAGTATGTCCACGCTGGTATATTTGACATTTATTAACTTAACTAAAGATTCTACTAGAACTAAACATCATTATATTTCTACGGTAAAAATTGTTTTTCCTTTGCAGGAGTGCACCACCTGGATTAGAGTTTCCAGACATATTTAATTATCTGCAATACACTGCATACGCTTTTCCTGTGGCTTTATTAATGCTTATTTTGAATTTTTGTTATCACATGATACTCGTCAACAGGTAAATTTTAATAAATATTTATGTGTACATTTAATAAGTTAATAATTGCAATAAATATTCGCCATTTATGTTTGTTTATGTAGTTAGTGGTTTAGTAATGTTCATTCTGCTGTACATATTGTAATATTATTTCATAATGTATTCTTTGCTAGAATTTAATATATTAAAATATAATATAATATATTTTCAAATAAAGAGTCGTCTGTAAGCCGATGAGTGCCAGCAGTATGACGGAACTACGAAATGCTCTAATAAAACATAAAAGTGCGCTACCACGTAGAGTATCGCTCCATGAAAAGGTATTTTATAATAAACATTGTCCTAAACCAATTTGGTCTGTAGGTAGAATTATTCCGTAGTTATTATGCTACTAAGTTTCTTAATAAAGACAAAAAAGTCTGTTTCCGAGTAGACTATATTGTAAATTATAGCTCTACTCGCGATTTCGTTAGCGTGCAACTAAAAATTATATAATAATTATTGCCCGTTTTTTGTATTTTTATTAAGGCAGTTTTACTCCTGTTGGTAGTAGCGTGATATTAAATTGCCTAAAGCCTTCCACAATGATTGCTTTAACAAATACAAAAATATTTTTAAATCCGTCTAGTAGTTTCCAAGATTAGCGCGTTAAACAAACAAACAAAACTTTAAAATATTATTACATATTCATTTAAACCCTACTACTACCAGAATGTTAAGTATGAAGATGAATGAGTGTAAGAGAAGAGGAAGACTAAAGAATATATGGATGAACTGTGTGAGATATGATATGTCTATAAAAAGAGTAAATACTGAGATGACGGCTGATAAGAGCTGAGTGGAAGAAGAAAACATGTTGTGCCGACCCTACCTAGGTGGGATAAGGGCAAAGAAGAAGATGAAGATTTATATCCTACTACTATAATAAAGATGTAAAATTCATCATATTATAAAAAATATATTTAAATATTAGAAATCTATGTAACTCCTGTTGGTTATTTTCAATTTAAGTTCTATATTGCCATAATTAATACAAGTAAACTCACAGACAGCTACTATAATTTTTATACACATTTTCTAAAGTGTTTCATAGGTTTTATAATGTAGGATAGTAAAATTTATACCAACAACATACTAATTATGCGTTTGTTTTCAGCTTACTATATTTTTCGCATTATTCTCGCTCCTAATATTCTTCTTTCGCTGGAGTAGGTTTCTAAATATGGGCTGGGGAGATTTCCGTAAAGAAGAAACATCACCTCAGATACCAGGGTAAATAACCAAGATTATTACAGAGGCTACACACAATTCTACAGTCATTGTTTAAATTTCATATAAATTATTTATAAAGATTAGATTTACTGCTCATTTGTATAAACATATCATTCTATACGACTGTCTTACATTTAATAACCCGTCGCGGCCTCCTTCCGCAGACGCCTGAGCCTAGGTTCGATCCTCCGGACAGAAGCCCTCGAGTGACTCTGCTCGCGCGATACAGTGACACTCTACATCACTAAGATTACACCATCACACCGCATATCATTCGTGCACACTCACACGTTAAGTACACGGTTCTGTAAGGGACTACTCTCGCGGCCCTTGACCTAGTAAGGTGATACGGTCGTAGTTAGTATCACTAATGTAGTAATACAGACCTGTTGGTTAGTCAGGATCATGAATCTTTTCTTATTTACCGGCAGCAGCCCTAGCCGAGGTTCGGGCTTTCTGGCACCCTTGTGCCTGCTGCCTCGGGGCTGAGTGCCCTCAGCACTCGCCCCCAAAAGTTCGGTGAAGCTGTCAAAGCCCTTGGGGCTAACAGCGTACGTCAGTTCGAAAAAAAAAACTTTTAATATTTTTAATTTGATACTTCAATTCAAAATATATTTAAACAACTTTGTATCAGTGTAAATTGGGTACCTCAAAGATACATTCACAGTCATAAAATAAAACTAGTGCTATTACATTTTTATTTTTCATTTTACAGTGTTAAAGATGCCACAACAGCCGCGTTGTTCGTCGTTGCTTTGCATATACTGCCTAAGGGTTTTGGGTTTTTTAAATACTTCTCTGCTGAAAGTAAGATGCATTTTATTATAATTGCCGAAATAAGAAAATATGCGCTTTAAAACGAAACCTATAAAACTTATTAGAAGTCTTGCGAATATTTTTTTGTAAATAAATAATGTAAAGATATGAATTAATGTCAAATTGGGAAGTATGAAATATTAAGTTTATGACCAGGTAACTGTTTAATTTGTATTTTTATAACTGTAATAAAAAAAAACTTTCAGAAAAAAGTGAATTGCCTCCAAACAAACCGGAATCTGCAATTTTGTGGTGGCGTTTTGTTGATAAGAACATGAATTACGGATATATGTTCTTATTGGGTAAATTATACTTTATTATTCAATTTTAAAAAATGTATCATTACTTGGGACAACTGAAAAATCATTTATTTTTAAGCTATTTATTTACTGAATAAGACTAATTTTAAAGATTGAATATTTCATTTTGAGATAAACGTTATACCCGGTTCTGAATCAGTTTCTTCATTTCTATTTAATTTCAACTATAGTTTATATGTTATAAAAAAGTTATCAATGTTATATTTAATGTTTTATACTTTATTTTATTATTTTTAGGCTCCGGTGTCGCTTTACAGAAAGCAATACAGAAAAGCGGATTGGATAAGGTTTTATCAGGAAACTTTGGAAAGCACTTCACTGAACATTCATGGAATTCGTCTTTATTCATTGTTTGTTTGATTTCTGTAATTTTGTCCAACGCCATGACCGGAGTGGCTGCTTGCGTTATATTTTTACCACTGGTCATAAATATGGTGAGTTTAACTAATGTAACCTCATTTATTTTCATGTTTTAAATATTAAAAAAAAATGTGTTCTTGATATCCACAAAATAAAACACAAATCAATACAATAAATCTCTTAAATTACAACATATTTTATGTGGCAACTATCACCCTGGATAGTGCCGACTTTAATTAAATTTAAAGTTTAAAGTTTATTTAGAGTTTAAATAATCAATAAATACAACAGCAACATTTTTAAAAGGTGTAATATAAATATAACCTTGATGTTACATATATTTGATACCAGATTTTTATGTTCGGCTTAATATGGTCAACTATAAACCAGGTGTAAACCTACCATAATAATATAAGATAAGGCTTCTCACGTCTCAAGACTAGCTAGTATATATCCAGCAATAAAATATAATTGTTAACCCGACCTAATCGTGACCATTCAACGCTCATACATAATAATGAAAGCATCACAGTTGGTTTGTGACCCTCTTTTGGTTTGCGGCTTTCGAGATCAGTTATACTGTATATCTAGTATAAAGAGGCTTACAAACCGATGAAGATGGGATTAGTAATCTTTGGGCGATGACTGTAGCTTTTGAATTATACTGAATTTACCGTCAAACGTAAAAAGCTTTTACTTTATAATAAACCAAACAATGATGTTTCATTTAATTGGGGACTTTGTTTAGACACTTGTGACTTAATCATTTGTCTATTTCAGGCTTTACCAGCTCCTATTGGCCCAGCGTTTTTATTTAGAAGTAACGTTTGGCCTACAAAAGTTTATTTAGGAGCTCTAGGTGTTGGAGTAGGGAGTTCTCTTGGTTTTATGTTCCCATTTATGTATACTCCTGCATATTTCTGCCATTACACTGGTAAAGTGCCGATGAGAAGAATGGTAAGTACATGCAAAATAATATTATGTTTATGTTTTTAATAATATTATTAAACTTTAATATTCAACAATGCAAACGTTCACTAAGCAGATTCATTAAATTAATATGCACTTACTACGAGTGTTGATGAATTTTTATTAATTATTGTGACATTGTTTAGTACATATAAAGTTGATGGTATTAAGGGGAATAGTAATATTTAAAAAAATATTACGACAGCGTATTTAAAAAAAAAGAGTTAATAAAGATCTGTCAGTCAAATTATGGACAACAATTTATTGTTATGGGAATTTGAAATGAAAGTAAATAAAATATTAATATTGAATTCAATTAAACTTTCATTTCGAAATATACCCTTTTTACAATCGACATTTTTGTTGGGAAGTGTAGTCAGTAAGTTAAAGATAATTATGGAAATTCGATTATTAAATTCGGTGTACTAAATTCCTGTAGAACGTTGATGTTAATTAGGCTCATTTTCTATTGTAAGTACTTATTTCCAATTTTAATTATAGGCGAAATACTCCTTCGGTAGTGCAATCATTTGCATGATTATATTGTGGTTATCGTTGGTGTTTTGGGCTCCATTTCTATGGGATCCATCTGATAAGGGTATATTACCTGTACCTGCACCCGTGCAAGCTGGTGGTGCAGCTGCAGGAGGAGGGGGAGGAGACGCTTCAGGAGGAGCAAATGCTACAACTACTCCGGAGCCACCGGCCACATCGGCAGCACCATAGATAAGAAAATTGGGTACATTGAATGACTATATCAATCGAATCATTAGAGTTGTATTTATTTATTTACACTAGTTTATATACTTGTTCAAACTATCTGTAAATGTATTAACATTTGGGAAAGTAACTTTTAATGACGATTGCCACCTTTGCCATGATGATAGTGAAGGATCTATTAATGTGAATGTTACAAACTTTTTAGTTTTTATTTTTCATTAATTGTGCAATATAGCTTCTTCTACATGTGCTATGTTAGCTAGCTATGTTATCTTCTGTTGATACTTATCATTCCTCTTTAATGGATGCTATTTGTATGTGATGTATGTTTTTATTGTTAAATTGATATTAGTTGTAGTATAAAACTGATAATGAAAAGTTCATTGAACTAGCACATATTTACAATCGTTCAATTTTTTTAATATTAATTCATTCTCCGGCTATATATTTGGATTGACCTAGCTGAAGGATAACCACAGTAGTCTAAAATTATAAATTTTGCCCAATTAACTGACGTTGCTGTTTTGTATTGATTTATTTTTCGTCTAGTCGTTCGTAGCGTGTTATTTATTCCACTATATGTAAAGTTCTGTACTGAAGAATTGATCACGAAGGAAAAAGTAACAAACTGATCCTTTAATAAAACAACAGTAAGTAAAAAAGTTACAGAGAACATATTGAATGTGACCAGGTTCTGATATATGTGCGGAAATGAAAAGCGGAAGGCTAGATTAAAACATGTTGACTTTATGACTTGGTACAAAATATGAGTTTTCCGATTTGAAGCTGATATTAAGTCTTCCGAATTCATTAAAGAATTTTTGTAGGTATTTACAGGTTACTGAAAATAAATACGTTATATATATTAAGTTCAGACTATTGTTAAAACCACACTGTTCTATTATCACGGTATCACAACAAAACTCTTATTTATATATTCCTATGATTTAGGCTGACGAATGTCTATTTAAGCTACAATTAGATATTTGTTTTCTGTATAATTATATAGCTGACGATATAATTCCATAAATTGTATTTTATAGTTTCAGCATGTAAGCAGATCCTTTATAAGGAGTATCTGTATAATAGATTGACATTTAATTCAGAATGAAGATAATAAAATTATTGTCTAATTTCAGACTTTTATTTTAATTAATGGAAAGAATATAATAATGATAATTTAATTTCTATTATCACTCCATACGCCTGCTATGTAAAACAAAAAGGATGATGCTACCTTAACACAATTCTGTTCTTAGCATATTTAATTAGCTGCCTCTGCATACTTTTACCTTTTCCAGTAAACAATTGTTGCATTTCGGTGTAACTGATCCTCTTGTCCCTTTTCAAGTCATTTGGGTTCGGCGCAACACTCATATGCTCGACACTCTAACACTCATAAGTACTGCAGAACTTTTTGAAAACGCTTTTGGGTAGTTTGATATAATGCTATTTATTTTACATATTTATTTCAGTAGTAAAAATAAAAATTATGATTTGTTTTATTTGTTTATTTTCTTCTCTTTCATTCTTAATATCAGAGGAATATCCAGACAGGATATGTATGTAAGCTAGGCCAAATCACAGGTGCCCAAAAACATATGAAGATCCATAATATCAAAACGGTTAATAGTGTAGGACCAGCGCCAGCTTTAATCTGTAATAAGGAAGTTTTTTATTTGAAAACGGAGTTGAACATCTAAACTTCTAAAATAAATATATTTAGAACTACTAAATTACACATAAATGAATATTATTGAGACGAAATATGAAATATTAGTTGATGTTTATACGAAACTATTAAAATAATTTTAAAACCTCTGCCGAAATGTCCAATTTAACGTAAATGTATCTACACTAGACACAAAAATTAAGGGATATAAAAGAAATTCCAAATTTTTGGGTGATTTTCAACGAGCTGTAACTCCGAGAAAAATGATCATACAGAAAAAACAAAAAAAGCAAATTGTAGCTCCATGTGTCTAGTTTTCAGATATGACTATGAAATTTTTTTGTCATGTCCAGGTCTGGAGAAATCCTAAGAAAACTACCAAAAAAAATATTTTCCAAATTTTTTTCGGGCTTCAAAAATTTTTTTTTTAATATTTCATTCAAAAGCTCTTTTAGAAAATTTAATACTCTTTAATTTCACGTATTCTAAAAGCAAAAAAGTTCTTTTTCACTTTGATATTCTAACTCCGGAAATAATGATCGTATAGGAATTGATTTTTTTTTTTTTTCAAATTTCTTAAGCAGTTAATCTTCCTGATCAAAAAATAGAGATTTTAGAGGGAAAAATTTTTTTTTAATTGAAAAGATGAATATAAATCACAAAATCGCTCATAATGGTGATTTTTGCAAAAATAAAGAATTTGAAGCTTCGGGGCACAATGAAAAAAAAATCGCAGCGCTTTGAATTTTTGAGGGATTTTAGGGGACACTTTGAGGTTAAAAAATTACCGACGATATCTTTCGTTCATCCATTTTATCCAAAGTTATACCAAGTTATCTAAATATCCTTAATTATGCGAATT
Organism: Actias luna; assembly: GCA_039707435.1. Taxonomy (NCBI): domain Eukaryota; kingdom Metazoa; phylum Arthropoda; class Insecta; order Lepidoptera; family Saturniidae; genus Actias; species Actias luna. The sequence continues at coordinate 6,805,098 of JAZHAC010000003.1, forward strand.
TTTGTCTTTTTTTCAGTCCAAATTTTCAATTCAACAAAAACATTTTTTTTTTAAATGTTTACATTTTCTGATAGAGAATATTGTGCAGTTTTCAAAACTCTCCTTTAATTTCCTATACGATCATTATTTCCGGAGTTATTGATTATCAAAGTGAAAAATAACTTTTTTGCTTTGATTGACGATAACTCCGCGGCAAATCGTCGTACAGGCTTTTTGAATACGTCAAATTAAAGAGTATTAAGTAATTACTAGTAAGTACTATTAGTAGTAATAGTATAACTTACAAATTTTCCAGTAGGAATACTAGCAGCACTCTGCACCACTAGATTACCAGGTGTTCCGACAGGTAAACAGAAACAGAAAGAAGCAGTAAAACCAGCTGCTAAATTGTACCATAAGGGATTGATGTTTACTTCCTTAGCCTACATTAAAAAAAAGGTAATTAATCTCTGCATTTATTTTTAAAAATGCTACAACCAAAAATTCGCGCTTCGGTATACACGATGCAGTGTCTCAGGAATACGAGCATCATGGTACACTGTGCCCAAAACGCGCCTAAATTATTCACTTCAAAAAACCGTAAATCTATGCTTACCAATTGCATGACTATGGGTGCGATGACGTTACATACGGCTACGTTCGCGGCAAAGTTAGTAATAAAAATTGTAAAAACAATAATTAGAAAAATAATAAATAAATTAGGAAGGTATTGTAATTCTTGTAACAGGTCTCCTATTTTTCCATTTAAATCGGAGTATTCTTTCTTTGCTGCTTCGGACAGTGCAAATCCACCACCTGTAGATTATCAAAATATAATGAGAGCAGTTTTTTAACTTTAACTTCATACGTGTTCATTAAACTAAGGTATTAATGTGATTAATGTAAAAAAAAATTCAAAAAAATCTATACATTTGTTTAAACACGTAATCCAAAAACATCACCAGATATCTAATTTTTTTTCCGTAACCTGTGTAGGTCTTATACTATCTGTCAGCTATTGCTAAATTAAAAATGGCTATATTACTGTCATACAACATTATTATTATCATAATTACCCAAAAGAAACATAAAACTGAAAGGCATAATCTCATTCATTTCCCTCCAACTAAGAACAGAAGGGATCGTTTTATCAGTAAAATCTCCATGATCTACAAAAAAGTAATTTCATATAACTGTTATAAAGTAATACAATAATAACGATTAGTCAAGTATTAGTAAATCTACTTACATTTTGCTATACAATTTTTAAATATATTCAGATTAGATGGAAGTAAGAACATCAGAAATACTATTAACATTGCAGCTACCGAGTCTTGGACACTAAAACAAATGTTTCCGATAATTAATGTAGGACATGTTTACTTAAATAAAATTTATAAGCAAAAAACAGTGATCGTTATTATTGTGATACGTTACTGAAACGATGATTAGGGTTTCTAAAACTATCATATTTAAAAAGTTATGAATGGGATTTAAGTAAGAAAATATGAAAGGGTATTTTTATTAATAGTTACATATTTTTTATATAGTTTTAAAAACAATATAGTTTCAAGAATTAAAAAATGTCCTGTTGAAAACCTTTATTTGTTTTGTTTTATCTTTGTCGTAACCATTTTTCAGAATAACATATCGGACCAAATCCAGGTACATAGTCTCCCAAAACTAATTGGAGACAGATTCATACTTATTCATACAATAACCTAAATTAAATATCATCGCAAAATAAAACATACAATTTCTTGTTGTTTAATCCAAAATCATCTGCTATCATGTCTCCCCAACCAATAAAGATTTGCGGTGAACGTGAGAAAAATAGAAGGATAGCACTTCCAAAAAGAATGATAACAATCTGTAAGTAAAGAAATAATTTTGTTAATAATAGCAATTATAAGTGTTGTGTCTACATATGAAAAAATATTAAAACTTTCAAACTTTAATTATCAATTTATGTCAGAAAACGTATTACAATTTCCCAAAAAGTGATCTTTCCTAATTGTATCCATTGTTCATCAACGGCGTTCTTGGCAGCTCTCATTCCTTCCGTGGATATCCTAGAGTTTTGGACAGCTTTACTTTTCGGTCTGTTAAAGTAATGTAGAAAATATATATAAAGTATAAAGCAGAAAATATAAATGTAAATTGATTTTTTTTCACACATTATTTATAGTTAAGATTTAGCGTTATGGCCATAATCTCACCTGATCTTAAGTGATGATACGGCCCAAGTTAGTAGACACGCTAAATCTGTGGAGGAACTGGCTCTCAAGTGCAACTGCAGGAACACACCAATTGGTATTTGGCGGCAGATTTTCAACTTGAGGGTGGTAGCTAGCCAGGCGGGCATTAGAAAAAACCCTACCGCCATGCTATGGTTTCCTCACGATGTTTTATTTCACCGAAACGAGCTTATTATAGGTGGATGCGAACTCACGTCCCTTGACGTGAGGTTGTACACGCTACCACTCAGCTACAATCGCTTCAATAAACATATGTTTACAAAAAGTTAGGCCACATTTTATTAGCGGCCGGTGCAGTTTTAACATCAAAAGTAAATAAGACCTCCAGTGTTTCTTAGGTAGTAGAATTAGATCCTTTAATAGGAAGTTTTTATATATATTGCCGATGATCTGAAGGATAATTATTTCAAAGACCACATCAAACAAGTTTTAGTATCTTAAGGTAGGATAAATATATGAATTCCAATGCAGTTATGTCTGTAAATAATCCCTATGTGGTTTGACGCACTAAATTAAATAAATATATATTAACTGTAAACATTTTCTATACATAAAAAAGATAAACCGGAGCCAATTTTTGCCAGTTCTTCTTTATGACTGAGTTATTTTCCGAACCAGTGGTATTGTTTTGTCGTTCTAAGTGCATTTTTAGAGTAACAAATATTTTTAATTGTTTAATTATTGATAATATAAATACATTAGGTAGTTGTCCTAATATCCAAATAGTACTTTATAAGACTTAATGTGACTCTTAATACGACTGGATTAGATATTATTACTCAAATGCTTTAACGTTATCTTTAATCCGTATACATTAGAACTATTATAATTATAGAAACAGATGCATTTTATAAATAGTTATGTTGTTCATCTAATCTACTTAAACAAGATATTGTATATTGTATAAGTGTTAGATTAATTATAACAAACCTTAAAAAACCGAAGTATACAATTAATAAATTTAAATACATTGCCGTTTCCAATACAAGCATTAAGGGAACGGAAAAAGCAGAGAAATTAGGGAACGATAAATATTCTGGAGCTTCTGGATAGGCCCTGCAATAAGTACATTTATATTATCTTTGAACATTGTATATATTCCATTGCTGAATTATAAAATACGCTTACTTTTGAAATAATCCTTTTAAAACCAAATTCGTTGCCGTTCCAACTAGAGTTCCGATACCTCCTGTAAAATAAAGAAAAAACAACAAACTGAATAGTTCACAATAACACTATTGAATTTATTTTCAAGGTGTTTGTCTAATACACTGAATAAAAATGGCGGTATAACCATTCATTCTGATTAACTGACATAGTTTTCTGTATCTTTCTAGTATAATTTATAATTTAAATAAATAAAACTAATTTAAGCACGTAAGAGTAACATTTAGTATGTTGTTACAAATAAAGTCAAAGATAATAAAGTGTATCTATGTGGTATGTATATATACAGAAAAGTGAATTATTTTTTTCAAAATAACTTACAACCTAAAAGAGTTTACACTTTTACAGAGAGAGACAGAAAGTTTACAGAGAGAGACACTTATTGAAATTCTGAATTACGTATATCAAGTTTTATTAATAGGTTTGGACTACTATATGCATTTTATTTATTAGACATTCTGCCAATTAACATTTTTTTAAACTAGACTCCAAATTGAAAGTTACCAAAACTGTTAATTCTTTATATTATAACCTACCTATAGTTGCTGAAAATGTTGCAGCGCAAAAATAGCACGTTGTTATATCAGATGCGATTCTTTCCCCTCCAGGATTCATTTCGTAAATGGAGAGTAACTTTTGCTGTAATCCGTTTAACAAGAATAATATAATAATATATCAGAACAATAATTAATTAATTATTATAATAGTTCTATATAATTTCAATGTTATACTTACATCTTCGAAAACTTTCAGTAAAGCAAAATTTATAGGCACCATCATAGTTGTCGCCGCAGTGTTTGTTATCCACATTGATATAAACATGGTCGTGCATGACATTGCAAACAATAACCTATAAATGTTGAATAAGAGCAACTAATACTTTGAATGAAAATTTAAAATCTCATCAAAATATAACGCAATCAATACTCAAAAGTATATTTATAATTCAATTTGTTTTATTCGTTCCATTTACATTTAGAATAATTGTATAGTTCCATTCATTTGGGAACATCAAATTTTTTGGTCAATTGAATGCCACATTAAAATTTCTTATTAGTAATCGAGTCAAAATAGTGAAATATAAAAAAACCAATACATAAATTAAAAATATTGAAACCTTCTATAATTATATTTATAGCCAAATTAACAATTTCAAAGCGGTCACAATTATAATCTTGCCATAATGCTTTCCTTTTATATGATAAAAGTTAGCATAATACATATATTTACATAATATTTACTAAAAGTTAACATTACAAATTACTTAAACCTCGAGAACCATAAAAGAGATTTATGTTATTATTTTCTAAATCATGAATGTATTCTTTGGCCGGGTTTATATACTTATATATTTTATAGTAACAAGTTATAACATCAAATTTAACAAGTAAATTAGGGACATAAAAAATAATAACTACCACTACGTTTCTCCAATAATAAATGTAATAAATATTTATGTATTGTTTTAAGTGGAATCGATTTTAATCGCTTCTATGATTAATGTAAGAGCTTGCTAGACTTATATACCTGTAATGAGAATACCCAATAGCACGGATTGCGCAGAGAGCTAAACGCTTATGAAGACCGGATTGTTCGACAGCATATGCAAGTGCCATACTTCCGATGAACATCATAATTGTATCCTAAAATTTAAATAAGTTTATAATAAATAACCTAATAGCAAGAAACAAGTTCGATTTGTAATATCTTATAATAAAGGTTAAGCTTTTAAAACGATGACATTGTTGGTAATGAGTACATACTCAGCTGTTAGTATGTAATGAGCTTGTGTATTCGGTAAAGGAAAATATCTTGATGATACCATCGTATGGTGGTAGGGTTTTTTAATGCTCACCTGGCTTACCACCACAATCAAGTAGATAATCTGCCGCCAAATTCCTATAGGTATAAAGGAGGCCTGAAAAGGTATCTAAGCAGGCCAGCATGACAGCGGTGACTGATTGTGAATTTTGGATCATTGTCAGTCACCGCTGCTCTGGATCGTACTGTACTTAACACCAGGTGCAGTACAGTCACTATACTGCGCAACATAAAAAAAAGGTTTGTTCCAGCATTTGCACTTGAGAACCAGCCCCTCCACTAGGCTTAGCCCATCAATAACTTTGGGTCACATAGTCACTTTACCAGGTTGTGGCCATAACGCTAAACCTATAAACTATAACAAAATGGTAGCACTTATAATTACTTACGTTCATGTAACATTTGCACGTTTTAGTCGTGTTCATGATTCCGGCCATAGGAAAAATGATAATTGGTAAAAAGGAGGTTACAGGTAACGGTATACACTCAGTCACCCAATAAGCAGCCATCAGAACTAAAGTGTATGCACACCATTGATATTTCTAAAAATACGGTAAAATGTATAAAAGGTACCCATACTGTATTAGTACATATGATGCAGTGTACATAATTACGTTAATAATATAACCCTTGCAAAATATGTATCAGAATTCATCGGTGTGATTTTACAATGTACTTTTGGGAACTGAGTTAAGCTCGTTTAAAAAAATTAGTGCTGATTTGTCGTTTAGAAAAAGGTCGTATATAATTTAAAATTCAAAGTAATTTCTATATCCTAATGCTTAGGTGTGATTTGTACAATGTGCTTTCGGGAATTGAGAAAAGCTCATCTAAAGTTAATTAGTAACTAATTTGTCGTGTAGAAAAAGATCGTATATAATTTAAAACTCGAAGCAATTTGTATGAAATAATAAATTATAATGAAATTAATTACCGTGTGCTTCATAATGTTATAGTACAATAAAATAGTGCTTTCTTTCGAAAGCTTTTGTCTGCGGATTCGCCAGCGTAATAACTTAAACTAACATCATACTTGAATTATTATCTTAATGGAATAAATTACCGGGATAAGAAGTACCCTGTGTGTTAATTCAGGAAATGGCCTATTTATGTGGACATTTTCCTCCAAATATTTTTAACGGTTTAACGGTAACTGATGTTAAGTACAGTACAATCCTAGTCAGCGGTGACTGCCAAATGAACCCAAATTCTTTGCCAGTCACCGATGTCACTTGTGTGGTAAATTGAAATTTTTTGGCAGGGCGAATAAGATACTGGCCATGTATACAGAACAGAGCACTATTTAAGAACGCTAGTGTAAACAATGTTTTTCTATTAACCGCTAAGTCATGTAAATTTCGGGCATTGTATACACGTGATTATAACATTATGGCAAAACTACGACGATAATACGACGTGTCGGAAGGACAATTTTACGGATATTCCTGTAAATTTCCTCTGGGAATTTGAAGTTTTTCCAGGACCTAAAGTAGCCTATTTTACTCTACGTTTTTTCAACTATCTCTATGTCAAATGTTGGCTTAGTAAGGGTGTGAAAGAACACACTTTATCATTTATAATATTCGTATAGATATTTCACAATTAAAAATTCACACTTACCTGTGGTGGAAAGGGTGTAAGAATCGGTATAAGAACCAGTGGAGTAATAAGTACAAATATGCCATGCCAATGAGCCTCCAGAAATATTTTAATTTTCGCTTTACAATGAACCGGTTGGTCTTCATAACTGATAAATATTATTTTATGTACGAGATTAAAATGTACTGACAAAATTATTTACTATGAATAAATTTATTGTAGCTTATTAAATAGGTTCTTCAGTTTTTCTACATGTTATAAGAATAATTGTTATCTTATTGTAATTGAAAATATTAATAATTATTAATTAAATCTATATTGTCAACCATCTGTTACTCCTAATCCAAAATAAAACTTACGAAGTTCCTACAGGTTTCTCTTCATTGTGTATTTCTTTTAGAGTTGTTGTTCCTATAGGATCATCTTCTTCCATATCTAAATAATACAACGCAATGTTGTAATATATTATCAATCTTATATTAACTCAACCTTATAGTGAGAACTATTGATATTTTTCCTTAAATTTGCTATAATAATGTAATTCAAGATGGTATCGAATTTCTTCTATTCCACAAAAAATAAGTTAACTATAAAAAGGTGGCATTACGTAGTTTCAAATTAAACTGGCTTTTGCCATATTTAATAAATCCATCATGTTACACCATATGTCATTATAATTTGCTTTATATATATATATATATATATATATATATATATATATATATATATATATTCTCTGATATCTCTAGATTTTGTTCATATATATTGAAGATGAAGTGAACTAATTGTTTTTTTTGTAATTTAATAATTGAAAAAATAAACAAATTAGACAAATGGCAGTGTTTATTTTAAAGGATTTATAACAATTAAAAATCAGTAACACAATTCACGTATTATATTCATAAATTCGAAAGACATCTCCATAACCGTTATTCGTATCGCTACATAAATCCGATACATGAAATTGGGTATAGCATGCGAAATTGAGTATTTTACTCTTCACTCCTCGATATGCTTTATAGTGGGGGTTGGGTAACCCGTCGTCCTAGATCAAACGGGTGTTGTTCTACGATAAAGGTCAGTTCCAACAGCGCGGTCTTGACGTTGAGGATTTTGCTCACCATTACCTCCTCTTGCACCAACTCCGAAAGTCACCAATTCCTCTTCACGTGATGGCGGAGGCTCAACAGCTGACGTATCCAAAAACCTACCACTCGCCATAGACGCCTGTGACTGAAATATCGAAGCACTTCTCAAACCGCTTAGAGTGTTCGCACTTTGAGGAACCTCTTTGAACTCTTCAAAATAATTGTCACATGCTGTCGGGCGCGGTGCCGCCGGAAACCCGTATAATGTCGAAGACGATAAATCTTTCAACGATGCTGAACTTAAATTTATTCTCCTATTTTTATGTATAGAACAATGCGGTACTTCGTCACCATCAAAGATAAAGCGTCGCCGTTCGTGAGGTGTCGCCGCTGACGAACCAGTGGGAGGATATGTGTCCCTTTTCATCATTCGTCTCTCTAATAACGTAGAATCACGTTCCCTGAACTCAGAGAAAGCGTACTCGCGATCCCACGCACGACAATCAGCTTTCGCTTTTTCTGTCAGCTCTGTTATCCAATCCTTTTGGTACCATTGGAGAAATAAGAATATGGCTGATGTACCCGCCAGTTCTGCCGCTACAAAACCACCGATGTACAGCCCGAATGAATAGCCGTAACTGTATGACATTCTTGGCGTATCAAATATGGTCATGTAGCGCAATTTGTGACCCAATTGAGATTTAAATACAGATATGTACATTACTATTCCAGTTAACATGATCAGACCTAAAACATAATATATAATGACAGATGCATCAAAAATCATGTACTATAAGTTTATATATTATTACAATTATTGCTTGATATAAAAAAATATTAAAATTTTAAATTCAACCCTTACCAGAAATTATAAACATGACTCCTGCAATGAAAGTGCACAGCCTTCGACCCTTAACACAGTGGCCCAGCACGCAACAAAGAGCGCCAACAGCTTGCGTAAATACTGCTAGTAGTAATGGAGCTGCCGAACGTGTTACAACATCTGTAATATAACCATTCAGATTTTTAACACTAAAATATTGATAAAATTTATATAAATTAAATATATACTTTATTATGTAAATAAAATACGTCACTTAAATAAATTCTTATGAAATTTTTTTCCTCTGCAGCAAGTTGTGTCCCAAAATCTTATATCAAATAAAATTAAATAATTTAAATCATCTGAATAATAATTATCAGTTTGTAAAATTATTTTTAAACATATTCACATGTACAACTTGAAATGAACTATTCGTTGTGTATATGTGTTTATAGGTTATATTACTTATTTAATATACTAAAGTCAGAATATAGCTAGTCGCTTATCCACATACTTTAAAACCTGGCCGGGTTGAGAAAACAGTTAGGTCCTCTAGAACATTCCTGCCGCGCACATTAGATCTACGGAACTGACTACCGGGCACGGTTTACCCCAAGGTTATGATATGGGGCCCTTCAGAAAGGAATTGAAATACGGTCTCCATGGTCGGCAACACGGTTGTAATGTCCCTGGTGTTGCAGTTGTTCATAAGTGACGGTAACCATTTAACATCAGATCCATGCCATCCATGCCATCATCAGGCAGCATAAAAAAAATTCAACAAGTATTGACATTTATTTTCCATATTACTGGAATAATAATGAAAATTTCCGCATTCATTTTATATGTGAAATCTATTAATAAATTATCTATTTTCCAATTTATTACTATGCATAATATGTTTACATACCATATTATTTATTATATACCCTAGTTTGGCAGCCTAATGATCATTAGTGATATACTTATAAAACTATATATTTACAAATCAGTGTAATTCCTATTTTGCTTTTACTGTATAGACAAATAAATAACATAACTAAAAAGGGGTCAATGACTAGCTAACATACAAGTTAAAAATTTTCATGATTTAATAATATAGTATATATTAGAAATAAGAACATGTTAGAAAGTTTTTCGAAAGCTACCCAGCTGAAATGGATTCCACGATAGACTACTACCAAAGCTGGACATATTAAAGTGCATACTTTATCCCAGTTAATCACAGCCTTTATAAACTTTAAACTTAGTACCTCCAATATTTATGGTCTTTATTTTGCTCATCTATATATTATAAGATATTGTGATATAAATAAGTAATAACTTACATGGTATAGCATTAGTTGAGTCGCTCGGATCCGGTGTATATTTTGCGAGTGGAAAGTATGGAATATCGAAACATCGAAACACCGTACTGCCGGCTAAAATATTACATAAAGCCACCTTAGAAATTAATTTTATTATGGTTTTATATACTACTAGAAAAAATAATTTTTAATGTTCACAAAATAGTACGAGGCGTGGTAGAATACCACAATTGTACCCGACTTCATTACAACCATGATAATAAAAAGTCAAATAATTGAGCAAGATAGTAAGGCATTTGTTCCCGACTGGGTCAAGACTACAACCTCATGGTGATAAACTTGGCATAGTGACCCTCTTTTGGCTTGGAACGTTTCGGAATCAGCTTAAATATTTATTGCATGCTCGAATGACAAACATTAATAGATTGCTATTGGTAATATTATGTTGATCGGCGTTTCTTTTTTAATTGTAATATGTTTCAAAACTGTGCCGTAACACTTCCGTATAATAATAAAAATAAACCTTTTTGAACAGTTATAAAAAAAAACGAGTGTGATTTAGACGACACGACTGAAGTAAAACTTCTGTGGCTCTTAGAAAAAGAGAGAAAGAAAATGTGTCCTCGCAGCTCTCTCTCTCTTGCCTCTACAGTAATATACGAAACCTAACACTCTCTCTTTCTATATTCACTAATTTATATCTCCCTCTCAACTTCCTTTCGCCTTGCCCGATCACAGTTTTCGTAACGCTCTCGTCAAGCATCCACCAACTTACTCTCCAAGACAAGCATGAGTAAAGAAGTTTTACTTAAAAAAATTTTTTTACTGTTTATTGTATTGTAATAGAATGTTTGCAACAAACGAGAAATAGGAGCACAACTCGTTTTAAATTAATTAAAATAAGAGTTTATGTTCTACAAAAAACAACAGTCATTGTACAAAAGCGGTGCTATTTAATGAAGGAAATGGACTAGTCATAAACGGACGGACAGGGCGGACACCGGACTCGGTAAATGGAATGGAAGTGGGCCGAGCGGGGACCGAGAGCACAATGCGTTTCCCGCGCGCCGCTCCGCTCTCTGCGGAAACGCGAACGCATTGTAACCGAGCGGTACATACAGAAGTTTCATACTGTATTGTGTAAGTCGTCGCGCCGCGTTGTTACTACTATGTAATATCTTAGGTAATTTTATTCGTTGCAATTCATGTTACATAACTTTTTTTTAACAAGTTTTTTTATATACAGGATTATGGCCACAATCTCACTTGATATTTAGTCACAATGTAGCCCAAGTAGTAGATTCGAACTCACGTCCCTTGACAGGCCATCCGTACACACTACTAATTAAGCTATCATCGCTTCGAAACATTAGATATAATATATATTTTGATAATAGCATTTTTTTAATCATCTTTCAAGCCCTTTCTATCATAATGATTAGACGCCGTACTTTCAATTATTTTGTTGAATAAAAATGTTTTTAGTTCAATTGAAGATATAGGTAATTTTATGAGTTGTATAATTACTTTAGTAAAAACTATGTTTAATTTAAAATAAAAATGATGTGTGAAAAAGAACGAAGATACATGTAATTCATTTATTTGTATTTGTTAACCAATAATATAATACGTTTATCAATAATAATAATAATAGACTAAGTAAGGAAATCCGTTCCAACCGATTATCCCACGACACGTTTTTTAAAGCGCGTTTTTCTAATTCTAATTACTACATATGTAGGAAATACTCACGATCGGTGTGACATATTCTCCAAAGACCAGAAACGGTTTGCTTAGCAACTAAGTTGTGCTTCCCAGTTCCATTGAAATAAGGATTTAGCATGTTTTCTTCTGTGTGCAGCCAATTGTTCGTCGACACAGCTACTAATACGGCTACTACCGCTGTACCCGCTGATAAAGGAGTTAGAAGCCACAGGCAGGCGACTGAGGAGTCAATCTGAGCTACCAACGTCGGCGATGGAGGAGTGGGCCTGGAATATTTACAAAATAACCGAAATAATATCAAGAACATTCCATTATCATTACCATTTCGTATTTACAAGTGTATGCACTCTTGTAATAATACACATAGCTTCTTACTCCTTTAAAAACCGCAGTAAAACCTCCATGATTTATGACCGACTCTCGTAAATATACAACACAACCCGTTTTTATGTCGTATTTATTCGAACCCATGTTATGGTGTAACATGCTTTGAAAGACCTTAAACCAAATAAGACTGAGGAACATTTTTTCACTGGTAAAAAATTTATATCATACTTCATTTAGTTATTATTTCCATTTAATACTAAACACGTCTACAGTGGCTGTTTGTTGTTCATATTAATTTGATGAACTGTTTTTCTTTTATCGTAATTCTTTTCATTTAAAACATTCGTAGTATTCTGTCTGTATATATCCGTGGTATATCTATATATGTAGTATATCTGTATTGTGCATATATTTTTTATGTCTTTATTCTATTTAGGGATTTGGGTATACACATGTCAGTCACTTCGTAAAGTAACCATACCATATTTATACAATTGATTACAAAATTCCAAAAAAAACTTGGCTTCTTCTCTAACTTCTCTATCTTCTTGGCTCTGTTTAACTCCATTTAGAAATAGCAAGGTTTTACCTATTATTGTAGACTATTCAGTAACGTTTATAGTACTTTATAGGATAATAAAAACTATTTATATATTGTGTAATTTTATATACTTTTATACCTGGGCGGGCGGCGGCTTGCGATGGCACCACTGAGTGTCGGCGCAGGTTGTTGCGCGCGGGCACCCCGCGGCAGCGAGGCGTGCACGCACTGCGCACCCCCGCCCCACATTACTCTTCTTGGCTTTACTGAAATAATATACATTTGAAGATATGAGAATTATACACAACTATAACTGAACTCATATTGACTCTGTTTAAGTAGCAAAATCATTTTTTATCACAAAAGAATGATCTGATTCACATCAAAGTTCTAGTAGAAAGGTTTCAGAACGAAGTAACCAAATTACTAATATTCCTTTTCTAACAATAAACCTCAAATATAATATTTTCTGCTATTCACTTACAGTTTGTAAATCATAATATGTGTAAAGGCAGCACGCATAGTCTTTCCAGTGTATTTATACATAAACTCTGACCAAATTTATTTAATTAATAAGAATATCATTTAAGTATGCAATATACTAATAAGAAAAATGCGTTTTGTTATTTTCGCTAATTTACCATTTCATTACGGTCTGTTTAATTCATCAGTGCATTTATAGCTACAACAAAATTATTTAATTAATAATTGTGCAGATACCCACAAAATTTGCCTTCATTTAATATTTTATCTATTATAACATATCAAATAACCAATCACCCCTAAACTCAATTAAGGCGGCAACGTACCATATTCAGACATATAAATTTCACATATGATACACTAAAACTCGATAGGTCAATTAAATTAAAGGGTTCGTGGACGTAATGTAATGAAGGTTTTGCTAAGTTTCCCTCAGATCCTATTGACCTACATAAATTAGCAGTTTCCGTGCGTTTACTTCAACATTCGCTGCAACATATTGTGTTCAATTACGAAAATATTATGATTCATAATAAACAATGTTCTTTGTGTTTAGTGGTTGGAAGTAGGAATACCGATCATATTATGTAGTAGCTGTATCCTCAAATTCGTTCGCATGGAACTACAAATTATCAAATAATTTATGCCAGGTTTTTTCACTTTTCCAATACAGCTTTACTCTTTTTCGTGGCAGCAGGACGTCAAATAGCTCAAAGCCTGCTTCAATGATTGTACTATCAAACACATAAATATTTTTGAAATCTAACTGGTAGTTCCTAAGATTAGCGCGTTCAAACAAACAAACTTGTCTGCTTTATAAAATAAATATAGATTAGCTAATGACCCCCAGTTTTAGCGAATTATAAACAATTCAAAAAGGAAAGTGTTTTATATTCTACTCCAACTTATCAACAATGTTTATGCTTAACTAGAATGCATCCGTCTGTTCAATCGTGTTTGATTAACGAACACAGTTTTTTCAAAGAAGCACTGTAAGGTGAAAACTACTTTGACATCCTGCATACCTCTTGATGGCTGGATATAATATTGGAGCACCCCGGAAAATAACCGACATAAAGGATCAACATGACCAATTCGCTTGGTTGTTGCGATAAAGTAGGGTACAAATCATTATCAACCTAATTAAACTATACATATAAAGACGGCGGTTGACTAACTGACATAAATGTTTAGACAGTATTTCCCTTTTGTAACGTAGATTGCTCACTAAGAAGTGATTTTAAAAAATTTAACTACTAATGTGATTACCGGGGGGAGGGTAGGCAAAATGTGTTTCAGCGTTAAAAAAAAATCACCTCTATGCCAGTAAAATAGGAGATGAAATTTATCATTGATACTTTTACTGAGATATCTTCAAAACTACCTGACAGACATGAAATTTGCCATGAATATTCCTTTCATGACGTAGATATCCACTAGTAAGGTAATTACAATCCCGCTTTATTGACGGGAATAAAGCGAAAGAATTCGCGAAGTACCAGCTGGTTACTGGATATCAATGGACTCTTCGTAGATCATAAACACGTGTTAACTACGGAACATTTTACACCTAGTATATGTGATCTCCAAGAAGATGTAAAAAACTAACATGCCTTACCACCCAACAAATATGTATTAGATATAAATTATTATTCCATTTAATATTTACTCTTTTATTAATCCTTAAAACAATCTTAACCACCTAAAAACATAAAATATAATATCGCTTGTGTACAATTTGGAACGACTAATTTATGGGAAGTTGCTGAAGCCTTTTGGATGAATACAGCGTAGTTTCGACCATTGTCGCAATTTTTTGGGAGATGCCTATATCTAGCAGCTCTGATTGAGCCAAATGGATGGAATTACTTAATGAAAATAAATATAGGTGAAAACATTTGGTCACACTATAATATGTACGTTCAAATTACATATTTATAGAAACGTTTAACATAGGTTTAAAAACGTTCTCCTTAATAAAATCGTTTAATATATAAATAGGATTATTAATTTGTGTTGTAAGAACTAAGAGCACCTTTGATCTTTCCATTGAGTGTAATGAAGTCGTAATATTATTATTAACATAAGTGCTTGCTCTTAATACCGTATTTAGTTTAGTTTACTCTATGGTAATAAATGCTTGTAGATATAAGTTTATATTGGCACTTTTACCCACACCACATAGTATCAGAACTGACACATATGCCATCAGTATATACACTGTAATAATAAGACTGATAATCTATAGATACCTACCGTCTTTTTCTTGTCAGATCGTCTTGGTGATATTCGGGGCAATTAAGTTAATCTGATATCTACGCTTATATAAACAGGAAATGTTTATATTTTTGTTTGTAACGAATAAACTCTACGGAACGGACTGGTTCTCAAGTGCAACTACCGGAACACACTTATAGGTATTTGCCCGCAGATTTTCAACTTAGGTTGTAGGGTAGAGGGTGGTAGTTAGCCAGGAGGACATTCGAAAGACTAACTGCCACCATGCTATGATTTCATCACGATGTTTTCCTTCACTAAGCTCACATCCCATGACGCGGCGTCTGTACAAACTATCAACTGAGCTATCTACCATCGCTTTATTGTTATGCTAAAATATATATTTTAAAGTGGACATCGCAAGCAATTTCCTAAAGTGTTTCAAATCTGATTCATGAAAGGAAGTATGAATTAATCAAAAGTGTTCAACTATAGACCCATTGTTGTCAGTAATATTACAGGTATAATTTTAACATGTTTGTCATGTAGGTACGGAAATTGGAATGTCCCGTCTCCTTTCTATGTAAGAACAAGATAAACGATGTGATCCTTTGTATTCAAATGGGCGGTAACACGAGTCTTTTTCTGTGCGATAACTTTTATTGTATTATTCACATTTGTGATCAGTGACTTTATTTAACTTTTAGCTTAGAATAAACGCTTTAACGAATTTAGAGAAATTGACTCCAAGATATGCAAAGAAGTTACTTTTATTCTGTGGCGTTGCGGATAACTGAATAGTTTATTGCATTTTCAGATGGAATTTTGAAGATGTTATAGGTTTAAGTTTGACAGAGATTTTGCAAAAAATATAAATGTCATTATTAGTAAAATAAATATATGAAATAATAAAATGAATAATTGAAAATGAACTAACATGCAGGTTGAAATATTTCATATGACATTTACTTTCATTAAATAAACTACATTCTGTGTATTAAACTACAGTTAATTAAACTTTTTCCCTTTTGCTTTGCAATACTCTTGAACAACAAACCGACAGAAAGCAAAGCCTACAGATATTTAGTATAGTAAAATACAGTTTTTACTAATGGTACTACGTGTCTATCTACTACATTATTTATAAATACCACGGTAACGACGTTAAGAAGATTTTCTATAAACAATATACTTTAATTTATATATTTATCAAGTTTTACTTGGATATGATAACTGCGACCGACTGGATCGCTATCAACATACACAAGAAGTGTAATCCGCCATAGTGAAACATATTGGATATGTTGGGTTCCAAAACCAATTTGTAGATATTCAGTAATCAAGTGAGTGACAGGTATTTACAATTACGAAAAAGTACTAACATGAGTATAGCCGATAATATTCTAACTATTATTATAATTGCAAATGTGTGGTTGTTCTACTTTCACGATTTAACTAATCAACCGATAGTCGTGACATTCAATAGCATATAACAGGACTTAAGGAATCATTCATTCAGAAAAAATAATTCAGTGGACCGAAAATCAAATTTTGCACAGACAAAATCTACAAAAACACTAGCGATGCCACCGTCAAAATCTGGTTAATTATACTAATAGATTAATTCGTTTATCTCAGTTTGTCGACTGAAACTTGGGATTGTTCTCGCATACAAGAGACCATGTACAATGTATAACCACCACCATGTGTTTATAATAGCCGGCGTGCGAGCTGGTTCAAGTTGAAGACAAAGGAATCGAATTCCCAGCCAAAAGGCAGTAGTATGTTATACCTTCACTCATATAATTGAGAATGCGGTAAATTGAAAAGGTAATCGAAGATGTAAATATTAACATAGACTTGTATTTATTTTGTAAACAAACGCAATGCAATGATATCGTATCAATAATGTAATAATATATAAATGTAAATATGTAAACAATGATAGCTCAAAAGTAGTCTCTACGATTTTGCTTCAAGGGACGTGAGTTCGAATCCTCTCCACCTACAATGACCTTGAGTTTTCGGTGAAGGAATACATCCTAAGGAAACCACAGCATCGTGGTAGGGCTTTTTCTAATGGCCGTCTGGTTAGCTACCACCCTCAAGTTGAAAACCTGCTGGCAAATACCAATAGTGTGTTCCGGCAGTTGCTACTTGAGAGCCAGTTCCTCCACAGGTATAGAGATTATGGCCATAACGGTAAAACCTCAACAATAAATAATAATAACATCAATAAAGTGTTTTACCCTTAAATACATATTTTTTATAATTTTTATTTTAAAAATGGAAATGGGTAGTAATGGATATGTGTATGTATATGTATTCTTGTGTATTGAAATTAAAAATATATAAAAACTTAGTGGTTTAAAAATACCACAATGCATTTAAAGGAGAAAAGGTTAGCCGCCACCTGTATTTCTACATAGTAAAAATGGCGATTTATAGGTCACACAATATATTTTCCATATTGTTTGTTGTTCATCAGTAAGCTACAACGATGTTGTTAGGTTAGGTAAGGTTTTAGCGTTTTAGCGTAACTCGCCCGGCCCTAGCTTTTACCCTTTCAGTCCACCCGCCTTGGGAGCGTATCCGTAAATGCATTTCCCCACGATAAAAAAAGGCTACAAAAAGACCTCGTCAAAAACTCTCTTATAAGTGACTTAATTAATGAAAATTTTATAATTAATAATCATTACAACGTGTATTAAACCATATAATAATAATACAATTATCCGAGAAAACCTTTGTACACCCTTATATTATTTTCATTCAGCATCAGTAGTTTTTCGTCGAACGTACCCTAATAAAATTAATAAAACTAAACTCAACGCTGGCGTTGCCTGGGCATTTACTGACTGTGTACAATTGTTGTTTATTGTGTAATTAAACCAGACAGGCTCTTGTGTAGTCATCAAAAACTGTTGCTCATTTCACAGTACGATTCCGGTCTGTTTTTATGTATTCAAACTGTTATGTACACGTTGTTATTATATCTTTAGTTTTATAAAGTTTAATTAAAATATTAACAATTAAAAAAAAAACTAGTGTCCACCGGGTTTAAATTCGACGAGTTTATTGAATGTTTTAGGTTTTGTTTTGTTAAGGTAAGAAAAACCATTGTTCCCAAATTCTTTATTTATAACATCAACATTTGTCAATGGTTACTAAACATTTTGTATTAACAAATAATTAATCAATGACATGGCAAAGTCTGCCTTTTAGGTCTGCTAATAAAAAATTAAATGCAAATAATGTAAATAAGTTCGTGAATAACGAACTTTTTTTTTTTTTTAATAAACGATATTTCCACGTTTGCCAGCACATTAATGATGGTTAACATAATTATATTTACTATGAATGATCTTTATGTGGACAGTACGCTCTTTTTTAGTTGTATCTAATACCTATTCATAGGTCCTGTTACTGAAGACTCTAACTATAAGAAATTTATGTGTCATTTGATAGTTGTAAAATATTATGATTTTATTTACCTAGTATTGCATTGAAGTAACGATAACATTTTGCATTGTTTTATAAATGTAAATCAATTACTATCAAAATGATCGGCACAAGAACAAATCCAGTATTTTTTGTTGGTAAACCAAAACAGAATTCCAGGCGTATCTTCTCGTACGTTGGCATTGATATTCCGCCTTCGTAACCCACGTCAAGTAGGGAATTTTTTGGACCAGCGTTAGCTCAATTTCTTCGTAAACTCACCATTTCTCTATCCGAAACCCGCAATGTAATAATGTTAAAGACGTCTATAATAAAATTCAATTATTTTCCGCCTCTGTCCGAGCTTTTGTCACGATTAGGACCGTTTCAATTTTTTTTCTTGTTATGTTTTACTGTTACGGTATTCAACTAGTATTCAAATTCGATTATGACTGTACGATTATTTTCAAGTTAAAAAAAAATAAGAGGTGGCTTAAAAGAAAACAGAACATTGAACATTACCTCAGTACTACGATGTGTATACAATTTTATTGGTCTTCAAAATACATTCAATAAAGTTATATAGGCACATATAACAAAAGTTATTATGACATATTTAGAACAATATCTAAGCTATCGAGGTTTATTTAGGTGATAGTGCACCCATATTGAACACAACATTTTATCCAAATAACTATGGGAGTTTCCAAGACACCAACTACTTATAAATAGGATTAGTGATGAATTTGTTACTTTATCCAAGAATGTCTTGTCTAATATAGTATTCGATTACCTAAGTAATTTGAGACAAGCCTCAATAGTTTACCTAAAAATCTCAACGTTAATATTTATTTTATCTAACCTTCACTTAGTTATTAAAGTAGCTCGCTACGTTGCCTACCGTTTAAATAAATGGTCGACGGAGTAAATAAACGCAAATTGCCCACGATGTAATTGAAGACAAAATATAATTTACCTACATTCTAGGCGCTACTAAGACGATCTTGATATAAAATACCACGGTTAAAATGCTCATAAAACATCTTATTAACTTTTTATACAGTGTAACGTGGTCTTATGATTATGCAAGTAATATTCATTTTTTTTTATAGAAGCACAATACCGTGTAAAATATTAATCAAGGAGCTCTAGATATACTGACTAAGCCCTAACCCTAAATATGGTGAACCTAAAGATACTCACTTGGACGAATTATCCCCATGTGTGGAACCTGGTATGATATACATCCTTATCACCTTGATTGATTATTTGATAGACACTAAACCAAAGCATACCTTGAGTATGGTAATCGAAATTTAAAAGGACACAAATGATCCTATCACTGAGCCATGTTTTCTTGCGCCAGTGTTCCAGTGTTTTCTTAACTAAGCTCAGAAATTATACCATGTTACATTTTTTAAATAAAAACTAGGTGGTAATAAATAGTAATTTTCATTATGGTCCTGATAAACAGAACCTATTTAAAAATCTTCAAGAACTCTAATTTTCCCTAAAGTTGGTATAATACAACTCAGTCTTTATCACTTAAATGAACCCATTAATACCCCTTTAATTGCGAAGCGTTACTATTACAAGTTTTGTATTATGTAATATCAATCTAACTAATGGCCAATACAATAGTCATCGCCGGTCCATATCGTTCCACTGTTGGATGTGAACCAATTCCCAGATACGCCACTGCTCTCTATCCATGTTCAATCAGATATTACAGAGTGTTTAATTTAAATGTGTGATATGGTGTCATAATGAAAGAAGAATTGAAATCTACTTATAAATTTTATTTTATAATATGAATAAACACATAAAATATATTCAGTAGTAGTTTTGATAAATTTACCTGCAACTTCGCTCGCGTTAGTGTTGATTTTGTCAAACAAATCACAATTTACGGAATTGGACGCAATATTAAAGTTTCATACAAAGTTTATCCCTGTCTTTACTCCACTTTTAATAAGGTTTTCGCGAGAAAAAGTAGCCTATCACCGTCTTCAAGTTCCCATCTATCTTTATACCTAAAGTCAACAAACAAACTCATTTTCACATTTATAATATAAGTAAGGATTGTAATTTTCGTTCATTTTATTTCACATTTGTAAAAACCTATTAATAATAGTTTATCTATAACAATTAAAATTTATTAACTATATGGATTTCTTTGAACAAGATGGCTCAGTGGTATCGCGTACAAACACGTATGGCACATACGACAGCACAGTTCCATAGTATTTTGTATTAGCTAGAGCACTACTCTCAAGTTAAAGATCTATCACCAATAAGCACATATAAGTATTTCAGTGGTAATACTTGAGAATCAATTCCCCATTACGCTTTTAATTTATGTCTAGTATCTTGAGTCATGCCAATACTTGACCTTAAATACAATTGTTGTAAAACACTAAACATTAAATTCTTACTAATATTATAAATATGAAAGTAAGTTTGCTTGTTTGTTACGCTTTCACGCCTAAATCACTGAATTGATTATGTTGAATTTTGGTAAAGAGATGGACAGGACACTCGAGACAATGATAGGCTACTTTTTCGCACTAAAAACTAATAAGAAGAGTTATAAAGACAAGGATAAACTTTGTATGAAACGTTTAATTGCGTCATTCGATTTGCTTCAAAATTTTAACAATATCTGTTTATTCTTTCAAATTTTAGGTAAGGTCTACCAGTAGTGACCAAAATCCTTAAATAAATAATTAAATACAATGTGATAGAAGAAATATTTGTGCAACGTTTGAGAACCAGAATTGTTTGACAAGAACAATATTAACGCGAGGAGAGCCGGAGGCAAAAGCTATTAAACATATAAAAATAAGCAGAAATTACCTCTATGTATTGTCAACTAGACAAATAAATCTACCGCGATCATAAAGGTAGCAACAAGATTGGCAAGTCATTTGTCAACGTCATATCATGTATGATACATAATTAATCGTTCTCCAACTTATTGATACATCATATATGTATTTATTGTATACCTTCAATCTTCAACTGGATCTGTTATTATGTTACTGATGATATGTCAGATAAATTATATATCTTTCTTTTAATTGATAATGTCAGTATAACTTTCTGTTGAAAGAGAATTGAACTTGTGATCTTAGTATCTCCTGCCTAACAGTAGTCACTAAATAAAAAAACAGTATTATTATTATATGAATAGATACCGGGTATAGAGGCATAAAATTACGAAATGTTAACAAGGATTTTCACAGTATATTTTTGATGTTTGTAGGACCTCAGCTGTTCAAGAAAGTCGCCAAAACAATGTTATTGGAATTAGTTACACTATCTCATAGAATAGAAATATCAAATTTCGTAATTTATAGACATGATATTTTTCAACAATAACCAATTGTAAAGTGATATTAATAATTATATTTGAGTTCTTGCTAATAACGGACGACAATCACGTCCAATTGGTTAGCGACCACCATACACCACATGTAACAACCGTAATAACGACACGCTTAGGCTAGTCGCCTTTGTAGTGTTTAGGGGTTAGTCGTCATATTACTTAGGTATTAACATCATAGGGGCTTTACGAACAGGTGAAGTCTTGTCAGCTACTCTCGACAAGGATTGGAAGTAACCCGAAAGTGATTTCGGCTCCCTAACTAAGTATTTCGCAAGAGCAAAGCGATAATAAAAATCGCTAAATATATTCTTTGAAATGTCAAATTCCTATTGTGTACTGAATTTGACAATTATTTTCGATTATTTACAATTTTGCGTATCACTTTGCTCTTGCTTAATACGTAATTAGCGGGCCGGTCTCATGAAAGTAAGGGTGAATGTAAAAACGTCGGGATGTTTAATAGGTATTGCTGCTAATTTGCAAAAGGTGTGTTCCACATAGCTCTCACGTAGCCTGTCCGGATAAATATAAAAGATATACATAAATACGCAAGTTAAAAAAAGTATATCGAATTCTTAAATTCGTCGGTATATATCTAAATAACTAGGGAATAGTAAAGACCTAACCTAAACTGGATCGCAACCGCCAAACATATGGTAATAAATCCATTACAGTGAATCTCTTCCATCTCTTCCAGGAGGCTTCAAACTCGTCATGACAGTAAAGACTTTTGATGGATTTACTGTGTATGTATTAACGATGAATAGTACTGTTATTATATCAAGCATAGTACAAGATATTATGCCCTGCTCAATTCAGATAAAACCACAGTTTAGATAGTAGAAAATTTTTCAAGAAAATTAACAATAGACTTAAACGATGCAGCGTTTAATAAAATAAATACAAAAGGCAAGCTCAAAGCCTAGCTTTTGCCATGTAAAATACAAAGCTAATATCACAGTTAACATCTCATAATCTTTACATATGTTAAAATAAGGTTTAACTCTAAAGCCAGGGGTTTACATTCATCTATATTTATTCGCACGAACAAACTTTTCCCGTGTTTCGGGCACATTTTCATACTTCTTTATTATAACTTTATTTTAGTATATAGCTAAACGAGAATCTGAATTGTATGTCTGTTTTTTCTTTTTATTATACTTAATATTTATTTGACGAGTCAAATAAATACATAAAACTGAAAAAAAATAAGGGGCTCTCATATTGTATGTTCAACGGTATAGAACAAACAACTATTTCCATAGTCTAAGACATGACATATATAATTAAGCCAGTGTCTTGATATATCCTCTATATAACCTTCTGAGTATTTTTATCCGTTCATATTAATTTGACATTCGTCTGACATCTACCTTTCATATTCATATACTTACATACATACTATATGCAAGATATGCAATAAGAATATCTATATATGTACTTTTATAATTTTTTCTTGTACTACTTTATAGCCTACTTTCTTTCAAGGAATGTATACAATGAAACAACTATATAAACAACATAAATACAAAATAATCTACTTTTAAATTAATTGTCTAATTTTACTGTCAATTAAAGTTAGTACAATTTTATACAAAACAAAATTATAATGTTGGATAGTTATAACAATACAAATATGTATAATTATACAGTTAGATTTTATTAAAAAAATAAATTAAAAAAATGTACAGTGGCTACATAATCTGTTTTCTAATATTAACTTGTATAATAAATATGCAAGTATAATATTTGAATGTTTTTAAAACGCAATCATTATATTGTAGACTAGCTGTGCCTACGACTTCGTTCACGTGGAACCAAAAATTATTTAACCTCGCGCCGTCATCCAAATTATAATATTTTTAGTAGAGTTTACCGGTTTTAATTAAACAAAGAGTAAATGTTACTCGAGAATGTGCTTTATGATTTCCTTTGTTACATTTTGTCATAAACGTTGTGCTTTGGCAGTGATGCATGCACAAACAAACATACAAACAGACAGACAGACAATTCTAAAAACCGAATAACCCACAATAATTTATTTCTCATAATTCTAAAAAGTACAGACATTTTAAATTTACATTATTATTATATGTATCGATATTCTTCTAGTAGTAAATTTGCTAATAAAGTTTAATTTACGCTTCAAAAAATAAGTCGAGTAAAGTCGGTCATATATAAAACTATAATATATTATAATTAATTCCACGTACACTGATTGCTTGCCGTTTTCATAAAAGGTTCGAGAAATGACAGACGAATACAAAGTTTGTAATAGTAATGACGGCGATAAACGTTGCCATCAAACATAATTACAGGCGCTCTCACTAAAGATGAGTAAAAGTCATCTCTGAGACAACTTATAAAAGTTATAAAACTCATTGACGATCCTGCCGAAACGATGTGATTATTTTCACACGCTCCGTATAACGTCAAATCTGTATTTTACTCCAATAGTGTCCAAATATCCGTGAAGAAGGAAGACGGACATGCGTTGTCAGTCTTATCGTTTTCAAGTCCGTTGGGTTTAATATGTACATAGTCTACTAACATTTTGTTTTCTTTAAAGTCTTAGGGTTTGTTATGATCTCACTTCATGTTGAGTGACGATATAGCCTAAGATGATAATATGCTAAGACTAGAGAAGAATCTAGTTCTCAAGTGCAGTTGCTGGAACACACGTACATATAATGTTTGACGAGATTAACACTAGAAATCGTTGTAAAATTGCTTCCTATTTTGAATAATTCTAAATGATTCATAACATTATCAACATTTTCGAATTAAACGCAATGATAACGCAGTGGTAGCTTGTATAGACAACGTGGCAAAATACTTCAGTTCGAATCCTTGAACTGAGCTTGAGCTTTCAGTGAAGAAAATCACAGCATGGTGGTAAGCAAGCTACCACCCTCAAATTGAAAATCTGCTGTCAAATACCTAAAGGTGTGTTCCGGTAGTTGCACATGAGAGCCAATCATTCAACTAGGCTTAGTAGGTTCACAGTCTTGGGCCACATCGTCATTTAACATCAGGTGAGATTGTGGCCATAATGCTAACTGGTCATAAACTATATAAAATTTTAAAACATATATTTGAATTTACAGGGATATTTTAGTATTAATACAAACAAAATGAACGGCCGATTTCGAAATACTTTTGAAGTTTTAAAATTAGTAGCCTAGTATGTAAATTATTTGTTTATATATGCAGAACCTTACCCAACATGTATATCTAAATCAAAAAATACTAATACTACATTTAACGCCTTATCATACTATATCACATATTCAGATTTCTGAATCCCCATAATTGTAGACATTTTAAAAGGAATATCATAATGCAGCAAAATAAAAAGTTAAATAAAAGCTTATGATGCTTCATGTTCTTAATAACACATCTTGTTTAAAATTCATATGGAAGAACGAGATTTCTTCTAAGCTGTAAAAAAAGTTATAGTGCCAGAGCTGCTGTTAAATATATTTTTTACAGCAAATTATTTAATTTTCAGAAATGTTTTTATTTGGAGAAAATAGCTTTGTAAAATACAAAGCTAATATAAACTTAAAATAAGTTAGTCATTCAATATTATACGTTGATTTAACAAATATTCCGTAAATCATGCCGTAAAATATACCAACATTGCTAACAACAAAAACATACTTAAACGTAGAGTGCAACTCAAAATTAGGGATTCTATCTTATTTTATGTAAGAAAACCAAAAGAAAAATGTAAAGAAGAATGGGGACATTATATGGAAAATATATGGATATCGAAAACAACGCCACTTATCGGACCCAGATATAGCTAAGTATACGACAATTTTTTTATCAAGAAGTTAAATTGGTACAAAATTATAACTTTTTATCTTCTATATCGGAGGACTCCTTATGATTCATGTACTAAAAATAATGTTAAATTATGATTCACAATAATTATGAGTTATCATCGTGAGCAATTTCATTAAAATTACACAATAGTATTAGGGTAATGTGAGTAAAACTGGATATACAGAAAAAAACGATAAAAAATATTACCTATATAACCACAACATGTGCACAATACTCCAAATATGCTTTATTCAAAACTAAACAAATTATAAACCTTAATCTTCCTCTAGAATTACTCTGTGTACTGCTGAAAACCGCATTAAAATCTGTTGATTGGGATTTTGTTTTATAATCTGTATTGATACACATATATGAGTAGAATATCAATGCCTTAATTATTAAAATACATGTTTTTTTAGTTTGCAATTCTGTAATTCGTCATGTGTGAGATTGTGTTTATATATTTATTATTATTGTTCTGTTCAATATAACGTAAATTACTTAACTCCTATCTCCTGGAACTTTGAAGTTAGCGAGTTGACGCAGATGTCGCGGCGGGCGGTAGGCGCCTGCAATTTATTTAATGCGGCCCCGCCTACGTTTTACGACTTTTTTTTTACCCAGAGATGATGATACCGCCTCATCTTATTGAGCCGTTTGCTTCACTTCCCCGAGGAGATCTTTTATTAAGTGACGGTGCTTTACAGTTCTCGCGGAACGTTTATTTAACATGAAGACTTTTATTCCAGTTTGTCGCAGTCAATAAACGTATATTTTTTACGACGTGCCACTGAGGTACCATGTGTCGTAAATCGCTGAAGACTGAAAACGTAAACCTCAGTCCGCCTTTAAAATATGTTTTAAATTTTATTACATTTAAATTTGCATCTGCATAAAATATTTCTCAAAATTGATAGTGTAAAAGAAAATTTTGACGATATATTATAGGTACAACATTCGCTGCATGTGGGTATTTTTCAAAATTATCACGCATTGTGGAACACACATTTTTACTAAATTGGAACAGAGCTATCACAGTTATTCGCTATGCGCTACCTACTTAGATGATATAAGTTTCAATCTATATATCAAGTAAATAGAACCTATGCGTTGAATAAACTTGATCAAAGTTAATTCTTTCCATTAAATATATTTTTAAAATTATAATTACTAGAATTATAATTTTGTTTGTTATCGATATATAGTCAAAAAAATATTGTCGGGCTGTCCATTAGTTCCCTTGTATATCAGTCACTCTGAAACTACTGAACTGAATTTGATTTTTGATAGCGTGATAACTAATATTTTGCCGAAACATATAGTGTCATTCCTATCTCAAACAACGAAATGGTTACTTTAGCATATGGGCTAAAACGCTAAACTCCCATACAATTTGACCAATTATTATAAAAATCGGCATTTATATGTATTTCTCTTCATCTTTTTTTTTCATGATATTTCTGGATATGATATATGGCATTGTATTCAAACTTATTAGCTACGTCTACAACGTCTTCCGTGTCTGAGAATTTTAAATAAATATCTCGATTGTATCACTTTTTACGTATAATATAAGAATTTTCATCCCTTCTTTCTCCCATATTGAACAATATAAATACAAAATGAGATTGAACTATTACCATCTACGACATGTAAATAAGTTATAAATATTTTGCTCGATAACTTATTCTGATTTATTGCTAGTCATACGAGTTCGAGCTTTTGCTAGCGTTTGTACGTTCAATATTTGCCAAAGACATATAGTCTATATTTAAATTTGTATAGTGTATATTAGTTATAACCGCGGCTACACCCAAGTGATAACGTATTTATTTTATATTATTTTGTGAATAGATATCACTCTTAACTTAACATCAAACTTGCTTGGCGAGTTTGTTTTAATACTTTATAGTTTTAGCGTTATGGTTACAATCTCATCTAATGTTAAGTGACAATGTGACCCAAGATGATGGATACGCTAAACCTAGTTATGGGACTGCCTTTAAAGTACAACTGCTGGAACAAACCTATAGGTGTTTGGCGATTTTAAATTTGAGAGTGGTAGCTAGGTAGGTAAGCATTAGAATGTTTTGCTTCACCCCAAGCTAAGCCTCATTGCAGGTGGATTTAAACTCACGTACAGAGACGCAGCGTCCGTACACACTACAACTGGGCCATCAACACATCAAAAACAGTTTCCAAAAACAGACAATGTCAAAATCAAACAGAAGTCAGACAGTCGCAAATGACAATGAAAATATAATTAAAAAAGCTTCATCGATTTTAGATATTGACTGTGACAAACAACCAAAAAAACCGATTTACTTATAAACTTAAAAAATGGTGGTAAGGGTCAATTTGAAATCAAATAGTCTAATATAGTTTGTAATTACAGATAGTCACTTCTATTTAATTTTATTAGCAATCACATTTTGTGTAGGTGACACATTGCTATATTAATTTTCCACACTACTAGAAATTTATTTGTTTTATACGTATTAATTCTTAAAGGCAAATATGAAAATCAAATCAATATAATGTTCTTCGTAGTTGAGTTAATATTTCTTTCTTTTCTTTCAATTACAGTTTTTTTTTGTCTTGGATAATTAGGTTAATGAAGTTTAGTGACCTTCAATCTTCGATTTCCTAAGCTATAATCTCTGCAAGATAATAATTATGGGCCAATAAATTTTCCTAATGAAATGTAGTAGAATTACTACTCATTTGTATAATAAATTAAGTTTCTGTTTATACTACTTTAATAATATCATTACAGAATATGCTTCGAGAAAATTTACAAATAAAAAGATAAAGGTATACTTTGAATTCTAAAATATAAATACACATAATTAGTTCTTATTTTTACTGCCTACACTTTACGACCAAAGATACACCTTAATATTAATGATTCCCAAGAAACTAGAAGGGAAAGTAATAACCCCCGACATTTTAAATCCGTATATAAAGAGTTACTCGTCTTTTATTCTATACAATGATTAATGGACTCACAACTTGTGAAAATATTTTTATGAGGCATAAACCTTTTGCGGACCAGTTGCCCTTCAAATCGTTGTATTGATCGCAGGCAATACTAATATTTAGTTGTGTTTCTTTCTTTCGCATAAATCGATGTGTCCAAAACATATTTTGTTATTAGCTACCTAAACTCAGTATCCTTCGCTACTTTTCTTTTCGACGTTTCTATATATTGGTGAAATGGATCGTACTATAAAAATTCTATCAGAACCACTGTTTTTCCATGTGTATTTTTATAGAACAATTCAAAACAACAGTGACGGTGACCACTGAAAGGTGCATAATTCATTGGTGGTCGTTACTGTCATGCTCACCATTAAGTCCTTTGACAGTTAGATATTCACTAGTATAAACTACAGAGTCTAACTAAGTTGTCTTTATATGCATTCGCTTGTGTAATTTCAGACATTCTCAGCTAGTGCTGAACTAGAAGTAGAAGTATCTCAACTATATGACCCGTGACCAGAACGTGTTAAAAGCCTGACGTCTTTACTATATAAAATTATATTATATATGGAGTGGGACTACAAATTATTTAATAACTTTTGTTCGTTTTTGTAACTTTTTTCAATACCGCTTTGCACCTATTGACAGAAACGTGATGTGAAATAGTGTAAATAAAGGCTTCCTCAACGTTAGCTCTATAAAAACAAAAGAATTTTTACAATCGAACCAGTAGTTCCTAAGATTAGCGCGTTCAAATAACATCAAGCTTTTCCTTTTTATATCAGATATTACATGGATATGAATATAGATATGGATTCCGCTACACATTGGATTGAAAGGAGAAGGCAGACCATCAAGCAAAATGGTTTATTTCAAAAGGAACTAATGTTAACACTAGACCAAATTACACAGAACTGTTTTCAAAAGTCAAATGCAAATGGCTGAATATTTGGTATAAAACATTCCAAAGCGACCCGCCTCATATTCACGACAGCCTTACAACAGGAGAAGACTTGGTAACACACTTAGGCTTGTCACCTTCCGGAATCAGTCAGTTTATATTAAAAAAGGTGTTAGGTTTTGTACCAGAATGGGACGCGACATGTAACATTGATTGTTTTGGTTTTTCGTGCACACAGGATACAGTAGTTAGTAGTCCGTATGAAAGCGGCGACCCGTAATCAACTGCTAATCTCTAAATAGTTGTCATTGCTTTTGCACTTACCACATTTGCATTGCAATTGCACATTGAATTTACCGCACATAAAGAGAAAAAACCCTATAGTTTGCAGAATACAATCCGGAAAGAAGATCAAAAAGCTCTTTTTAAAATGAAATAATATTAGTACAAAGCCTTGGTCCTTAATAGACTTTGATCAGAATTATTACAGCTATTATTTTATTAAACTTAACTGGAATGCTTTGTAATATAAAAATATGAAATATGAAAAAATACACGATTAACTTAGAATAAATGACATTATCATTTATAGTTAATAATAATAATAATAAAGGAGTAAACATTTTATATTCCAATGCATATTGAATTCATTTTTCTCCTCTTTCGTTTCTGTTTCCATATCTAAACTTTCCCACAACAAGGTTTTCGCTGTTTTCCGTTTTTGATTGGCCAATTTTTGCATTAAAATCACCGATAACGAGGACATTTTCTCCTGCCTGGCCTTGAACTACCTATAGGGTTTCGTAGAATGAACTGATTTGTTCGTTCGTAACCTTTTTAGTTGGTGCATATACCTGTATTATTGTAAGCGTTTGGTTGTCATGTTACAATTTGAATAGAGCAATCCGATCTGAAAGCGCTGATAAACTTACACTTTTATTTTTATGCACTTTTTTTACTAAGCAACTACCTCCATACAATCCGGGTGTTTCCCCTTTGCAGCAAAAAATATAGGTTTCATGTTCTTCTGTTACGCATAATTTATAGTTATAAAAAGCTATAGTTAGATAGTTATAATTTATTGTTATAGTAAGAAGACTAGAATTTATGACCGTAAATGTGATAATTTCAATAGAAAGTGATAGTTATCGCAGTACAACTCTATCAAGATAACATATAACTTCTAATTATGTAGCATTTGAAAAAGCAATTACATCGCGTGAATACAAATTTCTCACACTCTCTCAAGTTCACATATATATACAACCAAATATTTTTATTGTCTACATTAATACATTCATAGTTATGTCTGCATACGTATTAATTGTTCAAAATAACTTCAGAGATAGTGACTAATCAGAAATCTTGTAATACATTTTTTTCTGTTTATCATTTCAACTGATATCAAAAATAGCCCGACTGTTATGAATTTCTATACGAATAAAATACATATACATATGTCATTCCTCGACTGATGGGATATAATTATTTTCAATTAAATTATCAGACTTTAATTACTTAATTTAAAAATTGTATTTGTATTAATAATTATATATCTAGCAAATATGATATAAGTATCGACGTAATGGTTGACATACTTAAAAAAAATAAGTCTGAAAATTGTTAATTCTCACTAATATTATAAATGCAAATAAGTATATACATTATGATTTCACACCTAAATCGCTGAACAGATTATAATGAATTTTTGTATCGAGATCTATGGAACCTTGTAAGTAGCGATAGGCTACTTTTATCTCGCGAAAAACTCTTTAGAAGTGGGGTAAAGAGAGGGATAAACTGTGTATAATTTTTTTATTTAGTTAGTTGATTTTACAAAATTAAAATTAACGTGAGCGAAGTCCCAGGTAAAAGCTAGTACGTAATAAAACCTTGCGCATCCACAGGATTGCCTTTTGTAACTAAAATAAATAAAAAATAAGGTGAAAGATATTAACGACAGTAAACTTAATATATTTTATGAAGAGACAAAAACGATTTTAAATTGTTCCTACATAAAGTAGATCGAAAACGTTATTTGAACATAAGAGAAGCAGCGAGGATGCGTAGCGCTCAATCATTCCATGCCTATTATCACAAAATCCGACATAAGCCCCGGCTTAAATATTAGAAGTAGGAAGGGAAAATCGCCCGATCCCGAATCGCATATAGGGCATGTTATAGACTTTGATCGATGATGTTCTCGCTCGAATTTAAGTAGGTAGCTACACTAACTAGACAAGCTTAGTCTGAGGGATCGAGATTAAAACGATGTCTGTAAACTGAATCAGATTAGTCATGTAAGTAATATGTCTGTCTATATTTATATATATTATATACAAACCACATATGTGCATTCAATATTTCTCGAAAATTATAAACAGGGCATTCTTAGCACCAATTTTGATTTGAAACATTAACAACTAATATGGATTAACATATAAAATACTTTTATCTTGTTAAATGAAACAGTTTATAAGGGAGTTAAAGTTAAAAGTTTACATTAAATCAAATTCTTGAGGAGTTTTGATTTAATTTCCTTGGTTCGCTAACTGACAGCTGCAAACGTAGACTATGCCTAATCTGTTTATGATAATGGATTGCTATAAAATAGCGTATCGAATAAGATTTTTTCATACAGCGGAACATTGTAATAATATGTAATAAATGTTTTTCAGATATATGTAAAAGATTGATAAACTTTAAAACCGTCAGACCGGTCATCATGAATGTAGATCTAATCTAAGTGATTCTTATAGACAATTAAATCATCTATAGATGACATCGCGGTCTAGCTATTATCTAATGGATCGACTGGAACAAGACTTGCTAGTAAGTGATAAATAAATTTGATTTTTGTAGTACAATTTTTACTTGAGACTATGAAATCTATAATAGTATTATAAATCGGAACAGTTTTTTTTTTATTGTTTGAACGTGGTAATCTTAGGGACTGGCAGTCGGATCTCAAAACATCTTCACATATTTGATAGCTACATTACGCTACTATCAATAATAGTGAAGCTGTATTAAAAAAATGACAAAATTCCACGCGAATGAAGTCCCGGGCACAGCTCTATAATATACTAACTTTTATCTGCGGCACGCGTTAATATTGTTTTTGTCAAACACATCGGCTGACGCAATAAAAAGTTTCGTACAAACTTTATTCCTCTCCTTACCCCACTTCCAATAAGTCTTTCGCGAGAAAATGTAGCCTATCACCGTCTCCAAGTTCTTATCTATCTCTATACCACAATTCATCAAAATTGATTCAGTGATTTAGGCTTGAAAGCTTAACAAACAAATAAAACAAACTCACTTTCACATTTATGATATTGGCAAAAAGAAGGATGTTAAAATACATACTTCTGGTATATGTAGGTGAGTAAACGTAATCTTACAGTTTTTGATATTTTGCATTCTATATTCCCTCGCACGATATATAGCTGTGTTATACCTTAATAATAATATCGTATATTGACTAGATAGTGTATATTATTAAGGAACGCCAGAGCGCGTTGCGGAACTTGAACTTCTATTCCCCAAAGAAC
The DNA here is from genome assembly GCA_039707435.1 of Actias luna. Taxonomy (NCBI): domain Eukaryota; kingdom Metazoa; phylum Arthropoda; class Insecta; order Lepidoptera; family Saturniidae; genus Actias; species Actias luna. The sequence goes on from JAZHAC010000003.1 coordinate 6,838,530, forward strand.
ACTACAAATTCTATTCAAGGTTATTTGGCTGTTACTATTTGGATTCTGTATGGTGGAGGTATTCTACCAGTCTAAATGACCTACGTATAAAAAATCGTTGTAATAACTTTCTCCTACAATGTATACCATACACACACCTTTTGGTGTAACGACATTGTTGAAGATCTTTTTATGTGAAGCTTAAAAAGAAAAATGAAACTCAAGTTTTTCTCAAACACTGACAAGTATTTAACGACAGATTTTCAACTGGAGGGCCGATTTATCATTATCGACCTAAAGAATTCATTATGATTTCGACTCCTAAATTAAAAAAAATATATATGTGGTTTTATGCAACTACGATGTATGTGAAACTTTTTTTCGGATCGTAGGCATTAAACTGAAAATTTTCGAAAACTTATTCGATTTAGGATATTGAAGTGGCATTTTTAATCGTAATTTAATAATTGGAAAGTAGGAACAATAATGGGAATTTAATGCCACACGGTCAGCTGATGCGAGCCATGAACGCCGTCATATTCGCCTTGGCTGCTCTGTCCAGCGCCTGTCACTTTACACCTTCTCCGCGGCGAGCTGTAATGCAACATGCGATAGATGTACGAAAAAATGTTAGACGATGTAAAAAAGAGTTTCACTTCAAAAATTATTTGAATCATAGCAAAATTATACAAGTGATATAAATCATTATTTAAAATAAATTACATGTATCCAAATATAGAAAACGCGATACAAAACGACATACACTCTCTTATAATTTTCTTGTTAAAATAATGGATGGATACGCGTTGAACCATCGAGCAATCAATCAGGAGAACGCTCCTCCACTCCCGGTCCATGTGCTCAAATGTGCTCCTTAGATTGATCATTAACGACCTATGCAGGCTATTATTTCGTTTCGTTGAATCGTTTGTAAGTTAATCGCGTTAGTGAATACACGTGGGCTTTCAGAAAGCTACGTAATATCTTCCCACACTATTGGGTTTAGTCATGTTATATTTAATATGCTATAATTACAATATAAAATATGGTTTTCTACTTTATTCAACTTTGTGCTTCGTAAACTTTCGAATGTGGACAAACAAAATTCCCTTCTTTTAATTTCACATCACTGATATGGAGAAAATTTATTTTAGAGTACTGATAGGCTTCACTATCCTTGTTATTTTTTTTAATATTTTTTAAAGCTTTTCATAACATCTAGTTTTATATGTAGTGACATAGTTTGGGTAACCCCTTTTATATCTATCATTGATGCGAAAAAGAAAAAGAAGGTAACTTTTTTAGTACAAGGAATGAATTAATTACAAATGTGGTCAAAAGTGTTCGCAAAATTTTTGAAAATTATTGGCATTTTATAATTTAAAATTAAATTAATTTTATTAGATATCTCAGAATAGATATAAATAGCTGATATATAATATTACATTCAAACTTCCAAATTTAACTTTCTAAAATTGCTTGTTTAAACGATTGTTTATTCACATGACCACTTTCCAACACACCGACAACCGCAAAACCCAGTCAGAAATTACAGAAAGATGTATCTATGAGTTATAAAATAATTAAATAATATTTATTTCTCATTTTTATCATGTGCCGGAACTGATCATTTCGGTATTGGTTTTATTAAACAATTATTTGTGTTCGTATTGAGTTCGAATCAGTAAAATTTCTTAGTTAACATATCTTAGCACGATCAGTACATACCCTATTTCGTACACCTCGGATGAATCTCGCTCTTTAGAAGTTTGTATTATTATGGTTAGCAATTTTCCTTATAAAATGACAATTCTTTTTGAAATACTTAATGTACTCTAATTGCATTAATTTATAGCTTAAGTTTAATTTAAAGTGTGAGTTATTAAAAGTACGTATAAGTATATGTTAATATGTTTGAAACTTAAATTAAATTAAATTCATACTTATAAATGAATTAAATTACCGATAGATAATTATGATTAAATTATAGAATAAGACAGTATATTAGAATTTTTCCCGTAACTTATTAAGGTATTTTCAATATATAGAATAGCCGTGGCTTTAGTAGGCCTTGTTATTTCAAAGAATCATGCTCTTCTATAATTATCGTTGCCACACTAATGAAGACAATTAAGGTTCAATTTATTTAAAATACGATATTTTTATAGCTACATGAACGTAGATATTTAAGACGTTGAAATAGTAAGAAAAAGCTACTTATATAAACAAAAGTATTTCTATAAAAAAATCAAAACCGAGGAGAAAAAAATCATTGAGGAATATAAAGTATCATAAGGTTTCTAGTGAATACACTATACTTCAATATAACGTTCTAATTTTAGTTCAAAAAAATTGATATCGTAAAAACCACCCATGTTAAACTAATAAATATCATAAAAAGAGTTTGATGACAGATTTATATTAAAATTATCGCTTAAGTACAAAACCAACCGCTGCAGTAATAACCTGGAAGATTAACTTCTCGATAACTTTTCCAGTAGATAAACTTGGCCTCTTTATATTAAATTATTCCATAACTTTTGAAGTACGATTCGTGGAAATTTTCACCAACGCTAATTGATTGATATTTCAATTTTCAAAGTTTGTGTTTTTGTTTCTTAATAATAAATACAATCGCATAAAATTTAACTTCACGAGCAAGTGAAAAGTTTACTGTTTGGTACATTATATAGCTATATAAATTAATGTATTAAATATGATTATAAAGTTGGGTAATATTAATTCTATGTTAAGGTGGAAATAATGTTTGAGTCAATTTATTATAACGCCTGCTGTTTACGGAAACCTACATTCACCTTTACCGATAGCTGAGACTTATTAAAAATTGTGACGCTTTAAACTTAAGTTACTGTACTTGCATGCTACCACTAAATCAACGTCTTGCCTTACATAGCTGACTGTTTTGAAAATATATTTAGCATTGTGATTAAGCGTTCTCTATTGCTCGCCTAGGTGACCGCTATCTTCAACTTAAAACACTTTCCCCAAGTATTCTAACAGTCGCATTTAAATGCATATCTCCTTTAAGCTTAGCACACTACCACCTTGAGTCGGACATGCACTTAACATCAAACACTTTAAATCAATAAAGTATTAAAAATATTAAAGGTTTTATGATGTCGTTTGTATAAACTCTAAATCTAGAAAAAAAAAATATTTTTTATATATATGAAACAAATATTTATAAAAATCAATATTAATTAATTACTTAATAAAATATTACGTATTAGTACTATAATATAAAATCTTGAAATCTGAAAATAATTTAAAATTTTGAATAGTTTTTCACGTAGCGATAAATGTAGTAACAATAATTGTCTATATATAAGTTCATTTGTACAATTATACATATAAAATATTGGTACAATTGATTTCTGTATATCTAAAATATACAAAGCATAGTAATTTACTAAACAACATTCACATCAAATTATTTATATATCTAGTAAGTTTTTGAAAGTATATAATCACTAGCTTTTACCCGCGACTTTGCTCACGTTAAAATTGATTTTGTGAAAAAAATCTGATTCCAGTACCCGCTATTTTAAATAAATTATATCAAAGGACACTGGTATGAGAACATTAAAACTGATTTGTGCAGTCATTATCGCACTAGCGCTCGTAGTCCTACGCGGGCCGCTCACTATTTTGGCGATAATGGCATTCACATAAACGATAGATATATGGTGTCCCGGGTTTTTTGTAGGTCCATTTAAGATAAACATTTGTACTGTAAATTATATATGTGTAATTCTATCGGTTTTTACAGGGCACGCCAGAATAGCTCGCAGATGGCAGATTTTTTTCCTTCTTACTTGACACTTATCTGTATATTTTGGAGAATTCACACAATATCTTTATAAATTATAGCTTGTCTATTATTCTGACTCATAAGCTATATTATTGTAAAGTTTTAATAAAATCCATTTAGTAGTTTTTACGTTACTTACAACGTTTATTTGAATAAATTCACTTATTAAATGATAAAGCGATAATTCAAGGCAGTCTGCATTTGGCAGTCTATACCAGTGGACGATGTAAGATGTCTAATTTTTGTGAAAAAAATAGATATCATATTTATAAATTTTTAGTGTCCTAGGGATGTACACTGATGTTTTATATAGTAATCTAAAAATCTATAAAGTAACCTGCTAAGTAAACAATTATCACAAATTTTTTGTTACATAGTATTCGATTATTTTTAAAATAAGCGTAATATAAAATTAAAAAACGATCATATAATTTTTATGATACCGAATGTTATATATACAACAGTTTTACAAACCTTCAGAATAGAATTGTCAGATCATACTATCTTTGAGCATTTTAAATGTATTGATTTTAAAACAGAAATAAAATATTACTTAATATTCATTATATACGAAACAGACAACCGTTTTTATAGCTGACAAAAAAGAGTTTTCTTTTAGAACAGTCGTGGTAGGAAAATTAGATTTCGCCTTATTCTGAAAACTTTTAAAAACAGTTGAAGGTCGAACCTCCGCAAAGCATACAAATTGACAACAAAATAACATTGGCACGAATTAAATGTTCGTATTTTTCCATTTTTAAATGAAACCCAGATAGATATTTTGAAATGGAATTCTTATTTCTAATGTTTTTTCATCCGCTCTGAATCAGTAGTATTTTTATATAAGAAAATTTGCAGCAAAAGAATTTAAAGTAGATTAGTATTTTGTATCAGTAACATATTTATTTAAACAATTACTCAATTTTACATTTATACATCAGCACAACTATAATACAGAGCTATTCAAAAAGGGATTATTATATGATCTTCAAGGTCAGCAACATGGTTGTAATACCCCTGGAAGGACTGTCCATAGATACCGGTAACCGTTTACCATCAAATGGGCCGTCTTCCCGGTAGCTTCCCATTAGCATAAAAAGAACAGTCATGTGTAAAATAATGTTTAAAAAATAAAATTAAATGGGGATTTTAGTATCGATTGATTAATTTCGCAAATAAACAAATCTTACCTGAATTGGAGTATATTGCAAATTACAGTGTTCTGCTAAATAATTTTGTTATACACTATAATAACTAACGGCATCGTTATTTAAGAAAAGGGAAATCATTATAACGTTATTACATTAGTGGAGTATTGGGCTAGACCCTTTTGGGATAGTGGATAACAGCTAAGTTAGCAACTTGCTATCTCATAAGGATATCAGTAAGACGATTAAATGCTAACTTTGATGGATGTTATATCCGCTGTCCTAAGCAAGTGAGGCCCTCTTTTACATATATAAATATATATATACATTTATAGTATTTTGTCATAAATATTACCTTTATCAATAAGTCCATATTTTCAAACAATTGGATGGCATACAATTTACTATTATTACAGTATCGATTTGTATAACATTTTCTATAGAATATGTTTTACATTTCAAGATGATTTATATCGGTTTTGTTTTATAAGAAGCCGAATAAACTTCATTTACCAGGCATTGATTAAATGTATGCAAGTAAACGAAAGATGAGTTAAAAAATAAGTATGTTTGTTTGTGTGTCTGGCTTAGCCTCCAAAATAACTGAATTGCTTACAACAAGACTAATTACAGACAAAGGATATTTGAAAAAGTAATTTAGATTACTATTTGAACAACTCCGCCATTGGTTAGATTTACATACAGAAATGCAATATTTACTGAATAAATAAGATAATAAATAATTGTTAATTATACCATGCATATAGAGCCGTAAGTACACTTCTTAACCGGTAATATAAAAATGATAATTTCGATTGAGAATGATAATTCGATTTTAATGACTTATCTGTATTTAAATAGCATTTTCTATTTACTGGAAATATGTAAAATTTAAATGATAACTTCAACGAAGACTTTTAATATTCAATCTCTCTCCCTCTTTACCTAGCTTTGTACCATTTCATTTGTGGTTAGCTCTTTCCGATATTCTTTGCCGAATGTTTTCGTTTTGGGTCGTCAAATTATTAATTTAGGCTGGTTTCGGGTTGTAGTCGACTACAAATATCCAAGTGAGAAAAGGTCAACCTCGCTTCTTTGGACCTGAATCCATTTAAAGGATTTGCTTGATATGTATTTCTTGGGTCTACCACTTCACACACAAACACACAGAGATATTCTCTTCATTTGGGTGGATCTTAAAATTTCCTTGAAATTGTTCGTTTCTAATCTGATTCTGTCCTTAAGTCTGACACCTCTTACCTTATCCTTATCTCGTTCGTATATAATTTTAGATGTGGTATTTTTATTGGCCAGCATTCGGCACCTCATTTTAAAGTTGGCTTTTTAATATTCAGTTTCTCGTATATATGTTTTATGAATATTGGGTTATATCAATCATACTACAATACATATTATACTCATCAGACTTAGAACCTTAAATATTTCCGCATGTTTTACAATGTTATAACAACCTTGTATTTTTTGTTTTCATATATACGTAGATCAATATAGAAGTTGCACAAGTATTACAGCACAAATTATACTTCAAATAATACATCCAAGTAGAAAAAAAAAAAAGAACAATTTTGCACAATGGGTCATTAAAACGGACTATAAGAAAGTGCGGAGACGTATTACGGGAATTTACTATCGCGTTTCAATTTCGTTAAGTAATCACGAATGTCTACAATTTGGTGAAAGAAATAAAACAAGGGCGATAAAAAGAGCCTGAACGTTTAGCTGCCATCTTGGTGAGATATTAACAACCATAATCAAGCAATTGGTTGAGGATTACAGCGATTTTTATGTCACCCATAGACGGCGGCGCCCCAACGACCGCGGAACGCTCCATCAATCAAGCGCTGAAACTTCGACAATAACAATGACGAGCGTTCTCGTAAAGAAATTTGCAAAATGAACGCACGTAAGATGTTATAAATGTAGATTTAATGTGTAAGCTATGCGGCCCAATAATACTCACGTACCAAAAATTATTATTCATTTTCTTTTACATTATAAGAGAATGAATAATTTCGAGCACATTACAAAGAATTTATACTGTATTACATGTTTCTTGATGATATTTTCATAAATAATAATGAGTAGAATTCTACGCTTTTAGCGGTTTTTGTTACTCAAGTATTCATATTACCCGTACATAAAAAATTTAAATACAGTAAACAATTAAAAACACTTTTTTAATTGTTTACTGGTTTGACCATAACTCCACGTGATGTTACCGAAGATGCTTTTTATTATTCTAATGGAGAGCAAACAGGCAGACAACCCTTCTGATCGTAATTAGCTACCGTCGCCTATGGACAGTCGCAACACCTGGGGTAAAACAACTAGGGATGGCGATTCTATCTGAAAAAGATCCATTCGAAACGAAATCAAATGCATCGATCGCAAAAAAAATCGAGTTTCAATAAATCGATTAATCAAAGTGCATTTTTTTTGCGATTGGCGTGCTATATTTTTATTATATAAGTAATCATATAACAAAAAGAACTCCACAATAATCGAATTTATCATTATATATATGTGAAAAAATTATCTTTTCTATATATTTTTGAGTAAAACATTCAAATAACTGAAAACAATGTTTTATGAAAATAGACAAAAACGTAACCTCGATTTTATTAGTAAAATATAGATTCTCTGGATCAATTCCGAACTGTGAATCGGTTTAAAGAATAGATTTTAGAATGGAAAAATGAAAAGGAAAATAACGATACTTCGATTCATCGATCTCGGATCGCCATCCCTGATTACAACCATGTTGCTGACCTTGACAGAAAGGCCTGGTTCTCGTTCACTATGTCGGAACATAAAGGCTCATACTGAACCTTTATTTTGCGGCAAACTGAACCCTAGGGTCGTCGCTAACCATTTGTTTAATAATCCTACCACCAAGCTGTGACGGATCAAGTACAACGTCATGACCAAAATCAAATGTGGGACAAACAAACGCCAGAGCCTCGTCGGGTACTCGGCAGGGTGCACCAAGTGCAGGTAAGTTTGGCTTCGGTAACTCAGATGGTATTCGATACCCTTTACACCTCAAAACCAGTCCTTAAATACAGCTGCTGGAACACGCCAATTAGTGCTCAGCAAGAGATTTTCTTAATGTAATTAGCCAGACGGGCATTAAAACGCCCTGCTGTGATAGATTTCATCGCAACGCTTTTCTTCACTAAGAGCTCAGGCCAATGCATGGAATCGAAGTCACGTCGATAGATGAGGCGTTACGTGATACATACATCCCCTGAGCCAACTTTATATCCAAAGCATTTTATACATATTGCAAAAACATAATCCCAATATTTATTGTTTAATTTGAAATCGATAACCATTGCGATGCAGCCTATAGATACTATATGTTGTATATTATACTATTTATATACAAATAGCTATATTATAGCTTTAGTTAAACCAATATAATTCTAATCCTATTTTGTAAGTAACTATTTCGAAGAGTATTATAATAACAATAGCTCAAATAAATCTAAACCCCTAAATATTGTTTCACGTCCAAAAATTAGCCGAACGTCTTACTCTCTTTAACTCCTTTCGATTTAACAATAAACTCATTAAAACCAGTCCTTTAAGACCTAAGTGCGGTTATATCAATTGAATAAATAATATAAGGAAAATACTGATACAAATATTTAATCAACGAAATTTTAATCTCGAGTGCAATTTATAAAAAAAAAAAAAAAACTACGCAATTGGGTAAAATAGAATCAGCGGTGTTCATAACGTTAAAAATAATTTAATACTTCCATATAAAAATTATATAATGAAAAATATTAAAGACATAAATGCCGACATTTCCCTGTTACAATGATATCGCAATTTTTATTATAGGACAAGGTCGAAAAAAGTGTGCTCCATTTTCCAAATGAAGCGATTATTTGCAGGTGGCGTAATAAAATGTTCTGCTCAATAAACAGAGACTTTTGCGACAATTAAAAATAATATATCCATATTTTTAAAGCTCACTTACTGCTGAAAATCTCACTTGGAATTTTATTACCCAATGCAATAAAATGGTTAATATTTATTATAATTTATAATGAGTTTAAAAATACAGTTAATTACATAACCGTATTAAATATATATATTTTTTATTTCTTACATACACAACAGTATTTAGTTAGTAATGTGAATGGTGTGTATGTTCGATCTAAAAAAAATATTTAAATTTAAAAAGTCAGTTTTTTATGAATATGACTAAGTCCGTAAGTAAACATCGGTATTCAATGGTCGGACTCTGTTTTCCTCAGATTTTTTTGTTGTTATAGAGAACATGATAGACGTTAAAACTTTAATAATATTAATACATTATTATTATTCGACGTAATAATAAAAATATATTTATTACAATGATGCACTTCTTATCAGACAGTAAACGTGATAGATGCCGAACGCGAATACGTGTGTAGCCGAGTATACATGATTCAGTGCATCAGGTACCCGAACACACGCGATGACGAATAGAACCGTGTACAACCAATTCAGCGTCACCGAATCGAGCGTGAAGGTTCTCTCTTGTTAAATGTTCGCAAAATTAGCTTAAGTGAGCTTACACTTCAAAATCAAAAGTGACTATTTTCATAATTTGTCAATTTATAAAATTGTACACACAAATTTCACATTTATTTTCACATCGACGCTAAAAATAAAAAGGTTGACGCTTCAAGCACTTTGACCGCGAACGAAAAACAAGCAACGTAGGAAAAGTTTGCCTAAAACCTGTCACCGTTCCAAAGCTCCAATGTAAAGGTGTTATCACAATATCCTGCGAACATTTACTATTGGAACGAATGTTTATTCAATATGTCGAGTTTTTCAACTTGTTAACTTACTCTTGTAATTGTACTATACGTTTAAATAAAAAGGGAATGGAAATTTATATAATCAGAGGAAGTACTGTATATATGAGATCCGGACCACCACACGTATGATAATAAACCCGACACTATTACTTTTGAGTAGTTTGCTATTTTTTGGAAATAGCCTGTGTTGAACCAAATACCGGGTTAATTATGGGTATGACCACGGCTTAAGTTGATGAATTGCTAATCCTTGGATAGCTATTGGTGTATTTGGATTAAAGTGTGCTCTTAGCTCTGGCAATTTACCGTGTTAGAATGAAAAATATATTTATGAGCTTACATAGGCTACACTAACACGCACTAATTTAATTTCTACTAACTGTGTTATACTGTTACATAATATCTGCATAATATATAATATTAATAATATCTGCTCCGTTCTTAAGGTCTATAGCGTAAAGTTATATTGTTAGAATTTCTACATAAACGAACTACCATAGTATTACAAATTATTAAAATCAGAATATCTATTCCAAAAGTTCCTAAGTTCTAACATAAAACATGATTTTTCGATTTCGATATGATTTCAATAAATTCGAATCTTGGCATATATCAAACGCATTTACGAAATTTGCTCACTATTACTAATTTGAATTGGTATCACTATTGACTAACAGTAAATAATAAGGATAAAAAATGTCAACTGGCGATTTCTCTGCGTTTGATATCTCCAATTAATCGTAGACTGACGTGATGATTATACCCATACCTTTCCTCGGAATGAGGCTCTATCTCTAGCAATAGAACACTTACAGCCTGCTATAATAATTATTATACTGGTGTGAAAGTATAGATTGCTACAATCTATATCTTCGGATATGGACCTTATCTTCTTTGAACAAACAAACATATTTTCTTCGTGAGTAAATAGTGAGTCCGTTCTCTAAAAGTTATGTGACTGACAACTACAAAATCCGCTTGTTGAATTTCCGATATAACAATGTTCCATTTATTGTAATTAAGTAAGAGCTTGGAAGCTGAAATTTAAAATTCCTGACAGAAAAATTTAAGATTATCAATTTTTTATGAGTTTTCCATACACTCAGGTTATGTAATAGCATCTTAAACTTGTTTGTGCATAGTTTTACGTCCGTAAAACACTCCCAATGGGAGTATTTGGATACGAGCGTGATAAAAAGTTAGACGGAAAACAAAAAGAAAGCCACGAAATCGTTACACGCATTACCGACAGTTTGTATTATTTCTGCATTATACATGACTTCGACATGAAATTTTCATATATCCCGGTTGAAGTTACAACGCTGAGATATGCTTTTGGACTATTCAATATTTATATGTTTTTATTTTAAAGGGGTTTTAAAAGTACTATCAGTAAGGCTGTTACACGTTCAGACTTAGGGTCTAACCTTACCTCTAACTCAGTATACCTCTACATAGGAGCATTTACATTTTAACAAAAAATAACTATAAAAAGATTTTCAATAACACATGTAGCAATAATTACTTATAAATAAATGTAGAGAAAAATATTCAAATAGACAGAAAAATCTTATGCAATTTAAATAATTTATAAGTATTGCTAATAATAATTATTTTAAGGGTTTCATAAATCATAAGGAAAATAAAAATCCTATCAAAATTACTTTTTAAGAGCATTGTGTTTGATGATAAGCACAATACTAATTTGAAGCGATTATGGCTCATTTGATAGTGTGTATCGATGCCACGTCAATGTACATGAATTCTAATACCTGCAATGAGACTGAGTTCTCGGTGAAGAAAAACATTGTGATGAAACCATAGCATCGTGGTAGGCTTTTTTAATGTTCTTTTTAATCTCACCTGATGTTAAGTGACAATGTAGCTCAAGATGGTTAACACGCGAAGCCTAGTGGAGGGACTAGCTCTCAAGCGCAACTTCCAGAACACATCTATAGGCATTTGGCGGCAGATTTTCAACCTGAGGGTGGTAGCTAGCCAGGCGGGCATAAGAAAAATGCTATGATATGCTATGGTTTCATCACGATGTTTACCTTCACCGAAAGCTTATTCGGATTTAAGCCGGATTCGAACCCACTTCCCTTGACGCGGCGTCCATGCACACTACCACAGAGCTATCATCGCTTCAAATCGCTATCGTCAGAGTCTTGCCGGTTACCCTATCGGCAGCGGGATATACACTGATAGATCTCGGAAAGTGACACACCTATAGAGAGTCACTATGACGGATTACACTATACGGGGTATAGATCCATACCACCTTACCAGACTGCTGAATTATATACTTTTTTTTATATTGGATGTAGTTTGATTAACTTATAGTTAAATATCCCGTGATATTTAATAAGTTATTGATATAAAAAATACTTAAAGTATAACCAATTAGAATTTCCCTAAACATTATTAATGAAAAATTCTTGAGAGTTATAAGCCATAAGTAATAAGAGTAATAAATCTAATACCGTACTTGTCTCGAACAAAGCTTCAATTTTTTCTCTACATTGCAAATTATATATCAGGTTTATGTAACATTGGGAATATCTTTTCTTTTAGTAACAATCTTATTAAAAAATTTATGTACAGGGCATAGTAAAATTTTACGGCATCCTTATTTTATTATGAGCTCAGTAAGTGCAGTGTACAAGGACACCGGTTATTATCAACATTTTGTTTTTTATGTGTCAAATGTACACTACTTAAATTAGGGCGTTTTGTTTTGTATTTTATTGTTTATGCCTTTACCGTGTTAGGTCATCCTTTATTTACTGACCGCCAAGCACTATGAATTATTTATCATAGGTGTTTTTTTTTTAATAGCACCATAAGTCCCTTTCTTTTCAATCAAAATTAATTACGATTGAAGCGTTATTTTACAATTTATGTACCTCGCAATTGAAGAAAAATGAATAAAGACAAATACAGACAAATATATCTAATATCACGTTTAAGTTATAAGATATATCTCAGCAATCAACTTAGTTTTATTCGACAGCTTATATCACTATCCACATAATATAAATGCTTAACGTACGCTTGATATTTGCACGACTAAACTAGTATTTTATATGTTATAAGTAGCTTATAATTTTTAATACATTATAGCGTTATAAAATTGCAAATACTATTTCTAATAAATTGGGAAATAAATGCTATTACCTTGTCATACTATATTGAGTTTTAATACATAATACTAATAATACATATAACAGTAAAACCTAGAATTATTGTCATATCTTATTGTTCAGTCAAAAAAAAAAAGATTATTCATAAAGAAAGGAATACGACAAAGTTAATTATTTAAAAAGTACAGGTTTAGGCTGTGTGATCACTTTTATTAGTGGTACTCTCAAGTAAGTATTTCAAGAATCAAATTATATTATTTACAAAATTTTAACACGCATTGCGCCTCATATTGGTTGTGGTTAGAAAAAAAAATCTTCTTTAATTGATTTTTTTGTTTTATATACACATAAAAATGTTTATTTGACCAATTCTTTACCGATCATAACAAATATTCTTACGTATAAATATTCTTTCATGGATACGGTTCTTATTCTAACCTTGAAAGCAATATGTAGTGGTGTGGTGAAGTACTAGTGATAGCTGCTGAAAAGAATAGGATAACGGGTGCCTAACCGGATGATAATTTTATTATTTTTTAGCAAACGCTCGAAAACCTAATTTTACCAAAGAACAGAAACAAAAATATTGTTTGTATTATTTATATTATCTGTATCCAGGTAAGCAGGAAGTCGCCGTTAACTCTTTGTATAACTTTACCAAAAAAATCTTCAATAATGAGATCATACTTCAATTTATTAACTCTATAAAAATAACAATTGAATTATTGTTAATATTTAATGAATGCAAATTGCAAACATTATTATTCAACGAAAATGACTTTATCTTGTGTATTTCCGGTTACAACTATTTACCCGATAAAGCGATACAAGCGAAAGTTCTTGTTTACGCGATTAACAAAATAAACTGTGGTCTAGTTAGTATTCATGATGCCAAACTCATTGTGTATTCAAGTGGCGGTTGAAAATGAAATATGGACTATTCCCGGTGAATTTTGAACACAAGGTGACTTGGCAATAACCCCGTCGCTTGTTATTAGCGTTACCATTGTGTCTGACGGATTGTCTTCCATCTTTTTAACTTCCCTAATTAGTAAAACTTTGGGATTTTCATTAATTTTAAATTACATTTATCCATTCTAATTATATAGCTATTTGATTATTGAGTGAATATGCAATCTTATTGTAAAAACTAAAATATATGAATTATGCTGATTGTAATACCTATAATACTACTTCTAAATTAACAACTTTTTGACGAATACTTCCTTCCCGAAGAAACATACAGGGTTATTTTTCTATATTTATAAAAACTCAAGTTTTCTCTAACAATTGCATCCTTTGTAAAATTATTGCTAGACAATTAAAACTTAAAACAAGTATAATTATACAGAAATTACTAATTTAAAGTAGCTACAAATGACAAAACATTAATTACTTACATGACATATTTACATATAAGCTAATAAAATTACAATAATTGTCAGTTCATAAATTTAAGTTTAAAGCTTGAGAAATCGAATATTTCTTAAAGTGGGTAACCTAGAAGCAGATGCAAAAACTAAGTTGTCTACTGTGATACCAGATTGTTCATGCATTAAGCAAGCCTTTGATAGACATTGCATTGAAAAAAATACCCGTATTCTAGAATAAGTTGATGCATTATTATAGAATTAATGTAACTCCTAATTTATTAAGGATACAATCCAAAAAATGTTATAAAATTAATGAAAATACATACATGTGTAAAAATACATTCCTATACAAGATCTAGTAGTTATCAATGGTTATATCAAATTATATGTTAATAATTTAAATAAATAGTTTACGTGATACTTGTAAAAAATAGTTTGTTGCTGATAGTGTTCTAGGTGATTCCCTCAAAACACATTTAAATATAATTCAACTATCCAGTAAAGTCCGAAGAGAGATAACAACTATTTATATGAAGCATAAAGAAAACATTACAAAGAACATTTTCTAGAAAATGTAATTTGCCGTTCAAGTCTAAAAAGATTTATTTCTCTTATATTATACGAAAAAAAAACATCTCCTTCCATTCAAAGGGCGTACGCAGAAACAATACGACGCCCCTAACTCGATTCGCAGGCACTACTGTTTGATTCCTCCTAATGCGAAACGCTCCAAATGGATGCCATTGTTTTCTGCCACAAAAAGCATCAAATAAGAAACAGGGAACCGAATACGAAACGAAGTATGGAGAGCACTCAGTAACATGCGGGTTGAAAAAAATACGATACGTCTCCATAACATTTCCATGCGTTGTTTTACTTACCTCAAAGAATAAACAATATTTTCTAATATGAAACATTATATAGATTATTTACATTTCTGTATTTCAATATTTACATTTCAATATTTTAATTTCTATACAATTTACTACGTTTTAATGCAAATCTAACTGGAATAGAGTTTGTCTCATTTGAAATAGTCACTATAGCATATAACCTATGTTTATATATTGACTATAGTTCTAAGGCCGGTTATAATAGGTTTTTTTTATGTAATAGCGGGCATACGAGCAAGCGTGTCACCTGATGGTAAGTTATCACCGTCACCGTCGCCGTTTGGACATCCAAAACACCAGGGCAATCGCAGGTGCGTTGTCGACCTTTTTTTGTATCATCCTTCAGATGTATTTCAGAAATATTCTTTGCTATTGTATCAAATATATTCGATACAATTTAGGTTCAAATACTCACATTGGCAGATTATTTTCGTATTTAATATATTATATTCTCAGTATTATACTTTTTAATTATATCAAAATGGACCCGGAGAAATGTTATTATTTTAAATTGTAGGTGGATGCAAACTACAAGCCTAAAATAAGAATTATAATAAAGACAAACGCTTAGATGCATGTAATATTGAAGTAGTAATATTATTATATTTCAAATCCATACTATCACGACTATGAATTATTATCTACCCGACAAACACAGAGGCCAAGGATGTACACTGATCTACAACTGTCTACTACTAATAAAATTGATATTTTATTCTAGTCGGGTTACGTAAAAGTTTTATAGTATTGAAACCATATTATTCTGCTCGTATGAAAAAATTATATTTCGTCACATATTTTTTTAAGGAATAGGCAACAAAC
Organism: Actias luna; assembly: GCA_039707435.1. Lineage (NCBI taxonomy): Eukaryota > Metazoa > Arthropoda > Insecta > Lepidoptera > Saturniidae > Actias > Actias luna. The sequence goes on from JAZHAC010000003.1 coordinate 6,854,561, forward strand.
GAGCAAGTTTGTCACTTGATGGTATGTGATCACTGCCGCCCATGGACACCTACAAGACCAAAGGAATCGCAGGTGCCTTACCGGCCTTTATAGGTGGGACTGGCTTTCAAGTGCCACTACCGGAACAAACCTAATAGTATTTAGCGGCAGAATTTAAACTTGAGCGCTGTAGCTCGCCAGGCGGGTATTAAAAAAAACCCTACCGCCATGCAAAAATCATTCTCAGCACTAAACTACCATACAACTTACTGGTGATGGCTGATAGTATTTTCAGAATTTGTCCCGCAGAATGTTCCGCTGTGTGCAGAACGTACCAAAGTCTGGAATTTTATTTTTATATTACAACTTTTCAACTTGATTATTTTTATATTTTTATTTGTATTTTTAAATTATATTTAACTATATATTATTTATTTATAGAGCTATTTATATTAAAGTTGTAATATAAAATATTTATGTATTTATAAATGTTTAATCTGCTCGATTAATATTTTTTTGCTTACTTAATTTAAGAATTAAACAACCATGGAAGCATATATATATATATACAGGTTGTAAGTTCAATAACAGCGTTGCATTGACAGTTTTCTCGAACCGAGTGCCTAACGGTGTGCGAATCCTACACATTTAATAGTTTAATAGCTTAATGGATGCCAGATTTTTCACGGATAAAGTGTTAGTTACGTTATATAAAACACTCGAGTAATTCCTTAAAGACAAGTACTACACAGAACAGATAAAGAAAATTGCATGAGAATCCATCAAAATTTTCTATGTTTACTATATAATTTTTTAAACAATACTGCTTGAGCTTACTATACTATGGGAAACAAACATACCTAAGAACCGCGCTATAAAAACAAATAAAGAATACGAGCTACTAAATTACCTGAACAAGAATGGCTACGTGGTTATATACGCGATCGAAGTGAGAGCGAGGGGTTTACTAGCAAAATCTCTCTATAATCTTCTAAAAAATCTTGGCCTTCTGGTACTGCAGTCAGATGTACATTAAGACGTGCGTCTAAAGTTATGCTAGCAGACTTATACCAAATTTAGCTGAGTAGGAAGAGAAACAGCAGTAACAAAGGTAAGTGTTAACAGGCATCGAAAAGGAGTCCCTTAAACCAATATCCATATCAAGAGCCTTGGAAACTGCTCGAAGAACCCCTCTCCGCTACACGATTCATTCGTCCTTTACAAAATAATGCATCAAATTCATAAAACGGCAAAATCCACGTATTTTTTGGTACAAAAATAAGTCGTGGATCATACTGACAATAGTACTTGTCAAACGTCGAAGTATTACTGTATTAATATCAATATGATTATATTCAGATATTTTTTTTATACTTAAAGTTTCGCGTTATGGCCATAATCTCACCAGATCTTAATTGACGATACGGCCCAAGTTGGTAGACACGCTAAACCTGTGAAGGAACTGGTTCTCAAGTTCAGCTACCGAAACACACCTATTGGTATTTGGTGGCAAGTTTACAACTTGAGGGTGGTAGCTAGCTAGGTGGACATCAGAAAAAGCCCTACCACCATGCTATGGTTTCCTCAAGCTCATTGTAGGTGCTTGGATTCCAACTCACGTCCCTTGACGCGAAGTCGTACACACTACCACTGGGCTATCATCGCTTCAAAAGTTCATGCACAAGTTGCGTGACGTATTGTCTGTGGTTTAATCTATAATTCTTTTTGACATTTCACACCTGACGTAAAACAACGCGTGAGTCCACGAGTCAGCACTGACACGGCAAATAATTTTAAAATACAATAAATTATTATTCTGCGTGTGTTCAATGTTCTGTAGAGACAATTACAACAAGATCACAACAACCTAACTAATTAGCAACGACACCGCCACACACGCCGACAATTCCATTGCAAGTAGGTAATCTTTTCACATAATCCATTACATCAACAATTCAAGGTGTGTATAAACCACACGAAGTTGTTTTTTTTAACAATAAGTTTAGAAGTTCTATTAAAAATCTAATTTAGTTAAATCCGTTACGTTAACTTTGATTAATGTAACCAGATTTATAGAGTTTACTTAAGTTTGTCCTATGAACTGTGACATCTAATAATGAATTTAATAGCAGCTTATAATTTGATTTTCTTATCCTCACGTTTCAAACGTTAAAATAACTTCCGTTGAAGGGCAGACTGAGTCGTTAATCAATTTATATACTTGAACTAGTTAATCTTTTATTTTCTTTTTATTCCGTCACTGTAATTCTGTACTTCCTTAGTTCTACATTTAAACTTTTTGTTCAATGCCAATTTATTATATTCATTCATCTCGCCATTCTTACAGTTACTTCACTCTAAGTCACACGTGATCTCTCTCCTAGATGTTACTCTCCCATTAGTCTTCAATCATAAGAAAACCGCAGGACTGCACAAAATTCAAATCCAGACCACACTCACTTCTTTTTATGATTCGTTTCACAACATCGGTAACTGTAGATTTGCAATTCTTATCTTAATTATTATCAAACAAGCAACTTACATTACTAATACATATAACACTTCAATCAGACGCCAAATAATATATGAATTATATCAGCGATGCGAAAATACGGAACATAAGGAACATAATGCGATTTCCGTGACCTCTGTTTCTCCCCTTTTATATCGACCAAATTCCCAGTTTCTTTTATGGCATATTCGTTATTCGTATTTATGAAGTGTAAGAAATTCTAGATAGGCACAAACTCTTAATAAATTCCGTAGTGCAAGTTTTCGTCAAGGGACTACAATTGCATGTTACTAGTATTTAAAAACAACAAAATCTGATATATCTAATCTTGAATCATGAGCAATTTCATGCTTTATATAGCTGAATGTATGAATATATACTTTATTATACTTTAAATATGTACACTGGCGAGCTTAATGCCACAAGGCATTTTTTTCCAGCTAAACAGCAGTAATGCAGTAAGAAAAAATACTACCATTAAAGGTAGTGCAAATAAAATAATTAGTGAAATAAGTATATAATAATGGGTATACTAACATAATATAAATAATTCTTAACGAATAGCATATTAAATTGAGCAAAATGTAGTCAAAATAGATAATCTAAATATACGTACTTACATACTTATTTTATTTTAATTTTATAGCAACTCAACAACATCAATCTAACTCTTATTTATTAAACAAATGTCGAAGTAGTTGTGATTTAATACTGGCGACGGTTTTGGCATCTTGAATATGACGCGGCAACGTATTCCACAACCGTATGGCTGTTATTGTAAAGGAGATTGAGTAAAGTGTCGTCCTATGCTCAGGGATCACAAAGTTGTTACTGTAGAAGAAACGTAGACCCCGACCGCAAGCAGTTTCTATAGCTTTCTAGGTTTAGATCTAGAAGTTTAGTTTAGGTCTAGAAGTGTGAAAACCGTCGCTGATCTCTGTCAGTATGACGGTTTGAGAGTCACCCTGCTATTTTTAGTAGATATTTGATAGTTCCGTTCGCCTAGTAAGTCCCTCATGCCCCTCTCCTAGTTTGCCCTACGCATTACGTAAGGAAGTACATTAACACATTTTATCACCACAAAAATAATAAAATTTACACTGTATCATACGTAGGTCCATTTAGAGGATTATATATTTTTTGTTCATCTATATTTACGGAGTCTTCTAAATTTTGGTCTCCATTATTATTAAGTTTTTATGTCAGTTGATGTACATTTAAAACAGTATTTTATACACAGCATAATACTAACTAAACAGAATTCAAGACAAAAACATTGAAGTAAATTACATAATAATTCGATTAAGTACTTATTTTGTTTTGCGAACACTTTTTAAAACACATATTATGTTAAACTGTAGATATAGTAACAATTTAAAAGGATATATATATATATATAATATTCAGCGTAGAATAACTATGTGAAGAGAGCTTACCATAAACAAACCCATATAAATGTGGCAAGAGCTTACTTCAGTTTCTGTGCAAATGTGTCGCAGAGTTTTCAAGAGATGTGAGAAAAGGATTCTATAACGTTGGCTGATGCATCTATGTAAAGTGTGCTAACATAAATGTGTGTTTTATACGATGCCTTAAGTTTTTAGAATACAGTCACGCGACATTCTTTTTTTATTTTTCTCCTTACTTTTATACGAACATTGTTTGCAGATTAGCAATAAAAGGTTTTTATTTTATACTAGATTTTACTTGCGGCTTCATTCGCGTTAATATCGATTTTGTCAAGTAAATCGGATGACGCAATAAAAAGTTACACACAAAGTTTATCCCTATGGTTACGCCCATTCCAATAAAGATTTCACGAGAAAAAGTAACCTATCTCCTTCTCCTGGGTCCCATCTATCTCTGTACTAAAATTCATCACAATTAATTCAGCGGTTTAGTCGTCATGGCTTATCAGACAAAGCCTTGATGGGCTGGGAGGGGTATGTGGGATTCAGCCGGCGAAATACTCGCCGGTAATATCCACTAAAACCCTCAATGTTCTTATATGGCCTATAGGGTCTGGGAGCAGGATCTGTCTTCACATTGCATCTGCTCCTTGGTCTATGGTTTTACTTACATAAACGATAGTAATGAAATATATATAAATTATTTCGATTAATTATTAAGGCAGGAGGCATTAAACATATAGTATAACAGAGAACATGCTTTATAATAAAGCCGATTGGATCGAATCAATAATTACAAAACGAGAACGACCCTCACGTCCAGTTATTTAGAATCTATCGTTTTAACAGAGAAGTAATTTAATCATAGACAATGTGATTGATTGATATATATTAACGTTTTAAATTTTGTGATAGTATGTAATTTTAAAATGTTATTTACGCGTTATTTATGTATTATTTAAGTTAATTTTTACATGATTTTAGATAAAATTTTACCTTTTTATGTAGTCAATACGACAGTATCAACTATTAATTTTTTTTATTACTATCATACTAATATTATAATGCAAAGTATGTTCGTTTGTGTGTAACGGTTTCATGTCTAAACCGCTTAATCAGTTACGATGAATTTTGGTTTAGAGATAAATGGAATCTAGTAGACGGTGATAGGCTACTTTTTGTCTTGAAAAACTTATTGGGTATAATGAGGGATCATCTTTGTATGAAACTTTTTATTGCGCCCTCCGATTTGTGCGAGAAAAACAATAATAAAGCGGGCGAAGTCGCACGTAAAATCTAGTCACAAATAAACAAGAAAAAATTACGAATTTCATAGAATCAGGAGTACGTAATGAACATGAGATTCATTTAAAAAAATTAAGAGAAAAAAACTGTTTCACATATTTCCTAACTAATATCCACCAAGTGACACGTCAAGCATATCGTGATTCGGGATCAGTCGATTTATACTACGTAATAAAGCAGTCTTCAATTAAACCGATTTTGTTTTTAATGGTTTTATCGTTATGACTACAATAGCGGAAACTCTAAGCCACTAGGTAGGTCCAGTAGAAGCTGACTCGCGGGTGCTACTGCGGAAACACACGTGTTGGTTTTTCTACATGAAGGTAGTAGCTGCCAGAGATTAGAAGTAGTCTGAAAGCTGGCCTAATGCCACGGGAGACTCATATGTCGCCGTGGTGCTATTTAGTAAGTTTTTTTTATAGTTTATAAGTTTCAGCGTTATGTCTATAATCTCACCACATGTTAAGCGACGATATGGTCCAAGCAAATGAACACGCTAAACCTATAGACGGGACTGGCTCATAAGTGCAACTACCGGAATACACTTATATGTATTTGGCAGCCGATATTCAACTTGCGAGTGGTAGCTAGCAAGGCAGCCATTAGTATAAGTCCTACCACCATGGGATGGTTTTATCAAATGTTTTTCTTCAGTAAAAGCTCAAACTACAGGCATTCGAACTCATGTCCTTTCACGAGACATCCGTAAAGGCTACCACTGAGCTACCATCGCTTCAAAAAGTAGTTTGACGGTGATTATCACGTGATGAATCTTGCCCCTCTCTCCCTGATCCATGCTCAGTTAGTGCATTGCGATGGGAAAGTCCGTAAACTAATTTTTAACCTCTCGTTAATTAAAAATTGTAGTAGATGGCCAGGCTAACATTATAAAAAACCTTACTTCTATGCTAAATGAATAATCTACAGCAGAGTACCTTAAAACTATCATGACATTGACGGATTCCGATGGGCTACTAATTTCTCGGAGGTCATGCTTAGCATCAGTTATAGCGTTAAATCAGTTATAGTTTGAATCGATGATAGTTTTAGTTTTAGTGGTAATTTGTACAGACGCAGCGTCAAGGGACGTGAGTTATCCACCTACAATGAGCTCGAACTTTCGGTTAAGGAAAATATCGTGAGGAAACCATAGCATGGTGGTAGGGCTTTTCCAAATGCCCGCCTGGCTAGCTACCACCCTCAAGTTAAAAGTCTGCCACAAAATACCCATAAGTGTGTTCCGGCAGTTGCACTTGAGAGCCAGTCCCTCCACAGGTTTAGCGCGTCCAGGAATTTGGGCCATAGCGTCACTTAAGGTCATGTGAAATTGTGGCCATTACGCTAAACCTATAAACTATTTGAAAAAATAGAACTTTGACAGTGGTATTGTGATATTGTAAAAAGTGTATCAGATCCATCTGAGTAAGTATTTTTTTTAGTTAAATCTCCTATGTCAAAAATGATACTAAAATTACCATAGATTTAAATCTATTAAAATGACCATAACGCAGAATATAAAACCACCATGTATTTTACACTGTATTATCTGCACAGCACATTTGTATGAAGTGTTTATAGAATCTTTGACCGCAACATAATACGCCTACGTTAAACCGCATTTAGTGGGTATTACGAAGATTAAAATTAATATACGCTTTGAAACTACTAAAGTGATTTTAATATCACATTTAACGTTTCGGGATTTTACAATAAACTGTTCAATTTTAGAACGTGATGTTAGATTATTTCTGTTTATTAATTCTATATTGGTTTGACCTACAAAATCCACTACTTCGAAAGTGTTTGAAAACCAATAATATCAAAAATATTCATAAAGTAAGTGTCTATATGTGAAATAATTTTCAGAATGCTAAATACTCTACTTCTTAATAATAGTAGAATTTATTAAATTAAAAACTGCTTGTACATTTTTGGAATTAAAATAGTTGAAATGTTTTCCAAAATACGGTTATGATAAAAATCATTTTTTTTTAGTTAACTAATAATTTATAATAGTTTTTGATTAGTAAAACGGTAAACAGACAGAACCCCACCTCCTGATGAGTATATTACCTATCATCTAATACCGACGACTATCGTCAAGAAATCAACAGTCCATCGACGGTTATCGCTCTCATGGTGGCATTCAAGCTTCTCAGCTCTATAGACGGTAGCTGATCTCGAAACGTGACATGGCATGGTTTTTTTCCAATACCCGCCTTGATAACTACCACCTACAAGTTGACAATCTGCCGACAAATTTCTATAAGTGTGTTCCGGCAGTTTCACTTAAGAGGCAATTCCTCCACTTCGTATAGCATTATATAAGATCAGAAGCAGTGAGAGAAGCATCGTCACTAAACTAAAATCGTCATTAAGTGAGAATATGGCAACAATGCCAAAACAATAACTTATTAAAAAAATAGTCACTAATTAGTTTATTGCCATGTGCATAATTAAACCGATCGATTCGACTGGTACTTATGATTCGAAGTCTTAAATACAAAAAATAATGCGGCAATACTCTAAAAGCACTAATGAACAGTATTATGATACTAATAAAATTAGAATTTATATACATTAATTATTATAATCCCTACCAACATAGTTAAGTATTAAATAGACACCGATTGATTCCAGTATGCGACGCGCCTAAGAGTATGACTATAGCGAGTATATATGCTTCTTTACGCTTAGTGTTTCGACGCAGCGATGTAATGGAACACAATTATTGTGAACTATCGTCTAGCCCATTCAGAGTACAATAAGCTAAGAGAATGTAAACAGCTCAGAAAATCTAGACTGCACTAACGCCACGATAACTAAAACCACGTTGTATTGAGACCGATCTCAAACAGGAATAGTTAAGCGGATTTTTGAGAAGATCTCAATATTTCAAAAACCGTCGTCTTATTTGTGTCTTTACTAGCTCGTATACTTTTCTTTCCCATTTTTCTCTTCTATAAACTCATGAACATAAAATCCATTTTAGTATGTTCCTTTATTGTGTAAGGAATATGCTGCTAAATATCAAATTTATCTAGTATATAGTTCCAGATATCAAGTAATGAGTATAGTGAAGTGTACTACATATATTATATATCTAAACATTTAAAGCATTTGTTAATATTTATTCGATAAATGCTTGCAAACCAAGACTTATCACAAAAGGATCAATAGTTCTAGAGATTATCTAGTAGAATTTCAAATATCTTAAAGTGTAATTAATTCATTTAATTTTAATGTAGATCAATCATTTCTTAGTAGGCGTAGGGCGTAAGAGGTATCGACCATCTGAGTTACCCAAGTCAACCTCACATGCACGCCGTGCACCCTGCCGACTAACCGACGGGTCACTGGCGATTATTGGTCCTACATTTGGTTTTGGTCATGACGGTTAACCATGTAATTCTTGATTTTTCTTGATGCTTGGTAGTAGGGTTATTGCCGGACTAGTCAGCGACCATCCTCAGGTTTAGACTGCCGCAAAATAAAGGTTAAGTATGAGCCTTTGTGTTTCGGCATAGTGTACGAGAACCAGCCCTTGCCGTCAAGGGCAGCAACATGACTGTAATACCTCTGGTATTATGGCTGTTAATAGGCGACTATAAGCATTTACCATCAGACAGCCGTCTGTCAGTTAACTGTCCATTAAAAAAAACGTGGCTCGTACACTAGTAGTAAATTTTATAAGGTAAATTTCATAAATAAATATACTCAGACTCATGAATAATAATATTCAATAAAGAAACACAAAAGCAATAAACTTCCTTTTAACATTCCATAGTAAGTTACGAAGCAAATAAAAGACCATCGAAAGAGTTTACAAACTGTGAACTATGTACAGAATATGGAATAGCGACTCATGACTACAAATGAGATAAATAAACCGTGAAACTCTCCAGCTGAGGCATTAAGTATGTAATAACGAGGTATTGTCATGAAAATTGCGATTTATATTCGTTTGACAAAACGTTCATAATATATTTTCTTGTTTATTAAATAACAACGTATACTTACTTTTTTAAATATATTGTTAGAGTTGAATTTTAGGAGGATGGTTTCTATATAAGTGCAAGTGTAAATCTAAGCTAATCACTCGAGGCGTATTCATAGTACGTAGCTGGAGCATCACCAAAGGGACGTAAGATTTATATTTGTATATTATAAGACACTGTTATGATATTTGTGCTGGGAATCATTATCGGGAAAGATGTATACTGCACAGAGAAAGAAACATGAGCGATGAAGATGAATGTTGCCATTGTCACACAGAGGCCCCTTAAACTTACATTCGTAGTCGCAAGTGTCGGACATTGCCTTGTAGTTTTACTCTCTCTGTCTCACTTGTAAAATCACAAGTAGCATTAGTAGGTTGCGGACCTAGAATCCGTATTACCCCAGAAAATAAACCCTACTCAACACAGGAAGTCAATATAATTAAGCTTTTTTTTATGGTTAGGGTTAGCGTTATGGCCACAACCCACCTTATGTTAAATCACGGTCTGCCCAACATGGAGTACACGCTAAGCCTAGTGGAGGGACTTGGTCTCAAAGACCACTACGGAAACACAGCTATAGGTATTTGGCGACAGATTTTCAACTTGAGGGTGGTAGCTAGCTACTAGAAGTATTGCGAAGACTGTCCCTGGTTTTTGGCAACACAGAAGTTTGAAGTGTCACCGTGGTTCGTTTAGTGTTGGGTGATTAGCACCCTATGAGTCGCCACATGCTCCTCATGCCTTAGACCTGAGTCCAGGTTATGCGCTTGCGCCTTACGTTGAGGAAGTCCATAAAATCTGCGGTTTTAAACACCACGTTAATAAAAAAAAATGGGTGGTAGCTAGCTAGGCGAGTATTTAAAAAAGCCCTATCAACATGCTGTGTTTTCATCACGATGTTTTGCATCACCGAAAGCTCGAGCTCTTTGTAGGTGGGAAGATAATACTATTACTCTTTACTATTTTAAAAAGCGATTTAAATTCCTTCACGATACGCTCACACGTAATTTACAGTCATTGGAAAACTTTACGCTAAAAGTACTAGTATAATCCACAAACTTTTTAGCTACATCTTTTGTAAATCAACCAGTACGACTACGAATTAATGGCTGCCCATATTCAAAAATACGATCGATGAACACTGTCGCTTTAATATCATATATATATACAAATGTTGTATCAAATCATATTGTATAGTTTATAGTATATATCATTCATGTGGTATTAATGTCCATACTTTGTGACGCCTGTCTTATTTATCTATGTTATTCTTTTTGGAACCAATGTACATCCAAAAGTAGCCTGAAAAATGCTCTTAGTAAAAATGCTACTACTTCTGTCCACTCGTCGCATAACGTACATAGATTGTAGTGAATTTGATAGCAAAAAGTGAATAATTAATAAATAAATCAATATTTCACCAGTACACCTACATCAAGTAAATCGAAATATCAAAGAAATTACTAAATTGTATAAAATTTCAAACTTTTTAGAATCTTAGAATATTTAATCGATTAAACTTTTACTGCTCTTCAGTCGTTTAATATAGCTATTCGTAGACCCAATTTTATTTATCTCGATCATAAACGTAATGTTTTGTGGGTCTATGTAGACTAATATCTAGGTGACTGAGCTTTACACGATGGGTTACAAAAGAATCACCTACCTAGGAACTCTCAGGGAGAGTAATACATTAATTTAAATTGCATCCATATCTTTTTGAGTAGCTTCGTATAAACCGGTTACGTACTCCGTTGGTTAAATAAAAAAGTGTTGTATTAAAACAGTGGCACTACCAGTTTATTTTTGATATAAGTTTTTATGTACTTTAACATGGGAAATTGTGGTTCAGTTCTTTATACTTATTAATAGTTATACGGATTATCTCAGTCGTTAAACAAAAGTTCTTATTTATAAGGGAAAAGAAATAATTTATTTTTAGCTTTCTGTTTTTTCTTTCAAACATAAAAAGAACAGAGACATATATGCGAATATATATATGTAAACAATAGTTTTAAAGTTAAAGAACATTGTTAATGGTTTAGGTACTATTTCGCAAAAATTCGTACATATTTTATTGTCGTTTTAGTTTCCTATTATAGTCAAAATATGTTGTACATACTACGTAATGTAACAGTAGTCTGAAGCGATGATAGCTCAGTTAGTAGAGTGTACGGATGCCGGGCCAATGGACTTGAGTTCGAACCCCTGCAATAAGCTTGAGCTGTCGGTAAAGGAAAACATCTTGATGAAAACATAGCATGGTAGGAAGCTTTTTCTAATCTCCATTAGGCTTAGCGTTTGCATCATCTTGGGTCTTAACATCCGGTGAGATTGTGGCCATAACACTAAACCTATAAAGTATAAATAACAGTACATATTATAAAACTTGGCCATAATAAATACTTATGATTAAAAAAATTATACTCCGTTTTTGTAACTGTCGTCTTCTAGCACCTATAATACAACATTTGTTTACAGCATTCATGAGATATGAATTCAGTTTTAAATCAATCCACCGTATATATTGGAGCATTGGATCATTAAGGTGAAGTAACGAAATACTTCTGTAAATTAAGAAGTACATATATAAATAGAAAAGTTAGATATCCGAAGCAGGTGCGCTACGACATGATAAAACAAACAAAATTAAAGTCGGAAAGAGTGTTTAAGCCACCACAGGTACACAATTTATTATGTACAGTTTGCAGAGTTTTTTTTTTTTTCATTCCTAATGAAACGTTTTTATTTTCACATCTATTTTTAAATGATTTCATAGCTATAGCCAAATTCTATACTAATACTAGCTGACTAAGCAGACTTTGTTCTGCTTTTTCGAGTAGTCAATCACATCGACTACAGCGACATCTATCGCGTTGTGATCACTTATCGAGATAAAAAGTATCCTATCTCTCATGCTGGATCAAAATGAACACACGTGTGCAAAATTTGATTAAAACCGGCTCAGTAGTTTAGGAGTTCATCGCGAACAAACAACGTGACACGAAATTTTTATATATAAAGATTATAAAATTTGTGAGTTTGTATGTTCGGGGCAATTTCCGATACTAATGATCCGAAGTTGAATTTTTTTTACTTTTAGAAAGTGGCAGTATTGTACCGGATGCTATGTATATTTTGTAGATAATCTACAAAAAGTGTGTGTAAGCTCCACCGTACGACTAGAGTTTACTCCTTAAGGATCGTACTTAAGTCTTCAAAGACAATCGTACTTAAGTACGACAGTCTTTTAAATATAACGATTGTCAAAGAAAAGGTACACAAGGTACGTTGGGCACAAATACGTAACGCTTGTATTGATTTTACTACTAATAACATTTTTCAAAAAAGAAACATCATAACCCAAACAAAATTACGATCACGATTTCAATTCAACCGACTATTTCTTTGTCTACCGATAAAGTTACTTCACTTAAGAAAGTACTATTCATACCCCAGGAGCTAAATTTATAATTGTTCGGATTTGTACTAAGACTTTTTATTTAGTACCGAGCGTAGGTATGTTTTAAGCGAAATTTATTCGATACATTTATTCCCAAAGAATATTTATGGCAAATGGTGAAGTACAAAGAAGGCTGATATAAAAGTATTGATAATAAAAATTATGCTTAAAGGTCAATAAAATACGTAGGTACCTAATACTTTATAAAATTGGAATCCGGCAACCTTTACCGAGTCGGGGTTTTATTGTCTTTGAAAAAGTACTTACATAGCAATTGTGCTTTAGCTCCTTTATATTGTTTTCATTTACGACTTCCAGTTTTCAAGTTCGCCTGCTATAAATAATACGAGATTGCCAGGAACGGAGGTAATGAAATTACATGGCTACGGGAGATTTCGCTTACAAGTTTCGGGAAATATAATATATACATTTAACGCTACTAATATGATCTTATGAATGTTATATTATGTAAATTCTGTAATATTTATTTTATAGTTATTTTTATATACTCGCTAAGCCCTAATAATTCTCTTTTCTCACATGTGAATCTTACAACTTGATAGCCTAATAGATATTAGGATGGAGAAACTTTTTACATTAATTTTTTTTTTCTAACATTGCTTAAGTATGTGTGGCGGTCAACCTTTTTAATAGCAACCTTTTTTGTAAGTCGATAGTGGATGCAGAAAAATACATGAATCAAGCTTCACTTACTGATATTCAATGACGTGTTTTATTTTATTTGTAAATAATATTTTATATTATAAGTTTTAATAGAGGACTACAACACCCTCAATATATGACCTCGACAAGTAAAAGACCCTCAATTATAGAAAAATAAATTAAAGTATTCATGAGGACTGCCGATAGAAGTGAAAACTTAAAACCATAAACAAAAGAGAGATATACTCTTTGTATATATATATATCGTATACTAATAACGCATGGAGGTTTATCTATGGACATATATACACACAGTATACAATATACATACATGAGCTATCATGGGGAACGTTCGGTGACAATAACGCGAGTTCCATGATTTTTGTTCACCCAAAAGTGCTGGACGCGCCTAACGAAGTGTTCACTTTAAAAATAGGCAAACCTTAGAAGGTCAGGCATTATTAAGTATAACATGGATAACTATAATAGCTCTGTCGCTGGGTGGGTGACTAGATCACATTCATAATATACGGAGCTAAATATAAAGATGACAGACGTTAATGGGGCCATGATTAGTCGTGTCACGTTTCAGGATCAGTTTGAGTATATCTACAAACTAAGCGGAGCGGAGTAATAGAAATCTGCACTTGACTGGACCAAAGTATAGTAACTCTGGTTTGTTTCTATCTAATTGAGCCAGTCTATATCCAGCTGCGGAGAAATTACCAGACCAGCACCTAAAGGACGAGCAGTGGTAGAATACTGATCTCAACCTGCGGATGGTAGTTATTTTTGCACTGTATTATTATTATTAAAAATCGTGCAAAAATAATGGAGTTACTTTGTAATACGTAATAAGTGCCACATTGTTATAAAATCTTAAACAGTAGAACTAACTTATTTTAAACATTTCGTTTCGTTGTAGGCGGCCACAAACTAGATATGATATATATTAATCGATATATTGTTGAACACTAAAAGAATATATTACGTAAATGGATTATCATACAGTATTCAGTGAAGCATGCTTTAATAAAATCAATCATTACAGTCTGCCAGGTTTTGCTGCTCATGAATAATGAAAATATTAAAGTTTATGCTATTATTTTTCATGTACGTAATGCGCTCGACGATAGTCGAGCTACTTCACTCGTGAAAAAGATAACTATTTATGCAGTTATAAGGGCTAAAATGTATTTTTTCATCAATTACCTACTTATATATTAACTTCTTAAATATTACATTTGACTGTTACAAATAAAAAAAAATCCTTAGTCACGTTACTATAATCAAAAATTACATCCAAAAGGAGCGGCTAATACATATAGATGTATATAAATGAGTAATAACCTTGTATTATCACTGTAAGTGGGTTTTTTTAAATTGTGGACTTCTAGGAGTTAGTTTAACGTGGCGATTATTTCTTTCTCCACTCCATGCATTCCTTTGGGATAAGATCATTCAGCTAGCAGTGGGCTATGAATAGGTGATCCTAGCTCTAGAGGCATTGTATCACCGGTATCGGTTCGGAGACTCAGAATTCTGAACAAATAGCGCAGGTTTATTACACCCGATCAAATTTTTACAAAGCACAAGCGCGGCCCTGTTTGCAATATTGTGCATACCTTTGAAATGCATCCACAAAACATTTGTTCAGTGGCCTGGACAGGTAGAGACAAAATATCCGAATTTCGCATAATGTATTCGTAATTTCCAAGACTCCTAATAATCTAAATTACTATCATAATATTAATCTAAAGAAATAAATCACGTACTATTGTGGTGTCCTTCTATTAGCAATTAAAATACATATGACTTATTTAAGTACGATAATTAGTTTCATTCATATTTCAACCAAGGAAAAATATTTTCACCTGGGACGATCAGCTAGCATTTAGAAACTAATAAAACGATGATAAATATATCTGTGCTCAAATCGCATGAGTTTGCAACACTAGCGCGGTCGTTTAAACTCCCGAGTGTTTGCAAAGTGTCATGTCGTCGCGAACTGTTTTGGTTAGCGCTAACACAATAATAGTACAACTAATAGTTTGTGAACACTGTCGATCATTCATGTAAATGACTGCTGGAGTACAGCAGGCCGACCCCAGCTCATAATCCACATACTGCGCATCACCACTTCAGATAGCCCACCTTACATTTTCAAACTCACCGTGGTGTAAATACCAATGTCAGTTTAAATCCTATAATCTTCATAAGCTTTCAATGAAGTAAAATATTGACAAACACCATAAGAAGGTGGCTGGGATTTTCTAAATAGTTCTCTATTTAGATCCTGTCAATAAATACTTAAATATATGTTCCAGTATGCATAATTGAAAAACAATCCGTATGAATTTAGCGTGCTATGATTTTAAACAACATAATTTCTTAACATCACTTATGATTATGGTGATACGCTAATGCTGTATGAAAAAAAAATTATTCTTCATGTAAAATAATACTCGTATTTTTGGGGTAAAATTTGCTATGTATGGCTTCAGTAATATCGGATATTATGTCTTGCATTTGAAAATTGCTTCACTCTCTCTTATATACATTTAATCTAATAATTTGATAGTCGAAACGTGAGCAAACGTAATAGACAAAAATAATAAGTCTCTATTTGTACACGTAAGTGTTTGATATAGTTAATCCGCGTTCACGTAGTACGTGTAAAATGTACGAATCATATTTACCTCAGTAATATTTTATCGCGTAATTATCTAACAAGCAATTCCCATACCACGATTACCAATTTCAAAATATCTTGTTCAAAGGATTTTTCTTATTAATATTTTAATTTGATATCCGTCTAGAAGTAAATTAGTGGATTACTGGTTTAGCAAGCTTGTAGATAGATAGATTGTTTGTTTTATGTATAAATAGTTATTATTTTTACCTTTACTTGATTGTAATTTCTATGCACCAGAGGCAACTAATTCTAAATGCATGTGTAATAAAGTTAAACGAGATAAACTGATATAAAGACCCACACAGATATCAAACATGGTAATAGATTTTTGGTTATAATACGGTAGATTGAAATATTCATCTTTTTAATTCAGAATCAAATAGCAACTAGCGTTAAACATTTACGAAAACTGGTATATCTTTATTGTTACGTGAATAATTGATGGTTTTTTATATTTGATGTCTTATTTAAGGGCATAAGTGTTGTGTTTTCTGTATCAAATTCGTAACATAAAGAAATAAAAGCGTATGTAATTTAAAATTAGTTAATTAGATTGTTTATGTATTTAAGTTCCCGGAAATCTTGTTCGTCCTTTATTCTTCTTTACATCACGAGTACACTGGCAAATATACTTCTACTACAATGAATTATAGGAAAAGTGTTTATTGTGTGAATATAATTTTACTAAACTTTCTGCAAGTATTCAATATTTTCAATCGACTCACAAAATTGGCAATTTTTTTTATTCCTTCTTTTGTGTTAGTTCTATTTTTTGGAATATGTATATTTCTATTATTAATGTAAACCACAATTGGACCAACGATAATGAACAATTAATGAAGCATTTAATTATGAATAAATAAAGTATAGATCGATGTATATATATCTAGAATATCTAAGAAGTATAACGAGAGACTCAACGGCAACACAAAGACTATCGCGCCAGGACGCCCTTTTGTTTGAAGGTTAGTCGAAGTAGCTTCATTGGACTAAGTAGATTTCTTATATATTTTTACAAATTCATACAATAATACAAAATAAGACTATATAATACTACATACAGACAAGACTAATTTGAACGGATTTTTTTGCAGTTTTGTACACTGTAAGCGCTTTCTGCGTAGTTCGGACCACTAACAAAATTGTAAACTGAAGGTAGACACTATAACATTAACTTTTCTGGACAGTTTACACCTCAGTCCACCCTGTGACCACGAAGGCTGAAAAGCTTTCGAAACTTCGGGATCAAAATCACTAAAAAACCTCGATAAAATCCTCTGAAATTACTTTTATTTCGATAAGAAGCCTTCATTACCTTGTATCCGCGAACTGTGAATACAAGGATAGGCCTACGATAAGAATTCAATCTCGATTGTCAAGACACAATAATCTATAATAAAAAAAATAAAGAATCTTCCCTTTATTCAAGGAATAAACACAAAAAAATCTTATTTTAAACTTGCTTTTACCCGCGACTTCGCTCGTGTTAATTTTGATCTTGTCAAACAAATCGGATGACACAATAAAATGTTTCATAAAAAGCTTATCCCTCACTTTACCCCACTTTCTATCAGTTTTTGGGAGAAAAGGTAGCCTGTCACCATCACCAAGATCCCATCCCATCTATCTCTATACCAAAATTCATCACAATTGATTCAGCAATTGAGGCTTGAAAACGTAAGAAACAAACAAACTCACTTTACATTTATAATATTAGTAAGGATTAAATAGTTTCAAGACCTTCATTAACAAGTTATTTTAATCCCTGCCTAGACAAAATTATCACAAGCAAATGTCAAAAGCGTCTAAATTGTATAAATAAGTCTCTTAAAATTTTATAAGAGTACAAAACAAAATTGTTCAATTAAACAAAAACTAAGAAGGCAAAAGTTACTTTATTTACCATGAAATAAAGTATAACAAGATATTATTATTACGTTTATTGTTGTGAGAGTAAGATGCGAGAAAATTATTCTACAAACTTTTTAATTGAAATATTACCGCCTGGACATAACAATGGAGAATACGAAACGTCCTGTATTTATTGCAGTTTAACAACTTGAATATATAATACTGTGTAATGGAGTATGAAATGTTTTTCAATTTACCTGTCCATCCAATGGTATGTTCTTTTTTTTTTCTTTTTTATATTAATGGGTGTAAAGTGACGGCAGTGTGCGTGATGTTAATTAGAGTGTAATTTAATAAACATGGGTTCGAAAGATCGTCAATATCATGTCGGTCTCAAAACCTCTCTATGGCTGAATATATTGGTATAATGAAACGCG
The DNA here is from genome assembly GCA_039707435.1 of Actias luna. Lineage (NCBI taxonomy): Eukaryota > Metazoa > Arthropoda > Insecta > Lepidoptera > Saturniidae > Actias > Actias luna. The sequence goes on from JAZHAC010000003.1 coordinate 6,872,876, forward strand.
AAATCATAAAGAGTCACACGGAAAAGAGTTCAAAAGTTCAGAGTAATAACCCAGTCTACTACCAAACTATCACTTTGCTTTGTTACTGGATATACATCACCTCATACCAGAGCGCGACTCACTGAAGTTTGCCATTATATATGATGTTTAGTCATGCCATTATGGTGCAGGATAATCACTTACAGTCAGACAATCATGGTACCCTACTAGTAAACGGCAGGTTGATTAATATATCAGTTAATTACATTTGTTCTTTATATATTTTTTAAGTGTTAATATTATCTTTATTGTTTTTTTTCGTTCTATTGTTTGCCAAAATTCGTATAATTCTGACAGTACTTTAGTCTTCCATGTCACTGCTCCGGAGCACTGATATTGCCTCAGTTGGAGCATTAAGTAAGGCTTAAATCATGTAAATGTTTCTGTAAAAGAAATATGTGTATTTTTATATATATGAAATAGCTTTTTTATCAACATAAAGTAATGCCCTTAAGTTCAAATTCAACGTTTTAATCTATGTCCATACAAATAAAATCACGTATATATTTTAATGTTACAATATGATACTATACAGCGCCAATATTTGTGATCAAAGGTAAATTTCATTGAACACCGGTACATAAACTGGTTGTTTCATTGCTGTAACGGAAAAAGGCAAAACAGCTTTTGTTGCGATCAAAAACTGTTTTGCACTAGGGCCCATGGCTTTAATAAAATTTTAGTTCACCAGTGTGCGTTATGAAAATAACGGGAAGTTGTGAGAAAATAGAGAATCAATACAGTTTTTTCGTCATTAAACAATATGTACTTTAGATATTTCCTAATTGGTATATACTGATACAAAAACGAAATTATCTGGTTTATCGTAAATTATTGTTAATTTTGAAACAGCTAATATAGTTGTATTATTATTTAACTAAAATTATTTCATCAATACCCTGTAACTTGGTACACCGATAATTAAAATAAAAGCCTAATAACAATAAACTACAATGTTATAGCGTTAAATAATAATTTAGTTTGCTATGAGAGAAATAATTATCCGAATTTGATACAGTAGTGCCGGAGATCGTCATCTGCAAATATATTTATTTATAGTCTTTATTTCTATCTTTGTTTGCAATCTTTACATATTATATAGGAAACGTGTATCTGTCTGATTTTCAGTTAGTGTGCTTAATAACTCGAACATTTGAACCGATTTTTCGCAGGTTACAAATCAAAGGTGTATTTTTTAAACATATTTTATTACGTTACGTACGTACAATAAGCTTAGTATCGGTGTATATCATACACCTCATCATACAGATGTCATGTATTCTGTAATAAATATTTAATCAAATTATCAATCAGTACATCAGGCAGTGACAGCTCTATAGTAGCTTGTTCAAATCCGACATCGATCAACACGTCTTCCAATCTTATCATAAATCTGGGCTTTCAGTAAATACACATCGCGATGAAACCACAGTCTGCTGGAAGGATTTATTTAAAGCCTTCAAGTTACCACCCTTAACTTGAAAATTTGCCAGCAAACAAGTATATAAATATAGAATTTTGAAGCGATGATAGCTCAGTGGTAGAGTATACAGACGCCGCGTCAAAGCGACGTGAGTTCGAATCCACATAAAATGAGCTTGAGCTTTCGGTGAAGAAAAACATCATGAGGAAAGCATTGTATGGTAGTAGGACTTTTTCCTACCACCCTCAAGTTAAAAATCTGCCACCAAATACCAATAGGTGTGTTCTGGCAGTTGCACTTGAGAGCCAGTTTCTCCACAGGTTTAGCGTGTCCACCAACTTGGGCCGTATCGTCACTTAAGATCATGTGAGATTATGGTCATAACGCTAACAACTTAAAAAAAAATTGCGAGCTGGTAAGATCTAAAGATTAGGCCCACTAGATCGTCCCCAAAATACTGCAGATGTACCATGTCACCATAGTGATACGCTTGGGTGTAGCACCGCTAGAAATACTTCGGTGTATATTCAGCGATGAAGCTGAGTGGTGGTAATACTTAGCTGACTGTTCGTGACCATCAAACTGAATAGTATAAACCTCATAACAATAGATGTCTTTTGGTTTTAGCGTTGATTCAGTAGATTCCAGCTACTAAGAAGCACGTAGGTTGATAGGATAGCGAAAAACCCATATGACTTGTTGATTTCTCGACGATCGCAATTGCTTTTAGATTGTAGTTAATATTTAAATATGTAGTTAGACAAATACACTCAAAAGCCAGTTCCTATAAGCTTAGTGTGTAACTATATAGAGACACATTGTCACTATATATCTAGTAGAACTAGTGGTCGCCTAGTGGTCGATATTCGGACATATATATTGTAATAATGAATTTATTATGGTTAGGTTTGACATTCGGTAAAGACAAACAATATTAATTAATCTATAATTTATACTGAATTTGACGACAGACTTTAACAATAATCAAAAGAGTATATATGTGTGTGTGTATCAAGTACATGGTAGAGTGAGTAATGTTTTTTTTTTATTAATGTATTTTTATGCATAATTAAAAAAATATATATGCAGTCTTTACTCCTTCTCTATATATAAACTATAAGTTTTTTCCTTCACGAATTAATATATAGATAATAGGTGAATATCTTCATATATGTATGTTACAATTTGTACATAGATATATCTTTGATGTTAATTGATAATTGTTACTTATAGCAATTTATAATTAAGCACGAAACGATGGCAATTTAACGGCCATGCTTCATGGCTTTTTGACCGGGTACACTATAGCTCAGTAGCAAAAATAGCTATGTCTGTGATGCTTTCTCAACCATATACAGACTACATAAAAGCAATTGAATTAATTTAATCACTATTTTATGTGTAAGTAGCTGGTGCCTTCGACTTTTTTCAGGTTTTCTCCTTAACATGTAAATATCAATTTCAATCCATAAAGTTCTTTTTAACTTGTAAATATTTAAACCCCTGTAATGTGATAATTAATATAAAGATACGATCAACAATAAACCTAATACTTGAAATAGATTAATATTTTTTTTAAATCTCGTCATTTCAATTTGAATTTATAAAGTTATTTTTAACCAAACATGTAAATATCAATTTCAATCCATAAAGCTATTTTTAATCAAACGTGTAAATATTTAAACCCTCTTATTTTATATTTAATATAAAGAGACGATCAATGATAAAGCAACGACCAAGCTAACACATACAACCCTATATTTTCACCGTCCTACCCTCATACTCTCATTTTTTAATACAACCAAAGTATTCACTACTAATAATTTATAAGACAGAATAACGTTTGGAGTTATTATATATGTAACATTGTCTTTGATTTACTATTTGTATCGGAGGATTTAATTAATAAAATAAACAAAATTTTCTTAAAAAATTTCTGCGCATTAAAAAATCTCAACATATATATCGCATACTTCGAACAGTAAACTGGAATTCTCGTATTAACTGTTACCTCACTTTCTGAGTCAGCTTTTATAGTAAGACATTACTCCTTATTCAAATTATAATCTAACCTTTTGTAACAGTAAAATTTACATTTGAAGCTAATACAATTTTAATGAATTAACTCTTCGAGGTTGTTACTGGTCAGAGATTCACAAACTCGAAACTGTTTTACATCATAAACTAAACATACTATATACAAGTAAATCTCAGGAATTACCAGTCTGAATTAATATAAAAATTTTTTTTAGATAGCCCGCTTATTCATAGGTATCGAGATATAAGTATTCAAACTACACCCCGATGAAAGAAACGAAATGTTTTTAATGTAGTATATAAAAGTATTAACTAATAATAAAATATTGTTAGGAATCTTAATTGATGTTATTATTTTATCGAAGTGTTAATTATATTTCATTACATTTAAAGTAGGTATACTTCCAATATACAAAACTAATAAAAAAAGTTCAACTATAAAATAAAGTACATATTTAAATATAAGAAAATGGCTATTATAAACTATTATATAATATTTTAAACTTTTATACTAAATCTCGTAATTCTTCATGTTAATTTAAACTATATTTTATAAAGTTCAGTATAAATATTTTCTAGTTTTAGTATGTTGCCGTATTGGACCGTATCGACACTTGACATCATGAATATTGTGCACAAATCCGGCAGCTACAAAATTGGAGAAATAATAATACAAAACAACGACAATGTAAAGAAAATGTATTATGTTAAAATACAACTTTAGAAATAGTTTCCAATAATTTATTTCCTCCGGTTTCGAATTTATATCATAAATAATAAGATAAATTCCAGGTAAAACATTGAACTTTGAGGAAGCTATACCTAAATTTTATAAAATGTAAAATTAACATATCATAATAGAGTATTGTGTAAAACGTCTACACTCTCGTTGAGTAAAATATAATTACATAAAATCCTGTTAAAAAAGAAACAAACGTGTGAAGGTCGTACGATTTTCACAGAATTTGAAAACGTAGACACTAAAGTACAAAGATGAGAATATAAACTATCACATGTCTCCTTGAAGCAAACACGATTTTCTCACGTCAGCAACAAATTCCTGTTCCTGAAATAATACTTTCTAAATACTCTATAAACAAGTAGCAACTTTCTACTCTATTGTAAAATATGTAAAATATACTTACCATAAAACGATTTTATAAACTTCGATATGTGAGCGCTTATCCTTTAACTAAACAAGATCACCTTATTTACACGAAAGTCTTTTTTCACTTCAAGCGTTTACACTAAAGTTGCCTTTCACTTGTCGAATATTGCTTTCGTAGACGCTGCCTACGCTACGGCAGCTACGTAAGCGTGCTACGGACACGTGCGCTCTACGTAACCCAGCCTCTACACTGGAGTACAGTCGCAGCGATCTAAAGTTCCGAAGTTACACGAGTATAGCCGATGGTAGCCGAGACTTTGTAAAACGTGATTGATATCAAATGAAATGTGAGGAATGAGTAGTTCCAGGGAACTCTCTCTGTTTTAAGTATTGTTTCAGGGATTACATTTTCGCTATGTTCGTCATTGCGAATAGATCTATTATGTCACTTGAACAATTTCACACGGTTTTTTTTATTTTAATTTTGTTCTTTCTAATTAAACGACAATTTACTTAAGAAAATATAATTCGCCATAAGTTCTTGTTATTACTAGAATAAATATTAATAAAAATATTTCTTTTTTTAGACAAGGTTATTAATAAAGATCGTTTTACCCATTCACAAATAATATCTGTTCATAAGTTCTTATTTAACATAATGTATCTTTTAAACAATTTTAACATAACAAAATGAATATGCATACAATACAAATGTTAAAAATATGTTGTAAGTTATATTGGCATTCAATCACTTTATCTAATACTTATTTTAATGAGGATAATGTTAATATATAAGCTAGTGTAACAGTAATACATGGAGATAGATCGTTTTAAACTTACTATCAAAAATAGGGTTGTCATAAAATGAAGCTAATAATATAAAAATAGGTTTTTATAACAAAGTTATAGCTTTTCATAACACTTTTATTAAAAAAATAAAAGTGAAAGCGAAGTAGATATTCGTTTATAGTTAAATGAATTGTCTAATTCAGATTGGGATTTCATTATAAATGTATCACTGTAAATTATTAACTACTACACTACTACTACTAAAAATATATAAAAAATATCATCTTTATTAGTCATAGAAAAATTAACCCTTTCTCTAATCGACTGTACATAACAATAATTAATACTAACCAAGAAAGTCAATCGACAAAGTAAATATTTCCTCAAATTTTCCGTATCATCGGTACTCCGTTAACTTGTATCAATTTCCGTAATAGAGATATAGCATTATTACGGCTCCTATAATAATGATACTCCGATACTGTAATACCGAATAATGTTATATAGTAATTATAATAAACAGTGAATACTGTTAGTAATAATACCTTGATAGGTGAATATTGTATTTATTATCATTATAGACGGTAGGGAAAGGCACGTGATTAAATCAAACCACCTTTAGACAATCTCTAGATAGTTTGAGAAATACAACGAATTTTATAATTAGACCCTTTCGATAGAATTTGAAACTAAATACCGCTGAGGTATTAATTTACCTCATGCATATATTCATTGCTGGGGGAAGGACACCACAATTATGTGTAATTAGATAAATACAACCATATATCTCGTATAACACAGCTTTTAATGATAGGCTTAGATATGTCCAATTCTCTGATCAGTCGGCGTAAAACCAGTGATCTGTTAAGTTAGTAAAGAATAGAATCCGATAGAATAGTAACCATCAATCACATGGTGATAAACTTTTTACACTGAATCTTTTCAGTTGGTCACGTTCCGTGTTAATTCATTGTATATCGAGCTACTACGATGTTTCTCGGCTGGCATGATACTGTTGACAGGCAAGGGATTTCCAGTCTCTCGGTGTTATTACTATTAGCCTCAGCCATACCATTTATACTGCTACTATTTAAAAAAGCGAGATTTTTTTAGTATTTCTCAGTAATAGGAAACACTCTTCGTCTTATAAATGTATAATTAAGATTTAAAAGTTGTAACCCATGACGGAACTAGTCATCTTGTTCAAACCTACTAAAAGTAAATAAAAGAATAAATACATGAACAAAACAAATAAACACATGAATTAATTATTAATGAATAGATCATTTAGTTTAATTTCTATTTATCTATCTTTTTTATATTCTAAAAAAACGCACTCTAAAAATAATGTTTCATTGTTTAAATTTGTTTAGCTTTAATTTTAATTGAATTGGAATAATTTTTTATTATTTTTTTTTTTATTGAAGCGATGATAGCTCAGTGGTAGTGTGTAAGACTACGCGTCAAGGGACGTGAGTTCGAATCCAATCACTTACAATGAGCTTGAACTTTCGGTGAAGGAAAACATCGTGAGAAAACCATAGCATGGTGGTAGCCCTTTTAATAATGTCTGCCTGGCTAGCAACCACCCTCAAGTTGAAAACCTGCCGTCAAATACCAATAGGTGTGTTCCGACAGTTGCATTTGATAGCCAGTTCCTCCACAAGCTTAGCGTGTCTACCAACTTGGGCCGTATCATCACTTAAAATCAGGTGAGATTATGGCCATAACGCTAAACCTTAATTAATAAAAAAAAACAAAACAGGCAGATGGCACATCTGATGGTAAATGGTTACCGTTACCTATGTGTACAGCTGCAACACCAGCAATGTTATTGATTTTGGCAAAAAAAGCTACTTCTATAAAATAATGGTTTACACTGTATATATCATTAGCTTCAAAATTAACTCGTAGGCGGATCAAAGTTTTCTAGAAGCGTATGATATGTTGGTGAGGTGGTAACAGGTAGCGAGATGCTGGGTTAGGATAGAGTTATGATAGAGCAGAAGCAGTGTGACAGCAGACCCTGCTCCTCGGCCAAATAAGTGAAGGAAGGACATCGTGGGGTTTTATCGGGTATTTTTGGCGACGACTTCGGACGAGTCCTACATATCCCTCCTAGCAGCCTGAGCTTGGAAGGGAATGGATAAATACATGTCCCCACATACAAAAAAAAACTTTTGCTTGTTATAACAAATAGCGTGAAACCACCGCGGTAGCGGTAGAAGAGCTCCCCTAGGCATGGATATTTATTTTGTAAATTTGGTTCATGTTCAATAAAGTAATAATATTAAATTTTAGTTGTTTTTTTAAGTGATGATCCAAAACAATTCTCAATATTGACCATTCCAAAATTAATCAACTGAAGTAATGAATAAAAATAACCAAAATGATAATTACATAATATTATAAGCCAGTGACTATGATGGATCATTATTTCCACTTTAATTATATTAGTATGTCTATTGCTGTATCAATGAGAAATGTCAATTGATAACATAAATTATATATAATACATAAATATTATGTTGAAATATTGTAGGGATTACCTGTTATGCTTAAACAGAAAACATATAATTTTTAATATTCTGTAAATAAACTTTTGTCATCCACGCATATTTTTACATCTCTACAGTTAACATGATGAAAAGATATGGACTGTTTTACAAAAAGTTATTACCTCTTTCCTTAAGCATTTACATAAATGCTTAGTTATAAGTGGACAGATTATCTTCGTTTAAATCGTCAATATATAATTTAATATTATATATATTTGTATATTTTTTTTTTCATGAATAAGGGGCTTTTATTATATGTGAACGCAATACATTAGACTGTGTATATTTATGAACTATTGAAAAGCGTTTATCAACATACATGGAGCTAGCTAGTATAGTATAAGAACTAATGCAACAAAAACCACAGGACCATTTTTTGTGAACAAAGTTTTGAAAACCAGTTAGTAACAATACGAAGATTTTGAATTAATTAATGAGTTAAATGGTTGTCCGTATTGCTGACAGTAAATCTAAGGTCACATACGTATATTATATATTGAAAATTCTTTCGTGTTTACATTACAACTATATCAACAAACCAATGAACACTAATCCTATACACTGTTTACCTTTTGTTTATTATCGTTGTATATAAAATCTTGTTCTTTACATACATCTTCATCGCAACGTGTAAACGCATTACCCGGGCTCAGGCCAAGGCCAGAGAGGCATGTGGGAAGACTCTTCGGGTGATAAGCACCCAACACTTCTCAATAAAGAGATAAAGAGCACCACGATGACATTTTTTTATAGTTCATAGGTTTAGCGTTATGGCTACAATCTCACCTCATGTTAAGTGACACGCTAGACCTATGAAGGAACTGGCTCTCACATCTATAGGTATTTGGCGGCAGATTTTAAACTTGAGGGTGATAACTAGCCAGGCGGGCATTAGAAAAAAGCCTTACCACCATGCTATGGTTTCATCACGATGTTTTCGTCCACCGAAAGCTCAAGCTCATTGCAGTGATTCAAACTCACATCTTTTGACGCAGCGTCCGTATATGCTACTACTGAGCTATCATTGCTTCAAACTTTTTCGATCTTCCATGTTGCCAGAGACAAAGGCCAGATTTCACACTTCTAATCTCTGGCTGGAGTGACACACTGTTTACCTAGAATGTGCACAATTAATTAATCGAAAGCAAAAATAATACCAATCTGTAAAGATTGTAAAAACTGTTAACATTAGTAAATATTATAAATAACCTATTTAGAATATACCAACGTACTCGCTAAAATCTTTACTACAGCTCAGACACTATCCGATATAAAAAGCCGTAGCAGTAGTCCAATGCATTAAAAGCAATGTCACTACGATTCAAATAATATATTAAACAATATCCAATCAATATATCAACTCAATATTTATATCGGTTCCTATCGAACCTAAATTATGGATTTGTGCCGTAACCAATAAATAAATAATTCGATACAAAGTAAACTTTCAAAGATTCACGATTCCGAACTCCCTTAATTGTTTAAGAAAGTTAAACTATTAGTAATTTAATCTGGTAATATATCTGAAACTTTGATTACTTTGTCTTCGTTTCAGTTTTCACGAGGTAAAGCTGTTAATTAAACCTAAATTATAAAATATTTCTAAGAATTATAATTAATGATTTTCTTTTTATATTCCGTAATTGAGTATCGTGTATATTTACAGTTTTTAGTCAATTTATAATGATATTATGTAATAATAATGATAATTAAAAAGTAAATCTAAATACAAAAAATTACAAACTAGAAGAGTTGGATCATAGAGTGAGAGTGTGAAAGTCGTTATCGAGTATTTAGTGGCCCTACTAGCTTTAAAAACATATGTATAAAAACATAAATACATATTTTACTTTAAATTTTTGAGTGTAATCATATGTCGCACCATATTTAACAGCCGTACTAAAAGTTTATATAACATTGTATGTACTATTTTTGTATTATATAAAATGCGCTCATAAATATTAATTAAAAGTAATATAATTTTTTTGCACACCATAGCAAAAGTGGTAATGTAACATAAAAGGTCGAGTGCCTAGTTATATTATCTTAAGCATTACTTAAAATGCTGTATCCTTTTTTAAAACTTGATTTTGTGTATTATATAACCAGCCAAACACTTCATATTGAAGATTTCATTCGAGAGTGTTCTACCAAAAAACTTTTGTGTATAGCTATTATTAGAGTAACATATAATGATTTTTTTTATAATTAGCGAACATAGTTTAAATATTTTTATGTTAATTAATAGTAAATAAATGTTTATTTATTAACATTATCATATAATTAATATACACAAACTAATAAATGTTTTATGAATCTATATCCATGATTTTTTATTTATTTAAAACTACTTCTAAAATTCGAGTATCCGTGATAGAGATGGTACCAAAGTTGGATACAGCACAATCAATATTTCGGCTACATCCAATCGCATTGTTATATTTTATACTATGTCTATAATAAATATTTTATTTCATAAGACATAAAATAATGCAGCATTAATGTCCACAAATGAACGACAAATTCAGCTCATTTGTGTCCATTAGTTAACGTCCTCTAATGGGAACAGCGATGGTCAAATGGAACGGCGCGGATAATGGTTTTGTGCAGTATTTAACTGTTCATTTTTCGAATACCAATGTTCCGTGGTATAATTATAATATTCCTATCTACTAGTAAATAATACAAATCTATGTATATACTTCAGTTTTCTTAATAACAGTTATTTCTTTACTATGTCAACCTTTTCAATGTAGGTTTTTAGTTTGATGGTAATTTTAACAGATATAAAGTGACGATAGACTAAGTCTGTTAACTTATCTCCTGGAGTCTCGTGGAGAGAGTAGTCCTGATTTATAATAAAATGGTAAAAAACTGACGATAAAATTTATGATGTTTCAGTAGTTACGCTCCTGAACTACTGTTACTAGCAACTGCACCCACACTTATGATTTAAAAATATATTTACATAAGTCATCTGTATGACTTAATATATGAAATTATAATGAAAAATATGAAATTAATTTGTGGCTAGGAATGTGTTACAGCAGGTAAATTAATAAAACCCGTTTCACCTGATCTGGTTTCAATATCATATTCATAGAAATAGATTTCTGTAAGTTATAATATATATATTGCTATTTATATAATACCACGTTTAAGAACAGGTATAAATTACACTTTCTCAGTCATATTTCTTTACTTCTCTTTCTAATATAATAAACATCTTTACTTTGGATCTAGAATAAAGAGAAGGATATTCTATATTCTTTAATAATTTCAACCATTCCATTTCAACGCTTATTGTTCTATATTATTCCGATAGTTATTATTCATAAAGGGCGGAGTAGAACATATAAAACATGCCTATTTCCTACATTATATATAATATGCCTATTTGCAATATGTTCAATTCTTGAAGGTTCTTAAATATTATAAACACGTTAACCATAATTGAAGAATCCCAAGGGTTATCAACATAAAACGATTCATCCTGATTTCTTATATTCGCATAATGCTCAAATGGGCATCTAACGACATAAACCTGGAAACTGGCACCGTAGATATAGTTGGCATCGTTTGTACACACCTAACGGTTGAAGTCGAGCCATGAAACAAGCAATTTCATAAGCGAATATATAGCCGGAACATTCACCTCAAATAATCTAATAATACCTTTGTAGTACAGTTAGACTGAAGAGTCATCATACGCCTATCGAGTTTCCTACTTACTATGACATTATGATTTGATGTCGACTATCAAAGAATGCTTATTTATAGTAGTACGTTCTCGTTTACTATAAATTATAATATTACACTTTAGTTAACAAGCCAGCATAGATATGCATTGTATACTTAATGTACTGTTAACATAGGTTTTTTTAAATGGTTTGTAAAAATATTGTCAAACGGTAAACTAAAAACTAAACTGAAATAAACTGTAATTAGGCTTTGTCAATAGTGTACGTACTAACCGTCGTTTAGGGTCAATGTGTATATATAGAGACTAGCTATGTCCGCGAATTCCTTCGCGTGAAAATAAAAATTATTTAATAATTTTTGCCGGTTTTATAACCTTTTTCAATACAGCTTTACTCCTATTGGTGATATGGTGGTATTAAATAGCCTTTTTTTATAGTTGAGATTTAGGTTAATGGCCATAATCTCACCTAATCTTAAGTGACGATACGGCCCAAGTTGGTAGACACGCTAACCCTGTGAAAGAACTGGCTCAAGTGCAGCTGCCGGAACACACCTATTGGCATTTGGGGGCAGATTTTCAACTTGAGGGTGGTTGCTAGCCAGGCGGGTATTAGAAAAAGCCTTACCACCATGCTCTGGTTTCCTCACAATGTTTTCCTTCACCGAAACCTCAAACTCATTGTAGATGGTTGGTTTCGAACTCACTAAAGGCTTCTTTAATGATTGCTCTATTAAATACAAAAACGTGTTTTATAATCTGATTGGTGGTTGCTAAGATTAGCGCGTTCAAACAAATAAACAAAGTTTTCTGCTTTATGATATTAATACAGATAATATATTTTCAGTAGCTCGTCTGAAGTCCGGTATGACAACCGTGAATCTCGACAGAACCAAACGCTTTGTAATATTGTACTTTAATAACCATAAAATAGTCAGAGTAAAATCTAGCTATACAAAATTGCAACCTAGTGATTGATACGACGACCAACAGTTGTCCGTGGTATTGTGTTTGTTTAAATCATACACTGAACAAATCTATAAATGAAAAAAGAGCAATCTAATCACGAAAATGCTATGAAATATTGTCACGACTATAGTAATATCTCGAATCACGAATAAACGTCACGAAAATATTATATTTAATTTTTTTTCTCTATAGATTTGTATTTTATTCACTTTAATCCACATTAGTATTAAAACACCAACTTACGTGTCATCGCTAAAATCGGATGAAATTATATCTAAAGGATGGAAGTATAAAACGTAATAATGCGTAACATACTATACCCATATTTTTATAGCTTGTAGGTTTAGCATTATGGCTACAATCTCAGCAGATGTTAAGTGACGATGAGGCTCAAGAGACTCGCGAAACCTGTGGGGGGACTGGCTCTCAAGTTCAACTGCCGAAATACATCTTTAGGTATTTTTAGCGGCAGATTTTCAACTTGAGGGTGGTAGCTAACCAGGCGGGCTGTAGAAAAAGCCCTATCACCATGCTATATACATTTTGTAATCGTTATTACAACATACAAAACGTACTAAGAATTAGTAACTACGATATATTTAAAAAGTTAAAGTTCTCGGACAATATATTCCATGTAGAAATATACTGTAATACGCTTGCAGAGTCACCCAGTCAGGAGGTGTATTGTTTATTTTATGTTATGTAGTGACTGACCGAGTAAAATGTGAATAGGATGAAGTAAATAGTGGAAAACATGTGGTCTACTGAATGAATAGAGCCACCCTCACGATTGTTCACGCGACAGACTGTAAGGCCATACTGGGTAGTAAATATATATTTACTAGTGTGTGAATATCTACTGATATATGAAGAAATTCTAATTTACTAAACAATGATATAAAAGCTCTGCAATTTTTACCGTTTCTCAACTTCAAATGTACATTTATATTCAATGGCAATTTGACTGCATTGATTAATTAACTAACCATGAAAAATAAGATCATCGGGCATGTACTTACAAAGCATTTTTTGGGATCGAAATTTTTTTTTTATCGTACGGTACGGATGGAGGCTAGACAAATCAAAATGTAAGATTTTTCCGTCACAATCCTTTCTTTAATGTGCTCTATATTACAGTATATTCTATAGCGTAGACGGTTATCCATAGCGCGTACACTATTGGTTGTGCGCAGTCATAGGCGAACGCTAACTGATTCAAGACAGCCAGTAAGATTTCAACGGCTGCACAGATATAGCTTGTACACGTCACACGCGTCAGCTGTTTCTTAGCGTTATTATACATATTATAATGAATATAATGAATAAAATATTTATTTTCACCACTTGAAAAAATATATTAATTATAAAATTTCTTACCACTTCTTCAATTCATTAATTATTTATTTGTATTAGCTTTTCAATAATATAATACGTCTATGAATAATATATTTTTAATATATCGACTTACTAATAATTTACACCAGGGAAAATATTTATACTATAATTTTCAGTGACTCTAATTTCATTACTTAATTAATTTACAATTGCAATATGCAATTAAACATAAGGAAAGTTATAAATGCAAACTTTTCTACAGCATACGATTAATATTTATTGTTTTAACGTTAATATTTACTTATATTTTATTATATTTCGATTAGATCTGATTTTTATGGCTCTATCTTCATGGTTGGGAATACGATACGCCGCGGACACATCACCTGGTATTACCCGTTTTATTACATCCAATTTTATTTTACGTCCTCTTTATATGCGTATTGATCGTCTAGATAAATCTTTTAATACATGAAAATCTTTGATTTGCTACCAAACGACATTTTGATGGGTCAAGTGAAACGTGAACAGGAACTTTAACTATTTTTCAGATGAATGATATAGGTATCCAAAGCGAGGTAACACAGAGATACCTACGTAAATTAGGTTACATTTACATGGGTATCTTTTGAATTTCGTTACCCATTTGTACATTACATTATCAATGTAAATTTGCTACCTTATAAGAATATGTATTTATATGTTGAAAGCGAGCTCTTTTATCGCTTGTACTTCTTATGCTAACAATACAACGGATAAAAATAAGTGATAAGTTTGTTATCCTATTTATTGTAGATATTAAAGAAAAAATGATTAATGATGACAAAAAAAGTAACAGAATGCATGTAAGTATATTTTGGAATGCTTATTTTATGCATGTATCACTCGATTAGTGTATTAAAATAATTTAAAATAGTTAAAATAATAATTTGTAACATACATTTTAATAAAGACTAAAGTAAATGATGTTATAGATTTTTGTCAATATAATAATAATTAAATTGATAAAAATCAGATAATATAATGGAATTAACACGAATGTTTTCGTTAAAGTTAAAAAAATAAGCTATTATACATATTTTAAAATAATACATTTCAAATCTACTACAATAATTTCACATAAATAGGGCAGTTCCCGTGAAACATTACAGGCGTTTTCATGAGCACAAATTCAATAAGATAAAATAGATATTATATCAGCTTTATTGGTTCAAAAAGAGAGAAAATTATGGAAATAAATGATTTATGGGAATAAATGATAGAGGTCTAAATTTGTAAAAAGACAAAACTTAAGGTTAACCATAATAGAAACAGTTGATTTATGTTTCATATATATAGGATGCGGCGTGGTAGGTCAGGTCAAATATGTATTACTGTACAGCGACCTTCATACATGCAGTGTAATTTTTAGGCGCGTGACGTTCTCGCAATCTGTCGGTTTATATCCAACAGTAAAACGGGATAGTCAAAATCTATACCCTACAGAATCGTAGTATTTCATCATGTTTCACAATCATCCAGTGTATATTCCATTGGCGAGTTATTGGCAAGCTAGCATATTCATCGATGAATACTAGACTGCTCATCTCTCTCCTTTGTTTTTGAATTTTACTGTGGTCAATCACGTACAGTACCGTCACTAAACCGTGCTACTATTCAAACCCCATATTTTATATTACATTTATCTATTTAGACAATTTCGTAACTTTCAAGGAAGAATAAGCAACGGACCCAAAGTAACATACAGACTCAGAACAACTATTTGGGGTTGACACAAATATTTAACATATGTGGGATTCGAATCCACAGCACGCGTCAGCAGCAAAATAACGCCGATACTGTTAAATCAATCCTGCAGTAAAATAAAACACTTAAATTGTAGATTTTAAACTATTTCAAATAAGAAAAAATAAAATAAAAACGAAATTGCTATTATTAATTTAAAAATTCCAAAGAGATGTGTATACAAAAAGTTCATCCTTATTAAAAATCAATCAAAAGACATTATGAAAATAGATATGAAAAGAAAACTCTAAAGAAACGAAACCCTTGTACAAAATGGCTTCATGAAATGAATTTGAATTGAATGGAATGAATTTCAAATAACCGCCATTAGTAAACAAAAGGAATTCGCAATTAAGAAATAATTTAAGAATAAGCATTTCAATTATTCCTTGAATGGGAAACGGTATTCGTGAATATCATAATATTATTCATAAAACATCTCTCTCTAATTACCCGTGTTTTTGAATAAGCCAGTTACAACGTAATAAAAGTACGGTAGAGGTTACTCAGCTAAAGAAATCTGGGTCTATTCGAGCAAAAAATGTATTCAAATCTAATATGTACGTACACGAATAAAAAGAGAATATACATAAAAGTCACTGAAACATTTTTCCAATATAATGAAGTGGTTTGTTTCTCTGTTGAAAATTATAATACGCAGTGATGTAATACTTTTTATTAAATATTATTTAATAATGCATACAATAGATCAAGCTTAATTGCATTATTTTAAGTTAAGATCTTTGAAAACTAATTACATTTTAAAGCACTTTAAAACATGATGTAACGTTCGCGGAAGCTGCCTCGATAGATCTGCGTTTGAATCCTGGAGGAATGAGCCTGAGCTTTTGGTCAGAGAATACTTTTTGATAGAACTATAGTAAGTAACAGTCGACAAGTTAGCTACACTATGAAATTGAAAATTTGTTGTAAACATACAGGTGTTGTACCAACATTTGCACTTGAGAGCCGATCCCTATTAAAAGGCTTAGGTATTACCGTTGCCGTCCACATTGTTACTTAATATAGATTAAACGTATTTGTAATAGTCTTATAATTCAAATTGCAATGATCAGAATAATACTATGCAAGAGAATAATTTGTTTTGTAAATAAATTTTGTATTGTTTTATATAATTCTGCATTAAACAAACACCAGTAGATCTGATAATATCCTCTTGTTATTTGATTAACAGCAACACCAAATCTTTTACCGCGATACGATCTTTTCAGGACAACACATTCACGCCGTATGTCGTTGTATATTACACTCGACGACGGCTTATGTTATTTTTTTATTGTGCTGGTACACAGTCTAGCTATTTTACGAATGCTCTAAGAAAGATCGCTATGAGATTTTACAAAGGAAACTGCTACTTTACGCAATATTTTTTTATTGGAATACAATTTTATACACGACCAATTTATTTTAAATTAAGAAAATTTTGTATTGTGGTAACTAATAATTTATAATTATACTAATCATCGCATAAGTTAATCATGTGGAGATCGAATTCATTTCAGTTTAATAGTAGTACTTATAGAACAGGCTATAACTACATGAGATTTGTCTTTATGACTCTATATCCATAACGTGCTTGGGCGGCTTAAGTGCGAAAGGCTGGATAATAATAAAAGCAACAAGCAATAAGGCAAACGACGAAATCTAAAACAATAAATATATACGATATGCGTGTGTCATTGATAACAAGTTCCGAGTCAATATAGGACATACAGTGCACATGCAGGCAGACGTTAGGTATAGAAAGGGATAGATACGGGCCTATGCAAGTTACACGCTATAAAAAACGTATAGATTCGCAATAGGAACGCTCGCACATCGCTTATGATAGCCTAATATCAATATGTACACCAAAACACACACATCTCTTTTAATTATATATTAGACTAGCTACCATCCCCAGCCTCGAACATGTGAAGTTTAATAATAAATAAATCGAGGAAAACGCTAAGAAAAAAAAACTATAGTATACCTATATTTAATTTTAAATATTTATTAAATTGGTATTAATTAGTTATAACCAACGTTACTTTGGTAAACACTTTTTTTTAAGAAAACATTATCATACTCCAGTCAGTTCGTATGAAATATTTATAAATGATATATATACAAACCTTCCTCGTTTATCAGTCTTGCTAAGGTGAAAACCATTTTAAAATCCATTCCGAGATTGAGAAATTGATATAGTAATAGATTGATTTACAGTATTAAATAATCGATAAAAATATTTAAAATGGCATTTCAACTGTTTGCATTGTTTTATAAACAGCTATACCGATTTTTATAAAATGTTGTATCCAGAGTTTGATATTATTGATATTATAAATAAAAATAAACAGGTGAGAAAAATACTATTTACTAAACGCATACATCGTTGTAGAATAAAATGTTATCCTATATGTAAAATATAGAACCTTTAGAATTATTTAAATTAATGACATGTCAGCGACCAAATATTTTATAACAATCTAAATTTAGTTACCCTAATAATAAGAAATATGAAACAAAAAGTTAAGAACATCAGTAATTTCTATTATAACAACTTAGATAATAAACGGCCAGAGGCAATATGTAACTATGTAGAAATTAACTTCTTGGTTAATGTATATATCAACAGAATACGAAGTTTGAGTCTTCTTAGTTTAATGACAAAATCAAAGGTAGGTAAATACACATTTATAGTTATTTACTTTCACAGTAATTGTAGATTATACCATACATGGTAGGGTTTTGTAGTTTTATTCAAACACTTTCGGTAATCATAATTGACGTATGTGAGTTATAAATTTAATAAGCCCTAAAAGTATTTTACCCTAGACGCATTCACTTATAATAATAATCATTTACTTATGCTAATAGTTCCGTCAATACAAATACTATAATACATCATTATTTACAACAATAATCGTGTTTTTACCATTTTTAAAAACATACACCTAGTAGCTGTGGCAGAGAGGATAACACCGAGCAGTGTCAGAGACCTGTGACTAGGCCGTAGGTTTCAGGGGCCCCTTTATCGACGCGCGTCAACACTCACCTTCACTACTCGTGTTTCTCTCTCTATACAGTTTTAATCCATCTCGGTAATCAATCATAGTATATATACCAAAACAGTTTAATTAAAAATAAAATATAAATCTTACGTTAATATCTGGCTTCGAATGCTTCGCGTTGACTGAACCCAAAACTGCGCTTGCATCGCGCTTATGTAGCAGTCGGTGTTAATAAACTACCCTCGCCCTTTACTTACCTTAGTTATTTTTTTATTGAACTTATTATTCCGTATATATTAAAGAGTAATAATTATGTGCTATAAGAATAGCTTTTAAATTGGATCACTACGTAAATATAGAAACAAATGTCGTGATTTTGCTGTATAATTGTAAGCATTTTAGTTAAAGCCCTACCCCACGCTATGGTTTCCTCGCGATGTTTTTCTTCGCCGAAAGCTCAAGCTCATCGTAGGTGGATTCGAACTGAATTCGTTGATGCGAAGTCGTACACAGTACCACTGAGCTATCATCGCTTCAAAAGTAAATAAGTCAAATAATGATAAGTAAGTAGAGTAAATCCAAAAATAATTGCATATGTTGACAGATAAACAGTCAATTGGAGGTGGATACATTAATGACAGTCAAAAAGCGGATGTCACTATTTACGATCAGCTTGTATATATTCAAGAATATAGTGGTTTGGTAGAAATCTATTTGTCAGAGTTTGGGTTCAACCAGTTTACCAATAGGGTAAACTATATATTCCTGGATATATACAAGCCGATCCTAAATAGTGACGTTATTAATATGGGTTATTACAATTAATATATGGCAGTCGCTATCTAGTTGGTTTTTTTTTAAATTTCATAAATATGATTTCGGAGTATATATGCCTCAAAGAGGAGATATGTAAAGAGGAGATATGTTGTACGTTTTTTTTTGTTTTTGAGCTTAAACTACTCATCGAATGTAGTCTTAAAAAATACGGAGGAAGAGTTGATTGAATTAAGACCTTTTTGGTTTCGAGATAAGTTTTACTGCTTATAATATATACCATATACTTCTTAAACACTACATTTTTTGTGTCGTACTAAGATTTATTAACCAACATATCTTATCATTTTACTAAGAAGCTGAGACTATATAACCTTAATTACACCGCTGCCTGGTTCTTTGTCTCAGAAAGAATGTAGATAAAACCCATTCTTGTTAACGCTTAATTTGAAAGTTGTGAAAAAGGTCCACAATCAGCACAGATAAACCGAGGCTTTGAAGAATACGCGCGCCCCTAACTAACGACTGCAGTCGTACCAAACAAACTGTAATAACAACCACACCTTAGCACGCCAGTGATAAATTTCTAACTTGTGGTGTAAGGCATAGGAGTTCAGTATTTAATAACAAATTCAAACAGATTGCTAGTAATTAGGAACTGTATGTACCGAGTCGTTTAAGATTCATTTTAATTTTAAACATTGACATTAATTAGAGTTACTTTATACGTTTACGTTACGTTACGTTACGTTATACGTGAGTTAATTTGAGTACCCGCCTAACTAGCTATTACCCTCTAGTTGAAAGCCTGTTGCCAAATACCTGTATGGGTATTTTATGGTGGTGGAACTTGAGAGCCAGTCTTCTACTAGCCATAGCACTTTCACCATCTTGGGCCACATCGACATGGTTTTGGTTGGTTTACCGTTAACCGCGCCTGATCATAAAATCCGTTCCAATTGGGTTTCTACCTTGTGAAAGGAATATATGTATGCTAAATTTCAAGTAAATAAGTCTAGTGGTTATGGAGATATCTAAATGAGTTACATAGTGGTATTTGGCTCATACATGCATAGACAAGCTGTGTCTGCGATTTCGTTCGCGCGTTTTTGTAATTTTTTAACAAGATAATGATGCTCTTATAAAAAACAAAACAACCGTTTTTTTTTTTTAATTAGGTTTGATGATTACTTCTCACACTTGACATTGGTAAAATTACCAACACAGACAGAATTTACATTTATAAAATAAAATTAGTTTTGTTTGTTTAGTTTTGTTTTGTACACTGTGTGTAAAATAATTCGCCTAAAACTTAAACGATAGATGCTCCAGGTTTGAAGACAATTGCGATCTTATACAAAGTATTCCGAGTCTGTCGCAATAAAGGGCATTGAAGAAAGAGGGTGGTACGAGATAAGGCTTTCTTTAGGAAATCCACCCATTTGAAACGTAAACACATAGTCCACGGTTTCCAGCTGGCCGTAATTGGGGGACAACATTTCTACATCGTAAGATTTTCGTAACTTTTACTTTAAATACTGAAATTTTGCAGATATCTTCTAAAGCCTTTTCCCACTTTGTCGTATAGTAGATTCATTATAGTTTAAACATTTTTATTTACCGTTAATGAATTATTTATTTTCAAAAACTTTAAAGTATTATGGTGCTCAATTATATCTAAATTTGTTGTTACTTCTAAATCTAATCGCATCATATAATTGTATAATAACATCGTAGGTATAAAATTAGTTTATAGTCAACCTAATAAGTGGGTACTCAAAATATTGTCAAACGTGAAAGTTTTGCTGTAAAAATATAATATTAACAGAAAATATCAGCTATAGAACAAGTTGTGTATTTTAAAAAATTTCATCCAGAGATCATACCTAAGGAATATACAACCAATCTGCCAAGTTCTCACTAGTCAGCTAACGAAATATTTGTATTAAAATTACAATACCATTTAATCTATATTAATATTATAAAGCGAAAGAGATTGTTTATTTGACGCAATCATTATAGCAACTTCGAGTCGGACTTCAATTTTTTTGTAGTTGATGAGTAGTCATTGAGATACGCTTTAGCCTATTTAACATCACGCTATCACCAATAGGAGCAAAACTGTATTGAAAAAGTTACAAAAACGGACTAAGAATGTTAAATAATTTTTAGGTCCACGCGAACGTATTCGCGGATACAGGTAGTATACGTACCTGTATGAACACTCACTAGTAGAAATGTTATTCTTCCTTTATCTAGGTACTTCAGATATCACAAGTACTTCAGCCAACTTTAGCATCTCGTAACGTAAAACTATCCACTTATAGGTTAGAAAACGTATTGTCTCCGGGGAGGAATTTTTGCGATTTTGTTATTCAGAAGCGCATACATAGCAAACGCGTCGTATAACCGAGCACCGTATGGTAACGTGCTCATAGAATTTAATATACTTACGGAAGCTAGCCATACACAGGGATGTTTTAAACTATATACCATGGATCTGGCTTTTACAAAAGTTGAATAAAGTTGAGGAATTTGAAACGTTTTTTCATAAGCACTGTTTTCCATATAAAATCGCAATCTATACTTTAATTAAATAAAAATTCAATTTCAGTACTTTGATGCGCGATTTTGGTCTCGCATTTGGTGACAATTATTATCACAATAATGATATTTTAGCCTATATTATGAAATTATGGTGAAATTACAGCCATGTTGCTGACCTTGGAAACCGAATTTCAATTTGTTATTACTAGTTAGAAGTTATTAGAGATCAAGTGGTCCTAACAATGAAAAAAAATTCTGTATTAAGTTTAAATTAGTAAATATTTATTAATTATTTAAATTTTGATAATTTTCAATAATGTTGTTTTATAATGAAGTTCGAGAAAATATAAGAGATTAAAATTATCTGTGTTTAATTATTGACCCTTTTAATATTCATTTTTTTTTTATAATGAAAGTAGATACATATATTTCACATAGATACACCACATATATTACACCGGTATTATAGAAAAAAGTGCATTTTAAAATTAACTGGTTAAGTTTATTGAACCTATCACGCAAATTTCGCTACTATTTGAATTCACATTGTGCATGTGAATGCATGTTGTCCTCATATTTTGCACCTATATTAAAATAAAAACAAAGAAATATTTTTAAATTATTTATATATAAATGTATAAATAGAATATGATTATTATCAGAATTATTTAGATTGAATAGGTATACTTATATTTATTTATTTTGTAATATTTTTTATTTATTTATTCACCACAAAAATAAAAATATATACACAAATGACGAACATGACCGATATTAGCTAAGGTAATTTAGAACTGTGTTGTAGCTACTATCATTGTATTTATGTTGTAAGAAATCGATGGAAATATGAAATCTTGTTGACTAAACTGATATTGTAAAAAAAGTATGTTAGATAAGTCTAAAATGCACTCGAAAGAGCTGATCAAAGCATTCCAGTATTCGTGTGTAATGGATGCCGCGTGTCTCGTTCCGGACAGGCAAGCACTGCAATCCACGTTCAGATCCCTCCCATCTCACCTGACATGAAAGCGTTTAGAACCATTTTTAGAGATAACAAAGACGAGTATATATTCTAGTGTAGTATTTCGTAAAGTTTCCTGTAAAAGTATTGTTTTTTTTTTTGTACAAAAGATTTTAACAAAAAAGCTAATATTAACAAATTAAAAATATGATTGGATCTCTGTTAACAAATTATATTGTTTTATTATAAAAAATATGGCGGAGAAATCATAAAGAAAAGTAGATAGGTTATGTACTTTTTCAATAAACGCACCAAAGTGAAGGGCTTATACCTCATAATTTTCAAAATACAATAGAAAACCAATATTGAACACGAAGCAGGAAATTTATCGATGGTCGACGACTTCTATGATCAGATCTTGATAGATAGATATATACTATAGGGTGACAACAATACCCACAACGGGGAAGTTCTTTTTCTTGGTTTTGATTGAGTACTTCATACTGGTTGTTAGTCAATATCAAACGAAACTAATTGCTTAATAATTATATCTATAACCGGAATAAAGGCTCGTCTTCATTGGCAATAATATCACCTAATGCAAAAGGTTTCAGAGGTTTCAAAGTAACTATGTTCATCCACTAAAATCGAAATATATGTGCACAAACGTATTTCTCAATAATCTCTGATTTTAAACTTATGAAGTAATAAAAAAATGCTACATTCTACTTTCAAAACAAATAATAAGCTCAAATACAAAGTGACTGTGAACAATTCAGAGCCTAATGCATGTTGTTCATGATAATCCAGTCAGGTGCGAATACTTACCACATTACTTTATTACTAGGCTGTTCTATGTCTGTGTCTATGATATCACTATGAGCGGTATTGCGTTTGAAAAAATATAGCCACTACTTCTTGGTCTATAAGTACAACATTGGGTGTATAGTAGTTAACTAAAGATATTAGAAATTATATACTTAAACAAGCACAAATGTAAAATGAAGATTAAGGCTTGGCTTCCTGACCAAAATTATGAGGAAACAGAAAAACCACTCCTGGCTGAGGTATAGAGAGGATAAAGTGTCAATACTTAATCTTCATAAAAAGTTGTATTCGGTCTTAAATTTTTTAATAATAAGTTAATACCCGAAAAGTAATATTAAAATATTTTCGTTCTATTTTTATACGAATAACATTTAGATTGCTGTTAATCATTGTTCCGGTTTTGTATAAAATGCTTCAGGTTGGCGTATCTGCTGCAGTTTTGGAAATTCTGTCATTAATGGTGACATTATCTGTACTGCCATCTGAGATATAGGATTACTTAGTTTAGGTAGCAGTGTTTCATCATATGTAAACCAACAACCGTCAACCTAGACAGAGATACCTATTTCCTAGATTATTTGTTTTAAATGTGTGATTGTGTTGTGTTTGGTGAAAAAGTATTATAATTATTAATAAGTCTTACCTGTGTATTAAAAGAAAGTTTGTATAAAAAATTTATAAGTATTAATCACCTAAATCTTTTGTGATCTATTTAAATTCACCATATTCAAATTAAGTCATTCAAGTTATTAGTTAATTGTAAGTTTTAATTTAATAAATTATACAAATGCGATTGCATGTTAACGGAATCGGAGTAAGTTAATCGTGAGGGAAAATCCGTCGACACCTTTAAGACTTTTACACCGGGAACGTCGGAAAGAGACTTACTTAATTTTATGCTGTTCACGGTTACTTTAATTTCTCGCTCGAGTGATAATTTTCTGGCGCCGGCACCCGCGAAGAAAATCCGAGGAAAAGTTGAGTGTGCAATAATATTTAAACGCAGATGCTGTGTGCTGAGCGTTAAGTTTTATTTGCGAGTTTCATAAGGCGTTTTTTTAATTACACAAATTTGCTCACTATATTTAGTTTTTACAACACAAAAAACGCACGTAATAAAATACACAGACGTTATTTATTCGCACATCTCTACGTCCGGTAGTCTACCAGCCAAGTTTGCTTAAAATATAATCGTCTATGCACTATTGGACGTGCATATTATGATGATTATAACGTTTAATGTTAAGATATATTTTTACTTAGTACCTAAAAAATTTTATAAATGTTCCTTGGTACCTGACTAAATAAAAATTTATACGATTATTTCAAAAGTAACACTTACTCTACGGTTTGAAGTTTGTTGCAAATACTGTTCCAAAACCGTTAAATATTAACTAAAAAAATATCAAACAATCTAAAATCAAATATAAAAAAAAAAACAATATACGAATGGTCAAGGATTGTGTCTATAATGTGTTTATAATATTTTAAGATTTTTTTTATTTATAGTCGTGAGAGAAGGGAGGAATCACATGTGATGTGGTGAGAAAAGTAATGGATATGAATGTTGAAAGATGTACAGGAATAGTAAGGCGACAAAACAGGTGGATAGAGTGTGTGAGAAATAAGATAAAAGAAATGGGAGTGAATGAAGAGATGACGGCTGATAGAGATTTGTGGAAGAAGTAGACGTACTGCGCCGACCCCAAACAACTTGGGTACAGGACGAGACTTTGATGATAGTTGTATGAACCTTTCAGAATCTATTCAATTATTTCATTAAAGGAAGTATGAATATAAACCTAATATATTAATATCGTTACACCAAATCTGTGAAGTAAATATTTACAGCAACTTTTCTTTTATTAGAAAGATAGACCCACAAGATTAATGTTTTTTTTAAATAGTTGCATACTGTAACATTGGCAACATGCACCACATAAAATCTCTTTTTATCATATCTCGAAATAGCTCGTTTACTTTGATGTTACAATGAAACAAAAATTATCTCATGTAAATTTATATTTTTTGTTTGTAGGTGTCAAAAAACAATCACTCGGTTACGCCATTTAAAGATATAGTTCCTGGGTGATCAAGCTTAGCTTGGTATTTTTTATTTTCAAAATTGTGTTTATTCCAACAGTGTATTTAAATACGAATCAAATATATTACAAACAACCATATTTTACATACATAGGAACTCATTATTTAAATAGAAATGACGAATGTTATTAATTATTTGAATGTAACCAAATTTTGTTTTAAAAACTACGTTTTTACTAAAAATACAATCATGTAGGTGAATCCAAAAAGCAAGAAACTGTAAATACAAAATTTCATGCAAATCATTAGAGCTGTTTCTAAGATACGTTATATATACAATAATGCCTCCCTTAATAGTATTAGATAGATTTAAGATTATTTTTAATTGTTTATAGGTTAGCTACTATTTTTTTACTATTAGGTACTATATATACTACAATCTCACCTGACGCTAAGTGATGATGGCGCCCAAGATGGTGGACACGCTAAGTTTAGTGGAAGGACTGGCCCTGAAGTGCAACTGTCGGATCACACCTATACGTACATATTTGGCGGCAGATTTTTAACTTGAGGGTGATAGCTAGCCAGACGGGCATCGGGCATTAGAAAAACTCCTACCACTTTGCTTTGGTTTCATCATGTTTTCCTACACCGACAGCTCAAACACATTCCAGGGATTTGAAATTACGTCCTTTGACGCGGCATCCGTACACGCTACTGCTGAACTATCATCGCTTTAAAATAAGACGTATATTATTAACGTTAAAAAATTAAATTGGATAAAAAAGATGTGTCAGTTAAAGATTGGATTAATAAAATAAATTAACTAGAAAAAACAAACAAGAATTTATATTTTATTAACACATGATGAACTTATTTAACTTTAAATTTATAATATTAACAACATATCAAGAAGACGTAAGTCTATAAATAAAGTAGCTAAGTATGTATTCTGCCCACAAAGAGTTTAGTCACCTAAATTTTATATTTTCTGTATGAATTTTCAGATTTCAATAAAGCAGCGATAACATAGAAAGCTTACTGCACTGTAAGACGTCTATTCAGCGTTTATGAGATCATTGTGAAAGGCACAAAATTATTAATCCAATTTTAATTAAACTCTCGCTTCCTTCTCTAATAGAAATGTAGGAGACGCAATAAGTACACCACCTGCATATTATAAAATCTTATTACTATTGTAAACTGCGGGGATCGTATTACTTTGAAACAATTTTATCTTTAAGTCTATATCATTGTTGAAGTTAAAGTGTTGAGACTTCCAAGAGTATATCTTTACTATAAATTCGGAAACACAAAACTATTTATAAGATATCTCACCACATATTGTATTATATTGCGATACCTTGCGGCTTCTCACGCGTTTGTTACGTAGTTATTATAATCATGTAAATTTATTTTTCATCTTTCCTATCATCTAAAAGTGTTAGTAAAACTGTTATACATTACCAGTTGTGTATTGACGAATACTTACCTTTACAAAACAGATTTTAGAAGTAACGAATTTTGTTATGGCATTTTTTCTTATACCTTTTTCTGTATAAAATTTGCATTCAAATCATTGAAAAATAAAGAAAAAAAAGTTTTCAATTTTCCATATTACCGTTTTTAAAGGCATCATTGAAAATATTTATACGGATCAATTCGCGAATGGATTATACTTCTTGTGCTCAATAGTTACATAAAATTGTCTGTTTAAGATTAATTTTACGAAATATTTTGGTTTTGATATATATTTAAAAAATCTCATAGCTGCTCTATTGACAAACGAAGTAAGTTTCCTATCACTTCATAAAAATCGGTCAACCATTTTTGGTTTGAAAATACCAAAGGTATTTTAAACGTCACATTCGAATTAATGTTCTTTAAAAATTCTTGTGTGGGTTATTCTTGTGTTAATCTGTCCGGTTGCCACATAGAATGTTCGGGTACGCGACCCTGGCCCCTCGAACCTCCATCGCCGCATACCTTTTACTCTCTCCGCGGTCATAGTGTCCTTGTCCCTACCTTTCTCTCCCGTCACTGGTGGTAGGGCTCAACTCCGAGTGGATGTTTTTCTGCTCGGCGTTCGGCCCAAGCGGATTGGTACCACTGTCTAGCCTATTTCTGCAGCTAAGTATCAATGCGTTCCTGTGGAAGGGCTGGATAGCCGTTCCTGTCTTCTACTCTCCTCTCCGTGTCGGTGGTTTCGGATGGTGCCCGGAACATGCGGTGCTAAAGTCCCGGTCGCCACGATGGGCGTGAGGGGCTGACTCGGGGCACAGGGAGACCCGATGGGAACGGTCGCCGCCAGCCGCCTGCCGGTCAGTTGGGGACCTAAACCCAAGGATTCTCTTTTAAAATTCCCTCTTTGGGAAGCTGTCCTACCAACCGGCGAAAATCCCATTGTACAGTCGCCGTGCAAGAGTGGGAGACTGGAGTGGATCCCGGCGTCTGTACATGAGGGGGGGGGGCATCGGGGGCCCTTCCATGCTTCGTGCCAGCTCTTCAAATATCCCACGTGCCCACCTCGCATCACGCTCCACCTTTTATTCGATTATCCTTCTCCCTTCCTACTCTAATAAATTAAAAAATATATATGAAGAAGGCCAATAAAAAGAACAGAAATTACTCGGCGGAGACTGCATCCACTTTTCAAGTGGACTTCTACAATGTCAGGGGTCTACATAGTAACCTCGACGCCGTCCATCACCAGCTCGAGACGGTACGGCCTGCTCTGCTCTTTTTAACGGAGATTCAAATATCTACCCCTGACGATACTTCGTAATTAAACAACCCCGGCTACGTACTAGAGCACTCATTCTTTCGTAAGGCCGGGGTGTGCGTTTTCGTTAGGGGTGATATATGTTGTCGCCGCCTTCGGGGCCTCGAGCATCGGGACCTGTCGATCTTGTGGCTATGCGTAGATTATGGAGGTCGAACTCGGATCTACGACTGTCTTTACAGGTCTCATGCCAGTGAAGTGGGGTCTACTCACCTATTTGAGAACGTGCAAGTAGGGACTGACCAAATTCTTAAGCAATACCCATCTGCGGAGGTGGTGGTCCTCGGCGACTTTAATGCTCACCATGTGGAGTAGTTGGGCTCCCGGACCACTGACCTACCCGGTCGGCCTGTTTATGAATTGGCCTTGGCTTATGGTCTCACACAACTGGTAACGCAACCCACTCGTGTTCCAGATGTTGAGACCTACAAACCTTCATTGTTGGACCTTCTGCTGACTACACACCCTGACGGATACAGGGTGGTGGTCGATGCTTCTCTAGGGTCATCTGACTATTGCCTAGTGCATTCGACGGCCCCTGCTACTCTTCACGAACGCTCTTCAGCGACTGGATCTTGCAGGGTCTGGCGTTATGGGTCAGCAGATTGGGATGGACTTCGTGAATTCTTTGCGTCCTATCCATGGAGGCAGCTCTGTTTCTCTTCTGAAAATCCTGACGCTTGTGCGGACTGCATCAGGGACTTGGTGCTTTTGGTTATGGACTTGTTCATCCCCAATACCAAAATACCAGTAGGGCGTCGTAGCCGGCCTTGGTATAACAATGCCTGCGCCGAAGCTGCGCGCCTTTAGCAGTCCGCATACGTGGCGTGGAATGACGCCAGAATGCGTCAGAATCCGAACGCCAAGGAAGAGAAGCGGAACTTTAATGTTGCTTCCAGGTCCAGCAAGAAGGCTATAGCCAGGGCCAAGGTGGAGCACATTGGCAGAATTGGTGAGAGACTAAAGAGTTATCCATCTGGGAACCGTGCTTTTTAGTTGCTTGCCAAGGCTGTCCAAGGCAACTTCTGCCAGTCTAGTCTCCCGCCACTGCGTAAGCCTGATGACAGTTTGGCCCATAGTGCAAAGGAGAAGGCGGATCTTTTAGCTCAACCTTTTGCCTCGAACTCGACTTTAGATGATGGAGAAGCCACACCGCCGAAGATCTCCCGGTGTGATTTTACCCTGCCTGAAATACGTATCAACCAGCGTGCGGTCAGGAGGGAACTAAGGCTTCTCGACATCCGTAAGTCGAGTGGGTCACACTGTATCGCCGCGGTGGTTCTTAAAACGTGCGCCCCTGAGTTGACCTTCGTTCTTACGCGCCTTTACCGTCTTTTCTATAATACTAACAGGGTTCCCACTTCATGGAAGGTGTCGCATGTCCATCTGATCCCTAAAAAAGGTGACCGGTCGGACCCTTCGAGTTATAGGCCGATAGCGGTCACATCTTTGCTCCCCAAAGTTATGGAACAAATCATAAATTACCTTGAGGAGCACCAGCTGATCAGTGATCGTCAGTACGGTTTCCGTCATAGTCGATCAGCTGGTGGTCTTCTTGTTTACCTCACACATCACTGGGCAGAAGCTTTGGAGGGCAAGGGTGTGGCTATCTATGGCTGTCGGCCTTGACATCGCGAAGGCGTTCGATCGGGTATGGCATAGAGCCTTTCTATCGAAACTACCATCCTACGGAATCCCCGAGGAACTTTGCAAGTGGATCGCTAGCTACCTGGAGGGCCGGAGCATTTAAGTCGTCGTTGACGGCTGGTGCTCCGAGACTCTATCAGTCAATGCTGGCGTTCTACAGGGCTCGGTGTTGTCGCCGACACTCTTCATCTTGCATATCAATGACATGCTGTCTATTGACAGCATGCATTGCTACGCACACGACAGCACGAGTGATGCGCGATACATCGGCCACCAGAATGTTCCTCACTGCACCGTAGAGGAAAAATGGTCTCAACTTGTGTCTGAAATCGAGAGCTCTCTTGGGTGGGCCTCCAAATGGGGTGAAATGAACTTAGTTCAGTTCAACCCCACGAAGACACAAGTTTGAGCGTTCACTGCGAAGAAGGACTCATTTTTCATAGCGCCTCTGTTCCAAGGAGTACCTCTTCAAGATTCCGTGAGTATTGGGATTCTCAGCGTCGTAATCTCGAGCACAGTCCAGTTCAGGAGTCATTTGGAGGACAAAGCCAAATTGGCTAGTAAAAGCTGGATATCCTGAACAGAGCGGGGCGGTACTTCACGCCGGGCCACAGATTGATGCTCTATAAAGCTCAAGTATGGCCCCACGTTGAGTACTGCTCTCACCTCTGGGCAGGAGCCCCCAAATACCTGCTTAAGCCACTTGACTCCTTGCAAAGACGAGCTGTTAGAATCGTCGATGATCCTGATCTCACGGATAGCCTGGAACCGTTAGGACTGCGGAGAGACTTTGGTTCTCTCTGCGTGTTCTATCGGCTGTTCCATGGGGAGTGCTCTGAGGAACTGTTTAAGATGGTGCCAACGTCACTATTCTACCATCGCACCACCCGACACCGCAGTAGAGTTCATCCATACCACCTGGAAACAATACGGTCTAGTACCGTACGTTTCCAGCGTTCATTTATTCCACGTACGAGTAAGCTCTGGAATGAACTCCCTGCCTCGGTGCTTCCCGAGCGCTATGACATGTCCTTCTTCGAACGAGGCTTAAAGAGAGTATCCTTTCAGATGTAGGCAGCGGCTTGGCTGTGCCCCTGGCATTGCCGAAGTTCATGAGCGGCGGTGACCGCTTACCATCAGGCGGGCCGCTTGCTCGTCTGCCTATCAAGGCAATAAAAAAAAATCCAAAAACTTTAACTAGAGTAACAAAAAATGGTAATTAGAGATTTTTTAATATAGTTTGCTATTTTAGTCGTTTTTTAATAGTAATACCGTAATTATATTAGTAGGTTATAAAACCCCCACTTTTGCCACCACAGGAATATAGACACTAACAATATTATTATTACAAACACAATTCCTTAAAATAAAATAACCGTTGAATGATCCCGATATAGCTATTTAGTTCAGTCGTAATTCGTGTTTGACGTATTCGTTGCATCGTTTGCGTCAATATAATTAATGTAGCTGTTTCTTACACACCATATGTCTTTATATTTATCGATTTATTTTAAGTATATGATATTTCATGCCTGTAAGAACACTCTCGTGTAAATTGGATATACTAAATTATTGTTTTCGAGTCTTGACAATCAGACAGCGCTGAAGTGAAGTGTAAGGTGACAATATAATTCAAACTGTTTTCCATATGAATAAAAATAATAGTTGTTAAGATAAATGAAATAAATAGAATAATCGAGTTACGATAACTTAATCAGATGTATTATGTGCTTATAATATTTGTGACAATTTTCGCACATTTTCACAATTCTATTAAGAATCTACTACGTATTTTATTTGGTATTATAAGTGTTTTTGTTTGTGGAATACTGGGCAAACGGGCAAGCGTGTCACTTGATGGTAAGTGGTCACCATCGCCCATGGACACCCACAACATCAGAGGAATCTCAGGTGCGCTGCCGGCCTTTATTGGAGGGACTAGCTCTCAAGTGCGACTGCCGGAATAAACCTATTGGTATATGGCGGAATATTTTCAACTCAAGGGTTGCCAGGCAGACATTAAAAAAAGCCCTACCATCATGCTATGGTTTCCTCTTGATGTTTTCCTTCACCGAAAGCTCAAGCTCATTGTAGGTGGTTGAATTCTACCTCGCGTCCTATGACGCGGCGTTCCTAGACACTACCACGGAGCTATCATCGCTTCAAATTGTGTGTGTAAACTATTATATTATTAAGTTATATGATTATTTTCATTTATGTGTACATTCCTGAAGAGTACCGTTAAATAACTGTGTAATTTAAAAATATCATAATAAACTAATTTATTCGAAAACAGCCACTCAATTGAATTGTGGTTACCCCGGTTACGTTCAATGATTCGCAATATTATCCAAACAAGTAATTGAATAAGCGGTATCTCTTAATTTGTTTTCATCGATATTGTATTGTATTTTACGAAGGATAAAATTTGAAATGTCCTAATAACACTTCATGTCAAATTGCGTATAATTTCTACATTTTTATACTTTTTTTTTATAATCTTCCATAACTTAACTAACCTTTTGGCGGTTTCAAATGTATACGTCGACTGTACGACGAAGGACCCCCTTTGTACGAACTGCTGGTATGGTTAAACATTTTGCACTTAACTGGAATCACCACTATAGTATAACGAGTCACAGCACTAATAGTTCACAAAGAGCGGGAATCGTCAATATGGATTAATATGTATCAGCCAAATAGTTGGAGTATGTCCACACGTATAACGTAGTATGTGTCGAAGCTGAAATTGGCGAAGCGAGGCGCACTCCCGCTGCCGCGTTATTTTTGTTTCCACTACCGCGCTGTTTACTCAATTTTAATAAAAATATTTTTCCACGGTGAACGCTTTGTTACTCCTCAAAATGTACCCATAAAATTTATATAGCTTATAAGTAGGCGTAAGTGTTTGTTTACTTTGTAAAAACATAAATATTTAATAGATTTGTAGTTTTAGTGATTACTATATAGTTATGGATTAAATTTATGGTACTGTTCGATTATTTGCTCATTATTTGATTGATAACGTTTGTTTAGATTAACGAAGAGTTACGACGACACGTGTTTATGAAATATTTGTGCAGTGGTTCTGCAAATTTATGTTATAAACAATTGCATAAAATATTAGCTGTTTGAAATAAGTTCAAGCTTATAAAAATATGTATATTTAAATGATGGAATTTAGTGAAAGATCATTTATGCCTGCTACACATATTACACACAAAAATAAAAATAAATGTTAAATCTATACATATAACAAATCTGTACAACACTCATTTTTGTACATCGAAAATATTTCTAAAAACATAGCTAGGCTGTTAAAAGATATAGAACAGAACACATTTTCAGCATTTTTGGAATTTGTGTCTGTTTTTATCTGTTTGTCTGTGCACACATCACGTAAAATATACAATACCAATATAGATAACTTTATACGTAAAAAATTTACGCAACTTAGAGTATTAATTAGTTTTTGTTTCATCGCAATCGGTTCACTCTCTCAAGAGATATCTATACTAATATTAAAAAGAGGAAAGATTTGTATTTTTGTCGGTAACGAATAAACTTAAGAACTATTGGACTGATTTCAACAATTCCTTCACCGTTAGAATGCTACACTAGCCCTGAGTAACATAGGCTATATAATTATTAAAATTATTTATTAAATAAAATTTTAGTTCCACGCGAACGAAGTCACGGACGCAGCTAGTTATTAATAAAAGCTACTTCAGCTGTTTGAAAATTTAAAGTATTTGCTGTAATTAGTTAAAAATAAGTTACTACACATACTCAAACATAAGATGTGCCATATATCAAATTTCTTATTATCATTTTTTTGTTTTGATATAGTGTCTGGTTAACATTTGGTATAAAGTTAAGTAAAAAGAAAAAAAACCTAAGGACGGACTCGTAAGTGCGGGGCGTCAAGTTTTTGGCAGTTGATAGTTAACTACTAGGGATTGAAAAATGCTCTAATTGTAAAATTAGAAACTTTCAAATACTTCCTCTTTGCTATTTGCAATAAAAAATATATTTTAGAATATTACCTTAATATGTATGTAAGGTAAGACATACCGGAAGCTCGTATAATGTTACTCTAGGAAGGATACTCTGAGTGAAAATTAAAGCATGTAATTTATGTTCTGACATAAGATGGTAATGAACATAAATATTACTACCTCAGCTAACTAGTTTGTCCTTAGTATCAATGGTTCAATTTTTTATTGTTATAAGGTTGTCACAGTACTATGTATAAACAATGGTGACCAGCACGAGATCCATGGAAGGTCGTCGATATCGTACCTACTTAAATAAATATCTGTTATTTTTCATATTTTATAGATTTATAGTTATGGCCATAATTTTACCTAATCTTAAGTGACAATAGTGGGCACGCTAAGTCTATTGGAGGGACAGGCTCTCAAATGCAACTGCCAAAATACACCTATAGGTAATTGGCGGCAGATTTTCAGCTTGATAGTGGTAGCTAGCTGGAAATTGGAAAACGCCCTACCAACATGCTATAGTTTCATCACGATGTTTTTCTTTACCGAAAGCTCGAGCTTATTGCAGGCGGATCCGACCTCACGTCCATTGACGCGGCCTCAGTACACACTACCAACTGAGCTTTCATCGCTTCATGCGGTTATAATCATCACGTCTATAATTAGGTATACTTAATTATTGTGATTGATTACAGGCGACTTTGTTTTGAAACTGTACTAACAATGTAATGATAAAAAAGTATGTTAAAGAAAATGTCTATTTTATGTGAAATATATGGTATTATATGGTAATATTGGTTTCTGTTTTGAATAAAGTATTGTCTTTTTCTCAATCACCATAAATGTTTCATGACTTGTTCAATTTTCGAGTGAGTAACTACGATTCTTTATTGTTATTAAACTTTAATCGGAATTTCGGCACACATTTTGTTACTGGCATACGATAATGCTATATATACACAATATTTGAAATAAAATCACACTGTTCAAGGATCTACTGTCAACAGCTGTAAGCCATAAAAATAATAATATATTACCAATCCAATACTGATAAAAGGGCCGTCTCAGCTAATGCTATGTGACACAGTATTACTATACAGTACTTGTTGTAAGCCTGTCTCCAAACGGTTAATGAAAATAATGTTTTTTTTTTTTATAAATTAATTACAAATTCAATGTCTGAAATACAGTATGCAAACGAATGTTTGTGGAAAATCTTCAATTTAAATTAATTGTAAGAACAAAGGGCAATTAATTACGAACCAGCATTCAATAACAAGAGGCTATTATATTAATACTTTCTAAATGAAACATATTTCACTGTTTATTTATGGTTTATTTATTATCAAAGTCTACAATTATGGCGAACAATTATAAACTTTGAATACATTATCACTGCACAGTTTTTATTGATTTTAAGGTGCATAAGCTAAAACATGTTTAATAGATATTTTAATTAACAACGTTTTTATTCAAATTAGAAATAATGTATATAAAATAGTAATGCAAAGCTTATATAGATTTTCTCTACACAATCTGACTTCTTTTTGTGTATAATACAAAATGTATAATGGTGCATAATACACCAAGGATTTGTACCTATATAGACAAATGTATATTGCGAGACTACTTTGTACTACCCTATAATTTGGTGATCGTTGCTGAGCGTAAATGATTCATATTTGATCTAGATTGTGATGTCCCGTCTTAACCTTTAGTTTTCACTTTACTACATTGCCCTCACCAACATTGAGCCGGCGCCACCTTATATTAATCCTTACTAATATTATAAATGTGAAAGTGAGTTTGTTTGTTTGTTACGCTTTCCCGCCTAAATCGCAGAAGAAATTATGGTGTAGTTCGCTTTAGACATAGATAGAACCTTGGAGACGGTGATAGACTACTTTTTCTAGCCAAAAAATTCCTTTATTACAATATATATCAAGTTTTTTGAACAGAATATTTTTATCGCATGTCTTTTGTTTGAATAAGAAAAATAAAAAAGATATTCTTTATTTTAAACATTTTTTGTATGTTTTTATTTATTTCATATAAAAATAAAAATAAATGACAAATTAACAATGTAGCCTTGGCAAAATCTGTGATTATAGACGTGTACTCTTTGACAACAGAACCTTAATAATGTTCAAACTTATAA
The DNA here is from genome assembly GCA_039707435.1 of Actias luna. NCBI lineage: Eukaryota > Metazoa > Arthropoda > Insecta > Lepidoptera > Saturniidae > Actias > Actias luna. The sequence goes on from JAZHAC010000003.1 coordinate 6,909,377, forward strand.
ATTAAATGAATTATAGTCGAATTTCGACCACTGGGCGACCACTAGTAAACAATAATATTTTGATATTTTCTATATTAGTAGGTACAAATTTTCTTAGTTGTATACACTCGTGATTGTCTATATGGATTATTTTAATAAAAATCACAAAGATTCAATCGTATATTTTTTTGTAAATTGTTAATATTCAAAAGAATAACAATAACAAACAACATTTCTTTTCAAGTCGATTATATATTTTATGTAAATATAGAAATTAATTCAAAATTATTATCTCAGTGGTATCAGATTAGTTGCGCAGAGTTCATATAACATCACCGATTTGAATTTTTAAGATACTGAACCCTATTGTCAGTGAGTATGAATAATCATAATTGAAATTGATTCCTCTACTGGCTTATCTGACTACATATGGGAAATAATTTATCATTTAAAATCAGCATTATGCGATGAATTAATTTACTAAACATTCGTGCAAACCCGTCGTCGGTTTCTAGATTCTTAATAACATATTACGCTACATGTAGGATAACAATATATTAATTTGTTTATTTATTTGTTTACAATAATTGTTACATCGACTTATTATATACAAGCATTATTTCTTAAAACATTGACTACGATGTACAATTTCTTGCCACAAGATGCATAATATAGTGATTAGTGGTATTAATCAAAAGTGAAGACATTTCATGCTACATCGTAAACTAAGTTTAAAATAAATAAAAAAATACAATTTACTAATTCGAATGCCTAATTAAATATTCAAATTTTGTGCCAAATATTTTTTATATCTACTTTGTAATTTACTTATGCTGAACACAGAGAATAGAAGAAGAGAACACAGAGAACATAGAGAAGGTTATTAGAATGACGAGGATATCTAGAAGGAATCCTGAATCCAAACATGTTGACTAATTTAGGGCTATCTATATAAATAGTCAGAACTATATAATTTATATTTTGAAGCGATGATAGCTCAGTGGTAGTGTGTATGACTTCGCGTCAAGGGACGTGATTTGGAATCCAAGCACCTACAAAGCTTGAGCTTTCGGTGAAGGAAAACATCATGAGGAAACCATAGCATGGTGGTAGGGCTTTTTCTAATGCCCGCCTGGCTAGATACCACCCTCAAGTTGTAAACCTGCCGCCAAATACCAATAGGTGTGTTCCGGCAGCTGCACTTGAGAGCCAGTTCCTCCACAGGTTTAGCGTGTCTACCAACTTAGGCCGTATCGTCACTTAAGATCAGGTGAGATTATGGACATAACGCTAAAATTGTTAAATAGTTAAAACAGAAACATTAAATTATAATTGTTTCTACGCTCTTCTAAGGTTTCAACTTTGAATTGGTCTAATATATCACAATAGCTCAAGTCTCTTTTTGATAGCTAAGCAGTTCTAAACGCAAGGTATGTGCTAAGTACTATGAACGCTATACTACTGTACAATATTCGTACAGATACTCTAAATATATATAGAGTAAATCATTACCTTTTAGAGTTATACACTAAAGTGTCTTTTCAAGAAATTCCTTCATACGATAGATATATTAAGCATGGTTAGAATACATTGTATGTCTTTGCTGGAGACCTCTTGTTATATATTATATAAGGAGTGTATACACCATAAACTCTGAATCCAGCCGCCCCGGGATTGTTTAAGTGGCTATTAAATAGCCGCTAAGTGGCACTAAGTGCTATCAACAGCACAGACACCTAATCTGTAGCGCAGTGCCAAAGTCAAGATGGATCAGAATATATTAAGTATATTTTTCTACGTGCATAGGATTATTAAGTATCAAACTTTCACTTATTAAAAAAATGGTTTTGTTAAGAACGCTGTTTATAGTATCAACGTAGTATGTTCAGTCATTTGAATCAGCCATTAAACATTATTATCCAAAGACTTTACACAATTTTACTGCGGTATGTGCAGATGGTTTGAAGCTATGATTTTTCAGTTGGTTGTGTGTAAGACGCCGCGTCTAGGGATGTAAGTTATAATCCACCTACAATGAGCTTGAGCTTTCGATGAAGGAAAATATAGTGATGAAACCATAGCTTGGCATGGCATGGTAGGGTTTTTATAATGCCCGCCTGGCTTACTACCACCCTCAAGTTGAAAATCTGCTGGCAAATACCTATAAGAGTGTTCCTGCAGTTGCACTTTAGAGCCCGACCTTACAATAGGCTTAGCGTGTCCACCATCTTGGGCCACATCGTCACTTAACAAACTATAAAAAGGTCAATTTGACACAGGAGACGGTTAATAAATATTCACGTTTCACGTCTTATGAATAATATCTGCTGTTTACGTCCGAACGAAAATATACATGTTATAAAGTCACTTTAGAGTAGGAGTAGTGTAATTAGACTATAAGAAGTGTGAAAGCTGTCCCCGGGGTCGTGGATCCTTTTTAGTGGGTTTCTGGTGGTGCCTGTCACCTGCTGAGTCTTGTCATACGCCCCTTTCGTGGGCTACTCAACGTATTGCAACAGAAAAACATGTCGAAAACACGTCAAAATGATAAAAATAAGAAGTGATCTAAGTCAACATACGCCAACTCTTGTGACTGCGACGTTTCACAGTCTATACCACACTTATTAATGTTGCTTTTAAGTTCTTGGAACTAGGCAGAGATCATTAAACTATCGGATACTGCAATGCATTCTGCATTATTATTATTTATCTGCTCATCCTATATAACTGTTTAAGCCCAATCTCATTACTTAAAAAGAAGAATTTGTAAGGAACCCTTAGCCTTACCTTGTTTTGATTTTCCATGATCACCTATTTAATATCCAGTTACCTATATATTTTATTTCAATTTCGCATGCTTCATGCACATTTTCTTCCAAAGCTAATACATATAAAATTAAATTTGAACTAAGCAACAATGTTAGTTAAAAGTAAATTAACATATATTAGAGACTAACAATAAATGTAGAAACAAGCTCGAATAACAACTCAAGTCATTGCTTAAAGATTTTATTACACCCCTAAAACATTACACTATTCTATAAAATAACCAAACACAAAAACTTTGTTCATACGTTACATTTATTGAAGGTTTTTTTCCCTCCGGATCCGTCTATGCCTGTGCGATAGGTTTTTGTGGACGAATTAAAATGTCACGCACCAAATAACGGCACGGAGTGTAGCGGATGCGAAATTGGGTCCAGGATTGGAACATAAACACTGTACTGTTGTGATACATAAAAAACGTTTAAAACAACAAATAAATACATCTAATAATACTTAATTTTAGCGTTTTGGATGCCAGGAGCAAATTCGAATAAACAGTCACGTTAAGTTTTGGGTTTGAGAAATATTTAATAAAGAAATTAATTCGATTTTAGCATTGATAAGTACGTTATTACAAATACTTCGGTTTAAATCGACTTGGATAAGGGAACATTAAATCAGATAGCGGTTAAAAGTTTTCATATGAACTCAAAAATACCCTTAAAATAGGCTAAATCATTATCAGTTTTTATATATCATAAATAACCCATTGTTTTATTCATAGAAATAAAAATAATTTAAACGGATTTTATTTCAATGAATAATATTCGCGTAAACATAAGAAATCATTATACCATTGTTTTATTCTCAGTTTAATACTAATTAACTACTGACGAAATTATTAATACTCATCCGGTTTTATACCGTTAGAATTGTTAAATCTAATTATACCGACGTATTCATTTTTTTTTATTAAAAGTTTATTCACATCATTAGCATCGGCTAATAATGTAATTAAGTGCATATACAAGCGAGATGTACTTTTCGAGATGTAAGGGATAGTTCCTTACATCAATTGCTTAGTGGTATAGCGTATGAGTATGAAACTAATGAACAAATTTGCCGATAGTTTCCAAACAACGAAGAATCACTTTGAGTTAGCTCAAACTCAGAATGCACATCGTAAGTAGACTTTGCTTTTTGTATCATGTCACTTTGAGTTATAAGATTATTATAATTATATCAAGTTTTATGGGAAATTATTTTTTCTTCTGTAATTACACATTCGTTTTTTTTATTTTATGAAACATAAGTAAATCTGCCTAAACATATCTACTAAAACATGACATTTCTAGGCATATTAAACATCGTGTATTATGTTTTGTATTATATTAAAATATGATAATTAACAGTGTCACCAAAAAGTATTTCATTTGTCAGAAAAAATAAAATCAAGTGATATAATATTTCAAGTAAAACTTGGTAATGACTAGGCCATTTAAGCTATATATTTTTCTTTTGTATAAAGTATTAAATAGTTACACAGTCCACTGAATATTCAGTAGTAAGTGCAGAATATTAAAAAAATATATAAGCAACTTCAAAAAGTATGCAGTTCTAAATGAAACTAGCCAATTTTCATGCCAGGTATAGCTGAGTGCCCTCATGTACGTTAGTTCGCCTCTTATACGCGAGCGAACCGCAGGTAAAAGCTAGTTAATTATATTTGAATATCGAATAATGTAGTGCAAGGTTGTTTTATAAGTGGGAATACTACACTTACATGGTTGCTTATATGAGAGACATTAATGAACTTCGAATATGGACCGAACTTAGTTTACATCTTAAGATAGTTTCAACGTATTGGTTCGCGGTGGAGCGCACGTATGCATATTCGTACGTATTAATTAAAGAGGCGACTGTTATTCAACTAATAAATGCAATGATTTATACAATATTTACTCATTTTGCATGTAAAATTAAGTATCTTAATAAAGTATCTACCTTGTATTATAGCATATTTTTACGTACTCTCTCGTTACACAAGGGTATGCTAATCTTAGCATAAGATTGGCAAAATAACTATAAATATCAATAAGCTCATCTGAAATAATATAAATTAGCAAAAGATTTGAATCTACCCACAATAACTGTTATCAAGTTAGTCTAACAAAGCTGTACTGAAAGCTAAAGGTATTTAGATGTATATACTATGAAAAACAATAGGCTCAAACGAGCCCCCGCGGCAGTCATTTCTCAAGCGGTAGCATTGTACGTAAAATACGGTTATATAACATAGGGACCACTAACTAACTTAGTAAGTGAACTAACAAAGTTTGCATCCTGTCAATAGTTACACTATATTAGTTTCAAGTAGAGTTCCTGAACATTATTAATTTAGTTTTATGACAATCAAGTAATATATACATCTATAGCAGTATGACTTAGTGGACTTTATAAACGTATTGATAATTTGATAAATAAACATAGGATACACGATGGTAGTGCTTTCCCTAAATAATAAACTGGCTAGCTACCACCCTCATGTTGAAAAATGCCCCCAAATACTCATTCCTAGATGTGTTCCGGCAATTGAACTGAGAGCCAGTCCCTCCTCTAAGCTTAGCATGGCCATAACACCTAAACCTATAAATTATAAAAAAGTAATTGTATACTGGTATTACTTTTTATAATGAATCATCCTCAACACATTTTCTGGCCTTGTCATGGTCCATCTTGGAGTATCATCGTCACTTAATTTTTACATATTATGTTCAACCACTTAACCCATAATATAAAAATAGTAAAAAATTATATACGAATATTTACTCTTTGAAGCGATGCCCATTAAAAAGCGCATAAAATACGATTAAAATTTGTAGGTATAGCTAAAGATAAGTTCACAATGAGTTTATTTAATGTGAATGAGCAAAGTGAGAGCAAAGGGTGCGAAAGAGGTCAGCACAGTCCGGCGACCATAACTTTTCATCTCATTAACCCGATAGCTCCTCACGTGTCCTGGATGCGCATCGAGCCTCATTAACTGTACCATTATAGAAACACCTTTAGAATGTCCTCAATACCTGCCTTGTATATGCAATTGGTGTGATGTTACTGTTTTATTTAATCACTAGCTTTCACCTCCAGCTTTGCTCCCGTTAATATTGATTTTGTCAAATAAGTCATGAAATAAAAAGTTTCATACAAAGCTTGTTTGTTTGTTACGGTTTCACACCTAAATGACTGAATCGATTTTGATGAATTTTGGTATCGAGATAGATGGACCTGAAGACAATGATTCAATATTGGAAGTGGAGTCAGTCAGTCAGTGGTAACTGAGTACTAAGTAAGATGGAATATTTGGGTGTTTAATAATTTTTAGTATTCCACATCTCATAAAGAAAAAGAAACATAGGATCACTTTGTTGTCTCAAAAGAGGTATAAAGTTGAGTTTGCGATTAATTTCAGAAAGCCTATTAGTTACCCCACATTTTTTCCTATTAACTCATTATTGTAGAAGACGATCAAGGTTGCGTTTTTAAGTCTACAATAAATTTGTAAAATTACATAATAGTTATTTTTCTTTTCTTCTGTAATATTTATATCATTTATTATTGCTTAGTTAAATATATGAGACGTGTAGAAGATATTTTATATATTTAGGGTAACTTTACATTATAAAATGACTATTTTTAAATATATTACATATATTTATATTATTTCATATTTAATGAATTTGGCAGTATAGTAATTACGTGGTTATTGTGTTATAAGCAAAATAATAGACAAACAGTTGAAGAAAAAACGAAACGAAAAGTCGTTGAAAAATATAAGAATAATATACCTCGAATGCTCTAAACGCAGATTCTGCTCGACATTCGTTCCAATTTTTAAGTTTAATTACACCATACCATCTATCTCATTAGTCTTAGATCATAACGTCAAAGTTTAAAATTAAACCTTATAAAAAGTTAATTTATTTAACCTTTGATAAAAACGTTCAAAAATATTGTAGAACTGCTATTAATAGCGGAATAGAATAATAAATTGGAAAAGATCGGATGAAACACAGACACATTAAAATTATAAACATATCAACACGAAAAACTGAAGCACAAATCTTTTTCACATTTTTAAGAAGTCTAATTTGTGTTACACGATCCACGATTTGCTGTTCATAATACTACGTTGTTTCTAACACACCGCTGAAGAATCGCTTATACCGTAGAGAATACGACGAATAAAACAAATTATTGAAGTGGAAAACGCGGTTTTTGCCGATATCAAGTGTTCGCCTATTTACTTTACCAGCACAGGGGCCAAAACTCCCTTTAAATTATTGTACCGTGATATATAGAAATCGATAAACCTAATACGAATATACGTTTACAGGCATCCGTTTTATATCTGTCTTTAATTATAATCCTTGCTTTTATAAATTTACTTAATTGTACAGTAAAATCTTAAAACAGTAGCGACCACTGAGCGCTCGGAAATATCGTCAGTGGTTGTCGATGTCATACGGGTGTGTGAGCCTCTCATCAATTTCATATACTTATCATGACACGCAGACAATCTATAACTAACATGCTTGGTATACGGCGACAGATTTCAAAGGGAACATATCAAAGCATCGTCGAGCAGTATGTATTATTGTTGAAGATGTTTTTCAATATTTTTTTGTAATAGTTTTAAGGTTTAGCGTTTATATCTACTGTCTCAAATTCTCAAAATTAAGTGACGATGTGGCCCAAGCTGGTGCAGTCATTAAACTTGTGGAAGGGCTGGCTCTCAAATGAAACTGCCGTAACGCACCCACAGGTATATGGCGGCACATTTTCAACTTTAGGCATTAAAAAAATACATACTCAGAAAAACTTCATAAAGACCAGCAGTGACATAAAATTAACAATATTAAAGAAATTGAACCAAGTTATTACTCTTATTTTCTATATATATCTTAGCCATAGTTTATCTATGATAGGTATCCTTTTCTTAGTAAAACAAAAAGAATATGTGATATTGCAAATGACTGTTACCCCACGGTATACCGTATCACGGTACCTTAATGTGGTAAAATATGATCGCATATACATCGCGTCAACCTAATATTGTTACTCACCGGAACTTGTAGCTAACTTATTATCCTCAATAAACGTATTGACGTTGGTTCATATTAAGCCGCCGAAATTAAAAAGAGATAAATTAGTTTTATTGCATAAAAAGCATCGGTTAAACGCATAACGATCAACGTCGATGCCATTACAATGCACTTTGGCTTCAGTGACCGCGTGTTTGTGGTCAACATTATCCTACTGTAACCACAAATTGAAACTGTTTATATTGCTGTTTATTCTCTGGCTTTCCGTTGAAAGGACATGTATAATATACCTCATTTTAAGCTCTCAGCTACGTAAACTTGCTCCAGTTTAAATAAATACACTTCAAGATAAACGACACTCATTATTCATAGTAAGGTTACTGGTCCATTTTATAGTACTTCATTGTTTTCATATATAACAGTAATGAACTTAGATATTTATTTATACAAAATTATTTATTATATAGAAGCAAATAGAACAATTTCACCTTTTGGCAATTTTAAGATAAATTTCTTAAAAGCATACTTTTTCAATATATTTGGAATTATCTTTTACTGTTTCAGCCAAGTATTTACGTACAAACGTCGCCCTATCGCTACCCACCTTTTCTAATAATTACCGGAAAAATAATTTTATGGTGAGATAGAATGGTGGTTCTTTCAATGGTGTGAGCGAGATTGGTGATTTAGATTTTTTAATACGAACATAAATTATGAGGCAACATCCTTAAGAAGCGTCTTCTTTAATAATGGCTGTTGTAAGCAATAATAAAATCTCTATTTTTTATTTTTTATTTGAGGCTTATGTAGTAATATAATTACAACCGATTTGATTTTTAATTTGCTACTTTTCGGCGAGGACCAGTAAATGGTTTTTTTATTTCTGGTATTAAATGTTGACTGACGTAAGATATAGCTTTTGGTCTTCTAACAAATAAATAAATATCAGTATATAAATAAATAAATAAATATCAGAAAACCCACGACTGACTATTGTACAGTGAGTATAATTCTCAGTTGTAAGCCTGTGTGTGAACTGTGAAATACTATATGTATGTGATATATCAGGTGTTTAGTTTACTATAACACAAGCATTACTTAGTTTAGGTGTAAACGATCATATGTGAAATTATTAGTTGTCTTATATTTATATTCAACTCAAAATGCTCAAACGTGAGATTTCTACTTACTACGTTTTGTTCTATTTAACTTATTTTTATGGTATATACGTATTGCTAGTAGTTAGTTATTAATTTTGATGTTTATAATATTATACAAATAATAATGTAAATAGCCATTTATATGAAAAGTAATTCAAAAACTATTATTATTATGTCAACCTAAAAAAAGTTAATTAAAAGATTAATTTTAAATTTATTTGACAGATAACAGAGTTAAAATAGTTACTTTCACAAGGGACTAATTTCCTATGTGATGTACACTTATATGAAAACGCCTTGTCTAATAAATGTACGTGTCAACACGAGCCCCAGCAGGCTGGAATTTCCAGTTGATAACTAACGCATGTACTCGACGTCTCGATCGAGAATTAGCAATCAGGCTATCGGCCAATTCACAGAGATCTATGTCGTTCAAATTGATGTAAAGCGAAATAGAACTACATGCGAATCGCCACTTACAAATTATTACTAGACAATTCGCAAATGAGGCATTTAATTCAAATATAAATTTTAAAATAATACTATTCGTCATGAACAGGTAAGATTATAAAACCTAAGGACTTAGAAGTAATAAAATACCTACTTCATAAAAAATGTACCATAAAGGAGTTAGTTTTTGAGTTGCAGACAATTCAAACTTTCATAAAAATTGATTATTACATGTGGTCCAAATATAGTTTTAAAATTACAGTTTCAAAATTGTTTAACTTACCATTTCACAAAGTAAATATTCAATTTTACGTGAAATTTTTTTACGTTTCATTTACGGTGTCGTTCGATAAACGAGTACACTATATTCCTGGGTATTTTTTTTAGGAAACAAGACATGAATAATGTGAATTTTGCATGAGAACGTATTACACTAAAGCGCACTTAAGAGTACTTTATTCTGGTTTTGTGATATGTAACCTACTTAGTAACATTAATAGTAGGTAAATCCTGTGAAAATGTTTGTTAGAATTAATATTCCAATTTAAAAAATCTTTCACCATTAAAAAGCCATGTCATGGATGTGTGTTATAAGTTACTTTAAACTCATATACAATTTTAAATTGTATTTTAATTTAATAATTTTTTAGTCTTATGGGAGATTGTGCCAAATACAAAACTAATAAAGATTGAAATACATTAATATTATTAAACATAAATAATATCGTTTATTTTTAATAAATAAATAGAAGTTTTAAAATAATTATGAAAACACAAGTATAGCCAGTTTAAATGTTTTTTTTTTTTAGTTTTTATAGTTAAGTTTTAACGTTATGGCCGTAATCTCACTTGATCTTAAATGACGATACGGCTCAAGTTGGTAGACATGCTAAACCTGTGGAGGAACTGGCTCTCAAGTGTAACTGCCGGAACATACCTATTGGTATTTGGCAGCAGATTTTCAACTTGAGGGTGGTAGCTAGCCAGGCGGGCATCAGAAAAAGCTCTACCACCATGCTATGGTTTCCTCACGATGTTTTCCTTCACCGAAAGCTCAAGCTCATTATAGGTGGTTGAATTTGAATTCACGTCCCTTGACGAAAAGTCTTACGCACTACCACTGAGCTATGCGAATGAAATAACCTCGGTAATGATAATTAAATTTCACAATTCACACATCGTGTGGAGTGAATATTGATTTTGATTGGTTCATTGTATAAACATTAGCTTGGCTTCTAGGACCGAAATTGCACCGCTTCGTGTTGCCGGTACTTTATGCATAACATGCTTTGATAGTTGTTTGTTAAAGTTGGAAGGGTATAATTTATAACTGAGCTTTACGAAGTTCAAAGGTTTCAACATAGTTGTTACCAGTAAAACTCATGTATATAATTAATAAATAATGGTGGTATCTACAACCTTTCTATTATTTCGTTTATGTAAGTTGGTTGGATTGGGATATTTTACATCATTTGTATCAATTAATTATTTTGAAGTACAAAAAATATAGCATTGCACTTATAAACTTGTATCATATTTAAATATATTTTGTAATAGATATCACATAATATTTCTTGACAACCGAAATATTATTATTACGTTTTATAATAGTGTACATCTCTCTGTCTGTCCGTACGGATACTTATAATCCATGAAAACCACTTAATCGATTTAGGTATTTTTTTTAATTTAAGGGAATTATTTAACCACTTTTAGTGTATATTATGTATTTTTTACATTAGTTAAATTAAGAAGGCAAAATAGATACTAAGAATTTGAGTTTTTGTGATAAGTCAACTAATTAAAACTTAATATATTTAATTGAATACATTAATGATATGTAACAAATCTTGCAATATTTAATTAAGTACTTTAAAATATATTTTTTTTGTTCATGTGAGGGAAATGCAAATACATATTTCTAATTTAATTATAAACGTATAAAGAAATATATTCACAGTTATAATTAACTAGCTTTTACCTGCGGTTTCGTTCGCTTTAATATTGATTTTGTCAACCAATTCTAATCGTCGATCGATACAGAAATAATTTTTCCATCAAATGCTATTAAATTATTTATTTCAGAATGTTGATCAATACAGGTAGATATGAACTTGCCCAAAATTATTTAATTATAAGCAAATTATAAGCAATTTTTCTATAGTTTGACGCAAATCGGATAACGCAATAAAAAGATTTATATAACATATATCTTCTTATATTTACACTTCCTAGAAGTTTATCGTGTGAAAAAGTAGCCTATCACTGTCTTCAGGGTTCCATCTATCTCTATACTCTCAATATAATCGATTCAGCGGTTCAGGCGTGGAAACATAACAAACAAACAAATTCACTATCGAATTTATAATATTAGTAAGGATAACTAAATATAATAAGTATATTTTAATCAGTCGTAAAATTAAATTATTATTATTATGTTTAGGAACTCTCATCTCTTGTATAATATTGAACATATATGATAGTGCTTATATTATACTCTCATACTAATGTTTTATGTAACCAAGTTCACTGAGGACGTCAATCCATAATCGGCCCCAATCATAAACAAAAATTTCTTGTATATAAAAAGGCAGTGAGTGAAAAGAGTAATTTTCTCCTCCATAAAAACAGTTACTCAGTTATTTATGGTGATACCGCAATCTATACAAGGGATTTCGCCCGGGGCAGAGCATTAACGATTATCCGGGGTTTCTCCTACAAAGAAATATTACTTTGACAAGTAAATTCCGTGTAGGTATTTCTTTTTACGCTCATCGATGGACTCACAATCGAGGCGCTCTTTTTCCGATACAAATTATTACTCGGAGGTTTGAGTTAATGTTCGTTTTATCTTTCACAAATTTTTTCACTATTAAAACTGTTTTGAATCTTTTCATTATATACGACAAAATTAGTAAAAATTATATGCCTGTATACATATTTTCTTCTTCATAATACTAATCATACATTACTATTATATTTTCACATGATATTTTTTTTCTATGTCTATACTTTCTATTCTTTTTTTTCTATTATATTCTTTTTTTTCTATATTTTAATAATTTATACCGACCAAATGATTAACAGTAGCGGAATATCTAATTCGATATCCATAGGATAGGATAGTAACTTTACAAGTATCTGCCAAGCCGTTCGGAATATTACATTTTTTCTATTACTTTCAAAGCCGGAATAATGATTAAGAAATATTCTTATAGAATGTAATATAAAACAAATTTATATGCCTATGCGTTATGAGACGTGTGTGCGTTTCCACGAAAAGAAGCTTTAGCAAGCAAGGCTTAAATTTATAGTGTTAAGAATCCAACAAACAAATGTATTTTTTGTAACGTTGGCAATTTTCCTTTTTTACTGGCATTCACTTACAGTAAATATGTTTTTTTTTGTAATTTTAAAATTTAACACAATCCGAACCTAATGTTTCTACTAACTAATTTTATTTTAAATGTACTTTTAATGTTTCGAAAAGGTCGAATCGGATGTTCACGTAAAACATTTTTAGATAAATAAAAATCTTTAATCGTCGTTGGCAACAAAAACAGTACCGCGGCACCGAAAATCCGCAACGTGACGTTATCGTGCGCGTGCGACACACTACATCGTGATTTGCATATAAATGCGTCTACATTTAACCGACACAATAGTAGAGAATTTTTACATTTCTACCATCCCCGGATTGCAAATGTTCGAGCCTTTCACGTTTTTTAGAATTTACAAACGTTACTGCCGACTGTTTTATAGGACGGTTTTAAAATAAACATCTTTGCGTACTGTTACGTCAGGAGACTTGAAGACTGAAATCCAATTTCATCATAATAAAAACGACTATCTTCCATCAAGAGCACTTATACTCTTACAACGATGCGGTTTTATACCATGACTAGATTTTAAGTGTCGCTTCGCTCGCATTAATATTGCTTTTGTCAAACAAATCAGGTGACGCAATAAAAAGTTTCGCGCAAAGCTTATCTCTCTCTTTACCCCACATCCAATAAGGTTTTCGCGAGAAAAAGTGTTATCATCTTCAAGTTCCCATCTATCTGTATACTAAAATTAATTATAATCGATTCAGCGTTTATGCGTGAAAGCGCAACAAACAAACAAACTGATTTTCGCATTTATAATATAAGTAGGATGACGCAATGGTAACTATTAGTATTGGAAAATATAATGAACTCGTAGCATTTGAAGCGATGATAGTTCAGTTGGTAGTGCGTACGGATATCGTGTCTTCCAACGAGGGGTTGAAATCCATCTGCAATAAAGCTTGAGCTTATGGTGAAGGAAAACATCGTAATGAAACCATAGCATGGCTTTTATTAATACCCGCCTGGCTAGCTACTTAATATTAAATGAGATAATGGTCATAACCCTTTTTTACATTGGGGAAATGCATTTACCTATACACTCTCTACCAGGGAGGATCGAGAGGGTTATATGGGACTCGCCCGATGCTACATGTCGGAAATACCACAAAAAAACCGAAACCATCTGTCACCTTGATGGAGCTTGTGGCCATGACCTAAAATTATAAACAAAAATAAAATAGTATTATGACGTATAGGATAACACTAATTATCTAAAAAAATCCAGGTTAATAATCTGTAGCTAAGCACCTGTAGATGTATTCCAATAACTACAGTTGAGTGAACCGGTACCTCTCTAGGCTTGGCGTGATGCCATCTTACCACATCGTCATGTAATATCAGGTGAAATTGTAGTCGAACGCTACATTTGTAAGAAAAATATATTGAAACCTTATCTGACCCTTTTTACGTGCACACGGTTTCGGTGTATAGGAATATCGGGACGTTTCAGTAATATGAACTTTAATATTTATTACGTTTTACATTTATGATAAGCTTTGAGATGAAACCACGACCATGCCGTGATCGTGATTCAGCAATACAAATCCGCACTTGAGTGCGAGCAGTGGTTAATTGCGTAGTGCGAAATTGTTCAAATGCATACAGATACGGTATGAGAATAATATTGAGTATTCAAATTAAACGCAGGGATACAGTTTGTATGATAATGAGATTTAGTCATTTGGAGAATTTTCAGTTTCAAAATCTTACTTAAATACATATTATATTAATCAATTAAGTGATCGACATACTGTTTAAAATGTCTAATTGATTAATCGCTATTAATTATTTCTGCATTAAGACATCGATAATTTTTTTTTTTATTCCTTGAACGTCCATATATTTTATTTGCAATTATATATGGAGAAACCCTGATTCAATTAAAAATATTTACCTTGCAGATGCTATTATACAGCGCAGTGCAATACATTTGGCACGCTTTAAATTTCGACTTGTTGTGAATAGAATCCTAATTACATGAAAAATTACTGCACATCAACTTTTTTTCACAGTTTTATGACAATGATTTGCTTCACTGAAAACTCAATATTCGAAGTCACGTTGATTGCCGTATTTTCCGTACACTCTACATGTGAGCCATAAAGTACCTTACAAGACATAATAAAATTAGAATATTTAAATAATATAAATTTAGTAAACATAGTACAAGTTACTTCAGATATTATTTCTTTACAGGTGTGAACTCTGAGGAGAAATGGAACTCTGAGAGAGAAATGTAATGGATTCCAGCAACATTTCTAAAATAACAATCAGTCTGGCGAAGTAATGCAATGCAGTTCAGTTCATTTGGCATGAAGCGCTATCCAGTTGTGTATAGAATTTAAATTACACTAACAACTTACGGCTGAGCTATGTTCCTTGAATAGCTTAACAAAATTCGCAAAAACAAATTGACTCAATGAACATTTTTTTGATTTCAAATTTTAATCTATTAACCGTTTTTGTAATTTATATTACTCTGATATGTTTATTTAGTTTTTATTTAAATATTTACTGTGTCTATGTAGCGTAATAATTTAAAATTTTAATTTCTTCTATGTTTGTATATGTATCTACAATTTTAACATATCATTAAATATCATTCCTGTGATATCCGTAATACAGTGTTATCGCTTTTGTGATTATTCTTTGGTGTGCTTTATTTAAGTTATTATACGTTACACTGAATACTTGGCAATTAACTTCAAAACCTTTGTTTGTCACATTTAATATTGGTGAAGTATCCTTCATAGGTAGTTCCCATAATTAAAATTAAAGTCTATAAAATAACGATACGTCAGAAATTTTAAAAGCTTGTTAATTAAAAGAAACATAATCTCTAGCAAAGCCACGAAAAGATTTAATAATTTATGGAAACTGTTTCTTCCAATCATTAGCATAGAGATATATACTCAAACTAGCTGTAATTTGGAATACAGTGTAATTATTTCATTTAAATATTAATAAAATATTTTATTATTTTGTATATATATATATATATATATATATATATATATGTATATACATATGTAAGGTCTAAGGCATTAGGCAATTAGGCAATAATGCAAAAACTATATTTGAAATAAATCACAAAATTGCCAAAAGTTTTTACTATATATACTCCTAACAAGTTTTAAAACAAATAATTTTCTTATGCTAACCATATTATTTGTGTTGCTGATAAGATAAGATAAGATAAGAGAAAATAATCATTACAAAAATATAATACAATATTAGTACCGCAAAACCAAAGTTAGCTTACATAATATTTGTTTATTATCATAATATGAAAATTCAAAAAGCCACTACACTAAAACGTAATATTCACTGAACCGGGAACATGGAATGCCGGTGCCAAGACAGTAACTTTAAACTTTATAGGAGCACCCATAAAGGGTATTAATAACATTATAAATTCCATATTTACGTACAGACTACAATAACACCGACGTACATCGAAATTTTGTATAAATTTATAAGTATCGTAAATAAATAATAATTAGATAGGTATGGTATAATATCTCATATTTTCCGTACATTATTTTATCTAATTATCATGTTGTTATGAGTTTGGTTTTACTTTACATGTAACCAAAAATATAAAATAAAAATCGAGAGACGTCTACATTTTAATAGAATTTCTTTAGAGTTTTTTTTTTTTATATCTTGCAACAGAGCACGAGGTATCTTATATTAAGAAAATTTCTTAAAAGCTACATAGATTTGGTTGAAGTTTTTTTTTCAATTATACAACTATACCTAAGTCTCTTTTCTTTTACTTTGTGAAGATGCTTTTAGTAACAATCGTATCAGTCATACCTTAACCAGATCTATCTTTATCTATCTCTACCAATTAAATTAAAGTTTAAAACTATTTACATTCTTACATATTCTTTCATATTATCATTTTTTTCACACAACTTGATTATAAAATATAACAAAAACCTGACTATAACATTTTCGTAATATGTTATGGAACAAAATCATATGTAATTTGTTTACATACATAAGTTTATCCTTTATTATTTTATAATAACGGTAGCTCAGTAAAGTATGAACGAACCCCATTCGTCGATGGCAGCTCAAATCCCTGCATTGAGCCTGAGCTTTCTATGAAGAAAATCATCCTGATGAAACAGTAACAACTTGATTGGGTATTTCCGAATGCCCGTCTAGCTAGTTACCACCCTCAAATTCACGATCTGTCGTTAAGGACCTATTTACATCCTCCGACAGTTGGACTTGTGAGCCAATACCCTCTGGGGCCACATTGGCACTTAACATCACGTCAAGTTATGATCAAACATCAAATCTATAAGATTATATTATACATACAAGAATTTTGAATATCTTACATTTTTGATACATTGTATTAGAATATTCTTAACAATAACTAAGGAATAAGATAAGTGGTAATACTAAGATTTTAGCTTGCATCAGTCGCACGGCTTTACTACGTTTATAATCTACTATTTATCTAGCGAAATGTTATATAGTTTTCAAAGCTCTAAGAGCAAATTCTGTACAAATTTATGAATATAAGAAGGGTAGAAACACAAATGTTCAACTTCGTCGTTCCAAATAATCGCCAACTGAAGTACTCAACGAAATCATGTTAATACAAAAAGTGAATAATCAAACAGAACGCGTCAATTGTTGTTTTAACAGTCACGTCGTAAAATACCGAATCACTGAAGAACCATATTAATATAAAGCAGTATTTTACTTTAATGACATATATTATAAGGTGCGATATTATTTATAACTGATATAAAATTCTGATACAGGTAAATCAGACAGCTTATATTATTATTAATATTTTATTATTTATAAATTTAGGTTTCGACTTAATAACGTTAAGCTACGATTAGGCCCAAGACGGTAACTCACTAAACGTAGTAAAGGACTAGCTTCAACTTGAGGGCGATACCTAACCAGATGTACATAAAACTGTCCTTCCATCATGCTATGATTTCATCGCAATATTTTCGATCGGCAAAAGCTCAGTCTATACTGACTACCAACGAAGCATTATTATTTTAAAAAGCATTTCAAAAGCCTACATGGATACAAGTATTCATTGAACCGCACAGCAAACAGAATACATAACCTGTAACTAAAAATGAAATGTGTGCTCATCTAACCAGTTGTTTCATTGTAACTGGACTGCATTATAGATGTTACTTATATTTTTAGTCTATATTCCACTCGATAAAACATTTTTATTTGATTCAAAACGAGAAATAATTTAGACTGAAACACATTTAAATTGTTTTTCCTCTAATTTGCTATTAGCATTTAGAAAAATAAGGGCAACAGAATAATCTCTTAGGAAATTCTTACTATTTAGGGCAGCTACACCGTTAAAACACTTCCACTCTTCTCACATAAAATCGTAGACAAATATCCTGCTCCTTACCCAAGTTGTAATTTTCTGCAATCGTCAGCATAAATAAAAAAGGTGTATAGGATAAAATTCTAGATACTGTTAGATGGACGTGTTAATAAATTTACAATTCACTTACATCTCATACACGACGGTCATGATTATTTCACAGTTGATAGTAAAAACGTCATGTTTTAAAACGCTCTGATCATTGGAGTTTTTGTAGAGATGTGTCGTCGATTTAGTCTTTAGAATATCATATAATACATTTTTTTTTATTTTGATGCAAGTGAACATAGATAGAGACAATCTGCCTAGGTCCTTATATTCTGTTATATTCATGCATTGAGTAGTTTTTGTTCTAAACTTCTAAGGGTAGAAGGCTAGATCTATAACAATTTTACAGTAATACGTTGGCTTATCCACTCTTTTTAATCCAAGGATATACTAATACTTCTGGTATTAATATGATTAAACTAGCTCTAGCTCCAGCTGAAAACCAGCGCTATAGTAGTTTGTCATAGCATATTCTGAGCTTAGGTCGTTTTTTTTATGTTGTATGATGATTTTAGTTTTTAAGACTGTATTTGTATAATGACACTGTGTGCATTGTATGACATCTAAATAAATGTTCTTTCTTTCTATCTAGGAGGGCTACTGGAAACAAAGCGTAAGCGCTTGCCTGTCTGTCTAGCAAGTAAGATGGCAATGTAGACATATAGCTAACATTTACATTCGTCAATCAGTGGTTTTTAGTAGCTATTTCTGGTTCACACCACCTAAGTTCCATATATACCTTGCATAGAATGTCCAGACAAATTTATTGACATTAAAAAAGGCATGGAAGGGGTCAAGATCTATAATGTGCTAGTGATGATTCCTATATAGACCATAAAGTTATCGAAGTAAAAATATAATGTATGCTAAGTAACTAATAACACCCAAAAATATATTTGTGAAGATATAATAAATAAATACCTACATTATATAATAAAAAAATATCTACATTATTTTTAATATAATATTTCACCACGTACCCTATATGTAAAGATGTAACGTAATAGAAGCAACTTTTACATAATAGTGCCTATCTAAAACGTAATACTCCAGTTAGAAAGGTATCCAGGACAACGGCAGACAATACACTGATCGAAAATCGATACAGCGTTCTCCAACTAAGATCAAGATGACAATCCCTAGAAGAGCGCGCCCGGTCAAGTTTCGTTAGTTTTTCCAACGCTTTGGTAACACGAGAATGGAATTGGGGCCGTAAGATGGGGGTAGGGCGTAGTCACTAGGTGCGATATGCTTAGGGCTACCTATGAGTAATCTTTTTTTTTTTACGAAATTCAAAATTTTTTCGTTTGATATATTTGATATATGAATAGGCGATTTGAAGCAATGGAAAAGCTAGATTTTGTAAAAGACTTGCATGATTTAAATATTAGGAGTCGTGACAAACTGGTCATCCCTTATTTTAAAGCCAATAAGCCCATTAACAAATTTTTTTTTAAGTAATAGTGTTAGGTTTCACTACCAAGTCCTAAAGTACATTACCGAATTGCTGGACAGTAATTTCAAACACCATGTTAAACGGGATTTGATTTCAAAAAGATGTGGAACGATGTGGATCAATATGTAAACGATAGTGATGTCTGGAGTTAATACTTTCCTCTGTCCATCTGCTAATAACAATTGTAAATGAACACATTATTTAAAAAAATGTACCTAAAAGTTACAAAAAGATCGAGTTTCTTGCCAATTCTTCTCGATGACTGGACTATTTTCCAATATCGGTGATAGATTTGATATTCACAAGCACCTTCTCAGGTTCTAAATTTAGTATAGATTATTGATTTTATGAGAATACTGAGTTCCTATCAACGGTACCTTTAAAACTATTTAACTTTTTAACTTGTATAAGGATATTCCGTAATGAAATGGGAAGAATTTGAAGGCCACACGCATTTCGAAGCCAAAACGGGAACGTATTTGAGGGTATCAATTATTTATTAATAAAAAATCAATCATGTGTGTTATCAATGAAGCCTAAATAATATCTTTTCGAACACAAATAAAAAATTAAAACTTTAATTGTTTAAGCATTCAAAAGATCTTGTACAATCTTGTGCAGTTACTGTGAGACTCTTGAAACATAATTAAGTAAACGTACCTATAATTACGTATTTGCCAAAAGAAAAGCAAAATAAAAAATCACTAAACATTGGCTTCAAAATAACATTCAGCTTTGTGAGCTGATAAACTGAATTTCTGACTTTATTGCCGATTGTTTTCTACATTTGCTATCTCTTTACTCTAGCTATACAATTAGCGAATTGGCCACTTTACTTACTTCTATTTATGTTTGGTACACGTGAATTACATATTTTTTTAATTTGTTTATCGTTATGACCACAATCTTACCTGATGGTAAGTGATGCGACCAAAGATGTTGGACACACTAAATCTATTAGAGAACTGGTTCTCTAGAAGAACACATCTATAATTATTTAGCAGCAGATTTTCAACTTGAGGGTTGTAGCTAGCCAGATGAGCATCATTAAAGCCTTACAACCATGCTCTGCTTTCATTACTATATTTTCCTTCATCGAAGCTCAAGCTAATGGTAGGGATACGAACTCACGTCTATTGGCGCGGTGTCCGTATACACTACCAACCGAGCCATCTTCGCTTCAAAAGCATACTTAACCTATAGACAATATTTAATATTTAACTAGTGTAAAACATAATGTTTATCCAGTAAAAAACGTTGGTGCCAACCCTCGATTCAAGATGCAACGACACACCGTGTAATCTCAAGTTAGCGAGCAATTTGGTGTTTGCTTTCAGCAGTGCAGCTTTGACTATTCGATTGTCTTTCTTTACTAGAAGAAAGTTGATCTCTTCTATAACATTTAAGTGAACGCATACAAAACTAGCATTTTATAAGTTTGAAATATCTTATTTTGTAAAATACGAGATTTTTAGCGATTTAGACTGTTCTTTAAACGTATACTTTATATTAATTGTTTTATACTAAACACTTAAAAATTGAGTTTGTTGAGTCCTAGTAATTTTTATTAAATTAAAATAAGAAGAGAAATACTGTAGGTATGATTTATCAATAAACTATTGAATTATAGTTAGTTTTGGTAATTCCTTTGACAACAAAACATTGCTTAAAATATAGTTTATTCTTTTTAAATGATTACTTTAATTTTTAAGTAACAATTAATGCCACGCTCTTATAATGAAAAAAAATGACAGTGTATATTATTTTCTTTATAAGTTTATTTTTTAGTTATACCTTGTATTAAGTTGTGTTATTTTTCAAAATAGTAATACACTAATAGTGGGAAAAATACCTTTAAAAATCAACTGCCGAAATACATAACATTAAGCAGCACGTCTTTAAGTAAAGGATAGTAACTAGCACCAAGCTAAAGTTTCATTAGAACATATTCCATAGCCCAATACGGTATACGAAGACGTTACGCCTGAGCCGTAATTTCTTCAATTTGTATGAAATTTTATAGAGAAATCTGAAGTCTGTAAAAATGAAGCAAATTTTTATGTAAATGAAATTATGTATTAAGTAGTGTTTTACCTGTACAGCTTATATAAATAGATTTATTTTCAAAAATATTGTGTGTAGCTCATTCGCCCAGTTAAAAATATATAAGTTGAGGACGGTAAATTAACTAAAATTAGCAATAATGCTAACAAGGTGTTTTAAAGTGTTATAACCGAGGCGGTGAGTCGAGATAGCCGAGAGATAATCAGCCGTGAAACATCCGAGCTGTCTTGTTACAGGGAGGCTACTACGTAGTTCACACTCGCTTGCGTCTCGACACGTGTCTGTTTATGCTTGTTTAATGAACTTTAAATTAACTTCGATACATATTTTGTAAACTTTAACGGTGTTGGCAATATACCGTCGATACTCTGGCATGACGGCAAGAACTTATGATTCAAATCTACATCGAACTTAAGCTTTCTGTAAAGGAAATTATTATGCATACGTTGTAAGTAATATGAATTAAGTTTGTACTTTAGATTATAAAAATATCGTTCTTAATATAATAGTTATGATATGTACATATTTTTGAACTTTTTAAGTTAATATTACTTAATTCTTTGCTTTAAAATTTAAATAAACTAACTATATTGGATTTGTAAAAAAAAAATTTAAATATAAAAATACTGTTATAATTTTGTGTTCATTGACAACACAAAAGCTCGCCCATAGCTGATAAACAAAAATAAATCGGTTAATAAACAAGTTGGAAGAAATACTATAGTTCTTTTTGCCTTTGTTCATTTCTATATACATATAGGTATGGAAATCCAAACATTTTTTGAGTTTTATGAGACTCATTTCAAAGTTAAACCGTTTTTGACTATGTTGGGAAAAATAAGTTCGGCATTTAGAAAACGTGAATACGTATAGTACACGAATAAACACAAAGAAGTAGAGCTATATCGTTTATTATCACTGATATAGAAATAGGTAGGCTATTATATGTACCATATTAATATAAAAATCATATACTGCCCTATATTAAATCAAACGGTAACTGTGACCAATTTAACAAATGTACATACATGTTAGTCGCGCCCCATTTGGGTACAGATTCTTTGTCTTCACACTTGATTGCTACATCGGAGCAGATTGCACCCTAGACGGTCGACCCTCGGACACATCGAGACATCGGAACCAAACAGCTTCAATATGCTATTTTGATAGGTTTTATACCTTGTT
The DNA here is from genome assembly GCA_039707435.1 of Actias luna. NCBI lineage: Eukaryota > Metazoa > Arthropoda > Insecta > Lepidoptera > Saturniidae > Actias > Actias luna. The sequence continues at coordinate 6,932,371 of JAZHAC010000003.1, forward strand.
TATGGTGGTAGCGAATCATTCAGAAACAAATCTTACCACCCAGAAAACCTAATTTAAAATGTATTTTTGCGGCTTAATACAAGTGCAGGGAATATAGTATTGCATGTTTTTTTTTTACATTTATTCACCCACAAATTCGTTTAGCATTTAGTACGTAGTGTTTTTAAACTAAACAACCCACTAATAGCTTTATAAGTATTCCAACTGTCTATACGATTTCAATTTTGTTAATAAATTATTCATATATTTACAAAGCACGTAAAGCTTCGCTTAGAAACTGACAATATATCTATTATATGTTATTATTTATGTTTGTCGAAATATGTTTACGTAAATAAATCGTCGATTGCAACCATCAAATGATTTTCCGGGAAAGAAATTTTATCGTTTATTTATATTTTATGGTCTGGCGGTCATGAAGCTGAAATGCTCGTTGCAAGAGACTACAGATTTATGTTATGAAAACAAACGATAATAATTATAAAATAATCCCATCGTATATATTATAGACCGATATCTGTATGTTAACTTCTCTTTCGTTTTAAACAAATAAAAAGTCATTATCGCACTGTGCTAGAATTATATCTAGTATTCAAGTGAAAATCTGAAATAAATTTTATATTATAGAAATCCAAAAAAATAATTGTGTACTTCAAACCACACGAGAGCAATGAAAACTTCATCAAAGTCATAATACGAAATACAAATATAACGTATTAAATCAAACCTTTTGGCATGGGACATACCGAGTTTATGTCGACAATGAATATGATTTATGCGTTATGATCTATCATGTAACGTTCGCCGAGCGAATATAGCAGTGATTCGTTGACTATATCTCAATCGCTTCCTTAGTCGTGCCGACTTTACCCTTAACGACCGTCCTATAGCCGAACGTTTCGGCTCAGTCTCTCTCAATACCCACAAATTAAAGTGTTCAAATCAATAAATATCTCACGCAACACAATAGACGCTCAAATCCAAACCTCTTACGAAAACTTTCCATCAGTAAATTTCGAATACAATGAGTATAATAGTTTATGGCAACATTTACTTTATTAACTGTGTGTAGCTCCAAACTGATTATGATGTAATATATACATCTAAATTATAACAGAGGGCACACACCAACAAAGATTCGTCGTCTCCGCACCAATCATTCTGTATTGCTAGAATTCAAATAACCTCTTACTATAAATCGTCTTAAACAATCTCAATTTCTTCTATAACCATTATAATGCGTCATACATAACGTTTAATTATAGTTTTCTTGTTATACGTGTCGTCACCAACGTCGTTCCCCCGTGACGTGGTGAAAAGATTGGTACGTCAGTAAAGTTGGAATTGAGACTAACTGCCAAGGGTACGCCGGACATACTCTGGTATCGTCTCTCGTGGAGGCTCTATTTATGCACTCTTATAATTATAACGAAATCGGTATTAGAAGTACAGAAGTCGAAAAGATTTAGGAAGGAAAGAAAGCAAACTAAGATATTTTAAAAGCGATGATGGCTCTGGTAATAATGTGTCGCAGCAGAGAACATATGTTCGAATCCCTGCAATAGGTCTGAGCTGCCGATGAAGGAAAACATTGTGATGAAACCATAACATGGTGATAGAGCTTATTGTAATGCCCACCTAGCTAGCTACCACACTTACGTTGAAAATCTGCCACAAATTACCTACAAATATGTTCCGGCAGTTACTTTTGCGAGCCAGTCACTGCATTAAGCTTAGCAAATTTTAAAAAAGTTAAAAACACTAGGTGTCATAAATACGCATGGTTCTAAATCCATCGTTACGATTGTATTATGCTTGATATAAGGCACTTTGTCGTCTAGTATTGAAAGCATATTCAAAATTCATTCACAAAGATATAGCGTTTTAAATATAAAATCTCTATTTGACATTTAACTATTGTAAAAAATAATTTCTGCACCATTAACTCTGAATAGCGTCCTAATAAAATTCGGTTGAACATTCGAATGAATTTGCGAAATTCATTTGAAAAAGTCTCTGATAAACACTTTTATGTTTCAATTCGTGAAAAGACGAAGACTTTAATTTCTACTGCATTATCTTTATCACTAAATGTCTGTATAGTAATATAAATAAATGTAAACAGATTTAATTTGTGGTTTATATTGGATTACAAACTGGATATTATAATACTTGTGAGTACACACACAATTATATCATCTACGTTCTTTATTTTTTCATGTTTTGTAATCAGTACATAATAAAATGAAAAATAAAATTAGAAAATTTTATTGTATATACCCAGACAGAAGTTTATTTTAAAAATGTAATTATTATAGAGACATCACTGTAAACTATTTAAATTCCTTCAGTTTACATACTATATATTTGTTTATTTGGTACTAGCTCACTCATCACAACATCTTCCAATCTTCCAGATCTATTGAATTCAAATTTAACATACCTACATATGCTTTCACATCACACATAACTACCAAAAACAGATTTTACGATCCGGCGCGTTCGACGGAAAATATGCGAACGCAGTCGAGGCCATCAACTGGTATAGACATAAAAGTAAATAGGAAATTTACAAATTTGCAGCTTTATTGTAAGTCAATAATATCTTATCATAAACATATAGAAAACCACCATAATTAATACTAAATTGATTTTTCTTAATACGACTAACCTTTACATTTCCCAATACATATTTACGTGAATACAGTGTTATTTTACATAAAAACAACATTCACTACAATGTAATGAAGCAAATAAAAAGAATATACAAGAGAATTGGATTATTTCCAGGCAGCGAGCCTCGTTTGCAGTTGCACCGTATTTATTGCCCGCTATAGACGCTGCGAATTGAATTCAAATTATTGTAAAAATTCCTTTTAAGGTATCTCTACTGCATGCCAACTATATTAAATAACTTTGAAGTTACGTAAAGGCCTTTTTAATTGCTTTCAATTGTAACAACGATCACATACACTTATAATTCTAACGTATTGATGCAATCTTGTAGCATGGAGTTTTAATAAATACAAGCTTAAAATACACAGCATTTATGACTACATTTCGACTTTTAAGGTCGAAGTTTTGACGACCATAATATTAAGCACAGGTCCTCAATCCAATGTTACGACACTATAATAGCATCCGACTAGTTTGTCCCACATTTTTCTATTAAACTGTTATTCAAATTCCATTTTCAGACGCAATGCGTAACTACATCGAACAATTGGCAGTGTATACGAGCGCCGCGTCAATGGACGTGAGTTCGAATCCATCATAGCATGGTGGAACGACTTTTTCGACCGCCCACTTGGTTAGCTACCACATTCAAGTCGAAAATCTGCCGCCAGATACCTATAGGTGTGTTCCAGCAGTTGTACCTTAGAGCCAGTCGCTCCATTAGGCTATAATTGTCAATTACATCAGGTGTTATTTTAGCCATTGAGCTAAACGTATAAAGTATAAAAAGTCCCGGTCTCAAGTTAAGGCGAGAGGGACAGTGTGGCGCCTCATCAGGATGACAAGCGCTTTCAAATAACCCACTAAAATATTATAACATAATTAACCATTTTAAATAGTTATTCGATAATATCCGGTTGTAAATTTAATTTAATATTAGTAAACATCATATACAAATAGTTTTATAGATAACTTACTCACAAAACATTACCAATAAAATATAAAAACAATACAAAGCTAAGGAACATTCAATGAATCTAGTTCCTCTGTTTTCACTTTTCCCTCGTCATAAAATACATATTGGCTGTATGTTTCCTCGCGGCCAGGTGAAATACTGCCGCGGGACCCGATCGCGAAGCACTATCGAACCTTTTTGACCCATATCAAAGCCGTGGAGCACTTCGACAGTAACATTATTAACACGCGGCATAAGGTCGAGGTACAAACTGCCGCAACGTGTGCTGATCTAATGGCCCTTAAAAATCCCTTTATTAACGTTTTCTATGTTGTCGATTGAAACAAATAGTTACGTTTGGATTTTGGATTAAAAGTGCCATTCGTTATTATTATTTTCATGGCTGGACATGAACCAATATCTGTGCTTAAAATCAACTAGCTGATGACCCGAAACTTCTTTCGCATTTTTCCCGTCAATCGCGCGTGCTCGTAAATTCGTACATTATAATATATTCATTTCAAATTTCAAGTCCATAGATCTGGTAGTTGTGGAGATATCAGGGTGAGTCAGTGAGTGGTAAATCGCTTATAATCATGTAGATTATACCAGACTTAAAAAAAAACCCCACTACGGAATTAAAATCACTTCGAAATAGCTTACTCTTTACTTATTATTTTTATTAGCCCATAAAGGATTGCTATTATGAACGACAAGAAATTCACATTTGTAAGTTTTATCACATACAATTAAATTAAGCGCTCGGATCTCCTTACGATAATTTCTTTCAGTGTCAGCCAATAGAATAATTGATTTAATATTTCTGAAGCTATTTAAGACACGACTTTCATTTATACGTGTTCTAATGTAAACGTTCCAACACATCAAAATACTATGAAGAATTACAGAATTTTGTGAGCACACTCATACAGAGAGCTGAATTAGTGTAAATTCTTTGTACTGAGAGAATCGTTTCATATTAAGTCATAACTGAAAAAAGAGGCTAACAGAAAAAGTTTAACGAGAATAATAATCCAGCCCAAGATCAATCAGAACCGCTCATGCGCCGATCAACCCATTGCAAGTAGCTAGTCTTCTTTCATTACTTATCCCTTCATCTTACTACAAAAACTTGGTATTTTACGTACTAAACTGTAATCTTCATCTATATTTATAAAAAATTCATGTCACATTGTCTCATGATTTCTATTTTTGTAATTCATTTGAGTGATTTAATATAGGTTTTATAATATTATTATTAACTAAAATGATATTCAAATAATTTAAACAGACTTCAGTGAACTTTCTGTTATCACTTTTAGTATATGTTAAGTCTCTCATTTTATCTGTCACTGGAAATGCATTGCCTTCCTTTTGAATATCTTTGACGATATGAGTAGTTCTTGTTCAGCAATCGAAGAAAGAGGTCGTTAACAAATAAATAGTGATACTAGCTTCGAAGTGTAATAAGTTGATCAAAAGTGTTTAATAAGGGAGTGCTGAAGGAATAAGGTGTTTTGATAATAGTTCTTTGTCGATAAGCTCCTACTACTGAACCGATTTTAATCAAATTTTGCACTGTGTACAGTTTGATCCAACTTGAGAGATGTGATACTTTTTATCTGTATAAGTGACCATAACGCGATAGATGTCGCTGTGGTCTATATGATTGACTACTATAACGTGCTAGGTTAGCTAGTATATATATATATATAAAATCGGTGTCGCGTTGTTTGCCAGCGGTGAACTTTTAGACTAATAAACCGATTTTAATGAAATTTTGCACACTGTGTACAGTTGTTCAACTTAGTAGATATGGTAGTCCTTATGTCGATGATTCATCATAATGCAATAAAACGTGCTACAATTTTTGATTACTAGAAAAGGCAGAACAAGTTCTGACAGGTCAGCTAGTAGTCGTAATAAAAACAGCACATCGGTGTGTATACTATCAAGACGGTGTACAAAATTAACCGTATTTAATCGCGGTCACATAACCGACCTACTCCTGTTTGGCGACAGGCCAACGGTTGACGCGACGATCCTGTAATTTACTCGTGCAGAATGAGATTTACACGACATCTGGACTGTATATTTTACTGAATACAAACTAGAAATACTAAAATGTAGCTGTTAGTACCCTGGTGTATGTTGTAAATAACAATAATTTCATATTGAAAACATGTCACAGATGATTTCGATAGCAGTTAACATAGAATCGAGGAAAATAAAAACACTTTGTATTTTTGGTGAATTGTAAGAAAGTAGATGATAATAAACAATGAATATGTTAAGCATTGATGAGCCCATGGTAGGGTAGGGTTTGACGTGATTTCCATGTCTTCAATGATCCTTGGTTTACAGTAATGGTAAAAATGTGATAAAAGCATACAACCACTTGACAGTATGAAGCACAGAGTAATATAGGAACAGATATAACCAAGCAAATAAAGAATAAAACTATCACATTTTTAAATATATTATGTAGAAGACATTAAGATTATGGGATATAGTCATATAAGATTTATAGAAAACTCAATAATAATACCGCAAACGCAATTTAAACTTGCAGTCGCTTTTCGTTTCCAGACGATTACCTGCTCCACCAGCATCATCGTATTAGTCACAAAACCATGAATTCATTTTTATCAATCGTACCAATAATATTAAAGATTACAAGGAAATTTTAATAGAACTACTTAAAATAAAGTGGCATATACTTTCTATAACGAAAAATACCAGTGAAACAAGAAATATGTGGAAGCTATAAACACGTACACAATAAAGCGTGAACTTTGTTCATTTTTAACTGAAAGATGATTTATTACAATTATATATATACTAGGTATATCGACGGGTTCTTTCGTATTAAAAGTTTTGAAGTTTTAAAGCGTTGTATTGTTTATTGTATACTCCAATAAGTCTTAGTAACAATATTAAATAATGATTTAGATAATATAGTGAAAGAAATCCTATGCATAATAGATTTTCAATATCTTAATTTACTATTATTGTCATAGCTTAAAGTTTTGACTCAATGAGAAAATTAATACTTTAAATAATGTTATAATAATGGATAGAATGGATAACAACGTAAAAATAGATTTAATAATAAGCCAAGCTTTACTGGTAACGCAAAACGTACTTAGAGGCAATCTCATCGCACACAGAAAAAGTGTCAAAATAATTTACTTAATGAAGTTTGCCCGCAAGTGACTGCAATCTGGCCGGTCTGGGTATATTCACACAAAAAAAACACGAGAAATGCTCTTGAAACTACGGCCGAAAAAAGTATTTAATTGCTCCCAAGGAGCGAAGAGAATGGTGAAAATTCGGGTAGCGAATTTATAGGAGCTATTTGGATGCAAATGATGAGCTCGGTGCGGCCGCGGCTGTGACGGTGTAACCCCAAAAGAATAAGTGAGAAACGCCTTACGAGAAATAAGGCTCGTGAATACTATACTAGCTCCTTCACTATTTATTCGAAGAGGCTTCACGCTCCGTCGCTTTGCGTAAAAGAATGATGTAAATGGGTTTGATTTAAGTAATTTAATATAATGTTACTGCTTAATTCTAAAGAAATATCTGTATATATGTTCATTCAAGTAATAAATATTAATTATTAATTTGGCCCTCATATATAGTCTTATAAATAATGAAGCAAGCTAACTTAAAGTTAAAAAACAATAACATCATTTAGGAAATTAAGAAAAATTCAAAATATTTAGAAACGCAGTGTACGAAATTGGGTTTTTGAAAAAAAATTATTGATTTTTTTTATGTATTTTAAAACTTTATCATTAATAATATTGATATTTAAAGCAAAAAACTTTAAAAAAAAAATTTTTCAATTCATTATAAACAATTAAAAATTGATGAAATTTAAATAAAAATCACGTGACTATAAACGCGCCATGATTGGTCACAATAGTTGTGACGTCATAATGCTATAGCTATTTAATAACAGTACAGCGTTTACGGCTATTACACGTGACTAGACAATAATATTGAAAATTTATTGCTAAAATACGAGTTGTTAGTTGGTTCCTATTAGCTATGTGTGATAAAGGATTTATTAAGGCAAAGTCTGATAATATTCCTGATGTTGATATATTTTCAATGATCACCGATTTAAAAAAAAATGACGTTCGGTTTAATTCTGCTGAAGTTCGAGGTGCCAAGGCATCAAGGTAAGTATGTTAAAAAATAATATAATAAGTGAAAATTTATTTACTGAACTTTACTTAAATATATAATAATTATTTGATTTGTATACTTAGATAAATAATAATTAATAACAATGGTATTAAGAAATACTTACATACCGAAATGATCTTCACAACAAAAAAAATCGATTTTGTTTGGGGATTATCACGGTGCACTGCTTGAAACCATTTATTTCGACGTTTGACATCTTGGGGAACATTTAAAAACATTTTGTCAGGAGTTGCCTTTGTAGTATTCGTACATAATGGTACAAACAAGAAGATAACTTTTGAGGTTCGACATTTTTAATAGAAATTTAAATATTTAATAATAACAACAAAATTAAATAGATCAAAACACTGTATTTATTATTTTTCTATCAACTGCAATGAGTGAAAACTAACATTATGACGTCACACGCGCTCGAGTTTGTTCGGGAGTTGTCGGCGTGTCTTCGGTGCTGGATTCAAAAATTAATTTTTATTTAGAAATAACTTTTGAATTATTGCAAAAAAAAAAAAAATAGTTTTGTTATACAACTAATATATAATCTTTCCATTTATCACAAAAAAAAATATTTTCAAAAACCCAATTACCCTTCAACTTTTTGGTAGAGTCATTAGAAGAACAAGTACATGTGACCAAGTTAATCTGTTGTAATCCATACAAGTGTACATGTAGAATAGTTAAACAATTATTATAATACTACATAAACCCTTTCTTGGTATTTTCATTTTGCGGAGAAGTCACCCCTGCAAACCAGGTGATCGCTCTACTGCTGTATGTCTATTGCTGTATTTAGATATTCAAAATTATTTTAAAATTTATCGTAATTCCACAAGTAATATTGTAATAAAGTTAAATCTAACAACTTTTTTGTAAAGAGACAATACAAATACGTGTTATTCACAAAAGTTATATTGTAGTTTATACGAGTCATTACATGATTAAATGATTGAACTTACATATAAAACATTGATATTAATTTAAATAAAATATGTTACATATACATAATCGATGAGTAACTTAAACTATCTACTACTTCCTTAAATTATGAGTACGTATCATCATTGTCCTGCTCCCAATTTGTTATTTGTGGTCGGTACGTAGAATAATAATTCAAGTCTACTTTGCAGTCGGGATTTCTGCATGCTATTGACAAAAAGCAAACTCCCTAACAGTAATGAAATCGCTTACATACTTCTATATAATGGAACGAATTCCATTCTGAAAGAATCGACAGGGATACGTTGTAAAGATTTTTAATATTATACTCTGCATCCTAGTTAGGATCACGTGCATCGAGTGCTCTATAGAAAATAATAAAAGTAGAAAAATTATAATAAGTAAAAACTATGTTCTTTAACACTCTTACTTCAGTAATCATTTTCAGTATCTCAATCTAAAATGTATCCATTTTGATCAAAGGCGTTATCTTTATATAACTTATAATAAAGGCATACTTCGTTTATTAATATTAATAATCTCCTTTATGAATTATATGGTTTAAGCTTACTGGATTAATGAAATTTTAATATTAAATATATTTAAGTACGCGAAGTCAGACATTTTCAAAGTTTAGATTTTTTTCAAAACTAACTTTTATTGATATTAGCATTATTATATCAATATCAAACAGCGGGATCATAATACTAGTTTGTATAAATTTTCTATTGTTTACATTAGCTGAGAAACAGTCCAACTCAAAAACAAAGATTTTTGGAACGAACTTCGCGTAGATTATATATATATATATTTATATTATAGTTAGGGCTTAGCGTTATAGCCATAATCTCACCTGATCTTAAGTGGCGATACGGACCGAGTTGGTAGACACGCTAAACCTTAGGAGGAACTGGCTCTCAAGTGCAACTGCCGGAACACATCTATTGGTATTTGGCGGCAGATTTTCAACTTGAGGGTGGTAGCTAGCCAGGCGGGCATCAGAAAAAGCCCTACCACCATGCTATGGTTTCTTCACGATGTTTTCCTTCACCGAAAGCTGAAGCTCATTGTTGGTGGTTGGATTCGAACTCACGTCCCTTGATTCAAAGTCGTACACACTACCACTGAACTATCATCGCTTCAATATGTGGATGTGAAATGTATGATTTATCTGTAACAACCCTTCTTTTAGTTTATTTTATATTGTCCTATATTTCTATACTGTAGATGATTATACATAGCGCGTACGCTATTGGCAGTGCCCAGTCATACGTGTGCACTTATTGGTTGAAGACAGCCAGTAAGTTGTTAATGGCTGCGCAGATATAGTTCGTAAACGTCACACGCGTTAGCTGTTTCGTAGCGTATTATCTGTGTTATAATGAATTCAATTTATTGAATAATATACCATAAAAAATTTATTTTCACAACTAGAAAATATATACTTATTACGAAATTTCCTAACGTTTCTTCAATTCATTAGTTATCTCTGCGTTTCCTTGAATTTCCCTCAGATGCTAGTAATTCGTTTATTTGTATTACTTAATCAATAATACGTTTGTCAATAATAATATATTACGTAAGGAAATTCGTTCCAACCGAGTGTTCCAAGACATTTACACATTCTTCTTTTATATTTAAAAATTACTATCTTTTTAAAAATTAAAATCTAAATAGTTCATGAAAATTGTTGCAGAATTTGAAATAAGAAATGGTAGATACTGTAACTATAAATATTAAATAATAAAACATTCTGAATTCAACGCGAAATAACGTACAGCACTTTACATATGTTTCGTTTTTTTGGTCGGCGCCGACAAGGTTGAAATGTGTTGTGACTTACTAAAGTGTCTCCGCGCACTTACTCGTTTGATAATATGATAGATACTATAGTGTGTGACTGATAACGAATCTTGAGGTGAAAAAGATTTATCTGAATGCACATTGGAAGATTTGGTGAGCGTTTTTAAGATTGATTGGCGGCTGTGCGTGCCGGCTTGTCTCAGGTCTGTGTCAATACGAGGTTCTAAATGCTATTGTAGTGTATTTTCAACGGTATATAGTGGTGCTTATCACCAGATGAACCTTTCTTTGAGCTTTCCTTACCTTGGAGTGAGTTTGGTAGTGTTTTTACGAATTATAAAAATCTGTAAGTGCCTCGTTTTGACTACGATAAAAAGGGTAATTACAATGGCATATAAAGTAAACTTATCAAAAATTAGTTGCAGATAAATAAAAGGAATAAACTATCTACCTACTTCAGTTAGAAAATTCCAATAAAATATTAAACAAAAAATATTAATACGGAACTCGTATAACCATATCTGTATAACCAGTCAGTGAAACTTTATTCATAGGATCCAAGTTTGGTGAGTAGTTCGAATCTTTTTAACGGTTCTACTGAATAAGTTCTTGATATCTTCAACAAGTTTCAGCAACGTATTATCCACATTACACTACAGCGTCACTCACAAGTGATGCAGACGTCACTGGGAACTTAGATCCACTTCCGCTATATGCATACATATACATAGTAGATACTCACGCGTATGTATTCTGATTGACATTTCAATTAAAAAACCACATGTGCTCATTTATGAAGTCACAGTATCATAATAGCGTTCATAGTGATACGACCAAGAAGGTCCGAAATTTCTACCTTTATGAACGTACGATGAAGATTACACTCTCCTAACGGTGATATTGTGTACTACAGATGACGCATGAAAAGCTATTTTAGCAGACTGTTAATATAGTGAAGATTATCGATGAATTCTCTCACTGGCAATTGCCTTTGTTTACACATTCCACCGTCACGTCCCGTACTATTTTGCCGAACTGAGAAAAAGATATGTTTTTTTTTTAATATGTAGGTACGTTCAGTAGATACTGAAATATGTATAATAAACATATAGAGTGAACATTTACAACAAAGGTATTCAAACTACTAAACATGAGGATTTGAAAGCCAAAGAGGTATTTTATTATCTATACATCGTTTAAGAACAGACATCTCGAAATTCAACCCGAAAGTATTTTAAATGTGGTTGTACTTTTTGTATAGCAGATCTTTATTTCAAAAGTGATATTTACAATATTTGAAAATACTTATTTCAGCTTTTTGATCAATTTTTTATGCAGGAAATAATATCTTTCATTTCAATGTTAGTCTGCTAGGCCTGTTTCAAAGTCTATTATAACAGTAATCTGGTGGTCAAATCAGATGATATAACAACAATATGTAGAAGAAAAAAAATTCTTCTTTTTCCCCTGAACTAATTAATACGTTTACTATACAATTAATTTAATATACGTACATTCAATTAAAATCTGGGCCGAATGCTTCATCATGATAATTATGTGTTGACTTTACCGCTGCCATCATATATCAACTATAACAAACACCCTCTTCAACATGGGTCTTAGGCGTTTCACGTACTTAGGTCAGTGGGTATTTATATGATAATCAATTAGGAAAGCATGAATCTTTACCTAACTAGGTCATGACCATACACGGGCGAATAAACAGTAAAGTGACACCGGCTTTTCACAATTTTAACAGTACTCTTCCACGATGCGCCAGCTTATATCAAGTTGCAGACTGACTTGGGGGTGATTATAAGAGCAAACTATTGTTTTCTTAATTTTCTAATAATCGTCAATATTTTTACATTGTACTATTTAAATATCAACCAGATACAGTGCTAAAATCTATACCAATCTACATTGCCGAAACCGCGGATAGAATACTAGACTAACTATATCTATCATTGACGCTTAACTGTCATATCTAGTCTGCTAATATGTTTTTAATTGGTACGAGACTAATTTCACGGCCAGTTATTTTATAGATATATTTTGTAAACATAATAATTTACAAACATTACCTTAATCGGCTAGTTACCACTCTCAAGTTGAAAATCTGCCGCCAAATACTTGTAGGTATGTTCCGGCAGTTACACTTGAGAACCAACCCCTCCACTAGCCTCAGTATGTCCACCATCTTGGGCCACATCGTCACTTAACATCAGATGAGATTGTGGCCAGAACGATAAAGATACAAATTATTTAAAAAAACATTTCAGAAATACATAATAAAAAGTATTCGATTATTTCGGTCATTATTATTTTAGAATTATTTCGGGAGCAAGAACTTCTATGTGATAATGAATTATAAAACTTTCCTTTATTAACATCGATTTATAACCTAATAATAAATTTTTCATCTCAGTCTTTGTCTAACTCCGGAAGAAGCCGTTATGGTCGGCGCACCAGTACAACCTCACTCTGTCACTGGCGACACGCCACGACCTTTTATTCCGAGTTCTCAAAGTATCTCACAAAGGATTGGCTGTCGAACTTGTTTACACGTAGTTTGCCAAAGAAAAGAGTTATAACTTGAAATGCGTTTTAGTTTATCGCATATAATATATATATCACTATCATAATATGGGATACAGTAATATAGAATTTCAAATTAATTAACACATTTAATAAAATGCTTACATTACCTAATGTTCTTCCTTCGTGGATGTTTTTTTACAATCGTTTTTAAAGAGTATCATAAAAAAAAATTACATTTTTATTTACCTTACATAACTAACCATAAAGATCGACGTTTAGAGTAGAATAATATGCTTTATATCAAAGCCACAAGTTTGACCGCGGACTATTTTTGAATGAATTGTACAAGCAAGTCTACTAATTAATTTAAGAACAGAAAATATTGACATATTTCCTTCAAGTAAACATTTGAAGGAGAATCTTAACATCGCCTCCATCGACTGGTCTAAGTGAGAATAAAAAAATAGGTGCTTGTTATAGTCGTTAGAGAACAGATTTCAGAACTTTGAATGTGAAAAATAAGGTATACATTTTTTAGAACCTCTTTGTAATCATTTTAACAAAAATAATTACTTACTTCAGACAAGAACTGTAGTTCACAATATTGTTCATTTTATTGTAAAAAACTTAAAATTAAAATACTAACCGTCAGTGGTCCGCTGATAAATTCAGAATCGTTGATAAAAAAGTTGAGCAGCCTTGTTTTATATTAATCAACATTGTCAACCAATAACCGTTTCATTCCCTTTCTCAAGCTTATAAAAAATAATAAAAGAAGAAAAATAAACAGAAAGTCGAGTAGTATACTTGATGTTATTCATATTAATATTATTTTATTTTACATTAAAAACAAATTTTGTGTAATTTCTTTAAAACTCTAATTTATATCAGTGACACTGTATCGTACATAACAACATACTTGACACATTTCTCTTCTTGTACCTAGTGTAGGTGAGCAAACCAATTTTTATCAAAGCATCGTACAAAGTTGGTGTTTTAGTACAAGGGATTAAATGTCGACCGAAATTACGGTTCGCGGCTAGAACCCGGCTTGTTAACTTATATTTTGACATTTACGAGCAACCCAGGCGCGCCGCTAGGAGTTTGTGTGCGTGAAACATAGTAGCCACTGCATTACCTTATGTGTACCCTTACACGAACAAAATCAATTCGGTATTATACCATTGATTAATACCATAATGATTTATGTTTATATAAATACATACACATAGATATATACATACATATATATATATATATATATATTAAAATTTTCATAAAAATAGTAGTATAATTTGGCTCAGTTACAGTTATATCGTATGTGTAGATATAAATTACTAATAAATCTATATTTATACAACGATATGTTATTATAGTTGAAACTATGTTGCAAACTAAACATTTTCAAATCTCAAAACCACTCTAGCCGACACGACGTCGATTAAAAAAGACATGACGCGCTAAAAGGCTATGCGGTAGTGGCGACCGCACTCTTCCGGCACTATCCTTGGACGCCGGAGATGGCCTATTCATCCCTCTATCGACACACATGTATTCTTCATATACCGTGCAAACTCGTATATTTCACTACCACGAGAATAGAACGGATGTGTAGCGAGATATGATTTTACTTAAGGTAAAAAAATGTTTGTTATATATTACAATCATATTATTATTTATTAAAATGTTAAACGCTGTATGTGAAATATTGCATTGTGTATATTTATTAAAGGTACGTCTATAATCATTTTAAAACAATTTATATTAAGTTATCTTAAATGAGAAATATCGTGTCACTTAAAAGATTAATATAATAATTCTTTTATACCCTTAAAATTTTAAATAATGAGATATGTTTGAGTATTGTCCTGATGCAAGAACTAATCTTATAAAACATATTTTATTTATAATAATGTATATGGCACCATACAATTAATTTACAGACTTTATAAATACAGTTTACAATTACTTAAATCAGCAGTAAAATAGAGAAAGCAAACGAGACAATTTCTTAGAAAATAATTATTAACATTTAATAAATTTATAGTATTATAGTATCATATCATATTTTCTCCACTGGTTTAGCGTGTCTACCAACTTGGGTCGTTTTGCCACTTATGATCAGGTGACATTATGGCCATAACGCTAAGCCTTTAGTATAAAAAATGCATTTATCTGTGCTCTCTATGATAAGGGAAAGAGTAAGAATATTTCTTACAAATAATTAAAATATTGTATACTAAACTGATCATGTTTCATTTACGAATACCCTATAAACTAAGTATTTTTTTTTATGTTTGTACATTATCACGTATTCACAAATAATAATAATTGCCATTTTCCTTTCGCACACTTCCTTTAAGTTTGGTTTTTGTCTGATCTCAATTTTGTAGAAATAAACAGCAAACAGTAATAAATAATGCAAGCTCATTAATTTCATCTATATAGCTCTTAGATTGTACATCAATTTTAAATAACTGTTATTTTACGGTAAACAAAATATTATAATTGTTATATGTGATATTTATTTGTTATCAGCAAATAAAAAAATAAATATTATTTACATGGGCTAGATTTAATAAATTATATTATAAGCATACAAGTACTTTCGATTACCTATAGGTTACCTACTTCTTGTAAACGTATCGTTATCCTGCCGATACCTTACAGTAAGAGCTCGAAATTTGCAAACGGAACGCGCTGTAATAAATTTAATACGAAAATAAACGACGTCGTTAACTTATCTGAAATATTGTCGGTTGAATAACTCAACGCATTTAATAGCTGAATTATTTTAAAGCTTACCGTGTTCTCCATCTCTCTCAGATTTGGAAAAAAGTATGAATCCATTTATCAATATGGCATGATTTATGATCTACAACTCTTTCAGTAAATACAAATGAGAGGGAAGTAAGGACGTTGGGTCAGTGCCAAAGTAAAGCCTGATTAATGATTCTAGACACGCGGGAATGTTTCGCGAAAAATAAATTCAAAACTTTCCCATCCCGCGGTGAAACTGCCGAAACATCGGTGAACAACGTCGTTCAGCGTTTTAACGTTTGTTAGTTTAATTTAAGTGTATTTACTCTCTTAAACCGTTTTTCTACCGTACATATATTTTTTCAAATTACTGTTCGATTCTCATCTTAATCCTAATAAGTGTCACAATTACAGTTAAAGTCTTACGGTACAGTAACGACTCTCTGATCTTATATATTAAATACTCGCTGTTTTTGCGACTTCGTTCGTTCGAAAGTAAAAATTATTGAATTCGTTTTGCCCGTTTTTGTAACTTCTTTCAATACAGCTTTGTTCATATTGGTGGTAGCGTTATGTTAAATAGCTTAAAGCCTCCTTTAATAACTTCTCTATAAAATACAGAAATAATTTTTGAATTAAGTCGTATAGTTTCTAAAATAAGCCCGTTCAAACTACAAACTATTATGCTTTATAACAATTTAGATTTAAATTTCCCGTAACGAATCTCTAAGACAACAAACATTGAAACATAGTTACAATAAAGGTGTGAGCAACGAAATACTAACTCGCTCAACATCGAACGAAGCCAAATTTATTTTTGGTTTGGTTAGCATTGCTATTGGGCTTAGAAATTAATTGTAGCATGTTATATGGATGAGGTGGCATGTTCTATCTGAACCAACCCTACATAAAAATATGTCTTTTTATTAATTATTAAATATATTATTTGTGAAAATCGTAAAGTGGATTTAGGTTATTACATATGAGGTACAAAAATTTTTATCTGTGCACAAGAAACTAATTTATGAGACGAGAATTAATCCTGTTGATAGTACTTACAGTATCTAATGTGTATAGACAATGACTTTGTTAAACTATGAAAACATTTCAGCACAAATTTATCTACAACAAAATAAAGTCGAATAAACGAAGTTTAGCGTTTCAGTGTGTTTACTCAGGTTTATCTCGGAATACCTTGAATTACTAAAGAAACTCCTGGAATTGTATCTTTTCTAAATTAAAGTATTTATATATAAGTATAGTAATTTTATATGTATATAACTGTCAGTGTCTCACCATAAAAATAGTTAATTTACCCACTAATAAAGGGCTTGATGTCATATAGCTTACAAGCTTCTTTAATAAGTTAATTATAAAAGCAAAGACATCTTTTTTTAATTATGGTACTTTCAGATATTAACTTTATACAAACAAGAATAAATACAATCTAGGGAGTTTTTCAAAATCCTGACTAGTCCTTACTAATATTATAGATGAGAAATTGAGTTTATTTGTTTGTTACGCTTTCACGCTTAAATCGCTAAATCGAATGTAATATATTTTGGTATAGAGATAGATGAGACCTTGGAGGATACCTTTTCTCGTGAAAAACATATAGCGAATAGGGTATACATATTCGTTTGTACCCTTAAGGGTAGAATGTGATTGTCAAGGTAATTTAGAAACATCGTATTGCTGAATCTAAAGTTTGACAGTTAGGTAGCTTATAGATAAAAATATGAAGTTAGAAAGTTCATGTCTACCAGTATTGGCTAATATCCTGTAATAAATAAGTTAATAGTATTAAATAGAAAAATGATTTTTGAATCGATCGACAACCAGAATTGGTTGCTAAAAACAATATCAACGCTAGCAAAGCCGCGGGTAAGAACTAGTATTGTTATAAATGGTTGGTGTTCATTGTACACGACCACTAAAGTTAAAATAATTCGTATATCTCCGAGGGTTATATTCCGAATCCTGGCGACAGTATTTACACAGATTTCCACCTAAAGGGTAGCTTGGCAAGAAACAAATAATGATATCGCAGTGACCACAACTTCATAAAAATATATTCATTAATCAAAAGTGGGGTGCCCTTGAAATTCCACGTTATTAAGTACACTACTTCGCATGGGTCAAATGAACTAATAACGAAAACGGGCCATGCAATATATAGGATACGTGCGATTTGTAAGAAAGTATAAAGCATTTTTTATTACCATTTTTTATGCTTTGTATGTTATAGTATCGACGACTATCTCAGTCCACATAGACATTTAACTTTAAGGAAAATTGTTGCCAAACACCAAATCTATAAAGAAAAAAATTGGTTTAAAATAGGTGCAAAAATACTTCTTAAAAACACATAAAGTCCATTCATACCGAAAGGTTTTTACTCCCATTTCAAGTACACATCAAATAAATTTCAAGTCAACTCAAAAATCTGGCGTAGAAATCAATATTTATTTAAATATAAACCCATTGGAATGATAGGTAAGTGAAATGTTGATTCAAGAATCGAAACCGAAGGCAGATAAAAGCCTTTGAATATTTTGTATATTAAAATGAATGGTTTTTTTTATTTAATAACATAGCCTTGAATCTTTTTAGCCTAAAGACAACCAGTATTAACAATATTCCGAAACATAAACTAGTTAATTTTTTGTGAATTTGTGAGTATCGCCGGACCTCCCACAAATTGAGCCAATTCTTATCATATAAAGTTTATTATACATATATACATAGTATCACGCCTCTCTCCCATAAGGGTAGGCAGAGACCACATCCTTCCATTTGATCCTGACATACATCTTTCGCTTCTTCTATTTTCATAAGCACCTTCATACGTCATGATCTTCGGTTATGGGTACTTTTGACCTGGCCTTTCTTCAGAACGTCCTCGATCTGGTTGAGATAAGTTCGCCTAGGTCAACCCTTACCAGCTTGCCCAATCACACTCGCCTTGTAAATTTGTTTCGTCAATCTTCTTTCATCCATCCTCTCTAAAAAAAAAGTTTATTATGTTATTCTTATTATGTGTTTTTATACAGTCTATAGTGTATACTCATTATAATCATGAATTTTTTAACAACTCCCAGTTTTCGACGAAGTTCGAACCCGCGTCACCCCAGCAAAGCAACAGGTGGCCGTGAGGTTTAATTGGGTATTCTGGTATAGCACGGGCTGAGTACCACATAACCTTCTTAGTCCCACAGGGTGGGAAGTTATGCGTAAGTGCATTTCCCCATATTAAATAAAGGTTTACTATGAAGATCTCTGAACAATATATAAATAATATAAAGCCATATTTTGCCCTTATCACAAAATTTGAAATGCACATAAAGATCTGTTATTTATAATGTATTTATATATTTTATATCCATGAATATTACTATTAAATTAAAAGAAAAAAATTTATTCACCAACCGTATATTCGCATTTACAATGGAAATAGATTTTATAATAGAGAATATATCATGTCATGCAGTGTCGTCATGGTCTAGACTCTAGACAATACTTTTTCTCAAGAAAAAGCTTTGCTATATTGTGTGCTGTATTTTTATAAAGGTGACTAAGATATTATAACCTATTAAGACCTTTCTAAATAAACACTATGGGCTAGTGAAATTGTTATGAATACAGATGGATGTAACATAATCCAGTTCGTTTAATCACAGTGAACTGACTGACATCGTGCGATCGTTTGTACTAAAACCTTGTTAAGTACAATCGAAAGTTAATCACATCCGCGCTTTGTAGCGTCCCCTGATAGGTCGTTAATTGTAATTAAGATTGTATGTGAGTAACTCCATAATAATGCTTAGTCGAGGAAAGGTCTTCTAATTACGGAGTTACATCCTACACTTGCTTAATTGCGTTGAAAGAACTGATCGGGGTTTTATTTTCTTCCATTTTGTATCAGTTCCATAGTATATAATTAAGAGGCGATTACCTACTGATCAAGTTATATTTTCTTTTGCAGTTTAGTTTGTATTCAAAAATGAAATGTAGAGAACAAATTTCGACTACTTTTAGCCTTATCCTAGCTATCTGTACACCGTAGAATTCTAAAATGCGACAAACCGTATAACGGCCATTGTGATGGGCATATTGGCATATACCTACATATATTATACATGTACATCACTCTGCTTGATTATTGGTATTACACTGACTGAACCTGAAATTCGACACGTGTAAGCATGTCACTGTAGCAAAGGTTACACGTTACATACCGTGGTCGTCATCCTGTCAGACATAATTGTTGTGTTCTACGACCTATAAAGCTAGTACTCTTACTTAGCTCAATTAATCCTTCTAAAATAACTTTATTCGGATAATTTAATAAAGTGTAGTAGTATATCACCACCGAAACTTCAAGAGAACATATAATTTTATTTAATACAACATGTATGAGGTTAGGCTGGTGTTGGACCATTGCTTCACCTATATCGGCTACAAATTGCAGAGCGTATTAGCAGACAGTAACAGAAAGAGGAGCATATTTAACCTAGCATTTAAATTGTTTTACTTATAAGGACTCAATTATCAATAAACAAAGGTAAAAGAAGCTTTTCAACTAGCTCTAGGTAGGGCGATACGGAATTGCTCCGGAAATCGGCTCAGACTAGGTCGGGTTCCCTACACTAAAGAGACATAATATACAAATAACCTGTTTCCCGAACGGCTGAACTTATAAAATAGGAAGATAGGTTACCCGACCCAACTTCGCTTCGCTTAGCAAAAGTGATAGACTACGGCCCACATGTATGTGTTGGTTCTCTACGGAGGTTCCAAGAATAGCAAAGCCTTCAATAACTATAAGCTTATCGAATTCGTGGTGCTGGACCAAAATTATACAGGTAATATACAGATTTTTGAAAGTACTTTTTTGAGTGATTTTTGAAAGTGAGCACCATAGTACAGCACTCTAAAGATTGCATGCCTGTTTCCTAAAAAGACTGTGGAAAGTATTAATTGTTTGTAAGGACCTTTTGTTCATTAATATTAACATTGTGTTTTTTATACATGGTGACGACTCCATCATAGTGACTTGGTTGGGCGAGTTACATTTTAAATTTAACTAGCGTATACACCGCTAACTTGTAAATACCACAATTCATTGGCTGACATGTAGTATCAACTGATGTTGTCATGTCATGATGTTAATTAAGTATGAAGTTTGAGTAATAATGTTCGTTATTTTTATAAAGTATACAAAAGTACGACAACTAGAATATCAAAGTTTTGTCATCTCATTGTTGGAAGTAACAGTGCAAAACTATAATTAGCAGCAACGAACAACAAATCTTTAAGGCTATAAAATAAATGGCACACCAAGTATTTTTCGGGCCATTCATTTGTAGGTACGCTTAATTAAATATTTTATATTTCGTCTACTATAATGAACGTTCAAATAAGACTGTTTACAAAGGAAAATTAAATTTCAAAAGTAATTTTTAATTGCCGTTAAAACAAACCGTTTTTTGCTGTTTAAACAAAAAGATTATTTGCTGTTTAAACAATCATGAAACATTATCAGTCAATTTAAATGTTGACAATGATGTAAATAACTTTTTAATTTAAACTTTGTTAATATATTAGCAAGCATTGTAGCGCAGTGATATTTATTAGTGGTGTGGATGTGTAGGTGGATGTGGTATGCATCATTGTCAGTTAAACTACGTCTGGTTGTTAAATATCAAATATATTTGAGTGTACATAGGACTTTTCATTATAACAAAGTTACAGTAAATTTAGAAATAAATGGCATATGTAAAAAAAAATACGAGATTTTTACCTGACTTCTTCGCGACGGGAAAAGAAGTATTTTAAAAAATACGCCAGTGTTGTGGTGAAAATAATGACCAGTCAGTGTAGTTGGAATGGAGATTCACTGTTCAGGCCGCACCAGTACTCTTGTGTTGTCACTCACATAGACTCTTTTTATACACCCCGACTTTTTTCCAATTACACGCGCCATAGGGAGTACGTAAACGTGTTGCAGTGTCGTGACTGGGTCATGACCACTACAGATTTATGTTGATGAACCTGTCTCTTTTTTTGTGTAATCATGCTTCAGGGTCAGTAAGAATACATTCAGTTACAGAGAGAATTGTACGCCATAGCAACGGTGCTCGTAAACTAATTATTTATTTTTGGATTACTTTGCGGTGCTACGAAAACATATATACATATAAGTACTACTTTGGACACATATTTTGATATCAAACTACGAAATAGATCGGTATGTGCCTGACACTTAAACTGGCCTGATGAGTCCTTATAAGAGCAAGGTAATTAAATACACAAACCAACTATAACTATAAGCGTATAACTCGAGTTTACTATATCACGAGATTTACTCTATGGTAGACAGGTTTATGTTCTATGTAATATATGATACAATGCGGTGTCTCACCTATATTTTCATCTGAATCGGGTTATGATTGATAAAATAAAGCTACAAACAGAATATAATTAAGATCGAAAGTATGTTTCGCACTTCACAAGCTTAAAAATTTAATTTTTAATAATGTAACATTTCAATTTTTCGTATCCCCAGTATTACTTTTTATATATATACATAATTATCTACAAAGCTTATTTCAGGATCTTAATCTGTCTCACTCCAGTGATTAGAAAAAGTGTGGGAGCTAACCCTGGTCTCTGGTAACATGGGAGGTTAAAGTAGTGCTTTTTAGTGGGTAGTGTCGGGTGCTTATCACCCGATGAGTTTTGCTATACGCCCCATTGCGATGAAGATGAGTAAGCTGTTGAAAATCACGTTAATAAAAAATAGATCTTAATCTGTTATGTCTTTTTATTTTCGCTCAGTAAGTTGTGATATTTGCGTTTGCAGCGCTAAATAACTTAATATTTAGCAGTATTTTGCATGTTTTAACATGGTTATTGTGCTGAAGTCAAGTAGAATACAAACAATAACTGAAAGTGTGCATTATAAGTGGCCACAAAGACTCTCTGGACGGCTAATAAGCGAGCCACCATTTTGACTGTGTTTGACAAATACAAAAATACAGCGTAAAGGACATGTATCCACAAATTTTAAAATTAAAAACAGCAATACGACAAAATATAAGTCTTAAATGTATTTTGACACTATGATGCTGCGATGATAGTTCAGTGGTAGCGTGTTGGAACGCCGCGTCATGGAACGTGAGTTCGAATCTATTCACCTACAATGAGCATTTTGGTGAAGGAAAACATCGAGAGGAAATCATAGCTAGGTGGTAGTTCTTTTGCTAATGACCACATGGCTAGCTACCACCTTCAAGTTGAAAATCTGCCGCCAAATATCATTAGGTGTGTTCCGACAGTGGCACTTAAAAGCCCGTCCCTCCTATAAAGGCCGGCAACACACCTGCGATTCTTCTGGTATTGTGGGTGTCTATGGGCGGCGGTTATTGCTTACCATCAGCTGACACGCTTGCTCGTTTGCCGCCTATTCCATAAAAAGAAATAAAATTATGCATATAATGATTACTATAGGTATAGTGTTTCTTTTTATTTTTCATAATAATGCGTTTGCGTAGTGTAGGGACGATCTTTGCGACCACCCCCTTCAAATTTGAGCAAATGTTAAGGGTCGTTGGCTTTGTTACTCGCCATAATAGGCACAAGTTAAAACTTTCCCGTCTGGTCCCACATTCTAGTACAGGATTACTCTACAAATATTTTATTAACAAAGTTTTCTACTGGGTTTTTTAACGTTTCGTAAAATTTTATGACATCGTAATAGTATATAAACTATCCTTGTTTTAATGATCCATTCATTAAAGTACAAACTCAGAAAATTCGTAATTTATGTAAAGTTTGCTAAACAGACCTATAGTACTTACAAAAGTATGTACAGTAAATAGTGCCTTCATCCGTGGCAAATGTTTGGAACTTCCAGCCTTTGTTACAAATCATAATAGGCACAAAATGAAAGTTTCAACTGTACACCGAGTCTTCATATTAGGGTCTGCAAACATGATATTAACATAGTTATATTGTTTGTTTTCTCAACACAAATGAGTAATTAACTGTTATACAAATGATTCTTGAATTGATTCTTTTTTTTATCAATTATAAAGGCTTGTATCAGTTGTAAATAAAATAATTACTAGGGTGGATAGGCATTACGTTGAAAATTTCTTCCTTTAAGGCAGTCTGATCAAAGAAATATTTTCATTGTAGAAAATTGTAGTAAGATAACGTTGTTTTATGTTCTTGTTGTGAGACCGACATTCAGAATTGCTTCAAGAGATTCAATGTTTGAAGCGACGATAGCTCAGTTCATAGTGTTTACGGACGCCGAAACCATAGCATGGTGGTAGGGCTTCATCTAACACCCACCTATCTAACTACCAGCCTCAAATTAAAAATCTGCCGCCAAACACATATAGGTGTGTTCAGGTAGTTGAACTTGAGAGCCAGTCCGTCCACTAGGCATATAGTGTCCACAATCTTGTGCCACATCGTCACTTAACATCAGCTGAGATTATAGCAATAACGCTAAACCTTAACTATAAAAAAAATGTTAGTAACAGGTTACTGTTTAAAGCATCCATAGGCTTCGGTAACCATTTATCATAAAGCGGGCTGATTTAGTAGTAATAAGTAATATTAGTACAGTTACAATATCTCCACTACGCGTAGCACGTCCACAATCCTAAGCCACATCGTCAATTCGCTTTAGATGAGATTGAGGCCACAATGCTATACATATAAAGTATTTAAAAAATACTTTATTATCACACGGGTACACAAACAAACTATTTAACGCTTACTAACAGAAAATATTGACATTATTTCTTACAGCATAAATCAATTTCAAAAACGGTTGAAATACCTCAAATTATAAATCAATCATAACAATGCTTAAATCTATCCATATATGTAGTTAGATATCTATACTTAATAGACAAGCTACCTTAAACTATACGTCCTTACATCCATTGAGATAACTTAACATCCCACACTATCGGCCCCGAGGGTTAACCCACCAATATAAATCATTCCCATGGCTCCCAATAACTTTGTTGCTAGCTTGTAATTTGAATAACGTGTTTAGTAATATGGTACAATAAGATTTGAATATTCGATATCTAGCGCAAACGATTTATAATCTGAATTAATCATATTCATGTATCCAGGGAATCAATAACTTACATCGTAGTTTTCTATAGTTTTGCAATGGCAGGCACACAACGTGAATAGAATTTTGTGGTTTCTTTATTAGAAAAATTGAGCATGTACTTTGATTTTATGACAATGCGTTACTTGTCTGCCTTAGTTTATCTTATTTATTTTCCATATGTCAACTTTATTTATGTTCTAAGTATACATAGTAATCTTCTAATTATACAAGGAGATAGACGGGAATCTGGAGACGGTGATGGGCTACTTTTTCCTGCGAAAAACTTATTGGAAGTGGGATAACGAGAGGTATAACTTGTATTGTATGAAACTTGTTATTGCGTGATCCGATTGATTTGATGAAATAAATATTAACGCGAGCGAAGCCGCAGGTAAAAGCTAATCTCAAATAAATAATTAAATTTTTTTACTTACTCTAAAAATTCGGCACATGTACGGCATTGGTAAGAAAACGTGTAAGAAAAGTTTTAATTACTTCAGTAATCAAGATTTCTACCGCACAAGTAAGAAGCATTACAAAAAAAAAACAAATTAAAGTGCGGACTGTTTCTTATTAATGTTGATAGAATCAACCTATAAACAAATCCTACCAGATTATTAACTTATTTTCTAAATAATTTACTTTCAGATATTATCGCAACAATTTTGTAACTCAACATATGTGATGTAAATAAAAATTTAAATAACTTATTTCCTTACGCATTTATAAATACTAATAAGGGAATTTTGTTCAACTGAGACTTTTATATTGATTCATATTGGCTTATATGATGAGGAATATGTAATAATCTAGTGAATTTAAGATACATTTTAAACCATAAAATTCTGTCAATACGAGTGGTCCGCAATATATATTCAAATAACCAGAAAAATAAATGGTTTAATAACAATTATCAATATATGTATTACAAATACAACGTTTGAATACATAATATTAACTTCCAAAGTTAATATACAATTTCTGCTGATCAAAAGTAAATTTTTATAATCCGTCCCCTTCAATAAATAAATACTCATGTAAATACACAAAATAATCAACAGTTATGCTTCATAAATTCACCTTATAACCTTACTTAAATATTTACCAACGTTATGAAACTCCGATTAGATATCAAACACGTTCAAAGCGACATATAGAAAATCCACCCGTCACGTAAGTCAAGGTGAACGTAAAAGCACGTAAATATCTCAAAACAAACATTCCGACTGAGTTCGAGCCATTAGAAAATACGGTCGAAGGAAATTCAGTAGCGTTTTATTGCGCGGAGGCCCGCCGTTCTTCGATTTAATAGAAAGTTAAAATCGCTGGTATCGGCGTCCGATGTTACGCCATCACGTCTGTAATCTCTCACGCACAAATTGTAAAAACAACGCTTATTTAGTTTTGTTACATGCATATTTATATTACTTATTTAAATTTATCTATAATACCACAAGCTTTTTTATGTTAAGTTTTTTATGTTAATATGGACCAGGATGTTAGATGTGCTAAGCCTAGTGGAGGAACTGCGTCTCTAGTGCAACTGCTAGGGCACACCTATAAGAATTTGGTGGCATGAAAGCCAGCCATGATATAGTTTCACCACTATGCTTTCCCTCGCCGAAAGCTAAAGCATGTGAATTCGAATTCACGAGCTTTGGCGCGGCGGCCGCTACACACTACGAACTAAGCTATCATCGCATCAAAAACTAAAATTCACTATTAATAAACTAGTTAATAATATAACCAGAATTTCCAAACTGATGAATAACTTATTCTTGTACTAGTTATTCAGTAGTATTCATTAGTGTTTCGGTAAACTGTCGACATGAATACTTACTGAGGAACTTACACTGTTTGTACAATTTACATAACCTCGGTATGGGTGAATTGCTTCCAAGGACTGTCCTTCGTAGAAGAGGAACTAAAGGGTTTATTTAGAATGAATTTTGAAAAAAATAAGTTATTTATATTACATTAACCACAATAATATAATATATAATGTTTCAGGTTCTTGGTTTAATTGCCGTAGTATTGTACTCCATTAAAAACTGATAAATACATTTGTTGTTAAAACAATAAAAAATAGAATTTATCTCTTCAGTATCAAAAACAATAAAGTTAGTATTACAACAATTAGAACAATACAGCTTACAGAATAATGGTATAATGTGCCCTCATAATATTATTAGGTTTTGTATGTGAATTGGTTTGAATACGTTATAAAAAGGTTCGTACATCGTTTATGTTCACGGAGAATACAAAGGTGAAATGCGAATGAATGATTGATATTGGATCCTTTTCGAATATTCCTTTTTTTAATTAATCGCTTTTGTACAGTCGAAAACTTCAAAGCAAAGGGTATTTATCAGTCCAATCGGGTATAGGCAGTGTACCGAAATTGAAAAGTCTAATTCATTACAAGCATTCCTCCGAAATGCTCTTTATGCCGGGTTACGAGACAGTAGAAACATAACTGTATACATTGTTGTTGATATACACTTTATTTTTAATTTATATTAATCCACGATAGATCAGCGGTAGCATACATCAAACTGATTGATTTGAGTATGCATCCCAACATTAAGATTGAACTTTCTGTGAAGGAAATCCTCTTGATAAAAACATAGTAATATTCGCCTAGATTACTTATCTAACCTCTATCCAAAAATCTGGCACCAAATAACTGTTACTATGTCTTGGCAGCTGTACTTGAGAGCCCATTCATTCCCAATGGTATTTAACGTGTTATCAAATTGGCCCTCATTAACATTTTAAATCAAGTAAGATATCATAATCTTCCCAACGTAAATGCTTAACCAATAAAAAAATTGTTATTCATATCTTACGTCCAGTATATTATATTGTATTTTAAATTAATATATATAGGACATTCTTTTCATTGCTAACTAATTTTAGTAGTCTCATTTATTTACTTAATAGAACCTGTACGTTTCAAAGCTCCAACTTGAAAGTCTACGACACTCAGAAATGTTGTATAAGTTAGCTCTTCTGCTATAATTTTATAGAAGTATTTTCTTTTTCGTTGCATCTTATTTTCACGAGCAGATTCAATCATAAATCCTGTATACGGATTAACATTAAAAAAACGAATTCACAGATAATAAACTTTTAATAACATAATTTTACTATATAAGTATCTAACTACTTAAAAAAAACGACGTGTTCTTAAGTCCACACAACTGGCACGACATGAGTGAAAACTTCATTTTGGCGAGGTTAATTATACAAAATATAACTAAATCATATTAAATAAAACGTATTGACACAACACATACCGTGTTTATGTCGATACTAAATACAACTGATGCTGCATGCACTCTCATATAACGCTCACCTAGCGAGTGTAGCAGTAACGCATTGACTATATATTTCTTGGTCTTTTATCCGACTAGAGCCGATATTACCCAATCGAGCGTTACAGCGCAGCCTCATTCAATACCCACAAAAAGTGTTTAGTGCGTCGAAAGAAGATATCACTTTTAAGTAAATTTCGTGACCGTTTCTAGACAATATTCTCTGAATATACTAATCCAAATAGGTTTTTTTATTGTCAAAACAAAGTGATTCTCTTAAGCTATTGATAAGCACAGCTTTATTTAGAAACAATGGTGACTATCATACGGAGTCTGTTTTTTTTTTATTCAAATTTAATTTCACGTCGCAACGCGGCTATGGATCATTATCGGTCACCAAGAAACGTAGTTTAAAACATATTATAATATGAAACATAATTAACTATATTAGTATAAAAATACACCGTTACAAAAATGAATGTACATTCTTTGTAGTTCATTTCACTTCAAACCTTTAATAAATATAATGACAACAAAAAAATAAGCTCGATTTTTTTTTTGTCAAGGCACTCCATTAGTATATGTAGGTAGGATGTGCCGATGTATTTTACACTATAAAATACTATAATTAACGCGGATGAAATAGGGTCTGCAGATCACATTAAATAACTAAAATAATCAAGACTTATCACAATAAACATATTTATAACTTTCACTTTAAACTATTATTTCTTTATAAACTTTATACAAAAAACATTAAAGTTCTTAACGTGTTTTAATCAATGTTATACGTGTAAGTATTTTCAGCTAACTACTCCCTTAAAAATATGTTAATAGCGACTTATCAATTATTATAATTCCTCTAAGGCTAAATATTCAAATTGACGTATACTGAATATAAATTTAGATATTTCCGATTGCCAGAAATGATTACTTTTCTCCTTTGGGGGCCCAAAGAGTGGCGAGTACGTGACAACGGAAGATTGTAAAATTGTTATTCCAACCATGTTGAGGAACCCGTCTGGAATGACGAAAATTGTTTCGCGGATAAAAATGTACGGCATTTTGTCTAAACTATATATGCCAAAATATTATGTTTAACGCATTGTTTAGGAATGTGAATCGACCAATTCGTTTCGATGATATTGAAATCTTCTTCAAGAATATCTGTTTTTGGTCGAGACCTTTCTTTTATATCTTATGTATGACAGTGATAACCACAAATAGGTTATTTAAGCATATCAAGAGTACTAGTTACTTCATTGTCAAATATATCCTCAAATTAATTCTATTATATACATGTACTTCAGTTGCTACCCATCCAAAATGTGTTATGACAAATCTTTATTGCTTAATTACTTGTTTGAACTGCGTAAGCGTAAGACTTTAACGTACACTAATATATGCAAATAGAAACATTAGCTGTAAAAAGGAATTAATTTAATTCAAAATACTATTCTGAAAATTATACGGTTAAAAATGTTATGTTTTCTCGCCCACTAAATCATTACAAAATCATTACAAACTTTATGAACATAAATTCGAATAAATCCGGGCAAAACTTTAAAATGTAAATAGGTACATGTGTGACAACATTACACCTGTGTAATATTTAAATTTATACACGCCTTTAACTCCGAAAAGGAGCTTATAATGAATGTTACATGAGCATTATGGATGTAGAGTCGACAAAATGAGTAGGAACAAACTCCATAGTACATTTAGTTACCGAGTAGGACAAGTCTGCACATCGCCGCATAATTTATTTTTATTAAAAGTAACCTTCGCCTTTCGCATATTTCATTGCACAATAAAGCGGCTCGTTGGAATAATTAATTTCTTTTAATGTTTATATTTTTGATACGTCCACTTCTATTGCTTCTAAATCCGCTAAAACTATTGTAAAGGTATTTATATTTATTTAACATGTACCTAAAAAAGATGATCTTGCCGATTCTTCTCGATGACTGGATTATTTTCGAAACAGGTGGTAGTTTTCAAGTTCATAAGCGTTTTCTCAGATCCTAAATTGAATAAAATATTTTGATTTCATTTGATTTCTAAATGTGTGAAAATTTGGCATACGGTAGAATGTAAGATTTTTATATTTTATTACAGAATAATATTTTCTTAATAAAGTTAGACTTATTCCGAGTGTCGTTCTAAAGTGCATATGTATGTTATGACGCAAAGTGAAATCGTTGTATTCTTTACACTCAGAAATTTTGTAATCATATTACCTGCAAATATAATAAAACTGATTTTTATATTTACTTATTGGATATTTAAAAATACTTGGCTAAATGTGTAATAGCCTCCAACCATGATACTGTTTATACTTGGACTGTGTCTAAGCCGCGTTCTTGTACTAGAGGTTTAATTAAAGGAACTCTTTTGCCGCAGCGTAAATACACACGTATGACGCCTGCAGCGGTGAAACTGCATTTGGTATGTCATTATATACGTGGTAGCCAGATGGAGAGTAATAAAAATATTAAGTTTATGTATTATTAATCATAATTACACTAAACAAATGAATTCATAAATACTAAGAAATCATTCTCTTATGATTCTCTAATGATACTTATATCGAATTGTAATAAGATATAAAAAAAAAAATCTGGTACTACTAGAATTTGGTATAAAATCTTGAAACTATTTTAAAATGCCGTTTCAATTCGTAGGTATGTCATACTTACATATAACTAGCAGACTGGACAAATAAAGACATGAATAAACATACTTTGTAATAAATAACAGAAAATACTAGTTAAGGTTCTACTGCCCTACACTCGGGATACTACGGTGCTAGACTATATTTCTATTACCACATGCTTACCGCGACCATGACTCTCAGATTTAGCTAAGAAAATGCCGTAGGTAAGGTACAAACAGATTTCAATGAATATAAAGGCTGAATTAAAAAGTCGAAATAAGATCAATTAATCTACATAACTTTAGTATTAAAAATTTAGATTACCAAGAAAAAGAAACATTTCAAACTACAATATTGCTAAATATCAAAATATGGCATTTAATTTAAAACAATATATTACACTCCATTAGAGAATCCGTGATTAAAGAGAATTTAAATGCAAAAACATATAGTCA
Organism: Actias luna; assembly: GCA_039707435.1. Lineage (NCBI taxonomy): Eukaryota > Metazoa > Arthropoda > Insecta > Lepidoptera > Saturniidae > Actias > Actias luna. The sequence goes on from JAZHAC010000003.1 coordinate 6,963,830, forward strand.
TCATACTAAGGTACTTCTTGCTATGGATTACAAATACAATATTGCTTTATAAATCAATTTTTAAGACAACATACTCGTAAGGTAACCAACTACAAGAGTGGACCAAAGAGAGTAAATCTTTTATATCCTTACTGAAATAAAGTGTTAATAGCTACAGTCAATACATCTTAATACTTAAAAATAAATAACATTCACTGAAACCTAATTAGAGATATCATCATCAAAATTAAACAACAGTGCCCATACGTCCATAAACACCAACTTTTCACGTTAACTCCGAGACTCATTGACCTTCTTGACAATATAGACTTGGTAAGAAAATTAAAAATAACTAAATGTATATACATATATTGTTTTACAGATTCTATGAGCAAGTTAACCAAATTTTTTGACCTATTATTGTTAACAATTCACGTTAAAAGTAAATTGTAATAAGAAGTTGTATTGTATTAGTAAACCTACAATAATACTGGATTAAAGAAAGTATGAAAAAACAAAGTTCATAAAATAATTATCTAATGAATGAAGATGAAGGTATGAAATGAAGAAAAATGAATTATGGATATTAGGTGGTAAGTTTTTACTGGATTGGATTTATTCCCAGGAATATAACCAAATTATATGCAGTAGATAATAAAATAATATTAAAATATTATCATATTTATTAAATATTATAGTACATTTAAACGATAATAAAAACATAGTTTTAAATAATAGTTTTGTAGATTTCTTTATACATTGTGAATCTTCGGTGAAAATTTGGCCTAAGATGGTAACATGGTTTTCAAGTGCAGATGCCTGAGGAGATATTATCGTATTGTCTCTTGGCGATTAATTTTCAACTGAAGGGTTGTAAGTAAATAGGCAGTCATTAACTAATATTCTAACAACTGTAACTGTTCTCGAAAGCTCAGCTTTAAATCAGCTACTGAGGATTCTTCGCTAATTCTAGATACCAGTATTACAACAATCTTGTAAGCAGGTTAACATTTATTATGTATTGGCTATAGATTTTAGGATGGAAAGGTTTGATTGATATTATGGGAGTATGAAATTTAAATCCGTTATACTAGTAAACTGCAAAATTCTTTTTTCTACTTGTAATAATCACAAAGAATGTATTTTATACATTTATTCGCTATTAAATGTATAAACCTCGTATATTAATTAATCCTTCTTTATAAAATAGGTACCTTTTAAAACAAACAGAACCTTAACCGCTGTAGCTAAGAAACAAATTCCATCACAAGCTGAACATTTCGTAACTACGCTTGTTGTGCAAGATACAAACGCAACGAAGCCCAGCTCTGTATTTTAATTTAGAACTTCACCGATCTCAATTCACTCGAAGTCTTAGTAATGCTACACAGGGGTGCGAGTAGTCTTGAATTTTCGAGTTTCAAAGCCAATATGGAAACAATGCCGAGAGTGTCGCGTGGCGCTTTATAAACTTTGTCTCCCCTGTATTCCAGACATTTCAGGCTTGTTCTTACACGGATTGCATTAATGAAAAGATAGTTTTTGTTACTAGGTTAATAGGTTTTTATACCTGTAAGCATAAAAAAAAGGAAAACTCATACTGACTTTAGAGCACAGTTTAAAATGTCATATCTGTTGTATATGTTTTAACTATAGTCAACAAATGATAAAAATTTAATGGAAAATAAATATATGAAGTGAGTTTTGTTGCTATTTAAAGGTAATAATGAACCTGATGCAAGTAACGATATATCGAAAGATGGTAGCACAAACTATAAGTGGGTTGACTGGCTTTCAGATGCGACTGCTGGAACAAATCCCTAGCTATTTGATGATAGATCTTAAATGAATGATGATAGACAGTTAATGGGCTAATAATAAATGCTTTCATGCTATGACTTACCTGGTTATTATCTGTTTTACCTGAACATCAACCATGGCCGAAACAAAAGGACGTAATAGAATCAAAATGCATGAAACTCGTTTACGTTCTTATTTTTCAAAAATTCCACGTTTTTATTATTTATCCTTAACCATCAAAAATACATCAAATGTAATTTCCATTTTTTAAGCCATACTAGCAATTTATTAACATTGTGGACAGAATTTATGGAGCTGGTAGAGGAGTTAAATCTATTAAAAATAGAAGATAATCCTAGTATGTTAGAACCAGTTTAATCAGTGTGAATATCATATGCATCATCATGAATATCATAATCAGGATATATTCTATCACGGAAGATAAGCTTCATTATAGCATTCTGCCCCATATCAATCGATACATAAATACCTTCATATAATAAAATTATTATATAGTAATTGAGTTATTATTACACATACACTAATGACGTAGTTAATATCAAACTTTCTATACCAGACATTTTTTAAATAAGTTCTGTGTAAAAATCACAATCGTAGCTAGTACCTATAGGTAGAGAAAGCGATCCTGATTTCGACAAACTTTGTAATGAACACGGTAAATGAGCAAAATTCCGAAGCACTACATCAAACAACGCAAAAGTCCAGTCCCACCTTTATAATAAACTACTTCACAGCGTGTACTGAACAGATGGCGACAATGTTCCAAGTTCTGGTATAAATCAAACCCCTTTTAATGTTAGGGTGCTATCGGTCGGTTGGGTCAAGTAGGTAAAAGTGATTTACAGCGTTCCATAAAGACAGCTAGGAGAGCGCAATATCGCTCTTGTCAACGTCCTTCAAGACTCGCGTCGGTGGTTAATGAAATGTAACTACAAATAAAACATGCTATTTGTGTAGTACTTACTTCATATATATAATCATCATTCGATACTTAACATGTAAATGTTTCATCAATAAATTATTTTTAAAATATCGTTATTACGATAATTACCAAAATGTTATATATATATATATATATATATTTACATATATATAGATAATTTAGTATAAGTATTTAGTACATCAGGTGACTTTTCAATATGAAAATAATGGGGTAGAATTACACCAAATTGATGCATTTCTAATTTGTGTCAATTAATCCTACTGAGCAACACTAAATATAACTATAATAATAATTAATCAACACTATAACTATAATAGTAAATTTTGCATTTTTAGGGCTTCAAAGTATGTCGAAAATCCCGAGAGATCGAAAATAATAATGAATTATGAGTATAGTTCATAGAGTAATCCAGCAACGAATGGAATGTCCTTTTCTTTATGCCGCAATTTTGAAGTTCTCTGTAATGTGCTTTGTTACAATTTCGTTCGGCTATTATTATGCTAGCTTTATTGTATATTTTCTGTATTCTTTTCACTTATTCCCGCTAAATATAAAGTTTCATATACGTATAGGTAATAATATAATACTCATCTGTATATATTTTATTCCTCATACGTAACATAGTATATTATTTTTCCCGACGATAAAATACGTCATCCGATACAAAATTGAGAGAAACCTAAAATGATAATGTAACTTTCTATACAGGGATACTGTTACAACACCGACTATTAAACTTATAGTATATTGCTATTACGATTTCAATAACGTACAAAAGTATGAAGACTTAATTTTGTTAATATTCTAGGTATAAACGAGTTGTTTAAAATAATTACACATGTTTTGTAAGTGACAATATGATATTTCATTACAAATATGGCAAGTAATGTTAGTTAATTAATCTATGAAAGCTATGTCAGCCTATATACTTGTCTAAACACATATACATGTTTACGTGTAAACACACCCCATGCTGAGCATAAAATACTTCACAAATATAAAATATCTGAGTGTCTTGGCTTTGCTCGGTATTTTAAAAACACATATCTAGTTAAACCTGAAAAATAAAACATTACCTAACTAAATACAAGAATTGATTCATATTTTACGGGGTTTTCCGAGAAACCTTATGCACACATACAAGAATCAATGGTTCACTCCTTACTAACAGAGAAACAGGGTCATTCACAAACAATATATTTCAATAGTCATTTTACTAAGTATAATGCATGATATTGGAACATAATAATATTTTAAGACTAAAACTATATACAAATATTCCTTTTTGTTACCATTGACTTCCTAACGAAAAAGGCAATAACAGTTACCAAAGTTTACTTTCGCGGTAAAGGTAATTCTCGAAGGGTTCGTTCAGTTGGTTTACTTAGTATTAGAAAAGTTTGTTTAGGCCCCTACAACACTAGATAATAACGTAATATAAATATTTTAGTTATAAATGAATTCCGCCATTCGGGGACTAACAAGTGTTACCTGCTTTTTTAAAAGATTTTTGATAATTGTTAAAATCAATTTTCATTTTAATTATCCTCAGTTCTAGTTAACTAAGCTCGATCCATAAAGATGTTTTTTTTTTTATTGAATAGGGGGCAAACATGCAAGCGTATCACCTGATGTTAAGTGATCACTGCCGCCCATAAACACCCACAACATCAAAGGAATCGCAAGTGCGTTGTCGGCCTTTATAGAAGGGATTGGCTCTCAAGTGGCACTACCGGAACACACCTATTGGTATTTGGCGGCAGATTTTTAAGTTGATAGTGGTAGCTAGCCAGGCGGGCATTAGAAAAAGAGCTACCACCATGCTATGGTTTCCTCACGATGTTTTCCTTCACCGAAAGCTCAAGTTCATTGTAGGTGAATGGATTCGAACTCATGTCCCATGACGCGGCGTTCTTACACGCTACCACTGCGCTATCATCGCTTCAACTTTAGTTTAATAAACAAAAGCAGCCACTCAAATGTCCTTTATATTAACCAATTTAATATGACAATAATTAGCATGTCCACTGTCATCATTGTAACGAAATGGTGATGGTTCAGGTATTATAATTAAAAAAAAAATCGATTGACATGAATTTGAATCTATCCAATGAGTCTTTCTGCGAATCAAAGCGTTCATGAAACCAAAGGATGATGGTATGATATTTTATAAAGTTCATCTAGTTTTCTACCATACCAACCTCGAGGTGTAACTTTATTGTCAAGCCATTATAGGATCATTTCAACAGTTTTACTTGAGAGTCAGCCAAATAGACTTAGTATGTTGCGTCACAAGTTCACTTAGCCTCAGGTGACATTGGAACCCGACGCTAATCCTATAAAAAAAATGGTATATGTCGTATTAAACTTAATATTATCTATGATGTATTTAGATAATATTACTGAATGCAACAAGACTATTTCTCACTAACAGATATGTAACTAGTACTATAAGTATATAGCTGTGACCACGACTTCATCCGCGTAAAACTTACAATTACTTAATATTTTTTGCCCATATTTGCATTATTTGTTACAGCTTCGCTCCTATTAATAGTAACATGATTTTAAATAGCCTAAAAGCTTCCTCAATTCTTACTCTATCAAATAACTTTTGAAATCCGGAAAGTAGTACCTAAGGTTAGCACGTTCGAAAAATCACACTATTCTGCTTTATAATATGAATATAAATGTGTAAGTAATTCGGGTGATATCGTTTTTGGTATTATTGTTTGAATGTTGGAATATTTTGAAATTTTATTTAATACAGTCAATTATTACATATATTTATGTATTATTTATTGGAATCAACTCTTAGGAAGTGTTAGGTCTAAGCCTCAACATAGGTACTATAGACACAAGTGACATTTTCCCGAATTGTCGAGATAAACGCCGGTTAGCGCGTACGAAACTCTTCAAGCATTAAGTACCTAATACCAAATACCTACAATGTGTCCATGTAGTTAAAAAATGCAATGAATGTTTGAAATTTTTGAAAGTATAGATGTTGGCACGATATTTTGACTGTACTCACAATTAAATTATTGTTCCAGTCTAGAGAAATCTACGCCCCTTGAAGTTTGAACATTTCGAGCCGGATCACTCACCAAACAAGCGAGACACATCAGTTTGGTTCGTCGTATTTCACAGAATTATTTAATGTTATCATCGTAGTATTTGTACAGATGTACAAAAACGGTGATTTTTGATTATTTTAATTTCATGTAGCTGTTATAGCTGTTACTTATAAAATTCTATTGAACTTACTGTCAAGCTTAGATTTCTCACTTTTTTCAAATTCTTAAAAATAAAAAATCATTGTGTTGAAAAAATGTTATAGAATATGTTTCTTTTGAAATAAATGCTATATAAAGAGCTAAAAATCTTTTATTTTGAAACATATGTTCAGGCATGCATTATTATTGCAAAATATAAATCTGTAATTTTACGCAAGTGAATTTACAGACAATATACCTAAAATAATATGTTATAAACATTCATATTTGTAAAATATTTATCTAACCTATTCAAGTTTCGAAGAAAACTTTGATTTATTTATAATCACAGATTACATAAAATCTCTCTCAATAATATGTATCGTTAAAAACTTAAATACTAGGCGCCTGTTGAAATAAACATCATATAACAGAAGGATTATCAGAAGACAACATCTCAAGCATTAATTATTATTTAAAAAAGCAAGTGAAATAAAGAATATATATATAATTTGAAATATAAAAAAAAATATCTAAAACAATATGTTCTACATATTCATGTTCCTCTAACATATGCATAAATGGAACCATAAGAAATTCGTTTAATTTCCGCCTAAAAATCCATTATTGTCAGAAGCCAAAATTGCTAAACTTTCTCCCATCAAAGCAGTAATAACAACTCGAAGTTGAATAGTCCTATTTATCGAGTTTATTATTGAACCGTCAATTTAACGGTCCCTCACAGGGAATTGCTTTTGATATAAATTTTCGTGACGTTACGAATTCAGATGGTCGATTACTAATGACAAGAAATGAGTTCGAAAATATTGATGAATGTACAAACATTTTATCATATAATCTTTACCGCTTTATATTGCATACAAATTACCTAAATATTGTAACTATAAAAACAACACATCTCACATTATATTTTAATTGTTTTATTATCATAATTTAATTAAAAGTTTTTCAAATTATCATCAAAAGTAATAAAACACATACCACTACCAAACCAGACAAAACACCCTTATTTTTAAACAGGAATTATGTAAATCGGCCCAGTTGTTTTCTACTAACAAGCATTTTATATAAAGCTGAATTCATATTGGTTTTACACATTTGAATTTTCTGGCGATATTTCTAAACTATTTATAAGTAATCATTATCTCCTAGTGTATTGACATTTGTAAAATTCATATAAATCTTTACTATTCAGTACAATTACGCTTAATGAAGTAGATTTACTAAATAGTTGAAACTATAAATCTATATTATATTTATATTTACTTGATAAAGGAACAAAAATCTAAGGCACATAGAACTCTCAGATTTGTTGGTCTAGCTACAACAACTTGGCTTACGAAATACCAACTTCCCATCTACCAAAAATTGCCAACCAAACAAACCTGAATTATGTTTCCTAGCTAGTTAAGGTTACGAGAGCTTCTCGCGAAAGGAGAGTTCAAGGTTAAACCCTATTTTTGATACCAAATTTATTAATTACATCCTGTTATTTTGTACTAAACAAGCTTCGAGAGAGACGTGTAGGATGCATCAAGCAACAGGTGTGGATGCGATTACAAGTTTTTTAAACTTGTGGGCGTGCTCATCATATCCACAATGGTGCATCCCAGCTTGTCAAGTAAGAAGAACCATACCCACTAAAAATATATCACGACCCACCTTAGTACCAAAACTGCTTTTGGTCTACTTCGTGGGCCAGACTAAGCACTTGCTCACTATTAGGCAGTTCGTAACGTAAACAAAACTACAGAAAGAACGATAATTCCTTAAAATTTATTTTATGCTGTATAACTTCGAAGATAGAAGTATACTGTTCGTTTCTGACAACAAGTAACTACAAAATTTAAGATTTTAACTTTATTAAATTTTTCGCTTTGACAGACAGCAACGTTCCTCACAAAACTCAGAGACGGTGCTAACCGTTAAAATGAAAATTTTGATTAAAATCTTCAAGGGTTTAATTAGTAAGATATCAAGATAAACATTTTAATTTTATTTTGCGCACGTTGACCCTCTGACTTTCCTAAAGTATCAACTTTCATTCTGAATTACGTTTCCATAACATGACTCTATTTTACATGTACTCATTCGCATTAGTTTCTATTGTTTGATGATGCTGCACAATTTACACTCCTATTACAAAGGGGTTTTAGGGATCGATGAGTACAATCATTCAGTTTCCAGGCGACTTCTTTGCGAATCAAAATATCAGGAATAAGTTTATTATGGTATTACTTTACAACTTTGCTATGTATATGTTATATGTTAATACCGATCAGCTCGACATCATATACTTGCTCTATATATATCCTCCCTACAATTACTATCTTTAAAATTCTCATGACAACCAGATACTAACATTTGGTTTTCTTCTCGATATACTTTCATATACTATCAAGGCGCCACAAGATCTAGTTTGAATGCTTCTATTATTAGAAGTAATCTTTGAAAATACTTGCATTAATTAAAAAACATCTCACTGATAGAAAGCTACATCAATGTTAATTATAATGTACTGATTTATTAATTTATACTGAAATTGACGTGTAAGTCCAGTATAACTGTTGATAGTATTTATATAAACATTTATATAAATAAAACCAGCCCGTCCAAAACCATAGTGAGTAGTTTTAGCCATTTAGCTAAAGATTGAGTAGCTATTTACTTGAAATAAATATTATGCATAATTAAAATTTCTTTTACTCTTCTACGATGTAAGTTTATAAATTCCGTAAAACAATTCCTTTACAGCTATAAAAGTGTAGCTGTGATAAGGGATAAAAAATTATCAGACAAAAGAAATACAACACGAACGTTAAAATCAAATTAATAGAAATTAGAATCCTTTTGTCGATGTAACTGTCACAAATCTCAGAAAATCTAATTTTGTCGAGGATTAAGCAAGTGAAACGATGGTCAATATTACAAGTAAATCAAGTTTTTAAGAAAATTACTAAGAGCGATCTCTACATTCAAATAAATCTGACAATTTAATTTTGATTAAATGTTGTAAAGCTTTTGCTAATCTCATTTCAAAATAAGTTTTTTTTTATATATTTAAGGTTTAGCGTTATGACCACTATTTCACCTTTTTTAACTTGAGGGTGTTAGCTAGCTAGACGGACATTAGAAAAGGCCTACCACCAAGCTATGGTTTCTTCACGATGTTTTCCTTCACCGAAAGTTCAAGATCATTGTAGGTGGATTCGAACCCACGTCCCTTGACGCACCGTCCGTACACACTAGCAACTGAGCTATCAGCATTTCATAATAAGTATGCTCATTACTATTTACTTATTACTATAATTTTATCACCAAAGAAGTACGTAAATTATGAAATCTATAATATAATTCAAATGTCAGTAACTATAAACCACGAATGCTACACATGGTTCAAGTTACACAGCGCGTACACAATTACTGTATCGTGTTTACTCAAAATACTTTGCTTAATAAAACGAATACATTTGTATTTATAAATACATATTATATTAAAACGATTTGTGCAAATGTATTATGATACTTTGGTACCAAGTACTAAATTATTGTCTTCAAAAAGTCGCCCTTACGTTACAGTGTTGGTCATGAACTACATCAAACACAACAAATTTTAAGATAAACAACTTTTTTTACTATACGTTTATTTAGGCTTCTATAATAAATGCGTGTAAGTAATCCCGAAATGGTAGTTCGATTTCAACCGCGGTCGTGAACGGACGTGTCCGTGAGCGCTCGTTGATTGTTCTCGAAACCGATCGCTGCGCTTTACCGCGCCGCCTATTGTTTCTTTGTGTTATTCTTACGTCTTATCGGCAATAATCCGTCTATTATTGGCGTCAATAAAGTTCGTGTTACCGATAATTAGTTTATTCTTAAACTCAATCTATTGTTTGGCTATCGTGCTAATATTACATTGTGAGAATTCTCGTAGTTTATTATTGTGAATTCAAAGTATTGTTTGTCGTTATCGTGAAACAGTGCAGTGATAAAAGTGCCGCCTCTGTAAGTACGCCGGTCACCGGCTGCCAACAAAGGTAAAACTTAATTTCCATTAAGCCTTTTACTACTTTTACAGGCAAGGTCTCAGAAATTGTTTATTATTATTTTTTTTCTTTTTTCTTTACTTTTTGCACGTGCACTAGATTGTATTTAAATGTTATTTCGTCGAACTGTAGATAGTTCGTTTAACTATTGCTAGCCGCGCCCCCCTGCCCCTCAGGCAGGGAGGTTTTGTTATACAGGTTTCCTTTTAAATCTACGTTACACCAAGGCTGCTACCGGAATGGCAAACCGCTCAGAGCTTTTGCTAAATAGGTTCCGAGTCTTCGTAGACAAGATACACCCAGAGCTCTTTCAAGAGTTCCTTGCTACCCAGCCCCAACCACCGCAAAATGTGCGTATCCCGGCAGCGGCGGTAAATGCGCCCGCGCGCACCCGCCCTCCTTCTCCGTCCCGCACACTCGGGACCTCTAGTTCTCGCTCGCGATCGCGTTCCCAACAAGAAATCTAATTTGTCATTCACAGGCACCTGTCTCTCCCATACTACCTACTTCCCAGGTACCAACGCCGCGACAATTCGAGCAACTTATCTCATACGCTCCGCATGCGATCCCTACGGTGAATTCATTCTCGCCACTTAACCCGGACCCGACACCAACCAACGAGGCAGACATGGAGGAGACCGATTCTATTAATACCGACAGCGACTTCACGCTAGTCAGTAGGGTCAAACCTAAAAATAAAAGGGTACTTTCACCAGAAACTACCGAACCGAAAGTAGCCAAGGCTTGGCGGACCGAAAGTACCCGCGTCCCTGCGACCCCTTCAATCTCTGCGACTCCTGTGCCTGGCCCCGCGGCCTCGACTGAAAAAGCAGTCCGCCAACCACCACCCGTCACTATCGCTGACAAAGCAGCTTGGTTAAATATTTCCACGCAGCTTAATCTTAAAAAAATTCGTTATACTAGCGCCCGTAGCACCCCTGCCGGGATTCAAATTAAAGTCCCTACGCCTTTAGACTATAAAAACCTCACCGCCTTCCTTAGAGAAGGAAAACACCAATTTTTCACTTTCACTCTGGAAGAAGACCGTTTACTGCGCGTGGTTATTAGGCGCGTCCCCAAAGAACTCCCCGAGGAGGAAATCATTGCGTCCCTTAAGGAACAAAACTTTCCGGTTCATCAGGTACACCGCATGTACCACCACATAACTAAAAAATTGTTAGACCTTGTTCTTGTCATCCTAGACCGCTCTAAGGAAGGCAAGGAAATCTACTCACTTAAATCCATGTGCGGCCTCTCCGGCATCACTGTCGAGTTACCGCACAAAAAACACAGTCCTACTCAATGCCACAATTGCCAATCATATGGCCATTCTTCCCGCAACTGCTTCATTAAGCCGCGTTGCGTCAAGTGTCTACAAGATCACTCTACTAAGGAGTGCCCACGTACCCCTGAGTCCTCCGAACCACCAAGCTGCGTCTTATCGACTGGCTCGCCGAACTACTAGAAGAACACTCCGTAGATGATATCATTGCGTTCGACGACATGATTAGCGCTAGTCAAGATTTTGGCCGTCTAAAAGCCATTAAGTGCTTCCCAGGCATTGCAAAGACTATGCAACGCCTTATCCGCGCTTCTCCTAAATAAACTCGCAATGGAGGATAAGATTAGACCCCGAGGCCTATCTTTGTCCTTTTTTAACGCGCGCAACCTGAAACCCCAACGCGACTTGGTAGCTAGCTTCCTTAAGGAGCGGCAAATAGATGTGTTTCTAGCACAAGAAACTCTTTTAAAACCGAGTGTTCGCAATCCCGCGATTGCGAACTACAAGATAGTAAGAAATGATCGTATCGGCGTAAGAGGCGGCGGCACGCTCATATACTATAGAAAGTCACTGTATTGCATGCCAATAGATCCTCCCGAACTTACAAATTTAGAAGTCTCGGTTTGTAGAGTGGGTATGACCGGTCATCCCACTATCTTTATCGTTTCCGCGTACCTTTCGCCTAATAATACTCTCCTCCAGTCCGATCTGGAGACGCTTTTCGCGCTCGGTGACTCTGTTATAGTGGCTGGCGATCTAAATAGCGGGCACATTCAATACAACAACCCGCGTACTACCACTAATGGTAGGACACTATACTGGCTAGAAAATGCACTTACCTTCGATGTAATTGCTCCTTCAGAGCCAACTCATTATCAAGCTAACTGCCGCCCTTCAGTTTTAGATATAGCTATTTTAAAAGGGATCGCGCTTCAAGTACGGCAAATCGAAGTCGTACATGAACTAGATTCCGATCACCGCCCAGTAATTCTGCAACTAGGCCACCCGGGTGACCACACTCCCGCTTCAGTCAAAGTGGCTGACTATCCAAAACTCAGACACTATCTCTCAATTAATCTCTCTTCTCCTCATTTAGACAGTATCCCCGACGAGATAAAGTCTGTGAGCGATGCCGATGTGGCGATTGACTCCCTGGTCGGTCACCTCCAGAATGCCATCAGGGAAACCTCAAAAGAGGTATGGGTGGCAAATGATCGCCGCTTCATACTTCCTGATGACATTCGAAGACTGATCACGGAGAAAAACGCCGCGACACGCGCTCACGATTCTTATCCGACGGAGGAAAATCGCGCACGGCTACGTAGCCTACAAAGATTAGTTAAATCTCGTATCTCTGAACTCCGTAGTCAAAGATGGGACAGCCTCTTAGAGGAAATCAAACCGTCTCATCTCGCCTTCTGGGATCTCGTTCGTAAACAGAAGAGCAGCTATTCGTCCGCAATGCCCCCGTTAGATAGAGGCCCCGGCAATCCGCCCGCCTTCGAAAGTATTGACAAGGCAGAGTATCTCGCTGCCACTCTCGCACAACAGTGTTCCCCTAATCCGTATGAATATCATACCATAGATGCCGCACATTTCGGGAGGGTCGATCGAACAATTCAATCAATAAGAGAGACCGCCCCGATCGAAAACTTAGATCCGGTTACAACTGACGAAGTACTCGCGATTATAAAAGGCCTTAAACCAAGGAAAGCCCCCGGTCCCGACGGAATCAGAAATGAAGCCCTCAAACTTCTCCCTGACAAACTTATAGTTCTTCTGGTCTGCATCTTCAATGCGGCCATAACTCACTGCCATTTTCCGGCCGCTTGGAAAATGGCAACGGTAATAGGTATCCGTAAACCCGGAAAAAAGGCATCCCTTCCGGAAAGCTACCGTCCGATAAGCCTCCTCAATACGATTGGTAAAATATACGAGCGACTCCTTCTGAACCGACTTCAATCAATTGTCTTAGACAAATGTCTTTTACCACACGAGCAATTCGGCTTTCAACCCAAGCACTCGTGCACCCACCAAGTGCTCCGCCTCACGGAGCATATTCTCTCCAATTTCACGGAGTTACAGCGCCCTAGGCGCACACTTGCCGTATTTTTTGACATAGCCAAAGCTTTCGATAAGGTCTGGCACGAAGGTCTCATATTTAAACTCAATCTCTTACAAGTTCCGGACAGGCTAGTCCGCATAATCCTTGCCTACCTATCGGACCGCTCCTTCCGGTACAAAGTAGACGGAGCCCTATCCTCGCCTCACCCAATACGCTCAGGAGTTCCCCAAGGCTCTATCCTAGCGCCTTGCCTGTTCAACTTGTTCGTTAACGACATTCCTGAATTCTCCAACGTCGCAGTAGGCTCCTATGCAGACGACACAGTCATCTTCAGCTCGGGCAGGAATAGGATTCATTTATATTACCGCGTCCAAAGGGCCGTCTCTACGTTTGGGTTCTGGTGTCTCAAATGGCGCATAGGAATAAACCCAGACAAAAGTGAGGCTATCATGTTTGATCCTCACGCTAGGAGGAATATAAGAAAAACATTACACCGTTTCGGTGTCAATATCCCCTGGACTAATCATACTAAATATCTTGGTGTAGTTTTAGACAGGCGCCTAACCTTCAACAAACATATAGATTACGTTCAGAATAAAGCCTCCACGGCTATGGTTCTGCTACGCAATCTTACCTTTTCTAAGAGCAAAATGTCACTCAGACATAAGCTCACAATATACAAAGTATGCATCCGTCCCATTCTTACTTATAGCTGCCCCGTATTCGCTCACGCTTCGCGCACCACCCTTTGCAAACTACAAGTGTTGCAAAATAGATTCATGCGTATAGCCGTCCAAGCTCCACCCTATGTCCGCAATGTAGATTTACATAAAGATATGGACCTTCCGTCCATATATGCATATATCAAAGATGTCACAAAGAAATTTTTCGAAAAGGCCGAAGTTCATCCCAACCCCAAAATTGTACACGTACTTAGCTACACTCCTAATCCGTATGCTAAACGCTTCGCACGCCGGCCACGTAACTGCTTTACCGATCCCGTCGACAAAATAACAAGATTGAACGCGCTGCTCCCTGCCGTCTCCACCAATTGCACGTGTCCGCGCACACGCCCGCGTAACCGCCGTTCTCGCCGCCGAGGCCGAGCGGTAAATTTCGCTCCCGCACACCCGCCGCGGCCTCCCTCTGCAGATGCTTGAGCCTAGGATCGATCCTCCGGATAGGAGCCCTCAAGTGACTCTGCTTGCGCGATGCAGTGACACTCTACATCACTGAAAGTACATCATCACACTGCATACCATCCATGCACACCCACACATTAAGTACACGGTTCTGTAAGGGACTACCCCTGCAGCCCTCGCGTGGCTTGCCCTATGTTATTGCTAGGACCTGTTGGTTAGTTAGGATCGCGAATCTTTGTTCGTGTTCCAGCAGTAGTCCAAGCCGAGGTTCGGCCATTCTGGCACCCTTGCGCCCTCTGCCATGGGGCTGAGTGCCCTTAGCATTCGCCCAAAAAGTTCGGTGAAGCTGTCAAAGCCCTTACGGCTAACAGCGTATGTCAGGTCGAAAAAAAAAAAAATCCCGAAATTTCGTTCTGAACCGACTTCAATCCACTGTCTCAGAGAAATGACTTTTACCACACTAACTATTCGGCTTTCGACCCAAACACTCGTGCACTTCCACGGCTATGGCTCTACTACGCAATCTAAACTCCTTTAAGAGCAAAATGACATAAGCTCACAATATACAAAGTATGTATCCGTCTCATACTTACTTATAGTTGCCTCGTATTCGCTCACACTTCACGCATCACCCTTCGCAAACTACAAGAATTGCAAAACAGATTCATGCGCATAGCTGTTCAGAATATTCCGTAATATAGATTTACATAAAAATATAGCCTTTACGTCCATATATGCTTATATTAAAGACCTCAAAAAGATTTTTTTCGGAAAAGCTGAAGTTCATCCCATCCCCAAAATAGTACACGTACTTAGCTACACCACTCCCAATCCGTACGCCAAACGCTTCGAACGCTGTCCACGTAACTGCTTCACCGACCCCGTCGACAAAATAACAAGATTGAATGCGCTTCTCCCTGCCGTCTCCACCAATCGCACGTGTCCACAAACACGTCCGCGTAACCGCCGCCGTCGCCGCCGAGGTCGAATGCTTAACTTAGCTCCCGCATACCCGCCGCGGCCTCTCTCGGCAGATGCTTGAGCCTAAGATCGATCCTCCGGATAGGATCCCTCAAGTGACTCTGCTCGTGCAATAAAGTGACTCTCTACATCACTGAGAGTACATCATCACACCGCACACCATTCGTGCTACCACACATTAAGTACAAGGTTCTGTAAGGGACTACCCCCGCGATCCTTGCGTGGCTTGCGTAATGTAACTGTTAGGACGATAAAACTTAGTAAGTTAGGACCTGTTGGTTAGTTAGGATCGCGAATTTTTGCTCGTTTTCCGGCAGTAGCCCAAGCCGAGGTTGCCCTCAGCATTCGCCCCAAAAAGTTCGGTGAAGCTGTCAAAGCCCTTACGGCTAACAGCATATGTCAGTTCGAAATAAATAAAATAATCCCGAAATTTAACAAATATATTCATTTAACCTGTTGTGTTTATTTTAATATGGAAAAAGTATAGTATTGTGCCTTTTTTTTTAAAGTTGTTTTAAAATTAATTTACGTCCTTTCTCTCGTAAGGGATAATCGCACTCATAAGGTGTCAAGCACTTTGAAATACCTACATCACGGCAACACAAAAACCGCGTGCTGACATAGACAAGTGACAACATTCAAAATTCACATTACACAACTACCGAGCAATCAGTTATCCATCAGGATTCGCCACTGCCATGCCAACTGCGACCCTCTGCCGCTGAATATACATATCAGTTGCGACCTGGTCAGATAAAAATCCCTACCACTCTGATTGCTGCTGAATATACACTGGTTAATTCCACCGCGTGACACGCTTAACTGCCCCACTATTTTGGGTTTTTCATCTCATGTATGACGATCATGGTAAATTCGGGCATACCTGTCGTATACTACCATATCTCAAAATGTTCAATATAGCAGGTTTTTCATACATTGCGTGGCTCAATTACACGTGTTGATATAATATTTGTATGTATGATATCGTGTTTTTTGTTCTTTTATAGCTCACTGACTGTTTCTGTGCCTATTCTAGCATCTTGTTATTTCATGTTAAATTACTCATTCAAATCATATTTGTACTCCGTTGATTTGGATCCGCTGGAATAAGTTGCTATTAAGAGAGGTAATAACCAATCAGGCAAATTTTCCGCCCACAGCGCGAGGTAGTCTCGAGGCCCTTTTTAAGATGTAACGCAATCACATGCTCATATTACAACTCGCTGAGAGGTAACTTTGATGAACTCACATTTAAATATCAGATCGTTCCGAATAAATTTGCAACTTAACACCCTTTCATGTTATACTTACTTTTTTATATTTTCTCTTTAACCCAGAAAGTTATTAGGTTTATAAGTTTCTTTATTGACTTTATAGTGAATGTTGGTGCACACCAACGATTTATAAATAGATAAATAATGAAATGAGACGACAACTACTTTGCATTGTGCTGATAGGCGCTGATTGGGTTGATTTGTTACTTGTCTTCGTACACTTTCGTTTTAAAGACACTTCACTACACTGTCTCACAAAACATTGAGCCGGCGCCGGTTTACTCTATTAATTATTTATATTTTTACAACTTCCGCGCCAATTTATAATTTGCACACACAATCTGTCACAGATGATGGACTCAACCACAGACTATGTGTCAACTGCGCCTACGCGTTTTGATATTCTTGCATGATCAGTGAAACTAACAAAAAAATATTCTAGCAACCGACAAAAATCAAGATAATAAGTTGGTTATTCTCCTTTACGATCTGTAAATAATACTGTTGTGAAAAATAAGTTTCAATTTGTGTAAATAGATTTTCAAGTAGTCGAATATGCTGTGTATGTATGCCGTATAATTTTAATAATTCCTAAAATTGTTATAATACCCTGGCCAAGTAGTGTTTTTCTAAAATTGTATAGTAAGCAAAAACAATAAATGTATGGGATAAATATACTGCACTATTAATACCCAATGACTATAGGGTTATTGTTTTTATATTGAGAAATATAATCACTTTGCGATGATGGTGAGTTCGAATACAGCTACAATGAACTTGAGATTTCGGTGAAGGAAAACATAGTGAGAAAACAATAGAACATGATGATAGTATTTCTTTTAATTCTGTCTGGCTAGCTACCACCCTCAAGTTGAAGTGTGTTGCGCCAGTTGCACTCGTGAGCCAGTCCCTCCACAGGTTTAGCGTGTCTACCAACTTAAGCCGTATCGTCACTTAAAATCAGGTAAGATTAAGGCCATAACGCTAAACTGTAAGTATGAACAAAACCTTTACAATGATAATTTAGATATTATAGATAATCAGATAATATAGAATTATTCAGATAATCTACTATCGCTTTTTTATGTCTGCCCTAAATGTATTTACCACAAGTTAACAAAAAATGCCGAGATACTGAAATAACGCAGAAAATTTATATAAACTTTATATACATACAGGTAAATGTACATAATACAAAATTGAAAAATATTTATACAAATTTTCAGAGTTCAATTTTTTTACTCAAATTTTAAAGTATACTTACTTCTAAATTACTACATTACAATGTACATACTTTGATAATTCAAAAATATTGATTTGATTATAATACAATATAAATGAACATAATTTAATATTGCCAAATTCATTAAAACGAAGAGGCATTCGACACTAATTGAAGCGATACGCCGATAATTATACGCGGTTCATAGTTTAAGGGATATTGTGCATATCTTCATTATTATTAAGAGGTTGAGAATGAATGGAACGTGAAATTAACATCAATAAATGTACATCTGAGGCGTCCCAAATTAAATAACGAACCATTAGCACAGACTGTCGTTCTCTAACATTGTTAAAAGATTTTCACAGTCCTCATTGTAAAACGCTTTTAGGTACTTATAGATAATGGAATAAAGAAATTCATAAATGGCAAAGATTTCAAATAGTGTTTGATAACTGTATCTAATAGAAATCTAAAAATTCTTTCTTACGTATTTTAGGTAAAAACTGTGTATAGGAGCTCTATGAATCTAAAATGAACATAGATATCAAAAGAAAACTTTTATCAGGATACAATTACCTAACTGTTCATTTAAATAATCTAAACTATAGTTTTATAAAGCTGAAAATTTTATTTGTTTGATTTTATAAATTCTTTTTTTTATCGTAGGACAATCATTGAGATATGTTTTAGACTATTTGATATCACGGTATCATCAATATGATCAAAGTTATATTGAAGTTACTAAAACGGGCAAAAGTGATTAAACAAATAGTTAGTTCCACACGAACAAAATCGCGGACACATCTAGTATAATATAAACAATTATATTCATCTAAATAAATTCGTAGATTTTACATGCTGTAATCACGAAGCGATAATTGTAGCGCTTCTGATAAATAATTACACAATATACAGTCGTAAATTAAGCAATTGAATTACAAGCTCGAAATGACAGTTCTTTGTAAATACAATCTGTAAAGTATGTATTTTTTTTTAATAGTTATATGTATGTTATACGCATGTATTTTGTCGCTTACCTTATTGTTAACTACTTTTTGATTTTATTTAGTTTAGGAGATCGAAACAGCAGTTATATTAGCCCTTTCGTAACCTAATAATACTAAAAACAAACTTACTCAATTCATAAAATTGTTAAGACATTCATAAGAAAAAAAATACTTTTATCACACAGGACCTGGAGTATAAATAATAATTTTATGTAGTTGTTTATAAACGTAGTCTTTATTACAACTGGCGTGCTCGTACTAGTTAAAACCTTATTTTTATTTTGTAAAAAATACATTAAAGTATATATTCCTGTTTTTTCCGAACCGGCCACGAGAGTGACGTGTGAGACATTAGATGAGTAGCACCCTCAAATATCGACTAAAATGACAACCCAACGACCTATATATTACCAGAGACCAGGAACATCGTTCACACTTCTATTTTCCGGCGGGATCATGTTACTGCCTATTAAAAAAACAGAACTTTATTATAGAATCGCTACCTCAATATTCTGTCCATACTTATAATTAATAACTCGATCACAGCACCACACATCGAACCTACTCCATGAAAAAATTAATATGAGTGCCAATATCCACGGTGACCTGTCATACGGTGTTAGAGTTTAGCAATGTCTGTAAGAGAATTTCAATTATTGAATTATACAAATAAAAATAATGTTGAATAGCTTATAAGACATTCAAAGGAGCACTATTTAGATCAATAACAAAACATAAAAATAATAGCTAATATATAGATACAGTATACCAGTTTGATTAAATAGGAAATTATAGAAACGCCAAGAAACTAACGTGACTCACTTTACAATACGGTTTGTGATCAAGCAGTGGAAATTAATATATCCAGAAGATATTTGGGGGCCCACTTGACTCCAACAACTTTCAATGTATATTTTTTCTTTTGGGTATAATAAATACCAACACTTTCACTATACTTTTTTCATCAAGTTAAAACAATAACAAGGTTTATCGTAGTTAAAACTTAACAACACTGACAATTGCGGCAAAATATTAAAAAAAAAACTATAACTTTTAACTAAATGGTTTTTGGCAACACCATTTTTTAAAAGTGTCTTTTATATTTAAAATTTCATTATAAATCTTTACAATTTAAAATTTAGTTAAAAAAATGTCATGAACTCTTAGAATGAATCTATGTATTGAACGTGTACTTATAACAAGTCTTACAAAATTGGCAATTCCACGTGTCAAACCGAACTCGCGAGCATCTCATGCGAGCACCAACCTTTGTATCGTAAATTGAATCATGAGCCAGCCTTAATAAATTACACGTTAAGTAGACCTGACTACCTTTTAGAGCTCGCTTCACTTGCCTGTTTCGGGAATAATTTGATATTCCTATATTCACGGCTAATAACTCCAATTAGCAAACTGTATCGAATTAATCACTCAACCTCCCTCTAACAGGTATCCAGGTGCGGCCGATCGATCAACGTGTCCCGAAAGAATCGAAGAAGTAAAACTTTATTAAATTATTGCACTCTCCCTTCGAATTGCTCGTCGAAAAGTAAATGTTTACCTTCGGGATCGGAGCGGGAGGTTTATTGAATAACTTTCGATCACTTCGCCGGTTTCATGTAAGTACTTACAATAAATGCAATGAATTGAAAGTGTATAAAAATGATTAAAGATAATCTTCACTTTGGTGCTTTATATAACGTTTCTTTATAAGTAGACATATTTTAAACGCTTTATTGGTTTAGCATTTTGGCCATAATCTCACTTAATCTCAAGTAAAGATGTTGCCCAATATGGTGAACACTCTAATCGAAGTAGAGGGGCAGGCTCTCAAGTGTAACTGCCGGAACTCACCCATCGGTATTTAATAGCATATTTTCAACTTGCGGTTGGTAGCTAGCCAGTTAGGCATTAGAAAAAGCCCTACCATGTTGCTGTGGTTTCCTCGCGATGTTTTCCTTCAACAAAAGCTTAGGCTCATTGTAAGTGGATTCTAACTCACCCCCAATGATGCGGCATCTGTACACACTACCAACTGAGGCACCATCGTTTCGTTTCGAATTTCACCAATGTCAAGTGATAGGGACTTTATGAAAACAATTAAAAGACGTAAACTAACAATCAAACTCAAAACTATTATATGTGGATCACGCTAATAATTGTCTTCTGCTGAAATCAAAACCACAGCATTTCGGAAAGGCGATTGCAGCGAAGCAACTCAGTTAACCACCAGGCTACCCGTGCAGACAGAGTTGAATGTTTAACATGTTTGGCATTATATATGAAATCTACAATAATGTGTCTCCAAAAATATTGGTGTTCATAGAAATCGTAGTTGACAGATACTTTAGTCAAAAGTTTATCAAATTACATCAATTTTAGTGTATTATGGATTTAAAAGCTATCAATTTACTTGAAAACAATTCTCTCATTGTTTTTTATATTTTTATACATAAAGAAAAACGCCATACATATGTACACACGATCCTTTCTCATTAAAAATGACGCGTGACAGCCGGAAGGGTGTCGTCTCTCTACATCCGGGTGTAAGGTATTGTACAAATACACGCTTGTTTTAAACATAAAATCATTTTAAGAGCGATTAATCAAGCCTCTTCCGGAAGAACATCATAAACGCCAAAAATCTTTAAAAAACCTCGTAAAAACATCTTTTCAAAATAGAAGTAGTATGTTAATAGCCATTATTTTAATAGATCAGAGGTTAATTATGAACGACATGTCACATTTTGTTTATAAACATATCATAAATACTTTTTAATTACCAACGAAAAACTCTCTCCTGTTAAAAGTGCAATTGTCGTTTATGATGGTTTACTGAAAAGTTTCGATATAACTGTTTAGAGTTAGAGTGTGCTACAGAGATTGACATAGAAGAACTTTGGTTTGAAACTCACAGTGAGTTTTATATTATTACAAATATGAACATTGCGATGAAGTCATATTCTAGTACTAACAGAAAATCAACATAATTGTATGAATATGTATCTGTACGGATGTATGAAATCTACTTATATTTTTAAGCATAGTTTGTTACCATCTAGATACTTAAGATACTCCTAGCTGATTGAATGGACCCGATTAGATGCGCAATATAAAAAAACAACTAAGTTTACAATGTTATTAATAGTCTGTGGTACGGTCTCCTAGAAAACATGTTCCTTCGTTTATCGTTGGGTCCTTCAACAGAGGAATGAAAAGGGGCTTCAGCAATGTAGCATGCGGCACCACGCAATTTGACCAATGGTTACTATTATTTGTAAACTGTGGTGTGTAACTAACACCATCAACAATTGTTCATTTAATTTTTTGACCAAGTTTAAAAAAAGTATTCTTAATCCTTGCATTACCTCGAGACACTTTAAAGGATCTCTACTAACGAAATCTTGTTATTTACAGTTCAAGAAGATTAAATAGATTAACATCGACCTTCATAATTACTTTTCCAACTCGAAATCCGGGCCCCTCCATCCATCTCAGTTAAAAAATGTTTTACGGTTTCTAAGTATATTTTAAAGTTGAATTGTGTTCTTGAAGAGTTAAAATATAAAGTACCTTTACACACAGAAGGTTCACTATTATAAATCTTTTATTTAAAATGTTTTCTTAGAAGATTGCGAATAATACAAGCCATAGCAGAACTGATGGGGTAATTCAGTATTATGATAACGTAAATAACTAGATAGATTTGTGATACCTACATACTATGTAAAAGCTAGCTATATATTAAATACCATAAGATAATTTTACTATTGAGAAAAAAAGACATACTATTCAGAACACTGGAAATGATATATAAAATTATTTAGGTATTTTTATCGGCAATTCAATATCAAACGTGTAAAGTATAATCGGTAAATACATTTTTAGATTATAGTATAAAACTCATATGTATGATCGAATTTTGCAGAACTGTGTTGCCCTTGACTTCATTCTTTTACTTTCCGACAACCGCGCATGATCGTCAAAACATTCTTAGTGGGTGTCTACGTCACGAAAAGAATATTCATGCCTAATTTCAACTGAATAGTTCTGGTAGTTTTTGAGACTTATGGACGAATTAATATACCGCATTTCGCTTATATACCTATGTATTGATTACCTCTCTAACATATCTATGATTATTCTCGAGATTTCATACTCCGTAGTATGACATTCTTGACATTACTACGATAGCATTTCTTTTAATTAACCACTTATTCTATTTGTTTCCGCGCCGTTTCATTTTTCTTTGATATTGGTATTTATGTGAACATCGAAATTGAAATTCGCGTCATATTCGAACATGAGTTCCAGCGTGACAACAACGCATACAGACAGCATGCAATATCAACGACATCTACATATTTAGTGAACGTACAGAATGTATTTTGTTTAATCAATACCTTTATGAAAAATTTTCATCCTCGAAGCCAACCCAAGACAAAAGTCAATACCGTTGTACGAAAAGCCAAAGGATAATAGATTTTTCCTCAAATTACACATAGTGATAAAACGATAATAATTTGTTTACGTCAAATTAAAATGATGGAAAAGCCAAGAACATATAACCTCAATGAACAACAATAACAAAATTGAAATGAGGAGATATTGATACGGATTGTTTCTTGTGATGAAACGTAGATCTTGTATGATAATTGATAACATCCGTCACGTAGGGTGTACACAGAGGAGGTTTCCAATTCATCTCTGGAATTTAAATTAAGAAGTATACAGTGTACTTGTAATGTTATTAATCACTATTGCTACTATAGAAGCTCTCAGTTACCTAATAGATTTTCAACTCTGTTTTTTAAATTCAACTGTTTTCGAGGTTTTCTGGAACTTCAAATCTGATGAGAAAGTAAAAGAAACCTTTAAGAGTTCATGAATTCCACACCTCAACATTTGGTACATAAATGAAATTGAAATGGTAAAAAGTGCATCAAAGATAATATTCAGTAACACTGACAAATATTTATAAAAAAATATCGATATAAAACGGTAATAGTATAGGAAACCTGGATGTGATTATTGTATGTATGAACAAACAGATGTCTTTAGTTTTTGCAAAGTGTTTTTTATAGTAAAGTATAAGTAAAAAAATATTGACATGCTGTATCGTTTTTTGGTTTTATGGTATTGTTTTAAGTCCCTCAGTCGAAAGAAAAGACGCGGATGGAGGAGTAATAACATTTACAGGTTAAACTTTTACAACTATGAAAATTGTTGCCAGAATCGAGTTTACCTCTCGTCGCTTACGTAAAACTGGTGTTACAGGATTTAGGCAAGTTTATTTTTATTTTTGTTTCAAACTTTTTAATGTCCTTCCAGTTTCGTGATTCTATTTAACAATAAAGTTGCTTATGTATTATCTTTGCATACAGAATAATTGTATACCTCTTCTAGTAATCATCTGATTTCTCCTACTCAATTACTTATCGTGCTATTATTTAAATCTATTGCCGGTCGTCACTATCATGTCGGATTGCAAACATCTCCCCAACTGTGCTTCTAGATAAACTGTCTTTTCCTACCATCGTTCGCATAATGCGATCACGAATGTCATCCTAAGAACAAATGTAATAATAAGAACGTGTTAAAAACATGGCGACTTTACTATCAGATGTGTAATGAATATGAATGTTGAGTTTCAAATGTATGTCAATTTTAAGGTATTTATCACGGGTTATGAGATATGTCGTCGATTTAGTGCTTAGAATAGTGTCAAAATATTTTCTTATCTCCTAAAGTTAACGATTGTTGAAAAAGATTATTTCCTGGGGCAGGATATACATTGGGTAGGTCTTCTTCTGCGATCAGTTATCTCGCACGATCTTTCGATCAGGGAAAGGAGATATGTTCTCGTCCTTCCACTGCCTTGACTGAGGGAGGCGGGTCGGGGAGGCCGACTCTCCTTGCATTAGTCCGATCTGTCGGTCCAGTGCGGATGTCTGGAGGACAGCTCACTAGACTGCCCGGATAGAGGCCCGGTTTACCATCACGCCTGTCGCCGGAGCGATGTAGTGATTAAATCTAGGAACTTTTTTTATGGAATAGGGAGCAAACAAGCAAGCGTGTCATCTAAAGGTAAGTAATCACCGCCACGCATGGACACCCACAACACCAGAGGAATCGCAGGTGCGTTACCGGACTTTATAGGAGGGACTGGCTCTCAAGTGCCACTGCCGGAAAACACCTATTGGTATTTGGCGGCAGATTTTCAACTTAAGGGTGATAGCTAGCCAGGCGGGCATTAGAAAAAAGTCCTACCACCATGCTGTGGTTTTCTTACGATGTTTTCCTTCACCGAAAGCATAAGCCCATTGTAGGTGGTCGAATTCGAACTCACGTCCCACGATACGGCGTTCCTATACACTACCACAGAGCTATCATCGCATCAGCAAGGCGGCAGATGGCCATGGGTTTTTAACGGGTATTCCCGGTGGCTAGACATAACCGGTCTCTCCGGGCTAGGCAGATGTGCATAAATGTATTTCCTTATTTATTTCCCATTTAAGAAAAAGGATATACATACGGGGATTTGAAAAATATTAAACTAAAATAAAAGTGACACATGTACGTTTTGGTTGCGAACGAGTCAGATACAGATCCATACCACCGCGCGTCATTATTGAATACTGTACTCCTGACCTCGTAACGTGATTAAGATTTGAATATAACTTTGGTATTCTACCATCATTACAATTAAAATACCTACCTTAAAATTCTAGTAATGTGATCATTTCACAACATAAATGTAACGAATTTCCAGTCAGTGACAACAAAAAGATAAATTATTGTATTTTACTGAAAATGATAAATATAAATTAAGGAAATTTATAAATATTAAAATCGCTACTAAACCATATAACACCATTATAAAATTACGACTACATACGGGAACACAAACTTAATGCAAATAGGAAACATTTTTATAAGTATGGCCGTTGTGAAGTTTCCCCACAGCGCTACCAAACTACTGTAAGTAAATTGTTCGCGAAAGAATATCGGTTTTCTCGTTCAAAACAAGTGAAGTTTGCGATACAACCTCCCTACTTATGCATTACAATGTAAGTTATACTATAGATTGGTATACTAAGACTATCCATCTTCCCGGTCCATAGGGAAAAGCCAACATAGAATATAGAAAATCTGTATAAAAATATTACTTAAGAGGTACAGTCACGTACAACTGTATTAAGACCTTCTATTAGTAATTAATATTTTGACAGAGCAACCGTTTATAATTATATCATCAAAATGAGCCTAAAGTATTCAAGACATAAACTGAAACAGTCTTCCAATCAATTATAGCTAAGTAATGGACGTAAGTTCGGATAAGCTTGTACTTTCGGTGAAGTACAACATCGTGATGAAACCATAGCATGGTGGTAGAGCTTTTTTTAATGCCCACGTAGCTAGCTACCACCCTTAAATTGAAAATTTGCCGCCAAATATCTACAGGTGCGTTTCACAAGTTGCACTAGAGATCCAGTTCCGTTATTAGGCTTAGCATGACTGCCATCTTGGGACACGTCACTTATCAGATAAGATTTTAGCCATAACGTTATTGTTTAACGTTATAAATGATTGCGTGGCTGCATCTGCCGTGCTAAGTGCTTTCACGATTCCAATATAGAATAATTATTTTTGCGATTTATAAATGATTATTCCACGTCTGAACTGTAACCGCAACACAGAGTTTGATTCCTAGTCTGAGGGTTAGGCTTTATAAAAAAAAAGTTTGTTTTGTCCAAAAGTGCAGGCCTAACAATTTCATTTTTTTAATATTTAATAACAAACAAACCACATCGAATCAAACCGTGGAAAATAATAGGGTTCTATTCCTTATTATACTGAAGCGTAAGAAAAAAAGAAGACTCGATTAGTAAAGTATTTCGGTCGTTATCGTGATAACGTAAAGGATCCGCACAAACAGACACACGGACGTCCAAGACAGAACTTTTTTAAACAGTTTTTTAACTAGGTGAAATAGCAATAAGGGAATCCAAAATATCATGAGTTTTAAAAATAGTGTTTTTTCTTGATAAGTGTGTATATATTATTTGACAAGTGCAATATACGATAAATAGAGACATTTTAAGTTTGAAAAATCAGTTGTTTTGCGTAAAGTGACAGTAGTGAACCTTAACGCTTCGCTTATGAGGCTTGCAAATGTGTTTTACTTCAAACGTTACCACAAACTATTACATTTTATAAATGAATATATAATATTTAATTCACATATTAGTATGACAGACTTCCTTTCGAAATGCGTAAACGCAATACTCGGGTAAGATAAAGGCGAGAGGCATCCCTCTTGCCTTGGTCTGAGCCACTAACAAACCTGTGGAGTGACTCAGAAGGTGTCAAGCACCGACAAATACCCACTCAAAACACAAAAGACACTATTTCCATTCCACTATTTCTATTTCCAGAGATCAGAGATTGCTTTCACACTTCTTTCTAATCTCCGCCGGAGATAAAACTTACCTAATACATTGTCAACAACACAACGTGAAATTTACTGAGAGCATTTTTACGGCGTGGACTGGCGATGTCCCCGTTATTTTTGAATGGTAATGTGATTAACATTAGATACAGCGTCACTTTACAGTATTAACATAAAAAATATACGTATTCAACACTCGTGATGACCTAGTAAACAAATCATATATATGGAAAATAAATTACTTATGACTGCGACAATTCAAGTAAGTGAACGGTAAAAAATATGCGTAATGAATTATGTGACAAATCAACTTTCTTACAAAGACATTAACAATTAATTTTTCTGGAAATATGTGATGATCACTGATGACCTAATACGCTTAAATGCATCATATTGAATCCCTGTTAGGTAAAATCCCAATTCCCTGTATTTTCAAATATTTTCAGTCTTCCATATTATTTACGCGCTCTAGTCCTTATGTCACCTCAACCTTATCAACATGCGGAAGTCCAAATCTTTAATATAATTTAAATGGCATTAACAGCTTGGTAGATCTAGTTAGCTGTAACCATTAAATTTGAGAGAATCTTATCAACTATCAAAAGCTAGCACCATCAAATTTTACTAAAACGTGAAATAGTTATTTTATAAACAAATAAGCTTTTGCGCGATAAAAGTAATGAATAAGAGTTAAAAAGAAGGGTCCCGATTTATATCTCATGATATCTAAGCCAAATTTTATTAAAATCCTTAGAGAGTATTATGACGAGATCTTAATTTGTGTCGCAACACATATTTTTAATTTGATTCTTAAAATTAATTTGTTTAACTTAAGGTTAGCTATTATTAAATATTTTTTAAATCTATCAATAAAGTATTGACATACTTCTATTGTATAAAATTTCAACCCAATTTATTTTCTATTTATATATTTATTATACGATTAAAACTAAAACTATTATTAAAAATCTGGTAACTTGTTCATTCTGGAATAATTTAAGCTTCACAAAAGTCTCATTTCTGTCTTTTATATTATAGGTCCTTAGCGAAATATGAAAAAAGAAATACATGTACTGACTTAAAGTAAATATTTATATATATACATAAATAATAATAATAGTACTACTTCTTTAAATGATTACCATAAATATTTATTTTAGAGATATAAGTGTTTTATGTTGATTCGGTAAGTCTAAACATTTCAGGCTGAGCATTATAATTTACCTTTTACTCTTTAATGAATTATTCATTACAGCGTTTGTTGTTGGATTAAACGTTACCGGTTTGCGGCTGTTTGTTTGTTTTTACAAATTATACAAATCTAGTGAGTGCCTGCTAATAAGGTCGTGCTGTAATAAATACTAATATGTGCTTTATTATATTTTCAAGCGATAATGTGTCAATTGACAGTGTGTACGGACGCCGCGTCATAGAACGCTAGTTCGAATCTCTGCAATGAGCTTGAGCTTTCGGTGAAGAAAAACATCGTGATGAAACTATATCATGGTGGTAGGGTTTGATACCAGTGGTATAATGCCCAACTGGCTAGCTACCACCCTCAAGTTGAAAATCTGCCGCCAAATACCTATAGGTGTGCTCTAGCAGTTGCCCTTAAGAGCTAATTCCTCCACTAGCATAAGCGTGGTCGCCATCTTAAACCACATCACCACATAAAAACATATAAACTTGTGGCATTATAAGCCTACTCAAATACATGCTTAAATAATTTGTATATCCAACTACCTTGGTTTTTAAAATATTCTATACTTCTTTCAAAGTATCGATATTGCCTGAAGATTTTGTTTAATACGATATTGAAAAAGAATGGCTACGAAAATGAGCGTCTGGAGAATAACAGTAGATTTATTTGCAAAGGGTACTCTATAGCGGCCACTAAGGCACCTCAACTCATCGTGAAATGACTGAAAAAAGCATAATTTCTTACGTTTTATTGCACTCTGGTGAAATCGTTGATTAACGCCCACTAGTTTCTTAAAATTCGTATACATTTATTAATTCAAAATCAAAGACTAACACTAAAGAGCTGACCGCTTCAAAATATTTTCTATCTAAAATCCTTTCTGCTGAAAAACACGAAGTAGCCGATTTAATAAACATGTGAAGACATCGATACAAATTGACTGTCATGGTAAATCAAAAATACTCTTTTACTCCTTAAATAGTTAATCGTAACAGCGTGGTATTCAGAGATGAAGTTTTTTATACTTCACAGACTTCGCGTTTAGTCACAATCTCATTTGAAGTAACGACATAGATCATAATGGTCATAGACTAAGCATAGTGACGGGTTTAGATCTGAATTGCAACTACTTAAGCACTGATATATGCTAGATCACAATTTATCAACATGAAGGAGGTAGATATCCAGATGGGCAATCGAAAATCAACTGGGAAAATTTGAGTCAAAGTTGATCAAATGTAGTCCTAATGAGATGTCATAACTTTAGAATATATTTAAGATTTCAAAATAAATTCACTTTAACATTTTATAAAACTAGATATATTGTTTATCAAGCCAAAGTGTTATGACAAGAACGAGTCTGCGCGATTGTTATAATCTGTAGTTTAATATGTAACCTGTCACCTATGATAGAATGAGAATGCAAGTACAAGGTGACGTGAACGTTGTGAAAATATAAAAAATTAATATGATAAACCGGCACCTGCACATTGTTTGTGAAGCCAGTGTAATGAAGTGAAAACTAAAATGTTCAAAGAAGATAAATAATCCAGCGCATAAATCAGTCAATACCGCTCAACACGGATCAACATGCTGCAAAGTACCATCCCTTTTCACTATCTATATTTCTATATACAAATACTTGGTGTATTACGTATCAACCATGCTTAGACAATGTAAAACATGGCATTGCGACCCTATGACCATCCGTCGGCTATAAACATAAAGCATCACCGAGAAACAAGGCAATTACTTTTTCCTGCATTTACATTTCAACTGGATATCTACAACAAAATTATCAAAGATACACGTTTCACTTATAAAGAATATATAAGAATTTTGATTTTACTCCAATAATTATTTCACTCTAGCATTTTACTCTACACTACTTTAACCAGCGAATTTACCCATGTTGCTAAAAGTAAATGCCCAAATCGTAGTTGCCTGTTGGACAATTCTAAAGGTAAATAATATATTTTTTCTAATAAATAATACATTATTACTCTAGAAAGAGAGATTTAAAACTCGAAGAAGGTCACTATAGGTTATACAAACCTTGCCCTGATAATAACGAACACAATAAAAATAAATTATCCAACTTGGTACAGTCATTCGGAAGTTATGCGTGTACGTACATTTCTGCAATTCATGTTTATATTATTATTATCTCTTAATATCTCTTAATAGAGTGAACGGATAGCGATGGAACAAAAATAAAGTAATACTCCAAGTTGCATACAATTTTTACGTATAAATGTTATCTTCATTGATTTGTATATTTTACGTGATGCGTACACAGACAAACAGACACAAATGTTGAAAATATGTTCGTATAGATCATAATTATAACTACATACTTCTAATAAAACATTTCCAAATTCGAAGTGAATAATAACAGAGAACATTTTTATAAAAAATATAGTAATCGTGCAAGCTCTATTGCCAAATCAGAAAGCATTGCAAATGTAAACTTATCAAAATAACGTTATCATTCAATACATATGCAAAAATATATTTGTTCAAATATATGCATCAAATATATATGCGCTTCCATATGTGATAATTATTCACAATATTGTTACAACTCTCCCACTAGTTTTTTTGTGTTGACATAAATCTTTAGCAATGGAATGAGAAGTAGGCACACCGGATATATGTGGCAGAAGGACCTCGTGTGTTGTGATTTATGTATGCTCTCTACATATTCGGCGCTTCATCGATCAAATGTAGGAATAATATTCTAATGAACTTGGTGTCTTAATTAGACATTAGTCAATCGAACGGCAAAACTTTTGGTCGACCAATATCAACATAATTTAGATGATTGCTTAGCGGTTAAAGCAGTTGGCTCGCTCGGTGTGTTTCAAAGTGCTGTAGGTTCGAGTCCTGTACAGGACAATTATTTGCATGATCCACAAACAATTGTTCTAGGTTTGATTGTTACTTCCTGTCTATTAATTGTTGTTATAAACTCCTTTTAACACTTGATATTGGCGAAACTGCCAACATAGGCAAATACAATAATAAAAAAATAACAACATATTTATTTGACTTATTTTTTTTTAGTACCACTAAAAATAATATTATCTATAGTACTATAAATATTATAAATGCGAAAATGAGTTTGTTTATTTGTTTCTTACGCTTTCACGCCTAAACCGCTGAATCGATAATGATATTTTTTTGTATAAAGTTGGATTGGTGTCGGTGATAGGCTACTTTTTCTTGCAAAAATCTTATTGGAGATATGGTAAAGAGAGGGATATACTTAGTATTACCCTTCTTCATGCGTCATCCGATTTGTTCAACGAAATCGATGTTAACGCGAGCGAATCCGCAGGTAAAACATAGTATTAAATACAGCGGATTTAATTTTTAAAAACCTAGTTTAAAAATTGAACTAAATAGAACTTATATAATTTTGCGTTATTTAAACGCAAGAGTATTTTCTACCTATATTACGATTTAAAATACAAGTATAACTACATGAGCAAATTCATTTACATATGCAAACAGAAAAAGAAAAGAAAACATAACTGTTTTAATAAAAATAAAGTCATAAATTAACCGACCCGTCTGTGTTATTTCCGTCTAAAATAAAGTAATAATTTTTTATACCGGTTTTATGAAAGTAAGGGAAGGAGCGTCCCTCGAGGTTCAAGTCACAGGGCACGGAGTATATATCACCCGAGGGACAACACATCTCATGGTTCTGTGCGATAAGTAGCTCATACAGATATACTGATTTATACGGACCGAAAAATATTACGGATGTTATAAAAATCAACGGTAGCAATATTTATTAAAGTTTATTGTGAGATTGGAAAAAAGAAACGTTTTATTGTGGGAACCCAGAAATAAACCAGTTTTTGGATACTTGACTCAATACTGGGATGAGTTTTATATTAATTATAATACTTTTAAAGATTTTTGTTTCGTATTCGACTAATAAGTACTACTATGCTTTCACTTATTAGGATATTATGTTTAAATTCCAATACTTACGATAAAATTTGTTATTATTCTATTATTTTAATTTAGATCCATAAATAAAACAATTGCTATGCTGTTTGTAATCTTAAACATTTTGTGTTCAAATTATGTCAGATAATAAATATCAATAAATAAAATATTTATATAACTCTTACCTTCTCTAGAGGTGAAAATGATAATAATCTCATTAATGTTGATGTAGTCAATATAAACATTAATTTATTATTGTAATACATAATCAGGCAAACTTGTATCGATATTTAATAACCTACAATTGAATAACATTTTATTTACTAACTTTGCAACTTTATTACGTATTACCAGTGGCAGATTTACAATTTTTCCGCCTGTAGGCTATTCTAATGAATAGTGCTAAATTATAATAAAATCAAAAGGATAAATTAATAGGCTAGAACTATATAAATTATAGAAAAAAAAACGATATAGGACTTAGCCTCTAAGTGCTGAAACAAATTATCTAGCAACATTTAGCTATATGTATAATAATATTTCAGATTCTATAAAACAAAAACGTAAATACCCCGAACTTGCCGCATCTAAAATCTGCCACCCTAGACTCCAGCCTACTTAGCCTACTGGTAAATCCACCACTGTGTATTATCAACATACAAAAGTGTGTCGGTTAAATCAATGTTTATTGTAAATTAAGAACATGCTAAGAAAACGACATTAATATAGTTTGTACCTAGCTAGTACAACGTTGAGCAAAATAATAACTTCAATATGGCATTTTATAGTACTCTTGAGAAAAATATGTTAAACCCAACGATTAAGAACAGAATTGAGACTATTGTGTTAATAAATCCAATGTAGGTAAAACGGATTTATTGTCATATTATGCGCATTTTGAAGCGATTTACTTTTGATTTTGTTTACGGTTTATTATATTGGTTAAATAAAGGAATATTATGCATCTCAAGGTCATGGATCTCATATTGTAAGGTCTTATGTAATATATTATTTCTCCCCTAACACCAGCTACTCGCTTAATCACTGTAACTGCGGCTAATGTGGAACATTAGTTAGGACAAGGAAACTCCAAATACGACTCGGACGTGCTGTAATACAAAATATCGCACTATTAGTTTTCTTATGAAGCCAGACGAAACGAAAATACGTGACACGCTACTTTATAGTCACTTCTACATTCTTTATATAAGCAGGTACAATAATAATTTTTCAATATTCGAATTTAATAAACATGTCAAAAGGAAAATAATGGTAGTTCAGTAAGAAAAACTTTGACACGGTTCATAGTACTAATTTTTCACTGTAAACCTAGTGGAGAGACTGCCTCTCAATTGCATTTGCTGAAACGCACCTAAAGTATTTGGGGGCAGATTTTCAACTTGATAATGGTGTTTTCCTTCACCGAAAGCTCAGGCTCAGGTTTGAACTCGTGTACATGGATGAGGCATCAGTAGACATTACTAGCTGAACCATCATGACTTCAAAATAATTCTATCAATATATTATTACTCGTACATTTTAGGTAAACCTTCTCTATAGGGCCTTTACATCTATAATCCGCTACAAAAAAGTCACCCGAGACTTGCCTAAAACTATCCAATGATCCGATTAGGCTTTCAACTGTGATGGCTTGTCGTGGACTTCGTATTAATCTTTCATTGAGAAACATGACTTCAGGCTTTACTTGTTATATTACCGCTAGTCATAGGACATAATTAAATAAAATGAACTCGTAAATATATTTCAATTTTTTTCTTTTCTAACTTCTCCGTTTAACTTAATTAAACGTTTTTATCAAAGATGAGCCAACATTTATTAATGTTTACTATAGACCTAAACCATACCATCACTTAATACCGTGTAAAATTGTAATAAAATACATCAAGAATTAATAAAGTATAAACAATATACTAAGCACAATTTTATCGCAGATTTTAATAGATTGATCGCGAAGAATATAGTTTATTTCGGCAGAGTTGTCAAGCTAAAATAAATGTTGCATCATCAATACATAGAATTTAACATCTATTGCTCGGTTAATTACCTATAGGGATTATTATAAACTATGGGATGTGAAGAGTCCAATGTTGATGATATGTATGTTTTTGCTCGTATTGCAGTACGCCATTTGTATTGTGGATGTGGACGTGTTGGTAGATAAGAATAAATATCTAAGAATAGTTTTTCAATGTTTAAAATGTGCATACGCATTGTCTTATATAAACAGTGAAATATATAGGATGTTTTTAACATATCTTATATGTTTAGCGTTTGGCACACCTCTCAACTGATAATAAGGATGTCGCCCAAGATAGTAGACTTACTAAGCCTAATAAAGTAACTGGCTCTCAAGCGCAACTACCAGAACACACTTATAGAGGTAATTGGGGACAGAATTTCAACTTGAAAGTGGTAGCTAGCCAGGCGAGCGTTAGAAAATGGATGTTTTTTTATAGTTACGTATAGCGTTAAGGCCACAATCTCACCTGATGTTAAGTGACGATGTGGCCTAAGATGGTCGACAGGCTGAGCCTATGGAGGGTTTAGCTCTCGAATGCAACTGTCAGAACACATAGGTATGAACATAAGTATTTGGGAGGAGAATTATCAACTTGAAAGTGGTAGCTAGAAAAGCGGGCATTACAAAAAGCCCTACCACCATACAATGTTTTCATCACAAAGTTTTCGTTCACCCAAAGCTCAGGCTCATTGCAGAGACTTTTAAGTGTATTATTTGTGAACCCGTTTACGTGGTGCCTGTATACGATAACACTGAGCCACCATTTCATTGGTAATTATATAAGATACTAGACCTTTTTTCAGAACATTTTCTTGCTTGAATAAACGTATCGTATTGTTTTTAATTAAAGTGATTGTAGTAAATAATTAATTAAATCAAAATTATTGGTTATGATAGAAACCGGCTCAGTGAAGTATTAATACAAATCTCACACGCGTTGTTCGACTGAACATTAATTACGTCGCTCGTCGGTGGTGTCTCGTGAAATATGAACCTGCAGCGATATACCGCCATTGCATTGTGACGCCTTTGAATTATTTATGAGATTGAACTGAAAACATACACAAGGTTGATTAAGGCGCATCGTATCTCTATTTCGGTTAAAAATTGTTGTTTACATCGAAAAGCCGAGCTGTGCGACATTTATTGGAATTTATAAGGCGTTACGGGAGTTTTTACTGGTTGTAGGTACTGGGGTTCGTGACGAAGTTTGTTGACAGTGTTATAACTCTGTCGCTTGTGCGCGAGTAAAAAATATTGCATGCAATCTCAGTAAAACGTATTATATGGGAGTAAGTAAATTATATATGAAAGTATAAATTGTATAAAATTACGAATGCTTTTAATTTTCTTAAGAATAAGCCTTACTTTTCTATACTAATATAATCATATTATAAAGAGGAAGGATTAGTATTTAGTTTGTAACGAATAAACTCTGAACTTAATTGAAAAAGACCTGATCTTAAGTGACGATACGGCCCAAGTTGGTAGACACGCTAAACCTTTAGAGGGACTGGCTCTCAAGTTCAACTGCCAGAATACACCTGTTGGTATTTGGTGGCAGATTTTCAACCTGAGGGTGGGTGGTTGCTAGCTAGGCGGGCTTTACAAAAAGCCCTATCACCATGCTATGGTTTTCTTAAGTTGTTTTCCTTTACCGACACCTCAAGCTCATTGTGGGTGAAATGCGTCATTTAAGCGTGAAAGCGTAACAAACAAACAAACCCATTTTCGTATTTATAATGTTAGAAAGAATTATGACAGCAGGCAAAAAAGAAGCAAAGGCAGAAAGGCAGTAAGGATTACACTTTTATATAAGTTCAGATAAATCTGTGACTTAATAGAAAGCTAATTTATTTAATGATAAAATGATTTACTTGAACGATGTAAAATTCAACGGGGAGTCAGATCAGTTACTGGCATGAGAAGACTTGGTTAATCTTCTCCAACAGTATGCGGGTAATCTACGCTCGAGGATAAGCTTAGGTACCCGCAGAATTGCAAAGCCGATATCAACCACGGCAACACTAATCCTCATAAAATATTATATGCTCTATTGTAAATATATCAATTTATAAGAATTCTAACTAAATAAATGTTTAAAGTCTGCTTCTTTTAATACCGGTTTATCTATACATATAATAAAACTGTATTGGTAGAAAATCTAAACTATCAATTTTTTTTTTCATTTCATTGGAGTCTACTTTGTTATCGATACATTTTTAGAACTTTGTCTGTCTTACCCGTTGAACGCGCATAGCACAGAAAGTACTGAATATATTTCAATTAAATTTGGCAGGGCAGTAGCTAATTTTACGGATCAACATTTAGGATACTTTTTGTTCTATAAAATAATAGGGTTCTATAAAATGAGAAAAAAATTAAAAATTTTAATAAACGAACGGCACGAATTTTGATAAAATATTCTATGTTTTATAACTAAAACATAAGCTATTTTTGAACATTTCACTAAATATATACAAGTTTATACTTGTGTATTTCTATTTTTTCTACCATTGTATATTTGCATTTTTCTACCGATACAGTCTTATTTTTTCTACAGGTAAGTGTCATTAACAAATTCCATAATTAGCCAATAGATGACACATACATTATAAATGCTGAAAGAAAGGACATCTTTAAATATTTTAAAAATACATACGAGCCTCATGTAATCTATATCTATATATATAAATGAATCTCTAAAACCTTCGGTCATCGTATCACGCGTGAACGGACGGAACGATTTCGCTAATTCTTTTTTTGTTGTGTCAGGAGAAGGTTCGTATGAAGAAACAAATTAAAGAAGTTGAGCTGAACATTAAAAAATCTTTAAATATAAAATATGAATCACCGAAATGTATGTATCCGTATAACTTCCGAACGGCTGCACCAAATCGGATGATTCTTTTTTTATCGTGTTGGTAACTGTCAGATCATGGTTTGTATAAAAGAAAAAATAAAGAATATTTTTAAAGTAAAATCTTCTTCTACAGGAAGGTTTTGAGAGGGAATAAATTCATGTAAGTCGTCATCGACATGGTCACATAACGTATCAACGATGACACTATATCTGTTCCTATTAGTATAACTTATTGTGCTTTAAACAGCTTTGATTTACAAGTTTTAATTTAATATCGAACAATGAATTTAAATATCCAAAAATAACAACTGTTTATTAGGTTTTCACTTCTGTCGGTAGTCCTCATGACTGCTTTGTAAATATTTTTTTTTAAATCTCATAATATGAAAAGTGAGTGAATGAATGAGACCGAAGACTGAGAAGAATCTATGTATATAATAAAAATGAATCGCCGTTAGTTAACTTCGCTAAAACTACACAAACGACTAAACCGATTTCATTCATATATGTTTTTAAAGTGTTGTAATACTTTTTAGAAGGTTTGTAAGGAAAGAAATATTTAATAACCTAAAATATATTTAAAACCAAAATTAAAAAAAATGGCGTTATATTTCGCCATTGGCACGGAGTGGTACATTAGTTTTATTTTCATTCTATGTGCTAACGAGTAAAGGAATTACTTATATTATTGCAAATGTGCGACGAACCACTTTACGTGTTAACCGAACCGATGACTAGCGTATGACAGATATTAAGAGTAGTCGTATTGGTATGTCCGTATTGCGTTCGAGAGTTACTGACAATAAAATGAGTTCCGATTGTGTTGTGCTGGTTGAAAAGTAAAATTATCACAATTGGTCGCACTAATAATTATCCATTTTTTGGCCAACATTAATAAATACAATAATTGTATCCATAAGACGTCATTTTAAAGGACGATTGCATGACACGGTAAATAAATGCTACAATTCAGAAAATCTAATTTTCAATCTCAATGCGACTATTCAGAATTTTCTTCGAGGTCAGTTATATTCTTCAAATCAGTCGACACAGATATTTACCAGAATCATGTAGTGAACAGAGTTTTTAACAGAACACAGAATTTTTACATTAACTGGATTATTGCCTGGACCACCAAATCAGAATTTGCTATAAAAGTAGATTAACGACGAATAGAGTACGTTCAGTGCCTCTCAACAAGTTCGTTTTTCTTATGAGAAAAAGTGTATTACGTGACGTGTGGATCGATCGAAGATTTGCAACCGTTGTTGAATCGGAGCTCAACGAAGAACCGCTATAGATCAAGTAAAGCTTAACAAGAGGGCTATAAATTGTTCAAAAAATATTTTAGCAATTTTAACCAATATATAATACAGTTGAAAGTCGAACTTGATGACAAAACATACAAGTCAAGAGTTTTCAACTTGTGGAGGATTTCGTTATAGAGGTAAAAAAGCCTTTTTATTCGCTAGTTCAATTCTACGTAACATTAATTGTTTTGAGTAAAAAAATCAACATACCTATTTTTAAGCATGTATTTTAAAAGGCCAGTTATTATTTCTATAAAATTATTCGAATGTTTTCTATCTACAACATTATCTAAGGTATAAAGATTACAAATTCTTTTTCTTCCGAGTTGTTGCTCTGTTTTATAAAATATTCAAAGCTATCTACTTCTTATAGTAATAACAACAATAAGTACCCAAATTAATACACCGTCAAAACAGTGCTATGTCCTATGTTCGAGATACAGAAGTCCAATGAATTTTTTCGAGTTAATAAAGAAGTACTGAATTTGCTTATAGGGACTCTCTAATAGTTTCGACTTATAGAGGGTTCAAATTTCGATTAACATAGAGTTAAGAGTGTTGAAGCGAAGGAAACAACATTTTCATCTAATTTGTAAGGTTTTCGATCTGTCGAATCGAGGTCCGACTTATAAAGTTTCTACTGTATTAATTTTAGGACCATAAATTATTCTTTGTACATGCGACTTTGTTCGCTATAGTAAAATTACGACTTTGTTTGCCATAATAAAATTACTACTTATCTGTGATATTGATAATCACCGCGTCATGTTTTGTCTGTATAAAAGTTTAATAGTGTCGTCGAGTGTAAAAGGGAAAATCAAGTTTAAAAGGGAAAAACATTGTTAAAAAAAATTGTTTAATTTTGTAATCATTAAACGTTCAGATTTTTTTTTAGTTTGCATAATGGTTGAGATACCCGTGCATAATGATTTAGACTTACCATCATAAAACTTGTTATTTATGTATTTACGTTATTCATTTGTTTATATTACCAAAGTTAACCAAAAGTCAAATCAAATCTTTTATTTCTCAATAAATAAGATCTTAATATTACTTTTTAACATCACTTTCTGAAGGAAAAACACTACCACTGCCATTTCGGAAACAGCATGGCGTTTTGAAAGAGAAGAAACGGCGAAAGAAACTCTTCAGCAATCGCTCTTTTTGTCATGTGAATACAATTATTCGAACTTAAAAACCTTAACAATATTTTAATCCTCATCTTAAATTTAACGTATGACCAATCTAACGAATCTCCGCATCTTAAGTCTAAAGTATCCCCGCTACGTAACTACTACTTCTTTGCATGGTAGTAAAGCTTTTTCAAATGCCCGCCTGGCCAGCTACCATCCTCAAGTTGAAAATCTGTCGCTAAATACGTATAGGTGTGTTCCGGCAATTGCACTTGAGAGCCAAACACTCCACAGGTTTAGCGTGTCCATCATCTTGAGCCACATCTTTACTTAACATCAGCAGATCGACCGACCGACGGACCGACCGACCGACCTACCTACCTACCTATTGTCAAGCGAGTTTTTTATTTAGTAATTATTAAGGAATTTTAGTATTATCATTAAACGAATTTCGGTAACTTTTTTTCCAACTTATCAAGAAATTCCTCCAATCTCCAGTAATAAAATTATATGTTCCAATTTCGATCACT
Source organism: Actias luna (assembly GCA_039707435.1). Lineage (NCBI taxonomy): Eukaryota > Metazoa > Arthropoda > Insecta > Lepidoptera > Saturniidae > Actias > Actias luna. The sequence continues at coordinate 7,004,324 of JAZHAC010000003.1, forward strand.
GAATGAACATCGGTAATTTTGAAATATGCGTATTAATTAAGAACGCTTAACTAAAGCTACATGCGGTATTTTATAAACACTTTTTGATATTTATTTGTAGAAAAAAATACCTTTTACGTTTTAAATTGAAATAAATCAATTTAATAGTACGTCAGCTTCCGACAATACATGAATAGATTTTTTTTTGCATTATATTTGTCAACAATGTGATCTGTGGAGTGCAGAGATGTTATTTTTTTAACTTCTCATCTGCATCATGAAGTTTTCCATACACGTTATTAATAGTACAGAAAAGCACGTACTACACCAGACATCCAGAAAATAAGCATTATTTTCAAGGTATAACAAAATATGTTTTATACTAAGCGACGTCGCGGACACCGCTAGTACAATATAAATCGTTTAATCAGATAATAGAGTAGGAATAATATTTGTCAATATATTTTTTCAAATACTATGAAAGTTACAAAAGTTATTGAACATTAAAATTATATAGAAATTTAGCGTTAATTAATAAATTGACATACTGATTATAATACCTGTAAACACAATATTTCGGTTTTGGTATAAAAACGTAAAACCTTGGAAAAAAACTTCGTAAAGTCATAAAAACTGTATAGAAGGTTTAACGATTTCAGCAAAAATTAGATTTTAGATCCGGCACCCAACCCTCGTTACCGATGTTAAAACTTGATAAAGTTAGAGGATGACGAATTACTCTAGCTACAAACATTAAGTGAATTTTTGAACATTTTCAAAGCATATTTTCTTAGTTAAATAAGGACCTTTGAGCAGTGCACAGTAAAAGCGCTGCTTAATTAAAAAACTAAAATCAATTTATAATGTGAACTTGTATATAAATACTCACAGATTTTTATACCTTGTACATGGACGTATATTAAAACATATAAACACATTTTACATATACTTATCCCGTTATTTATGAGTAAGTACATTCATTGTTATGGCACAAGATATTTTTTCTCAATAGTTTAAAAATAGGAAAAATTGTACGAGTTCATAAATCAGGCAGTAAATTTGACCCATCCAACTACCGCCCTGATTTCTAATATTTTTGAGAAGATACTTTACAACCGATTAGAATCTTTCCTTAAATCAAAAAGCTTCCTCTACCCTAAACAGTATGGTTTTAAATCTCAATCAAATACTCTCGTAGCTACAATTGATCTTGTAACGAAAATTAAAAAAAAAATGATCAAAAACAAGTTTTCTTATGTATATTTATCGATCTTAGAAAAGATTTTGACATCATAAGTCATGACTTACAATTACAAAAACTAGAACTCTATGGTGTTAGAAGCAGAGTACTTGAAATTTTTAAATCATATATGGAGGACCGTAAAAAATATTTATAAAAAAAATAGGTGAATATGAAAGCAATCCCATTGTTATCTATTTTGGAGTCCCCCAGGAATCAATATTATGATCCCAGATATTCCTTATTTATATTAAAAATATCAGTGAACTAGGTCTCAAAGATGATATCTCCCTGCATGTAGACGATACAAATCACTTTTAGTTTGATCGCTCAGTCGAAGCTATAATAGCTGTCGTTCAGAATGATCTCAATCTGTTAAATGACTGGTTTCAGTCAAATCTTTAAACTATTAATGTAACGAAAACAAAATATATAATTATTGCAGCAAAAAAAAATAATTATAATTAATTTGAACTTAAAATACACGGCTAACTACTTGAACGAAAACCTAAAAAAAAATACCTTGGACTTATCTTAGACGGTAGCCTAACTTGAAAGCTACACCTTGGAAAAAACAAACTTAAACTAATTCCAGTAACAAGGGCACTACGACATATAACAAATTGTCTCCTACGAAGAATACGATATCTAATTTACAATTTCTGGTTAAACCCCATATCGACTACCTCATTGAAATCTGGGGTACTACAACTAATATAGATAGAATTCAGCCATTAAAATCCATTCGAATTTGAAGTTTGAAACAAAACATCAAACACGAAAGATTACTTTAAGACGTGCTAGTTACTTAGCGACCCACTCATCTTAAACTAACTATGGTAAAAGAAATTTGGAGTTTGAGGGTGGTAAAATTTACAACAAATTACCATCAGAAATAAAAGATGAAAAGAGTTATATCCGATTTAAAAAGCTACTCAAAATTTTTATAAATAATAAATAATTAAAAAAACACTAAATATATAATAACGTTATATTTTTTTTATAGTTTAAGATTTAGCGTTATGGCCATAATCTCACCTGATCTTAAGTGACGATACCCCCCAAGTTGGAAGACACGCTAAACCTTTGGAGGAACTGGCTCTCAAGTGTAACTGCGGAAACACACCTATTGGTATTTGGCGGCAGACTTTCAACTTGATGGTGGTAGCTAGCCAGGCGGACATCAGAAAAAGCCCTACCTCCATGCTATGGTTTCATAACGATTTTTTCCTTCACCGCTCAAGCTCATTGTAGGTATTGTAGGATTCGAACTCACATCCCTTGATGCGAAGTCGTACACACTACCACTGAGCTATCATCGCTTCAAAATATAATATAATAACACATAAATCCAATACACAAAAAACAATAGAATATATCCGTATATTAAAAATATACATTAGTAATGTTCCAATTTAAACGCAAACCAAAATAAATCTAAAACTTAAAATGGTGTCTAATGTACATATATATCTAAAACATATAAATAGAATATTTAGACTAAAAATAAAAATAAAAAAAAAGTAGACGTATATTAACTAACCAAAATTTTATAAAAAAAAGAAAAAGTTGTTGATATGAAACTATGCCATCAATGCTTCATCTAGTTAAAATTAAAATTAATTCGTATATCCATGTTTCTCCTTGGCATGGATCGAAACTCTTACGGTTTATGTAATTTATTTGTTTACCCACATCATTGTTATTATTATTTTTTTGTTTTGTAATCTAGTTACGTATTAAGCATTTAAGCATTTGTTTCTCAGTAAGTGAATTATGTAATTCTTCATGAGAAATAAAGTTATTCTTAGGCCTAACTTCCACTTAATGAATTATTTTCCTGTTTACGTTAAATTACAATTTGTCACAGTTAATGCCTACGCGTATGAATAATTATACTCTAAGAATTAGTTAATAATGGCTTAATTGTGGTTGAGAGCAGTTGGTTATGTTCTACAATTTAATAAAGCAAAAATATATATTTATTATGAATTTTCCTGAGTTTTTAAGTAATAAATATTATAAACTATATGAAACTAAAACAAACTTTTATACACGCTTTCAAAGTTTTGTACCTTTCCCCTATTCATAAGCAATAATGTACACGACACTTTTGTTAATAAAAAAAAAGGTTTTTACGTTTTAGAGCTAAAATCCCTTTATTTAAGGTAAGTCCCACAAAGAACCGTGATATAAAAAGCACCCATTAGACGCTTCGTCATATTTTTTATTATGAAAGGAAACAATAAAATATTACTCACCGTAGTCACTAAGTTTGAGGAATAAAAAGTGTATCACTGCGTCCCTTTCCCTTAGCTTTAGCGATAAAGCTATAAAACATTTGGTTGTGGTCAACTGAAATGTCCGCTTACACAAACAATAAATTTTCATTTTCGGAAAAGAACAAGTGGAAAGAAAAGATAAATAGGGCGTTATTTGCTTTGGGAAAACATAAAGTATAGTTCTCACGATATGTCTGCTCTAAAGGGGAGCACAATTTATTTATGATATAGAAAAATTGTATTAATAATATAAATTGTTCTTTCTATTTTATCATATGTTATATTTCCTCTGAATTTAGTTATTTATTCTTTTATTACATATAAACGAATCTCACTTTCGAAATAATCCATTAACACAGCACTTTTAAATAAAATCAATAAAACATTACTCAATATAAACAAGATAACTAATATTTACATATTTTTATAGTTAAGGTTTAGCGTTATGGCTACATTCTCACCTGATGTTAAGTGACGATGTGGCCTAAGATGGTGGACATGCTAAACCTTCTAGAGGGACTGGCTCTCAAGTGCATCTGCCGGAATATACATATAGGTATTTGGCGGTATATTTTCAAATTGAGGGTGATAGCTAGCCAGGCGGGCATTAGAAAAAGCTCTATCTACCACTATGTTATGGTATTTCATTACAATGTTTTCCTTTACCGAAAGTTCAAGCTCATTATAAGTGGATTCAAACTGCCATCATTTGACGGGTGTTCATACATACTACCAACTTAGCTATCATCGCTTCAGAATATATCGTTTGTTATGCTGAACTAGCTGTCCCCACTGACCCAACCATACCCTTTTACTGTTTCTAGTAGTCAATAATTCAACTACAGTATATCATGTAATTACAGGTATAGCGTAAAATTTTCTCGGTGAAAATCCCTTAAATCTAATCTACGTTTAGCATCAGAGCCATAATTTTGTTATGATTCTATAAAAATGCCTACCGATGAACAGTAAGTCCTTTAAAATTATTCTCGCACTTGTATCATGTACTACCTTATGTATTATGCAATTTACTAAAATGTAGCCTTCATTTTTTAAACGCTTGGAATCATAAATGCTTTATGAAGGATGTACCTATGAAGCTAAAACCTTCCTTGAGAATAAGCATTTCCTCAATAAAAGGAAATCACGATTGTTTTGTATTTTCAGTGAATTTGGCTAAACATGTATCAGATTTACCTAAAAGAAGAATTTAACAAGGTTGTAATTAATATACGAGTACCTTACAATTAGATTAAATTTAATGTACATATTATTTTATATTCAAGTGAAACTCACTTGAATATAAATTCATCCCAAATAAATAAGATCCCAACAATAAATAATTACTTTAACAAGTTATTTTTTTAAATACCTGAGTTATCTTAGAATAGCAATTTTATCATTATTTTATGATTACTATTACATTATCCAAAGCTAGTTTAAAAATTATCATCATAATAAAATGATAATCTATATATAAATGGGCAAAGCTCTTTACTTCTTTTTTCTCTTATGTTCGGTAAACGGTAACAGATTACCTTTTATTTTTGGATATTAACTAAGTGCTATTAATAAAAAATACTACAAGCATATTGTTCTCCACCTTCTCAAAAAATTACAATTTTACAATAATGAATACTGTCGAATTATAGGTACTAATTGATAACTAGTTAAATAAAATCAAGAAATACATTTCTTAGCATCATCGATAGCATATGATTATAACAACTACATCAGAGGCACATTTAAGAATCATCAATAGCATATGATTATAACAACTACATCAGAGGCACATTTAAGACCAATACACGACCAAGTAGCGGGAACACGACTTCGTTGGTATGGTCATGTCATGACCAGGTCAGATGACGACATAATCAAAAAACTGCTGTACCATAAGCCAGGACCGAAAAAGCGTGGACGATCTCGTATAATATGGACGTCCGTAATTAGGAAAATCCTTACTAATATTATAAATGTGAAAATGAGTTTATTTATTACGCTGTCATGCCTAAACCGCTGAATCGATTACGATAAATTTTGGTATAGAGATAGATGGGACCTTGGAGAGGATGATTTTTGGAGAAATTATTCGAATTGTGGTAAAGAGAGGGATAAACTTTGTCTGAAACTTTTTATTCCGTCTTCCGATTTTTGACAAAATCAATACTCGAGCGAGCAAAGCCACGGGTAAAAGTAAGTAAATATTAATTTAGACTCATTAACGACCCAGAGTAGATGTCTCTGGAGAAAACAAGTTAAGAGAACCGACCCCAAAAAAATGGGATAAGGCCAGAAGAAGAAGAGTTCAATAACATATGATTGTTCAATTTAACTTATTTATCCCTTAATAACAACTCACATATCTAAGATACGTCTTCAAAAAACTTCCATTAATTCTTATCACTCTCACTTGAAGAGTATTGTTTTGATTTTTACTTCGATTTTATTTACAGTAAAAGATAACGGCAATCGTGAGTCAAAAGGACAATATTCATCGATAACATTTCTAACCTCTTTAATTGCATTCTTTACATAAAATGGCTATTTTCAATAGTAGCGTTACAGTCTCATTGCGCTCGTGTGAGTAACCTGTTGTTGAAGGTAAGCGCCAAGAAATTTATTCTGATATTATTGAAATATAAATATTATAGTGACCGTACAAGTTGAAGTTTATTTTGTGCGTGGATATAACTTTGAACAGTAGTTTCATTTATTTTTTTTACGTGTAGAATTAGTAATAAATATAAATTATCGTGTTTAACCATTTAAGGTGTGTAAAATCAATAAAATAAGTGCCTTTTCTGATTGCCTACAATTATTCATGAATTTAAAAATCAAGAATAACTTACGCCCTGATGGTATCGGCCCGTTTTTAATAACGTATATTTGTACAATGTACCATGTATTGAATAATTAATATAAAGATATATAATAAAAACGTTGTCTTGTGTTATGTAGACCAGTAATATTACAAAAAGTCTGCTACGCCTTATTTATACCTTTAAGTTTGAATCTACAATCATAATTTAATGTTACAATGAAATATATATAACACGTTAAAGTAAATTTACGAAATTTTTGAATTCTTATAAATGAAAAAGGACAATCTTATCTATAATTATATTGAGAAATAGAAGCTTACACGAAGTAATTTAAAGATGTATGAAGCCTTGCAGTACTATATGACTTCTGTAATCGGACAGAAGCGAGACTTCATCACTATTCATTCATAACTAGCTATGTCCGCGACTCCGTTCACGTGTAACTAAAATTTTATTTTATCCTTTATAAAAAAAGTTATATAGCCTATGTTACTCAAGGCTAATGTAGCATTCTAGTGGTGAAAGAATTTTTGAAATCGGTCCAGTAGTTCTTGAGATTATTTGTTCCAAACAAAAGTACAAATCTTTCCTCTTTATAATATAAGTATAGAAGTATATAAAATTAGAAATGCTTAAATAACATTACAAAGTATTGATTGATGAAATTACAGTTTAATAGTTGATTGACATGCTCATTACCACTTAATCCAAATAAACAATATCTCAGTCGCAAAAGGTTTATAATATTTATGCTTTCAGTATTCCTTTCACAACTTAAACACAAACTAAGAACAAATTGTACAAACGGTTGATGAGAAAATAGTGAACAAAATCATAGTTTTAAATAGCTTTTATATTTTTATTCCAGATGAAGTACCTTTTCCTGTTTTGGCTATTTGCACTTGCGGAATGTGGGAATAAGAAAGAATGTGATATTGTTGTAGTTCGAGATACGAACTATGAAAAACAAATTCTCAAAAACGATGTGCATGCACCTTATCAGTTAGCTATCGACTACCAGACCAACACATTGTTTTTCAGTCTTAGTCCTGAAGTTAACGGCAAAACTGTTTTTAAATCAGCTTACTTCAATTTGAAAACAAACGAATATGGAGAAATTACTGGAATCAATGACGGCCTGGCTAACGCTGTGGACAGTATTAGCCATACAGTTTACCTAGGAGGCAAGGATGGAATCTACACATATGATTACACGACCAAAAAAGCTAAAAATTTAGGCATCACAGACTCCAGTATATGGCAAATGTTTTTCTGTCCTGTACATGGACTTTTCTATGCGACATATAAACCTGACGAAAAACCTTTTGTGTACAAAGATGGGCAGGTTAAGCCTGTAACAGCATTAGCTGACACTAGAACTAGATTAGTAGCTGTTGGCGAACATCATGATATCTTCTTTGCTAATTCATCTGGTATTTTCGCATATGCAATGCATAAACACGCATTTTTCAATCTGGGTGACTACAACGTAAATGGTTTTGCTAGAGACATTAATGGAAAATTGTATTTCTCAACCCCAAATGGGATTTACTTTATTAATGAACAACTGAGAAAGATGGAATCACTTATTTGGGTCACTGATGACTCTATTTATGGTGTGGCTATTGATAGCGATAATAATATCATATATGCGTTAGAAGACAGTATTGTAAAACTTGTACCCACAACGAAGAAATGCTAAAATTATATTATTTGTTGAAATAATTAAAAAATTGAATAAATATTTTTGTTTGATATTGCACCGTCAATTAAGCTACATGCTACCATTATAATAAACTCACATTATTAATGAATCTCTTATATGCATAGACTTACATACATTGCAATAATTAGCCGATATCTGTATACATATCTTATATTTCTAATGCGAATATTATTTAAAATGTATTTTTAATTGTCCTTTGAGTTACTTTGTTATCTAACTGTGATTATTTTGTTTCATTTATTTAATAAAATACAATATGGCTTATATATTGATTTTTACTTTAAATAGAGCAGATCAACCTTTAAATAATTTTTGCAAACAAGATGTGTATAACTCGACTACATAACCCTATTTTTACGTATATATAAACTTGAATGAGTTGCAATAAAATGATCTGCAAAGAGTATTCCAAACTAATATAAATTTAACACTACGAAAATTTCATTTAAACATAATTTTCCGCAGCTTAATATATGGAGTTAATTATACCAAAGGCCTATATCAAAATTATACCTTTATAAAAATTACATTACGTACGTTTAGTCATCATCGTATAAAAATGTAGTACACCCAGATACCGCATTATAACCCTTTGAATGAAAAGTTGAACGTAGAGCAAGTTCTATTACGCTGCGCGAGGCAGCCGTGGTTTTTAGGGTTGCAAAAAGATTTTATTTATTTTATTATATAGATAACCTTAGAGCAAATCTTTTAGCTAACTTTTCTTTAGTAGTATACAAAAGTTTATGAATTACGAGCATATCAATAAGCATATATCGTTTTTTTTTTTTTTTTTTTTTTCGTGGGGAAATGCATTAACGCATACCCTCCCAGCCCGGGGGGACTGGGAAGGTTATGTGGGACTCACCCGGCGTTAGTCACCGGGAATACCCACTAAAACCCCACGGCCGTCTGTCGCCTTCCTGGGGCAACGCGGGGTCGTGCGTGCAATCACCGCGTCACCCGGCTTACCCGGCGTCACCCGGCGTCCGGCTTTGGGTGACGGATGGACACGAGCGTATCGGCCTCTCCTGCCACCCGGACGTCTGTGTCGGAGAGGGTGCCCGCTGGAGTCAGCCTCGCGGGCCCTTCCCGCGGTCTCCTTCTGCGAGACAACTGTCTCACAAAAGGAGACCATTGCGTTCCACGATCTCTCGCTGCTAAGCATGGCTTTCACCACACCCGGCAGCGAGAGATCCATTCCTACCGCCGCTTCTAGAGTGCGGCGCGGCTCGGACCACGCAACACACTCGGCTAGAGTATGCTGCGCAATATCTTCCGCCGCACCACACTCGTGGCAAACGGCGGTCGGCTCCCTGCGCGCAATCTTGTGCAGGCCCATGCCCGGATAGCACCTGCACAAGGCGAAACGTCAGGGAGCCGTGACCCCTGCTACACCACTCTTGGAGAACCGGGCGGACGGCGTCTATGGTGTATCGACCATAGCGCTCGTCCACCAGGTCCTCCATCCAGCACCGCAACAAATCTGTGCGAGCCCTCCTCCTTCTTGTATCAATCTCTGTGGGAGCTGGAAGCTCCCCCCTCGCCCTTCTTACCATCGTGTCTTTGTACACGGCAGCGAGGACAAAAGCCTCCAGCTCCCACGGCGGGGAGAAGCATATATCGTGAGTCAAATTAATATTAAAAAAAAAAAAAAATCTAAAACGTTTTCCTTTAGCACTTTTATATATTATTTGTTTAACTTTATTCTACTTTGTTAAACATCTTCAGACCGCTGTAAGGTGTAGAATAGCAACGTTAATATAATTTATGTATGAATTTACCGTATGAATGTCATCATGAAGTTATTTTAAACTAAGTAACAGCGCTGTGACTGGTAGTAAACATATAATACAATACAATAATATATAATTATTTATATATATATATATATATATATATTATAATATAATATATATAATAATATATTATATAATACATATAATACAATAAAAATATAATACTACCGTAAAATACCAAATAAGTGTGTTCCAGCAGTTGCACTTGAGGGCCAGTCCCTCTACTAGGCTTAACGTGCCCACCATCTTAGGCCACATCGACATTTAACGTCAGGGGAGATTGTGGACATAACGCTGGATCTATAAAGTATAAATCTAAGAAATAAAAAATCCTCTTGGCTATAACTATCGTGTCCTATCACCTATCAAATAATACATAAATGTCAACCCTCAAAAGAAACTAAATGAGGGTTTATGGAGGGAAGTTTCCAGCTAGTTGCCGAGATTACTTCGTCTAATTTCTATAGTACTGTTATTGCTCAGTTATTCAAAGCAATAAAATTATTATAAAAAGAACTAACATTAAATTTCAAAATGACAACAAAATGATACATACTTTCTTTCACGTTTAATATATGCGAAAACTGGAGCAAAAATAACTACATTTTCTATATCATAGTTCATCAGGACCCTTTTCGATATGTTATATTACATTAAAAACCCAAATAAATTTATATAGTTATGTTTTCCCTAACTTACAAATCCATTACCTACAGATTTATACAAAATAGTTATACATGACTAGCGCTAGGTAACATTCTAGGAAACACTCATAAGATAACTATAAAATAAAGAACCTATGTGCGCACAAAAATGACTAACACTTAAGTGTTGTTTGATTCCATTTACCTTTTGTTCCAATAAATACCCTGTGATGTACCTATACAAAATTATATCCGTTAGCATTCAATATTTGAATGGTGTGTCGGACGATATGCGTTTTTTTTAAATATATTTTGGCTTACCGAATCCTATGGACGTTTGCTAGCATATTCTAAAAATACTGGCGCAAGGTTATTCGGGTGCAACCTTATGTAGCTATTTCAACAATTTGACTGCCTCAAGTAAAGAGAGATATTATATCTCGAAATAGTAAATAATTATTGAGGTCTAAAATATTTTTCGGGCCTAATTAAAGTGGTCGTATCAACATATTCCATATGATTTTGTGAAATGTAAGAATTAAAAAAATTAGTAATCAAAAGAAACCGGAAATACTGACGACACTGGATGCAGTCTTTCTTTTCTAAGTTGTAGAATTTTAAGGTGTATTTTGAACCACAATATCTTAAAACTGAAATTTTCAATCAAATATTATGATTTGAGTTTTAGAAATATATTTTATACGTTTACGCGTGTCACGTTCCGGGGCGGGCCGATGTATACTTAAAAATCAAACGATGTCGTAGGAATCTGTACTAGAAAACAGGGTTGCAGCTACTATATATATTGGTATACATAGTAATAAACCCATTATAGTATCCCGTTTCGGAATGTTGCGTTTCGGAATAAAACTATGTGTATCTAAATTCCAAGAGGTTTGCAAGACAACGTTACAACGACTACGTTAGATGAGTTGCTAATCTTATGATTTTACTCATTTTTGAATTATATTGTGCTTAATATTACGTACAGTATTATCACTTTGGTATGGTAATATAAACACGCTTCAATAATAACTTCAGAAAAGTTAATCAGAGGTTACATGCTGGTTAAATAATATTTTGCTACCATATACGCTGTATATACAGGCTATCAACCCTCGCATCAAAGAACATACCCGTTTCAAGGACTTCGCTTAATGCGAGCCGCTGACATTTTAGAAAAGGGTCACTAATTTATCTAAACCGAGTTCGTATACAACTGTTGCTTAATTATAGTTTAACTTATTTGCGGCTCAGTTGCTTGTCGTAGTTTTGTCGCATTCGGTGCTCATCCACTTAACAGTAATTACTTCAATGTACAAACAATAGCATGATTTATAATAGGTTGCATGGATTTAAGAGAACATTTATCATTAAAACAGTTAAATGAAAACTTTTCCGTCAGACAGAAATACTAACATTCATAAATACGACTGTACAAAATGAAAAATACGCAGCAGTGTCCAATTTCAGTATACAGCTTGCGGTGCAGTGAAAATATGTTTTACTAACAAAAGCTTAGATTGCGGATTGGATCACAACTTCGATATATGCATATCTATCAGTTTTATATCGTGATAACAAATATCTATATAGTTCATATCAAGGTATATATATCTATCTTTAGCATCTTTTATAAAGTAAGAGGCATGTACTCAGCTTTGTTTAGAATCACGTCCAAAAATAGGTATCAGCTTATCCTTCCATGTTTTTTTTTTTATGGAAAAGGGGGCAAATGAACTAGCGGGTCATCTGATGGTTAATAATCACCAAAGGAATTGCTGGTGCGCAGTCGTCCTTTAAGGTATGAGTATCTTAAAGGTTCCCAAGTCACATTGGTCCGGAAACACCGCTCATGTAAGCTCGTTCCACAAGATAGTTATGCGAGGCAAAAAATTCCGCACTAAATGTACCGTTGTGGATTACCATTCATCCAGGAAGTATTTATGTTTATGGCGCGTTGTACGGTGGTGGAATCTAACAGCAGGTATTAAATCCGAAGTATTCCTCGGAATACTCCCCATAGTAAATGCTATAGAAAAAGCAGATAGATCCTACGTCAATACCAGTGGATCAAGAAGATCGGATGTTATATTAGGTTGATCACATTGCGTGTTAAGATAATTTGCAGTTAACAAATCAAATCAAATCAAAAATTCTAATTCAATTTAGGCCCTAAGAAGGCGCTTATGAACGACAAAACTACTACCGGTTCGGAAAGTAACGCAGTCACTGAGAAGATCTGGCAAGAAACTCGATCGATTTTTGAAGTCTTATTCTTATCTTTTTATATATTAATTTGATGTGTTACAGTAATTATTAGCGGATGTACAGAGTGGGGTGTCAATTCCAGACATCATGATCGTTCACATATTAATCCACCCTATAATAGTCTATTGACATCAAAACCCGTTTGACATGGTTCTTGAACCTACTGTCCGGCAATTCAGTAATGTGCTTTTGGGCTTTATTATAAAACTTGACACTATTACCTAAAAAACTGTTACTTGTCTTACTCAGTCTAAAATAGGGAGTGTAAAATTGTGTAAAATTTCTAGTATTCAAATTATGGCGGTCTTTAGCGATGTCCAGCTTTTGTAAGTTTTTGAGGGTATACATTAAATTATCAAGAATACATTGGAAGGGCAAAGTTAAAATACCAAATTCCGAAAACTTATCCTTTAATGATTCGCAAGGTCTCATATTGTAAATGGCTCGAACTACTCGTTTTCGAAAAGAAATACTGTGTCTACCTCAGCTGCTATCCCCAACAGCAAAATACCATAAAACATTAAGCTATGGAAGTAAGCGAAGTAGACTAACCTAGCAGTGGCAATATCTTTCAGCTGTCTAATCTTACGAACAGCGAATGCAACAGAACTTAATCTTCCCGCCAATTTTTTATGTGTGGACTCTTTTGTAGTTTGAAATGAAGCGTTATACCCAAGAACACAGTACTATCAACTAAGCGTAACAAATTCCCTTCAATCTTTACTTTAGTGTGTACCCGTGGAACATTTGTCATAATCCAAATATATAGGCAAAAGGTCAATTTCTTTATTATTCAATATTAGTCATCCATCGCTTGCCCGGTACATAGCTACGTAATTTGAGCTCGCATTTCATGGATACCAAAATTAATTAAATGAATATTTGCTATAAAAAATGAAAACATCGAACAAGTAGCGAATTGAATAAGGCCGTGATTGTTCTAAAAGTTTTTTTTTTGTATATATTTACACACTGTGTATTGTTGTACCTTATACGTTTAAGTACATATTGTTTCTATTTATTTTCTCCAACTTTTCCCGATCTGTCCGTCTATTTGTTTTTGTCTAAGTTCACTTGTAAATCAAGAACCGGTTATTATTAATTATGTGTGAATATTTTCTAAAAAAAAACTCTGCTGCACCTTATATCTAACTTTCACCTTGCCCAAAATAAGTGATTTAGTATTACAAAAGAAATAAAAATATCTGTTAACGTAAAATTACTAAGGTTTTTAATTATTGTAGACTTAAAATAGTGACATTGATAATTGTCTCCAATTATATAAAAGACAACTAAACTCGTAGGAAGAATTTCAAAATTGTGTATAATTAGGTTGTACCCTGTGATTCTATTAATCGATTAATGACCAAAACTTTTTAATGAAGAACAGTATCTCTGCAATATGTCAAATTAAAATATCGATTTCTCTATAGAAATATGAGGTGAAATTATTGTAAATTAAAAATCGTTGCCTTATGGTAACTGTTATGGTAAATGTAAATTATGCAAAACGGTCCAATACCTTGTCCATGCACCCTTCACCTCTTTCTTGCCTCCCTTCTCACCTAATTAAAACAAAGTCAGTTGCGTTTTGAATACGAGCGACGCGTGATCAATCGTGACTACGGCGCATCATATTTGTAGATTAAGTGATTAACCAGAGAACATTATTACAAGTATACACATGTGTTATACATGTGTGGTGTGTGCTCAAATGAAGTACAAAGAAGAGGAGACCTCCTAAGCTATCGAAACCGGCATTCAGGTGTCCTTTCTCTCCATCATCCTATCCGCTACTGTTGTACATAAATCACCACTTTCTTCATTAAGTCCCACAATATTCTCGGCAATTTTATTAGTAAGCATTTTAAAACCCGAAGCAGCGCAAACAGTAACTGAAAAATCGTTGCCCTATGGTAACTTAAAAATCGACGTACTTATATTTACATTTATAAATATTTTTAACATTCGAAGACAAGACAACGATTGTCCAGTGATAGAGCTTGCGGATATCGCTTCATTTGACCTGAATTCGAACCCTCCGACCCGAAAACTTGAGCTTTTCGGTAGAAACGAAAATATCATGATGACACCATAGCCTAGTGGTAAGATATTTTCTAATTTTCGTCTACCAAACTCAAATTAAAATTTGTACTTAACCCTATCTGGTTTGGCAATTCCACTTGAGAAACTTGAGAAGAATACCGTGTAACAATCTTGAAACACTTCATTAGAAAATATGGTTAAACGGAAAACCATAAATATTAAAATGCAACCGATAATTATGCTTATCAAATCCAATTCACGATTTTTATTTTATTTATTAAATTAAATAATCCTCAGTTCACTCGTATGAACGCATGCAAAAGATTATTTATAGAAACAAATGAACTATGAATTCAAAAACCCACAAGAATAACTGTAATCCAAATCGCAAAAATTTCGATTAATATATTGATTCAGAACTAAAATTAAAAATGTATTCAAATTTAAACTGGAGTCACGGTACTTTCGTAGATAGGGGAGAACATTGTTAGGGATAAATTCACCCCGAAAACGATGAGCTTACGGCGTGGCTGCCTACGTGTGATAGCAACCAAAATAAGTGTTTCAAAAAGATTGTAGAAACAAAGACCTTTGTTCGATATTCAGTATAGTAAGATCAGAAAAATCAAAACATTTTACTATAATATTTTCCGTCTTAATTCTTTCTTTCATTGTTTTTTCTGCTAATACCAGACTATATTATAATACTGCTATATATGTCATTATATTCTCTTTGGAACAAGCTTATAAAATAACGTGTTATAAGGATGTACACTAAGAATATCTATTAGTAATATTATTAGTAGCCATTTATTGTAGTTTCCAAAATTCCATTGATTACTTGTTAACTTTCTGCAAAATCGTTCAGAGAAACAAAAGCGAAGTGGTTAGGATTTGACTGAGGTGCTGCCGGAATAACTGAAAGCTACTCCCACCAGACACTAGGAGAAGTACGAAAGCTTTCTTATTTGAACCGATGATAGCTCAGTGGTAGTGTGTACGGATGCCGCGTCAAGGGGCATGAGTTTGAATCCACTTACATAAGCTTGAGCTTTCGGTCAAGGTAAATATTGTGAGGAAACCATAGCATAGTGGTATGGCTTTTTATAATGCCGATCAGGCTAGCTACAGCCCTCAGGGTTGAAAATCTGCCGCCAAATACCACTAGGTATGTTTCAGTAGTTGCACTTGAGAGCCAGTCCCTCCATCGATTTAGCATGTCCACAAACTTAGGCTGTATCGTCACTTAAGATCAGGTGAGATTAGGGCCATAACGCTAAATCTATAAAATATAAAAAAAAGTTTACCCACGTAACTGTAAATATGGGTGTTTAAGTATCGGTGCCTTTTTATTAGGTATTTGGCGGTGTTTGAAACCCAATAAAACACCATACGCTCCTTTCGTGAACTACCAGGGCATTCCAAATATGCGTTGCGAAAGGAATTTCGTAATTGAAATTATCCACCATGATAACAGAAAATGGAATACACTACTATATCGACCACTGAATTTGAACGTAGCGGCACGTTTAGCGTATTACGTGCCAAGATCAGGAAGCATATATACAAAAATAAAACAGCATGATAATAAACCCGTCATAGTGACTTTCGAACACCGGATAAATTTCTTATTTCTCTGTGGTCATCATTATTTTTGGATTAGATTGTGCTGACCATCAGGTACAGTACCGAAAATTGTTCTGCTTCTATAAAAGAAAGAAAGTTGCAATAAATCCAGAAAGTAGTTGATTTGCGAAAACATATCAGAAAAATCGTTTAGTGTACTTGTATAAAGCCATAGTTACGTTGAAAGGGTTCAATGCAGCAACACTGGACAATCGTTCTCGAGGGGTGAATAGTAGGGTAGAAACGGTCAACGAGACATTACATTGTATTGCACTATTACAGTATAAAAATATTTATATAACAAAATCAAATAAGACCTCTTAACAAATATTAAGTCACATATTAAAAAAAGCTTGTATAGAACCATAAACTTGTGTAATTAAATTTCGTAGAAACATATAGAATTATCGTTTGAATCTTATGTCACATAATAATATCGTGACCGTATCATCCACAATAAACAATAGGCATTATGAATTTAACATAGTATGTTGGCCTTTTACTCGAACAAAGATCGTTTCTTATAAAAGCTTTACCGTGTCACTCAAATAAGCTCTATGTCACATCCTATATTTAATTCAAATGTGATGAAACTCCGGTAAAGTATTTACTCTACTGTCAGATGGTTGGCATAGTAGTCTAATAAGCAAGAAACAAAGTTCTAAGAACAGAGAAGTAGAACATGTCAATCATTAAAGTGGTTTAGAAAGGTTTCAAAATGAGGAAACAGTTGTAAATTTAACATCTACTAAAATTAAGTTCTCGGTTTAGAATGCTTAACTATTAATGTAATATTGTGTAAAAGAATACGGTGTAAGAAGAATAATCACTACAATAAAAATGAGCAATAGTTCGTATAAGTAACTGAAACTTTCAAAAAGACAACATTAATCTATAATATATCCATATAATAAATGAATCACCGAAATCTATGTACGCGCTTAGCTTCCGAACAACTGTACCGATCAAACAGTTTTAGTTTTAGAGTTTTAAGATCATTATCAATATATTCTGAATATATATATGGTCTCTGCAATTTATAGAAATCGTAATCCAAACGTCCGTAAAGGTTACACGTATATTATTAATTGTGCAAATTATTGACTACACTACATAGAATATTAATTAATTAGGATATTTTAATATTAAAATAAAATCATCTGTTCTCAAGCCAAATCGCTTCCGAGCGATATGCAAACATTTATATTATTACCCTTTAATCAATCTTCGCCTGACAAAACTTTCCCTAATATAACGTGCCCTCTCGGTTGGTTCTTCTGGGTTGCAAATTACTTATTCACTCTTGAACACTAAGGAAACTTTCGTTGAATCGAAATTAAATTGCTAATTTCGGCACTAACCCCTGGGCTTGCTATCGACCGCTTCTTTCGGTCTCACTTCATGCTTTTTGTCAAACTAATTTAACATTCAGCAGTATATTTGAAAATCTCCATTTTTTACCCCAAAATAACTTTGTTGTAAATCAGTAAATTAAAACAAGAGTAATATATATATATCAATATTATAAAATGAAAGAGTTTATTTGTTTGAACGCGCCAATCTTAGGAATTGCAAGTCATATTTCAAAAAATAATTTTGTATTTGATAGAGCAATCATTGACGAAGGCTATTTAACATCTCGATGTCACCAATAGGAACAAAACTGTACGGAAAAGTTACAAAAACGGGCAAAAACCATACAACTGTCCGGTATATACCAAATATATTGAATATTTGAAGCCATCTCTTAATTCACCTTGAACATAAAAATCTACAACCGGCTTATATTATCGTACAGTTTATCGGTTAAATTTCAAATCCAATATAAACTACAGCAGGAACTCAAAGCTGACAACTTGGGTAACTACTTATCTGAAAACTTTTGGGGAACCACTTTAGCTTAGGATTATTTATTATCATATCATGGGCCGTCCGGACAGTGAGTAGCTAAATTGTGTGATGACGTGTGAGTTAAGATGAAAAGACGACGAAGGGAGTAGTCCTTTGAGCCTGGAGCAAGTTGACCCGCCTCAAAAGCGTATTCTGGCTAATGGCTTGTACCGACGTGTTACCAACGCGGCGCTCGCTTCACTACACTAAAAAGGGGTTAGCTCACTCTACCTTTGTGTACCTTTAGGTAATAAAATTAACGATTACCTTTCGCTACAAACAAAAATATCTGGAACTTTGTTATTTTTAGTACGAACATTTGTCTCTGACATATTTGATATGGTTTCTTTAGAAATAGATAAGACAAAAAAAACGTTTTTATGGACTTATACTTACCGAATTTCTGTAAATCCGACTACTTTTATCTTTTATTACATAAAGGAATGTATATTTGTTTAATCCAAACAAATGCTTATTGTCTCGTTAATGTAAGCTAGTGGAATGGAAACAATATTCCACGAATGTACTTATTAAATGACTAGGCTTAACACAACAGGATAAGTATTTAAATTCTTATAAAGCACCCTCGTATAAATGAGTATTTACGTGTTAAGCTTTATTCCGTGAACAACGAAGTATTACTCAGACGCGGTACATAATCGCCGACGCTTCGCACAGAATAAATTAATTGATAATCGCGGGGTCACAGTGTGACAACCCCATAATTTACTAAAACGTTCATATTTCAACGAGAACTTTCATTAGGCACCCATTAGGAGGTTTCTGCACAGGTTGATTCGTTCTACTCCGCTTGGCACAACTGTTAACCATCTATTCACTTAATTTGGTACGTTATGTGGTCCGAAGTTGGAAATATTGTAATATCACTAAACGAAAGCAGCTAGGAAAATTTATGTCATATTACATTTAAATTTACCTCTATTATCTAAATAAAATCCATATTAATCTACAAAACCATGTATATAAATATTTTTCAAATTTTATGTCGTATATTTTTAAAAGGCACATTTTCTGTCAGTAATATTTACTTATAACTTATTTGTTTTGTAATGAAATCGAAATTATGCATGACAGTTTAAATGCCAAACGAGTCTTATGAATACAAACAATGATCCATTGTAAAATGACAAGTTCGCAAGGCGAGAGATTGGGTGCGAAAGATCAAGAACTGCCGACAAAATATCCCTTGCTTGTCATGAGTTCCTCAACGTAATGTGTGTACCCAAATATTACAAAATGCAATAGAAAGATGGACAGTATGATATCATTCTGGAAGTTATTGAATATAGGACCATAGAATGTAACAGAACTAGATTATGATATCCGATATATTTGAAAACCCATGAATTTATTCACAAGGTAGGGGTTTTACTTAATAATTTAAAATAATATTATCGAGCCATTTCTGGAAAAACATCGTAAGCATCAAAAATTTTAAAAATATTTGTTTATTGTAACAGTACCTCCTAATAATTATCATTGTAAATTAGAAGCAGCATGTAAATAGTCATTAATTTTTTTAATATATTACTGGTTAATTATGAACAACAAGTCATATACTTTTTAAAAGATATTATAAATACTTTTGAATTCGAAATGACAAAAACTCTCTGGTGTAAAGAGTGCAGTTGTCGGGTATAATGTTTTTTTTCTGAAAAAGTTTGTTCTAATCACAAGAAACTTCATAATATTGATGCTCAAATAAGTTCTTAAATCTCAAATAAGTTATAAGCCGAAACACATTAAAAAACCTGTACGCTAACATATTACCGATTTTCCTAAAGCTCGTAAGGCACGAAAACCTCTTCAAAATAATGATAACCAGGTTATATAACATTAAGTTACTAACAAAGACTTAGCCTTCTACGTAGAGTCGGCAATTTAGGATCTTACTTAAAACAGTTCCTCTCAGTCCCTAAGAGAAACTTCAACTATAACTATTTTCATAGCACATTTAACTACTTTAAGTTTATTCCAGACTGTATTCTGGTTCCGTGAGTTGTAAAGGTGCATAAAAGCAAAAATGTATACAATAAAAGGTAAACTTTAGTAAAACCTTAATCCAAATTGATTTTTTTAATATGCTAGTACTAATAGTATCATGTAGCTGTTATTAAATTTAAATCACTACTTTCATTCGTATTTATTACAATTTAAAAATTAAGAATAAAAATGCGTGAGTGCCGTGGAACACTCAGTTGTAAGGAATTTCCTTACATAGTATATTATTATTGATAAATATATTATTTTGTTGATTAACAAATTCAAACAAACGATTACTAACGTCTGAGAGCAATCAAATAAAACGCAGAGATAACTAATGAATTGAAGAAATGGTAGGAAATTTCGTAATTACTATATAATTTCTTGTTGTGAAAATAAAAATTTTATGGTACATTATTCAATTAATTGAATTCATTATAACACAAATAATACGCTATGAAACAGCTAACGCGTGTGACGTTTACGAACTATATCTACGCAGCCATTGAGAACTTACTGGCTGTCTTGAACTAATAAACGCGGACCTATGACTAGGCACACAACCAATAACACACTGGTATGGATAACCGTCTACACTGACCGCACCGTATGAACCGCAGAAGAAAGCCACTTTATTGGCCAACATCTTCGCGGACAACTCCCGACTCGACGATAGTAACGCGCAACTGCCCACAACACCTAACAGTGGTATCTCGATGCCTGAGGTCCGCATCAGGCAAAGAGACGTGCGCCGTGAGTTGCTTTCGCTCGATGTCCGGAAGGCCAGTGGTCCAGATGGTATCCCACCAATTGTACTTAGAAAGTGTGCAGCCGAGTTGTCCCCAGTATTAACACGCGTTTACCAACAATCCTACATCTCAGGTGACGTGCCCCGCGTGTAGAGAGAGGCCAACGTGCAACCAATTCCAAAAAAAGGTGATCGTTCAGACCCCAATAACTACCGCCCAATCGCTGTAACCTCAACGTTGTGCAAAGTCATGGAACGCATATTAAATGCCCAACTTGTGCGCCACCTAGAAGACCACCCTCTTATCCATGATCGTCAATATGCCTTTCGACCGAACCGATCAACGGGGGATCTTCTAGCGTACATATTGCACCGTTGGGGGGAAGCGATTGACAAACATGGCAAGGCACTGGCTATTGATTTAGATTTAGCCAAGGCTTTCGATAGGGTCTGGCACCGTGGTCTTCTCTCCAAACTCCCGGCTTTCGGACTCCCCGACAACTTGTGCCGATGGATCTCCAGCTTTCTGCATGAGCGCAGATTTCGTGTCCTAGTCGATGGGCACAACTCGCAGCTCATGTCTGTAAACGCTGGAGTTCCGCAGGGCTCTGTTTTATCACCCACGTTGTTTCTTCTGCATATCAATGATATGCTTCCCCTGGGACACATTCATTGCTATGCAGACGATAGCACGGTTCATGGGTGCTATGTCAGTAAGCCTGGCTGTGGACGGGGAGACACAGAAAAGAGACGGAAGGAACTTGTCATTGAACTTGACCAAGTCTTGACCCGCATATCCACATGGGGAGCAAGTAACTTGGTTGAATTCAATGCCAAGAAAACCCAGGTATGCGCTTTTACTTTAAAAAAATCCCCCTTTTCACCAAACCCTACTCTTCAGAGCACCCAGCTTGCAATGCGCGACAGCCTAAATATCTTGGGAATAGATATTCGGAATGACTTAAATCTTAGGGACCACATCGAGTATGTCATCTCCAATGCCTTAGATAAGTTGCAAAGGCGGGCTGTCCGTATTATAAATGATACAGCTATTACCAACACTCTAGAACCGCTTCAATTGCGCAGGGATATTGCCTCTCTAAGCGTGTTCTATCGCTTGTATCATGGTGAGTGTTCTGAGGAGCTCTTTGAATTCATCCCCTCCGCTCCTTTCCACAACAGAACCACACGGGCAGGGCTTCGGTGTCACAATTTCACGGTTTCACCTATAACATTCAGAACCAAAAAGTTTGCTGACTCTTATCTCTGTCGCACCGTGAAATTGTGGAACCGTCTTCCTGTCAACGTATTCCCTCCTTCCTATGATATTGGGTTCTTCAAAAGAGGCGTGAAGAGGTACCTAAGCAGGCCAGCATGACAGCTGCGACTGGCAGTGTATTCTGTTCGCTGTTAGTCGCCGCTGATATGGATTGTACTGTACTTACCATCAGGTCCAGTGCAGTCACTTTGATGTGCAACATAAAAAAAAAAAAAAAAAAAAAAAACATTATAGAAATATACTGTAATCTATATTACTATGTTCTATAACAGACTAAAGAAAGGGTCTTGACTGGAAATTCATACATTTCGAGTTATCTAGCTTCCATCTGTACCGTGTGATGAGGAGCATCGTTTCAACAAATTTTAAAACACTCAAGGGTTATGATGCTTCTTGTAAATGAAAGAATTTACTACTAATAAAAAATTTGAAATAATAGATAAATAATTATTACATTAAAAATTAATTTTTGCTATAAATATTAATGAATTTGCGTTTTTTTAATATTGACCTTATTCAAATATTTAATAAACAACAAGTTATGGTACTAAACATTTTCTTACGTTGTTTCCTGGTTTAATATTACAAAACATTTCCTATCATTTCACGATTCCCGACCCTTCGTAAGACAGTGAGGCAAGCATTGGAGATTTAATTAAATAATTGTGATACTTACAAACCCAGTTACGATTTATGAGCGTTAAATATCGTTACTGTCGTCTTGAACTAGCTGAATAGTTAATCTTTATGCCTTGGAAATATATATATGTATTTGTCACAGTGACTTTCTTTTAATTTGTTGCATTTCGGAAACAGTCTGTGTATATATGGTTGCCAACAAGCATGCAATCGGGTCTGATAACAAAGGCTTCTGTAACAATAAACTGTCGATGATTATCATTTTTTGTATACATACATAATTTTACACCTTAATCTATTGCATGCAAGTTGATGCAGACAGAAAGATAAAAACAAAAAAAAGCCTATATCGATAAATAAGCGATGATAGCTCAGTGGTAGTGTGTACGACTTTGCGTCAAGGGACGTGAGTTCGAATCCAACCACCTACAATGAGCTTGAGCTTTCGGTGAAGGAAAACATCGTGAGGAAACCATAGCATGATGGTAGGGCTTTTTCTGATGCCCGTCTGGCTGGCTACCACCCTCAAGTTGAAAATCTGCCGCCAAATACCAATAGGTGTGTTCCGGCAGTTACACTTGAGAGCGAGTTCCTCTACAGGTTTAGCTGCCTACCGACTTGGTCCGTATCATTATTTAAGATCAGAAAAAATAATAGCGCAGAGATTTAGCTCCGTTACAGTTTCATTACATTTATAAACAGATTTTTTTTTTTTTATAATTAAAATTTAGCGTAATGGCCATAATCTCACCTGATCTTAAGTGACGATACGGCCCAAATTGGTAGACACGCTAAACCTGTGGAGAAACTGGCTCTCAAGTGTAACTGCCGGAACGCACCTATTGATATTTGGCGGCAGATTTTCTACTTAAGGGTGGTAGCTAGCCAGGCGGGCATCAGAAAAAGCCCTACCATCATGCTATGATTTCCTCACTATGTTTTCCTTCACCGAAAGCTCAAGCGCATTGTAGATGGTTGGATTCGAACTCACGTCCCTTGACGCGAAGTCGTACACACTAGCACTGCGCTATCATCGCTTCATATATGAGATTTTAGATCTAGAAACGATTATAGTTACCTCATAAGTATTAACGGGGTTTCAGTTATGGATAATAATATAAAATATTTAATGTTGAGGTGTATATTACTTTGCACTTCCGCTTGAAACTGGAACATACCATTCCGCAAAGTAACGTATTCGTCAATCAAGTAAATACATACCTAAATTAACCGATAGTTGCAATACTCAAAATCTTTTGTAAAATGTACATATAAATACAAAAAAATATATATAAATAACACCTATTAACTTTATCATGCAGACATAGAATACAATATAATGAAGGTTGTTCAAAGAAAATTGAATCTAGGGTGTCAATAGTAGGAAGACCCTCATTTCCTTGCATTTGTTGTCACCTCGCTCCGTGAGCATTAAATTTTCCTTTGCGTTCCATCGTTTCCGGGTACCTATCATGTCCGGTGACCAATTTCGGACAAAATGAATTAAGGTCGTCCTATTCTATTGATCTTTACATTTATCAGTTGTTCTAAAATATAATTGAATAATAGATAGATGGTAATAAAAAACTGTTCAAAGACATTTATTGCTGCTAACGATAACTAAAAAATAATAAAGTTAACGCAAAATTATTTTCAACGGAAACCGTGAAAATGTGATCCTTCTTCTAGACATCTATAGTAATTGGAGTTTAACACACAATTACGAA
The DNA here is from genome assembly GCA_039707435.1 of Actias luna. Classification (NCBI taxonomy): domain Eukaryota; kingdom Metazoa; phylum Arthropoda; class Insecta; order Lepidoptera; family Saturniidae; genus Actias; species Actias luna. The sequence goes on from JAZHAC010000003.1 coordinate 7,029,049, forward strand.
CATAATTTAATTGTAAACTAAGGACGATCAAGAAACGAAGAAAAAAGCGGCGGAGAATTGATCTATTTTGTATTTTTAATATTAATATCATTAAGTGTATGAAAATCTTAAACTAGAAACTTAGTGGTTAACTTATTTTGGGGACTCTCGTGAAACTTTATTAAGTAATAGTATTTGTTAAAGATTGAACTACATAACCACACATCTACACCCATTAGCGTAAAGTATGTAGCATTAATCCTGCCGTAATATTCATATCAATCATGTCTGAGGAGTGTGATTGGAAAAAAGTCAAGACTCAAGTGCAGCTGCCGGGATACATCGTTAAGTGTTCAGGGGCCAGTTTTCCACTCGAATTGTGTAACTAACCAGCCGAGTATTAGAAAATAGTCTACAACTATTTTATCGTTATAATTTTATACATATTGGAATAGACACAAGCCATAAATTTAAATCTCCAAGTATTAGTAAAATTGCCAGCCGATAATAATCTAAAAACTGCTTATTTATCTAATCACTATCAACTTCGCTCGCGTTAATATAGATTTTGCCAAATAAATCTGACGACACAATAAAAGTTTCATACAAATTTTAGCCCTCTTTTCAACCCATTTCCGATAAAGCTTTCGTGAGAAAGTAGCCTATCTCAGACTCCTGGGTCCCTTCTATCTCTGTACCAAAATTCATCACAATCAATTCAGCAGTTTAGGCGTGAAAGCGTAAAAAACAAACAAACTCACTTTAGCATTTATAATATTAATATTATATGATGATACATCCTCAAGAATAGGCAATAAACCAGAAAATATATGAAAAATAAGATGAATGTATAGTAGGATATATGAATATAGGATGGAGTATAGTGGATCTAGGGTTACTATTTATGATCTCTGAAAACTATTAATGTCATTACAATTTTTTTTTTCTTTTTACATATATAAACGTTACATTTCGTCGTTTTTCTGTGCATCAGTTGAGGGTAAGTCGCTCGGCGTTATCTGTTTCCCCATATACAGGCGGCACTATTGAGTTGATTTAAAGTGTTATTAAAAATTAAATGATTTTCAATAAAAAAATTGTGATGAAATATCATATAACACCAACAATCAATATAGCGATACTAGATAATTAGTATCATCCGACAATCTAACCAAATAAAATTTCTTTAATATATTTTTAAAATGTTTGCTTTTCATTTCCTTTTTTACATAATTCGGTATCTGATTAATTAAGAATGGTAACATATAAGGTAATCTTCGTCGCCCATATAAATTATTATGAATTTTACCAATGCTTAATATAAATTAAATAGAGTATTGAATGGTATTTTATATTTAATTATCTTAAATTTGGCAAGAATTGTTCTTAGTTTGTCACATATGTAACTGATATGGGCTTTGCAATTTAGTTGGCTGTCTATTATTAGTCCTAAGGTATGTTGATTAACCATTTCGATTGAGGGTCAGAGACATTGTGATTGTATTCGTGCCCTATTTTGCTGGCTGTGTAAGCACTTATGCTCATGAGCAATTAATTGTATTTGGTATGGCTTTCGGTTTTGACTGGAGCTGATATACATTATTTTTGTTTTGCTGGCGTTTAATAATAGACCTACATCATGAGACCATTTTGTGATCTTAGTAAAATCATATTGGAGATGTTGTAGAGCTTCGTTTACATCTCGACTGGTGGCAACAAGACAGCATACTGATATATTTCACAATTTTTTATCACATTGACATATGTCAGGTAAAGCAGTGGGCCTAATACCGAGCCCTGGGCGGTGCCTTGATCAACTATCGTCTTTTTGCTCATGTCGTTTCCTACCTTAACTTGAAATGAGCGTTCACTGAGGTAATCTTTGCACCATTCTAATATTATAATATTACTCCTAATGCCACAGCTTTCTAAGTTTTTTAATATTAATTCATGCCTAAGCACGTCAAATGCTTTCGTATAATCTATAAATACAGCTAGAACATGCTTTTTATCGTTAAGGTGTTTAAATATGGAGTTAGTAAAAGCTGATAGCAGTTGAGAAGTATTTTTGCCAGGCTGGAATCCATATTGCTTATTGGTCAGAATATTATTTTTTGAGTAGAAGCTTTGTATTTGATTACAAATATATTTTTCGACAATTTTATCTAACCTCGGAAGGATTGTTACCGGCCTATAGTTAGTATAGTCTGATCTATTATCTTTTTTGTATATAGGTCTAACAATGCCAGATTTTAATTCAGTAGGATATTTTCCGGTTTGTATACTTGTATATATGAGCTTAGTAATGACTGTTTTAATTTTGTCACATAGTTCTTTTATATCTATTGTTCTTATGTTATCTACTCCAGGGGCTTTATTGTTATTAAGATTTTTTATTATTTTCTCCACGTTATTCACCGATGCTTTCTGAAATCTCATAGATACATTAGCTGGGCGTAGATACGTATGTGTATTAAGGAGTAAGTTGTTATATGTCGGTGTTATTTGTTTTACGCTTTTAGTAAATGTTGTACTAAACTCATTGGCAATGTCTTCACAGCTGGTATTTGGTTTTTCAAATGCATTGCGTATTACGGTATCAAGAGAAGATTTAATCTTACCTGTTAAGGTGTTAAGTATTTGCCACAGCTGTTTAGGATTATTTTTGTTGTTTATTATGCATTCTTTTATTTTCTCATTTTTAGTTTTTTGAATTAATTTGTTAGCTATATTTCGTGCTTTATTATATTGCAATTTAAAACTTTGTTAGTACTATCTCCCTTCCATTTATGAAATAATGTATCTCTATAGTTACATGCATTTTGTACTCTTTTATTTATCCAATTGATTGTATTATATGATGTATTTGATCTTATTTTAATATATTTTTTTGCTTGTTTATAACAGTGATTTATGTTGTTATTTATATAATTATAAATTGATATCGGGCATTCCATTTTAATGGGTAATTCCCATTGTATTTCATTGAGCGATTTTTTAAGTTTTATTTTATCGAAACAAATTTTATATTTAGGTGCAACCTGTATATGGGTGCCAGCGCAAGCGATAACTACCGCCCGATGGTCGGCCAGGGTGATATCGAGCGTTGCAGTGTAGAGTTCTTTCGAGCGGGATCTTGCGTATATGTGAACGATACATGATTTGCAAAGTTTATTTTTTACAAATTCTATACGAGTATAGTCTGAGATTCCGCTTATAAGACCATAATTATGAAGTGCATTATTATATTTATGTTTTACTGGTGTATCGGATTTTAAATCTATGTTAATGTCTCCTAGTAAGTACAGGTCTTCGTTACTGTTTAATTGACATAATGTAGTGAATAACTCATCTATGAATAGGTGTTTACTATGGCTCGGGGGCCGGTAGCCCGCACACAGGGTGGCATTGTAACCACAAGAAGTGATGATTTTAAATATGTAGGATTCTAAGTGGTTTGTGTTAGTGTTAACAATATTTATGTATGTATGTATTTATGTATGTGTTAACAATAATTTGTGTTTAGTGCTTACGTTTATAATTATACCTCCACCCCTTCTGTTTTTCCGCAGTTTTGTGTACATATTATATCCACACATATTGTATAAGTTAGTAATTGCCTGTTGTATGTTCACTTCTGTTAAAATAATGACATCAATACATCTTTGGAGATGTTACAATTATCTGTTCGAGGTCATCAAAGTTCCTAATCATTGAACGAATATTTGTATGAAAACAGAGTACATTTATATTATTGGGGATGCATTTTAGAAAATCGTTTACGTTATTACAGTTAAAAATTGTTAGCTATATAATCCATTTTGAGATAAGGTTATGTAATAATGTGTTAAGGTAAACAAGTATATAGGTTATGTTCAAGCAGCACTTTTGTTAGATTCTAATAGGTATTTCACATTCTCTACTGATCGTAAGATAACTACCTTTTCTTGTTCACCTTTTTTTGCCTTTATTACACTTTTTTACACCATATGTATTTGTATCCTGCTTCTTTCAAGTCTCGTTTCGCCGTCCACGACAATGTCTTATTATATCTTGTTAGCACCTCATATTCATAGACGACGTCGTTTCCACTTGTTCCCTTTTGCTATTGTGTCAAGGTCCACATGATATATTTTGGTAGCTTTAGCCGCTTCTATCCATCTTCTTTGCGTCTTTTCTTCGTTCAGCTCCACCTTTATATTTCCGGGTCGATCTTTTCGTCCGTTCGTTCTGTCTCGATACATTATTTATTTCTCAATATGACATATTAAGTTTATTACCGATTTTTTTTCAATGTTTTCGAGATATCCTCGTTTTCTTCATAAGGTACATTAGATATTTCAATGTGTTTAGATAGTTGTTTTTGTTCCATTTCCTGCATGCGTTGTTCAATTGCTCCTAAACGTATTTCTAGATTTTTGTTTTTGTTTGTGAGATCTATGTTTTTCTTTTGTAACTCGACAATTGTTTTTTACATGCTTCTATACATTCTAAAACTTCATACATTTTTTCACTCTGGAACTGCGTGACTTGGTTGAAATCACCCATTTCTTTTCTTATCGCCTTTTCAACTTCTTTGATATGTTCGTTAGAAGCAATTTCGTGTCGATGTGGGCTGTCGCATCATTCTCCCGTTCAGTGTCTTCCTCTTCAATTATAATCAGGCCCGAGTGCCTCCTTGTTGACTCATTTAGGTAATCATTACACCTCCACTCAAGATTCTCGGTGGCACGCAGAGCTGTTAACTGTTTGTTGGTAAGACCAAAACAGGGTGTATTACAATGCACCAACCTCTCACAGCTGCTACATTCCAGTCCAAAACTCTTTTTTGTTACGGTTTTATGACATTTTTCACATTTATTCATTTTGTGGGTATTTTTATATATTTCGTTAGACAACGCGCGCGCGTTTGAATGCCGTGCGTCGACCTTGAACACCGAACGATGAAATAAATATGATTCATCTTTATTATTAATTTGATTATATAGAATGAACATGTCATAGTACTTATTTTCAAAATGTAATGTAAAACATTATAACAACATATATATTTTTCGTAGATTTTAACATTGCTCGATTCCTTCGATAAGTTTCCTTAAAACTTTTTATATTTATTTAAATTCTTTCTAATTTCATTTTTAGACATAAGATAGGGCAAAAAATACACTAGAATGTAAAAAATAAATATTTGGAATATTACTTTAATTTTAACATAAAAGAAGTAAGCGCTTGAAGCGCAAAAGCTTAATATTTTATTTTTTTTGTGTATTAGTTACATCCCAAGCCGCCAATAATCGAAGGACATACCGAACTAGACTCAAGGGATTCTGATAATGTTGAAAACGTTTTATAACGTCTTAAATAAAGTTAATAGCTCCGAAGAAGTTTTTCGTTATGCCCCTCAGGGCCATTACGCAGTGTTACTCTAGGATTTATTCAGCGTTTACTGACTTTTGGCCCGGACCAAGGATTGCGACTTATAGTATTTAGGTGTCAAATAGAGTTGTACGAAGTCGATTTACTGACACGATAAAGATACCCATCGCACCGGCTGGTCACAAGGTACCATTAATTTTTATTAAAGTCATGACATAAACAAATGTTATTTTTATTGAATACTAGATGTCAGCTTATCCATTGGCTCCAACACGTTTCAAAAACGTTTGTTGCCTCGATGTGCATATCTTAACATCTCTTAACTTAACAACAATGTATATATGAACAAGTATAGCTAAACATACATTCAAACCTAGCCAGAGATTACACTAATGACTTAAACAAAGAATCGAGAGAGAGGCAGACAGAGTAACGCCGTATTTATAATATGAAAGGGCAAAGTTAATATTCATAGAGATACAAAAAATTGTTTTAACATATCAGCGAGTGAACACGAATGAACCATAACTAAAAACCAATGTATCCAGTAATTAATAGCTTCCTATTATGTATAATAAACCCCTGTCACGATGTTCACCTAAGCCAATTTTAGAAACCTTTCAACCGATTTAAATGGGACTTCTAAATGCGTATCAGTTGGTTTAGCTTGACAGGATATTCTGTATTCCAACAAGTCACCTTACTTCTAAATTTATTAATATTTAGCACTAGAGTGGAGTTATATACACAGTTAAAGTTATATTATATATTAAATATATATTGTATTTATACTCACTTTTTGTTTAATATCGATACTATTTTTAAAATATGTAATGTCTATATATAAATAGCATGTATGCCAAAAGAAATAATAACAATTTTGTAGAGGTAATTAACTTAAAAGTAAAGGTACCTACATTTTTACAAAAATATACATCTTAAATTTTTTTCCTTTGAATATTTTGGGCTCAATTAGGTAAATGAAACATTTTTAACAGGCACCAGTAAATAATGCCAGAAATTTCAGTACGTTTTGCGGTTTATATAACGTCTGAATTAGTCTCCCAATTCCATTGTACCATACAGACGTAAGATTAAACGTAGCAAGTAATATATCAAAGGTTGTATACCTACGTTCTACATACATACATATATCGTGTCGTACGTTTCTGCCTTTCGAAACATCAACACAAAGGCTGTCGGGACCAAATCAATTCACAAGTAAATTATAGAGTAACGTGTCTCTAAAGGTTTGAATTTATCTTGTCATGTACATACCTACATTTATTAATACGGTGATATAAATAATACCTCTAATAACTTTAAAAGATTCTCCTCGAGCATGATCTTTTAATTGAATCTATATCAATGTAATATAATTTCAAATGGAGAATATTTCAACGCACTATAAATATAATGTATCACACCTTAAAATGTTTAGCTTTAAAATAAATAAACTATAAAAACAATGGTTTCCCATTTAAATCATTCAAGCCCACGCGGATAACACTACTAAGTTTGAAACCATGAAGTTTTGCACATAGGCTAATAAGTTGTAGTATGTCAGGACACGATAAATTGTATCCCTGTTATTCGTGACAATTGAAAATTAGGTGTAACACCGATTACTGCGGCATATTTAGACATATTGTGTTGCACGATCAACAACTATATATCCAGAGATCAAACGCAGTGCTCAGAATCCTTGCCCAAATACATGACATTCACCATACACATGGTAATAAGTCCATCATGGTAATTCTCGTCGTTTTTTTTTTGGAATTAACTTGTAAATATACAACTAGTACCCGGCAACAGAAAGGTTTGCAGGTCGGCATCATAATGATAATGATGATGGATTGTCGATTTCTTCATGATCATCGTTATATCTTAATTTACCTGTGTATTTAGTTAAACAGCACCGTAAATATACAGTGCTTTAACTTAAGCTTGTATAAAATAAAACATAGATATTCTGTAATCTAGATGAACTTATCGCAATGTATAATTAAGATTAAAAAGCGACTGACATTTAAAATAATATTTGTCGTCTTTATTATGTACTGTTTAACACCAGTAATATGGCATTCTTGAAATTGCTAGACATTTTTATTAATAAATTATTTTGTTGTGTATTATTGTATCATTCAAAAAGATACTTTATACTATTAAATATTAGTATGTTCGTTCTCCGTTGCGTGCTTTTAAATTTTTACGTTAGGGACATTTTTACGTAAATACATTCGGCCGGTATGGCAGTTGCGACTGGCGGAGGACATATTCGCTTTAGGCAGTCGGTAATGTTCCTGGACCGTACGGAGGTGTAACCGTAACATCAGGTGAAGTATGCTCATTTTGCCGATCTAAGATACAAAAAAATCAAATGAATTGCGGCAAATAACTGTTAACATGTTTATAACATTGTAAAGTATCTTTTCTTGAAATGAATGATGATCTTTTCAATAAAACAACATTGTTATAGCATTGAAATATATGGTAGAGTGCAATAATTATCGAACTTTTAAATTAAAATTAGATATAATTGTACACGAATTAAATACCCACGTTTAATAGAACAGAAAGTAAAAAAAATAGAGTCGAAAAACGATATCTGCAATTCATATGTAGGTTTAGCTACATTTATTGATAACATTAAAAAACCAGATAGTAAAAAAATCTGATGGTTTGAAAAAATTATTAGCAGAATTTTGAAAGGTATATTATATAACATTGATAAAATAAAAAATATAATAGAATAAAATTGAGTGCATCTACCTGAACTGAAATTCATGATTTTTAGATTTAAAAAGTTTTCATTTATTTTTTCATTCTACTGGCATGCTGGAATAATATTTAAATACAATTATAAGTAATTAGCTGACCCGACAGACGTTGTTCTGTCCTAACTATGAATATTGAATTAGAATTGGTGTAATTAATAAGAAAAAATATTATCCAAAAACATAGTGTTTATTATCGTAATGTTCTATTACAACTGACAGTTATTATTATCGTTAATTTTTTTTTTTATGTTCCTTTCAACTTTCTTAGTTTTTTCTTTCATAAGAACCTCCTCCTGATAATAATTATTACAACAAAAAAAGAATTTGCGAAATTGTTCCATTCATTCAGGGAAATAGAGATTGATTTTTATATATATAGAATGTAATAATTAAAATAATTTCTATTGGCAATTAAACTAACACGAATACGTGCATATACATCTCCAAAAAATAAGAGCAAAAAGTTAAATATTTATGTTCACGTATTAGACGTATCTGTAAAAAAGAAGCACTACATGTCAGTTTTATTACCCATATTCCTACCTAATATTATAAATGAGAATTTAAGCTTGTTAGTTGCGCTTTCACGCCTTAACTTCTTAATCTACCAGTATAAAATTTAGCGCACAACTTATCAGAGGTATACAGAAAAACATACTGCATCTTTTATTTAGAAAGTAGATACTGTGTCCGAAGAATATCAAAAAAACTTTTAGATTGACAAAATCAATATTGATGCGAGCGAAGCCGGAAACAAACTAGTATGTTATAAATATGATCCAAATAAAACTGAATTATGTTAATCACCCGACAGATATAGCCACCGGCCTTTTTAAATAATCGTTTAGCTATACCGTTACAATCAATCGCGCCAACCTTAATTTTCCGCCCAATAACAGCGGCCCGGTGAAATCCATTCAAAGTGCCTAATTAATTGGACAACATATTTTTCCTGCATACGGATCACGTAGATATACCAGGTGGCGTGGTGATGTATACCCGACCGTATATAAAGCGAATGTGTTGATTTCGTTGTTTTATTGCTTTGATGATATTAATTGCAAGATATATTATTTAGAATTGAAACACGATTTTCATGCAATTAATTAATCCATACGTTTTTTCACCTATAGCATTATACGTCTAAAAAGGTTGCTTTTGTTTGTCGGAACACGCTACCAATTACATTTGAAAAAATATTTTCTTTTCTTTTATACTTGATAAATTTTAGTGATTGGTCACAATCTCACCCGATACTAAGACACCTAATAGGTAAACCTAACAAATATTTGGTGACAGATTGTCAACAAACATTAAAAAGCCCTACCACTATGTTTTATTATCCTTCACCGAAAGCTTAAATTCATTGCAAGGATTCAAAATCACGTCCTTTGAGACGGCGTCCATAGACATCACTTGTAACGAACCTTCCCCTGTCGTCAGATCATATTATTTCTATTTTATTATTTACATAATAAATGATAGAACGAATAATGAATATTATGAATATCAAAAGAGTATCTGTTTGATACCTTATACCTAAAGCAATGATTATCTAGTAATTAGGACCTATATCTACGTTGTGAATTTAAGACAGTTGTGGTAAACAAATTCTTTTAATCTGGTTCTCAGAAAACATAACAACCGAAGTTAGTAATGTTAGAACTCAATCGAACACATGACAATAATATTAAATCAATTGTAAGATAATCATATTAATCTAAGATTATAGTATTATAATAAATGACTTGCAATTATATCTAGAACCAGTACAACTAACTAGTGATACATGAAAGTTGTTCAAAGGTTTTTTTTATATTTAAAAATGAGGCCCAGCCTTCCTATTACCCGCCAATTTAAGGAAGCAATATATTTTATTTATTTATTTAATACAGTGAAATCTAACAACCAGCATCATTGGCAAAGTCAGAGCAGGGTGAGAGAGTAAGAGGCAGGATATAAGGAGTTCTGAAACCAGTATCTTAATAACAATGACTCTAATGGCATTAATAGAAAAACAAGATAAAACTCTACCAACTCCCTCCTGTATCTAATAGCAAAACTAAAAACCCTTAATTTTTACGTAATTCCGCTTCATAACATCATCTCTGATTGGTCAATTCAAATATTCAAATATATGTTACCATAATGATAAGAACAAGTCATCGTTTCTCTTGATTGTAAGAATTGTAGAAAATATGATAACTTTCTATTTTATTTATTATACATTTCGAAATTTTATGATGGTTTCAAATACATATTTTCTTACATTTAATTAATTATAATTTATTTATTTTTTATAAATAGTTTACATCCCCTACAGCCTTCATTCATAAATTGAGAAAAAGTAGTTATACTATTAACTAGATGGAATTAAATATATATATATTTTTTCCAAATATTCATAGGTACTAGGGATGGATCTGTTACACACTACTGAGCCATCATTGAATGGCATTTCTTTTTAATATGGAATAGGGGGCAAACGAGCAGGCGTGTCACTTGATGGTAAATAATCACCGCCGCTCATGGACACCAACAACACCAGAGGAATCGCAGATGTGTTGCCGGCCTTTATAGGAAGCACATATCTTTTCGCCTATAATATCTTATAAGTTATTTATTGAAAAATTTAATATAGACTATCTACCATCACTCAATGACACACAATAGCGGAGCAAATACCTGAAAATAGGTCTGAAAAAAATCCAAGTGAAAACGGAAAAAAAAATGTGAACGGGTCGCTGGTGCAGTGTTCTGGAATCGGATCCGAGATTAATTAAAACCTAAAAATATTATTTACATATAAATACTACAGACTACAGACTATCCATTAGTACCGAAAAAGAAAATTAAACGCAAGGAAAACTCTATGGCACCACTAGTAAAGTTACAAATGCAAAACATAAAATGCTACTACATAAATAATGCGTTCAATCCTCGGCAATGAATAAATATTTATAAGGCATGTTATTATCTTCAGCCATACATATCTTAATTGAATTTTAAATTAGACGCATGTAGTTTATATCTGTTCAATATATATTAATTAGGTAAATGTCAAGGTATAACTACAATCTACATATACTTTATATGGGAAGAACATTAATTTCAATGAATGTATCAAAATACCTCGTACAAAATGTAGTAAAACAAGATGAAAAAACTAATCAAAATGCAATTTATAAAATAAACATTTAATATGAGACGTGAATTAAAAAGTTGCAAGTAAAAGCTTGTTCTCTGATTAATATTTATTCCTTATGCTAAAGTTAACATCAATCTACGTCGAAAAACATGAGCTAAGTTGTCAAAAGTTCCAAGCGTTTTTGCAAGATCGCGGAATAAAATCGTGGAAAGATGTCGGCGTTCGTCGATTTTTATTTTTCAAAGTTGCGACTCGACACTCTCTTTCATAAAGATTCTTTGTCAGCTCATTTCTTACGTTTTGATTGAGATAGACCGTTTCATGTAATGTTGTGCTATGCGTTTCTCACGTAAATATATACGACATGGAGTATACTATGTAAGTAAATGATAGTAATAGTTTTACATAAAGGAATTATAGAAAACAGAACATATTATCACTTTGTTGGTCTAATTAGCAGAACCACAAAGTACTTACATCTTAAATGCCAAGAGCTTAATGGTTGGAAATTAATGTGTCTTTTTATATAATAAGTGCATTTCGATGATTTTATAGATTCTGTTTTATTGTATTTTTTACAATATGTCATATCACTTCTAAAGCTTTATAGAATTTTCTAAGAATTATATTTCTAAGGTGTTTTTAAGGAAAAAGTAAGAAAAGACAGTTATAAGTCAAATATACACATAAAACATTCTTTTTATCGCAATGTTGCTAAAAGTATTGACAGAACGTGAGTTTATTATGATAGCCAATAGGCTTGAATTAAAGAATAGGGAATCTAAAATAAATAAAATTAAAATATAAATGTAAGTCATAATTTTAAAAATAAGATTCGTTTTAATAATATAAACATTACGCCAGGGCTTATTATAGCTAAACAGAAATATGCTTTTTGTTTAGTTAGTTCTTATGAACAATTAGTTTGTATCCAGATTTACATATATGAATCAAAAACCAGGTACATCATAAAAGGTTTATTGAATTCATTGAATTAATTCATTAATTAAACGTAACTGTTGAATTAAATTTATTTAATAAATTGTAGTATAAAGTGGTTATAAAATTTATATTCTTTATAGTTAGGATTTGACATTATTATGATATATAAATTATAACGTTATTAACAGGAAGCCCATAGTAAGTCAACGATATATTATCACAAAACAAAATACGCTGACGGCGACGCTGTGCGGCGCTCCGAACGGCCATAAATTTATTGCCCGCTGCAGCAATCGTTTGCATACACTAATTATTATTTCAGTGAATTATTATCTATTACGAGCAGTCTAGTCACAAGTAATTAAGCATAATTCAATTCTACTATAAGGTATTCCTATAAAACTGCTGTTTCTTTAAAATCGAATTCAAAATCTATATATTATGTTTATATTTACCGTTTTTATATATATTTAGTATTTTCAAAGAATATAATTAGTTTCGACGGATAGTTTAAATGACTCCAGTTATAACCAGCTACAACAATATAATATTATTAAAACAAAGAAAGTACCGTAAAGTAATTTAATTAAACTTTGTAACATTTCATTAAAATATTGTTCTTCAATTTATTTTATCCTTTACTACCTACCTGTTACACTTTGAAATGATTTCCAACTTCATCCGTAATCTTATTCCTCACTAAGTTTTCATAACATTTGTAACGTAATTATTTTGTAGTGTATTAATTTTTTAACTGAGTTATATCATATAAAATTCTTTACTACTACATTTCAAATAACTTTACAAACTAAACTTTTTTTTGTATATGCAACGTTTCTGAATATGAATCCTAACTCATAAATGCGAATGTGAATTTATTATACCTTCATGCATTTACTATCCAATCGATCATCACGAAATGTTTTTGCACGTTGTCTGGGGCACTGAAAAAGACAAAGGGCACCAAAAGTGTACTTCCAGAAGCACTGTTCCCGAGAGATACAAAAGTATCTTTTATATTGATAAAATCTTTGTTAACGCGAATAAAACCACAGGTAAAAAAGCTAGTTAATAAGAAGAACAATATAATCATTATTTAACATTCATATTTTCTAGTACGTTATGTTTACAATGTAACGCAGTAGATTTGTACGTTGTTTACATACGTGTATAGTTGAACCAATGTCTCTTTTATAATTTATAATGTTAGGAACGTAGTTATACTAAGGGAATTTATAACACCGATTAGTATATAAGTTCGAACAGTTTTCCGGCAACAGTTCAAGCCGAGGTTCTGTCACTAGTGACACCCCTGCGCCAGTTGCCCACAAAGTCCGGTGAAACTGTGCAAGCCGTTTAGGCTCACAGTGTAGGCCCTTTAAAAAAATAGCGGCATTAGTTCAGTCTAAGCGAGGCCACTCGAGACGTATTCACCGTACGTACTAACTGGAACATAACCGAAGGGACGTTAGATTTCTATTTCTCTATTATTAACACTCTTTGGTGTTTCTGCTGTGAATCATTATCGGGAATGATTTATATTGGACAGAGCGACAAACACGAGAGGTGAAAGTGAGTGTTAACGCGCGTGAACAAAGGGGCCCCTTAAACCTACATCCGTGTCGCAAGTCGCTGCTATAACTACTACTCTTCCGATTTCCTAAATCAGATAACAATACCTTTATTTTTATTACCAACATTCAATTATGTTCTTTTGTTATTGGTATTCATTGTCTATATCCACTGGAGTGCGATCCGCATGCACACGATACTACACCCGTCACAGTTCTTTTCTTTTAGATGTCACATTATTCATATATTAGAGCCGACTATTATAACGCCATCACGGTTTTTTCAATTATACTATTCTTATCTTTGAGCACAGAGCTATTACTTTAGCGTGCTACTTAAAAATAATCACATCTTAAATTATATTATAAATTATATTATATTATAGTGACATTACAAAATTATTGAGTTAAATATTAATAAAGCCTTAAAAAACTCAATCTTCATATACTTCCATAATGTCTATGATTCTCACAAGCTAATTTAAATTTTTACGTCGTAGATACTTACTTTTCTATTCTTTCTTACTTATAAGGACTAGCGGAAAGTCTCATTATATTAAATTTCTTATAAAAATTAAAATAATAGGTCTAACTTTTAAACGACGTTCGCTCGTAAACGACTACTAAAAGTAAGGGCCTGAAAAATAAAAAAGGGCCCCCAAAGATCGAGGTCGCACCGAACTCTGTTAGCCACAGTCGAGATAAAGGAGGCAATTTCCTAAATAGGGCTTGTGAGGATTTGCCTAATGTATGACAAAAAATGGATTGCTACACGCAAAAGATACAAGTTTCTGCGGTTTCAGCTTTGTTTCACAACAGCCCGTATAGGGGTTTACATAGTTTTTTACTTGTTACTATTTTGCGTATACAACTAAACACCTAAATAGGTAATGATATACCTTATAAAGAGTTTTTTTTACGTTAATTTGATTTAGTTTCGACAGAGTTATAAGTCATTATGTCTAGTAAATGGTTTTATTGTTTTTATCAGGATGCACTAGCAATTGAGTGATATGCATTTCAAAAGTAAAGAATCGACGTTACTAATGTTTTTGGTGCTTGCTTGAGGGTTCATTTCTACAAAAATTTTTTAATAAATTTTTTTGGATAACGAAAATATCAGTTGATTAGGTAGTACCAGAAAAGATAAAAAGAACGTCTCAATATCCATAAAAAAAAATTCAAAACGTGTTTAAAATCCATCGAAAAAATTTCCCCTTTACGAGGTTTTATAAATTGAAAATTTATAACCCGTTAGTTCTTAAAAACATTTATTGTAAAAGACAACAGAATGGTGCTTTAGAATATCTCCTGGCATAATTGATGCAGGAAAGGCAATAATTTTGTAAATAAAACAGAATAAAACATAAGGGGCCCGTAGAATGAAGTAAAGATGAAATAAAAACGTATTTTATAATAACTGAAACTTTTTATACATTTTATTATTTTAAATGATTTCTGATCTTTATAAATGTAATATATTTTTCCTTATATATGTGTATGTAGTGTCAATATATTTGTATTAAGAATTGAAAGCAGAATTCGCAATTTGTTTAGTGATTGGAAAAGCTTATTAATCTAATAAAAAGTATAACGAAACAAGTATTAGACTTCAATAGTAAAAAAAGTGTTTTTCTATTGACATCACATAAACATGTTTTAAGGTTCGATCGTAGATCTTTGGTACCCTAAAAAGAAATGTATCTTTTGTAAAACCTTCGTCTCAAAACAGGGTATATCGTGGGAGAGGCACGTTCAATTGGATTGAAACGTCGGCTACGCGAAATGCTGTTGGGCGAAGGGACGGGTAAATAGCATTTTATTAGTGAAGGCCTGAAGGGTGAGCTACAAAAAATTGTTTCGTTGATAGAATTGGAGTTATTTATCTTTGATTGCCAAGTAATCATTAGGCGCCTAATAAAAAAGTGTGACATCTCAAAGAATGTTATATTTTTGTTTGAAGTTAGTTATTTGGTTTCACGTCTGCATCCACACACATACACACTCCAGTTTTTTACGTGATTTCATACAGTATTTCTGGTCCTTTCTTTTCGTAGAATGAGTAAACAACATGAATGTCTTTACTGGATACCAAAAATCTGCCAAGATACAAGAAACTGAAATTTAACAGCCAGTAGCACGATACAAGCCGACAAGCTCAGAAGTTGCAGACCTTATTCACAAGTCCATCTAAATTATATTTATCAAAAATACGTCTCTACAACCTCACATATTACAAGATACAAGAACATTTTATTTATGCAAGTTTATGTGAATTACGAGACTTTATTCTTGCTAAATTGAAAATTAATTTTTCTACCGTAGTATATATCGGTAAGATTGATATTATGATACAATAACCAGTAAATTAATATTAAAAATTAGTAACAAAGCAAACGTAACTTTTACGTTATATCTATAACACGTGTTAGCTTTATCATTGGTCGCCTCTTTGTTTTTAGCCTTATCGTTGATCTTCTCTATACATTAAACGTCATATTGCAGGGGTTTCAATATTCACACGTTAGTTCAAAATAACTTCATGGATTTAATTTAATATTTACATTTGCTTATATTTAACTTTATAAATTCAAATTGTAATGAAGAGGTTTTATATAAATTGTTTTAATAATCTATTTCAAGTGTTAGGCTTTTTCATTGGTCGCCTCTTTATTTTTGCTTTATCATTGATCGTCTCTTTACTTTAAATTTCATATTACAAGGGTTTCAATATTTACACGTTAGTTCAAAATAACTTTATAGATTCAAATTAATATTTACATGTTTGGTTAAAAATAACTTTATAAATTCAAATTGTAATGACGAGATTTTATAAAAATTGTGTTAATAATCATATTCACGCTAGTTCGCTTTTAGCGCTTTTAGTTTCCGGTTGTGGCAATATAAATATGTCTTATAATACTGAGGCAGATACAGTGGAGCTCCAGAACGAATCAGTGGACTGAAGTATTAGTGATATGAAGAACCGAATAGTACGTGCAGCCTATTAAACAAGACGGTTAAGATATAAGGATTTATACACATGTATCATAAACTTGGAGTCAACGGAATATTCCAACTTTTTCCTAACTAATGATTTCTTAGGTTTACGCGAATATTATTCATTGATTCATTCATTCATTCATTCTGGACAACCTACACCTCAGTCCGCCCCGTGACCACGAAGGCTGAAAAGCTTTCGAAACGTCGGGATCAAAATTTAATAAATAACCGCGATAAAATCCGTTTAAATTAGTTTTATTTCAATTTTTCCTAACTAGTTATAAGTTACAATGGTATTTATGATAAACAAAATCACAAATACAAGTATAGAAAAGCACGTGTATTACAAGTGACATCATTAATAGCTTGTAATTTACACATGCAGTTATGATAAACCCAGTTTTGCATTCTTTTATAAAATTGCAAATTTACAAGAGATATATTTGTACTGTAGACTAATAGTATTGTAGCGTTTAATAAATAAGGCACTGACAAAATTGACTTGAAATGCTTAATTATAAAATATGTGCGTGTAAAGACAATTATATTACGTGCTTACATAACTAAGAGTCTAAAAACAACATTTTTTAACATTTTTAATTTATGAAACTTCAATTATACATTATTACTTCAACATATGTATAAAAAGATTGTATTGCACGAATCATACCGCAAAAGCGGTCGGCGGCATAAGCGTGAGGTAGTGCTCTAATCTCGACACGTCAAGATCAAGCAATTTTTGCACTTAGACTGCCTCTACCACAACCATTTTGCATAAATACGATAATATGAGTAGATGTATTTCAAGAAAATACATCAAATAATTTATTTCATATTTTGTAAAAAACAATTAGATTCTGCTACCTTTTCTTTCCTATGAAGCTCTTACGTAAGATACCCACCTTCCGCCAGGCAGCAAAAAAATGTGTTATGTCAGATTCTTACTGACTAAAAACTTGCGGACTCTGTACCTTCCACCAGGATTGGTGGAACGCTTTCACATTCATCATGTTGTCACAAGTTCCAAACCTAATTAAGGGCTCTATCTACTGAGTTTGGAGATCAGCACACCCTGACTAAACCTTCGGAGAGGTGCGCGCAGATGTTCGTGACGCTCCTTTTGGGACCTGCATTGCAATTGCGACCGATATGCTCGCATTTATTCTGCTATTTAGAAAAAAATTTAGACCTCCGGATTTTTTATACGAGGTGGCCACGATAACTACCGAAAAAATTACGTATTCAAGACCAAGTTTCGTTTATTACCCGTAGTTTAATAATAACAAGAGATTTTACTCGTATTGTCAATTTTGTTTATTTTTAAATAATATAAAAATAAAATAAGGAGGAGCAATAAATCGTGCTTGCTAAATAATATAGAATAATTAATGATATAATATATAAAATAAGACGTTGGTACGTCTTGTTTTTTTTTCTTAAAAATGAGATTTATGGTATGAGGCGTCCACTTTTGGATTTTCCAAACTTATTCTATCCTTTTACAAGAAAGAAACAGAACTCGAAATATTATTATATGTGGCCTATGATTACTTTTCTAATCAGAAATGAGCATCTATATAAAATACTATAACTGTTAAACATATTTCAGAACAAATACCATAGAGGTGTTTTGAATTATTTACATAACAAATTTCATTTGTATTTTGCTATAATTACTGGTAGTAAATGTTCCGTATTTCTAAATAGTCTATTGTCCGAAAAAGATACTTCTACAGACTTCTACAGACTTCTAAGGATGAATGTATTGGAGCAAATTTACAGCATGTACATATATTTGGGTATCGATCGAACACATAATTATATACCGCTTACTGCTAATTGTGAATATAAACGACATTGTGACTCGATCACCAGGCATTTACATTATGGTGCAAATCTCAAGACTACAAGATCCATGCTAGTTGCGAATTTTTATACGCCTACATAACTCAATTTACGATGATATCCAATACTTCACGGACAGGTAACAAGGAACATGTCTTCAGAAAGCAATTATATCATACAAACCTTCATAAGATAAAACATATCATGTATTGTATCTTTCAACACTCTTACGAATCACTACATCACTATATATTATAAAACAAAGTCGCAGCGTGTGTCTGTTCGCGATGAACTCAAAGACTGCTGAACAGATTTTCTTGAGGTTTTCGCCACTAGACAGAGCGTTCATGAGGAAGGTTTAGGTGTACAATTTGTTAAATGTTTATTGTAAATTAGTTTAAATAAGACAATAATTGTTGAACATGTCGGAAAAAGTCAAGCCGTCAGAGAGTTTTGACGCCTAACGTAGTAGACAGGTAGCAGCTAGCACTTTTATAAACACTGTACTAAAATTTCGAATCCAAATATTTCACTTTCCAAGTTTATCTAGATTGGTGATTTTTATTGTATGTAATTGAACAAATTCTCTTATTATTAATTATCATATACATAGTCGTCAATTAGAAATTAATTTCTAGCGGCATATTAAGTTAAGTGACCAAAGGGAATGTATGTGAAGTAGTGTTAAACTTTTTTAATGGAATAAGGAGCAAACGAGCTAGCTGGTTACCTGATGGTAAATGATCACCGCCGCCCATGGCCATCCCCGCAACACCCGTGGAATCTTAGGTGCGTTGCCAGTGTTTAAGAAAGATTAAGCTCGCTTCTTGAAGTTGCCCAAGTCGTATCGGTCCGGAAACACCTTCGACGTAAGGCAACTGTGCGAGGTGACCACACAGGTGACCAGGTGACCACAGAACTGAACGACACTCGAATTGTCAACTCCAAGAATTCCGATACAGGACGAGGTACCTAAGAGAGCGTTTTCGAACCGAATAGAAACGACAAAGGGATTCCTTTTAGTAGTAAATGCGCAGACTTTTATCTTATTAGGGTTGAATTGGACTAAATTTAGTCTGCCCCATTACGAGACTTGCTCCAATAAAGCTTCGACTTTAGGCACAAGTTTAATCCTGCACTCTTTGACGTATTCCTGAGAATAGTTGGCACGGCCGGTGTACAAGCCGTGTACGATCTGCTTAACGAGCATATATGTGACGAGCATTTGAATAGAATGGTATTGTTAAAAATTATTGACACAATCGACAAAAAGATTACAACGTATACTTTCATTTTTTTATATAAGAACTTTACAAACTTGAATTTATATAATTACAGTTCAATAGCTTATAATGAGTTCCCGGCGTGATAGCTCCTACGTGAGTTTGGTATTGATTTAAACTACGTAATGAAGTTAAAATAAAATCAATGTTTCTTCTCTCAGCACAGCAGCGCGCCGCGACGCGCTGTACTCGAAGTTTCGATTTAAGAATTCAGTATTTAGAGTTAAGCAAAGTTGACAATACTTAGAGGATTGCGGATTTCAATGTTTACTCTTAAAAGTTTACCTGTTTGAAATCTCTATCAAGGTTACTCTTTGACAAGAAAGTTAGTTTAAGTTTTATTGAAGTCGTAATCCTCGTTATATGTATGTGTAATGCATTTCAAGCTGTGTAGTAACCTATGATTAAGTTATATAATAGTTTGTTTTTGCATACCTTATTTTTCAGTTAACTCTATAAACATTGACTAATCCCATCAGATGTTTGAGTAATCCACGACCAGCAAAAGACAGCGGTGTTGGGCCGCTCAAGCAAAGCAATTGCACGCGGGTCGCGAGCAACTCGATATCTTACATGAGATGTACAGCACTATAATTCTCTTACCTTAAAGCTCGGCGCTCCAAGTCGCAATCGCCTAGTAAAATGGTGTATGTACAGTAGATGATGTGTGTAATAGGTACCCGTGGTACGTTTACCCGAGAGGCCCGAGCTGTCGTCCCCAATCGACACACTAATCGCCAAACCCACTTTCTTGGACCACTTTTCAATTACATCCAGTCACGATTATAGTCTCAACAACTTACACATCGCTATAAAGAACTACTTTTGCTTTTTTAAGTCCAAAATTCAAATATATCCGAATATGACAATGAACGGTGCTCCTGTTTACAGTACAGTACGGTACAGTATATGGAGCCACCTGTTATTTGGAGCGATGACTTCTGCATTGGACTCAGCTAGAATTAAGTTAATGAAGTCGATACGATGCGGTTCATACTTAGTTGTCGATGGATAAAGGTTGATGATAAGGTAGATTCTTTTAAATATATAAAACTTCATATAAACAACTTTATTTTACAATAAAAAGTTTATTCCTCTTTCACCCACTTCCTTTAGATTTTCCGCGAGAATAGGTAGCCTATTACCTTTTATGGGGTCTCATCTATCTCTATACATAAAATACATCATAATCAACCCAGCGGTTTATGCGTGAAAGCGTAACAAACAAACTCACTTTCGAATTTATAATATTAATAAGGAATCGAGAATATAAAAAAATTAGGTATTTAAATATAAAACCTGTCTATAATATAAAATGTAAAGTAAATTTCATCTTAGTATATATTATGAAAAATTATAGTATATATTCTAATGAATATTAAACATTAAAAAAAATATTAAAGTCACCTAATGAAAATATAAAACAAAATAATTTTATTGAGTGTTCAATTCACATATCTAGCCTAAATTTGTTCTGTACAATAAATACTGTTTGTTTAATCTAATTAATGCTTCAATCTAGCCTTTGTTATGTACAAGCCTTTGTAACTTGCACGTTACGGTATTGATCTTTCCTAATCTATATAAATCACATATATTTCGCTGCGATCAAACAATCGTATTTGTACTTCATACTAATCTGAACTTTAATTACAAATATTGAACACTACTGCCCAATAGTAAAATTTTAAATTACTTTACAAAGCTTATTTCACTTTATAGGCATGTTATTATTCACATTTATTAAAAAGCCAGAAAATATATAAATATTTAGCTATTTAAAGCGATAATAAATCAGTAACTAAGTCAAATCATTATATATATTTTTTTAATACGATTATTATTTTATAGTTTGATACAGATACAGAAGGCAAAAAATTGTTTGTCTATATTTTTCAACACTTTGGTGACACAGATTGTAAACTACGCTACGGTATTATTCATGAATAAACTGGGATTTATATGCGATAGCTTAGATGCGAGCCTAGCTAACCTTTAGTTACACACAACAAGAAAACAATGTGATTGAAACCTGTCATTCAGCTTCAACAGATATACATGTGTATGTACATATAAGAATTCTATGATAATAACAATTGTACCTCGCATAACAACACTAAACCCATAAAGTAAAGAAAAACTTGAAAATTATATAAAACAGAATCAAAGAGTATGTAAATAAATTCGGTGTCACCGCTGGTTAAAATATGAGCATCACATTTCGTAACATAGTCTGGACATATTTCATGTTAAAGTTTAATCTCGTTGGCTGATTTTTTTGATGAATAAAAACTTTTACGGTCGTATCACCGACTTGTTGGTGTTATGTAACATAAACCAAGAAAATAATGTCGAATTAAGTTCATTGAAATTCATGTCAATATAAACACTGAAAATAATAAGAATGTATTAATTATTATTAAAATTAAGTTTTATTTTTATTTTTATTGGACTTGCAGTGTCCATCATATGCTTTGATGAATGAGTAACCATTCAGACGTGTATATAATTCTTGTTTCGTTTTTAATTTAAAAAAAGTGAAATAAAAATAGACAAAATAGGTCGCTAGGGTACGCCCTGATTCCCGAAACATTTAAGTTAATATTAGAATTTAAAGATTGATATTAAATTCTAAAGAAAATTAGACTAAATACCATCATACCAGTTCACATTAAAAATTCATGGGGAAAAAAATTTTAAAGCTTTAACCAAACGTGGATACAACATGAAAACATTAATTATTATGATATAAAATCTATTTTTCTCTTAATTTTAATAGCTGTACATATTTGTCATATATACCAACGAACCAACATATTGCTAGTATATTTAGTAACTTTGTGCATTTTATAGGCAATACGTAGTTATGATAGGAAGCCTAATGCGCTCGACAAAGCACATAACGATTGCATTCAGTTAGGATCATTTATTCGGGGATCTGTAGGCAAGGAGAATTGCCTCGAATATTTCGATCCGATTCAGGAAACAATCACCACACTAATGCTCTAACTGTGAAGTAAGTCTGACTGTAAGTAATATACTGTAAGACTATAACCATTACTGAGCGTTCCAAATTACAGAATCTATTATGGTATATTTCAGACTGAGGTTTTCCGCTTTATCGTTTATGTTATCTATGTATTGATTTAGTGCAATTACTACTTCGCTTGCAGGTAATATTGATTTCCATTTATATTACATTTTCTTTCGAGGAACTTCTATATTTCTCTTTTTTAATGTGACTTTCTACTGGCAAAAGGATGCTTATGTGAACAGACATATGCTATCATAAGTCCAGTAACATGAAAGTATAATTGTTTTACTTGGTTTAATTTTTTCTATACATAAGAATTTATAGAAGGACCTTTAAAAATACTTCATTTTAATTATTTTCGTTTGCCAAATTATCCGATCATGAGGAACTTTATAGACTTCTCATGTGAACTGAATTTGCAATATTATACTCAGACATGTGTATAATAATAGATATAGATATTCAGAAGTAGGAACCAAAGATTTTAACGGATAATCGAAAAGTTAATTATGAAGAATATGTCATGAATTATGATTTGAAAAGTTTTTGTATTATTCATGTTATAAGTGGTTAAAGCAATGGTAAATAAATATAAACGTAAAACATAAAAGAAATTACTTCACAAGAAATACGTAAACCTTGCAAGGCCGAAATCCTAATGAGAAATAGTATTCGTAATCAATTAAAAGTAATGTAAAAATACGTGAATATCTACAAAAGTTCCATAAAGTTTGAAGGCCGATTTAGACAAGTCTAGTCAAAGAAAAAGTTTAGGGGACCATAAACAAAACAGTAATTGGACTGAGGCAGACAAGCGTAGTTTAAGCTCTGAAGTTTGTAGAACATCGAGGTAGAAGGCCACGAATGAGATAGTTTTATTCCACTTTAGTCAAGCATTTTTTATCTTCAGTTAGTATAATACAATGATGAAAGGGTTCGCGTAATTTCTGAGTATGCTTAATTTAAGTGAAGTAATTATTTAATATTATTGAATACGGCTTGGATATCATCTAATCAATTTATCTTCTTAAAATGGAACACCGAGTACATATAACATAAATACACTCAATTTACATATTTGTATTTAATTATTAGATATTATATCAGTAAATAAATTTTGTATGTCTATTTCATAGTTGATAATAATAATATTAAATATATCGAATTTCTTTCCGTAAAGAAAAAGAAACTTGAACGTTTAGTTGTTCACTTTCAATTAAAAGGAACCAACTTGAGTGAAGTATTTTTGAGTATCGACTTATTACGTCCTTCATTATAAGTTCTTTATTTTTTAATGAAAATCATAATAATAAAAATGATAGCTTTATTACAGAAACAAATGCTGTCAGAAAAGTAGTATCTTAGAATAATTTTAGTAATTTAGTTCATGATACGCTAATAGTCAAGGATAAGTACATTACAAAGTAAAGACCTAATTTTATCCATTGTGCAAAGTGATACGTTATGACTGCTTTTGGGAGAGAAACCTTAAACTCCCGCAATATCGAGGCGGGTCGCTATTGCATTACTGAATAAGATTGATCAATATTAGCTTGAGTGAAATTAGCAAATGTACTGTAGAAATTAAGTAATTACAACAACATCCGGACTCACAAATTCGATTTTTTCGAGTAAGAATCAATTATGTTTCAAAACGAAACGATGTATTTCACAAGACCAAAGCTCTAACATAAATCGCTAAATGTTGACTCCAAAAACATTCAGAGCATGCTTTGGGAAATGACAATTAATACAAAGTTGCCATCTTGAATCTCATATTTAGCCACATCTGCTATCGCTTTTATTACAAAATATGTAATTAGGGACCGATCGTTTCATGTTAACAATGTTTAAGACTCGATCGTTTCTCGTTAACAATGTTTAATTGGAGCTTTAGACAACGTTTCAATTACGAGAACGTTGTGTAGAATTAACTTCCAAAACAATAAAGCTAGAGTTACAAGGACACAATTAAATGAGTTCCTAATAATGAGTCCTATATTGCATTTAGCAATGTATAATTATGTGATGTACCTATACAATATATAAATTAGTTAGTATGTGGTTTGAGTTTAGACACACTATATAAATAATTCCACTTACTAACCTTGTTTACTCTAATTAAATTCTCATAAGTGTGCAAGACCGTAGTTTTCTACAGTACCGATATATTTTTGATAGGTTCCTAAACGTTCATCAATTCTTGTGATCGTAAAAACTGACTTACAAAATGAGCACCAGCTCTTGAATACATTATTTAGTCAAAACTGTTTACTAAGAGTACGCACGTCAATATTAAAATAGTAATATTTTAAAATTTAAATATTGAAACTCCGCACATTTAACATTTTTGAATAAAATTAGAATTATAAAAATTTAACTAAAATGATATTTACAACTTTGACTTACCACCTACAATAGTACATATCGATATCATAGTGTAACTTGCACCGCTTCCATTATGTAAGTGACTTGCATGAAGCTAAATATTGCAAATTACATAATAGAAGCTAGACAGTGTCTCTTAGAGAATAAGTACACAGATGGTTCTACTTCCCAAGAACGTGTTAAGTAGTGAGTAAAAAGGGAATTTTCAAGATAAAATATTTTGTTTTTACCACAAGGCATTTATATACTCTTACTTAGACCTAAAAGCAAATATTTACGAATGTTTTCTTTGACGATGTTTACTGATCTTTATAGTGTTAATCTTATTTTCATGTGATATTATGAGACAAAGTAGTCAAGATTGTAACGCGCTAAATCCAGTGAAAGAATAGCCTCCAAAGTACTACTGCCGGCACACATCTATAGGTCGACGCCGACGTAATATCCAAACATGATATTACACCGGCTTCTTCAAAACAGATTAATTTATAATGGATTCACGATAAGCAATTTTCTATAGTTAAGGTTTAGCGTTATGATCATAATCTCACCTGATCTTAAGTGACATACAGCTCATGTTGGTAGACACGCTAAACCTTTGGAGGAACTGGCTCTCAAGTGCAACTGCCGGAGCACATCTATTGGTATTTGGCGGCAGATTTTCAACTTGAGGGTAGTAGCTAACCAGGCGGGCATCAGAAAAAGCCCTACCACCATGCAAATTTCAAATTTCATTATAAAATATAGCTTCTACATAATTTTATTACACGTACAATTTATATAATCAGTAGCAACCCGCACTGGCTTCTTACGGGTAATACAGCAAAAAGGTCTTCTAAAGCATCGAGCCAGTAAAGCTTCGATTTTCCGACCACTTTAACATTTATAGACTTATTTCAACCACTTTAAAACCTTCATGAATTATAAACCTAA
Source organism: Actias luna (assembly GCA_039707435.1). Taxonomy (NCBI): domain Eukaryota; kingdom Metazoa; phylum Arthropoda; class Insecta; order Lepidoptera; family Saturniidae; genus Actias; species Actias luna. Next base: position 7,055,334 of record JAZHAC010000003.1, read on the forward strand.
ATCTCAATATGCGTTCAGAAGTTTTTAGCTTAGCCTTCAGACAGAAAGACTGTCGTTGCTTTGTATTATATGTACAAAAATAAACCATGTAATTTTACTGCAATAGATTGTTTTCACAATGCAAAATCGAATATAAGTTTTCTAATTCACCTTCATGGTTCGATCAAAAATGTTTAACTATATACGAATGTGAATTTCTTTGTTTATTTTGTTGATTGTTACGTTTTGACGCTTGAACTACTGAACTGATCAACATGTAACTTTGGATAAACGTTATCAGGGATACAAAACATAAAAATGACGTACATTTTATTCATAAAAAAATAAGTGGTCCCGTGACTATTAGACTATTAGTGTGACAGTAACTATTAAAAAATAAGTAACTATGAGACTGACAAAATGTACATTAACGTACCTCAAAATATTTTAAATACTTATATTTTTGTGTAGGTACATTAGTTACAAGCAGTATCAAACAATATATAACCATATTTATATTTGTACAATTAACTAAATTCTGTTTCATTTATTATTTATAAGTTAAATATTTCCACACAAAAATATCAAAGGAAAGTCCATTAGTCATATTAAGTTTATAAAATATTATATAAAGAAGAATTTACTTGAGAGAAACTTACCAAGTCCTATGTGAAAACTTTTTATATTGTGAACGAACATTCAATATCAAAGTAAAATAGACCTAGCAATAATGTTTTCCATTGAATATAGAATCTAGAAGAAGCTCTTAAAGAATTATGGGATAAAAGTACTATCACATATTTATTACCGCTTGTAACATAACTCGCACTTCAAGGCTCGATAAAAATAAATTGGCAATCGATTTATGTAACGGTTTGTATATACATACATTACCGTATATTTGCCAAGAAAAATATTAATAAGTATTGAAATATGCGTGTATTGCTTGTTTTAATTTAGAATTATTAATCTTAAAGTAATATAAAGAGAGATTAATATACTGTGAATCGGGAAAAATTAAATCGTACTTCCATATTATTATTTCTTTTGTTTTATTATAATCCAAAAAGAACAAACAACCGTCATGAGATCGGCAGTCCATAACCTAATTGATATCCTTCAATCATATATAATTATTTTTTTATATATCTAAAAATTCGGTATTCTGAGTGTTATTATTAATTCTTTTCCTTCGAAACGGGGCGAACGATTTTGATGTTTTTTGTGTTTCTATGGAAACACCTAGATGGTTTTTATCTATCGTTGAATCAAATACGTTCTGCTGTTATTGACTCTCAGTATTTTGTTTAATTTTGATACAAAAATAAATTTATTTTACATACAAAAAACAGAGTTACATAAAAAAAAATTATGTTTATTTTTTGACCTGTTTATATTTTACAAGAAAACGTCTGCCTACTGGTCCTCCAGCTTTATTTATAACATTTTGTTACGGTTACTTTGTAGGTACTACTCAGTTTTGTAAAATAACCATAGTGAGTTTGAATACTGCAGCGCAGGTTAAAAATGTATAGATAACTTCTATATATTTAAGATCTTATACTCAAAGATAAATAAAAATCCAACATAGATGTAACTGCGCACACATCGTTACTAGTTATGACCGTGCCGACTCAAGCACTCAAGTAGTACCTAATTCACAGGAGGACAGTCACACGCCGGTCAGTTTTACGACGAAAAATGTGCTAGATGCTAGGAATGAGTCTAGATATTGTCACACCGTATTGTCATAGTATCCTAGGGTATAATTGTAGCCTAATCCAACGCCACGCTTAGTATTCTTATGTAAGTTCAATAAACAAAATAAAGAACTTTACATAAATAAAAATAAATACTCTCCGATTTTTGCATGGAGTCTAAGAAGCATCTATGTAGCTATTAAACAACATTATCTAAATGCAAACTTCTATCGAAATTATTTACAGTAGTTTTCGATAAACCAATTACATATACATATATACAGTTATACATGTAAACATGATGTGCATGAAATTAATATTTTACTAATTTCTTTTAATTTGAACCTTAAAAAACTTGTATACATATGATACTATCAATATGTCATAGACAAAGTTTTTATCTAGTTTTAGAGAAAAAGTGTCTTGCAATATGAGTAGATCAACATACAGACGGACAAGAAAATGCATTCTATACATATTCCGTTTATTCTTAAGACGTTCAAAACCTAAAAAGAACGTATTGATATGTTCTCATACCTCTTATTTACTGGCAATGTGTTTATACATAACTATGCGTATATCATGTAGATTGGCAGATTATACTGTAATTTTTCAGGATTCATACATTTCTTTAATAAAATGGTGACTCTCTTGAGTTACCCAGGGAATTTGTGGCAATCAACAAATCTACATTTCATTTATGAAATGATAACCAAACTATATATGAATATATATTTCGAAGCGATGATATCTCAGTTGGTAGTATGTATGAACGTCGCATTAAGGGACGCAAGTTTAAATTCACCACCGGCTTGAGTTTTCTGTGAAGAAAAACATCGTGATGAAACTATAGCATGGCGGTAGAACCTACAAGTTAAAAATCTGCCGCCAAATACCTATAGAAGTGTTGCGGTAGTTGCACTTGAAAGCCAGTTCATCCACTAGGCTTAGCCTGCCTACTATCTTGGGTCACATCGTCACTTAACATCAGCTGAGATAGTGGCCATAACGCTAAACCTTAGTTATAATTAAAAAAACAATCACCGATACTATACAATTAAAATTTATAAATTAGAATAAAACCCACAGAACATGTCGCACAAGATGACACATTATGACAAATGGTGTCCTATTAATGAATGAAAGTACACACCGCTTTCTAATTAATAAGTTGTTTCACATTGAATATTATTTAAGTCCCCTGTTTAAAGTTTAATTACCTTTGAGGGTATTAGTAACTTATGACAGTTAATACCTCTGGAGTTTGGGTGACTATCATTGCTTAAACTTAGTTGCTTTACAAGCGAAGTAAACTTTAAGTTTTATTTAAAATATTAATTAAAAATATTTTATTCTCAAAACTTTTAAATTAGGAGTGTTTATATCAGTTATATTATTTCGTTTATTCGTTATTATTCGAAATAATATCTCGTTTTCTGTAATCTTAGTATTAGAAGTTTATGTTTAAAAAACCTAATCTAACGTCTAGCGTAACCGTTTACTTAACTTTTAAATGTTCTTATGTAATTTTCTGTATTCCCATTTGATGTGTGTTACTTATAGATCATAAAGCAATTGTTTCATTTCATTTTTCAAGTATGTTCCTTACGCATTTTTTATGTTTCGTTTGTAGATTTTTATTAATTTAAAGTAAGACAATTATAGCAGAAAATATATATATCTTCTAACAAGTACATTAAAATACATATGAACTTTCTTTAATAATTTGTTTTTAAGCATTTTACTATTTTTCAAAAACCCTACTTTCAATTTTTCTTTATTTTATGATCCTTTTAACAATATAGAATGCTAGTTTTTACTCGCCGCTTCGCTTGCATTAATATCGATTTTGTCAAACAAATCGGATAACGCAATAAAAAGTTTCATACAGTTTGTCCCTCCTTTTACTCCATCTTCAATAAGTTTTTCGCAAGAAAAAGTAGTTTATCTCCAGGGTCTCATCTATCTCTGTACCAAAATTAATAACAAACGATTCAGCAATTTAGGCATGGAAGCGTAACAAACAAACAAACTCACTTTCACATTTATAATATTAGTATGATTACGTCTGTTGAAACGAATGAATCTTTCAACGGAAAATATTACAGTACCTACCCGTAGCAACCCATTCATTGAACTCGGTAATTTGAAAGGTTGCTTTGCCTAAATGTATTTTCTTGTTTTTCTTAGAATCGGGTAATTTTATAATATCTTTAATATACGATCACTTATTGAAAGAATATTGAACGAAGAGGTAGGAGTTTGTACCTACTAGGTCGAGATCTATTAAGATAGAAGAATACACATGATGAATCCTGTTTCAATTATCGAATTTTAGGATTAGCCAATTTATAACCGGTTACCGGCATGATTTCGACGACCTATAATGTATTACCGAGGGACTGAGAGAGGTATGTGGGTCTCAACGGGCGCTAGCCACCGGGAATACCCACTAAAACCTGCTCGCAATCACCGCATCACCCCAGCGACCGGCCTGGCCTGATGTTATGCTGAGCCCCATCCGGGCAGTCTGTCCAGCTGCCCATTCAGTCGGACAAACTAATGAAGTACTTACCCGATGGTGAACGTTGTTGTTTTTTCATAATACTATACATATCATCAGGTACAAGTGATGCTACTTGACCGTACTACTATAGAAAAACTAATTTTATTAATAATATAATGTATAAATTAAGTAAACCTTTACAATAACTAAGCTAATCTTAATGTTATTATATATTTTTTTATATCAAATAGTTTTTTCTTTCAATTCAGTAATTCTTTGTTCTAGTTAATTATTTACGCATAACGATTACTATATTAAAAATAGTACAACATGAAACTCATAAGTAAAATAATTCAACAAAAATATATAATTTTATGACTTTCATTACCGCCTGAAATTGATTATATTAAAAAAGAAAAATCTTAGTGTAGTAAATGGTAAATAAATGAATAAATTGGCAAAAGAACCTCATAAATTATTTACAATTTTTTTCCCAAATAATAATAAAGTATTTGTTGCCGAAACTCCAAGTACAATAAAACTATATTTATCTAATTTAACCCTTAATACATTCATGTAACATAATATAAAACTTTAGAATAAAAATATTAGATATCTGAAGTTAACATATTCCATATTATAGCTATACGCGCATTAACGATTCAACAGTTCTGGATATGGATGGCATAAGACAGTATCGTGACCTAAAATTGTTTTAAAAGTTACGTCTTATTTGTGTAAGATAACAAGATAACATTGGTGAATCTTATTCAATCAATACCTATATTGTATATATATAATTTTTAAAACATATACTTTACTGAAATTGTACTAAACTATCGTATGTTTAGAATAATTTCATGTCCATAATCGAAACCGATTGTGTACTCGTTCTTATCCAGATTCGAAATCTTATATCTGTAAAATCCCTACTAGTCATTTTAAGAAATTACAAGAAATAAATATCATGTCAAGCAAGCAACTAACATATAAAATATGTTAGTTCATATGTAATAATAACATTATGGCGATCGTATTTGGTTACAACGACTGGGGTACGATTATTGAGGGTTCATTGAATATATTGAGTATAAAGTTACTGAAAGGTATTAACACTAATAAATTATCTAAATAATATCAAATTATGCACGATAAGGATCATAACGAACCAGCAAGACCAGTTGACTTCTGCAAACTGGATTACACTGATGAAAATGTATTGCCTCTTGATCCGGATAAGGCCGCCTTTGGAATGTTTCAGCAATATAATTCTGTCACTAAACAAAGAGTGATGAATTATCTCGCTTGATCTACTTAAAGTTCTTAATACGGTTAAACTGCGTCAAATATATTTTAGAAGTGACTGCCAACTTTTGAGTATATAGCTATTCACCATATAATGATTAAGTTTGTAAGGTGGTAGGGCTTTTTCTAATGTTTTTCTTTTTTTTAGCTACCAGCCTCAAGTTGAAAATCTGCGGCCAAATAACTGTAGGTATGTTCAGGCAGATGCACTTGAGAGTCAGACCCTCCACAGGTTTAGCGTGTCCACCAGCCTGGGCCACATCGTCACTTAACATCAGGTGAGATTGTTGCCATAACGCAAGCCCTATAAAATATTAAAAAAATTGTGGATTGCTGTTAGAGTTTGAATAGAGTTATATATTTTATTTCTCTATTGAATACAAAAAGATTTTTTAAGTCTGTTCGATAGCTCCTGGGATTATTGCGTCCAAACAATAAAAACTTGTCTCTTTTATAATATTAATATAGAAACTACCTTTTCCTCTGATTTTATTCGCGTGGAACCAAAAATTACTTAACAAATTTAGTTTGTTTTTGTAATTTTCTCAATACAGATTTGCTCCTATCGGTGTTAGTGTGATATAAAATAGCTTAAAGCCTTCCTCAATGAACATTTATCTCAACTGAAAAAAATTAATTATCGCTTAACTTAAGCATAGGCAGTGGAATAAAATTATCGTGGTTGGAAAGTAGTCGAAGTAGACAAAATATTATGACGAAACTATATGAGCATTATGATGTGGTTCAGCTATTTCAGATGTTAGGCAATGTTTAGACATTGCTAGCTAGCTACCTAATACATACCTAGAAGAACTAAAACTCTCTTAAATCAATGACGATGGTACGTACGGCTTCTTAGAAAATATAAAGCATCCGACATAGTTCGTAGATTCGTGGAAGGTAAATATTTATCCGAGAAATCTCATCGTTCCAAGTATAATAATAAACAAACCTGCAATTCACAAATTGCAACATATATTTCCTGAAAATTTTATTTAATCTAACTAATCTTTTTAACTAGGTATATAGATATAAATGACACGCAGACAAAAATACTTCTATCGAAACGAATACTAAACAAAACATTCTGAAGAAATTGAAAAATAATAACATATGCAAGTATGAGAAAACTATTATGACTTTGATAAAGGTCTATATTATATGGAAACGTTTAACAAATCCGTCCCTCTTCTATATCGATTGTCATATCTCGAAAAGCGCGGCTTAATTGGATTATATGCTTATTAATTTTAAAAAGAAATCTGTTAAACTATTACATTCTATGTGAATTAATGCCATTACTTATGTTGACTTAGCGAATTGAAATACAATTACCGTTAACTTACACTTATTCTTTACTAAACATAACACCAGTTTATTATATCAAGATAAAACAATCACAAAGCTTCAAAATCGAGCACGCATGTAATAAAGAAAGTGCCTGTTAAAGTACTATAAATAGAATTTTAATATTTTAAAAGCACAGGTATTATACGCTCACCCTTCCGCGCTTCCTGTTTTAAAATGCACATACTTGTATCACTATCATAAGCTGGTGATTTGCGAGTTATTAAGGTCAAATTTATCTGACCTCGCAAGGTTAAAGAGCCGTTTTCTTGCAAATTCGTATTCGCTACTGCGTCAGATTAAATTGGTGGTATCTTAGATGAGAGAGAGACAGACTTTGATCTCTACCTCAGGAAATGAAAGAGATGGGATGCTACGCGATAAGCCGTAAATTTACGGCTTATAACTTCGAATTACATTTAATTTGATTTTGAACACTACGTACAATGCATGACAATCGAAAATACTTTATGAGCTTTGGCTTACATATGGCACTAAGTACTTACGTTATATGCCAATTCTTAAAAGGAAGCCGGCGCGAATCGAGTTATATGGAGTCTTCACCACTGATATATATAATTAATTCATTTGAACCATGATATTTTAATTAATATCCATCCATCGTATGATTTTATACCTATCTACAAAAAAGAAAAAGATTAATTTTAGCAGGTACTCCGAGAGTAATAAAAGAAACTTTAAATTATGAGTTGATAATCATAAAAAATAATATTCTAATCAATTAGTGATTTGTACATACTAAACTATGGGGATGTAAATATGTATTTATACTATTTTAAAGAAATATACAGTGCCAAATTAATATTTATTGGACTATAGAAGCATACAACATGTTAAACACGTCGGGCATTGAAATCAAGACTCGATTTACTAATTAAAATATCATGGTTCAAATGACTTCATTTGTCAAATCGTTCGAGCCCCAACACGCTTGATCGATTCCATTATTTATTCATGAGCAAATATAAAGATAAACTGTTTATTAATAAGCGCTTATTATTTATCTTAGAAAAATAATCCGTACCCTTATTTTTACTAATATTATAAATCCGAAAGAGAGTTTGTTTGTTTGCTTATAACGCTTTCGTGCCTAATCCGCTGAATCGATTTTGTTAAACTTTGGTATAGAAATAGATTAGAAACTCAAGATGGTGATAGGCTTTTCCCCTAAGCAACTTAGAGGGATATAGCGTAAAATCAATAATAACACGAGCGGAGCCGCGGTTAAAAGCTATTGATTATTAAGATTATCCTTATATCTCTGACATAATAATAAAAGTACCTCCTTTGTGAACTTCCGTTTGTATTTTCTTAGTTTGAGAGCCATACAACAGATGTACATATTTATTTAATATTTTCTGTTCTAGTTTTAGTAGATGTTAACTGTAGCGTTAGGGCTTTGTTCGCTTTTTGTAAATTATTTTAAAATAAAAATATAATATAATATAATAAAAATAAGTAGGTGTTCAACATTATAACCAAACTAACTAATATTGACAGATAAGAAAGACACTATATGATTGGCAAACTAGCAAACTGCATGGTTGGCGTAGTGATTAATACTGCTACCTCAGTGCAAACAAAGTGTTGTAGGTTCGAGTTTCACACAGGACAATTATTTGTGTGCTAGACAAATAATTGTTGTTATAATTGTCCTTATTTGTACCCATTCATTGTGCTTACAAAGTCCTTCACACTTGACATTGTATATATTGACTACACAGACAGATGACATTATATATAAATACGATTAAGCCCTTGTTCTTCGGGGAAAACTTTCTTAGCGACGGGAGATTTGTAGCTTTATTATATAATTATTATATTAAGAAAAATAAGGTTAATACCAGAAATTTAATGGAATGCAACACGCAGCTTAAAATAATGATGGGTCAGCGGTAGTACGCACGAACACCGCGTCGATCGAAATAAGTTCAAATGCAGCAATCCAGACCTTTCTGTAAAGGAAAACATCGATCTGAAAACTTAATATGATAGAACAGCATTTTTTTATGCCCACTTGGCAAATTATCGTCTTTAAGTTTAAGAACAAATTTACATTTTCTGACAGCTGCATTTGAGAACCTTTTTACTCTACCTAGACCACATCAAATAAACTTGAAACGTATAATTGATTTTAAAAACCCATAGCCTAAAATTTTAATTTAATGTTAAAATACAGATAACACAAATAAAATTATGGGCTAAACTAAAAATTTGTTTTTAGGAAATATCGTTTAAAAAGCTAATACGTTATAAAAGACTATTATGATTCTATGATAGGGTATTAAGTTTAATTATCAAATTTTCTAAACAGACATCTTATTACTATCATACATAAATAAATTTAAATGCAAATCAATTAAACTGTACATTTTCACGTCATGAAAATATTGGTAAATATATATATGGCTAAAAATATAACATGAGGAACATACAAGGTTCGTAGGTATAAGGTACGTTGAAGTTTATTATTGGATTGAGATTGAAAGATTGTCACGTGATATAGGATGACATAAAATGATAGATGACGAAAATCCTTTTACGGTATGCCCCGGAATATATTACTACTATTAGATACTGGGACTCACTGCATGACGTTATATTTAGATGGTATAATAACTATGTCATCCGTTCTACGTCTATTTTAATAGAATTGAAAGATAAAATTTATTATTTAATAAATCTTGTGTTCAGTCTGTACATTTTTTTAGACCACACCACAATGTAACCTGGTATGGCCCAAGATGGTGGGCATGCTAAGCATAATACAGCGACTGCCTGTCAAGTGCAACTGCCGGAATACATCTATAGGTATTTGGCGGCAAATTTTCAACCTGCGGGTGGTAGCCAGCCAGGTGAACATTAGAAAAGGCCTTATCACCAGAATATGGTTCATCACGTTGTTTTCCTTCACCGAAAGCTCAAGCTCATTGCAGAGATTCGAACCCTCGTACATTGACACGGCGTCCGTACACATTCCCAACTGAGCTATCATCGCTTCATTTTGTTTCAACATTGTATTTTCTTCTAAATTTTCTGATCTGTATATGACACTGGTTACAAATGCGATACAAAAATAGTTTTATTGTCTGTATTTTAGGATTTAAATTGTAAATAGTATGACAGATTTTTTATGAAATTCTGTACTTAGAAAGTAAAATAGATAAGCTGGAATAATCAAGGTATAATATAATATTCAACAGAAATCTTAAAAAAATATTCCAGCAAATTCATTATTTACTATTTACTCCTTTGCCGTTTTAGAATAAATTTTGCACACAAAATATATTCTATTGCTTCCAAAATCATAGGACAAAAAAAAGTCAATAATAGACAACATTTTGAAAAAGTATATACATGTTACTTGTTTACAATAATATTATTCTAAGAAATCTTTAAAAAATATTAACGACACTACGAGCCTCTTCTAGCAAGTGTATAAGCTTCTAGGGAAGATATCGACTAAATCCTAATTTTAGTTAATATTTATGTTCTTTCGTAAAGAATATTTCTTAGTATATTAATTGTATGAAGTTGTAATGCCTATAGAAGCATCTAAATTATATAAATAAATCGCATACACTTATTATTATTTTTTTCTTTTTCGAGAGGACATTTCCTGTTAGCCGTAAGGACTTTCACAGCTTCACCGAGCTTTGGGGGCGAGTACTAGGGCACTCAGCCAAAGACAACGAGCACAAGGGAGCCATGAAGTGGCCGAATCTCGGCTTCAGCTGTTGCTGAAGGGTACGACAAGAAACCGCGGTCCTGACGGATCCCAAGAAGGATCCTAACTAAGCAGAAACCTACCCTACTATAACGCGAGTTAACAACGCGACCTAAGTCCTGCACTAAAATATTGTACTGACTGCCACTGACTTGAAGATTTTAGGTCTCCATTGCTTCTAAAAGTGCTACAACGTGTATCGTGTTTTAGAACAAGAATAAACAAGTGTACTTAAATATACTTTTAGTTCACTTAAGCACAATGAGGTCCGCAAAATTTATTTCATCAAATTTTTATTTAAGCATATTTACACAAATTAATACGTTCTCCCGCAAAAAGTAGCCGACCAGGTAAGCATGAACACTGTTTTATATAAAATAACCAGATAAAAATGAGCATCTAACCTAAATAAACATTTGGCAACAACACCGGTACGGTAAAAACCACGCCTTCGTGGATTTAGAATAAAATTCACAGACTTCTATATTTCAAGCTAATTAAATTTGCGGTGCAGGAACGGTATGAATACTCCAACCAGAATATCTGAATTTAGTTTAAAAATTATGTGACTCATACAGAACTTATACCTGGAAATGCTTAAAACATATTGTCATAAAAACATTGACAACAACTTATCTCAATCTCAAGGTCTCTTAACCTATCTAGCTTACTTAAACCTAATAACTAATGAGATATAACTGCTGGTTATACGTCTATTAAATTGAATCATGGGAAGGTTTAAATAATCCTTTAAAAAGGCGACAAAAAATGAAGAGGACAAAAACAAAGTACAATCTAACGGTGGAAGTAAGTACAAATGCCTCGCCCTACAAGAACTGACCAAATGAGTTCAAATAAATGAATGCACACATATTAATCTACAAACCAGTAGACGTAGCTGCCCTGTGTAGCTGACGTAAATGTCTTGCGAGCGACACTCGCAAATTATTGATCTTAATGTTGCATTCTTTATCTTTGTTTTAGTCTTGATAATGTATGGTATATCTTCGTATGATGTTGGACCAAGATCAAGCAAAATCGCATTTAATGCATAATCGCAATTGAATTTCAATAACGATTCCTTGTTTGAAATTGAATGTATCGTGTAAACCTCCTACCGAGCCACCCTTGCTTGAAATTATTTAAGCAGCATACGATTAGTCTACAGCCATTTATAAAATAGTATTATTGTAAACAGATATCCTCTAATTTAATTAAAACCCACGTATAACTGTTGGTCGTTAGGACTGTTTAAGAGTAATTAACTACATGTAAACCTATTTATTAGATAAATAAAGCTATGTGGAAATCAAACGTGCAGGATGCAAATGGGTAGATAAAGATTTCAAAAGCTGGTGTAATGTTAACACGTGTAAATACGAAACCATAGATCGAGTTGTGATAACACTAAGCACTGAAAATGGTTCCGAATAATAACAATCTTTCTATTTATATTAAGACCTGGGAAATATTAGTAAATATACATTTTTAACAATAATTAATTAAATAAATGAGAATCACAAATTTAACTCTTTAGCTTCGGAAATAGACATACAGAGATGGGAAGAACAACGTAGGGAGTATAATGAAATACAATTATAAAAATAGAAAATTCTACAAAGAAACCAATACTACTTTCGTATATTAATGCTATCTACTATTTTATGGAATCGTCGACACTATCCACGCTACCATTCAAAAATAACTACCATCAGAAGATGGCCAACTTATCAGCGGTCGTTGCTATAATTCTAAAACGCGACATACCAAAGGAGAGTCAGTGGAACAGATTTATCAACATGTGTACAGTGGTACATAAAACAATAAAATGAGGATTCTTACACTACCATACTTAATTACTATTCAGTAATACACCGTTTTATCAGAGAACGCAATGTACTTGGTGCATAGTTTAATTAAACTGTCGTGTCTTTTGTAACTGTACTTTACTTGAGAGTTTATAAAGTAATAATTATGGATACATTATTAATACAAAATGAATGTAATCTAGTTGGAGATATATGTTGTCTCTCAGAAATATGTAAAAATCGAATAAGCCAAAAGATTGAGGCAAGATTACTAAAATGAAGCGGCGATATCGAATTTTGCAATTTACATGTGACTATTCCACGTATGTTTTTATGGCATTTGAATTAGGATTCAATTTTCCAAACGTCGAACACAATACTTACGAATTGAGTTAGCTTTCTTATTTAACTTTGTAAATGTTTAAATCTATATAACAAATACACTTCAATATTTTTCACAAATATCAGTAAAAAAACTTATTTGGTATATAATTACACTAACTCTGTCGCCACTTCGCTCGCGTGAAACCAAAAATTGTAATAATTTTTGACCGTTATTGTAATTTTTTTTTCAATACAGCTTTACTTCTATTACAGGTAGCGGATGTTAAATAGCCTGTTAAATAACCTTTCTGATTTCAATGATTGCTCTATTAAATATAATTTTTTTAAAATCCAACTGGTAGTTTCTAACATTAGTGCATATAAAGAAACAAACTTTTCCGCTTTATAAAATTAATATAGATTTAATAAAATAAATATATGAACAAATATAAGCTATTTTGTTTATTGAAGTGAATTGTCATGGAGTTATTTTTATTTTTATTCATAACCTTGCATTATTCGATCCTATATTTTATAATTCGAGTAGTATCTTGCGTATTTAGTAGCCTTGTATAGTTCAGGTATTGTACAAAAGCGCAGAAAAATAAAATATCAAGTAGCATAAATACAACTAACATTTTCTTTGTAACTTCCGTCTCTATAAAAGAAAAAATTTCAAAGAATTATTTACAATAGATTTCCGCAACGTAACATCTTCCTGAATCAAATAATGAGCATAAATTTTAAGCTGTCACAAAATGCCTGGAAAATTCTAGGAAGGTGAACAACAATCTGCTAGAGCTGTTATATCCTTTGTCCGTAACAATGGTACAATTGTATATAAGAAAATACACGTTGCCATTTTTTAAACCAAGAAATAACTATTGGTAATATTACAATACTATATCTACTGTCGGCTTGCTATATTACTAAAGTTCTAAAACCACTAGTGGTGGGTAATACACCGAGGAATAGCAGATAGAAAAATGATTAATGAAAAGACAACCTTGCGATGTGCTGAGCTGCGCTGATTGATCTTCGAGCTGAATCGTTTGTCTTCATACACTTTAGTTTTCACTTCGCTACACTATCCCCAAAAAACATTAAGCCGGCGCCGGTTTATTATATTTATTGTGTATATTAGGATAACGTCCGTGTTACCTTGAACTTGGATAATTACTCTGTCATAAGTTGTGTCAACTGTCAGAGCACACTCACGTCATGACATCTGGCGTGAGCAACTAATTTAATCCTGACATCTGTTTTACCTATAGAAATCTACGTTATTAACATTAAACTGATGATTATCATCGAGTGAGATTAATTCCTGCAAAACTTTGTTTATTATAATAATTGCGTAATAAGTTACGTCTGGTTATTAGAAAATGATAAAGAGAATCCCAGGTTTACAACGTAATCTACTCCTGCACCAAATGTCATTAGAATTTGTCAAGATAGTTTATGCGCAATTGATTTCTTGTACTACATGAGTACCATAAAAGCATACAACCCGTCTGATGGTAAACGATTACTGTGCTGTGTGAGTGTCTGTGTCACCACAGGTATCACCAATACGTTTGATTCGGAGTAGAACTAAAACACTTCCTAGATAAATGTTAAATAATGGTTTTCTATTTTAATAACTTACACACTTAACTCTCCCACTCTTCCTTGCCAATACTCAAGTCGTACACATACATGCACATACGTACCTACACGTATACACACATACACATAAACACGTATACCGCCACCTCCAACGAGCACTGGAATTCCTACTCACTGCGGGAATGCGATATGAGACTATTTAGCTGCGATTTTCTTTATAATAGATATATTACCCGATTCGATTTTTTATATAGAGAAAAACAAAAGACGGTCGCAAACATTCAAACAAAAATACATTAAAACGTTAAATACTTTGTTGCTCTTTGTAATGTACTTAGACAAGATTAATGTCATGAGGCATTTTTAGCCAGATAATTGGCATTAATGCGATAAAATGCGGTAGCGTTATATATGTAGGTAGTTCAAATAGAAAATTTACTAAAATATATATAGAAGTAAGCTATTTTTAATACTTTAAAAGTTTAGCCTTATTGCTACAAGCTCACCTGCTGTTAAGTGACGATGGAGCTTAACATAGTGGATACGTTAAGCTTAATGGAAGGACTGGCTCTCAAGTGCAACTGCTATAAATATATATATCTACACTATATACACCTACAGGTATTTTAGGATATATAGGTATTATAGTATTTTCAACTTGAGAGTGGTATTTAGCCAGCATTAGCTAAAGCCTTATCATCATGCTATATTTTATCACAATGTTTTCCTTCACCGAAAGATCAGCTTCATTGCAGGGATTCGAACTCATGTCTATTGACGCGATATCCGTACACACTATCAACATAGCTATCATCGCTTCAAAACACAGTAATACTGAAATGTAGATAATAATAACATTTAGATGTAGTAATTAACATGTATATTATATTTGGATAATGTATGTGCGATAATTTATCTTTATATAAAAACCTGTAGTATGTATTTATATAAACTCGCTGCCCCGACAGACAGCCTACTCTTTCCAGTATTTAATAACTCGGTGACCTCTATCACGTCCAAATATAGAATAGAAACCAGCTCTTAATTTTAGTTAAGTTTTCAACTTTCGAATAGCGAAGTTTAACTAATGAAAATTTTAAAATTTTGCCACCTAAGGAATCTTTTCGTTTTATAGGACAGAAAGTAACATACATGCTGATCCATAATGTGTGAATAAGATAGACAATCGCACGTTTTGTTTTAATCAAAAATTATAAATAGAACTTGAACTCAATATAGTATTGTACACTTTATTTGTAAAGAAACAACCACGGTGTATACTTAAGACCATACGACGGAAGTGAAAACTTCACTAAAGAGAGGTTAATAATATGAAATATAACTTTAACGTATTACATAAAACGTATTTGCACGGCACATATGGTGTTCGTGTCGATACTGAATGCAACTGCTGCGTCCTGCTCTGTCATGTAACGCTCGCCGAGCGAGTTTAGTTGACTCGAGCCGATTTTACCCGAACGAGCGTCACATAGCCGAGTGTAACAGCACAATCTCATTCAATAGCCACAAAATAAAGTTCTCAGCGCGCCAAAAGAAGCTTTCACTTCAAAATCATGTATATATTCGGTTAAGTTATTATTTTATTATACGTGTTGATTATCAATACTTATACGTAAGAAAACCAATTTAGAAAATTCCATATCAGAAATTAATGCCTATAATATAAAAAAACTGGTTCATGAAAGCCACTTTCGAATAGCAAGGTTATATAAAAAGCAACTCTTTTGTTCGTACTATTTACAGGAGTACTCAACTCTTAATAGTAACATTATAAGCTTAGGAATAATGCGTTAGCCTTGTTTTTCGATAAATGGCATCCGTTCAATTACATTCAAGGGTCAACGGATGCCGCCCGGCTCGATTCAGCTTATAGACCATTCTGCTGAAATGCCGCAGCGACAATAGAGCTGGGTCGTACGCAATGCTGCGATTATCGACACATCTAGAATACAATAGCCGGGTGTAATTACTCAATTTGTTGCCCTCATAACCATGGGATGCCGGATTAAATTGCACTCGTTTAACTTTCCCAATTCCTTTGTTCTCTAACACGCTGTTGCTTATTGCTGCCATCTCTTTCATGTTTAACTTTATGTCACAGCTTATGTTGTTTCATGTTTTACTTGTTGTATTTTATAGAACTTATGTAAGAAATTTCACAACTCCTTACATGTATTAAAATACCATATTTATTTTATTAATAAATGCCATGTTTTTTTTTTTGTTTTTTTGCTTTAGAAGCTAAGCTTAGTCGATAATTATATTATATTTTTGTCAGTTTCATAAAGACTACATAAAATGTTCATATAAACGAATTATGATATCAAATGAAATAAACGTATATTTACAAATTTGGTTTTTAGTGAGTTTCCTTTGCACTCACCATATACCTAGCCCAGAAAAGCTGTGAAAGCCACTCAAATTATTAGAGTTTGTCAAAGCCAAAAATAAACTCAATTTACGAGTTTATCGCACAGATGATAAGAAATATTTCATAATAATGATTATTTGGACGTAAAATAAATTAAATACGATATATGTGAATATAGAAAACCAAACATGATTTTACTTATTAATATGTAGTTTATTACTTAACGTAGAAACATAAATTAAAGGGAAACTTATCGTGACGTCATTTGTCTAATTTAAACGAAACCGGCAGGCACGCAACAATAAAATACCTATGTCTGGGCCGCGACAAGCCCCTTTTCAAGACTGTTCATCCTCCTACCTTTAATGAAACCATATTTTATACAAAATGAAAACTTTTTATTACCACTCTAGGGGTAAATAATTTAATATTAGTATGTAGTAATATTGATACTTAATAACTACGTACGTGCATAAAAATTGTAAGTAAGCCAAATCCGTCCATGCAATATTTTTGAAAATTATAATTTGAGTAACTTTTTATTTTAGTTTTTATAGTTAAAGTTATGCTTTTTGGTCATAATCTCACCTGATCTTAAGTGACGATACGATTCAAGTTGGTAGACACGCAAACCTGTAGAGGAACTGGCTCTGAAGTGCAACTGCCGGAATACACCTATTGGTATTTGACGGAAGTAATGCATATATGCATATGTACGTCATAGTAATATAGAAAAGTAATAATTATATTAAAAGCGTCTTCTCTGACGACACGGACAGAAGAAGAAAAGCGAAAGTGGAAACCATGAAAAATGAGAAGATAAATTGTGGGAACCGTTGAAAAAGTGAAGCCGCCAAAGATTAATGAAAGGCAATAAGGAAGCTCGGTACCTACGTTTGCATTTCATTACAAACCACTGAGATAACATCGGTATCGTTAGCTTTCAATGTATAAATGCCCTGTTATATAATTATTCTCTGAAAACAGCTGTCAGTAAACATGTTGTAATGGTGCGAATGTCGAGAAAATTACTTCAAATTTTTAGTTAGTGCAATATAGACATAGGACCCTTGATTCTAAACTGATCATTCTTTCTTTAAAATTTTTTAATATTAATTCGCCTATTACCATAATTTCTAAAGCATATAAAACGTTTTTTTGTAGCTTTGAGGTGACTTAAATTGTTCTTAGCTATATTTGGACGCGATTTATGGTGACTATAATTAATATTCGAGTATTTTTTTATTACGACTGAAAGTCTACCATATGACCAAATTTTGTAAGCAAAACCATTTAAGAAACCAATGTGTATAATAATAATTATATCCAAACAATATAAAGCAACACTTATCCGAACGATCGGCTGTTTATTTTGTGGCTATTATCGAATTAGTGAGAACTTTACGCAAAATTACATTAAAGACAAAAAGGACAACGTCGACAAGCGTTTTAACTTAATGGCTCGGCCTCAGAGGACACGTCCACCGCCCTCACTTAGTCACGACTTACCGCTTAGTGAAATGAATCGTCTTTATTATATAATTTGAGACGCTATAATTAAAAATCAATATTAATGCAAATGTTAAGTGGAAGATCACTTATCTTTTTTGTTTTGTTGATATAATAAGCCAAGGAAGCCAAATTAAAAAGAAGAATGACATTAAAAGTTTAGCTGATCCCGTGTAAATTCAAATAACCTTTGAAAATATGGAAGTCTTTACTCGAAGGTGGCCT
Source organism: Actias luna (assembly GCA_039707435.1). Taxonomy (NCBI): domain Eukaryota; kingdom Metazoa; phylum Arthropoda; class Insecta; order Lepidoptera; family Saturniidae; genus Actias; species Actias luna. Next base: position 7,073,785 of record JAZHAC010000003.1, read on the forward strand.
TTATTCAATGGCAAGTTGTAAATAAAGTTATTTAAGATATTTTAATTTGATTAGCGTGAACTGTAAGTATAATAATAAAGGCTCAATTTAATTATTTTATATTTTTCATGAAAAAAGCAACACTCCAATATACCAAGTGTGTGTTCCAGAAGAAGTCGTACATATATCACATTTAATGGATTTTCCCGTAACGAATCTCTAAGACGACAAATATTTAAACAGTATCACAATATAGGTATCTATAACGAAATACTGGCTCGCCCAACATCGGACGAAGCCAAATTACTTTATGACTTCGTTGAAATCGGTATTGCGCTGAGCTGAGATGAATTGATTGTAGCATGCTCTATGGATGAGGGTGGCATGTTTTATCAGAACAAACCGTCCATAAAAATAAAGATTAATAAAAGATTATTTTACTTTTTTATTTAATATAATCCCCTGTCATCATGACTATTAATTAATTATTTCTATGGATTATCAAGGTATCTTTTCACTCTAAAACTAATGTAATACCATAAACATACCATTTAAAATAATTATCCACGTGAATTTTTTTGTTGTTTTGTACTACTTGTTGTCCAAGCATCTAAGTGAATAGACAAAATAGGTATTTTGATTACGTCATGGTAAAAGGCCTATTCACAAGAGCAATATTGCGAAGGAGACTATCAAACTACGTAATCTTCACAAACAAACAACATTCCGTGGATCAAAATAAGATAATCTGGAGCCAACGTTACACGAACTCAGGGAATCATAGTCGAAAACAACAATCGATGCCATTGAAAACAATATCAGAGAGATGGTTCGGCATGGTTTGCTTAGTAAAACGATCCGAAATACGATTATTGTGCCGGGTACATGAATATTCATTGTCCAGATGTTTGAATAGGCACAGTCGAGATCTCCGAAGTTCGATGTATCAATTTGAAATACCCACTGACTATAAATCATTGATGTCTGTATAATAAGCAACGGTGTACTGCAAGATAACTTTGTCTCATACCAACTATTCGCTATTAGTTTAATCTACTTTGACTTAATGGAAATTATATTCTACTAGCTTATCTGCGGCTTCTCTCGCGTTAATATTGCCTTTGTGAAGCAAATCGCATGACGCAATAAAAAGTTTCATAAAAAGTTTACCCCACTTACAATAAGTTTTCTTCAAAAAAAAGTAGCCAATCACCTTCTCCAAGTTCCCATCTATCTTTACAGCAAAATTCATCATAATCGACTCAGCGGTTTATGCGTGAAAGCATAACTAACAAGTAAACTCAATTTCGCATTTATCATATTATTATGGATGACAGACAGTAAGAAGAACATATTTGCTAACATACAAAACTGTAATTATCTCAGCATTTGTATTATTTCGTATACTATAGGTATTATTAAAAAAACTATAAAATATGCACAAATGAGACTCACAAACTGAAGGTAACAGAATCAGTGGGTCCTAGTTGAGCACCGAGCTTTATTCTCACGAGAAATTAAACGTTCCAATAGTTTTAATTCGCTCTCATCCAGAGCATTACCTGAGGTACGATGCTTTCTACTATAACCGTTATAAAAAACATGTTTAAGTATTATCTTTGTTATTAACTTTAAATTAAAACCAACATTGTTATGTATAATCATATATTATTTCTATTACTAACACAACAAAACTAAACCTTTGTTTTGAAGTTTAAATTTAGAATTTATGTGATTTCTTTTAATTGTACATTTTTTTTATTATTACTAAATACTATAATAGTGGGATATCGCTTAAACTTTTACTTTGGCATCTAATATAGTTTAAATCAGGGGTGTTTTTATTCGTTGCTTGTATGGCTATTATATCACTTAACATTGGCGAAATTATCTACGAAGACAAATCCATAATAAAAAGTATAACAATTAACACTTAAAAAAATCATTATAGTTTACTATCATTCGAGCTTTCTTTTTATTTGAGATTGTGTGACTGCTAAAATACCACTACCCTACATATGGCTGCAACTGACGTGCATGGTCAGCAACGCGCTATAAATAAGCATATATGCCACGGTAACAACTTAGCATTAGGCAAGCCGTAAAAAATATATCGCGACCAACTTATGGAAAATTATATGTATTTTTTAGGTATTAACTCAGGTAATATATAACAACGAGATACCTAACCAAATCGGTTAATACGATTATACGAAGGTTAACATCTTTTGAACAATCAAATAAAGCCTTTACTATAAGGTTGCAATTTTATGAAACGTATAATTTTTCCCTGTGTCTCATTACTTCGGACAGCATAGTAACTTGTAAGTACGAAGTGTATGTGTAAGTGGCCACCTCGCTCGGTCGGAGTTTACGACCAGTCTGCATTATTGTGCGTGGAAACTTAATGAAAAGGAAACACCTACTGTTACGCACATCACACATAGAGATAAAAATCTGTATAATACTGTTTCAGTTTCAGTACGTCAATTTAATAAAATGTTCTATACAAACTCACTCAAATATTGTACTAAATACGCACCTGTCGTTAACGTTTTTTGGATATTCTTATTATAAAAGTGAATCTACTCACAGTAATTTTGTAAACATATAGAGAGATATCACATATTTATTATAAATGTTCACGGAAAAAGTTAACTCATTTAACGCAGTGTTGAAAGGTCTTCGTATCTCGGTGTAGTTGTATAAATAAACTCACTTTTTAAGGAAACTTAAACTTATTAATAATAATTAAAAATAAAAGATTTCATATAATCACCATGGGACGTGAACTCGAATCTAAACACCTACAATGAGCTTGAGCTTTCGGTGAAGGAAAATATCGTGACGAAACCATAGCATGGTGGTAGGGCTGTTTCTAATGTCCACCTATCTAGCGACCATCCTCAAGTTAAAAATCCGCCGCCAAATACCAATAGTTGTGTTACGGTAGTTGCATTTGAGAGCCAGTCCCTCCAATAAAGGCCGGCAACGCACCTGCGATTTCTCTGGTGTTGTGGGTGTCTATGGGCGGCGGTGATCACTTACCATCAGGTGACAAGCTAGCACGTTTTCCCCCTATTCCATAAAAAAGTGATGGCTAAAATGCACAATTACATACTTATTTTTTGATGACTTAGTAAAAACCTTATCTTGTGGTATTATCCAAGCTCAGGCCAAGGAAAAGGGAAAATGTAGAAGATACATCGGGTGACAAGCACCATCAAATAACTACTAAGAACAACACCCAAGTGACACTCCAAGCCTCGTGTTGTCAGAGACCAGGGACAGCTTTCTCACTTATATGTATGATCACAATGTGCCAGATGACACATAATCTGCGGTATTTGACACTTTTTTTTTTCGACTTGACGTACGCTTTTAGCCTTAGGGGCTTTGACAGCTTCACCGTACTTTTTGAGGCGAGTGCTGAGGGTCCTCAGCTCCGAGGTAGCAGCCGCAAAGGTGCCAGGATGGCTGAACCTCGGCTTGGGCTGCTGCCGGAAAGTGAACAAGGATTCGTGATCCTAACTAACCAAAAGATCCTAACTTACTAATTTAGTGATCCTAGCACGACCTTATCGATAGTGTGGGTGTGCATGGATGGTATGCGGTGTGATGATGTAGTTTCAGTGATGTAGAGTGTCACTGTATCGCGCGAGCAGAGTCACTTGAGGGCTCCTATCCGGAGGATCGAAGCTAGGCTGAGGCGTCTGCGGAGTGAGGTCGCAGCGGGTGTGAAGCAGTTACGTGGCCCACGCGCGAAGTCTTCGGCGTGCGGATTGGCAGAGTAGTTAACGGCGTGTACTATTTTGAGATTGGGATAAACTTCGGCCTTTTCAAAGAATTTCCTTGTAAGGTCTTTAATATATGCATATATGGATGGAAGGTCCATATCTTTGTGGAGATCTACATTACGGATATAGGGCGGGTCTTGGACAGCTACGCGCATGAATCTGTTTTGCAACGCTTGTAGTTTGCGAAGGGTGGTGCATGAGGCGTGAGCGAATACGGGGCAACTGTAAGTAAGTATGGGACGGATGCATACTTTGTATATTGTGAGCTTATGTCTGAGTGACATTTTGCTCTTAGAGTAGGTTAAATTGCGTAGTAGAGCCATAAGTGTGGTGGCTTTTTTCTGTACATAATCTATTTGTTCGTTAAAAGTGAGATGCTTATCTAAAACTATACCAAGCTATTTAGTTTGGTTAGTCCAGAGGATATTGACACCAAAAAGGTGTAATGTCCTTTTTCTATTCTTCTTCGCGTGAGGATCGAACAGCCACGCTTTTGTCTGGGTTTATTCCTATGCGCCATTTGAGGTACCAAGACCCGAAGGTAGAGCCAGCCCTTTGGTAGTATATAGTGAAAATATATAGTGAAATACCAGGACGTGGTAGTATAAATGAATCCTATTCCTGCCTGAGCTGAAGATGACCGTGACGTCTGCGTAAGAGCCTACTGCGACGTCGGGGAATTCGGGGATATCACTAACAAATAGGTTGAACAGGCAAGGGGCTAGGACAGAACTTTGCGGGACCCCTGATCTTATTGAGTGTGGGGAGGATAGAACTCCGCTAGAGTTTTATAGCAGAAGGAACGGTCCGATAGCTAAGCGAGGATTGAAGTCGGTTCAGAAGGAGCCGCTCATATATTTTAGCTGACGTATTGAGGAGGCTTATTTGGTGGTGGCTTTCGGAGAGAGATGCCTTTTTCCCGGATATACGGATACCTATTACCGTTGCCTTTTTCGAAGCGGCTGGAAAATGGCAGTGAATTATGTCCTCACTGAAGATACAGACCAGAAGAGCTATGAGTTTACCAGGGAGAAGTTTAAGGCCTCTGTTCCTGATTCCATCGGGGCCTGGGGCTCTCCTTGGTTAAAGCGTTTTATGATCGCGAGAACTTTGTCAGTTGTGACCGGGTCTACATTTTCAACTGGGTGGGTCTCTCTTATTGATTGAATTGTTCGATCGATCCTCCCGATATGTCCGGGATCTATGGTATTATATTCATAGCAATTGGGAGATAACTGTTGTTCGAGAGTGGTAGCGAGATACTCTGCCTTGTCTATACTTTCGAGGGCGGGCAGATTGTCGGGTCCTCTATCTAGCAGTGGCATTGTGGACGAGTAGCTGCTCTTCTGTTTACGGACAAGATCCCAGAAGGCAAGGTGAGATGGTTTGATTCTCACTAAAAGGCTGTCCCATCTTTGACCGTGAAGTTCGGAGATACGAGATTTAATTAATCTTTGTAAATTACGCAGCCGTACGCGATTTTCCTCAGTCGGATAAGAATCGTGAGTGCGTATCGCGGCGATTTTCTTCGTGATCAGTCTTCGAATGTCATCAAGGAGTATGAAGCGGCGATCGTTTGCCGCCTTAACCTCTTTCGAGATTTCCTTGATGGCATTCTGGAGATGACCGACCAGAGAATCAATCGCCAGATCGGCGTCGGTCACAGATTTTATCTCGTCGGGGATTCTATCTAGATGAGGAGAGGAGAGAATGTTTGAGTGATAGTGTCTGAGCTTTGGATAGTCAGCTACTTTCACTGAAGCGGGAGTATGGTCACCCGGGTGACCAAGTTGGAGAACTACTGGCCCGTGGTCGGAATCTAGTTCATGTATGACTTCGATTTGCCGAACCTGAAGCGCGACCCCTTTTTAAATGGCTATGTCTAAAACTGAGAAGCGACAGTTAGCTTGATAATGCGTTGACACTGAGGGAGCAATTACCTCAAAAGTAAGCGCATTTTCTAGCCAATAAAGTGTCCTATCGTTAGCGGTGGTACGCGGGTTGTTGTACTGAATGTGCCCGCTATTTAGATCGCCGGCCACTATAACCGCGTCACCGAGCGCGAAAAGCGCCTCCAGATCCGACTGTAGGAGAGTTTTATTTGGCGAGAGGTACGCGGAAGCAATATGGGTAATGAAATGACTGGTCATACCCACTATGCACGACGAGACTTCTAAGTTACTGAGTTCGGGAGGATCTATTGGCATGCAATATAGTGAATTTCTATAGTATATGAGCGTGCCGCCGCCTCTTACATCGGTACGGTCATTTCTTACTATCTTGTAGTTCGCAATCGCGGAATTATGAACTCTCGGATTTAGAAGTGATTCTTGTATAAGAAACACGTTTATTTGTTGCTCCTTAAGGAAGCTAGCTGCTAAGTCACGTTGGGGTTTCAGGTTATGTGTGTTAAAATAGGATATAGAAAGGCCACGGGGTCTTATATAACTCTAGTGTTCCTAAGGTTGAGCTGGGCCGAGATGCTCACCCAGGAGGCGTTATACAATAATAATTAATATAATAAACCGGCGCCGGCTCAATGCCTGTGAGGGCAGTGTAATGAGTTAAGAACTAAAGTGTATTAAACCACCAACAAATAATTCAGCTTGAAGATCAATGGGCACCGCTCAACAACGATCACCAAATTGCAAGGTTGGTAGTTGTTGTCTTCCATTGCCTATTTATACATAATATTTAAAAATACATGGTGTAATACGCATCACAATGCATGTACCCAATGGTAAGCACAGTATAATCTGTACACAGTATAATAGCACAGTAAAAACTACGACCTCCAAGGGACAAACGATCCGAGATCGTCATGTCGGCTAACAAATCTTTCAACAGCTAAATATACTGACTGATACTGAAATATGAACCATAAGAAAATCACTACCTTTCGCTTCAATAGCTAAATATCGGCTGATTAATCTCTGAACGCGACACGCCTGAAAGTCCCATTATGGCTACGGTCCAGTAACGTTCATAATGTTCAAAATATGCTTTCAGCTGTTCCTATTGACGGACACTGTCGTTATAGTCGCAAAAAAAAATTAACCAATGACGTCATTATTTTCACGCAAAGCTCACGACGAACTATCTCTAAGGGCGGACCCATACTCCATTTCACTTTAGTTAATGATTGTAACACTTAAAAACATGTGAAATAGGAAAAACTCCGGTCCTGCGCCTGGAACGAGGAACGTACCCTATATCGGTTGTTAAACATAGTGTTTGGCGTGTATAATCCAGTCGGACTCAAATGGTGTATTTTACCATCCCACAATATCATACCTTACCGCCTCGCCTTATCATGTGCTGCCATAACTCTATAAGCATATTCCTAAAAATAACATCTTTACGTAGTGTATTTTGCAGCCGTAACCACGATATCCAGTAATGAAAATTAATTTACTATCATTTCGTATTAATAAAGAGTGATGGTGAACTCGCATAACGTTTTGTGGGAAAAGTAAACAAAAACGTCTTAGCGACGAAATCGTTTTATAAAATAAAGTGAGTCCTATAATTCAACGTTTCGTCGCTCTTTAGGGGGTGAGAGATATAAAATGGAGAAAAACGTTTCCTAATTCAGTTTACTCGACGAGCGATGGTACTTCGCTTCCACTAAAAGTAGAAAAGGAAATAATATCTATCGATAGATCGCGATTTCAACTGAAGATAACTTACAAAACGACCAATTTCCCCGTGTACTGTACTTTATAGAGTACAGCAAAACATAACGTCATTGTTGACGTGAACCGCGTAGGCAATTAAATATTCCAGCATTTTTTATAAATGAAACAGAATGTACAGGCGAAATAGGTATCTTGAAAAAACTCACAGTTTTCAACATATAATTAGCATTCTCCCAGAAAATGCGATTCTTTTTTTATATTTTAACTAACCTATATGACAAATGCAGCCTATTCGACAAACCGTTTTATAGTTAATAATTCAACCAAGTCATTAGAAGTTGAACGATTACTAAGAGACGCACAGAAGTTTCTATTGATATACAATGTAATTACTACACACTATGAAGCTAACTTAGAACTATGGTCTGTTGTCACTAGGTACAATATAACACTAATGTACTTAGATAGTATTTGTCCTCTTGTCGGCAACAGTGGTGAGTGCTATTGTGGAGTTATAAATGTAATTTAAAGAGCACGTGTATGAATGAGTACAAATTAAAATTATGGATTTACGGTAAAATATTGATCAAGTAGATAGACAATAAAAGTAATAAAAGGCATATTGTTTAAAAATACTGAATGTTATATGTATTAATGTTTTAAAAACTTTTACCCAATGATTTCCTCGCTCCAAAGTAATTTCTTGAATATAAGATGAATTAGGTACACAGTCGGGCATATTCACGGCTAGTTAGCTCCTTGTTTACTCTTGAAACTTGTTTTCAACTTCTTCAGACAAGTAAAGGAGAAAACGAGCATCCGACCCTATGTATATTTTTATGAAATGGTACATGTCTACAGTGCGATATCCAAAGATACTAATTATAAAAATGTGTCTACAGTGTATTGTATGAAACCAAAACAAATGTATAGAATATAAAAGGTATTTACCAATATGACAATGTATATATGTAATAATGTGCTACTTTACTCGATACATAAATTTAATATTTACCTGAACTTAATATAAAAATACTAAGTTTGAGCATGAACATTTTTCAAACTAGATAAGTATACTCAACAAAATACAAACAATTCTATATATTTTATCGCTTACCTTATCGCATTTTAACTTATTCTCCAATGTATACTCAGCTGTGTATATTTATGTAAAATATAAATATGTAAAACAATTCAGTACCTTTTCTTCATCTGTCTGATTATTTTTTGTTTAAGTTTAATTAATATCAATATCAATATAATAGGTTTATTATTACCAATATAAAAAAATGGATACAGGTTTTTTCTATTTTCACAAGAACATCCTGCTTTCTAAAAATTCTATTGTGAAATTTCGACCTTCCGTAATTCGAAATTTTCCGTAATCAAACATTGCGCTTATATATACTCCATTAATTAAAAAAGAAGATCATCATGGTATATAATGATATGAACTAGTATTGCAGTTTTAAACAAGAAATATTTGAAAATTATAGGAATTCATTTTCACAATTACGTTTCTTCCAGAAGCAAAATATTATTCAAAATAGTATGTATAGGTTTTTATTTAATTAACTGTGAACGTCTAGAAGTTTCTGGTAATCGAGGATTCACAGTGTGTAGAAGAGAGGGAAATTGAACCTTATCTCGACTTTCATTAATCAATTCAACGGTAACTAATAATACAAAGGTTTATCAATTTATTTTTTTATCCTGATTCAATCACCACGCGGTGAAACATACTGTAATTGAGGTGAGTCCAGTTCGCATCTAAGCTCAGATGACGACGAAACTAAAGTTAGTTTCAGTTTGCATTAGAGTTGCACCCACCGTATCCTAATGACCTATACGAAGTCACATTTCTCTTAATTTCTGTGCATACATGGCTGCAACTTTTGTACGAATCTAAGACGTAAATTACTGTATATGGAAGTTGTTGTTTTAGTAATAGGTGCAAGTTTAACAGTTTTTATTTAAATATATGCGTCCTTTCATACCAAATAGTTCCAAGTGAGATATAAACTCTGTTTTTCTACATTGTACTAGGTTTTACGTACTGTTTCGCTAGCGTTAATACCGATTTCGTCAAACAAATCGGATGACGCAATAAAAACTTTTGTAAACAGTTTATCGCTCTATTTACCCCACTTCCAATAAAGATTTCGCGAAAAAAAGTAGCCTATCTTCGTCTCATGGGCCCCATCTACCTCTGTACCAAAATTTATCACAATCGATTCAGCGGTTTACGCGTGAAAGCGTAATAAACAAATAAACTCAGTTTCGCATTTATATTTATATCGCATGTACAATTTTTATTGCGTTAACGTTATTTTGTTGAATTTCCGATATGAAACCTCTAGAAGTTTTAGTAGCGGCCACTAATTCCCTTAGGAAAATGGTTTCTGCTAACTTCAGCTTACGAATAGAATTTATGTGACAAAGTAGATATCTGATTTCTAACTGTCGAACTGTCCAAAGAAACTTAAAATTCTCGTAGGAAAAAGGATTAAGAAAAGCAAAGGATTATTCATATATAAAATATAATGCGGTTAATAAATTATTGATTATACATAAGGGACCTATATGTACAGCGTTAGTCTACACCCTCGTCTTCATTTACTATCTGTTGTGATTAGGGTCAATTGTTTGCCAGTTCAGCATAAGTGAAATTTATAGATTAAGTAAATATTATTATAATATATTAATATAACTTAAAGCAACTATGATTTCCTACGAAATATAGTTGACACAAACATGATATATAATCCTGAGAACTTAATAAAGACTTATTTTTACATTTACATATATTATTTTGCTTTTTTTATTTAGTTAAGTATTTTACAAAAGTTCATATCCTTTCACTACCTTATACATTTAAAAAATCCTACATACCTTTTGGCGGCTGTAAGTCTATTCGAAGTTTTGTGATTTATATTATTTACTAAGATACAGTTAACTTTTGAGGCTGTCTAAGTTAGCTGAAGTTTAAAGAATACCGTTTTACATATACCTAATATAAAAACAAAGTTAATAAACACGAAGATATACATAAAAGTACGTAATATAAAGAGGCTGCTTTCATTATTCTCGCTATATCATCTCGTATAGTAAGTAGATATACCATCTTCATTCGAGTTTCTTTTTATGAGACTCACTCGCATTCTTTAGATATTTGTTGTTTTCTTTTCATTTAGTGCTTCAACTGCGAACAAAGGTAATCTCTCTTAATACTTCTCCTGTTTAGTATTTTAGATAGAGGATAAGTTTGTGAAAAGTAATTATCATATTAGTATACTTTATCAGTATACTATCATTAACAGATTTCATAAATGTTTACTGTTAAAAGTAATCTACATAAAACACTTTTAAAATTATTTCACAATTTTAGTCAAAGTGCATGTGATATCATCAAGTTTAAATTATTGTACTGGACAATTATTTAAACCTATTTAAACAGAGATTTGCGGTATAGCAATGAAAGTCAATTTATAACTTAACAAATTATGCTTGCAATGTGTCGATTAATGTGGATTCTAATCCTACAGTCAGCGTTAGGCTTTAGTGCAGAAAAATATCAATGTGTAACCGTAGAATAGTGTTAGGATATTTTCTAATAGTCGCCGGAATAGCTTCCATCCTTGTGTTAAAATTGTGCTGCTAAGCATCTGTCTTCTAATAAATACACTTAATAGTCAGTTTTGTCCGCTAGGCTTACCGTGCTAGTAGATTACATCGTCAATTAACTTGAAATTGTATTCTAGACAAATGCTAAACATAATGAAAAATATAAGACCATGATACGGTGGTTGACAATTTTGTAATACTCACCTGGGCAGTTTATACACTTTGTTTGGAATTCATTAACCATGAAAGAATATAACAAATGTTGGTGTTTTCCGTTAGCTACACATGAAAACCAGATTAGCTTTATTTAGCGTGCTACCATATTCAGATCTTCGATCATATTGTAAGTTAACAGTTTGTGGACTAAAGTTAACCTGTAAATTACTTTAAAAATTCTTCTCAAATATGACATCTAGCTTTTGTTATTAAAGAATTAACCTGAAGAATTTATGTATACATTTTGAACCATTTTTTTAAGCACGGTTAAGCGCCAACACTTTTTGTAATGAAAATGACATTACAATCTAAAAAGAACGACAATCTATCGACAAACGTTGCTCTCATATTGTACTGCAAATCTCTCATCTACTAGATATTTCAGAGGTAATTTCAAACCGCAACTATAGAAAATAGAGCCACTGTGACGAATTTAGCCGCAATTCAGTAGTTGAAAATTCTTTTCTATCTTCTTATCTAATATTTAAATTTTAAAGATTTTGCTTTTGTTTTTGTTGTTTATATTTATGTTTAATTTTCGAATAAATTTTACTATGGCTTTTCACTTACCCATAAGAATCTACTAGTATATCTATAGTTGCACCATAAACATGTTATGTTTACTCCAACAATAGCCCTGACAATCTAAGCTGTCCCCAAGACCAGTTTAATGTAGATTTATGAACCTACTTAATTATTAGATAAAACCGACTGATTCTTGAACGTGAAATAACTTTAGTGAGTCATTGTAATTCTCTGTATGATAATCCAGTCGGACAATGTTGGCGTGTATAGAACACTGTAGTCTGTGTAAATAAGATGCTTTCCAAAAATATAATACAGTCCGATAATGAAGAAGTACCACAAAATTATCGTAGTTCTTGACTTAGTGAGTACAAACTTAGGCTACATTATTACTTAACAACAGGCAAGATTTTAGTAGGACGGTACGCCGCTCTTGTGCAATATAAAACATAATACAAAGTAGAACATTTAGTAAAGTCCAATAAGTGGAACTCTGAAACTATATACAAGAAACGAAAAAATATGTGCTAAAGTACCATATCTTCATTGTTTTTAAATATCAAACTATGTTCATGATTTTTCTAAACACTTCTCATGATGAGTCATCGATGCCTTAATTATTAAAAAAAAGTATCAATGAAGTTTTATTACGTATATTGATAGTATAGCTTGTAAAGAAAAATGTTACTTTCTAAATGCGTGTATCTGAAATTTAAAATAAAACCTGTATATGATTATTTTATTTTGAAAATTTCTCAGTTACAGGCATTATGTTGGCTACAATAACGACAAACTCTATTAGTTAGAGATTTTATAGTTACGTTTAATATTTTCAGGGGGTTTGTAATGAAAAAAATATAATATAACTTTATTGATCAGATTAATGAATAACTCATATATAGGAACACATTTTTACAGAAAAAAAATAAAAATATATTTACTATATTAGAAGCAGTAGCGCGTGATTACCAGTACGTTGGGAACGTATTCGCCATATTTCCGCTGTGACTGCCGCGTCGGTACGTCGTGGCTCGGCGCAGCGTTTGGTTAAAAGCCGCTAATCCATTTGCCTTTTATCCCTCACTACAGCAAATGCACTAAAATGTTTCATACTGTATGAAAAGGAAAGAATAAAGTATAATTATTATTTAAGAAATATACCAAATTGAATACTTAGAGAGAGCCGTACTTTTTAGCAAACCATTCACCATGCGGATGCCTGGTCCACTTGTGACACGGGTTTAGGTTTAAGGAGCACCTTTCTGACGCGCGTCAACACTCACCTTTACTACTCGTGTTTCTCTCTCTTCCTGCAAATTTGCCAGGAGCCTAATAGCGCAGCTTCTAGCGCACACGTTCTAGTGTAAAACTTAATCCAAACCTAGACAGCCCAAGGTCTTTTAGGAAAGCGTGCATTACATAAATTTTACTTACTTAAAGAGTTTTTAAAGTTAAAATACAAAAAGTAAAAAAAACACATGAATATAATATATGATTATAGTAATTATTTAATAGATCAACAAGAGTAAAAAGATCAAACAAATTCTGAAATAAATTATTGCACTGCCCGCCCTTTGTATTCGCCGACTGCGATCCACTTACGGCGTTACCAAGATGACGACAGTTTACAGAATCTAATATAGAACGCATTTATTATTCACTGCGCCTCTCCACATTTCATGATGTTGGCATTCTTCACGGTTAACTTAAAATGAGTAAATGATACGAGAAAAATATGTATTATGTGGCTATTTACCTAAACATATTTGCTTTCCTGCCAAAATATATTTTAAAGAGCATATTTGAATTACTAGAACTATTTTAATTTTATAATATATAAGGTATAAGTGACACGTGTATTCTTTTCATTTGCAAATTATCTTTACAATTTCATATTTAGGAAAAATAATAATTAATTACTTATTTTCTTTACTTGTGTCTTGAAATCGTGAAATAAATATTAAAATCAAAGACGTTTTTATAAGTAATATTATTGGAAAGAAGCAATTTTATGACAACTTTTTGTTTTAAACGTTTTAACATATCAATAAAACCTTTCAATGAGTATTATATTCGTTCAGATGTATCTAAAACTATTGCTGGAAGAACAATATATTAAGAAAATGAACCACCCCGCCCGTGGGAAAATAACATTGATTAAAATTAATCTCTCCCTGGCACACTATACGCCTACTGATCAAAAGATAAGGTTCTTACGACAGTTATTTAACGCCTCCAGTTCGCTCGGGATTACTTCAGTGAGCAATGTCGAGGCACGGAGTAACTTTCCCCTTAATTTATCCGGTTTGACCTATAGTCACTATGAGAGGAAAGAAAATATTCTTAGTTTGATAAACAAGAATTCTCTGTGTCAACACCCACGTTGTCAGACATTGAACAAATGTAATGTCATTTTTCACGTCTCTAGGTTTTATTTGTCCTACGATTGAGAAATGTGGAACAACATTATATTTTTTATAACGCAAGTTTATTATATAATTACATTTCTGAACGCTAATTTAATTAAAGAGCCAGTATATTGTAAGCATATAATAAAAAAGTTAAATTAAGTAAAAAGGAAAACTTCATCTACTAGCGTTACCGCATAAACGTAGGATGATGAAACTATTACTTAGCTAATTATACAAGGGCTCATGCGAGCAACATGATACAGCATAACGTTCTCACCACGGGTTTTCTCATTCAATACTGAGTGTGATCCAAATGGTCTGGAATTTGATTGATTATTTCGCAATTCATATAAATAACCACTACCACCAGTGGCGAATTTTCAGGTAGTCTATATAGGATATAACATATGGCGGTAAATATTCAAAGTCGGCATTTTTTCGGCACCATAAAAACGGAGTATCAATTTTTAATCATGTAACAAATATAGCATAGGCAGCGATTTAATTCTACCTTTACGCGCCACATTTGTAAACCTACTACCGACGACTACATTTTTACATCAGTGTAGTATATTTCATATAGAAAAACTGGTTTTTCAAATAAAAGCACAGGTGGAATGGGTGATGTCTCATTACATTAGTAATAGATATAAAGAAACAATCAATGAAGTCAACCAACAATTTTGGATTGGTAGAGCATTATTGGGCATACTATTATGTGGTGGAAGACGACTTCACCGCATTCCTCCTTATATACTCAAGCCAAACTGCGGCCCAACCCTGTAACGTAATCTAAAAATTTGAACGGGTTTAATTAGCTCTGTAACATTTAAACAGTTGCATACTAAATTTTAATTTACACTTAAAACTTATTGCGAGAATCTCAACTTATGTAACAAAGTATATAGATTAATTATTAAATCTTTGTTTTTATTAAAACATCAATATCAGCACTACATTGAATATATAACATACACTACAGGTTCATCAGATCCTACGCAGACCTATGCATTCGGCCACTGTGGACGGGCTTCATACGCTGCTATGAATAAATCTCGGTTATATTATTATACCGTTTGTTTGAACAGTAATAATATAGAAAGGGTATTTTTTTGTAAAACACAACCAAAAAAATTTTGTTTTATCTACTTTATTTGGTTCACAAAATACCGAAGGTTAATTATTACAAATAATTTTACTATTTCAATTATAGTGATGATAAGAACAGTCCTGACACTTGCGTTTTATTGGACTTGAACACCACACATCAGTGCCCGTAGCCAAGTTGTCATTAAACAACCGCTAACATAAAGAAAAAACAAAAAAGCGTTGTGTGCTTGAGACCATACGACAGAACTGAAAATCCCTATAGTTTTCTCGCTCCCTTAGTCACTGTACGGATGTGTAGTAAGTAAATCCGCACACTATGATTTGTAGTTGTAGTAAGTAAAGAAGTAGTTAGAAAGTTAAAAGGTATGTTTTATAAAAGAGTTATACATTCGTAAGTAAAAAGAATTCTTTCTCTTAATGCACTCTTACAGTTCGCGAGTACTTAGTTAGCCAGTGATTTGGTATATTTCAACTGGTCGTAAGTTTGGTGGATCGTGATTTTATACTAAATTGTATAGTAAAAACTGCTTAGCGTGCAAGAGCACGTTATGCATGTAGGATTTAGGTAAGCAGCAATGTACGGTAGTAGGACCGTACAGCCGCCTTGAGCCGATTTTACCCGAATTAACGTTACACAAAAGAATGCGGATCAGAATTTCAAAACCTACACATATCAAAGCAACTTGACATTGTATATTTAACGTCAATCCATACATTTTTTGTTGTAGCTTTACGATACCATAGATACACATCAGTGTAGAGGCACAGATTTAACAACCACAATAACAGCACGCTTAGGCGTGATGTGTCCCAAGATCAACTTACGTATATCCGCAATCGAATGGTAGGAATTTGTGCCTGACTGGGATGCGATCAAACGACACATGTCGATTGCTCTGTTTTAGTGATTTTCCCTTAGTATGACGCATTTCGGGATCAGCTTAACATTATCGAAGTCTAATGAATTACTTATCTTTAGATGAGCATTGTTATTTTTCTAAATCTATTCTATATCTATATATTATATATCTATATATCTATATATTATAAAGAGGAATGATTTATATTTTTGTTTATAACGAATAATCTAAAAACTACTAGACCTATTTCAAAAATTCTTTTACCATTAGAATGGTACATTATCCCTGGTTAATAAAGGTTATATGCATTACTAGAAAAAATTAGGAATCTCTACTTAAACTTCAATAATGTAACACAAGGTGTAAAAATTTTAGCCACAAAATGTCTTTCATCGCATGCGCTGCGGAAACTATTAATGATAGACCAAAAAATTGTTTTACACAATTAAAGGTACCTACAAAAAACTTTGCGATACCATATACCCACCTATTGTAGTTATGTCACTATAACTACTTTCTTAGATTTTAAAATGTTATAGAAATGCTGACAAAAATCAAACCATGCATACCTTTGTATTAGTCCTTATCCAAATAAATCATTTCGTATTTAAGACCGTTTCAATACCTGTAGACTACTTTTTGAATTATAGAAATCGGACATTCCATTGAAAAGATATTACGAATTTAAAAATGTAAACTTAAACAAAATACTCGTAGAAAAATAAACGTCGCCGCTCCGCGCTGAGAAGCCTGAGACCTCCACGCAACGCAGCGGGAAACGCGGCGAGGAAAGGGGCGCCGAATAAATAAAATGTAAAAATATTAAAAATAGTCTTTGAGAATATAACTAGGTTTATGGTTAAAATATAACATACTATAATAATAAATACAAATAGTAATTTGAAAACAAACTACTTACATCCTGCGCAAAGATACATTTACTCTACGTTTATCACAAAATGTTTAAAAAATAAATGTCCACCCGTGCGAAGCCGGACGGGCTGCTAGTAGGTTTATACTCTGCTTACCATCCTACAATGCTGCGATAAAAAAAATATGTTTCACTCTTCTTTATTGACCGATATTCTAATAAATTACAAAGATTAAAGCTCTCCAAAACTAAATAGATACGAAGGCGTAGACTCTAGACTTATAAAAGTTTGAAGATTATTTGACTATAATTGAATTTGTTTGCTGATTCATAAATCTTAATCTCCAAATATAATTGCCCATACTAATTTTACCGTACCATTTATTATCTTAGAAATTAAATTAAAAAAAACCTCTTCTTAAACAATGCCTGCAATAATGTCTTCTCCTAATTTTAAATACACTACCTTTAATACATTTGTTAAGGTGATAGTAAAGTTAGGTTATTACTTTTTATAGACGGGACGATAGTTCGGCTGATATGTACGTATGCCGCGTCAAGGGACGTGAGATCGAATTCACCTACAATGAGCATGAGCTTTCGGTGCTGGAAAAACATCCCGATGAAACCATAGCATAGTCATAGAGCTTTTTCTTATGCCACCTCACTAGCTACCGCCCTCAAGTTGAAAATCTGCCGCCTAATACCTCTACGTGTGTTGCGCAAGTTGCATTTGAGAGCCAGCCCCCTCACTAGGCTTAGCGTGTCCACCACCTAGGGTCATATCGTCATTTAACATTAATTGAGATTGTGAACATAACGCTAAACCATAACTATAAAAAAAACTAGGTAGATACATAAATCGTGACGAAATTTTGATGAGAATGTTCTCTAAAAAAAAATCAAAATTTATGTAATATTGTGACACTGCAAACAACAAAGGAATGTACTTTATCCTTGATCTAAAAAACAGTCGCAACGCATTATATAATGTACATAAATAAGTTTTAACCAAAGTCCCTTTAAAGAGTGTATACAATTGAACTGTTTAAGTAAGTATAAAAGTGACATCTGTTTCAAGTGAAATTAATTCATAACAAACGTGAATAGCCACAGAAATGATAAATTTGTACACGCGACACGTTCGTTCGGCGCGGCTCGGCTCGTCTGAACCAAACGCCGCAATGGTCCTAATTGCAGTAATTATGAAACTCTTCGCTCGTTGATGAAAGTAATTTTTCTGTAGAGACTACCAATTAGGCATTACCAATTAACGCGAAGAAGCACAATTTGTAACATGAACTCGAATTAAGTATGCGGGAAAATATTTGTTAACAGTTATATCAACATTCTATTGTCAGACTCTGTCTTGTTATGTAAGATTCTAAGTTAGGAATATTAATATCGACTTAGATCAAACGCCTACATATATATAATTATTAAAACGTCTATGATTTAAAAAAAATGTTGCACATGCCATATTATGTTAAGTAATGCGTAATTTTTTTCACATATCTGGAGCGATGATAGTTTATTTGGTAGTGTGTACAGACGCCGCGTCAAAATACGTGACTTGGAATCCCTGCAATAAATTTAAGTTTTCGGTGGAGGAAAACATCGTGATGAAACCACGGCATGGTGGTAGGGCATTTTCTAATAGTTGCCTGGCCAGATACCATCCTCAAGTTGAAAATCTGCCTCCAAATACCTATAAGTGTATTCTGGTAGTTGCACTTGAGAACCAGTCTCTCCACTAGGCTTAGCGTGTCCTCCATCTTGAGCCACATTGACACTTATATAACGTTACGAGTTATACACAAATCATTGAACAGACTTTTTTCAAGGTTGAAATAACTTTGTAGTTAGTTTAATATAATTGCTTGGAAACAACTATGCCCAGCAGTGGTGTAATACAGTTACTTGTCGTACATCATAGGGTCATTTGAAATGTGATGTCGTAACAAACATCATACACATTCTGTATGCTACGACGACTTTTCTTGCATGACACTCAGGGCATATAAAATGAAGTATTGAAAACCCTTGCCTAGCTTCAATACGTGAGATATGTTCTCTTTTATGATTGAGTATTTTTTTATACTTAAGGTTTAGCGTTATGGCCATAATCCCATCTGATCTTAAGTGACGATACGGCCTAAGTTGGTAGACATGCTAAACCTGTGGAAGAACTAGCTCTCAAGTGCAGCTGCCCAAACACACCTATTGGTATTTGGCGGCAGGTTTACAACTTGAGGGTGGTAGCTAGCTTGGCGGGCATTAGAAAAAGCCCTACCACCATGCTATGGTTTCCTCACGATGTTTTCCTTCACCGAAATCTCAAGCTCATTGTAGGTGCTTGGATTCGAACTCACGTCCCTTGACGAGAAGTCGTACACACTACCACTGAGCTATCATCACTTTAAAGTATGAGAAATGGGAGGAGATTGGTTGAGACATATCAACCGGGAAAACATATTTACGAAGCCGGCGTGGTTCATGATAGGTTTAGTTACCTTTGCAAAATACGATCTCAATTAAAAACTTAGCAGTAATTTATTATTTCGTTTACCGACCCTGTGAATGGGACTAGCGTCTTCAAATTAGGGTTTACAGTTATTAAAAATGTCTTCATGAAGTTGTTTTAATGCAAATGATGACGAAGTATTTATAACAATGTCTTATTATTTGTTTTTCCTGTTCGTAGTATATGAAAGATATTTGATTGGCTTTCTATAAGTAAAAAAGACGTTTGATACAAAGTAAAACCCGTTAACGTCAGCATAAAAAAGTATCCATCGTAAACGGCGTAAATTTTATTTAGCGTTTCGAATAGATAGAAACTGTTCGAGTTAAAAAAACCAACCAATCTAGTATCTACTTCAGTATTCCCTATCGTGTGTGCGGAATAGCATGGTACTGCATTTCATGAGATAGAATACGTGATTCAAAAAGATTTATTACAAAGCGGCGTTGATTCAACTAGACTTCGGACATTTCGTAAAATTAATGTAATTTTTTATTTTATAGTTAATAGGCTTACGTTATGGCCACAATCCCACCGTTAACTGACTATGTGGCCCAAAACTAACGCTAAGCCTAGTGGAGGGACTGGCTCTCAAATGCAATTACCGGAACACACCTATAGGTATATGGCGACAGATTTTCAGCTTGAGGATGATAGCTAGCCAGGCAGGCATTAGAAAAAGCCCTACCACTATACTAACGTTTCATCACGATGTTTTCCTTCACTGAAAGCCTAAGCTTATTGCAGATAGATTCAAATTCATGTCCGTACACACTACCAACTGAGCTATCATCGCATCAACGTAATCGAAATGTTATAGGTGAAAACTGTTTTAAATAATTAATATAAAATATGAATGACTGCAAATGTATTATAACGGTCTATTAAAATTTTACAATTATTTTTATTGTAAATAAACGGTATCATACGTTCTCGGATTAAGACTTGAGACGTGGAAAACTTTATAACCATACAGTTAAAAAATAAAATTCTCCCAGACCCAGCAATCGATGTACTTTAGAGGGTGTGATTCCACAGTAATCAGCTCGCGAGCATCAGTGACTCGACTAATCCTTCATCAGTGGTTATATTTCTTGCTTTTAAAAGATCGCTTATCATTAATATTCTGTACCTACCTGTTTTTTTATTTATAACCTAATGCTTGATCGTCGTAGGATACTAAAAAATCCTTGATTGTAACAGTTATACTTATCATTGCTATCTTTCTATATTAGCGTTCCTCACTGCTGAGCAGCGCGACTACAATAAACAAACAGTTTCCTTGGCTGGGCTCGTATGTATAGTGGACCTCTCGGTGTCTGGTGCCTTCCTTATTACGCCGGACCATCTTGTAGACGCCCTTCTTTAAACACGTCTGCCATCCATTTTACCCATGATTATATCCTTCTCAAGACAGTGCCTTGGAGATCGCATAATATGTCAGAGTAAGCTCAGGGTTCGTTCTCGGCAGATAGTAGAAGGCCGCGTGGTGATTTCAAGCTCTCTTAATATGGACTCGTTTATTCTTTTGGTTGTCCAAGGTATACGGAGCGACCGGTATTGCTATCTATTATACTGAATTTATGTTTTAAATATATCGTTTTTAAATACATAGATGAAAAAAACTTTTTTTTTCAATATACATTTAAGTAAAAATAATAGTTTCATTCTAGTGGGTTGAATCTTTTTTAACGTCAAATCGCAGAAAGTGAAGAATATAACCTTCAAAGGTAACTTAATGTTAAAACGACTTCAGAACTATTATATTCTATTTTAATTAAATCACTCGTAATCTTTCAATAACCCTACGAAATAAATTACTGTTGTCTTTGATAGTTCTTTCAGCAAACAGTATAACCATAGCTATTGAGTTATATATTGTATTACAACTCGTTCATTTGAGCTTTTGGCTAAATGATTTAAATATCCAATTCACATTGTTGTATTTTCTTTAAATTGTAGCATTTATTTTACTGGCGTCTTATTTCTCGACTATCGTTGCTTTAATTAAAACAAAATTAATATACTGTAACAATTTATTTTATTTTATTCTATATTTAAAATGATGGTCTCTTTGTTTGTAGGCAACTTTGATTATATCAAAGGAATTTAATTAATGTAGGTAGATATTCAAACCTGACTATTGATGTAGTCGTAATGTTTATAGTACACACATGTAATAAGTATTATGCTTTCTAGGTATGAGGTAATTATTAGTTGTACCCGCGACTTTGTTTTCTTAGTTTTGTAACATTTCTCAATACATCTATGTTCCTCCATTGGTTATAGGATGATATTAAATAGCCTAAAGTCTTCCTTAATAATTGTTATATCAAATACAAAAAAAATCTTGAAATCCGACTAGTATTTCCTAAGGTTAACGCATTCAAAGAGACTTGTCTTCTTTATAATATTGATTAATATAGATATCAGAATTAATACTATAAAGTTTTTTTTTAACTTTTTTTATTATATACATATACCTACATTGATGACAAACTACATATCGATTAAAATGTTCAAAAATATTTTATTTACAGTTTTAGAACAGTTACAGTTTTATTATGTTTTTTTACAGTTTATAGGTATGCCGTTATGCCCCCATCTCACCTAATGTTAAGTGACGATGTGGCTCAAGACGGTGGATACACTAAGTATAGTGCGGCGACTGGTTTTCATATGCAACTACCGTAACACACCTGTAAGTATTTGGCGGCAGATTTTCAACTTGATGGTGTTAACCAGACGAGCATTAGGAAAAACTCTACCACGCTTTGGTTTCATCACCATGGTTTCCATCAACGAAAGCTCAAACTCAAACTCAAGTAATTGGTATTACATTTCGCAAAGAATTAATGTGTTTATAAGGAAAATATAGAATAAAATGACCTGTAATTGAAATAATTTAGTTCAAAGGATAAAGAAACACTGTTATTCATTAAATTTCATTCGATTCCATCCCTATTTGAAATTATTTTAAACATTTATGTGGAATAAGATATCGGATATCTTTCTCGATATCGCTTAACGTATAGTGTCGGTTATGGTATTCCAACCATCAATTATTATCACTTTTTACACTAAATATCTCCATGTGCCTGGCCACCACCCTCAAATTGAAAATCTGCCGCCAAATACCAATAGGTGTGTTCCGGCAGTTGGACTTGAGAGTCCACAGGTTTAGCGTGTCTACCAACTTGGGCCATATCGTCACTTAAGATCAAGTGAGATTATGGCCATAATGTTTAACCTTAACGATAAAATAAAAAAAACTTTTTCCTTAAAAGACAGCACAATTTCTTACTAAGCGACATGACCCCGACAAATGTAACTTGAAAAGGGGTCCAAATCACATCATGTTCTTTTGACATATAACGTAGGTAGGTACTTGTCTCAACTCTCAAGTATTATATTAACTTTCCGGTTTGATTTTATAAAAGTGTAAGGAATAAGCTTTTATATTTCTGTGAAAGGCTCAAAGATCATCAGATGTAAGCTTAAAAAACGCTGGTACCAGGTAAATACAGCTATTACACCAAACTTCAAATATTTATTAGTTAAAATACAAAATTTTATGAAAAGTATTGAAAATAAAATAAGTAAACTATTTAAAGCCACTCTTCTATTTGCTAAATTAGGTATTCCACATATGACTACTTATACTTCCTAAAATAATTTATAATAAAGGATAATATTAATCGTAATCAAAGTAAACAATTAAATATTTATAACATTAAATTGCTTTCACAATAAGTTTTTTATACAAAGAAGTTTTATAATGTTCGGATCAAATATAACAATTTTTCCATATTGTTTCTTTTTCTGACATAGAATTTAAATTAAAACACATAATTATTTGATTGATGCATTCCCATAAAAAAATAAAACTACATATCACTTAGAGACCTCTTATGCACCTACTTATTCAATGTTCTGTTTATTTACATCAGCTTGCGCTAGCAAACACCGCAAATACCTAGGACTTACGTAATCAGTCTACAATTTGCGGGTCTGTGTAACAGCTGAAAATCCGCTGCTGTATTATACTCTCTTGCCGCTGTAAAGGCGACGCGACGTAGACAAGTTTCTATAGCGACAAGCTAACTAGCTCGGAATGTGACTGAGGATAATATACTCAATTCGTGTTGTATTCAAGCGCCCGTCTCAACGGGGTTTGGTTTAGATTTACGTTCAGAATAAGTGGAAAACGTATGTATGTCTAGCGTTCATTGTTACTTACGTTTTAATTATTGAGAATCCTGAACTTATACGTAATATATAATAAAACTGTAACTAAGCGGAACCTCTAATAAAATATTTTCTGAATATTATAACCGGAATGTACTTTATTATCGATATAGATATCAAAATATTTTATTTTGGGGTTTTTCTGTCTGCGTCTTTGTATGCAAATCCCTATGAAACTACTAAACGGATTTTAACAAAATTTTATACTGTAATGAGAAATGGATAAAAACTAAAGATTTCCTTCGGATTACGGGAGAAACGATAAGATTGTGTAATAATAAACTTCGCTGTTTATTATAGTTATACGTGTAACAGTACAAAGATAGTAAGTTCAAAAATAAGTACCTACTAAAATTACTCGAAACATAATTCAAACCAACGCGAAGAAAGTACTGGCCAAACCTAGTGCTAAAAAAGTTGTACTCACAAATAACTAGTATTAATTGAAATAAAACTAATTTAAACGGATTTTATCGCGGTTATTTATTAAATTTTGATCCCGACGTTTCGAAAGCTTTTCAGCCTTCGTGGTCACGGGGCAGACTGAGGTGTAGGTTGTCCAGAAAAGTTTATGTTACTGTGTCTACCTTCAATTTAATTTTTAATTTTTATTTTTGGTAGACACAGTAACATAAACTTTTCTGGACAACCTACACCTCAGTCTGCCCCGTGACCACGAAGGCTGAAAAGCTTTCGAAACGTCGGGATCAAAATTTAATAAATAACCGCGATAAAATCCGTTTAAATTAGTTTTATTTCAATGAATAATATTCGCGTAAACCTAAGAAATCATTAACTAGTATTAATTTGATACCTCTATATTCATTTGTTTTATTATTTGAAATTATATAGTTAATTATATAGTTTTATTATTAGCAATCACTGAGGAAGGCTTTAGGCCATTTCACATCACGCTACCACCGATAGTAGTAACACTGTATTGAAAAAAGTTACAAATACGAACGAAGTCGCAAGCACAGATAGTGTATACATATAACATAGCCTGAAATAGTTTTTTTTTTCCATTTCCATGTAAAAGTTGTATGTTGTAGGGTATTTCATTTTGCAGATTTATGCTCGCGTATATATAATATTCTACATGTTTCCCTTTCATTAAGTTTCGCACGCACAATATTGCAGGCCAGTCGTAAACTCGGACCGAGGTGGCCGCTTACACATAGACGTCGTACTTAGAAGTTCCCGCGCGGTCCAAAGTAATGAGACTTCGGGAAAAATTATATGTTTAATGAAACGAAAGAACCCTCAGTTTCATCTAACCGTATTTCTTTAGGGCAAAATATTGAAACCCAAAACGAAATTGGACTCCGAATTAAGATTAACAATTTCGTCTGAACATAATATTATGTTCTATTTACGAATAATGCCACTTCACAACTGAGTTATATACAAAGATAAGTGAAGATTTATTCATTAACTGTACACGGCGGTTGCCATGTTGGTGGTTGACACGCTACTGTGGGAGCTGAAGGTAGAAATGCTCGTTGCCGTGTACAAAAAAGCAATACGGTAGCCTCCAGGTCCCATAGAAATTGAACACCAGAGAAAGGGGTCCTCGCCATTATGATGTAATGCTTAGGGAAGACTCGGAGGATGGGTGCCATACCATAAACAACACCCGCCAGATCTTCCACCAACGATGTATAAGAGAGTGTAGTACCCTGATGTTCCAATTGCTGCCGATGCTGTCCGAACACGTGTGTTTTGGATGTTACCTATACCTATCACCTATAGGAAGTCAATCGCTGGGTGCCGAACCCTGGCCGTGGTTGTTGGAACAGATCTCTTACTGTCAGATGTGATGACAATCATGCTTGGCAGCGAGAGATCTTGAAGAGCTGTGGTTTCGTTCTGCTAGACAGTTCTCTCAGAGTAAGAGACTGCAAAGACCGCTATCAAATATATTTGGATACTACAATTCTTCAATAATATAAACATGTGAGCACCGCCGGAAATACTTTTAGGGAGGTGTGTAGCACACTATACGATTATCTGATAAAATATAATTTATACATGCGCGTTATCTTAATTAAGTTAAGAAGCGATGATAGCTCAGTGGTAGTGTGTACGACATTACGTCAAGGGACGTGAGTTCGAACCCAACCACCTACAATGAGCTTGAGCTTTCGGTGAAGGAAAACATCGTGTGGAAACCATAGCATGGTGGTAGGGCTTTTTCTGATGCCCGACTGGCTAGCTACCACCCTCAAGTTGAAAATCTGTCGCCAAATACCAACAGGTATGTTCTGGCAGTTGCATTTGAGAGCCAGTTCCTTCACAGGTTTAGCGTGTCTACCATCTCGGGCCGTATCGTCACTTAAGATCAGGTGAGATTATGGCCATAACGCTAAACATAAAACTATAAAAAAAAAGTTATTTATATGAACTTTATTTCAAACAGTAATTGACTAAAGAAAATTTAAATGTCTCCTACATATTTTCGTTTCCGACAATGTGTTCAAATGCGCTCCGTTACACCTTCCTACTGGCACCCATGAATACAACGGTATCTTACTAATCCGATATAACACACGCTATAAGTAATCTCATCTAAATATAAATATTACAAGATCTGATAACAATAAGATCATGATTGAGTTAATAGCATTGGCCTTATGGATGGTGTAATGGTTTAAGCGTTCACATCGACACTGATACCATGCTGGTTGTTGTAAGTTCGAAAACCGCACAGGAAAGTTTCTTGTATGAACCAAATATTAATGCTCATGTCTTGGTATAGAATATGTCTATTAATTGTATTTCTAACAGTTAACGTTTATACATACGAACACATTATAACGAGAACGAAATAAAAACAGAAATATAAATACATAACAACATAAAAAAACTTGCAACTCTACATATAGGAATAACTTAACAATTTAATTCATTTTAATATTTTAATACATTTTAACATTCGATATTCCTAGTATAACTAACGTATTTAGTTGAAGGTAACAATCAATAGCAACACGAAATGAAACTCGTGGAAAGTGTATTTCTCGTGAGAATAAAACTCAACTCTCAACTTTGAACAAATTTGTTACCGATTTCTAGTCTTATCAATACATAACTTTATTGTTTACTAAAATACAGACCGGGAGTTAAATTGTGAAAAACAGTAGTATACATATATATAGCGAGCTGACAAGGAATAATTTAAGTTATGAGGAATAAAGACAAAAAAAATATAATAAATACAACAAAAAAATGTGTCCGTTTCCACTAACGGCTTCGTTCCTCTATACTATATAAGATCGTTTTTTAATGTTTTAATAAAAAAAATGTTACGTCGATATATATGTAGGTAGATGAACAAACTGTACATAACATAAAAATGTAAAATTCACTACCTTCTTGTTCGTTCTATATAACTGTTCAGCATCCAGTGAATGAATATACATAATACATAAATATGTACTAGAGTAATCTTGTTCTTAGATGGACAATATATAAATCTTTCTCGTTTTGCATAATGTTCAAAATACTATCAATTTTCATGTATATATTCGCTATGCACAGTAAACAGTGTTCGGTTGTTGGGTTTGGACATAAGTAAATTTATTTCTTAACTTTCATCATTGCCTGAACGTTCCGTATTTACCTGCAAATAATATGATATTTTATTTTTACTATAAAATATTTTTTGTTAAAACTATAATATAAAACATTTGTTATCTTGATGCCACAATACATAGTAACATAATATTTTCTCGCCAACTGTATTTTATATAATAAAATCTTTTGTTATACTTATCTATTTATCTGGCAGATATCGGTAAGCCCAGTGAAAGTTTTATAAAAATAATTTGTTATCGAGTTTTTCTACTTTCAATCTGAATTTAATTTGTTATGGTTATTTTTGATAGTGTGAAGAGTTAAAGTCTCTAAAACTAAGTTTAAAAAACTAAACAAGATATAATAACAATAAAATAATTTTGGTGAAATAAGCGTAATGTTTAATCTTAACCTGCTAATATAACTAAATGTTGGTTGGCTATCTGTAATGGTAATGGCACAAGAAAAATCTACAAACGGCGCCCGAAACGTGACATAGGGCGGGATTCGATGTAATAAATAATAACCCACGATATGATTAATGGAACTAGTCCACAGATAATAAAAATAATTAGCTATGTACATTACGCTCATAGTAATAGTAATAAAACCATATATTTTTGCAGTAGATACACAAAAACATCTTTGAGTAGGTATTTAATTTCGATTGTTTTTAAATATATTTTTTTCATTTGTAAATTTCACCAGTTATTCGTTTCCAATTTCACACAATCTCATCTGACATGAAGAGACGTGGCCCTTACGCGGCTTGCCCGATGTCATTCTTAGGACCACTAAATTTAGTAAGTTAGGACCTGTTGGTTAGTTAGGATCGCTAATCTTTGTTCGTTTTCAGGCAGTAGCCCAAGCCGAAGTTCAGCCATTCTGGCACCCTTGGGCCCACTGCCATGGGGCTGAGTGCACTCAGCATTCGCCCCAAAAAGTTCGGTGAAGCTGTCAAAGCCCTTACGGCTAACAGCGTATGTCAAGTCAAAAAGAAAAACTGACATGAAGCGACTATGTGGCAGAAGCATGATATAATAGCCTGGAAGGCCTCTAAAGTGTAGCCAATGAAACCCTATTCGCATTCATCGGCGCTTAACGATGATTATTACGATTATGACGATTATAACGAATCAATGGTTACTCTAACAAATTTTTGAAATCCCACTGGTAGTAACTAAAATTAGCACGCTGAAACTAACAAACAAACGAACTATTCCGCTTTATAATGTTAATATAAATAGATTCTAATTTCAATAGACCGGTATACTATGAACTGGTACTCAAGCAAGCAACTAAACCATTTCTTATAAGAAACTTTGTCATTTTGTCCCAATCACTCTGAAGTTTACCTTTGTTTCTTCTTCTTAGGTTCTTGTTGTAAGTAATATTATCACTAAGCTAAATAATAATAATCTACCCGTTTCACAAGAGGACTTTCTGTTTTTGTAGATATTATAAAATGGATTTTATATATTATTTTAAGTATCATTAATGATAGTGAACTCTTAGATATAACTAAACTAAAACTTTCTAGTTAATTCATTATTTTAAGTTATAACTTTACTACAGTACTAGCTAGCCTGACAGACATTATATTCTACATTTCTTCAATAACCCCTATGCTTATCGCATTCAGTGACAACAGAAATGGTGATTCACAGGAAAAAATATATTATGGATAATTTTAGAATACACGTTTGGCCTAGCGATTAAAGCAGTTTCCTTCCTGCAACCGCCGTGCCGAAGTATTGATGAGTTCGAGTTAGTGATGGCGATCTGAAATCGATTAATCAAAGAATCGATGTTTGTGCTTAAAAAATCGGTTTTAAATCGTTTCATAGTTCTGAATAGATCCAGTGAATCGATATTTCACCTTTAAAACTAAGTTCATTTCTTATCTATTTCCATGAAACGTTATTTACAATTATTTGATAGTTTTACCCAAACGTATATATAAATTATTAATTTTACATGTATAGAATGATAAAATAAATTACTATTGTTTTTTTTTTGTTTTCTGTGATCGGCTTTATATTGAAAATATAACCATGAAAAGCGAATCGAAAAATATTGATTTTTGTTGGATCGATCTTTTCAGTCTCGCATTTTTTGTGTGTTGATTCATTTGATTCCAATTCGAATCTATCCAAGAATCGATCTTTTTTAGATAGTATCGCTATCCCTGGTTCGAGCCTCGAACAAGCCAATTGATTGTATGATCCATATGTAATCATTCGGAGTTTCCTTATTACTTTCTGTCCGTTAATTATGTTAACAAAGCCCTTATCCCTTGACATTGGCGAAATTGTCTTTTTTTTATGGAATAAGAGGCAAACGAGCAAGCCTATCGCCTGCTGGTAAGTGATCAACGCAGCCCATGGACATCCACAACACCAAGGGAATCGCAGGTACGTTGCCGGCCTTCATTAGGGGGACTGGCTCTCAAGTGCAACTGCCGGAACACACCTATTGATATTTAGCGTCAGATTTTCAACTTGAGGGTAGTAGCTAGCCAGGCAGGCATTAGAAAATGCCCTACTACCAAGCTATGGTTTCCTCACGATGTTTTCACCAGGTGCAGTCCACACGGGCGCAGGGTTTTAGGGGGTGCCTAGCACCGCTCACGGCATATCCAAAGACTGACCGAGCACGTGAATGTATATATTGGTTGCATAGGGACGCTACAAGGATTTGAACCTCTATTGAAAATCTGCCCAGTAGTTTCAGAGTGATATTAAGATATACAGGCAAAAATTAAATATAGATATTTTTGGTCTCAATATCAATAATATAATTAGTAGTACAGTCTAATTTTAATTTTCAAAAAATTAATGCTTACATATATAAATATGACTTACAGCTTTATGTGGTCTTTAACCAATGACATTTTTTCAACGTAGGGAAACGCATTATCGCATTTCCTCCCAGTCCGGGAGGACAGAGGGGTATGTGGGACTCTTCAGGCGCTAGCCGCCGTGAATACTCACTAAAACCCCACGGTCATTTGTTGCCTTACTGGGGTGCCACGGGTTCGTGCTTTCAATCACCACGTAAACCAAAGAAATTGCCTTTTTAAACGAAAAAAAAAACGTTTTTTTTATATATTTTTTATTTCTATTAATCATAATAATCACCCATGCAATCAATGCATCTTTGAGAACGAAATGGCAGTTTATTGATACTTTTCATGAAGAAATGGAGAAAATCTTGAAGAATGGAATACTACTTCTCGGGTATTGTATTTTTTTCTCCAAGAAGTTACCCAAATTCTGGCAAAAATAGATGTCTGGTGAGAGCTGTTAATAACGGAAAGCTTCAAACCTCAGACCTTGCAACGGAGACCGTCTGCTAGGCAGTATGAGATCGCGCGTCTTTGTGCAGAAGCAGCGGAGCACGGTTGGCCAAAGCTGATTGGAGATGTTCAGGCTTTTCCTTAATTGTGTTCAGATCTTCACAGTACACATCTGCAGTAATCCTCATAATCTCATCCCGTTTGGTAAGAAGCTGTAATGAATCACACCGGTGGCGCTATACCACCAAAGTAGTGACAATCACTTTCCTAAGGGTAAGTTTTCGTTTAGGGCATTGTTAAGGTGCTGAACCAGGATTCAACCAACTTGCTGAGCGCTTGCGATTGTAAGAGAAAATTAATTATTCGTCGCATATAACAATGCGGTTCAAAATTCCTTTGTTTGTATGCCTGTTGAGCAGTGCAAGGCACGTCTCGACACGTACCTCGAGCTGGTAATCACTGAATCCGTGAGGCACCCATATCTGAATAGTTTTTACCTTGCCAATTTGACTCAAATAGACCAATATTATTATGACGCTAACATCGAAAGCTGCTGCAAATTGAGACGTAGAGCCAGTACTGCAGAACGTAAATATCATACTCAATTTCATAATACCTATTATTATATTTATCTAACTATACAGACAGTTATTACAGTAAAGAAAGATATAAAAATACAGTGTACAACTATGCACATTCTGCTGTGTGTTCAATATGTTGCCCTAAATTTTTAGTAACAAATCATCCATCGGTAATTGCAAATTTAAATTAATAGTTTTAAGTCATTTCAGCCGTATATTTCAGAGCTTAAGTAATTAAATTACTGCGTATATGAATTTTAAATATAGTATATTGTAGCTAAATAATTTGTCAATTTTTTATGTATCCCATAATGTCAAGTTTAGTACTAATATGAACTAGCAAGAGTTTATTATAAAGAGTAAATACTGTTTTTATTTAAAAGTTTACTTATATTACAATTAGGTACTATTCTTAAAAAAGCGGTATGAATAAATCAAAGGAACTACTAACTTCGCGTGTGTATGTTTATTTAGATAAATTTATTTATTTGAATATATTATCTATAACATTTAATTATTTGAAAATCCATTTTCAAAATATTTCGAAAATCGCTGAATACTCGCATTCTACCAATTTTGTATATTTCCTGGTACAATTTAGCCATTTATGTAAATAATGTCGTATGGATAACAAATACCATTCCAATATTCACTACTTCAGCAGTTAATCATAAAAATAATGATGTCCTTTTTGCTTCTATGACGTATGCAATAAGCTATCTTGCTGTCAAAATGATATGTCAGACCGTGTAATAGAATGGAACACGACAATAACATTTCAACTTCAATTCGTCGACGTTCACGGAACAAAACTGACCTTGTGTAAAATAATTGTGTTAAAAAACTTATTTTAGTTCATTTATAAATTCCCTGCTCACCATCATTTTCTTCATTCCTAGAACATTGTAAGTATATCTTATTGTAATTAAATTTATATATCGAGGTTGTAAACTAACAAGGTCATTTGTTTTGTATATAAAAAATAAGAAAATATATAATTATTTCGTTGCATGTAAAGGATCTATTAAGCGTCGTCATTTTGTTTGTGGGCATAGATAAAAACTATTAAACACTGGTAACTGTGGTAAATTATGAATTTATGACGCACATAGTCGTCATCTAGTGTTATTAACACATATTCATGCTTAGCATTAGTTCTTCTCAGGTTTATAGGAAACGTAACTTAGACTTAGATGACTCATAAAAGAATTATAAATACTAGGAAACTTCCACATAACATTACTTTAATAATAATAAAAATCTAAGTTTGCGCAAATAAATGTAAAGACAATGAATACAATTGTAAACATGTTATTTTCACAACTTTTATGTACATTTTTTTTAGTTTGTAATATTTATGACAAATATTCGACTATACAATTTTGTACCATCATTAGCTTAGATGTAAATGTAATGTAATATCAGTTTTTAATATTGTTTCCAATGTGCCAATGAATTACTAAGGATTGACTTTACTGTGCACTTCAGTTATAGATAGAGGTTAAGATTGTATTTTATCAAAATTATCTTAAACAAGTCCTATTTTCATGATAGATTTATCATTAAATCTAATAAAAAGAAAGACTAAGGTTGAAAAGAAAAAAATATAATTCTTCTTCTTCTTAGCCCTTATCCCACCTAGGTAGGGTCGGGACAACTTTTTTTTTTTATGTTGCACAACAAAGTGACTGCACTGGACCTGATGGTAAGTACAGTGCAATCCATATCAGCGGCGACTGACAGTGAACAGAATACACTGCCAGTCGCGGCTGTCATGCTGGCCTGCTTAGGTACCTCTTCACACCTCTTTTGAAGGACCCAATATCATAGGAAGAAGGGAACAAGTTGACAGGAAGACGATTCCACAATTTCACGGTGCGACAAAGATAAGAGTCAGCAAACTTGTTTTTTCTTCCACTCAACTATATCTCAATACCTCTCTTTTCACCTCTTCTACCAAAAAAAAAAACTCTAATAGTTACAATGATATTACATACATTTATCATATGGATGTGGTTAATATTATTTAAATCTTTTGAATGTCAGATAATTTCTATGTATTTTATTTTTTTACTAAGATTTCCTCATTTGTTTAACAATAATTACAGTGTATTAGTTATTGAAATAAAACTAATTGAAACAGATTTTATCACAGTTTTTTATTCATTTTGATACCATGACCATGAACATTGAAAAGCTTTCAAAACATTGGGATCAAAATTAATAAAAAACTGTGATAAAATCTGTTTAAAGTTTTATTTTTATGAGTAATATTCACATAAACATAAGAAATCATCATGTATTAGTTATTCATATATCATGTATGTAATTGTAAATATATTCTGTTAATGTTTTGAACAAACTAAAATAATTATTATACAAAGTCAGCCTCCTTGGTTTTGTGACAATACATTAAATATAGATATAGATTCTATTATATAGATAGTAGCTTTAAACAGATTATGTTCTGGACTAATACCATCAAAAAAAAAAAATATTTGATGCAGAAATATCCCTTCACTCTTCATACAAGCTGCAGAGTAACAGATGATCTTCACCACTGACTCATGGCATGTTTTGAAAATATTACTATAATATTAAGTTAATTAAGGAAGTTTTTTTTTAATTGATTAGATATGGGCATGTTTTATAGCATTTTAGTAAATCTTTCGAGTGAGGTATCTATAATGTTTTATGAAATGTGTGAAAGAAATAAATGAGGATGAATGAAAAAGTTAGATTGTAGTATTATTATCTTAAACAAAATAAAGGAAAAAATTATATAACACTTTTATAAATATATTGCTAAAAGCATTTTTTTTTTTCACCATACAAATGAGTAATTGAAACTAGTTTAATTTAACTCTTTCAAGACTCTTGGTACATATGTACCAGTAAATATTTTATCAGACTTCATGCTTTTAATCAGGTTTAATGTGGTACACATTGATACCACATAGGTCTATATTCAGTCATAGGAAGACAATTTGTCAAGAATGTGTTATTCCTCTTTTTTCTAAATGTTTTGCTACTTATCTATACCTCTTATATATACCTAAAATACTTTGTAATTATATTTTTATAAAGAAGATTATAAAGACACCACAACAGAAGACTTCCAGCACACTTATTTGAACTATCACCCCCAACAAACCCTTGGTATTTGTTTTATCATTTTGTAATATAAAAGATACAATTACTTATAATTAAAAAAATAATCAAAGTTTTATCTTCTCCAATTAAAAAATCATCTTGAATAGGTTAAAGTTTAGCTAACTCGAGATTAAATTATGAATGCTACAAACTCAGTATGTTTCATTAAATACTATGCCACTAAAATATAAAGGCCGGCAACCCACCTGCGATTTCCCTGGTGTTGTGGGTGTCCATAGGTTGCAGTGAACACTTACCATCAGGTGATATGCTTGCTTGTTTACCTCATATTTAATAAAAAAAATATACTACAAAATACTTAGCCTGTACAAATTGATATCTTCTTGTATATTGTTGTCTAGTTATTTTTTCTCTAATAAATCTAAAACAGTATTAATATTAAACTTACATATGTCTCAGTTTGAAGTAAAAATTTTGTTTACATAAACTAAACAACAATAAGTTTTATAAAAAATAATAGTATAAACCTGACTAGCCCCATATAAAAATATGTATATCAATGAGTAGTTGAAAAGGATGTACCTACGATCAGAGTCGCTTTTAGAATTGAAATAGATGTTTCCTGTAATTCCATTTTACAATTGCGCAGTCTCAGAAAAACTCTTGAGTATAATATAATATCATATCTATAGGGTTATTAATTTGACTTGAATGATAACTTTATTTATTGATAAGTTAATTTTATTTTCTCAAACTATACTAGTCTATTATTATATTATGTGATATAGTTTAAATATTTTTGTTTTCGATAGAACATAGAAAATAATTTACAAATAAAATTCCTATTTAACCATTAGATTAGTTGAAAATGCACTTTAAACACAAAATATTATTGGTCATAAAAAGTCCATATTTGAATGAATGTTTCCTTGGAAACTAGAGCCTCAATTCCCGGCGGTACTATTATGGCTTTACGCCAACATCAGCTTCCTAATATCAGAAAATACTAGCGTATAAATCACGTTTAAACCAAAATGTTCGAAATCCAATGCGATATTATAAAACGGTACGGGTTATGGTATCTGAGGGATAATTCTCTTATATTTTATAGCAAAGACGTTCCAGACACAAAAAGGTATCGAGACCAGTCCGGTCGCAATTGCGTGCTGTTTGATATTTTCGTACAATATTATTGGATCACATTGAAGCTTATAATAGTATTAATCTGAATATTTCTTTATAACAGTATTAATCTAAATAATTCTAACTTTTGTTTAATATAGTGATTTAATTTCGATAAGTAAGACACTATGGTTATAACTGACTGGACAGCAATACCAAACACATGACATTGTGACATACTTAGACATACCGTGTTCCTGGAGTTGCCAGTGTATATCCAATAGTCAAACAGCGGTAAGGATGTGTGCTCGATTGGGTTGCGACCACCACGCACTGTTACGCAGACCTTAGTGCTGCCCTGGTAATCCTAAGTCAGCAGAGCTTCTTTACGTTTAATGAATTAAAGGTGAAACAGTCAGTCGGGCCTGAATTCTATTTTCAAACCAAACGGTCGCCTTAACAGAATGTCATTCACCGTACAAACATATCCTAATTTCAATACAAGTTTTCCGCGAATGAAAAAGTTCTTTTTTGATATATATACTATTATAATAAATGTATTAAAGTAATAAGGCGCAAAAGTTTTTCGTTTGAACGCGCTAATCTTAGAAACTACCGGTTGGATTTCAAGAAATCTTTTTGTATTTGTAAGAGCTATCATCAGGGTGTAGTCTATTTAACATCACGTTACCACCAATACAAGCAAAGCTACAAGGTATTAAAGTTACAAAAATGAGCAAAACTGCTAAAATAAAATTTTAGTTCCAAGCGAACGAAGTCGCGGACACAGATAATACTATACTGCTACTACTACTGCAGGCTACTATACTATTTTATATTATCGCTGATTCTGATACAGTCATGACGCCAATCCTACTTTTTAACACTTTACGAGTTATTAAATTGGCAAATCATTTGTATTTATAATAACATAGAAAAAATATATTATCGTATATCATATGTGTAATATATAAATATATTACAATTAAGATAAAATGGTTTAGTTTATATATATTTTATTATTTTACCAAATAAAACAAAATGAAAAAGCACGGTCACCTTTGATTTTATTGGACACATTTGTTTATTTTCTCTAGGAATGTATGCGAACGGACAGTTGCAAAATAATCAAATAAATATGTTTCCTAAGTACTTAGAATATCATTTTTATCATCATTGTATTTAATCAACTAAAATATATTCAATGGAAATTTGGAAGTAAATATATAGAGCTTAAATATAGCAAACCAGTTTACTTACTTTTAGTTTTAGAATACTCTCGATCTATGTATGTTGGAGTGACCAATATCAAGGTTGTTTATACATATAACCTATCGCTCCTAACTGGTTTTCTCAGTGCTTTGTTTCTTATAACAATATTAATACCTATCAGCAAATGCGTCTCAACAAAGCAAAATGCTTTTTCCGAGATCAGATATAAGTATAATCATTACACCGAAATGAGATGTATTGGTTACTGGCGTATAACTCAGCCTTTTGAGCCTAGAGATCGCGCGTACGATCTTCATCCACGGTTAACTTTTATGTGAACAATATAACTGTCGCTTGGTTGTCTGAATGTTAAATATCTAAATGGGCCGGTAGACGTCTTTTTGACCTTGTGGGTTGTTAATAACTTGACCTCAATCGGTCAACTAATTTAGAAGTTACACGATCATTCACATTTGCCCACAAAGGTTTAAATTATAGAGGCCATCTGTAAGCTTCGCTGGACGTAAAATAAAATAAATTAAATATATTCAAAATATGTGGGCAAGGTGGTGCTATCTGTGAGACGGCAATATGTAGTAAAACTATTTGCGAAGTCGAATATTATTTTATTAATACCTTGACTATAACGCTATTTAATGAATCTTTATATACCTATGAACCATCGTTTCGACAGCATAAAGTGTATGACCTTAATCGTTCAAGTCGTCAAAAGAAGTAGACGATCACTAACAGGCATACACAATTTTCTAATATATATATATATATATATATATATATATATATATATATATATTAGAATATGCAAGCTTTGCTTTTAATTTAATTGCCATGTAAAAAATTATGTCGTCATATATCATATCTATTATAACCCTAGATAAACTTATACTTTTCGAGACTCCACTAAAACATCATAACAACAACAATAAAGTTAATATTTGTCAGCAAATATTGTTCAATATTATGTATTCATGTAAGATATTCCTTCAGTGCATTTATAGAACGCTATCAAACTAACTTTATATATTCATTAATAACAGCAATCTAAAACTGGTATGACGAGTCTGGTAAACAAAAATACTATTCAGAGAGCAACCGGCCAAAGAGCATTGAGATTCTTTTTATGATAACACTATGAATAATACCTCGAAAACCATGTTAAATTATTGTATTTCGTTGTATTAAAAGTAATGGAAATAATGTTTATCGTTTGATATACACTATTATTTGGACCTAATCCAACGCGTCAAATATGTTGATAGTTATACGATCTCGAAGGAATACTTCTAAATTAAATTTTTTGCGTAACATTTTTCTGGGTATAATTATGTACAATTTTTTTTACTAATGATTATTGCTGTAGTAATTTCAGTTATATTCATTGACACTTCTTATGAACAGAAATTACCATTACTTGTATGTGACGTCGAGTGAAGTATCAATTTTTAAAGCAAAGTTATGCGGCATATCATTTTATCACATCTTTATGGTTCAGTAATGTTTATTTGCACTACGAATGACTTTGAGTTTACATGTAAAATTTTTAACTAAACATATTTATATATAATTTGTTTTCTACTCTGGTATTGAGAATGGTACAAGATATGCCGGGCAGAATGTACAAACATCAACCTTAAGAAATTATTAACATACTCTGTATTTTCTATTTACTAAGCGACTTATCTTTGCTTGATATATGAAAAACAATTATTTATCTACAATTTTCATGTAAAATATTATTTAAATATAAAACTTCAATAAAATCGGTACACTGTAATTGGTTTTTCAAAAATAATAAATCGAATGATATTTTACATGTAATTGTTAATTGGGTTTTTTCTTCAGTATTCTATGGAAATGTATACATAAGGAAATTTTAATTCTATTATGTATCATATATTTATATTACGCCACTGACGTCTCATATATAAGTACCTATATGTAATAAATGATAACTTTAGAAAATTAACTCGTTATTATCATCTCGCGAACCGTACCAATTACCGCGGCTTGTGTATCACTCCAGTGACCAGTTCTATTATCAGTATCAAAACACAGCCAGTATATTATGTGCGTAATTTAATTTGTTCTCAGGCTTTGCACACATTTTTTTTTATATTTGTAATAAAATAATTGTAAGTAAATAATTATAATAAATAATAAGTAAATAATTGTAACATTTTATTGAAACAATTCAACATAAAAGTCCATTTTTGTCAGAAATATATTACCGATGCACCATAATTCAACCGGATTTTAAGTTTAATTCAGTCCATATAGCACAAGTGAATTTATTCTAGCGGAAGAATAAATCTGCGCAATCCCTATACGAATCCACATCGAGAGTATTTTTATCATCCACCGTCCCACGAGCATTAAGTGTGAACACACCGGAGATTTCCGCCGATATAAATCCCCGAATACGACACTAATGCACTCGCAGATTCTTCCGAGCGAATCAAGAATTTGTAGATGTCCTGTGTTTCGCCTTCGGAATTTGAACGTGCCACATTCTACCAATGATATAGAAGCCACTTACAAATCTTAACGTTTTCCTTGTACTTCTAAAGGTCAAATTACTTTTATATAATGTTTTAAGGTACTTTTGAATATATATGCGTTTGACAACTTGTAGTAAGCAGTATGATTTATTTATTTTTGAATGTGTAGTGAAGTATCTGAATGCTATTAAATAGACAATAGAATGTGAGAGATGGTAGTGGACGGTTGAAACACGGAGGTGACAGGCTGGCCGTTAACAGGACCGTTACAGGCTCAAGTGATATATGAACTGTGAAGTGGCTTGGTGCCGCTGTCACTTCACGTTCTGACGCCGCATTCCACCCGCAAAAAGATAAAAAGGATTCCGAAATACGATTCACGAGTGGGCTGCCGGAAATGGGTAGAAAGTTACTGAACACGGCTTTATGTCGGGTAATATATCTCTGGTATCGCTATCCAATTTCTGCTTCATGGCATGTAATATCCCCGTAGGGAGTATTTCAGTTCCTAATCCTTTTTAATCATGAGCATTAATTCTTACTTTATCATTGACGCTTATCGAAAATAATACGTGCTTAGTGAGGTATTTTTTAAAACTTCGTCTTATATTCCAATTGTTTTAAC
Organism: Actias luna; assembly: GCA_039707435.1. Lineage (NCBI taxonomy): Eukaryota > Metazoa > Arthropoda > Insecta > Lepidoptera > Saturniidae > Actias > Actias luna. Next base: position 7,113,635 of record JAZHAC010000003.1, read on the forward strand.
AATTTTACACATTTTCATATAACCATCCTACTCTTATATTTCATTGAAGCTGTTTAATAATTCAAATGGTTTATTTCATACCAAATTCAAAATTTCAATAGACAAATAACTACGCAGAGTCGGTTGTTGTGTATCTAGGGTAGCAAACTTTTACTTGCGTGACTGGCCCAACCCCTGACTCCATGACCTTCATGGGCCTACGACACTGGGGTGGTAAACCGCACGTACCTTACGTATTCACCTCAGTCACTGATTTAACTTCATTTGAAGTAATTTTGACAAAATGACAAAAACATTTCTATTCAAGTAATTATATGATGTTTTTATGTTTGTTATATGTTTTTATATGATGACTAGCTGTGCCTGCGACTTTGTTCGTATGGAACTAAAAATTATTTCATTTTTTTTTACATGTTTTTGTGCTTTTTTTAAATACAGCTTTGCTCCTATTGGTGTTAGCGTTATGTTATATAGCCTTAAGCCTTACTCATTGATTGCTCTAACAAATATGAAAATAATTTTTGAATTCCGACCTGTATTTCCTAAAACTAACGCGTTTAAACGAACAAACTTATCCGCTTAATAATATCAATAATAATTGAAAAAAGAATTGAACTGATGAAGCTAAACATTTTTAATATTTATAGTCGTAGCGATTTTATAGCAATAACGCAAATAGGACATTACTTCTGGAGTACCTGGGGACCAAACCATTTGATTGCCCGTACATTCAAGGTATTGTGTGATGTTATTGGTCTATTTGATTTTACGTAGCGTAAATTGAACGACCATTGTGTGGGAGTATTATTGTGTTTTGCTCGAATTTTTACAGATTTCAGCTATTATTTTCCGAAACGCTGCAATTTTTAAGTATAATTATCGTTTTATATCTTTGGGGTTAACTTATGCATTCATTTTTTTACAACCTTTACATAATGTTTAAAAGCTATTGTCATATTAACTTTTACTTGAAGAGTAATCACAATAAAACATTTTTTGTATTGATTCTCTTTACAAAGAAAAAATAACTTAGATCTCATATTATAAATGTGCACAAATAATACTGTATTTAATATTAATTAGAATAGTAGACAATTCATTGTTATTGTGAAATTAATAATTTGTCTTCATTTTATTTAAAACCGTTATTTATAATTTATTGTTATAATTCGCTAACAGTTTACCTTAAATACTAGAATTATCCTGGTTAGTTGCATATAAGTCATCGTAATTATCGCGTTCTGTATTTCTGTAATCGAAGAGAATATCAATTTGTAAATTGTAAGTACTTGTTGGGAGTATTTTCAATTTCAGCTCAAACGGTGAATCGGAACTAAATAAAAATCCAGTAATAAGATTCGAATGAAACATATTAGAATAATAAATTTAATAAAACGCTGTAAAGAGTTACAGTGGCATGTAAAATACTCAAAGCTCCTTGGCTTATCCACATATTTTCCAAACTTAACTATGTATTTCATTGATAATATCAACACTTATATCAGCAAATGACAGTATCTCAATGGTAGCGTGTACGTACATCGTGTTGATCAACGTCAGATTAGTTCTTCGTAATGAGCCTAAGCTTTTAGTAACGCAAAACATCGTGATAAATATAATACATAGCATGGAAGTTTGCGTAATTTTCTATCATTGTTATAAAATTTATATCGATCGAGAGCCACATAAATTCGTTATATTTCTAAAAATTATATATAAAAGTTAAATGAAAACTACCTAAACATTAATAGACGAATAGTGTTAGCATTGTATCATACAATTATTACTTAAATATTGAGGATTTTTCGGTGTTCCACTTCGGTGTCCATCTATATTATTATTATTATATAAAGGCGGAAAATTTTGTTTGAACGCGATAATTTTATGAACTACCAGTGGGGTTTCAAAAATTCGTTTTGTATTTGTAACAGCAATAATTGAAGAAGGCTTTAGGCTATTTAACATTACGTTACCACTGATAGGAGCAAAGCTATATTGAAAAAGTAACAAAAACGAGCAATAATTATAAATAAAATGTTAGTTCTTTTTATTAACGTGGGGAAATGCATTTACGCTTACCCTTCCAGCCCGAGGGGTAACCGAAAGGGTTATGTGGGACTAGGGTTACCAGATCCGAAAATAAGTTTTCCTGTGACATTTCGGCAGCGAAGTATATTATTTTTAAATCTCGCAGGTAAGCTTGAATATGTGTTTGAAATGCGTGGTACGAGGTTCAGATGAATAATGAATAAATAACCAATTAGTTAATTGCTAATTATTAAATTTTATTCTTTACTAGCTGACGCGGTGAACTTCGTATCACCTAAAATCGATGTTCTTTATTCTCGCTAAAACTCAAAAACGGCTTGACATATATTTCACTTTATAACTAAAATGGAATAATTGCCTTTTAATTATATGAAATTTAAATATAGGAGAATTCGAACCCACGTCCCTTGACGCAGCGTCTTACACACTACTAAGCCATCATCGCTTCAAACTCAGTTATCACCACTTCATTACTTTTTATATTATTAGCCTCGCCAACATGATCAAATTTAAATTATTAATTTCCAAAAAGTGTTAACATGTAACTTGATTTGATTTTTATGAAATCTCATAGATGGCGCTGCTTCAAAATTGTCTTTATACTACTAACATTCATTAAACTATGTTTCTCTGCCCAAGTTACTTAAATGGCGAAGGTTTTATAGTGTAAAGCTAGAGAATGGCATAGCTTACTCAAAAACAACATTTAAATATGCGTCGTTAGATTACACGCTGTCACAGAATGCATCAGAAAAATAAAGATTCACAGCTCCTCCCCCGTAGGTAATAGCGTGATAATATGTAGCCTATATGTTGACCCGACCTGTTAGTAATATTCATGCAAAATTTGAAGTAAATCCATGCAGTACTTTTTGAGTTTAGCCCGGACATACATACAGACAAACATTCTAAAAACTATATTTTTGACTTCGATATCGATGGTAGATCACGCCCCAAGTATTCTTTTAAAAAAAAAAAACAATGTACAGTTTTGACTTTACTACGATTTTATTATATGTATAGATTTATAATTTTATTTCTTATGTTTTCTCTTTTTTTTTAATTCCTGACAAGTTCTTGTTATCTGGTATCCCTATGTGGGCCTTGCCAAGTGCTAGCCACCGGGAATCCCCACTAAAACCGCACGACCATCTGTCGCCTTACTGGGGCGACGCGGGTTCGAGCATGCAATCAGCGCATCACCTCGGCGTAAACGCGAACGAAGTCGCGGACACAGCTAGCCCAAAATAATTCGAAACATATCGAAAAGTGTTACGAAGTTCTCTAAACATTTAATAGGGTGTTATTAATAATACCTTTTTTTAACTCGCTTCATACACCAACTTCAAAGTAAAAGTAAAAGTAAAGTTTTGAAGCGATGATAGCTCAGTGGTAGTGTGCACGACTTCGCGTCAAGGGACGTGGGTTCGAACCCAAGCACCTACAATGAGCTTGAGCTTTTGGTGAAGGAAAACATCGTGAGGAAACCATAGCATGGTGGTAGGGCTTTTTCTAATGCCCGCCTGGCTAGCTACCACCCTCTAGTTGTGAACCTGCCGCCAAATACCAATTGGTGTGTTCCGGCAGCAGCACTTGAGAGTCAGTTCCTCCACAGGTTTAGCGTGTCTACCAACTTGGGCCGTATCGTCACTTAAGATCAGGTGAGATTACGGCCATAACGGTAAACCTTAAGTATAAAAAAAAAAAAAAAAAAGTTGCAATATCTGATGTAAGGTAAGAATGCAGTTATAAGCTCGATACCCGAACTTGCAACTTCGACTAACAGAAGTAGCAACCGTCTTCTGTTTCAATAAAGAGAAACAACTCGCGTCATTTCCGCTGAACGTTTACTTATATAGTGGCAGCGCAGTAGTTGGTAACGAGGTTATACGAAACAGTTTCGGGCGAAATTGCTCGGGGAGTGTTACGGGGGTGTCATAAAGTTTGAGCAAAGCTGTTGGACAGAAGTGTGCTGCGTTGAAATACCTACAAGCTATTCCATCTTTGCCAAGAACTTTGTTGCACTAGTGCCTGTTATGAGTTCATCGCGCGGGTGGATTAGTGCCCGAACGGCACAGTTCATTGTAATTATAAAGTGTATTTAAGCTACTAGTTTAATTTCTTATTAAACAAATAGTATAAATAAATTTATTAAACTTCCCAGAACAATATTTTTTGGACCTTTATTTTGCTTAACAGCGTTATGTAGTTACAAAGCTTTTGTTTATAATTTTTTATGCTTTATAGGTTTAGCGTTATGACCAGAATTTCCTCTGACGTTAAGTGGCGATGTGGCCCAAGATGGCGGAAACACTAAGCCTACTGGAAAGGCTGACTCAAATGCAATTGCCGGAACACACATATAGGTATTTATAGCTTGTGGTTAGTAGCTAATCAGGTGGGCATTAGAAAAAGCCCTACCACTATGATATGATTTCATCACGATGTTTTGCTTCACCTGAAAGCTCAAGTTCGTTACAGGGATTCGAACTCACGTCCATTGACGCGGCGTCCATAAACACTACCAACTGTGCTATCATTACTTCAAACTTTATCGTTATCATTATCAGACACGCACTTCCTATGTAATTTATATTTTTTTTTATTTTAATAAACATGCTTTTTTTAGGTAATAAATAATGGATTGGAAGATAGCTATCATAACTTGCATTTTTGTCTACTACGTCGACGGATTCTCAAGTAAGTATCTTATTATATACAATACAAGTAAGTTAGATAAGATACATGGAAGTTTGTTAGGATATTTATTTCTACTTGTGTCATCTGATTGATAAAGTATCATTATCAAAAAAAATGCAGCCAATCAATTACCTTGTGTTATTTTCCTGCAATAAATAAGAATTCCAAGAGCTTGTTGGGGAACAGATATTAAAGGTCGGCAATACTATGGTTCTGGCATACCTCTGATGTAAGAGTACATAGGCTACAGAACCACCTATGATAAGGTGCACAGTATGCTTGTTTACTATTTGTGTGAATAATAATGGTACAACGAAATGTAGAATTCACAGAAACAATAATACTTTAGACAATTAAAAAATCCTTTTTTTTTCAGTTGTTTTATTAAGAAAAAGAGTTATTTTTATATCCTAGGTATTAGATACTTATGACAATACTAAGAAAATCTGTACCTTTTATTTCATACCCCGACAGTTTCTTACATGTATATATTATTTTTGAACTTCGTAATAACTATTATATAAATATAATTTATGATAAACTTGTTTCGATCCATATTTTTAAGTTGAAAAGGAATTATAGTTTCTGACTAATTTTAAAGTGCACATTTTTTTAATCAATGATATTTGCACTTAACTTTCTATATCTTTAAATCACATCTCCAAAATTGATAATTATGACTTTAAATTGTTACGTATAAATAATGTAAGATTATTTAGAGTATAGATATTTATTGATATAAAAATAAATTTACTAACAATGCTGGTAATCCTTTATAAAAAAATACGGGACAAATGCTGATATAGCCCCAAGATTTTATTAATAAACTGAATATCTACCTATTTCATCAAAATAGAACTTATTCCCACAAATCCAACTGAGCAAACAGTTCGTGACAAATAGAAATCTGATGTCAATTGTCTTGAATTTAATTAAAAGCATATTTGTCGAAAGGTCTCCGGAGAGATATCCAGACCCTATTCTAAAAGTCTATATAAATACGTCGTACAATATACTTAATGAAATAGAACGTTATAGGAGAAAATAGCTGAATGGATTTATATAATTATAAATAACTTGTAATGAAATATACATATTTCTAACTGAATGCACATAAAAAACAATCCAATAGAGAAACAGCGCGATAAATCTAGAAGTGTTTAAATTTTATATTAAAACGTTTTCATAAAAATATGGCTTGATACAAATATAAGTGATATTATTTTAGAAAGTAGGATATTGAAGTAAAAAATGTACCTATAAAATATAGCGTATAATAACAAAAGACCAGTGTCACAGACAAATTTAATCAGCATCTTACAGCTAGTATTTCCACTGCGTGCCATTCGAGGAAATAACGAGATTATATACATTACAAATAATGCTGACTTTTGATTTTTTTAAGCGTTAAAAGTAAAAGTGTAAAATATTTCGTTCAATTAAATAATGTCTATGTAGTTATTACAATATTATAAGTCACATTGGTAATTATATTTTTATATATTGCCTTTTACTTCTAAGCTAACGCTTAATGTCATATAATAATGTATTGTAGGAAACATCCAGCAAAATAGCAATAATTACTTCATAGTACGTAAATATTGTTGTTGTAATAAGTTCATTACATAGGGTTCAAAGTAATTATTTATACATCTCATATATATTTATATTGTAAATCGAATACTCGCTACGTCCGCTCCCTAATGATTCATATCTAGATTTAATCCTCTGGAAAAAAACCTCGAGCACACAGGTTGCGCCGTATACTGAACGTACATAATGAAGTAGTCAATGGTCTATGTTTATGTATTACTGTGTATTACTAAATAAAAGAATAGTTCGGTATGACTTATAAATGCGAACATATTATACACTTACAAATGTGGATATTTATTTTTTCAGAATGTAATTTTATTATATTTGATAACATATTACGTTATTCCTAATTCCACTCCATTCCATATTGCCAAATTCAAATTAAATGTATACTGTAAATACTAGTGTTACTTCCTGTTATTTGGATGTGCGTCAGTGAATTAGGCGAACTGTGTAACGTTCAGTAACTTGACGTTCCATTTAAAACCATCCGTCTTGAGCGTTCCACTTACCGTGAAGTATCATAGCCCCGGAGCACGTTCACCCTACCTACACAGATTGCCGCAAGATACGGCTTGAATCCATTAACTAATGCTCGCATAAACCAACCCTCTACACAAGTAGCAAAACAATGAGTTATGATCCATCCTTGTGCTGTTATTTTTTATTCGTTTTTATTAGCTCTTACAGTCGCGATACGGACCCAAAAATCGTTACAATATTATTTACAAACCGTGCTTAAAATGTATTTAGTGACTTTGGTTTATACCATGTGCACATAGATTGTACTGTGAAAAGTATTGCTATGATCAATTTAAACGGATTTTTAAATATTTATGGGTTTATTTCTATGGAATGGGATGTAACTAAACGTCTGTAAATCGCATTCCGCATTTATTTAATCCAAATTTTGAAATTGTCAGGTGATCTCAATTTAAAATCCCACATCACTAGTGGCATTAATAGCCATAACTACTGGTATGCTAGCAATATGGTAGATGAAATTCTGAAAGGTGTTGAAAATTCTGGGCTATATTATAAAGTATGTAGTATAAAATTATAGTATATGAAGCGCTCATTTATGTAATATGTACTTCAAAGTTATCTTCTTCACAAAATATGCTCAATTTCTACAAAATTATTTTTTTAAATATTGTTATTGTTAAATCGACCGATTCTTATAATCGACTCCTTCCGATTTGGATGAAGTTAGAAGTTTTGATTCATCTAATTATGAATTTTTAACAAAAAATAAATAAAAATGTGTAATTTTCTGAATCTTTTAAATTTATTTTTGAATATTTCGAATACTATTAGAGTTCCAAAAGTTGATCTTGGTTTCCTTTCAAAGAGGATATTTGGATCAACAAAAAAATCACATTTTTCAAAATTGATTAAATCAAAAACTTTAAATTTGGGTTTTTTTTGCAAACTTTTTCATTCTGTTTTTAAAAGACTTTTTTTTTATATTTTCGCAACCTAATAGGAATGCATTTTTAAATAATAACATATATCCCTAATCTATACATGCTAGAATACATTTGTTACGAAATAATCTAAAGGTTAATTATTTCATAACAACGTATGAGAAATCTGCGCATGAAGTCATACTACGCAACTTTAAACTAATAATTACGGTTTTATGACGGACATTGGTACTGCAGCGTTATCTAAGCTCTGCAGCTTAAATTTTAGATGAAAATGATGTATCCTTATCTAATGTAGGATTTAGGCATATAATATCTCGCATACGCAGCCTTCTTCTCTACCTATGAAACCTATAATGTTAACTTTGGTAAAGGAAAGGTCTTTCACATTTCCCTTTAACTTAATTTCAACAGAAACTCAAACCATATGAGTAAAACTCACTTATGAGGATCTTTTTGAGAATTACTAATAGAATTTCGTAGGCTACTAATACACACCAATAAAAACGTCGTTGGCCTTTTAATATACATACACTTCAAGGCAAATGTTGAATAGGTTACTTGCTATTCAGAAATATAGTAAAAAACGCAATGTCGACAACTGAGAATTTAACAATATTCATCCTAATGGCTATTCCTGAAAGAGAGTAATCGTGTCAGGCTTATCACAGGATGTGGTGGATTCGACTCAGATCATATTTGCATAGTTACATATGTGTCGTAGGAGTGACGTCACATATAGTTCACATGTGCACTGAAGACAAACATCTGTTCTGCCTTTAGGAAATTCTATAAGCTTCGGATTAATTTATATTTCTTATCTTAACTATGAGTAACGCAATATAACATAATTTTCGCATGAAATACTTGCCATAAACACCAACTCCAGCGTCAGTGCTATTAAAACTAAAATTATTACCACATCAGTTTATTACCATTTACATATAAATCATAAAATCTTATCTATGCTAAAAGTTTATACGAAGGCACATCAACACACTAACTTTGAACCCTTTTCGAGACACGGGTTTTACGCTAAGTAATTTTAGAGGCTACCCGGGGGCACAGTGTTACCCGTGAATGTTGTAATAACAATTGTACTCAGAAATATGAAGACGTAAATTGAGGAACAGTGGTTTTACACTGACCGTTAAAATCCATCATTGCTTCCATTCCAGATGAAGAGGGCTTTATTGCTCTTCTGCAATTAGCAATTTCCTGAAAAGTTCAGAGAAAGTAAATTAATTAAATATTGGCTTGATCTTATATTTTTACTTTGTATGAAAATGAGTAAAAATACAGAAGTAAATTTATTCTGCCCTATTACGTCTTCATTCTGAAGTTTAATATTAAAGTATAATAACCGATAAACATTAATAATGAAGCCGAATGTGATGTTGACGTCATAAACGAAAGGTTTGGTCTACGTTTCATAGATTTGTGAAACTATAATAAGTTCTTGACCTCGAATAAAAAAATATTTATCGAAAAATTCTAACTATAGTTATTGACATCAAAGTATGCAATAGGAAACAGGCTTTAAAATTAATTTAACTTTTTTGACACCATCATTGCTAAGTAACTAAGGAAATACGTAAGGAGATAAACATGATAATATACAATGATTAAATAAGATAGTTAAGCAATGTAATTCGAACACTGCATTATGTTTACTCTAAATAATTCATGAGTTTGTTTCAAAAATATGTGGGGGTATATAAATGACTTCGAGGTAATGTGAATAATTAATAGCATTGAACGATTTCTCATAAAGCACATTCATCGAAAATTTGACTTTACATCGTATCTCGTGAGTACATTCATCTCTTAAGAAAGGTATTCAGAAGAGATATCTAGTACATTTAGGTAATTTAAGTGCTAAGAAATTGGCCTTTATACAAGTACCGGTAACTGTAAAATGTGAATACGGTTTCATTTTACGGGATACATACTGATTTAGATTCATACCATTCCTAGAGAATGACAAATAAGGTTTACATACATCGTTACAGGCTCCATATTTTTCCGTTTTTTTAATAAATTGATAGTTTATTTATTATTAGCTGTACTTGCGACTTCGTTTGTGTGCTACTAAAAAATTTCTATAATTAAATTAAATATACTAAAAATTGTTTCATAATCTTTGGCCGTATTTGTAACTTTTCTCGATACAGCTTTGCTCATACTAGTGACAAGGTGATGTTAAATAGCCTAAAACTTTTCAAGAAGAGAACTATTTCAAATAGAAATATATTTTTTGAAATCTGACTGATAATTCCCTAGATTAGCGCGAACAAACAAGCTAAATTTTCCGCTTTATAAGGTTAATATCGATCAATTGCATTTGAAAGTTAAGTCGACAAAATCGCTTAAACATGAAGCAATTGAATGTTTCTATTTTCTATTATTTTAGTATATAGTAGATTTCTTTTATCCTGGTTTCATGTCAAATATTGATTTTCAAAAAGCTTTACCTGCTTGGTTTACTTTAAAATGAATATATATATTAACATAACAAGATTAGTAGAGCTATTAGGTTAATATTATACAATAATGTATGAAATTTACTCAATTATTCTGACATTATATTAACTTTTATACTACTACATTTTATATAGGTATTAATAATAAATACATTGACAGATAAACACAAAAATTCCATGTAGTGGAAAACAATTCAACGGCAAAAAGTTTCCCGGCTCGGTAGGCTTTTATTACGTGTGATATTGACTCTCGAAGGCGACGGAGCACCCAATCCAAGTATATAATCTTGTATATGCAAATGATCCCTATTCCCTTACAAGCGAATTCTTACCCGGTCACGCCTTTCGGGTTATAAAAGGCAAAATTCCAGTCGACATGGCGGTCTAAAATATATACATATATTTGTGGACATTTAACAGTTTTAAATATATTTTTATCTATCTAAATCTTATTACGATTCCTATTGAAATGGGCTTTAACGGATTGTCAATGTTATTTTATATAAATATAAATATATCTACAAAGAATTGTAATTATATCTACACACTACATTTAATGAACATTAGCGCATAGAATATATATACTAAAGAAATTGCACAAATATTTAGTACTAGCGATCCGCACCGGCTTAGCACGAGTAGTAGAGTATATTGCTTTGCTATATCTAAAATGGGATTAGGCAGCGTTTTCGATGAAAGCTCTCAGACGGCCTAAATTTTTCCGACATTTAACAATTATTCATTATATTTCAAATTTACGTAAAACCTTAACAAACCTATACCTTCCGCATGAATAACTGCGTCTATTCATGAAAACCGTATAAAAATCTGTCCAGTATTTTTGAATTTATCGTGAACAGATAGACACACGCGTTACGGATTTTGTTTTATAATATCTATTGGTTAGAAACATTAAGGACAACTAATTTAAATCTGATCACTTTACAGTGCGACTATAAACAGCTTAGGATATTGTATAAAAAATAATATTAAGAACAAATTTACTTATTAAATTATAACAAATAGTCGATACGTATAACTGACTATTAAAGTATGTATTATACAAAACATAACGTGTAACATAATTTTTGTTTTCAGAATACGGACGCACGTGTAAAGATATAGGATGTCTTAACAGCGAGGTGTGCGTACTTGCCGAAGATCCCTGCTCATTTGGGCATACTTCAGACTGTGGCACGTATCCGACATGTAAAAAGAAGTCTCAAGTGGAAGGTAAGTTTTACATTGCCGAAAAGGTCAATATAAATATATATTTATATAAAATAAGCTAGGGAAAAATATAACCGCAACAGTGAAAATACTCTATATTACATACCTACCTACCTTTGGAAAAAAAGTACAAAATTCTTTTAGAAATCGTATTTAAGAGCACAGATAAACTATTTTTTTGTTTGTTTTAGAATTGTAGAATAACCGATAATTAAAAAAATCTTGTTGAAAGATCGAATAATCTATATCTATACTAATATTATAACGAGGAAAGATTTGTATTTTTGTTTGCAACGAATAAACACCAGAACTACTGGACCGATTTCAAAAAAATCTTCATCATTAGAATGTTACGTTAGCCCTGAGTAACATAGAAACTTATTAAATAAAATTTTAGTTGAGGACACAGCTAGTCATATATAAAGTTATATAATTTTTTGCCTAATGATGAAATATGAACTACTAATCAGTAGTTTAATATGTATATTTTAATGACTGTCTGTATATTTATTTTGTATTATGGATTTTTAAAATATCTACTTAGAACTTAAAAACCTTTACAATTTTTTATGCTATTTCATATATTTTCTGTATACTTTACATAGTAGTATTTTGTAATGCCTGCGGGGCGTACTACCATTTAACAAATCTATAGTGTCTTTCGGTAGATCCACTTGAGAACAAGTCCCAAACCCATTAGGTGACTCGGCTTTAGAAGCTAGGTATAGTTGTTATGATCCTTCCAAAATTGTATGTAATAATATTTAATTTATTTTTTAGAATACGTATATTTTATACTTTATAGTTTTAGTGTTATGGCCGCTATCTCATCTGTTAAGTGACGATAACACCCAAATGGTGGACACTCTCAAACCTTGTATAGAGAGTGCCTCTCAAATGCAACTGTCGGAACACATCTATAAATATTTGGGACAGAATTTCAAGGTGAAGGTAGTAGCTAGCCACATAGGCATTAGAAAAAACCCTAGAACCATGATATGGTTTTATTGCCATGTTTTTCCTTCGCCATTCCTCAAGCTTATTGTAGGTGTATTAAAACGATTTAACTGCCATTTCAGGGTCACACTCAGAGCCAGCAGCGCCCAAGCCTACGCCACCTAAACCGCATATTCCTTCTAATACTTTCGACTCTGTCCCTAACTATAAGCCTCCGGAACCACCATCACATGGTGTTTCATTCGGCGGCAATTCGCCTTATGGAAATAACTCACCTTATGGTGGACATTCGACGGGAGGAAACTCACCATACGGTGGAGGAAGTAATATCCCTGGAGGTTCCCCATACGGCGGAAATTCACCCTATGGTGGTGGCAGTAACTACCCAGGTAGCTCCCCATACGGTGGAAATTCACCCTATGGTGGGGGAAGTAACAATCCAGGCGGCTCCACATACGGTGGCAGCTCACCTTATGGTGGCAGTTCCCACGGTGGTAATTCTCCCTATGGAGGTAATTCACCTTATGATAGCTCTAACAGAGGCGGCCAAAATCCGTATGGGGGCGGATCTAATCCATACAGTCCGAGTTCGAACGGAGGCAATAAAAGCCCAATAGATAGTATCCTGAATACTTTAAGCAACTACGCTGGAGGTGCAGGTGGTGGAAGCACTGGCGGTACTGGCGCTAACGGCCTCGGAAATATTTTCGGAAATCTTCTCGGTAATTTATCGAAAAATGGCTTAGGCAACATTTTTACCAACACCAGACCAATAATGGAGAATCCTAATTATTCGTCGTATAGTTCAAATTCAAGGAGTTCGAACCCTCAAAACTATCCGTCAGGAAACCAGCAGACATATAATCAACCTCCAAGCCAAAGCCGAAGTTATGGGCAGAGTAATACGGCACATAACAGAGCTACTACACGTAGACCTGTCAGCTATGGTTGGAATGTTAGGTAAATTACAGAATTATTTTATCACACTGAGGTGTAGCTTGGCATTGCTTTTTTTGCACAAGCACTGTATTTCGAAGCTAATATAAGCACTAATTTTCATTTTTAACATTAACAACTAAATATTATATTTTCTGAATAATTATGTAAAATTACTTAAGAATATTGTTTGCATTAATTTCATATAACTAATTAATTTGAGAATATTGTAAAAGATCTTTGTTTTTTAAAATATCTGTATGTATAGTTATGTTACATACAAACAAATTAACCTATATAACTTTGAAGATAAATACTGTTATTCGGAGGTGTTGGTCGACCTTAAAACAATAACACTTGTCTATTAAAACTATTTAAAAAAGTTTTCTAACCTCTCGTAAGTCGTCTTATGTTTTTGAGTATCTTAATAAAATTGAAAAATATACATAAACCAAAGTTCCCTACTTGGAGGGCTAATACATATTTTAATTTTTCTATAACCTAATAATGTATTCAGTTTTAAGATTCATAATATCGGCAATACTGACATACTCAACTGAAAATGTTAAAACACAAAACATATATTAAACAGAATCTCAAACTAAATCGTGTATCTCAAACTAGTGAAATTGTACATAATTCAGAAGTGATTATTTTGTAATATTATTAGTTCAACATTATTTTTTTTTCACATTTAGAAATAGTATTTTTTCAAACTATCGAGGCTATAAATTATAGGAAACATTGTATTAAGATCTTCATTAAAATAAACAAATTAGTCGCTCTGCACTTGGCACCGATTTACCAAATACTCACATCACTAAAGTAGAATATGAATATTTTGTTTGCTTTTAAGTTTAAAATAAAGTTTCATAATTTCGTATTTTAGCCATATTTTTATTTAAGCTACAGATTATTATTATATAAGAGTATGCCTTAGTTGTTTACAAATAAATTTTCAATTAATGTAAGGAAACTTGTTTAATAACTTGCATTCTTATAACATACTAGCGCCTTTATAATTTTCTTTCTGAGTTTCTAATATCTCTTCGCTTTTATCATTGTTACATCACGAAATAAATAATATACATATTATATTAGAGCTTAATTAACTTATAGAAATACTCATTTTATATACTCAAAACAATTAGTGCCATATTTATATAATAATACCGTAAAATGTATTTTTCGTTTCAGTATAACTATGATCTTGACGTACCTGATACACGAATATGTCCACAGTATAATTGGTAATCGTTAAATTATAACAAAGAATGTAATATTCTTACGTAAAGTTATGTACAATATGTTATGGTGGTTACCTGTAAACTAGGTATTTATATTAATAAATGTTAGTTTAATTTTAAAAAATGTTTTTATTTGCAACAGAGATAAAAGCTTTCTCTAAATCATGCGACATTTATTTTGGAAGATACCGCACACTATAAGTTTTGTTGTATTGATAATATTCATATTTAGAATAATATTTACGATTTTGGTTTGTTCGTAAAATATGTAACTTCTATAGTAATCAAAAATATATTATACTTAGTAATGTCTATATTATTAAATGTTAATTTAACAAAACGTCGTCTTTTATTTTACCCATTTTTTTTTATAGTTAAGCATTAGCGTTATAGCCATAATCTCCCCTGATCTTAAATGATGATACGGCTCGGTGAAGAACACGCTAAACCTGTAGAGGGACTGGGTCTCAAGTGCAAATGCCGGAACACATCTATAGGTATTTGTTTAGCCAGGCGGGTATAAAAAAGGCCTACAATCATACTATGGTTTCTTCACGATATTTTTCTTGACCGAACGCTCAAGCTCATTGTAGGTGGATTCGAACTCGCGTCCCTCGACGGGGAGTCCGTACACACTACCACTGAGATATCGTAGCTTCAATTTCGAACGAACATAGTAACGGTTAAGGCTGGCGAGAGAATTCTCCAGTGCTCTGCTTGCTCTGAGTGCTCAGGGACAGTAGGCATTGATTGAAAATCGGTATATGCAACACCTTTATCGATTTTCCTCTTTCAAAATCTCGTGGGACTGACAGTCCACACCGATGTGCAGGTTATTTTTGTTTATTTCATTTACCTACAAATGAGTTTTAATACGTTAATAACTGACCCGGCAAACTAGATTGTGTTAACTTTTAGCTACACTTAAGTGAGTTTTTTGTTCGTTATAAAATGGATACTATAATTTATTCTACTTTTCTGGACGGCGACAAAGCCAATAAATCAGATCATTAAAATCGGTTCACCAGTTCTTGAGTGATAAATGGTGTAAATAACCGAATATATATATATATATATATAACTCAATATATACATATATATAGATTATGTATTGATTCGAAATAAATTTAGCCGCGAGGCTCTAATAGCCAGTTGTATTTTGTAAAGCGCATTAATAACATTTACTGGTTTAAATAACAGATATCGACCAACAATACGTAATACAATGGAGAAATTTTAATAAAGAAAATAAAAATATTATGCCATACATATTTTATTTACATATACAATGTTAATAAATAAAAAATATATACAAGTGACATATGTCACAAACAAATATCTACTAATAATAAAGGAATCTCGTCTATATTTTTATTACAATAATAAATAATTAGACTATATAATTATTACGTTAAGTTCACTAATGAGGAATCTATAACACCGTACACATGGTAATAAATCAGATACAGTGCATATCTTTCGGGTTGTCGAATTTCGGGATTAGGCAATATATATAGCTGCCAAAAACTTCCAGCCCGCCATGACACCCACGTTATATCACCAAATACCTTTAGGTGTGTTCCGGCAGTTGCACTTGAGAGCCAGTCCCTACACTCGGCTATACGAGTCCACAATCTTGGGCCACATCGTCACTTAATATTAGGTGAGATTGTGACCGTAACGGTAAACGTAAACTATAAAAAACTATTACTCTTAGATCAGTACCATCTAAGGGTATTGTGGTTACAAGCAGAGTGGCGAATAGTTTGCCCTAACACTATAAAAAATGTCATATAGGCGTTTAATATTATATTCGAACCTATGGTTTATATAATATTTATTCACTTAAAAAAAAACAATTCTTTTATAATCTCACAAAAGTTCTGTTATATTGAATCTCAAAATTTCATAATATAATAACTTCTACAAAATATATTATAAAACTTATTAAATAAACGTACTAATTTCATATAATTTCCAGTTATGCACATAATTAAAATAAATCTACTATTATACTTGGAAAAAATTAACCATTCACCTATATACTACATATAATTTACAAGTGTTTACTATTAAATTAATTTATTTAGTTACTTCATTTTCAGTTCCACCATTAACCCTTTGATTTTCTTCACTAGCACGTTTGGATTTCTTCGACGAGTGGAATTGTTTTAAAATAATACCCAACACTAGGAATCCTAACCAAACTCCGTACCAATAGTGATACATTGAAGAATAATATACCCAAATACGATCAAAGGTAAGAAGTAGAAATGCTGCCGCTTGGTAAGATTCCGAATGCGATCGTAGGAACCACATAACGAAGCCCAGAATTTTCTTTTTCTAAAAAAAAATTGCTTACATTAAAGAGAAATTTTACAAAAAAATATAAGGTATAAAAATATGTAACACTAATAAACTGTGTCCGCAACTTCGTTCTCGTGGAATTCATTATTTAACTATTTTTGCCCGTTTTTCCTCACTAATAACTCAATCATATACAAATAATAATTTTTAAATCCGACAGGTAGTTGCTGAGATTAGCGCATTCAAACAAACTCTTCCGCTTTACAATATTAACAACTTTAAATAAAGAAAATAAGTCTTTCACAATAAAACGCCAAAAAAACTTTCAGTGATGTCTGTAGATCGTTTGGTTAAATGAAAGGGTATAGGGGGAGGGGGTTTGAAGAGGGAGTAGAGAAGGGCATGAAGGGAGTATAGAGGTAGGTGGAACCTTGGAGACGATGATAGGATACTTTTTCATGAGAAAAACTTTTTGGAAGTGGGGTACAGGAAAGGATAAACTTTATAGTAAACTTTTTTCTCGTAATTCGATTTTCTTGACAAAATCGATATTAACGCAAACGAAGCCGAGGGCACAGTCAGTTATAGTATAAATGATTGTTAGTTTTATGCTGTGGAACAAAGGAAAGCACTAAACTATATGCTCTGTTATTAATGATAAAACGTATTAAGTAATACTAATGGTAATTTCATAATCTTAATTAAAATATTATTCAACTTACCATACCCGTAGCATCTTTGTAATATAATTTATAGTAAATATCTTCAGCCATCAAATAAAATGGACAAAAGTATATGCAGAAGAAATATCCCGCATGGAAACCATGCCATATTACAGACACAAACAGAGCTGCATGGATTCTAAAACATAAAATATTAAATGTATTTTAAGGATACTGTTTTATTTCTGTATGTTTAAAAGATGTCGTGTAAATAATCTTATATTTCTTATTATTGGCATTACCATAAAACTCTTTCACTTAAATTACATAATAATTTCAAGATCTATTATACAGGTGGCATTCATAATTTACGTGAGGTGATTGTGGTGATTTTTCGACGCTCCTTGAAATGTGAGATTTTGCTCGACCCCAATGTTATCACACGTGAGATTTTTCAAAATATATACATTGATCTAAATATGTTAATCTGTGTTTGATTACGTGGGGTCTATAAAAAAAAAACCATTTAATTAAATATTTTTAATTTAAGACAACTTACGACTAGTGATTAAGATTTCTATTAAAATAAAACTTGATTTAGAAAAAAATATATAGATCAACAACTGGCGTATTTTCATCCATTAAAATATTCAATAAATTCAGTTCTTATTACAACAATGCCTATTGTTATCAAAAAAAAATCCCAGTATAACCCAGTTTATCGTAATTTTGCACTGTTTATTGCGGAATAAAAATACGTTATATCTGCTTAACTCCCCTCTCTCCCCCACGTGAGTTTGGGGAGATAGAGCTCGACACCCCCACCCCCCTAAACGTCTCACGTAATTAATGGATGTCACCTAGGGTTTTTGTTAAAAAATTATGAAATTAAAAAAAACCAATAAGCAAAACATTAGTCATTATAAACTTACTTTAATGATTTCACAGGAAATCTCTTGTAAACAACCATGGCCACCCAATATTGTACTGCTGTGTTCCATACCTTCATGGAATCACGAAGAGTGACAACAGTTTCACAACCCCAAACATCCATTGACTTTACAGTTTTGAAATTGTACCGGGCGTGTTTTGCTTCATCTTCTGACCTAAAGCAATAGAAGTAGTTATCAGTACCTTCTAAAGTATTTCTTCAATATGAGGATTAAGGTATACAAAAAATTACATTTGCTTCAATTTTAAATATCCCACTGTAGGTCCATGACCTGATTTGTTTTTGCCTTGTACTGGATAAGCTCCTAATCCTGAAGATGTGCAAACACTTTCAGCTAATGTCATTCCAGCATAAATACGTTGTCGAAACGCGGCGAATAACACCCATGGATACAACATTCGGTACACAAAACTTCTAGTATTATGATCCTCCGTAAGTATATACTGCAATATAAAAGTATCAAAACTTAGAAATTACTTGGGTAATTTTATGCCATAGCTGTAATTAAGAATATATTTATTAATTTCTTTACTCATGTTAACAATCAAAATGATCTTATTTTCAAACATATTGAGTTTGAATTTATTATAAGATATTGTTAATGCTACTAGATACTAAATGTTTACTATTATAATATAATTTTTTTGAATTTATAAGTAATAGGTAATTAACACTACTTGTCTAAGGTGAAGCTGCCAGAACATATTATATATGTTTGCTGCTACAACTTGAGAGTGAGTAGCTAGGCATATACTTGAAAATTTTCTACAAATCAAATCAAAAATACTTTACTCAATGTAGGCCTAGTAAACATCAAAACTACTATAATATTATAGTTTCATATGAGTTTTCTTCATCCCTTCATGGGTTCCAACTCTGCTCATTCAAACTCATGGCTGTACACACACTAACTACTCCTTACTCAAACTATTTCTCTAAGAACCACTTACCTCCAAGGGCCAAATATTAGACAATCCAAGGTACAGTGATATATGCAATGGTACAATCTTTAAAGTATTTATTGTAGCTAATAAACAATCAGAATGCCTACTGAATGGTAGGTTGAAATAGTCATCAAATGTTCTATACCTATAATATGGACCTAAAAACATAAAAATAGTTATCTTAATTAACCAGAAAAGAGTACTTTACATATAAAATACTTTATAAAAACATTTCTGTAATAAGGTAATATCATAAAAAAGTTTCTCTTTAATCCAATATATTTTGTTGACAATTATCAATTAGTTTAATCTTGCAGCTGAATTTAGAGTGAAAATCTTTATGTAAATTTAATATATCAAGCTTTTTCAGACAAAGCTATATAAGCACTAAAAAAACTTAAAAATGTTAACCTTCTAAAATTATCTTTATAAATTAGAAGCAGTATTGTAATAGACACTATTTTAATAGATCAGTGGTTAATTATGAACATCAACCCATATTTTTTTATAAAGATATCATAAATACTTTTTAATTACAAATGAAACTCTTGCCTGTAAAAAGTGCAAAAGATCACTTGTGATGTTTTTAACAAATGTACTATAGGACCACTTATATCAAATCAATATCAGTGATTTACTGCAAATTTACCTATATTACTTAAAATTGGAATTTAAATATTTATGTCTAATTGTTAACATAAAGAAAATCATTCAGAGGTTAAATCAATTAATAAATAGTATAAATTAGACACAATTTCAAGTGAAAGCAACTATATTTTTGTAAAAAAACTGGCAGTTCTACTGGTATTCAGATAAAATTATAATCAAGTAGTACATAATAAACAAAAAAATTAACACACTATAATAAACATATTATATTAACAGTATTAATTACCTGTGAGTAAGCCAATATAATTAAATGAATAATGGAAAAGGTCAATAATACTTGGATTTATAATCTCAAGAAAGTCTTCATCTTTTTCTTCAATATCTTTCCGTACTTCAACTTCTTCCTCTTTCTTTACTTTGCCTACAGCCAACCAGGAACCATTAATCTCAAAAGCTACTCCAACCACTCTTAGTACTATAATCATTTCTATGAGATTGGTTTGTCCAGAAGATAATGGTAAACCAAACTTGTCAGCCAAGCGAAAAAAGAAAAGATATCCAAACATGAGGAAGAATGTCACTATATGACAATATCTGGAATAAAAAATATTTCAATTAAAAAATAAAAGAAAATATTGATAAATTTATGTTACTGACCCTTTTTCTATAATTAATAGAAACAAAATACCAAATGAGTCACTGAGGTAATGATTGTATATAATCTTCAAACATCATATTTTTGATGTTTGACAGAATAGAAATGTAAAAACTTTTGTGTATATATAATTAAAATGTAAAAAAAAACACTATAATTGTTGGAGATGAATAATTTGTATTCATAATTCAAGAACAAGTTATTATATATTGTATGCAAATGAATTAATGCTAATTTCCTATCTTTTTTGTAACTGAATACCACTTCAGTCATATAGGAAATAGCTTTGCTTTAGTATCCGGCCGCAAGATCTTCATTACCATTTTAATTTGTATAAGTAGGTAATAGGCCATTAAAGTAAATACTAGTAGGATTTTCTGTGGAAACTTATAGTTTTTTACTTAATACTTATAATTTATTATTTAAGTTTTATAAGTCAACTAATAGGAATCATATGGAACAATATTGTTTCTGGCCCAAAAGATTTACATATTTATATTTTAAAGCATTAGGAAAACACAACTTAATAGATATATCTCCTTTTAAAGCATGTATCATTTGCTTACAGTAAATGTTTGCCAATAAAAAAAAAGAGAAATAGTCTTTCAAGTTGGCTAAGTTTTTTGATATCATCATTATGGTTGACAGCCCGATTCAGAGCAATCGACTCAGATATGTTAGGTTTTGCAAACAATTTTATAATTTCTTGCTAATATTTTTATAACCACCTAGAAAAAAGAGCAAAAAGATTTACCATAAACAGCCAAAGATATTTTTTTGGTCTGGAATAAAACATGCATTATAAAGAGATAACTATTGAGTTGACTTTTTCTAATGCTTTAAAATGTAGATATGTAAATCTCTTGGATATAAGTAAATTCTTCATTTTGTGTTCCACCTTTTTATGAATTGGGATTATCATCACACAATAAAGTCCATACACAATACTCTCCACAATAATGCGATGCCTACTTTTTTAGTTACAATTATAGTGAACCTGTTTATTATAATATGAACAATAACATACTCAAGTTTTATGTGATACCAAGTCATTGATACTGAATTAGTAACGAAAATTTTAATACGAAAAACATTCGTTATACATTGTAGTGTACTGGCGTAAATATATTTATAAGTAAAGATTTAAAAAGAGAACGATTAGATTTGGATTGTCAACATAGTTACACATTATGGTTATTGATTGTCTGGTATAAGCAAAATAAAGTTTACTGCATCACAGTGCATTTATTTTATTTTAAATATTGTACTAATACTGTACACACCAAACATATCTCACCTTACGGTAGCCGTTTTAATAGCGATAATACCCAGAGTTCCAGAAAAAATTGGATGTATCGCACTGTATCCAGATACGATAATTATTAAGAGAAGACCAAGGATTGAGCCAGCCCATTTCTTCACATATATTGCATGTATACGTCTATAATATGGTCCGACTATAATACTTAATAATAAAAGAGATAAATAGATGATATCATTTTTGTGCTTCGTCAGAATAGAAAACATTTCAGTTACAATATACACGTTACTATTATAACTTCGCCCCTTCAACTATTACTATATACACGATACACAATACAAAATTGAGAAAATCTGCCGTAAAAGAAAACAAACAATCCCCAACAACTAATAGAATATACTAATTAGTATCTTGCAATGCCATAGATAATACACGAATACTAGAGACGCAACGCTACGCTATCAAAAATTCACATATCTTAAAAAAAAAAGACAAAATAATATTTCTTAAGATACGATTGCAGTTAATTCACATTAATTTCTAATCTTTTGTAGCTTTGGATCAATTTTGGTGTAAGAAACTCCTTGTATATATAATTTCAACTATATTTAGGTACACTATATAGCAACGAATCGAACCCGATATACTTAGTCCATTTAACCAGTGAATTCGAATAAAAGCGACAAGGTATATGGAGAGCCAGACTTTTTTTACTGCAGTTCATCCCGTAAACAACATGACAGAACATATTTTTTCTGCGAAAACAAAACTCTTAATGTGATGTGTAACTTGAGAACTATTACTATTTACATGATTACACACACATTACATTATTACATGATTGTTTTTAACCATCATATTAAAAAACATTCGCTGTTTACTTATATTAATAAGTATTTAGAGCTGCTAAAACTACCTAACTAGCAGCCATAAGCTGAAAATCTGTGGGATTTAAGTTCCTATTACCTCCCTAGTATGCAATTATTATTGTTGGTACGAAGCGCTTTTTATTAAAGAGCAATCTGTTCCCAGCGACATTAATAATATTATTAGAATATACATTAAAACCCGCGATATTAATGGAATCATGTTATAAATAATATTTATGACCTTTTTTCATTTTAGCGAAATTAACTGCTCGGCCTCGACGGCGAAGGCAACGGTTTCAGGTGAGGGAGACGGCTATATTTAGTATAATACTTACTTAGGAACTTTAGTGTTATAAATAGATATATTTCTGAAAGTTTTTTTCCACCTTGTCTTGAAATTCATAATATCTGCAATAGTTATATGGTCGAATTTCAATCACTGACCAAATATTCGATTGTTTTTTAAATATTCGATTTAATAAAGATTGCATAAGTAATACATTTGGTATTTTATACATTAATTATTTTTTTCATGTTTTTAAATACTACGCACGCATTTATTAATAATACAAAAAAATACATTTTAATTTAAAATAACACATAATTTAATACTACGTCAGTTCCCGTCAGTACATGAATAGATTTGTTTTTGCAATATATTTTTCAGTGATACGATTAGTGGAGTGCCGAGATGTTATTTGTTTTGATTTCTCACCCGATCGTAATAAAGTTTTCTATACACGTTGTCAATGGTACAGAAAAGGGCATACTGTAACATATATTTAAAAAGTAAGTACTTTTTCCGAGGGATAGTAAAATATTTTTTGGTACTAAGCGAATTAGGTCGTGGGCACAGGTAGTATATATAAATATCTATATTAATTTATAAAGCGGAAAAGCTTGTTTGTTTCAACGCGTTAATATTAGTAACTATAAGTATGTAACTACAAAACTATATAAGTATATAACTGTAACTTTACCATTCGGACATCAAAAAATCTTTTGGTATTTCATAGAGCAATCATTGAGGAACGATTTAGACTTTTTAATATCACATTACTACCAATAGCAGTAAAGCTGTATTGAAAAATGTTACAAAAATTGGCCAAAAATATTAAATACATTTTAGTTCCATGTGTGCGAAGTCGCAGGCATAGCTAGTATATAATATATAGTGGTCATCATTTTCATTTCATAGATTTAATTCAATCAGCTGTACTCACACGCGCTACCTGGTGTGTTTATTTATTTGTTTATCTGTCTACGATCCGTGTTGTCAAGTTAGCAACCCTACTAGTAATGTTAATGTCAAAATATCACTGGTAGCTATAGTATTGATTGATTTGTCGTAAAATTCAATTGAAATAAGTTGTTCTATGACTTTATATTCAGAGTACTTTATATTATAAGGAATTTTGTATTTTTTAATTTATCGATACTGATACAGAAAAGAGGTAATATTTATGAATATGTCTCTAGGATATAATCGCTGGAAATACTCATCCGATTACAAAAATTATATGTTTCTTATTTTAAGCAGAGACAGGCATTGCTTTATTGTATTGTAATCTTTATAGTGTATTTAACTTATATGATGTCGTGAACTGTTACTAGCTACAAATAAAATAAAACATGGATGAAGAAAGTAAAAAAACTATTATACATGAACTCAATCTGAAGATCGGAAACGATATCGAGGATTTGTCAGGAGCATACGATCGAGAAAGTTTCTTAGCATACAAAAAAAACGACCTCCTAAAATCTGTAAGTTTTCGTTAACAGTTAAACTGAAATCTAACAACAAATTAGTAATTTTAACTGTATATGAATATATATGTGTATGAAAACACTGTTCTGTTTTTGTTTTAATATTGAATGTAGAATTTAATGGATTTTACCCATTACTTTAATACTT
Source organism: Actias luna (assembly GCA_039707435.1). NCBI lineage: Eukaryota > Metazoa > Arthropoda > Insecta > Lepidoptera > Saturniidae > Actias > Actias luna. The sequence continues at coordinate 7,138,434 of JAZHAC010000003.1, forward strand.
ACAGATTAATACTTAGGCATATTTATAATTATATAAATCAAAATGACTGAAACATTTATTTTGGCTATATATTACCAAAGTGACAGTAAAATCATGAAGTGAGTTTTAATTTAATAAAATTTATAACTGGATGTAAATTTTTGACAGCTCAATACAGCCAACAATCAAGTGCCAACAAAATTATCAACAACTATAAAAAAAGCAGAGTTAAATTCAAAACAAATTGAGGATCTCCAAGATAAATCAAATGAACTAAGGGGAAAAGTTCAGGCACTTTTAAAAAGGACTGAACCTCTTAGGTCTGAACTGAGCATAAGATTCTATGCAATTAATAAATTGGAACAAGTACTTACATATTTGAAGTCATTTGAAAAAATTGATGAGTTAAGGTTTGTCATCATTTAATTACATATTTAGTATTTATTCATAAGCAAATACTTCAATTTCTTTACTTATAATTAATTGTCTAACAATAGTAACACTAAAGTTCTCAAATAATGATGTAAATGCTGAGAAATGCAATAAATTTTTGCACACATCTCATGAATGGATTAATATTACTAACATGAAATAAATGAAAATGAAATAATTGTCCCAGGTGTTATACAGTACATGCTTGGCCTTGAATGATAAATATAGCTATTATTAAATTACTGTTTAAACTTCTTATTATTAATAAAATATATAATAATTCATAAAACACTCTTAAACTTTTTTACTGGATCTTGGTGATGATAATTAATTTATATAACTTATTTCAATTAATATTAAATAATTTAGATAGTTTCTTAATTGTTAGTAACCTACCTGTTACCCTTTGATAGTAATATTAATCATAGAAGATAAACATGAACTATTGCTACAGTTTAATAGGTACTATTAAAATAAATGATTTTGTTATTCATTGTTTCCAAAAATCTCTTGGTTTATGTGAGCACTTCATTACAGGTCCTGATGGGCATAATTTTTCTGACTTCTTGAATAATCATTATCATATTTCAGCCATTTACATGAAACCTTAACAAATCATACACAAAAACTTTTCTCATAAATAAATAATATAAATAACCTGCTGGTAAAACTATATGTTTGGTAGTTCTTTAGCTTATTGATTTTAGACAGATTGATGTAGCAGAGGGAAGTTGTATTATATTGAGCTGCTTGTAAATTGGGAGTAGAATGTTATACCCACTACTTTAATAGATTAGTGGTTAATTATAAACAAGTATTATTGTTTTTAAAAGATATCATAAATACTTTTTAATTAGGAACAAAAAACTCTCCTGTAACAATGTTTTTCAATAGTTTTCAAAGATTTTGTTTTTGTATTTTTCTTTACGATGGGTTAAATAACGATGCACCTAAGTATATAATCTGACTTGTTATATATTTATTCAATCATTAATGTTTTTATATGAAATTTAACAATTGAAAAATATTATTGTTTTTTTTTTATTTTTGTTAATTGATGTTTGAGCAATTTAAAATTACAGTCAGCAAATGAAACAAACAAATGATGATGAACAATTAGTGCTTTTGTATGGAGAACTTAAAGAAATGTGTAACCTGCATCAAAAGGGTCATCAAGCTAATTATATCAAAGAGTATACACATTACTGGCATAATGTGCTCAAGGATAAGATTTCGAAGTAAGATCTCACAAAAAAATTATTACAATATTCACAATATGCTTAGTGATTCACAAGTCTACCTATATTGTGTTTTTATGTACACAAATTACCATATTTTCAGAAATTATGAAGAAATTTTAAAGACTCTTAAGTGGCCATTTACTAGTGGAACCGAAAACTCTCCTCCACCTAAGGAAGTTATGGTCAAATTTAATAATGTTACAAGATATTTATTCCTGATTCAAGAACCTGATGTCTTAACACCTACTGCTATCACAGGAGACTATGGACAAGGTAATGTTAGAAATCAATGTGAACTGTAGTGCTAATTTAAATGCTTTGCTGTTGAAATGATTTTAAAACTAATGTTAGAATTTATTGATTTATTGACACCTATTGAATTTATTTGAAAAACTATGATTGGTTTTTAATATTTTATTTCAAGAAGTAAATAAGAGGTCATATTTTAATTACCTTTAGCTAATTAAATACTACTTGCTATTTAAATAAATAAAAATTGACTGCATTATTAGTAAATAAAGTAAGTGGTAATAAATTAAAAAGTAAAAGGAAACCAAATCCAATAAAATTTGGTACTGTCTAATATATGTATAGTACTGTCCCCAAGCAATTATTGGAGGGAATCCTGTTTCACAAGCTTATGGAACAGATGTTAAAAACATATTTTTTTATAGATTTACTGATCTTAATATTGCATTTTATCTCAAATATATTAATAAAAATAAGGTTGAGACAAATTATTAATTTATAAAAAATATTGAATTTCATAGATAATCCTTGCCTACCTGTACGAATATTATTGAAGCCTTTGAAAAAAAGGTTTATGTTCCATTTCACGGGGTCTCGGCAAACTGCACGTATAGACCGCCCAGAATGGTTCCTGACACAAACACTAACATGGATAAAGGACCACCAGAGTTTTGTAAGATTGCATGTCCAGCCTGTCGCTGAAAAACTAGAACTAAAAAAAGTTAGAGTTGTAGTAAGTATTACAAGTTTGGACTTAAGACATTTTTTTTAATACTTAAGCTTAGCATTATGGCCATAATCTTACCTGATGTTAAGCGACGATGTGGTCCACGATGGAAGACACATTAAGCTTAAGTGAGGGACTGGCTCTCGTCGAGTGCAACTGACTGAACACACCTTTAGGTATTTGGCGGAAAATTTTCAACATGAGAGTACTAGTTAGCCAGGCGGGCATTAGAAAAAGCCCTAACATCACGCTGTGGTTTCATCACGATGTTTTTTTTTCACCAAAACCTCAAGCTCATTGTAAATGAATACGAACCTACGTCCCTAAAAATTGTAATCAGAGTATACTTTATTACTCAGTATTGAAGCCAAAAATATTTTGCATTTTTGTCTGTCGCCTTTTACTCTAATCACTTTAAACCTTTGCAGAGATTTTAATGAAATTTTGATAATTCCTGAATTATCGCAAGTTTCATACAGAGTTAGTATATTTGTAATAAAGTTTAAAAGAAAAGTAATACATGTAAGTTTTATTTCAGGATGAATTTATTGCTGGTCTTGTAGCCTTAGCAGCAGAGCGGCTTCACACAGTCTTAGACATTTATCATACACAAGGTGCCAAGGGGGAAATTATTGATATGGATACTGCTTTCGCTCACGCTGTCGATGAAACTTTAGGGTTTAATAGAGAACTGATTTCGATAACGGGCCAAGACATAAATAGTGTACTCTCTGTTTTGACTAGAGCGGAAACTTTTGTGCGGTGGTTGGCTGTCGAAAAGAAATGTAAGTTACAAAATATGGCTTGCGAAATTTTAACTTTATAGACCCCCTCCCTCCCTTCGGCACTCTAACTCAAATTTTCTGTAACCTCAATACATGATATATATGGCAATTAATAGCTATAAAAACTCGAGACCTGGCAACAATTAAAAACATTACTAACATGATAAAAGAGGAATTTGCTCCAACTGACTCAGCAGGTCAAACGTTTTATAATAATAGTAAGAATAGACCTCTAACTAGAATGTAAATTATTTTTATTAAGAAACAAATAATAGAATAGAAAAATAATCCTAACAATACAACTAACATTCAAATGGTCCGCACCAATAGTCATAATAGCCATAAATAGCACACAAATTTTAATATTTTTACGTATTTCTTGTTTGCTTAAACTTTAATAATTTAATTTACATTTTTTTTATGAGCTTCTATTGCCACGTCTTCTTGACACCTCAGACTCATAGTCTGCACCTTTATTTTGCTTCTATTTATTAGCTACGGAAAAAATGCTTAAGAAATCGTTACATTATCGTGCAGCGTAATCTAATTGTGCATTGTTCATGTGCAAGTGAACACTTATGTAATAATAATAATAAGACTTTTATTCTCAACTGTAAATAGGTGTTGTATTCTAATAATTACAATATGTCTCGTAATTCAGAGTGCCTTGGCATAGGCCTCCTCTAACATTTTCTGCCTTGTGCTATCCTTCGCCAATGATAATAATAGCTGTGAGTCTCAGATTGTTTTCCCATCTTGACTGTGGGCGTCCTCTGTTTCGCTTTCCATCTTATGGATACCAGTTAGTAATAATTTTTCTCCTTATTACTAGGGGATACTGTATCCATTTACATGCATAGGAATTATACATTTAATAATTTGGAAAATGGAAAAGTGCACGCCTCATAACGTAATTATATTACAGTGACACAGATTTAAGCATTCATATTAAATAGAAAGTAATCCGATGTTATTCTAGAGCTATTAAACTAGAAATGGACCGAATACGTTAAGCTTTTTGGGCGTGATCGTTACACATCCATACATACAGATATCCGGACATCCACGTAAAAATGTTTTCTATAAGACTTTTTTGAGTATATAATAAAATAAATGAATTAAAAATCATCTAGTGTGATAGTGAGAGTATTTATCTGGATAATAAAAGATTTGCATTGCCCTAAAAATACAAAAGATTTCAAATAATGATTATTAAAGTCTCGGAAATTGCTCGACTTTGGAATGTTGAAAGTAATGCACAACCTCAAACGCTTCGCTTTACGAGGCGTGAATACATTTAATATATGTTTAGTAGATTATATCTTACGCGCTAAATCATTTTAGTGACTGGAGTGGGTGCTTTTTTATAGGAAGGCAATTTTAAGAGTCGTGTCGGTAGCGTCTTAGTTTCTTGCCTTGATTGTCATTTTTATATTGTAATCCACCTATGTCATATTTTGTCATAGTAACCGATACGCTTTCCCCCCATAAGATCGAACGTATTTTATGAACTGCCCCTTAGAAGTTATTCAGCTAATAATTATTGTCCTATGTGAATTTCTTTTCTGATGTACCTATATATAAAATATGTAAACAGATGCGTTATGCAAGATGGAAGAGACATTGAGCAACGAACAATGGGGTGAGCCAGTCGCTGCGGGAGTGGAAGCTGCTACTGGTGCGATGGTATGGGTGCCACGAGCAGCTGATTGGTTTATATCACTCTTAAAAACTATTGAAAACCGGTATGCTGTCTTACCACAACCGGGACATAGGTAAGTTTCAGTATATATGTAATAAATCATAAGTCTATATTATTAAGGCAAAATAAGATATCAAATCGATGTAATGTTTTTACTATATTTGACAATCATAACTAGACTGTAAAACAGTTTAACATTAGCAATATAAATGTAAACGATTGGACTGTTTATTAAATTTAATTTTAACATTTGTAGCATACATAACATTATACCAAAACTCAAATTCAGCCATGCGTGTAGTATTTTTAAAGATTCAAAATTCAAATGAAAGTGAACAATTCAAGTGAAACATGGAATGGTATGACACATAGTATCTGTTTAATGTTCTAATGAATGATTGATTTTTGAAGTGGAAACCTCTATAGGAAGATTTGGATAGGGAGTACATTCATCTAAGTCTGCATTGACATGGTCAAGTGACGTGTTAACATACACACTATATCAGTTCCTATTAGTTTAATTATTGTACTGTAAACAGTTTTGATTTACAAGTTTTAATTTAAGATCAAACAATTAATTGGATATCCAAAAAATAACAACTGTTTGTTTATAGGTTTGAATTTTCCCTTCTGTCTGCATTCTTCATGCCTGCTTTGAATTTTTTTTGCTGATAGTATTGTATATAATGATTATTATAACATATTTAAAATTATAACCATTCACCACAGGTTGGAATTTCTTGAGCTCCAACTGGAGCTCGTGGAGGAGTGGCGTGTACGTCTGACCCAACTCCTAAGCGCTGCCTTGAGAACAATGTCAGCTGAAACTCTCAACACCTCTGGGGCTTCATCACACCCTCTCATATCAGTGATCAACGCCGCACACTACACCTATACAGTTTTGTTACAGTGGGCCCATTCTTTGGTATGGACTTTTTTATACTATATAACTTAAACATTATGGCCATAATCTCACCTGTTGTTAAGTAATAATGTGGCCAATGTCGGTGGGCACGCTAAGCCTACTGGAGAATTCACCTCTCAAATGCAACTGCAAGAACGCATCTATAGATATTTGACGGCAGATTTTTAAGTTAAGTGTGGTAGCTAGCCAGGTGGGCAGTAGTAAAAGCGCTACCACCGTGCAAAACTATTTACTTCTATTTTTACAACTCCATCGTCTTTATATTGCTTTCTAGACTAATTGGTAGAAAATAATATTCTTGTTTACCATCTCCCAAGTAAAACATAGAAATAAAAATATTAGAATGCTATTACAATTAGTAAAATGTACATGAATTAGTAACATGTTCAGATTTATCTCTATCTACTATCACATATTTTATGTCTCACTTTGCGTCCACGCTCACCACAGTGAATAATACTGTTCCACTTGCCTGCAAGCGTTTTAATTATTAACTCAACTGTAATTTTACAGCATTACCTGCAGTTGCATTACTATCGCCGCCAGTTTAGCCATTTTACGCAGCAGCAGCACCACAAAGAACAATCTGATAGTCCAACGAGCTCTAACGTCGCCCAGGAAGCTAGTAATAATGAGGAGGCTACAAACAAAACTATTAAAACAGGTAATATTAAAATATATATATATATAATCGACTTTATCGTCCGCAATTATTATTGTCAATCGCAAAATTATCGATTACAATCGATTTAGTGTTTGGTGGATAGATATTATTGGCGAAGGGTGGAAGTCTGAAAAAGGGAAGCCGGAGCAAAAATAAGTTCTTACTAAACATAATATCAGCTCTTCACCGCCGTCACCTATGTTTCTATGGCGATTACAGGCTCATAAACGAAGTTATTTTTATTATAAAGACATTTATGAAAGTGTTTAACAAATCCGTCCCGCTTCTTTATAAGAACGAGACAAACTTTGGTCTTTTCCTAAGGAAATTAAAAATAAGGGATGCTACGTGACAAGCCGTAAATTCACGGCTTATAACTTCAAATTACATACATTTAATTTTGATGACTACGTAGCATGTATGACAATCGAAAATACTGAATTACTTTTGGCCTACATTGCTGTGAGTGCTTACGTTATATACCAATTCCTAAAGAGGAGCCGATTGGAATCGGGTTGTACATACTCTTCGCCACTGAAAGATAATTAATGTTTTTCTTGAATAGCATGTTGTTACATCCATAGGTAATCAAAATAAATCCAAACAGAATATTGAATTATAAACAAGGTCTTTCTTTATATCTTTGTAATATCTTAACATACCACTTTTTAAAAACTATTATACGGTTTGAGTGTTGAGTCAATATTTGACTTTATATGTTTCTTTATATTTCTATTTTTTTATATCTAGCAAAATATTATCTTACCGTCAATAATACTCTCATATATACATATCAATAAATTATTTCTTAATTAAATTTAGTTATTTATAAATAAATATTGTCAGTAAAATGATTAACTTATACAGTTACTTACAGTCTCTTGTTTTGCACTAATCTATGATTATAATTTTGAAAGGTTCCTGTTGCTTTCGCTACCAGAAATTTGTAACATGATTATTTTTTGAGTTTTTAAAGTCTATAAAGACTAATAACAAATATCGTTTCTCATGATGGCGGGGCTTTGTCTAATGCCCGCCTGGCTAGCTACCACCCTCAAGTTAAAAATCGGCTGCCAAATACTAATAAGTGTGTACCGGCAGTTGCACTTGAGAGCCAGTCCCTCTACAGGTTTAGCGTGTCTACCAAATTAGGTCCTATCCTCACCTAAGATCAGGTGAGATTATGGCCATAATGCTAAAACCTTAACTATGAAAAAAAAAACATTTCTTTTCAGACGGTGAAAATAATGAAGCCATATCTTTAAAAGAAGTAGAAGACAAGGCGAAGAAACTCGCGCTCAATGAGATGTTACGAAGAGAATCATTAATAGATAAGCAACTGAATTTTGAAGATATTGTGAGTATTTCTAATAACAATAGCATTTTAATAGTAAGAAAAAGTGGGATAAGATTAAGAGGTCAATTTCTTTCTGGCATTAACAGCTTGTAGTAAATACTGCTGTGATGATAATATTTTAGGTCTTCAGTATTGTAATGGAAAGCTGTCACTTTCTGTATTCGTGATAGAAAAAAAATTTCAAATATTACAGAAAGTGCAAGTGTGTTGCAAAGTGTGTCTACAAGGTGTTCAATTTTTCGAAAAGATTTTTTGAAATCCGACTCTTGGTTCCTAAAATTAGCGCGTTCGAACAAACTCACTATCCCGCTTTAAAATCTTAATATAGACAATTAGTATTTTTTATAGGATGCGCAGATTCCGTAAATCATTTTTTATAAATACAATTTATTTATTTTTATTTATTTATTCACCACAAAAAGGTATACACAAACGGGAACATGACCTATAGTAGCTACGGTTGTTTAGAACTGTGTTCTAGCCACTATCACCCAATGTGTGTATGTTAATGTCTGTAATGTAATGAGTTTGTCAGAGTGAGCATCTAAATTCTAACCTGTAGAATTCTAACGTGATATAAAATAAAATAAAGTAATTGTTCTGTTTCCTCTTAACTATGAGTGTACTGTATGTTTTTACATTTACTTTTCAGTAGAAGCCAAATATTAATTTCTTTGTTAATTTTATTATATATATAATATAGGGCTTAAGTAATGACAGTGGCGACTAGTTAGTTATGTCCTTCTTAACACAGCAGGACATAGCCGATCACTTTTACGATTTAACTTAGTAAAGCTAACATCATAGACCATTTGAGAATGCTTTTTAACGATAACATGAATAATGAATAATTTGCGAACAGAAAGTACTTTAAAATTCGAATAGAATTCCTTAGTTTAACAATGCTCTTTGAGCTGTTTCAATTTTTATTAAAAAAATTACAGGCTGTGATAAAATGTGATAGGATAGATTGTTCGAGAGCAAAATAAACTATACGTATCATCATGAAACCAAGGCTTGAACGCAATTATTGAAAACATAAATGGGTTCCTAAGGCGTGATACCAAACTATTAATTTGTTTTACCCAAGAAAGAACATTATCTATTAAAACCCCAAGATAGTTTATAGATGTGGAACGAGTTGAACATGTGCAGCAAAAAAGTTGGTTCTTGTTCATAAATATGAGCTTTTATATGAGCTTTTATAGAAAAATCTTCGGAAGGTTTTATTTAACCTAAAAATAGCAAATTATACTTACTTTATCAATATTTAAGGTTAGAAGATTGTCAGGCAACCAATTCATGATGGTACATAACACTGATTCAGCATAGTAGTGGATTAAGGTTGCGTGTTAGTAGATTTGGTTCTAAATTTTATTCAATTGAAAAGTATTATAGTATAATGGTGCGTTTTAAAAAAACATGTTTTTTTTTTTTTTTGTTGAGTACTAAATGGACAGACTGTTGGTTGTCCTCAGATGAAACCGTTAAGTAATTTATCGGTAACCGATCCGTCTGGTGAGGATGAAGCGGAACAGGCTGGCGTGTTCGCAAAGGCGCCGGTGTTGTTGGCGTGGCTGCGGGACGCGGGCCTCGCGGCGCTCGCGGAACACATTGTCAACGAGTTTAAAGCTGGTCTTCGGGAATACAAGCAACAAAAGTGAGTGTATTTATGTCAACTATCACGTAACGCAATTTTTGAAACTCCATCCCCTCTATGTAACGCGCCGTAACATTTTTCTGTACCGTAAAACGAATAACGATTACAATGCCGGTACAATAATGACAGACATGCATAACTTTCACAGATAAGAATCAATGATTTAAGATTAAAGTTTCAGATTTAAGATTAACAAACAACAAATAAACATAAGATACAAATGCAAATGATGAACGAAGACGCAAATCGTTTCGTACGAATCATGGGTACTTCTACCACAATAGGGTGGTAACCCTCGCGCCGTCTGGTCGTTCTGTGGTGAACCTATTTTTAAAAGCTTTTTATTAACTTCACCTGTATGTTTGTTTGTAACCGACTCCTTTGGGCTCGATTTTGACCCATCGTTCGTTTTGATTTCGTTCAAACTTTGTAGATTTATCGAGGACCGATGACAATACACTAATTTGATAAAATTATTCCATTTTTCAATTTGCAAAATAAGATTTTTGTTAATTTATATAATTTTCATCTGTAGTCGATAAGGCAAGAAACATAATTTTAATTTTTTATAATTTTTCTCTATAGTCGATAAGACAGAAATTGATATTTTAATTTCCAATCATTATCTTTAGCCGATCTCTCTAATATTAACAAATTTTCGAATACTAAAAAGAATTTTAATTTTACATAACAAATAATAGTTTTAAATAAAAAACACGCTATTATAAATAAAGCAAACTAAAAAGTAGAAAATAAATAATAGTTTAAGAAACTAAAAAACACGCTTTTTATAGAAAACTGAACTAAAAAAATAGAAAATAAGTTTTAATAAATTTAAATTAAGAATAGTGTTAAACATTTCAATAAACATAAATTAAGAATATTGTTAAACATTTCAATAAATATAAATTAATAATAGAGTAAATAAAAAATAAAAAAATATTTTTAAAAAAGCGTGGGGTGCTTTTAAGATTATCAGATGATAATCACTCTACTCATATCTATCGATAAAACATTTATAACTATTGACACCATGCACCCCACGCTGGGTCACATCTGCTGACCGTGCAGCATTAATATTCTCACTTATTCGTGCAAGTGCTTCGCGGTATTTGTGTTTTGATCAGTGTTTTGATGTAAAAATTTCACTTCCATCGTGTGTTCATAAAACTATACAATGTGTTTTTATAGGTAGTGTTACGGCCACAATCTATTTTGATATTAGGTGACGATGTGGCCCAAGATGGTGGATGCGCAAAACCTAGTGGAGGGACTGGTTTTTAAGTGCAACTGCCAGAACACAGCTATACCTAGTTAGATGTCAAGATTTCTAGAAGGCAGATTGACGTGTCTATATAAAAAAATGCATATGATCAGGTAAAAACTTAAGATTTACGAAAAGCGGTTGAAGAAATGGAATAAACCACTGTTTCTTATTGAATACATACGCCGCGATATGCGTCTAGCGAGGACGATGGAATTATGGGATGTAGAGCATACAATCGTGTTCTTCAAGAATTTCACCAAAACTTTCAACTAGTGTCAAGTAATTATTATATTTACATCAGAAAGAGTGCAACCATTCCCCGAAAGCTTTCGCGATAAAATTTGATAAGGGTACAAAAAATATAAAATCTAAATATTCACATTGATACTCCAGAGAAAAAAAAGCTAAGTGAATAACATGAAATTTATTGTGTTTATTCACGCACTCTATTCATTTAAATATTTTATTGTAAAATTTATTCAGTTTACTTGCAACTATAAAAGGCATTACTACTATTGTAACCGTTTTTATGTATAATAATAGAACCATATAAAACCACAACCAATAAAAACGTCTCTCTTAACTTGCCTGTAGAATATATTTATCACCATATCCTAAGAGCAAATCCAGAGAAATGTGGATTCAATGCACTAGTTACAAACAGTGGGCTCATCAAGAGTGCACAAAAAGTGACTTTATCTAAGTTTGCCACAATTCCCACTATAATTTATTCTTAAGTTAAATTTTCATTTCATTGAAGAAATGTTTCCTTTTAGCTTTTCATTTGTTCTGCTTTATTTTAAAAAATACTGCTTTTATCATTTTGTTATTTTTTTATTACTCAAATATTGATTAAAATATCATTATACAACTTCGTTAATGTCGTTTAAAACTGATTAATGTGCATTAAAGTGCCATAATAATGTTTTTAATTACAACTAAAAGTAAACAAAACAAGTTGCTATATTATATTTCGTATTATATACGTGCGCTTCAATTGACCCCGACCACTGTTTCAACCACCCTTGGCATGGGGACGATTGAAACAAATCTGATTGTGTTTTAAATTTGATATATTTCTAAAAGTAGCTACTTAAAAAAATAATTAGTCTATGCCTTTAAAAGTTAGAAAGGAGCTGTTTAATTTGACATATTATCATCGTCATTGGGGTTATAAACACGATAAAAGCCAAATCGTTTCAACTATACTCAGTTTACCCTATTTGCAGGTAAATTTTCAACTTGAGAGTGGGAGCTAGCCAGACGAGTATTAGAAAGCTTTGGGTGAAGGAAAACAGCGTGATGAAACTTTGGCACGGTGGTCGGGCTTTTTCTAAAGCCTACCTGACTGGTAATCACCCTCAGCTTGAAAAACTGCCGCCAAATACCTATAAGTGTGTTGCGGCAGTTGCGCTTGAGATCCACTCTCTGTCTCTAGGTTTAACGTGTCCGCCATCTTGAGCCACATCATCACTTAACATCAGGTGAAAAAGCTATGAAGTATACACAAAAAAGACCTACCACTATGCTATGGTTTGATTACGATGTTTTCCTGTACTGAAACCTGAAGCTCATTGTAGGTGAACACGAAGCCACGTCCCTTGACACGCCGTATTATATACATTTTTGATTATTTTTAAACCTACTCTGCATACAGATGGCACAGTCTCCCTCTGGTGGAAGCGGTCGCGTTGAGCGTATCGGGAGCGCTGTGCGCACCTCTGGCCAAACTGTGCGCTCGCCTGTGCGCCGCGGCCGCACGCCTCGCGCCTCCGCTCTCGGCCGGACTGCGTGCGCGTCTCGCTGATATCGTTGATAATCACATATATGAGGTACACATTAATCATTGTACGTTATTTGAAACAGCTATTTTTAATTCGCTAAATTGCCCTATTTTTTACGAATAACACCTACTATACATTCACTAATTTTATTTTTAACTCTGAAACTATTCTAGACAATCGGGGTATATTTACATAGAAAACCACGGCAGTGCGCAATAGGTTGTGTGGGCTATTGCACTCCTCATAACGCGAAGCGTTTGAGGTTGTGCATTATTCTCAACATTCCAAAGTCGAGCAATATTCGATACTTCAATCATCGTTATTTTTAATCGTTTTATGTTTTTACGACAATGCAAATGACTTATTATCAAGAGAAGTACTCGCAGTAGGTGATTATAAATTTATTAATTTCGTTATCCACTATAAATTTTTTTTCTGGTACGTCCGTATGTCTTAGTGTATGAATGTGTAACGATTACACCCACGATAAGTTAATGTTTTGGAACCATTTTTTTTTATAGCTCTATAATGACATCGGATTACTTCCTATTTAATATAAATGCTTAAATGTATTTCATTCAATTATAATTACGTTATGAGGTGGGCTCTTTTGGATTTTCCAAACTATATTTTTTTTATATTTTATAGCTTTAGGCACAATCTCACCTTCAGCCAAGTTAAGTGACGGTGTATATAGTAGATACGCTAAGTCTAGTGTAGACACTGTCTTTGTTTTATTATAAACAAGCTGCTCCGGTAGACTTTCTGAATTGTTTTGATCGAAGTAAAATACATTTACAATTATCCCGCTCGCAATTTAAGGAAGGTATGTAGGGCTCAAAGTAAATGAGTGAGATAGTGGCCATAACGCTAAATCTATAAAGTATAAAAAAAATACTAACGAGTTTCACCAAAATGCAAACTGTACAAACTCCATCGGATGAATGATGCGGTAACGCAAAAAATACTGATACATATGTTGTATTAATTGTTCTTAAATCAATTTTAATTGATTTTTAGGATATAGTTTTACGGAGCTGTTTTAATACCGGCGGTACGATACAATTCACTCATGACGTAAAACGAAGCCTAGTGCCGGCTTTTGCACCTCCAAATAAAGTGGCCTCCGAAATTAAACAGTTACCAAAGTGAGTATATATTTTTTAATCTTTATATGTAAAAAACCTATTTTACGGTATATCCGTCTACGCTAATCTTGCAAACAGCTCACCCGAATTTATTGAAATTGTGTAAATATATATTGCTTGGACCAAGTTGAAAGATAGGATGGTTTTTATTTTTATTGCGATATGGTACTTTATCCCAGGACGCTATAGGTGACGTATTGATTGATATTTGGCAGAAAGGCCTTCCCTAGTATAATTATAAAAGCTCAAGCTATATTATTATTTTAAAGTTCAAAATTTTCAAATTCAAATTTAGCGTTATAACCACTATCTCACCTGATGTTGATTGACGATGTAGCCCAAGATAATGAACACGCTAAGCCTAGTGGAGAGACTGGCTCTTAAGTGCAAGTGTCGGAACACAACTTTTAGTTTTTGGCGGCAGATTTTCAACTTGAGGATGGTAGCTAGCCAGGCGGGCATTAGAAGTAACCGTACCACCATGCTATGGTTTCATCACTATGTTTTCCTTCAGCGAAAAATCAAGCTCATTGTAGGTGAATTCGAACTCACCAATTGATAGCGAGAATCTTAGATTTTGCGGTGGAACAACGTCTACCTTCCAGGTCCGTTACTTCTAACACATTTTATAGAAAAAGTTTTTATGATATGACCAGTGGTATTTGCCAGAGATATATTTATGTAATGTTAATAAAATGTAGGCTATTGGAAGCGTGTAAAATACTGAATATGGACTACGATGATGCAAAACGTCTTCGCACGGCGATAATTAACCAGCCTCCGCAAGTAACCCAGGACCCCGACGACTCTGATAACGAAGACGCGCTGTACACGAAAGGAATTCGACACATAACGCATAAGGAAGCGTTGCAAATACTCAAGCAAAGGAACGACCTCTCCAGTACCACTACCCCGACTTCCGTCATGGACCTGTTCTGAGGACCCGAGAGAGGAGTGTGAAGTATGGATGGCGATTCTTTCTAAAAAATATCGATTCTCGGATGGATTCTAATCTAAATTAAATGCATTGATTCATACAAATATCGAGATCCAAGAGATCGATTTATTAAAAATCTTTTTTTTTTGTTTCCCTTTTCTAGCATATATATTCAATATAAAACCAATCATAGAAGACAAAAGAACACTACAATAATCGATTTTATCATTCTATATATGTGAAAAAATATCATTTCTATGTATCTTTGAGTAAAACATTTAAATAATTGTAAATAATGTTTTATATAAAAATAGATAATAATCGAACCTCGATTTTTATGGGTGAAAGATTTACTGGGTCGATTTAGACCTATGAATCGATTTAAAAATTACAATTTTGTACCCGAAAGAATCGATTCTTGACAAATCCATCTTAGATCGCCATTCCTAGTTTGAAGTACCCCGGAACATATTTGGTCCTTAAAGTTTCACTTTCGATACGTCTGTTGTCAGCAGCATAACGGGCATGAGAACTATGTCTTTTATTATTAATTTTAACTAATATTTAATATAACATGTGAAGATATCAGTGGATGAAGGGGTTATGTTCGGTAAATTACCATCCTCAAGTTGAAAATCTGCCGCCATGGTACCATCTTGAGCCACATCATCACTTAACAACAAATTAGACTGTGACCGTAACACTAAACCTATAAACTTTTAATCAATGAAATATTAAAAAAAAATCTTAAGTAATACGGACTATTTATAAAGTTTGTATATATGTATAACAGATTAATTTGAATTTAAAGGTTTATTTTTGTTACACAAGTCCTTCATCTCTCATGTTTTCATATTTTTAAACGTTTTATGATGGATCTCGAAAAGGTCAAGCTTACTGACTTGAATTTGTTATGCACATTCCTTTTATACTATACATATCCTTTAACTACAGATGTAACATAAAGTTATTATGTTAAATTTAATTAATATTTAAGTTAATATTAAAATGTCTAATGTATTAAAATCGAGAAAACTATATACAATTTAAGGCCATGTGAAGGCGCTTATGAACGTCATAACTACCGCCAATTTGGAAAATAACCCAGTCATCGAGCAGAACCGGCAAGAAACTCGATCTGATCATTTTCTTTTTCAGGTAGGAACATACAAAAAAAGATAAAAATTTAAATACATTTTTAGGTTTTAACGAATGCACAGAGAGGTTTGTCAATTGCAGACATCACCATCGTTCACATATTGATCCTCTCTGTAATAGCCTTTTGACATTAAAACTTGCATTACATGGTGCTTGAACCCACTATCCGCCAAATCATTCATTAATGTGTTTTGGGATTTTGTTATAAAACCTAACACTATTACCAAAAAAACTTTTACTGGTCTTACTGAGTCTAAAGTATTGTGTGACCAGCTTGCCACGTTTTCTAGTATTTAAGTGACTTTAAGTCATGGCAATTAATAAAGAGCATATGGCGCAAAATAATACTAGTGTGCAGTTCAAACAAAGAAGCAACGAAGTGTATAGTATACGCGTGTACACATACAAGGAAGTTGACAAAGGTGGTGTAGAGGTTTATGAAGGCGTAGGCGAGTATCATGCCGTTTACCGTCATGGCAAGGACTCGATTTTACTGCCAACGCAACAATAGATGTTTCACATGAAAAACCTCAGCAGATATCACGTATTTTTCTTTTCGCAACAAAGTTTCTTGTTGAAAAATAGTTTTCTTGATTTGAAAAAAGACGATTTTGAATGAAAATTCGTATGTTGTAGTTTGTACTAAAATTGTTTTTTCCCAAATAAAAAAAGCTTTTTTGTGTTAGATTTTTTTATGTTTTTTTTTTAAATAAGTCCAATACGGAATAAGGAATATTTATATGAAATATATTTATTTTAATTTTAATTATCCGACTGATTTGACTGCATTTGGTTAGCCTAGCGCTTTAACCTTGCCGCTGTTACCGTACTGAGAGTGGTGGGTTCGAATCCTACACAGGGTTATTTTACGTGAATCCACAAATTATTACATAAATGCTTATGAAGTTCCCCGTGACGAGGCTATTGATTGGTCGTTATTGAGCTAGTGATTAAATCGTTGCAATTTTCTTATATGATTATTACAATATGTAACTTTATGTAACGTGTAAAAGCAAATTCGCTTCAGTCCAAAATTGGTATTTTTAAGTACATCAAATTGTAGTGCTCGAAAGCAGCAACAATTTAGAGTATTTACTTGAGAAATACTAATTTTGGACTGAAGCGGATTTAGTGTTATACCCTGTACTTAATGATTTAGGTAAAAAAAAACATACATAACTGAATATAATTCCATAACAATGGAAATAATTTGTAAATTGCATATTATCACCATACTTGTACCTAATACTTTTTATATCGATGTATATTAAATTAAAATATTGTATAGTTCGTTAAGGCTACGTTCCACTATACACTCACACCGCTCATGCTCACGACCGCGGTTTTTCGCGTTCCATTTACTTGTGAGTGTTACAATCACTAACTCTAGTGGAATGGAGTATGCGTCTATCTTGGTGTATAAGTCGCTGAAAGCTTGGCGTAAGTGAAAATAATGTCGTCATTTGGCACCTTTTTACCGCGAACGTAACCTAAGTGGTAGTGATGTGGAACAGCTAAAAGTTTTATGCATTATAAGAGCCAAGTGGTACATATTTAAAGGTGGACTTATGTTTATTTTTTAGAGGTGTAATAGTAGGGAAAAAGCGTACCCGTATGTATTCGTTACAATAACAATCAGTACTCGTTACTATCGTATCATTACGTTACACGTTACTTTTGATACCTAGTAACATAGAGCAAGGGTGGCGAACCTTTATGTATCAACGTGTTAATTTTTGTAAAGAAAAGTTTACTAAAGCCGTGTTGACGTGTCGTAAAATAGTTTAGATTTCGTGATTATTGGGAAAATGACCATACTAAAAAAAATTGACCTTGCAATTTCTGAGTTATACGCTTAATTTAGATTCATGTAAAGAATTCTATGATTCTAAAATTTTATTATAGGCCTCTCTATTTATATTCCTTGTCAATCTAAAATTATTTATCTTATTATTGTTAATAATATTTTCAAGAATACATTTTCTTGATTTGAGAAAATTTTCTTAATAGAAGTAATCTTTTTTTCAGTTTATAATGAACTTTGTGATCCATGGTGTACCCGAAATACTGTGTTGCGTGCCATTGGTTCGCCATCCCTGGCATAGAGCATGACACCGAGTCGTGTTCCGTATTGTGTACGGTATGACGTTTTGTTCGTACTTTGTAGTAAACATACTTTATACGTTACATACCTAGCTGCGTAAAATGCATTTTTTAACTTTACCGTATTTTGAACCTGACTTGTGTATATGTAAATCCAAATTAAGATTTATTTTATAGGTAAATTGGTTGAAACTACAAGTAAACTGTAATTTAATTACCCCATGGAAAACGACTGAATTTGCAATGGATTACTGATTTGAATATATTATCCATGAAAATATGTAATATCACAAACTGCGATCAAATTTTTTATTTTAAAGTTTTATATCAGTTTCAAATAATTATTTTATTTTATTTTTAGAGTTATATCATTTTTATGCAAATACCCGATTCATGCATTAACGATACTTGCGCGAACTGTAACAGCTGTATGTGTTTGTAAAATTAATCAATCAAACTAACATCACTATGAAAATAAGATAAATGCGAGTAACGAAATGCGTTTGCAACGTTTCGGTACCGAAAACATACGGTTTGCTACTGTACTATTATTTTCCCGAATGTCTTTTCGTATTCAATATTGCGTCAAAGATATGAGTTTAATCAACTCACCTCTACAATATTTGTTTGTGAGTAAACAATGTAAGAAATGTTTCTTATATTTAAATCTAATGAACTATATATTACAATTTGAGTATCTGCTATGACATTGTAATTTTCTGTAGATGTATCGATCTGTTTGATTTTTATACGTTTTGAAGTAATAATAAAATTACACTATAAACTTTTAAAATATTTTATTCAACAAAATACAATACAATTGTACAAAAATTATTTACTATTATCTCAGATATCGCATTCAATAGGCAATGATATATTTTATAATGTAAAATGTTGTGAATTAAAATATACCTGTTATTAATTACTGTTACGAAGTATCGAGCATACAAAAAGCCTTGTCGAGGAATAAAACATTCACGGTTTAAACATACATATGTCCTTATGTAAAAATAAAAAAAAATTAAATCGCAAATAATTTAAAAGTAATTATAAATATTTTCATAAATAAATATACATTTAGTGCAAGTTAAATTCAATTGCAGAATTGGGAGTCCACTATAGAACATCCCCCTCGTGTAGGTTCCTCGGCTTGCCCTAGTTTCGTGACTGAATATAAATGTAGTCAACTAGTGTTTTGGATTTCTGGCAAAATCAACGGCCCAACACAATAACTTCATCAAGGATAGCCCTTAACGTCATTGAAGTCTGACACTCAAAATAATAAAGTATTACTGTTCACAGCCTCTCTCATATAATTTCTCAATTTACGTAATGTGAACATAACAATGTAATACTTACAAGTACCAATTGCTTTTTTAACTTGATAGTAATTTACTTAAGTACTTTTAGGTGAGTACTAATAATAATAGTTCAGGCAGTTTCCAAATATAACAACGTCAATCTCCAAGTATTTTTAATTAATAAATGGCATTTTTTTATGAACCTTATTTTGGTAATCGGACTGTAGTGAATTTAACAACACTTAACTAAATTAGAATATTGTTATTATCACATAACACTGGCTTTGGATTCATAGAATCGCCATTTTACAATATAAATATGAATATCCTAAAAATACAATTTTGTACTAACAGTACGTTAAATAATAAACATTAACTGACAAGTAAGTCGTAAATTAATATGTACATAGTCAATTTATGATTTCTCACCACAGTACATTAGCGATAGGAAAAATGCGTTTAGCCTCTATCCTAATCGAATTACTTCCACGTATTTATATTTCGTCTATTATCAATAACGTTCCTTCAGAGTTTCACTTCAGCGTTGACAGAGTGGTTGGTCGTTGCCTCTACCTCTTGCTGCTTCTGTGGATCCTGTATAGAATTGTTCCACCACTGTTCGTCACCAGAAGCCCACGCCACAAAAACTAGATTAGTCACAATGAATACCGCCAGAGTTATCCAGAATACTAAACGCCATTGTACTAGTGTGCTCTGTAACCAAAAATATATCAACAACTTTAAACATGTCTAAAGATTTCATTATAAGTCACCTGTCTGACTACTATATTAAATTAGAGAAAAAAAAACAATAATAATGTTTACATCGGAAATTTTGGTCCGCAACTTTTTAAAGGTTGCCAGTACCGGTTGCCACTATTCGTGCGTTCCAGTGGCTGCAAATAAAGACCAGTCTAATTATATGGTATAATGTTATCATTCGGTTTTTGAAGTAACGATGTGCTCAGTTGTTCCGTGTACGACAGTGGTGGATTTACCAGTAGGTTGAGTAGGCAAATTTGGGTTATTACTTTGTTTTTTAGTTACTAAAATGATTCATGTTTATATTTAAACCTAAATGTTGCTAGGTAATATGTTTCGCGGTTTAAAATCTAAGTCTTATATCGTTTTTTTTTACAATTTATGTAGTCCAATGTGAAATGTACGGAATGTAATTGTAGAGGTACATAAGGACGTCAAAATTTAAATAGCATAAAAAAGAAAACATAACATGAAATAGAGTTCTTTATAATGCCTGACTATCTAGCCTCGCACATGTGTATATACGTCACTAGACACCTATAGGCAGCTGGTCTATATATATTCTACTATATCTAGTTCGTTCGAAAATTAATCGTCTTTATCGGCCTTTAACTTGTACTTGAAACTGTATTAGATTACACGTAAGTTATAACATATAACAGAAGCAATTGGGTTATGCTATAACTAGGCTTACCATACGTCCCGGTTTGACCGGGATAGTCCCGGTTTGAGATCCCTGTCCCAAATATGAAAAACACAAATTAAGCGAAAAGCAAAATGAAAATGAGCCTGTTTCTCTTCTGCGTCCCGGTTTGGCTCTTCGTAATTATGGTAAGCCTAGCTATAACAAACAATTCAATTTCGCTTCGCAATAACCTTCATTATGAAACAAGCGCAATATACTTACATCAGGTGTCAGAAGTCCGACCAAGTACGGTGCTATGATCCCGGTTATAGCTCCGATGCCGTTCACGATTGCCATAATAGTCCCAGCGTAGTTACCGCTCAGGTCGAGTGCGTTTACTTTCATGCCGGGGTAAAACGCACCCATGAGTCCCATCGAGGCGGTGAACAAGATGACTACTGTATCGGTGTTACAGCCTGAATACGACGCGAGAATCATGCATATGCCGGGTCCGACTGATGCTATAAAAGAAAAGTTTATTTCAATAAATTACAGGTGTGCCATATGAAGTTTACTAGCAAATACATTCGAATTGGGTTTCGGTCCATAATGAAATATGTAAATTGATTAATGATTTTAATTCTTAGCACCCCTCATTCTTTGTCAAAATCAAAGATTATACTTAATTTTAAAATTTATGTTCTCGCTATTAAGGGGGAAAAATAGGCCAATACTTGAAAAAGCTTGTTTATTCTTTTATTATAAATAGGGTATTTTCGTTATAGTAGCATGTACGAAGTGCCCTCTATTTTGCCGTATTGTGCCGTATATTATTTATATTGTATTTGAAAATGTCTATTATGAAAATCAATCAATTAGGTACTATCTGGTGTTTGACTACGATGAAGTATAAAATATTCACAAAGGTAAGTTAACAGAAGTTTTTAATTTTAGTATTTAAAAAAATATATTATTTATTTAATATAAACATTTATAATAAAATAGGAAATTATGTTGATGATAATACTAGTATTAACTCTGTTACAGTCGTTAACGTATCCTACAATAAATATCTATTATACAATACGATAATAAATACAAAATAAACATAGCACAAAACTAAACTATCATAACTTACAACTGCACAGATCTTATGACCTTTTAGTATATTAATATTTTTTCAAATAAGCATAAGCACGAACGTCTTATTAGTGTTACCGCCCACCTAGTCTTTAATAAAATGTCATGGCGATCCTTACCGATGGTAGTGAAAGTTTTCCTAGCGTTTGTGACAGTCAGCCAGTTTCTCTTCACCATCTTGTCACACATCCAACCGAACGTGATCGAGCTAAACCACATGACAGCATATGGCAGCGCTGCAAGCGTGCCCGTGCGATGTATGTCGAACTTCAATACTCCGGTCATATACTTTGGAAGGTCAGTTACCATTGTAAAGTATCCATAGTCGTGACCGATCTGTGAACAAATATTTGATATTATATTGTACCTACTGTACAGAGAAAACTGTTCGCCAACTGAACAATATTTATCTTGTAGCGAACTGCTAAATACTCATTTTTAAATTATATATTTATTAGGATATTCGACATAATTGAAATTGTTTTTATCGTTTATGAAATTGCACAATACATTCCTAAAATATAAATGATGGTCATTATAATGAATTAAAAGTAGTTGAATCATCTAACAATTTCCTACATCGAATTTTTTTAACAACACCAGCTTGTTACATTACCATCTGGAACCTGCAAGCCAGGATTTGAATATAAGTACAATGAAGGACACCAGAAATTAGGAATATCTATTAAGCTACTAATTCTTGTCAATTTTTACTAGCGGATGTAATAAAATTGACAATTATAAACAGGATGTAGGTATATTATTTATAAGTAATCAAATGACATTTTATAACCTGTTTACATATATGTATGTTCATAAAGGACGTCATAAGATGTGCAAATTTTTTTGTGTTGGGCGACCACTATATGATGATATAAATAATTTGTGCTTATGTGTAAGACTATTCTCATTATATTGTGAAGTATAGCACGTCCGCACAATTGGCATTTTATGAATGAATTACTTCTACAACTAAGGAAATGGGAAACCCACTGATGTTTGGATTTTTTTTAACTTGTTTATTAATTTTGTCATATATTTAGAATGTATTTTGCTTATAATAAAACATAAGTAGATAAATTCAAGACATCTCAGTAAGTACGTCAGCATTAGATATGAAAATTAAAGATGTAGGCACGTTTGTAAGATAAATTTGTAGCTAAAAAAAGACTAAGATCTCAAACATCAAAGCTCTTATATAACCTTAATTTTATTTTATTCGAATAATAACTCGTCTTCTAATAATAAGGAATCGTCGACAATAATAATAAAAAAAAATTGAATCAAAATATAAATATTACCTACCTAATTTACATTTTAAATAAATATTTTATAGCGAATGACAACTAATACGACCGAAAATAAACGTAATCAACATCGACATTTAACCACGTACCTGAGCACAGACTAGGGCCCACAAAGGAACGGACATAAAGATTGGTTTCCATGGTATCGCAGATGGTTGACTAGTTCGATGTCTGCCAAGAGCTTCTTCCAAATATTTTTTCTCTTTATCAGATATAAATGGATGAGATTCCGGATCATTGTAACACAATAAAGCCTAAAACCATAAATAAAATATAATTTATTTTTATCAAGTAAAATCACAAATGTAACTTTAAAAATAGAGACGTTAAACTATTTACCCAAAGTATAAACCAAAATATTCCAATAGTACCGAAAAGGTAAAACACCGATTCCCAATCTCCCGATTCTTGCATCACTAAGCCTGATAAATATGTTCCAGCTATATTGCCTATTTGGGCGCCGCCGAAGACTAGTGATCCCATGCGACCTCTTTCGGATACTGGTGCCCAACGTGCAAGCATTGCGTTTAGTGCTGGAAAAGTTGTACCCTGAAAAAATCAAATCATTTAAATCTCGGAGAGTAATGCACCTAATAAACCAAATAAATAATAATAATAAGGGATCTATGGACTGTGAAAAACTTATTAATCACTTAAACTATAACTAATTATAAAAATAGATATATTTTTTGTGTTTATTTACCTACACAGTAGTCGTCATTCGCCGGCTTTCAATCAATAAAATTTAACATTCAGCAAAAACACGAAATATTTATTTTAATTAAAGACTACTAAATACAGCAAAAATCTTTTGTTATATTGTCGGCTATAAAATCTCTATAACCCAAATTTAAAAAATAACAGATCTATGGATTCTAGAAGGGTAGCCGCGAATGTTTTCGCTTCGCATACTCGTAGTTCATTATCGTAATGGAGATATTACGGAATTACGTCTAAAAGTAGTCAAGGAGACGGCAATTGTATGCGACTGAATGTGGACTCTTATATACCAGATGTAATACTTTATACTTACTTCTCCGAGTCCTTCCAAAACCCTTAACACTATAAGGCCAGTGGCACCACCAACACTGACTGTCCATGGTGTTAACAATGTGAACACAGCTGTACTGAGCACTCCAAATCCTAGCGAATATTTTCCCCCGAAACGTTCAGCTAATATTCCTCCAGGCAAATGCGTGACTATATAACCGTAGTAGAATGCACTAAGGATTATGCCCTGGGTTTCCTCATCCCAGTCGAAGCCACTTATTTCCTAAAATTAGAAAACGTCTGAACTAATAAACTAATCACAAAATATGTAACCGAAATTAGTATTAATTTCATAGTACACTTTAAATTAAATAAAACACCAGAAACATGGTAAACTTATTTAAATAAGTTAACAATATGAAAATCAAAGCAACTATATGTTTAGTATTTTAAAGGTATCTATCAATTTAAACATGTAATTTAAAATGAAGAACTTTCTTATCACTAAATTGCATTACCATATCCTATATAACAAATGTAAGCAAATTGAGGATCTCGAACCGTAGGAATACTGTTGTGTAAAATTTTAACCTAAGAGAGCCTCCATTAATGTGTGAAGTTTTATTTCATTTACACTTCCTTCTTTCTCACATACTAATTTGAATAAACATGAGTTTATTTCCTATATTTGTATGTACTTTACTTTAAACTATTTAATACTTATTAAGCGTTATTATTGATATACGTAAGTAGCGTAAAAATAACATGCGACCCCAACGGACTCTTTGCTAACTCATGTTTTAAATAACTGAATCCCGGGAAAATGACAAAATGGTAAAGGATATTTATTATTGACCAGGGCTGAGGCTGATATTTTTTTTATACTTAAGGTTTAGCGTTATGGTCATAATCTCACCTGATCTTAAGTGACGATATGGCCCAAGTTGGTAAACACGCTAAACCTGTGGAGGAACTGGCTCTCAAGTGCAGCTGCCGGAACACACCTATTGGTATTTGGCGGCAGGTTTACAACTTGAGGGTGGTAGTTACCCAGGCGGGCATTAGAAAAAGCCCTACCACCATGCTATGGTTTCCTCACGATTTTTTTTCCTTCACCGAAAGCTCAAGCTCATTGTAGATGCTTGGATTCGAACTCACATCCATTGACGCGAAGTCGTACACACTACCACTGAGCTATCATCGCTTCAAGTCGTACACACTACCACTGAGCTATCACTAAGATATTGCAATACCAAATATTTGTGTATGTAACAATGAATTAAAAAGTTGACACGATATTTTATGTACATATATTATATCCTCTTGAAGTGAGATTTGGTGACTTTTTTCTCATTTTAGTACTATCGTAATTAATTGTTCCACTGTTATTATTCCTCTTAGAACGATTTTTAAACTAGTATGCGTATTTAACTGTGAAATTTTAATTAATAATTCGTAAGAGGCACTTTGATATGAGTTTATACTTACTGTGGCATCTGAGGCAACTTCTTCCACGTCACCCGGACACGAACCATCTTCGTACTCTGCAGAGGGCGCGTGTCGTCGTACCATTTGCGTTATTGCAATATTGAGGCACACTCGCATCGTATACGCATTTGCGACAGCTAGGAAACCCATTATCGCCATTACCCATCGTTGCGGTATCAAGAATACTGAAAATAATAAATATTCGTCAGAAAATTGTTTCATTATTGTTATTTCATATCTATTATAAACTAGAAGGTTTATAGGTTTAGCGTTATGGCCTTTAAGTGACGATGGAACCCAAGATGGTCTACACGCTAAGCTAAGGAGGAACTGGCTCGCTAGTGCAACTGCCAGGACATACCTATAGGTATTAGAAAAACCTCTAACACCATTCTATGGCTACGTCACGATGTTTTCCTTCACCGAGAGTTCAAGCTTATTGCAAGGATTCGGACTAACGTCCTCAATAAAATGATTAATATTTAATGTTATTACAAAAAGGTATTTGGATATGTCCAATAAATTAGACTGTTCAACTAATAAAGGAAAACTTAAATGGCCGCCTTTGATTATATATGGAATAAATCGAAATGTTATAAAAACGTATATTATAGTGTTAGAAAAACTCAGAAACTTAATAATAATGACTTGATGAGAGACATCGTGTGGCAGAGAGATAACTACGAAGTAGTGTCCGAGACTTGCGACTACGGATGTAGGTTTAAGAGGCCTCCGTTTATCCGTTAATCATTAAAATTAAGTTTGACAAGTAGTGTGGTAATTGTATATGTCAGCAAATTTAAAATACTGTATACATTGTTTTAAGGGCATTGACCTAATACAAGCTCACGAAAGCCTTGAAATATTTCCATGTTGATACGGAAGAGTTACCTTCAATATTTCAATATTATTCACTATAATTTGTATGTTTAACCTGTCGGTATATATTTCATCATAAATGCAGATAACTTTCACAAAAATTTTACACGGTAATGTAAGCCTTTATAATGTTCGCGATAATGTTTATTGTAATAACTACGAAAGGTTATAAAGTAAGGCTATTTATTGCTCAAATTAAAGACCTACTAAATTACGTTAATGCAATATTTATAAATATTACTTTAGAACAAAAATGCAACTTCTTACTGTACTCTTAAAGAAGTACTATATCACCTATAGCTTATTTGTAAGCCCATAGTATAACTTTGTTCTTGGTGCTTGGTACCTTAACTATTAATGAATATAAATAATATCTTTGGGGTTATTTAATTTCCCCGATGTTACAATAGTAAACTAAATAGCTGAAATATAAACATTCAAATATGTATACCCAGTCACACATATAATTGGCAACCTCATCACTTGAAGTCTTTTGTGCGAGAATCGAACTAGCGAGCCCCTGATAATACAGTAGTGTTTACTTATACTGGTGTCATGAGGTTTGTCACAAATCTTTATATATAAAAATCACGGGTCAAGATAAGTTGGAAACTATTTTGTTTTATGTGTATGCCTTGGTGTAACTTGGGACAGGGCTTTAGAAATAAAAAAAACTTAAGAAATAATGTCTGTAACAAATATATCAAAAGTAGCTAAGCTATTTTTTATTGTTACTATTTTATTTTATTACATTTAACACGTAGACAAAGTCGTGAATGGCTTCTAGTACGTAACAATAATATGATCTTGAAACTTGTTGCTAAAATTAACGTTGTAATTAATAAAATATGTGTTAACTTTCCATAACAACTTTGTACGCGATACGGTCGTGTTTTAACGTGAAAACCTGTATTTAACGATGTAAAATAAAAATTACTCATATTAAAACATAAATATTTACTCAATTTGCTTTATGTATAAACAAAACACTCGACAAACTATTTGTAAAACTTTATACGTTTATTAATTTTATGATTTCAATTGTATTAGTAGCAAATGTTACCTAGTGCATATTAATAACTTCATCATAGATCTTATATAAGACTTGATCTTATTCGTTCTGGTATGTCTCTGAGGCTTCCTCGACTTTTGTAATGACAAGTGGGTACGCGTTATAAGTATTCATTTGTATATTGGTATGTGCCATTTCGCTCTTATATAATCATTAAACGTGTCATCCCGACACTGTACTGTGATGAAACACGATTTAGATTCGTAGAATGTAATATAAGTTATGCGATAGAAAGTAAAAAGACGAGCAACAGGTACCTACACTTCGTTTTATCCTCTTTTGTAAATGCAACGCGTTGAAATGTAAAATATTGTGTCATATTTTCTGTACTTATATTTTAATTTAGTTATAGAAAACTGAATAAGCTCATTATTCTTTTAAATTTAAGACTGTATCATACATATTATACTTTAAAACAACGTTGTTATCTCGTTTTGCGTCATAAAAAAAAATTGGCTATTCGTTTCGTTACTACTATTTTTAATAATTAGATTTTTCACATCGACTGTGACATTAATTAAATTTCGGAAATGCATATCATTGTCATTGCGTTGCATACTAGGTACAACATGGAAGAAATCGTGACTCAGAAAAACGCGACAACCGACAGAAGCTAATTATTATCAGTTTGTCCTCATAAATAAAGCATGTTTTTCTTTAAATAAACCAAAAAATAATAGGCAGTTAGATATACATAACAAAGCATTTATATTTTTAATTTGTTATATTTACGTTATCAATTGCACCAGTTAAATACTTCGCGCATCAGTCAGAAAATAATCTGCTCGTCACTGTCGTGCAATCTGGTCGTCGGCACGACCTTGGGCTTACTGACCGTAAGCGCTGAAAACCAATAGATAATTAAATTCCAACGTATTTATACTTTTTACCGCATGTAAGTATTTTGTCTTTTGATTAAATAAATATTACAAAAACATTCCTAACACAAACTTTTTCTAGTAATTTTGTAAGAACATAATTCTATGCGTGATGGAATTCCTAAAAAAACAATATTTTAATTATTTATTATGTATTAAATACTCTAATCACTATACATAAAAATTATGCTTGTTAACTTTTTGCGGGATTTTACTCGGTCATGTTATAGTTTTTATTTTAATTCATAATTTGTTTATATTATAATTAATAAATGATTATACACTTTTGAACTGATTAAAGTAGTTCTAATTAGTAGGGAAATTAATTATATTCCAAGAACCGAATACTGTTTTCTATCTGCCTCTGACAATAATTTTCCGCAAATATAGTCACCTAGAAAATTGTGTAGTATCAATGATGAAATCTTGAATAGCACTGCGTATATTGTGATTACTAAAACGATAACTGAACTAAAAATACGTTTTTCAAATACAAGAATACGCATAAAATGTTAATGGTTAATAATATCTTTACAAAAAAAAAGATATACGTAACATTTGACATTTCGAACAGGGACACTACGTTTTAGTAATTCTTTTAAAACATCACATAAGTGCAATAGGACATCGAATTGCCACGTCGCAACTTGTTTAAATATTGTATCTACTGATATATATATTTTTTGTTACTTACTGCACTTAAGACAGGCAGATTTGTCTAGATAATCAGAGGCCATAACAAACCACATAAATGCAAAATATTTGATCGGAAGTAATAACAAGCTATTTTTTCTCATCTGAGTAATAATTCTTTTTATATTAATCATATGTAGAAAATGTTTTATATACGATCGGATATACAAGACATATTGTACTTCATAAAAAGTATAATATCAAATGTATGAACTTATCATGTATAAATCACGTACAATCTATGGCCTTTGTCTATGATTTCCTTAAGTTCAAAGCAAGGGCATACATGCGAACAGAGAACGCATAGTATTCATTAAATTATATTATAATTTGGCTAAATAATATATTTATGTACACATATACGTCTACTGGTAGCTAGCCTTATGAAAGGTACATGCTTGTTGAAGATTTAACTAATTATCCTGTTTGCAATGATCGCTATTTTTTATTCTGTAATAATAGGCTCTAAACCGTATATAATGAAATTCAGGATAAAAAAGTGGATTGTATACAAAAATGTTGGATTAACTTTTTTTATGATAAATGTATTTTTTATTCTTGTGTATTATAATCTTCATAATTATAACTATATAATTTCATTCATTCAATATAATTTCAATTTTCATATAATTATAACTATATCTAGTAATATAGTAGGACAATATTTGCTGAATCATCTAGCTTTACAATATTATTACTGTATTAAATTATAAAACTTGCTTAATAATAATTCATTCATTTAACTTTGCTAGACAAGTACGTGTTATATTTAAAAAATAATAATATAACCAAATTTTACTTGTATAAATGAAAAGATGCCGTATATGACATAATACATTTAATTTAGACAATGAAACTTTTTAATTGTATAAAAAATTTATACTATTTAGGTTTACGCTCTGGTTTATTATAGGTACTTACTTGTAATATTTTTATTAAGTAAAACCGACCTGTGTGATTTAAATATAACTGTTCGATTTATGTTACTGCTGATCTTTTAGTTCTTTTATGAATAAATTTCCGTGTGCTATATTTGTTAGGAATTAATGGGTTTTTGTTTTTGCTTTGGAACATATTTTTAGGTATTTTGTCTAGTTATAAGTACTATATAAGTATTAGTGAATAGCGAGATGTTCCTCTTTATAATCATTAAGCTTTAGAAAAGCCGAACAATTAGTACTCATTACTTGAGACTTAAATCACTATATTTATCAAAGGAAATAATTACATTCGGTATCATCCACGTATATGATAGATGTAGAGCATATCGAATTAGGGATTTATATAGCAACTAATTTAAAGTGATTCTTTTTGTCGGTCGCATAGCTGTGCGCCGGCCCGTGACCATTGCGGGAAGTGAACCGTAGGAAACATTGTTATGTAAATTTAATTTAAATATTGCTTTTATGTGATCTATTTTAGTGTGCAATACGGTTTGATTATTTCAATTCAACGATCGTATTTGGAAACTCATGGAATTGCCAGAATTGATTGAGACAGGTATGGATTTCGCTTTAATTAGAAAAAGTAATCTTATTTTCCTTGTTAAATTATATTAAAAAAATATTTTTTAAATAAGTGAGGTATAGCGTCAGCACTGTACCTAAGTAATGGTAAGCAGAGTACAACTTAAAAATAGTTTACGAGGATCAACGATGTCATGTAAACTCGGAAACCTTTTGGCACCTGAATAAACAATGGTAGACACCGAAACGCTACATACTACACATGTCAGTATATCGAGTGATACATATGTTGTATGGTGGTCGCAATTCAGTGAACCACAATTGTCGTTCTCTTCCACGCAACCTATACTCTAACATACTTAGCATTAAATGTTATAAAATCAACGATCCAAGTCGTGAACAAATATTTACTATACATTTATGACAAGTTAAAAACACATCCGACATGTAACTAGCTTTCTGTAATTAAACGAATAATACTTAAGTGTTAGTAATTAAACACTTCTGTTAAACGTACTGTTTCTATTGACACACTCATTGTTAATTTGCAGATAAACAATTCATACGACCACGCCTGATTTGAATTAACCTGCCGTTTATGCACTTTCTATTCAATTGCATAGTGTACACGTCCGAGGAAACAATAGAACATTTTGAGGGAAAAATTGTATGACTCACGGCAATGTTAGCTACCAAATACGTTTTATTATTTCCGTTTTGTAGCCGCTGGTCGCGTACAGATCGAAACGGCAGCAAGTACCCGTTAAAATTCCCGTTGACAGGCGTTAAACACCGAATTGAAATCGTGACGTACGCGAACACATTGTTCAAACGTTTATGCATCATTAAAAATCATTCTGATACGAGCAAAACCACTGTCCGTCGTCCCGTCGAGTCAGTTGCCTAATTTGGTACTGGAATTGAGAAACTCTTTAGAAGTGGTAGTTTTTATAACCGTCGTCGAAGAGATTTCTATTGAACTGGACGAATGGTAGTACATTCCAGTGTGGTACGATCCTCGTCGGCCAATAGCTGTAACGAACCAGTTCTGCTCGGCACCGGCAGACAGGCTGGCGTTTATTTCTCATTAACGTTGATGCCTTTGTAACTTAATACGTATAATAAACTTGCCGTTCCGAGAAAACTCATAATATTTGCGATGTCGGGCTTTTGTCTTGATAGATGGGTATACGTTTCCGTAATAAACTTTGAATTACTCACATACTATCATTGTAAAAGGGAAATATATAGAGAGATATAATAAACACAGTTATAAATAAAATACGACAAACTATTACATATTTTTTAATCATTTCCTTTTTAAATCTCTTTGCATTTTAATACTAACAATATTTAAATATTTTATATGAGTAATGGATTTGTTATAGTCTTACTTACTTTATACATTTATTTATGTACATAATTTATTTAATTACCTGAAAACCAAAAGATGCACTTATGGTATTGAAGAGGTAATTTAGGAAATACCACTCAGGAATATTATCAAACGTAACCTACATATTTTTGATGGTAACTATTGAATTAGATAAGATAACACAAGATCTACTTTATTTGTAATTGCATTACAGTATTTTGATAGCTAATTTATTCCTATAAATAAAAACCTACAAATAATGTAAAAATGATAAATGTGACCTATCCTTTTCTTAAACGTAATCAAATGACACAATTCGTACTGATATTGAAAGAGTTGTTTTTTTATAGATAGTTTTATTTAAATACACTATTAGGCGCTTACTTACACTAAATTGACAATTACCTACTACTATATTGTTCGTATTTCTTCATAATTATTTTTGAATATTTTTTATTTTTTTTTATTTCGACCTGACGTACACTGTTAGCCCCAAGGGCTTTGACAGCTTCACCGAACTTTTGGGGGCGAGTGCTGAGGGCACTCAGCCCCGAGGCAGCAGGCGCAAGGGTGCTACGACGGCCGAACCTCGGCTAGGGCTGTTGCCGGTAAATGTAAAAAGACTCATGATCCTGACTAACCAACAGGTTCTTTATTACTAAATTAGTGATACTAATTACGACCTTATCAGGTAAGCAGCTCAAGGGCCGCGGGGGTAGTCCCTTACAGAACCGTGTACTTAACGTGTGAGTGTGCACGAATGGTATGCGGTGTGATGGTGTAATCTCAGTGATGTAGAGTGTCACTGTATCGCGCGAGCAGAGTCACTCGAGGGCTCCTGTCCGGAGGATCGAACCTAGGCTCAGGCGTCTGCGAAAGGAGGCCGCGGCGGGTGTGCGGGAGCGAAATTATCCGCTCGGCCTCGGCGGCGAGGACGGCGGTTACGCGGACGTGTGCGCGGACACGTGCGATTGGTGGAGACGGCAGGGAGAAGCGCGTTTAATCTCGTTATTTTATCGACGGCGTCGGAGAAGGTTGTCAGCGTGATGAATATGATACTTATATTAGTTCACAGCTTCTATTAGTTCTAAGAATCATATGAAGACCCTATGTTTGACTTTTTTAGTTTTGTCCGCATAATAACTTTTCGGTATACATATACAAAAATTGCTCACTTAATTGGATTATGTAGATTACATAGACGACATTAGGGTTCAATAATTTATATATATCAGAATAAATACTGCTTAATCCTCTATTGGTATAATACAAACACAGTTTTAAATTATCCATATTTATGAATAATCATAAATTAAATTTGCTTTATCATATCATTTAAAATTACTTTAAAGTCTTTTATACTCTGTGTTAAGAGTAAGAACGTTTGCGTTGTATCCTTTTAGAAGAAACTTATTGATAAGTTTGTTCAGTCTTTATGAATCAAGTTTTTCAATATGTTCATATAAAAAAGTAACCTTAAGAAATAAAAATGTCCAGGCCAATCCTATGAGAAGCCCTGTTTCTATAGGGATTAAATAAGTTGCAATATTATTAAAATCCTTATTTATTTAAGAATT
This sequence comes from Actias luna, assembly GCA_039707435.1. Classification (NCBI taxonomy): domain Eukaryota; kingdom Metazoa; phylum Arthropoda; class Insecta; order Lepidoptera; family Saturniidae; genus Actias; species Actias luna. The sequence goes on from JAZHAC010000003.1 coordinate 7,172,105, forward strand.
AAAGAATAAAACATTCACTATACGAATGGCATAGTGGTCACCGTTGCCGCCATGCCGTGTGTTCTTCTTATGATATACAAATAATTGTTCCTAGCCTGGGTATTGTTTTGATTAGAAGACAAAGTGACGGCACTATAAATTCAGCACAATAAAAACCCAACTACTGAGAGTCTACTGTTAGGTGTCGCAGTCATGGCCATCTACAAGGCTCCCGGCGGCTGGACAAACACAGTCTGATTCCCAAACTTGACACACTATAGGAGACTGTGAGAAGTTTGTTACCATTGCCCTGAGCCAAGTTGTATTTCAACAATTGCTAACGTAAAGAGAAAGCAAAAAATATATGGGATGATGTTCGATATACAATGTTAAAGTATATAACTTTGACATGTGTTATCGGCTATGGGTACGTATCCGTTAATTTATTTTTTATATATTTTACAGGTTTTAGTAATATGGCTACAATCTCACGTGATTTCAAATGACGATGTGGCCTAAGATGATGAACACGCTAAGCCTAATTGAGGGACTAGCTCTTAATTGCAATTGCCCGAATAGTTGCTTTGCCAAAGCCTATAGGTATTTGCCGGCAGATTTTCAACTTGAGGGTGGTAGCTATCAGGAGGGCATTAAAAAAAGGCCCTCCTACCATGCTATGGTTTCCTCACGATGTTTTCCATCACCAAAAGCTCAGGCTCATTGTGGGTGGATTTGAAGTCACGTCCATTGACGCCGCGACACCCCACTGAGTCATTATTGTTTCGAATATCTCTCTATCTCTAAGTTCGAATATTTCTGTTTGAAAGAAATAAAGAGAAAATTACAACAAACTTTAAACTTGAATTTTTAAAGTATTTGATTAAAGCACTGTTTGATGAACGATTAGCTGTGCCCACCATTTCGTTGGCATGGAACTAAAAATTACATAATAATATTTGCCCGTTTTTGTAACTGTTTTCAATACAGCTTTGCTCATATTGGTAGTAGCGTGATATTAAATGGCCTAAAATCTTTCTCAATTATTGCTGTATTAAATACGAAAATATTTTTTTATAATCCGACTGTCAGTTCCTAAGATCAGCGTGTTATAATATTAATATAGATGTATAATATAAACTATGTAATTGCAAGCCGTGAGACGCAGGAGAGTCGTCTGACAAGCTCCCGGGTCCCTTTCACCGTAATGCTTTAAATCAACCTACTCGCATCGTTACACACTTATATCTATGTGGGTGCTTAGTAGATTTTCCAAAAGACTTTACAAACGATATAATATTTTAGAAATTGCTGAGAGAACTTAAAAACCAAAATTGCCTTAAATCGTTGGCGTAAATTTGATGAATTGGATGCGATATTATATTCGGTAATAACTTAGTATTGAAAAACCGAATGACTTACCTAGACTGCTGTTATTATTTATAAGTTGGTGAATATTGTCGCCGAAGACAATATCTGAAAACACTGTATCCGTTTTTTAAATTTCTTTACTATTAGTAATTTACATTCGGATTAATAACTATAGGTTGTTATTAATTGGTACATTGAAATTTCCGCGTATAAAGTCCCTTGTGGTCACTAGTAATTTAATAAAGGTTAAACAATAATTATTTGTTAAAGTTAATACCTAACAGTATACATATCTCTATATTATAATAGTATATTGGTGACCACACAACATGGGCGGCCCCCGCGACGTTAGATTTAAAATTTAAATGATATTTTAGGTAAGTACGCTGATGTGTTATTTTGCTAAAATGGGTTAGTTTATATACATAAAATCCTTTCATTTATTGTAGTCCTGTTGGATTAAAAAAAGGCTGGAGTTGATTTTGATGAAATTTTCATGCAATCTTCAGGTTATCCAAGCGGGTGTTTTTCTGAAGTTTGATAGCAATCGACTGTCTGGTACCCAAATATAGAAATATAAACTTTTACGCGAACAAAGCCACAGACAAATGCTAGTACCTAATACGCTGATTAGGCTGGCATTGTCCTGTTTTGTTGAGTTTGTACGACATACAAATAGTATAACAAGATTTTCAACAATGAAACATAAAACAAAAAGTCGCAAACAAGTATAAAAGTATTTTCTTTTGTTCGAGGAAGAACTTGATATTAATAATGCTTTTTTTTATTTTAAAGACTAACTGTGCCCGCTAATTTATTCGCGTGAAACTAAAAATGGTTTATTAATTTTTAATTTAATATTTTCTAAATAAAAGTAGCCTAGGTTAATCCTTATAACATCAGCTATCTGTCAGCGAAAGCCCCTGTCCATATCGGTTCCGCCGTTTCAGAGATTAGCCGGAGCAAACATACAGACCGACATTTTTTTTTTTAATTACCGTATTTTATTTTACATGAATTTAGAAAAAAGCTGTTATTTTGACATTTCAAACAGACACTTAAATTTTATTTTTTGTATTAATAACATCCTGAATATTTCATGAATTAAAAATAATAGCAAAACATCTTAAACAAAATATATATGTATACTATGAAAAAGACAACATAAATTTTGTTAAATAATTATTTAATTAGATCAGACTTTGTCCACTGCAATAGTGCGATAGAGCAGCGAAAATTACAAAATATTCAACATTCTTAAATCAGGCCAATGCTGCAAAACTAATTTCATGGTTAACAAATATTTTCTGCCTAATTATTAATCGTGGGTTGTTAGTATATCAATAAGATTGTCCATTATTTTTTGTTTACTGTTTCAATATTGTTACTTTTGTATAGTCTAAACTGTATCTAATTTATCGATGATGTTATTTCACACTGAAATCAATGTTCCTAAACAAAAACATGATTCAAATGATTATTACAGAAATGATGTGAACTCTATTACCTCTTCCAAACATACATTTATAATAATAAAAAGTTTATCTTTAACGTTAGATAAACTCTTTAAAATGACATCACCTAAAAGTAAATATTGTACTTCTAAAAAAATACCAAATGATATGTAGTATTTTTTTTTTTTCGGAGAAATTACGTACATGTTATTAAAATATCAGGGTTCCTTCATTCTTACATCATCTGGTCTTAATAATCAGACGTAAAGTCATATTCTGTATGAAGGCAAGAAGTACTAACGGAATTTGTTTTTGGCGTTCACCATAGTTTTTTTATACCTTTAATATGAGATCAAATATAACACGACCTCAGGAGCTTTCTAAAATAAAATTGCATAAAATGGATCAAAAGAAGGGAGTTTATTTCGTTTTCAATAAGATAACATTGAAAACTGATGTTCGTAAATGATCTATTTATCTACCGAAATCGTCCTACGATCTCGTGCCGACATAATCATTTTACACTAAACGTAATTTTGCTTTTAATATACCGCTATATTCATATTAAACGTAATATGCTTCAGAAATAATTTCATGGTCCAACGATTAGTTAGAAGGCAACAATTCTATTGCAAAATTAATAATATTAATATGATGACGATTTTCAAAAGTACATTATTAATAATATTACAAAATGTTATCAGGCAGCAGACATATTTTTCTCGTGGATTTCCTAATATGAATTCGAGAGACACAGTAAATTAATTTGTCACGTGTGCCTTTACTGCCGCAAACGAAACGTGACGGTAATTATTTCTTGCTACAATAATATTAAGTGCCAATTTGCAATTTATAACCTATCATATCTTACATAGCGATACATTGCTTACTTGATAATTGAATAAATCGCATACACAATGTCGTCTTATATATTGTAATAAATCATGTTATTATCAATATATATACGTTGTAGACATTTTTATAAATTTATAAATGAAGATAGTTCATATTTTGTTCATATAATTGAACCTAATAGCAATTTTTTATATATAAAAAATCCTTTGTCACCATGTTCTTCGATCCTTATCTCGGAAACCATTCAAGCGTTGTCAATCAATTATTATAAATGTATTTGGTCCAACTTGAGAAATAGGATAGTGTTTATTCAGGTAAGTGTCTCTATTCCCGAGAGATATAAAAAACAACAGATAAAAAAAAAATCTTAGTCTGAAGTTCGTTAGTTTCATTGCGGTTTGTATAAATGGCAATCCAATGAGGTAAAAACGAAACATTGGCTAGCAGTACATATCATTTCCTTATTTTAAGCAATTTGGAGATAGTTGGTACCTACTCGGTCATTTCCATGAATTACCACCATCTTAACCATATTTTATCCATACCAAACAATAATTACTTGTATAATAATGCTCGCGGTATTTAATTCGCCAGTGTATGAAAAAAATATATCTAATAAGGTATTTTACTTATACATATATTTTATAAAAACAAATATATTACTATTATGAGAACTAACAACATTAACTAAGAACAGAGTCTGAAACATCATTATTAGATATAGACAAAAGGTTCATATAATAATATGAACTACCTCCAGGACATCTAAGCTCATCTAGTTAAAAATCTGTCACATGCTATTATTATTATTTAAAAGCCAGAAGAAATATAGATTTACCCTTTTATATATTCAATTTATAATAATATATTTTTCATAATTTGTAATAATATATCGTTTAGGTATATTATAATTAGATAATCTAGGCATAATTTCTATACATTTGTTTAATAAAATGTATATTCATAAACATATCAAACTTCATCTTCTAAAAAATAACATTAGTTTACAAACACCTTATCGAGTCAACTACATAGTGATTTTATTATGAATGTAGAGCTTTGCTCTTAGTCTTGTGATGTGTCACAAAGACCTCTCAACTTTCGACAAGGCGTTTGCACTTAACCCCAACGAATTCAAGTTTAATTTTATTGATAGAAAGTGATGGATTAGATAAATATAATTAGTATACTTAAAAAAATACAAATGATATTTTTAGTATTTTAAATAACATAAAAATATATGCAATTTTAATTTTGAAATAGAACTTTATATAGAATAATTAATAAGATCAGCCCATAGATTTTTTGTTTTTTCTTACGCTAACGATTGTCGAAAAAAGCTACTTGGCTAGGGGCTCATAGTACTGTATTTAAATTGTATTAATCGTTACACTTTAAGTTATTAAATAAACAGTACACTGGGAACGCTGTAAAAGATCGTGCTTAATTGTTATCCATTGAACTGAATATCATTTTCTGTGACGTCAGTTATTAAAGGATATAAAATTACACTTGTCACGATATTATTGCATATTCGTTCTTTCGGAAATGTTCAAGCTTTAGTATAATTATATTTTATTATCATGTTTTTTAGCCATACTATTTTGTTTTTACAAAAACAAAAAATATAATTCTTCAATTAATTTCGAACTTTTAATGGCTATATCATTTCATAGAAATTGTCAATTCTATTTGATTTTTATATGATCATAGTTACATTGTTTTAATAGATTTATTTGTGATTAGACAGAATAAGAATATTATAACATTAATTTGTATGTCAGATAAGGAAATATTATTTTATACAATTATTTCTTTTTTATTAATTTATTACGTTTTGTAACAAATTCGACATTACTTGTACTACAAATATGCATTTTATAGAGATTTTTATAAATGCTTCGCAGATAATGTATTATGTTCTGCTGTAAATGATAATGCAGCGAAAATGTCACCCACTATGTTAATTTTGAATTTATACGGAGTACTGCTCTCTCTTTGGATTGAGCTCGCGAAAGTGATTAGTGTTAGGGAAAACTGAATTTGAATAGTTAGTGGCAATTGATCCTAAGGTAAGAAAAGTAAATTATCAATTTAGATTTACACCTACATTATAGTGACATATCTACAGTAAAAAAAACTCTTAAGTGAGTGATTGGCTTTTTAAAAACTTTTATTAAATATTTGGACAAAATTTTGTATTTAGATCATGGTTTCCTTTTCGTATTTACTTAGATAGGTGTTTCTTTTAGGACAGGGAGCAAAGCAACTATCTATGTTGTACAATTTTTACAATAAAACTTGAAGAATCAACACTATAATAAAAAATGCGATAATTAAAACCATTTGAACTTACTTTAGAATGATTAAATAAACTTTCATGGATTTTCATAAGTAATCATAACCAGAATATTATTGATTATATAAGATTTATAAATAGTATTGTAAAAGGAATGTCAGCATTTTAAAATACAAATCGTGCCGTCGGTGTCGAAATTACTTCTTCCGTAGTTTAAGTATACAAGTTCTTTTTTTTATCAGGCTATAAAACCCAGCGTTTCTGTACAATTTCATTTGGTGGTAAGTGACGACACTATCCAAGCCATTAACAACTTTGAAAGGTTTATTTGAAAAATGATATTTATAGCTGAACAAAAAACTGCCATCTTATGAAAATTACGGTATTACGTGATTTTTTCGTAACGGTATTTTACACTTGATCTTGTTGTATACCCGAGGAAGTCGTTAAGGCCTCGGTTCACTGACAGATAGCATTCTATTCCCAGATAGCATTGGTGAAACGAGACGTGACGTATTTATAATATATATCTTACACTGACAATTTATAGATATATTTATTGTATACGGTTTTTAGCATAATAACGTAGTCACTTCCTTGTACATTTAATTCAGACAAAATTTAGTGTGACGTTACACTTAATACAACCATAATACAACGCTCACAAATGATACAGCTGTGAACACAGAATGGCAACGATGACAATAGTCACTGCCATGGTCTTACAATAAATCGCCGAAAATACATGACTATGAATGACTAATTCATATTCTGGTATGTCTTTGCAAAAGTTTTAATTTTTTTTAATTCATATTGATAATACTTCGACTAAAATTAAGAACAAGTCCATATTTTGAGTACATAATCAGTTTTACGACTATATCTGTAATTCAATTTGCAAACAATAAAAGTAATTACTATTCGATTCAAGATCGGATCATTACACTTCTTTTCTCAAACTTTTTGGGTAATTTATGTAATGGAGCCAACAAAAACATATTTTACTTCTATTATAACATTTATTTCTGATTATATACTGTTAGCTTGCGGGGCCTTATATTAACAGTTTCGTTTGGCGTTATAACAAGCTCAGAAGACATAGGCTGTACTGGTAACATACACTAGGGCGATAAAGTGACTGAAATTTGGTTTGAACTGCTGCCGTGCGTATTCAAGATTTAGCTTAGTACTCGTTTGATCTAACTACAAATATTTAAGAATGTGTGTAGTTAAAAATGGTCCTAACAGAAACTATTCTGTATATGTGGGTGTGGCATTAAGTGCGGTGTGTGTCGAAGTCTTGAATGATAAAGTCACTGTATCGCGCAAGAAGTAGAATCGAGGGCGTCTCAGGATTGCGTGTTTGTATTATCATGACAAAGATTAACTTGTTAAAGATTAGGACTGTGATTACAATCAATTTAACGAAGAAGTCGAAATCGATAAAGTGACAATTACTGGTAGTTTTGTTTGTAAATAGGCAATCCTTATCCAATCTACAATAGAGGGGTATAAAAGCAAATCCATTTCAGGCCAAATTTTTGTATTTTCTGAGTAAGTACACCAAATTGATACTGCTTTTGAGCACTACAATATGGTATTCTTACTTTTAAAAAAAATGACCAATTTTGACCTGAAGTGGATTTGCTTTTGTACCCCTCAATTGACAATGGCTTGTAATATTAACTACACATTGCAAAAGCCATTTTCTCCATACGATTTACAAAAAAACGTGCTTAAATGGTTTTAATACACACAAACTTTGTGTCAACTATCAATTAAGAAACTGTAAATATACGAACGCAATCCAATCAGTACATTTCCCAACTGTTATTATCAATATCTAAGGTACAGATAATTGTATGATTTTATGCGTAGATAACTGATTGTGATAAGATACGATATCATTAGTTCTCATGGTATCCGTCGCTGGGTTACGCACATTACATTTTACATAGTGAAATACTAAAAATAGCCTCTACTATTAAAAATTGTCACTGATAGACACGTATTGATACCATGCGGTCGTTATCATTTTTAGTTTTCTTTACAAATTGACACGTACAACAATCTGATATAGGAAATGGTGCATTAGATTGCATGAGTTACGGATAGAAAAAAATCTTTCGTTGAAAATCATCAAATATCCAGACTGCTGATGTCATAAATATTGGCTAGCGCTACATTCCATATATATGTTTTAACTTCTATAGATTAAAATGTAAAAAGTATATTATTTTAAAAGATATTAAAATGATCTCAAATAGATTCTAGTTTATATAACTTCTTGGTTTTCGATATATTAGCTAAAAAAACTCAATTGAACTACGTCTGGTGGTTTCTCAACAAACAGACCGCCGTGAATAATTAGTGCATTTTTTTGCACTGCTTGTAATATTCCTTGTATCTCGGTAAATTTGCCTGTATATATATTTCTACCGTAACATAAAAAATAATTGCAAACTTATAAGAATAATTCACATGCACAAAACAATGAAATTACAATAAATCTGTACGGAATTCGCGACATCAGTAAAAGTAGGAAAAAATTTATAGATAATAAATAAAAATGTTATAGGCCTTAAACGCTAACTCCGTAATGAAGGTTTAATATAATAATTATGCAGTAATTGATTTACATCAACTGGTTCTATCTAGATTCAAACTGAAGGTTAAAATAGAGAGCGTTCGCGGAATCAGTATCGCCTGTCTGATTTTGTAAATTGATTGTTTAATTGTAGCCGTTTGCAGTGTCGCTTCGTTACAAAATGATCCGTGTTCCATTGAGAATCTTACTGTATATAATATTAATTCAAATTATATATATTATTAATAATAATATTTAAGGGGCCGTCCATAAATACATTTTTACCTCTTTAGACACTCTCAACCACTCCTTTGTCAATCTATGTTACATTTTTGCGACCCCTATAAATATTACGTCACCAATGATAGATCCCCCTGTACATAATATATAGCAATTAATAGCAGTACACAAATTACAATATTTTCAAATATTTATTGCTTGCAATAATAACATTTTAATAAATATCTATAAATATCATGTAAAATTTACATATCACGTTTTCATAGACCCCTTCACCCCCCGCCCCTATGTCACATTAAAGTCTCGTATACACTAGGCTAGTAATTTAGTAGCTAAAATACTCGCTACTGCCCAAAAATTGCTCGCATTACAGTCAAGTACAGTACACAAGTGAGTGGTGTTTTGCAAAATTAACGTTCAACATAATAAAATAAATAACCTAATAAATCGCTTTTTTAGAAGAGGTACTTTCTTCGCGACATTTAGCTGCAGCTTATGTACTCGACTTAAACGACAGGTTCGGGCTTCTTTAACAAATGAACGAGTAAGCAGAGTCGCGTGGTGGGAGGCTCTACTCACCGAAAAAAATAGAACGAAATGGTTCGACTCAACTAAATGATTTGCTAATATACTCGACAAAATTTTTGTTGCTTAGACACATTTAGTTACTAAATTACTCGGTACTCGACTAAGTTACTAGCCTAGCATGTACGAGGCTTAAGCGACACCCTCTCCCCCCATAAGTTCGAACGTATGTTATGAACGGTGCCTAATCTAATTATAATTAAAATTTATTACGAGTAAGCTTTTGATCGTGACTTCATTTCTGTTATCTTGGAACTTAAATGATTGTTGCCACTAAATGTCACACGCAAAATAAATCTACTATATTTATTTATATTTTTTATCACAATCGTATGGATGATGAAGAAACGTAAAGATGATAAAAACACTTGTATGTTTGTTTATATGTATGCATATACTACTTTACGAAATAGCATCACAAATGTTACGTTAATGTCAAAATCAGAACATGTCAAATGAATTTTTGATGGTTTAATGATAAATACACGAATTCTTAGTGTACGCAAATTTCATTACAATAGTTTACAAACAAGGATTTTCGTCAAACACCAAGACCTATTAGTAAATATGACCAGGTATTTAGTAACGGTAGTACTCACTTATAAATAGTTACGGTGGATATTATTAGCAGATGTTTTTTTTATAGTTTATAGATTTAGCGTTATGGCTACAATCTCACCTGATGTTAACATCGATGTGACGATGTGGCCCAAGATGGTGGGCACACTAAGTCTAGTGTAGGTACTGGCTCTCAAGAGCAACTGTCGGAACGCAGCTATAGGTATTTGGCGGCAGATTTTCAACTTGAGAGTGGTAGTTAGTCAGGCGGGCTTTAGAAAAAGCCCTACCACCTTGCTATAGTTTTGGTCTTAATATTTTCCTTCTCCAAAAGCTCAGTCTCATTGTAGAGATTCCAACACACGTCCTTTGACGCGCTGTTCGTACACAATACCACTGATCTATCATCGCTTCAAAATTCTATTGCACGCCTCATAAGCGAAGCGTTGAGGTGGGTACTACTGTCACTTCACGTAAAACAACTGATTTTTTAAACTTAAAATGTCTCTATTTATCATATATTGCACTTGTAAAATAATATATATACACACATATCAAGTAAAAACACTATTTTTAATACCATGAGTATCTATTCAATACCATTTTTGTTAATTAAACTAGTTAAAAAACTGTTTAAAAAAGTTCTTTCTTGGACGTTCGTGTGTCTGTATGTGCGAATAATGTATGTTATCACGATAACGACTGAAATGTTTTACTAATCGAATTAAAATAACTATCGTTATTTTTTTTTCGCCGCAGTATAATTAGGAATAGAACCCTATTAATTTTTCACGATCTGATTCGATGTGGTTTAATTGATATTAAATAAACAAAAAAAAAAATAGATTATGAGGCGTGCACTTTTGAATTTTCCAAACTTTTATAGATTCTATCGACGATTTGTTTTTTTATTATCGGCCTATGTAGGCAACTACCCCAATGTTAAGTGTATCAAATACAAATTTAAGCCTAATTACCAAGTATTCAGTGTAACATAGAATATTTAAAAAAAACGCGCATTGTAATTGTAATACTGTATTGTAACTCGTTACTAGGTGAATATGTTTTTGCATGGTATAATTTTTTTTAAACTTGTATTTTACTTTTGTTACTATTTAAATTGCCCACTAAAAAATTTTAAGTACTACAGCACACTAAAAATGTTGTTTATTTTCATATAAATGGTAAGCTCGTTGAATCGGTGGCTTCATAATAGGAAGTAAACTGCTCTTATCCATAAATTATAATTCAAAACAGTACATCGCTCAAAGCCTGCAACTTTCGTAAAACGACCTTCCTATGATTGTGTATATGATTACATATCCTTCTGAATCTATTTAAATTGATTGCAATAAATTTTTAATAGTGCTCAGTGCCCGTTTCTACTTTCCGGGTTGTATATTGAAAATAATTTGTGATACTGATTTAGAAATAATATAAAAAATACGAAAGTAGTTAATGTTGAAAAAAAAGTAGAAAGATAAAGTACCTAAATTAGCAAATTGTACTTACATACATATATCTACGACGAGCGATTTTACGAGATGCACTTTGTATAAGTTTTATTTATCCGCATACAATGTATCACGGAACCTTCCAGAAAAAAAATAAGAATGCACATACGATAAAAGTGTTATTAACATATTTATGTAAACAATACACATGTACAAAATACACCGTGGTTGTTATGATACCTTTACTCAGGCGCGCACACACGTACTATTAAACGTATAACGCTCGAACCCTTTAAGAAACACTTTATAATACCTTCTATCTCATTCTCTCGCACGTTATATCCTATAGATGTCATAGTTAAGTTAGTTAAGTTGTCACTTTTTTTGTCGCTTTTTCGTTTCATCATGTTTCAAATCACCACGCTGCTAAAGATTTTTTCAATTCAAAAATGTAAATTCATTTATAAAGATCTATATGTGGTAAGACTAACAATTAAGAATAACTATTAAGGAAATTATAAAAATCTTGTATATTTATTTTTATTTGACAGTGGAAAAAACTCTTTTCTAATACAAATTACATATCATTTATCTAAAACTCGTTTAATAATTACATAATATAGTAGCCTACATACTATGAATGTAAGATAATGTAACATTTAGCTACCATTTAGAGCATGCAATAAAAGATATCATCTAGAGGAATCTTTTGAATACCTTTTTAATTATATTTACATTTAATATGATATAGCAAATATATTTATTTACTGTTCTTACATCATAACTTATGTTTTTTTTTTATCACTGCATAGATTGATAAATACTAATTACATCGAATTTAAAAAATCAGTATTAAAGGGACAGCACAAGTACTGTCTTAACTGTCTTGTACTGGATTGATAAATATTCTATTTTTATAAGACATCTTAAATTTTTGTATTAGAAAACGCATCACCTCTATCACCAAAAACCTGCTAATTCACTGTTAATGTTGTTTTCAAATTAACATAGGTATCTGAACCCGACGAACGGTCTATGCTATGTTTAACAATCAACTGAAATACAGCCTAATTCTAAGTTAGATAAAACACGTTAGGTCCGTGGCAATTCAAAGCATTTTAACAGGCACTACTTAATATATAATATGCACCTATAAGTTATTTGTTATTGACACGTAAATTGCAAAAGGGTAATTTTCGTCGGCAAGGAAGCCAGTAATAGTAAATTACAGCCCCCGAACCCAGAAATGCCGAGGGGACATGCTACGACAGACTTTCCAGCATATATTTAATGTAACCGATCGAATCAAAAACCGGTTGATCTACCACCCAGTATACAGTTCTTTATTCAGCAGATTTTACTCGATTTCCCGGTTGCAGATAATTTTATTAAAAATAGAATTGACCGTGTCGCTAGTTATCATTATTTACCTGCTTTCCTATTTTTTATCGTAATCTATAAAAATGTATTTTAATTTTTTTTAAACACCCACAAAATAGTGCTGCTATTTATTTAAAAAAATGATATGAATTAATTTTATTGTTATTAAGTCTAAATAGTAACAGTCATATAATAAGAATCTATTTTTTAATCTTAACTGTAAGAAAAATAGAATCTAACATCGAAAAAATACCATAATTATAACAATAACTTACACTTGGATAAAATTAACTGCCAACCAGTCAACATTGTGATTTCTTTTTTTATGTAATATACACCAATAAATTGTCACTTTGATCAAAAACTTTCCTTTTCACGGATATTTTGAATATTATCCATAGGAACTATTTGTCACAAAGAGGTACTGTGAAGACGCGACGAAAGCGCCACTATCGCGCGGTATAGCGCAGAGGCGTCATGCGCTCAACAACACAGCCTTCAATTAAGCGCCCGCGCACGAGCCTCGCCGATATATACCATTCTTGACCCGCGAAACCCGCATAATATGGTCTGTACTTTATAACTATATCTAAGGGTTTCTACGTACAATAAATTACAATACTATCTATGCACTTGAGATATAGCAATCTGTCTATAAGTCGCAATACAACAAACTATTTAACCTTATCTTTCTTGAGGTGGCCTAGTTTATTAAAATTTTGAAATACTTCTATTCTAATGATTTATTTTACTATTTTTATTATACGTAGTGATTGAAAGTTTCCAATGCGGTAATTGTTTTATATATACATATAAACATTTTATAATAACTCAATTACAAAAATATGAAAACAAATCGTTAATGCACATCTGAATATTTTCACTTCAGCTAATTTCAAGAAAACTTAAATGAATTTATTTGTAACACTGCTTATTTATGTTCTAGTTTTGAAGAATTATTATTGCCGTATAATCTATAGAGCTTGAACAATGAATAAACTCGCCTTGGTAATTTGTAAAAGTTCGCTCCACTGCACCGTAACAATGCGTTTTATATAAAATTCTGCCAAAGCCTTTATATAGAACAATGTGAATCGCATTTAGTAAAGAATTTTGTTATAATAAATAGTTTAATTAAAATTCTACGGTAGCATTTATATAATATGCACCTATTTGTAATAGATGTGTCTAAATTACAAATGGAAGATAGGTACGTATACAAAGTGACAAATTTCTAGAATATAATATAGATAGCTAATTTCTAGAATGTATATTAATATTATAAAGAGAAGAGGTTAGTTTGTTTGAATGCGTAAATATTAGGAACTACCAGTCGAATTATAAAAATTCTATTTGTATTTGCTAGAATGAATATCGAAGAAGCTGTATAATACTAAATCTGTATTGAAACAAGTTAAAAAATTATTAAATACTTTTTAGTTCCACTAGAACGAAGTCCTGTGCATATAAAATATAGAGAGGAAAAACAACATTGTAATAGTTTTTCTTTTAATTTATACTCTATACTAATATTATAAACAGGAAATAATTGTATTTTTGTTTGTATCGAATAAACTCAAGAACTACTGAACCTATTTCAAAAATTCTTTAACCATTAGAATGCTATATTTTCCCTGAATAACGTAGGTTAGAAATTAGTTAAATAATATTCAGTTCCATACGAATGAAGTCGCAAGGACAGCCAATACATAAATATTTATATAAACACTAGTTTCTTTAAGCATTAGCTGTGTCTGTGACTTCGTGCGCGTGATAGTAAGAATCCTTACTAATATTATAAATGCGAAAGTGAGTTTGTTTGTTACGCTTTCACGCCTAGACCGCCAAACCGATTACGATGGATTTTGGTACAGAGATAAACTGGAAACTAAAAATCGGTGATAGCCTACTTTACTCACGAAAACTTTATTGGAAGTGGGGTGTAAAGAGGGATAAACTTTCTATGAAGCTTTTTATTGCGTCATTTTTCTGACAAAATAAAAATTAACACGAGCGAAGCCGCACGTAAAATCTAGTGTTGCATAAGAATAAAATCTATCTTAAAATATGATTCGTAAAGATACAATTAATGGAAGTTCTTTTTCATTTGTTTTATATCGACAGGGATGATCGCTGAATAATATCAGTACTTGTAACGGTGTCTGACTTTTAATCCGACAGTAAACTTGTACCTGAAGGGAAAGATTTATAAACCATAACATGGTTGTTAGAACTTGTTTTACTGTTCACTACGTGCTAGCAACTATTCTCTGACTTATAAGTACTTAAATTAAAAATCGATTCATTTGGTCGAACCCTGAAATTTTGAGTTCATAAAACAAACCTATGAAAAAATAAGTTTCAATTTTTCCAGAAATTTCTAAGTATTTTTTTCAAAATCGAGTGTCATTTCAAGTAACGTGCTCAGCACTGAACAATATTTAATTTTTTATATAGGTAAGTTACAAATTATTTATATATGTATAATAAAAATCCTTTTTTTTAAACGACAACTCGAAGTGATGATATCTCAGTTGGTAGTTATACGGACGCCGCGTTAACCTAGAATGACATACCTACAATGACCTAGAACTTACAATGAAGGGAAAAGTATCGTATAAAACCATTGCATGGTGGTAAGGATTTTTCTA
The DNA here is from genome assembly GCA_039707435.1 of Actias luna. Classification (NCBI taxonomy): domain Eukaryota; kingdom Metazoa; phylum Arthropoda; class Insecta; order Lepidoptera; family Saturniidae; genus Actias; species Actias luna. The sequence continues at coordinate 7,187,515 of JAZHAC010000003.1, forward strand.
ATACCCACTTGGTAGTAACCACCCTCAAGTCGAAAATCTGCCGCTAAATACTTATAGGTGTGTTCCGCCAATTGTACTTGAGGGGATTCTCTCCACTAGGCTTGACGTATACACCATCTTGGTCCACATCGTCACTTAAACTCATGTGAGATTGTGGCTATAATTTAAAAACATATCTCCCGCACTAAGGATCTAGCCTTGTATCGCTGGTAACTTTACAAACTTACCATTCACGAAAAAGGTAACATTCAGACATGAATCAATCATATGCGGATCCCACAAATAAATGTCCTATTATGAATATGTTTTTGCTAGTAAAATGCCAGTAAACTCTTCCGGAATGTCCCGGTACCGGACTTCAAACTACACACCAGTACATATTTATGTAATCGGTCAAGTTCATTATACAACACACGGCAATACAATTATGTCTTCTGACAAATTTTAATTATACATGCATAACGTAATATAATGTGAAGACGTGACGGTATAATAACAACTATTTTAATTGATTTATGACATAATTAGCTATTTTTATTAGCAACAAAACGTACAGTTGTGCTAATTAGTACTTCGAAATTTTTTGAAATTCAAACCCTTTGATTACTTAGATTAAACACATCGCTTAATATGTAGATAGCTAGAAATATGTGATGTAAATTAGGTTTTTTTAAACTTACTTAACTACGAATTTCTTGATTGACCTAAAAAGTCTAGAAACATTAAAGACATTTGCATTAGTCAAAATCGTATATATAAAAATCTAGTGTCACGGTGTTTGTGGTCGCACTCCTCCGAAACGGCTTGACCGATATTTTTTTTGACGATTGTTTTTTTATGTTTATTTGGTAGGTATAAAAATAGGTCGTTCAATATATTTTATGCCGCTAGGTGATTAGGCTGACATTATCCCAAAAAAACATTTTTTTTTTGACAAAACTTTTTCTTGTATTTTCTTTTTATGTGGCATCAAAAAATATCTATAATCCCTAATATTTACCCTTCTCATTTTTAAACGCGATTTAATACAACCAAACCACTTACTAGAAATCTATACTAATATTATAAAGAAGAAAGAATTATAGTTTTGCTTGTAACGCATAAACTCAAGAACTTCTGAATCGATTTCAAAAATTTTTTCTCTATTAGAATGTTTCATTAGCTTTGAGTAACATAGGGCATATAATATTTGTTTATGAGAATTATTAAATAAAATTTTAGTTTCACTCGAACGGACTCGCTGGCAGAGCTAGTAATTTATATGACAGAACAACATAGTACGTTTTATTAAGTAGTTCAGTTAGAAGAAGCTTTAGAAGCTATAATTGTTATAAGCCGTTAGTATTTTTATCAACTTGATAATGGAAATGAATCAACCAAGATAACTGAATATTGGTAGATAAGTATATAATAACTTCGTTGTGTATGTTAGTCATGAATATTATTTGTGAAAGAACTCAATAACAATTAAACATTGAATTAACCCATTCGAAGCTCCTGGTACGCCGTATGTACCAGTAAATGTTATACAAGAATGCATAATTTAAATCAGTTTAATTGGGTTCACATTGATGCCACGTAGTCCTATATTTAGAGATGTACAAAGGCAATTTGTCAAGATGTCAAGACAATATGATATTCTACTTTGTTCTGAATGTTTTGTAGCTTATCATCCTTTACTTTAGGTGCTAAATAAAACTAATATTGTATGTATATTTTTATATCTAACTGATTGTACATATTGAAAGATACGTATAATTCCACCATATAAACAGCACATATTATATTAGTATACACATACATTTAAACCGTAATTATAATGTACTACGGTAGAAAAAAGTTGGTGACCGTTCATTGAAAATTGTTTGAAATCGTTACAGGACCGTGCAAGTGTTGTATTTACATGTCACTAGCTTTTGCCCGCGGCTTCGTCCTCGTTGATGTCGATGTAAAAGTTATTTTTCTGTCCTAAGAGAACTGTATTTTTATCTGAATTAAAGATACTTTACGTTCTTGTTCCTGTGTGTCCAACGAATATGCAACATTTCATAATGACGGGTTGAGTAGTAAAGGTGTGATAAACCAATAAACTCACGTTCGTATTTATTATGTTACCTGTGCCGGGTGACTCGTAGAGAACCTACGCCGGTTTACCATGAGTATGGAGCTGATGCGGACGGTTCAACGTCGCGCTCTAATGATAGAGATCGGGGAGGACCTCTCACTGCCAAGTGTGGTGAAAGCTATGCTCGGCAGTGAGAGGGCATGGCATGCAATGCTCTCTTTCTGTGAGCACACCATCTCACAGAAAGAGGTTGTGGAGAGAGCACGAGAAAGGGACCCTGGGAGTGACCCTCGACGTCTAAGGCGAGTAGGCGGAAGGAGAAGACGGTATGATAATACCCCTGTTCTACAACCGCAGTCAGACCAAACATTGGTCTTCTTGAAGGATATAACCTGATTAGGCTATCAAGCTGCTGGACGGGGCCCGGCTTAACATCAGGCTGGACCGACCGCTGGGGTAGCGCGGCGAATGCGTGGCCTGATCCCGTGTTACTTCGAGAAAACGGAGGACAGTACCGTGGGGTTTTAGTGGGTATTCCCAGAGACCTAGCGCCGGGCAAGTCCCACATACCCTACCCAGTCCACCAGGGAGGGGATGCGTAAAAGCATTTCCCCACGGAAAAAAAAAAATATTATTTCAGGTAGAGTTATTATATGTACGACTAATATTTAGAAGAATTGAAACAATGATTCGATTACAGAGACGTCTTTGTTAAGTTTTCCTTGGCTCACCTCCAAATTATATTTCTCATTAAATTATACATTCGTATGGTATTGACCTAATATTAATAAATATAAGAGTTAATAAGACTTAAGATAATTTAAATTTACTTAAAAACTATTCTTTATTCTGTATACAGCCGATACAGTAGCTTTACCTTTCATACATATTTCTTTTAATTTCTTTGCCCTTTATTTTACGGAAAGTTGACCGAACTTTAATCTTAATTGAATTTATTACGTAGTAAGTGCAATAAAGTACTTTAGCAATGTATGCCCATGAAATGAAAATTAATCCTTTTTAAATTCATTTTTATTGGCCCGCAGACTTAATAAAGGGCCAGTGATCGTATGCCCTTTTCGTTACTAACTCAAATCTATAAGAATTTTCAATTTACTAACTAATTACACATCATTGTAGGATTTAGCCCTTTGGAACGTACTCACTATAAATAATAGGTTTAACGTAGCAAGAAGTATTCAAGTCACAATTTTTTTATAGTTAAAGTTTAGCGTTATGTTCACAATCTCATCTGATGTTAAGTAACGATATGGCTCAAGGTGGGGGACACGCTAAGCCTATGGAGGTGCTGGCTCTCAAGTGTAACTGCCCGAACACATCTATTTGTATGTCGCGACACATTTTGAATTTAAGGATGGTAACTTGCCAGACTGGTTATTTATTAATTTTGATACCGACGTTTCGAAAGCTTTTCAGCCTTCGTGGTTAAATAAGTTTTATTTCGATGAATAATATTCGCGTAAACATAAGAAATCATTAGCCAGACAGGTATTAGAAAAAGCCTTACCACTATGCTATGGTTTCACCACGATGTTGTCTTTCACCGAATGCTCAAGCTCATTGTAGGTGAATTTGAACTCACGTTTCTTGAAGCGACGCCCGTACAAATCGCTTCAATTATTGAATCAATTGATTTTAATATAAGCCTATTGCCTACTTTAAATACATCTGTTCTAAGTTTGATTACTTCAATCAACTTAATTCAATTAACTCAAGAAATAACTATTGAAAGCTTATCTGTCGTTTCTCAATAATGTTGACGTTTTTATGATGGTAACCATCGCAATCTTGTGTAACATATACGTATATATTTCAAAGCATCATAGAATAAGTTATTGAAAATGGAAAATCCAATAAGCTTTTCCGTTTTATATTCGTCCTGTAATCGGAAATATCAAGATATTATGTATAATTATGCTAGGCATATTCATTTTGAGCTGTGCTCTCATGGAAAAAACATTTGTATCCTTTGAACAGCACAATGATTAAATAATAGATATGTAACAGGATGTTATGATAAGAATTAATGACAAAGTAATTTCTTAGATTATAAAACAATGAAGCCTTCACTACACTTTATATTGATTCCACGGTAATGGGGTATTTTTTAATTTGTTTTTCTTACATAACAGAATATAATACTCTTATCACGTGAGTCTACTCTTGCCGACAAAGATTTTTTCATCAGAGATCTCATATAAGGAAGGAACCACGCTGCCTAAACAAAGATAGTTACTAAATGTTAGTTAATTTTAATCCTATATCTTAAAAAAATGCTTTATTTAGTATATAATTAATTGTACAATTTAAAATTTATAAATACAAACAAAAATCACAAATTAAAAACAAAATAATTTACCTTTTCAACATATTTGTTGAAATATACATTATATGTAGTTATATTGTATTTAACAACTTCGGAGAAAACTTCACAAGAAGCTGTTTTTCCTAAATACCGAAAAACTAATTAATAACTAAGTTGTTTTTCGTGATTCAATAAAATTTTCGTAGTCATAAAATCGTGAATCAAATAATCTGCACCTTACGCGGGTCGCGAATAAGGTAGATTAGGATAGATAAGAATCAGTCTTTAAAAAAGCTGTCTTAGCTCTTGCATCTATTTTATAAAAGAAGTGTGTTTGGATCATCAAATATCTTGAATGAATAACAATAAATCTTGGATGAAATTTTGAATGAAGAATAATAAAAAAATCACAGAACTTAAAATATGCGGATTTTTTGTAAACAGATCAAAATTTGTATAAGCAGGAGTACCACTCTCAAGTTAAAAATCTGTCGTCAAGTACACGGACGTATGTGCCGACAGTTGCACTCGAGAGAGAGTTCCCCTATTAAGATTAGCGTGCCTTTCGTCTTGGGCACATCGTCTCTGAACATCAAGAGAGATTGTGGCCATAAGGTTTAACCTATAAACTATTAAAAAAAAACTTGTGTCGTTCACTGAAACTGTAAAAATAAATCGAAATTTTGTTCTGGAAAACAAAAACATTTTCACAGTAGGTACAACAATAATTTTTAATTATATGTCATTAGTCTCTTGTTGTGCTTTTTTATATTAACACTCCTTTGTTGTATGGCCGTGTGTTATGACGCTATTTGTAATTCATGTTAGTTTTTCCCACGATGACGCGTGCTTTTCCGTGAAGTTATGTTTATTTAATTTGCCATATTTCATCTATTGTTTATAATAATTGAGGCACAAGTGCAAAGGTGCGTAGTAATTATGACCTATAGGAAAAGTATTAACATAAACTATTTATTAAATAACGTACAATGAGGCCAGTGATTTTCTGTTCGATCTGTATACTTTGTATTACTTATATTTTAAATGAAACTATTAAAACCAAATAATACTGTAATAATACTAGTATTAAAACACGATATCTGTAAAAACTTCCAACTCTTATTATATCTTATTCCCGTTTATTTTACAACATTATAACCAAAAAGTCAGTTAGCCGATCATTTTTTTTCTATAATATAGGAATAGAAATTCCACGAATTCTGTATCTTAGATACCAATCACTGTGCCTCTAATTCGAAAAATAACACGACTGTTAGCATCTATAGAAAGTTACAATTATGTCTATATGCACCCTTTTTGTAATTCTATATTTACGTATTTGGTTTTTTGCAAGTTAAACTTATAGAATTTTGTATTCAAGTATACGTTACTAAACTTCAAATTTCTATTAAAAAAATTTTCTATTAAAATATTTCACTTTGTTTGCTAATGAGCCTTTTGTAAATGACACTTTATAATATATAATATAGACTATGTCAGATGAACAGATTATGTAGACAATTATGTTACACAAACATTGAGCTCACTGTATTTACCTGTCGGAAAGTAAACACTTAAAGAAGACATAAATTCTTGAATATTACAAGGAAGCATACCATACTTATAATCCATCGGTTTTTATAAAAACCTTACTTCAGAATATGATTTATTCGATAACATTTTTTATAAATAAAGCTATCGGGTTAAGATATAGCATTTATAAATGATGTAAATTATATAGGTAATGCGGATTGTGTTCGCGTTTTTCCCCAGACGCATTTAAAAGTTAATATGGTTTAGATAAAATTGGTAATTAATATTACATTCCCCAGTGATCAGACTAAATGTGTTATAAACGTGCTTTAAGCTGCGTTAGTATCAGACGATTTCCCCACAGCAGTGACTGCACTCTAGCTGATGGGTAAGTAATCTTGGAGTTGGGTAATCCATTGTAGGTTACCGGTGGAACGCTGATATTCAACAACAGGATAAGTACTGGTTGATGCTGGGACGTGACTAATCAAAAGAGTTACTGTCATAAGTTTAACACTATTAACTAAGTGGTCGTGACACGGTCAGATAATTTTTTACCTCTCCGCTTAGTTACTGACATGTGCCGGTTAATCACTGAAGATGGCACGCTTAGACGTACTGATGATGATACACTTTAACACATTGTCATGTCTTACCATCAGGTATGTATATACGATTAATATTATACTCTAACGAATACATTCACATTTTATTGATGTTGTAAAAATGTAATGTAATGTACATTATAATATTATAAAGCATAAAATTTGAGCCACTAGTCGGACTTCAAAAACACTTTTTGTATTTGATATAGCAATAATTTAGGAAAGTTCTAGACTATTTAACATCGCGCTACCACCAGTAGAAGCAAAGTAATATTGAAAAATAAAAAAAAAATAGGCAAAACAACTTGTAAACTTCACTTACAAATAATTTGTTTTCTTTGACTAACAATTTATGAACTTCGCTTACAAACGATTTTGATCTTCTTTTACATAACCCTGTTGCAACTTACTAACCAACAACCTACATATTTCTTTTACCCATAACTTATGAATTTTACGTATTGTTAGTGAGCATGTAAATATAAATATAATACCTAGCTATAGTAGTTTTAATGTAATTACTTAATCATAAAACAAAAACTTTAACCAAGTTCTTTATCTTCTTACTGTGTAACTTTTTTCTACAAAGTAATAATAATTTAAACCAACAAAGCTATCTAATCGTTATATTGGTGTCGAGATTGATCTAAAACACTTCATCTAATATGAATATAGCCTGAAGTGTTAACGGGTTTAAACCGCTAATATATGATACTGTAATGGTGCGGGTAAATGATAAGTTCAAAGAACTAGGGCGCAAATCGACCCAGAAAAATTAATATTGTAGGTATTGTATATTGTAGCTACTGACTTGGTAAAGATAAATATAATTTAATTAGTAATAAAAATTGTATATAGGTAATTTTTTTTAAGCAAACTTCAGTTATTACTTAAGACATTTATAAAATTATGTCCTAAAGAAAAGAACGTTCTAAACAAACAAATTATATATTATTTAGGTTAATTATGATAAAATATATTGGGTATATATTTATGTACATTAATTATAAAACACGACAAGTGAATATCACAGGATAGCGACAACCCTACACCAAGTCATTGTTGCAAGTTATATATATGGGCTTAGTTTATATATCAATATATATATAAATCTTGTGTACGTCCATTCGTGATCGTGTAAATTCTAAACGAGTTGAATGATAACATTAACATTCATTTAAGAAAAGATATTTCCTTTTATTAAGACAATGTTTCATAGCTATTCCATGATACGATAGATGGTACTGTGACCAAGGTATTAGCTAGTTTATCTAAACTTAAATTAACTTGTACCCTCCACAGATTTAGCGTGTCAACCAACCTGGGCCATATCGACACTCAAGATCAGGTGAGATTATAGCCATAACGCTTTACCTTAGGTTTACCTTAAGCATAAAAAAAGAATCTTGTAGATGATATCACAACGCTAACCGTCAAAGAAAAATGGACGCTGTTGTTTTTGAGTAGTTACACTATGCTTACGAAAATAATATACATTTGTTAATAGATTTCAATAGACAGTTGTTATTTATAATTACAACTAAATAATAATTACATGTCGCAGAAGTTCTCTTTACGTATGACTGCTTACAGTCATAAACATTCTGAAATAAGTCTGAGTTCCTGAACCTATGAACTTTTAAGTATTCAATAAAGAAGTGTTATAAATCTGGTGTAAACATTTTTCTAAACCGTAAAATAAAATAAATAAATTCTTTTTAAGCTAATTCAAGTAAAATATTTACAATTGATGCCATCCAAGGTCACCGCAACCTTGTATCGCGTTGTTACTGAAAGGAAATCGAATGACAATCAGCTGTTCTACTAACCGACTGTTGTAACATTCGCCAGTTGCAAAATTTTTATAATCACCACCGAATCAATTGTGCTAGAAAAACCAGTGATTTGATCAAATAACAATTATTTGACCAATTTACTGGACACTGCAGGAGCCGAAATATTTGAATTATAAAAGATTAGTTCAACCACTTGAGACTTGCGAAATGAATGTTACAATAAAACGCTACATTGGACATTATAGCTGACGGTAACCATAGTACAATACGAAAAAGAACGATTTCCTCCGTGAAAACTGCAATTCATTGGCAGTCATCACTGCCAAGTTTTTTTATAGTTTATGGGTGTATGTGTGTTATGTGTATGTATATAGGTGTCATGGTTACAATCTCACTTGATGCTAAATGACGATGTAGCGCGAGATGGTGGACATGTTAAGCCTAGAGCAGGTTCTGGCTCTCAAGTGCAACTGCCGAACACACTTATATGTATTTGGCGGCAGATTTTCAATTTGAGGGTGATTGTTACCTAGGCGGCCATTACAAAAAGCCCTACCTAACCACGCTATGGTTTCATCACGATGTTTTCCTTCACCGAAAGCAAAAGGTCATTGCAAGTGGATTCAAAGTCACGTCCATTGACGCGGTGTCCGTACTCCGAGTGGCCGGTGATACGTTGGTCTGAATCCTGGAATATTATAAACATAAAGAGAATCACTGTTGGGCTTATCGCCATGTACACTGTGGTTACAACCCTTTGATATAATTCTGTGACACAGTTGTATTGTACAGTTACAGTGATTTTACTGTAGTTACAGTTGTTTGATTCATTTATTTATATTTTAGGAATTAATTATACATAGCTACCTACACCTATGCCCCTAATCAAGATGACTTACATTGCTAACGTAAATAGAAAACAATAATGTATGGGATGACACATGTCAAAGTGACTTCGTCGTTCTACATTGCATGTCATCGTAACATTTTTTATTATCTCTTTATGTTAGCATTGTTAAAAAAAACTCTATTAAGGACATGTTTACGTACTAATTTTTATCTTGTATAGTAATTAAAGAAACCGTGGTAGACGTTACCATTAAAAGAAAACCACGTGTATCCTAAAAACGAGAGAATATATTCGTATTAATTGTAAGTAATGCCATCTTGAACCTAGTCTAGCTATTTAATGTATTTTTGTGTAGACTTTTATTTATACTACAGAAATAAAGGCGAATTCTGGGACATTTTTGGTTTTATTACTGATTATTTCATATCTTCCTTGCAGTCCTTAAATAGGCACCTACGTATATTTTGTATGATTGTGTGTGGCATATTTATTGCAAATAAACCTGGGGACATTTTTCATATTTAATTAAATATTAAGCTGCACAGGTAATTATCTCCCAAGTCAATGGTTGAAAATTTTGTTATTTATAAGTGTATATACCCATTTATAAGTATTTTTTTTATAGTTGAGGTTTTAGCATTATGGCCATAATCTCACCTAAGTGATGTTACGGCCCAAGTTGGTAGACACGATAAACCTGTGGGGGATCTGATTCTCTAGTGTAACTGCTGCAACCCACCTATTGGTATTTCGAGGCAGACTTTCGACTTGAGGTAGGTATTGGAAAAAGCCTAACCACCATGCTATGGTTTCCTCATGATGTTTTCCTTCACCGAGAGCTCAATCTCATTGTAGGTGGATTCGAACACACGTCCCTTGACGCGGAGTCCGTATACACTACTACTGAGCTAACTAAGTATTCTAGTAATAAAGAGTGTATAACTTCAGTTTTATTGAAAAGTTAAATAAAGTGTTTAGTTAAACTTTTAGGTTTTCGTTTAGATCTTAATTAACTACGCCAGCGTCCTCGTTCGCATGTAAAAATTAAGACCATTTAATTTACTATTATTCTTATAACTTGATTACCTGTATGTAGTTTAGTATATAGTAAGTCCTGGTCAGAGGAAAAATACCTATTGTTTTAAAAAAACTCTAATAAGTTAGTACTCCACTAATAAAAGGATATACAGAGAAAGGGACGCGATGCCTTATAAATGTAAGAAAAATAATCGAACTACGTATCAATATTATTTGGGTTAGTAAAATATTTTAAAAGTTATGTAACTTCAGAGTTCCTATGAAATTACTCAACCATTGTAAAGTACCCATGTACATACGTGTATGAATGTACTGAAACCATTAGCACGCTCTTATGGATATGGAAAATATTTTCATGTGTCGCACCTTCAACATAATTAAATTCTAGTTTACTATATTTAGATTTCTTGGTATTTTACAATGGAAATAACAAACTATATTTTGACTAGTACTTCGTCCGCGTGGTCTTGAATTATGATTCGTATAGTTCGCGAACCTATTTTATATAATTTTAAGAGCAGTATCTCTATTTTAGACCATTTGCAACTTGTCGACTACACCATCTCTAGTTAGTTCAGAAATATGCACGTACAATGGGAAAGAGGGGGTACACAAACAAAATACAAAATGAGACAATTTTTTTATATTTTTCGAAAAATAATTAGCATATATTTGGTTCAGTTACAGCTTTGTTACATGTATAAATAGGTATATGTACAGCATATTATAATTTCTGTTTGTTTGTAGATATGTATTTTTATATCGAATACTCATGGTCCGGTCTCGATAGAAGATTATATTCTACAAAGGAAATCGTTTTTATTACATAAGTATTGTCTCAGATTGTTCATTTTATATGACAAATAGGTACTGCACAGGAAATTTCTTAGAGCCTATGGATGTGAACGTGTTTATTGTATTATTTATGTACTACTTGAGTATTATGACAGGAAGTAATTTTAACACAAGGAAATAATACAACAAAGGGCTTTTTGTGGTGTTACTTGAATATAAAGATTTGTAAATCTGTACCACACTGTAATAATACACTTTAAGGTCTGTCTAAACGCCTTTCCGTTTGGACTCACTAATAATACTACTTTGGTCGCCATCATTTTTTGTTACTTTGTTGAACGATAAATAACTTTTTAAAATGCTAAATGTTTGATATTCCTATATCTCATGAATAATGATAATAAAAATAAATATTAATCTTTTATCTGGTTTATCTTACACACTTCACCTTTGTGTGTATGAATTAATATATTTTATGGGAGATCGTTTTATTACAACGAATGATAGTAACAAAAAAGATATGAGAATAAATTTATTTCATTTCATTATGGTATTTCGTTAAAATATGATATAAAAAATTCAATTAAATTTGTGTATTGTGTCATCTCGATTTGAAAAGTCTAAAGCGATGGCAACTTGAGATCTCACCTCTCATTGTCTCGACTGGTTTGCCTTTTTTTTTATTCAAGTTACCCTACGTTCCTGCCTTACTGACTAGAGATCAGAAACCGCTTCCGCATATTTTCGAGCCGCTGTTGGGGATAGCCATTGGGACTTCACCCTGTGCTGATGACTGCTTTTCACCCTTACACACATCGAACGAACACAGAACACTAAAAACCTGTTGCATTACTCTGCAAAGTGAAGGGCTGTACAGACCAGTCGGATCATGTTTAAGGAAGCGTAATATCTTTCTCACGACTTCATGAAAAAGTTCGTCGACCGCGAAATGGGAACTCTCTCCACAGTCTCCTTGACACACATAACCTATTCATTACCTTTTATTTTTATTAGCATATGGAAAAACTTATTGGGTCTCACGTATTGTACATACGTGGGTGCATATTGGACTCATTTGGTTCTACGAATCACCCGAAGTACCCACTAAAGCGTCCCATAGACAACCCTTCATTATCCTTTGATGCCAGAGACGAGGATGCTGCTTTATGATTGCGTTGCCCAGATGAGCCCGTTAACTGACTTTATTTAATTCTTTAGACTGTGCTTAAACGTCTGTGTTCTGCTTGCAGTTGTAAACTCGAATATAAAGTAGCATCTGAAATAAGCTCTATCTATATTAATGTTATAAAATGTATCTGTAGGTTTGAACGCGCTAATTTTAGGAACTACCAGTTGGATTTCAAAAATTATTTTTGTATTTTATAGAACAATCATTGAGGAAAGCTTTAGACTATTTACCATCATGCTACCAACAACAGTAGCAAAGCTGTATTGAAAAAGTAAAAAAAAACGGGGAAAAATAATATTTAGTTTCATGCGAATGAAGTGGCAAACAAAACTAGTACCTTAATTTTATAAAATATCCTGGAGCACTAAGTTTCCAAAACACGTATTCAAATTAAAAGATTTTTAAATACATTTAAGCCTTCATAAAACAGTAATAAAAGCTAAAATATTATTAAGATTGGTTCTGAAAACATCCTGGTTATTGAGGAAAGCAAATAAGAACCTCGATCAAGTTTGTATAGACTTATGTATTTTTATAAAGATTTTCCTTATAACGATGCTGCCCGCCGAGTTTTGTAAATTTCTTCCATAAACTAATGAATAGGTGGTATATTTCTTAAGATATCGGCAAAAACTAATTCCGTCGGATACACGGCAAATAATAAATCATCCATCAAGAATTTGCACATATTGCAACAAAAAATACATCAGACAAAAAGACAAATACTAATTTGTATACGGTCAAGAATCGATGATGAATCATTCCAAACAATCATGACATTTTATGAATTTACAGCAGGATACGATATTATCCGTTGCTATTATCTATTATCGACCCTATTTGTCTAGAATATAATACTAACATCTACTTTATATTAATTGATGATAAACATACATATAATAAAATAGTTAATTTTCTGTATTTGTGCTGTTTGCGTCAACTCGCTAATCTTAGGAACTACCGCTTGCATTTCAAAAAATATTTTTGTATTGAATAAAGCAATCATTAAGAAATACTTTAGGCTATTTAAAATTACGCTAGCATTAATAGAAGCAAAGCTGAGTTGAAAAAATTTACAAAAACGGGAAAAAATTATTAAATAATTTTTCGTTCCACACAAACGAAGTCGCAGGCTCTGCTAGTCTTTAATAAGCTTAATACTAAATGCTCAACCACTATTAAATAAAAATATGGTCTGAGGAGCAAAAATATGTTCAAATATGAAATTCATAATAAATTAATCATCAACATTATCTAGCCGGTATAAGTTTTGATAAATTGTATAAAGTGTAATTCTTCTAATAACAAATGTTACCTTACACATATATTGTTTACTACTATTTGTTGTTTTTTAATTTCTAAGAAATGAATCAAACAACAAATAAGTTATCAAAATACTGAACGAATATCTGTTTATTGTCACGCTTGTATGATTCAAATATTTTTTGAGTATGCGCTACGCATTTAAAGTAGGTAATTGTTTTTTTTTTCTAATACTGCCAGTAAGCAAGTCAATTATCATGTACCACAATAAATAAGTAAAACTACTAACTGCGGTCACGCTTATGCTTACATCCTATTTATTCTACAAACGAACTTAGCAAATAATTACGAAATAAATTCTTTTATTAAAGTACTGTCAATCACAATATGCTTTATTTATAATACCTTTATATATTTAAATATAAGTATAAGTGTTACTATTTGTTATGTTTTATTTTTTTATATTTAAGGCTTATTGTTATGGCCATAATCTCATCTGCTCTTAAGTGATGATACAGCCCAAGTTGGTAGACACGCTAAACCTGTGGAGGGACTGGCTCTCAAGTGCAACTGCCGGAACACACCTATTGGTATTTGGAGGCAGATTTTTAACTTGAGGGTTGTTATGGTTTCCTCACGATGTTTGCCTTCACCGAAAGCTCAAGTTCTTTGTAGGTGGTTTGTTTCGAAGTCACGTCCCTTGACGCAAAGTCGTACACGCTACCAGTGAGCTATGATCGCTTTAGATTTTTTTTTATACAGAAAATAAAATTTAATGTTACCCATATCTATCCTAAGCTACAATAACTACATTTTATTAAACCACAACATTACCTGTTATTACCATTTTATTAAAACCTTATAGATAAACAGATCAACATAAACAATTTTATCTTTGAGGTTAAATCATAATTATCTTTAATTAATTAATTATTATTAACGATGTTAATTACGTTTTTTAACGTAAAATATACTCTAACTAGTATTAAAATTAATCTTAACTGTATTGTGAACTGGATGACACCTGAGTTTTATATAGGTAGTATATTCTTTTGTTTTAACCAACATAGTAAATTTAAATTAATAAAGTAAACTATGTGAGTAAGTAGTAGCATAGTGGTAAAGTAAATTATTTATTTAGAACTAGGTTTTACCCGCGGCTCCACGCGCGTTAATATAGATTTTTTCAACAAATTCTGGTTGTCGATCGATACGGAAATAATTTTTCGATCAAATTTTTTTTTTTGTTTTAGGATGTTGGTCAATACAGGTGGATATAAACTAACACAAAATTTGAAATTATAAGAAATTCCTTTCTAAAGTTAAAAGCAAATCGGATGACACAATAAAAGTTACATACAAAGTTTATCCCTTTCTTTACTCCACTTTACCAAAAAGTAGCGTATCACCGGCTCCAGAGTTCCATCTGTCTCTATACCATCTCTTATTCATTCATCTTAATCAATTCAGAGGTTAGTCGTGAACGAGTAACACACTCATTTTCGCATTTATAATATTAAGAAAGGATAAGGTTCCTATTTTCGCCTTCATTTTTTTTCTCGACAATATATACTTATATCCGTCGAAGTTCTATCTCTATGCCAAAATCATGCGACATTAGTTCAGGGACAAAAAACGTAACGACTTCCTTCATTTGTAATATAGGTTAGGTTATATTATTAAAGTCTTTCAACGATAAAAGTACAACATTTTATGAAACTTTCACGCGTTTTCTTGTTACTAATTACCGTAAACACATTGTCTTTTGATAATTAATACCACTATTCTAGTTGAAAATCAATTCTTATATTGGAAAATAAAGGATATTTCACAAGAACATGTATAACATTTTATATTTGTTGATTAATACATACGTAAAAGTTGGTATTTCTTATTTCAAATCTATATTAGCCAATACACCTTTATGTTATATGTTATACTTTATCCATGATTTTTCTTAAATACTAATACCCACTCTAATTTAGCCTTTTCCGGAGTTTTAAAAAGGCAATAAAAATTCTATATAGACTTCCGAGATTCCGCGAAGTCCTACCACATCGTGCTAAAGATGTTGAATAATGGATAAAAGTATATATAAAAATGAGTATCAGTATACATATATGCGGCTCATAAACTCCAAGAACCTTTGATAGATCACAATGAAACTTGGTGCTTTTATGGACAAAACGTTTATGTTCGACTACCACAAAGGTAATACAAAGTTTGCGGAATCTGCTATAGAGTATCATACAGCAACTTTTGTTCTTGACTGTAGATACATAGAATAACATCCGTCCAATATTCTAAGATTTAGCACCACTTAATCACAGTAATTTAAAACTCGTTATCGGGTTTCATTAGTAAAGAGTGAATAACAAAAAAAAAGAATTAGTCACATCCATCGAATGGGCTCGTGCTAATTATGAGCTTAAATTTAATTTGAAAAAGATAATTTAACGAAGTATTGAGTGAATCTGAATTTAAATTTTATTAATAATTTAAAAATTAGATTAATTTTAGGTACCTACATATTACTTGTTTACTGTTCTCATACAATGGTTTATTATTATATCTCTATATTTATCTATTAGGTAAGTTGTAGTTTCTGAAGAATGAATTGGAACGACTCCTATGCCAGTAAGTGTTACTATCTGCGCCCTACATGACAGCATCGCACATCAAGAGATGTAGAGCAGCTACTGTACTGTACTGTGTGGTACAGCAGTTGTAACTTTAATGCTTCTAGTAACGGAGGTTCGACCGCGCGGTCGAACCTCTAATAATCTCCACCACTCTTTACAACCCCCTTTCTTATGTTAAATTATTCTCTGTCCCATTTATCTAAAGCATTGATGTATAGATCTGAAAGATAGATATATATATATACGTTATTTTTCTGATATTTGTAATTCGGAGCCCATAATTTATATTTATATATAGTTTAGTGTACTGTTTCACAAATATCAAAGGTACATTCTAAGATAGGTGACGTACATATGTATTAACATTAATATTAAGCTGAAAAGTCTCAAATTCAACCTCACAAAATATAGTCTTGTTTATGATACATATGATTTACGCAAACAAGATCCACTTGCTGCGTAATACGTTTCTAAATAAATATGAAAGTAGTATTCATTATGTATCTGCATATTACTTATATGTGTACAGTTGTACAGTACAATACCAGCTTTTTCAAGACCAATAATTTTAGTAGATCTTAAAAATGCATTAAACTTGCAAGCAACATATACGACAGTTAATTATATAACAAAATTATGGGTATTTTAGAAATAATCTTGTTTTCATATTAACAGTTTAAAGTTTGTTCGTGTGAAAATATACTTGTATTAGAATGCACTTTGCGTAACAAGGTCGATTTGAAATTGTACGCCATAAAAAATGTGACATTCAATTTTTACAGGTACCGTAAAAATAATATCTTTGAAGCACGATTCTTAACAGATATTTCAAAAGAGTTCTTAGTACCGTCCTTCTATGTTTGAGATTATTTTACTAGTACATATATAATGCATAGAATTACATATCTATATTATATGTGGGCTTTCATAAAAATACTTTACGAGAGTGTTACCGAGTATGCGTATGTACAGATAAATCAAATTATAAGATACAATATTTAGTGGAAAATGAAAAAGGAACGATAATATTAAATTCTCATTGAATAGTATTTTTAAGCAAAAAAACCCGGTAAGGTCAGCGATCTTCCTGTAGAAAACTAGAAGAAAATTGTGGAAGCTGCCCCTGTTCTCTGGCGGTATGAGGGATTAAGAGTCCCTTTGCTGTCTTTTTAGTGGGAATTTAAGAAAGCTTATCATCTGATAAGTCTTCATCCACCACTTTTGTAGCTTGCCCAGTACATTACGAGTAGTATGTACATTTTTGAACCGCGAAAGCAAAAAAAGGTCAACGACCTCGACTTTTTTTAATAACGTCGTGTTTAAAATAATATTCTTTACGGACTTCCGCATCGCAAGGTACAAACGCATTACCCGGGCTCAGGCCAAAGCGACTGGGGTATCTGGTGGTTCACCGGATGCTCATCACCCAATACTACCCACTAAAACGCACCACGGTGACACTGCAAACTCCCGTGTTACTAGAGATCAGGAACGGCGCCCACACTTCTTCTAGTAGCAACCCTAACTCTTACTTAAGTAACACTTAACATAGAAATCCAACACAAGATGCAAATTCATTGTGGTGATTAAGACCTTTTTAGTAATTACAATTTATTGTTTCAACGCGTAACGTCACCATCGTTAATAATAAACGATTGATAATTGGAAGTACCTATACATAATTATTCTATTTACTCAAATTTTTAATGTACAAGCTTAGCATTATGGCTACAATCTTACTTGGTGTTAAGTAACGAGGTGACTCAAGATAGTGGACACGCTAAGCCTATTGGAGAGACTGAATCTTAAGTACAACTGCCGAAACACACCTTTTGGTATTTGTGTGCAGATTTTAAACTTGATAGCTAGCTAGCTAGGTGGTAGCTCATTATAAGTGATTCAAACTCACGTCCTTTGATGCCGCGTTCGCACACACTAACAACTGAGCTATCATCGAAATTCATGTTTAAATGTAATGCGATATTGCATTCGTCTGATGAATGATGATCAATACAATTCGACGAAGAAAAGCTTATCAGTTAAATTAATTCTGAAAACCTATTAAGAACTAGCTGGCACTACATTAACATCATTGACATCGGTACTAGTAACAAACTTAACCACAGGTGCTAACGCCCTCATAATGGGTTTTATTATACAGTTTATGTTTTTTTTCCCAAAGAACTAATAAACTATAGTGTTTATGTACTTTGTTGCGAATGATCTTGGTTGTCACAAAACTTACAAATATTGTTTTTTATTGATGTACTTCTGTGCCAATATGTGTTTAAAGGGTAACATTATACGCGGATGGTAAAACATAATCGTAAAATCTGGTGTTATAAAAGATTTTAAAGAACTGCTAACAACTGGAAAGATGTAGATCTTAGATGAATATTTTATTATGTGTTAAAGATTTCCAATATTTCGCTACTTTTATCAACATTCAAATATAATTCTAAATCACATCTATATTAATATTACAAAGCGCAAAGTGTTCTTTGTGAACGCGCAATATTAGGAACTACCAGGTGGATTTCAAAAAATATTTTTTTTGGGTTTTATATATGAATCATTGATGAAGGCTTTAGACTATTTAACACCACGCTACCACCAATAGAAGCAGAGATGTATTAAAAAACGTTACAAAAATAGGCAACAATTATTAAATAGTTTCGAGTTCTACGCGAATAAAGTCGCAGGCACAGCTAGCATTGAAATGAATAATTTCTGCCGTCATTTTGATCATGATAATCTTAGGAAAATAAATTTATTTTAACATATCTAATTGGTTTTATTTATTTTACTCAGATTTCTTTATCTAAGCCAAATAATATTCATTACGAAATAAATTAACTATATTGCCTTTGTTAGGTATACATAAATAAGTGATGCTTATGATAAACAGAAAGCGTAGTACATTTTACACACCTATGAGTGGGTAGTACGTAATGCACATGTGCAACTTTCACTCGTCCACCGCCAGAGCGCGCAATCTATGAAGTTGGACATTATTCTCTTTATCAAATTCTTGTCATCGATATCCATGGATTCACCGTGCGGGTGGGATGTCCAACGAGTGGCAGAGAGTAGGGAAACTCCGAACAGTTTCCGAGACCTGTGACACGGGTGTAGGTTTAAGAGGTCCCTTTCTGACGCGCGTAAACACTCACCTTGACTACTAAATAAATACTACTAATACTGCTACTAAATATCTTTTTAAATAAACATATTTGTATAATTTTGACTTGATGGATTCCGTAACGAATATTAAATTAACTCAAACTGTTCGCCCTACATAGTATATACTATATATTGACTTTGATTATTTCCTAAATTCAACAATGATTCCTCCCGACTTTGTTCGTGTTAATCCTGTCAACAACGCGTGATCGTAAATCCGTTTCTAGTAAGCGTCTAAGTCGTGAAAAGAATATCATTGCCAAATTTAAAGTCTATAGGTCTGGTAGCTTTCGAGATATCATGATGAGTAAATTTAAGCATGATGTATATGTATACATACATATATGGGTGATTCTGTTCTAACTTTGATATTCAATGTCCTGTATCACAGGTCTCACAGGTCATTATCATCACAGATTATTTTTTTTGATAAATGATTTTAACTAATTACCTCATCAATTCTAATGTTTATGATCAAACTTCAAAACATTACACTTTTTAATCAAAAAAATCACAGTTAGAACGGAATAACCCATATATAGATTAGTTATATATAAAATTGATCGTTTCAATTGTTTCGGGTATTAGTTTCGTGTAGCAATGCTGTAAGTTAATTTAACAAAGTGTAAAGTTTTCACAAAATATATTTATTTAATATTTATAAACAAAATACGTATTAAAAAAGCGGTGTGTGCTTAAGACCACACGACAGAAGTGAAATATCACTATATCTTTCTGGATCTCTTATTCGCTTCTAGCTGACTTTAGCCGTACGAGCGTCGCAAAAAAGTTGCCGATCAGAATTTCAAAACCGTCCCATAACAAGTTTCAATTCACAAAGTCCTTAATAAGAAATTGAAACAATAACACTGATTTTACAAATTATTTATACTAATTATACTCTCAACCGCTTCGAAATACGAAACTACTCGAAGCATGACTAAAATTCAGAATTTCAATCAGAAACAAAATTGTTAAGAAAATGAGGAAAAAGCGATGACAGCGGCCGTATAAAGTTGCGTCCGCATAATTGATTCTATGGTAATTAAAGGGTTCGCGGACGTCAACCGGTACAGTAATGGAGATAGGCGCGGCAGACAGCCTGGAGCCCGACTGCAGTTACTCATTTATGTATGTACCTCTAATTGCGTCGCGTCGTACAGAACGCACTACTTATACCTACATATCACCTATAACTAAGTTATGTATAACTCAAATATCATTAAGTTAAAGTATATAGCGTTTTTTAGTAAAAATATTTCGCATTTCAATGTCAAATCAAGAAAGGGTTCCGAATTATATCCGAAATTCGAATAATTATAATCGTTCCTATAAATATCAATAGATAGAAACTAAAAAATAGGTATGATATATATTAGAATATGTACAAAACAAAAATAAAATATAACCTACAAGATATAACGCTTCGAGATAATTTAGCGTCCTATTTATCTGTATTAATATTATATAGCAAAAATGTTTATTTGTCTGTTTAAACGCGCTAATATTGGGCACTACCAAACAGATTTCTAAAAATCTTTTTGTATTTCATAGAGCAATCCTTGCGGAAGGTTTTAGGCTATTAAACTTAACGATACCACCCATAAGAGCAAAGCTGTATTGAAAAAAGTTCCAAAAACGGCATCATTAATTAAATAATTTTTAGGTTCGCGCGAATTAAGCAGCGGGCACAACTAGTCTAAAATATTTTCACAGTCAAATTTATAGTCCCAGAGGTTACCTACTACAAATATATTATAAACTCAATATAATTAAATTGTAATTTTATTTGTACTCTAAAGAATTAATCATAGAAAATTTTACATAATAGCAAGTACATATGTAATATGATATCTTGTACGTGGTACGTAAGTTTCGATATCTCTCCTTAAAATATTATAAAATTATATATTATCCTGAAACTAAAAACTCTGATAGATAAAATTAATAAATACTGACAAAAATTTGTTAATTCTACTAATTTGTGTTAAAATTAATTTTGTCAAAAATGATTAACGATTTCCTACCATCTAACAAAAGTTTTTACCACGAACTATCAATGTTTTGTTTGAAAAGTTTTCTTGGGAAGTGTTATTCGTATACATACATATAGCTGTTTCTTATAATATACATATATTGCCTGTAGGTATAAAATACTTATTAATTATCAATTCTTATAATTGAACAAGGAAGAAATGTAAGCTAGTATGTTGCACTATTACATTTTTTATAATCACGTGTTAAGGTTGTTAACTATCAACAGACCAATCACATGGTTTGGGAAAGTTGAATCAAGAAAATAAATTGAACTTGTAATTAAATAGGTTGCATTATAAATTTTACTATTCAGGTTCAAGTGACTGGTAGTACCTGTGCTGTAAAAACTATTTCCTTAGTTTATAATTAAAAAGTACTGTCGTCGTTGTCCGTCGCCAATAGGCCACGTTGTGATAGATAAAATGTTTATAAATAGCATTAAGAAAAAAAAACTCCAAGGTGACCTTTACTTTTTTAAAGTATAATCATAACTTACTTCGCGCCTTAAGTTGTGAATTACTTGTTTACTTTATTACAAACTTATAATGCTTGCAACCAACGTTCTTGTCTACCACAAATGAAAATCTTACAAATTACTAAATTGATACTGGTTAAGAGTTTTTGGCGGGATCGTGATCTGTCATGTTGTGATTTTTATTTTTATTCATATACTTAGTTGTTTAACCCTCTATTGTGTAAATGAAGGTGACATTTTACGTAATATAATGTAGTTGAAGAGTATAGGTGAAGTGAATTGTGAATAATCATTCGGAACATGATATATTAGTTGCCACAAAAACTCACAAGAGAGCTTCAACACAAGAGTCACCATTTTGTTGAAGATAGTATCGTCTGCCCGATATGTTTAAATCTTATTACTTGAAAATGGCTGTAATAGTCAGACTAAGTTGCCAAGAATAAAAAAGATATGGGATGTTTCTTTAGCAGCACTTAACTACTAAATTCATGGTCTAATTTATTACTATATTCCGTAATGTTGTATGAAGCGATGAGCTATCATAAATGCCTACTACTTCATTTGTTTACTGGATGTATGTTTATTGATCTCGGAATGCGACATGCCTAAGCGAGTTACCAAGGCACCTAAGAGCTATACGGGTATTAGAATATACTCTACAAATATGTAAACTATGTGTCCCTGGGTTGTCACACTTAAAGTCTGTATCTAGCCACTCTAATGGTGTATTATGATGCATTTGACACCAGTGCTTAGTTTAGATGCACAAGTAATAATTTGATGAAAGAAAATGATAGAGTGAGGTCGATTTCAATACCGATTGTATAGTTACTAGCTAAGCCCGCAACTTCGATCACGTGGCACTAAAAACTTATTTTTTTTAAATTGCTAGTTTTTGTAACTTTGTTCCATACAGCTTTGCTCCTATTAGTTGTTAAATAGCCTAAAGCCTTCCTCAATGATTTCTCTATCAAGAACGATAACACTTTTTGAAAGCCGACTAGTAGTTCCTAATATAAGCGCGTTCAAATAAATTTTTCCGCTTTTTAATATTAATGTAAATGTCGACTACACGGTTGGCCTAGCGGTTAAAACAGTTGCCTCATTGCAACCGCCGCCGAAAGGTCATAGTACTGCTGGCATGGGAAACCAGGACCCCATTTGCGCAGGCATGTACATTGCTGTCCCGTATCGGCGAGACGAGCGACTGCATCGAAGGGTAGTAGCCGAAAAAGAAGCCATAAGAGCAACGGGAGGCGCCAGTCCTGAGAGAAGACTATCTTGAGCCATAACACAGATACTAATGACCCACATACACGACCCAATATAATCAACAGCAGTACGCCATTGACCGTCTTCGAAGGAGACTTCGGATACCGAATTCCGACCGACAGCCGAAAAGGACCAGAGCCGATATGGGTCAGGTGAGCGCGCCCGTCCGAATCCCGGTCGCGGGACCGCTGGATCTCATGGAGAACGCGATCCTCGAGTTCAAAGCAGTCTTGTAGGCCACGATAAAAGTCAATACTTTGATGTGTACAAAGATCCTGGAAGTCCATCGTCTGGGTATCGTGAGCTCCATGAAAGCAAGAATCGAGGAAGCGGGAGCGGCCATATACAACAACAAAACTGCCCAGGTCGTCGCAGGGAAGATGTCGGGGAGCTACATGACCGTTTTTAACTCCACCAGTGGTTTCGTGCTTAGGGAGGAGGAAGAGTCGCAGGAACTTAGTCTCCCGCTCAGGTTCAAAACACCTCTGAGTGGCCCGGTGCACTAAAGTTACTCTGGATGAAAAGATAATTAAAAAGGTGAAAACCGTATAGAAGGTCTTCAACCCTACGGCAGCAAAAAGCACTGAGGCAATACCCACGATCGAGTGGACAAACGGGGACCCAGGCTGCGGAAAAACGACGTGGCTGGTAAATAACTTTGATGTGGAGAGGGATGCAGTCGCGACCACCACAACCGAAGCGGCTAAGAATATCCAGGACAAACTGGTGTAGACGCATGGCAGCCAGACCGAAAAGAGAGCGCGTACTATTGCCTCGATCCTTGTAAATGGTTTTATAGAGTCCGAGAAACGTCCGCGTTTAATCGTGAACGAGGCTCTTATGTAACATTTTGGGGCGATCCTGACTGCCACCCGGCTGGCGGGAGCAAGCGAATCCTCCTTATTGGGGACTTAAACCAGCTGCCTTACATCGATCGGAAGAACCTCTTCGAGATGTCTTACTGCCGACCAACTGCAGTCGTCGGAATCACCAAACAACTTCTCTGCACTTACAGGAACCCGATGGACTTGGCCTATGTGTTCAGTGAGGTCTACAACGGAATATACGCATTCAAACCGATAGTGAGATCCCTGATTTTTCAGGATCGTAGATACCCCCCGATAATCTCTACGGGCTACGGGATTGGGGAGGGGTCACGCGCCCTGACGATTCACGAGTCCCAGGGGTTGATCTTCAAATCGGTGGTGATCCTTCAGACCAAGGAGAGGAAAATATAGATTCATTATAGTGTATCCCACGCAATCGTGGCTGTCTCGAAAGCACACGGAGACCTGTGTATACTGTACCGACGTGGCCGACGACGCAATAGGCCGCTTCATCCATCGAGCGGTGAGCGCCACGGCAAAGGACATTATGGATTACAACCTCAAGATGGCCATAAAACACGGTGACCCAAAGGTCACACAAGCTATAATTGCCCAAACTCCAACCACAAGGCAATTATAGAAATAAATAAAATAAGTGGTAATAATTCCATAAGCGCAATATAAAAAAAGAACTCACTTACTTTTTAGTTTTTACTGTAATGCATAGCTACTATTATACAGTAATATTTTAAAACTAACAAAATCAACTACCTAAAACATTGGTGAAGACACCGCCGCGCCGAAGTACTGTGAGGTTGACTCTAGCACAGAGTAATTAATAGTGTGATCAACAAATATTTTTTCTGAGTTTGGTTGTTACCTAGTATTCGTTAATTTTGTGAAGTATTTTTCAATTGATATTGGCGAAATCACTTGATTAGGTAGATGACATAATAACAAAAACGGTGTGCGCTTAAGATCACACAACAGAAGTAGAACATGACTATATCTCTCTCGCTCTTAGTTACCCCGAGCCGACTTCAGTCGAACGAGCGTTACTTCAAAAGATTGCGGATTAGAATTTCAAGGTCCTAGCTTAAGAAGTCTCACTTCAAAAATCCTTATGACCAAGCCTTTTTTGTTACTTCTTTTTTGGGGGCACATAAATTCTCAAAAGTTGTATGGTCATAATTTTTTGTAAATGAAACTGTTTTCAATAAAAGAGCCGGTTTTTGTGGAGTCATTATCAAATTCATCTGCGAAAATCGTCTTTCGCATTCGCTCGTTAAAACTGCTATGATAGGGACAGTATTGATGAAAAGTGTAAATTTTTTTTACATCTTTTTGTCTACTAAATAATCGCGAAATCCTCGGATAATACTTTGTTCATTCAAATGGAACTTGTTTGTCACCGTACGAGTCTCTTCTTTCCCAAACTTTGTCTTTTTATCAACATCATTTAGCCATTTTTCGGGCATGAGAATATCGCACGCTTGAACGGTATTTTTATCACTCGATTCTAGAAAGCGGTGTTTCATGGATTGAGAATAAAACCTCTCTGAATCTTCTTTTTTTATGTAATAGGGGGCAAACGAGCTAGCGTATCACATGAGTAAGTTATCACCGCCGCCCATGTACACCCACAACACCAGAGGAATTGCAGGTGCGTTAGCGGCCTTCAACGAGGGACTGGCTCTCAAGTGCACGAATGGGTTACAAAGGGTGGGTTGTTGTATATGTCTACCGCTTTCATTGTGTAGCTCCACTCAGGAAAGTTACAGTTAATTCACTGCAAAACCTTTTCATAGTACAAATCAGTTTAATTATTCTTCGTCTAAATATTTGCACCACATTTTCAATTTTCTGATTAGCACTCATTAGGCTTATATCATGATTTTGCAAATCTAAACTCAGATCACTTAAGTTTTGAAGAGCATCGCATATAAGTACCAAATCTTGGATAAACGCCATGTCAGTGATTTTTTTCAAAAGTTCGCCAAATATACTTTTTTCATTTTTATATCTGGTATCATCAGAACTGTCATTGTTAAAATGTTCGACTAATGCAACATAACTGTTCCATGTAGATAAAACCGGACGAAAACTAGAAGCTACCCATCTTGTACTCAAAATTCGTCCTATTTAAAAAAAAAATCTTCTAAACTGATGAGCACAAGCTTTTAAATCTCTGGAATTTTCCGGGGACACGTGATGTTACGCATATAACTTATCCATGAACCCATTCAATTTATTAATCTCCCTCATACACTTGACCGTTTCATTTACTGCTAGTTCCAAACGATGATTAGCGCCGTGCCACAATATTATGGATAGAAATACATGTCGCATAAGTTTCGCAACTCCATTCGACCTACGAAGCATTACAGCAGTATCATCACAGGAAAGAGAAATGAAATGATCGTTAAGATAGTGTTAGGTCATACTGTACAACTGAGGACAATTCATAACTAACTATTCATAAATAACTCGACTAGATTCAAAAATAAGTTCACGAGGAAATTCATCTCATAGTTAAGTAAAGCAGTTCACTCAATAATCAAAGATACGAAATATTTTACATGTAAAACTTACTACTTATACTATTTATAGCCTTACTAGTCGATATGAATTCACTTTCTTTATGTCGATATTTTTTTTTCAAATAGTATAATGTTTGCTCTCATCTACCATCACTGCACGTTATCTCAAAATTAAGCCAATCTAGAAGCTTGAACGCCACTTTTTTTCGAAATTTGCCTTTTTGCAAACTTTACAATCTAGCTTCCAATCTTTAAAACACAGCCGGTCATATGTATCCCACAATTTATTGTTTTGAATGAGGTTCCAAACATCAGGGTAGTTATGATTTTCATCACATAAGCTGTAATGGTTTTTTTTTTTTTTAATTGCGTTTTTTTAAACTGCTTGCCCTCTAGTTCCTCCACAAAAAAAGCCCTATGACTATTTTTTGTTCTGTAAATAAGTAAGAGATAATTTTGTGACAATTTTCAAGTTTGTATTTATAAGAAGAAATGTGATGTCGCTAATTTAGAGCAAAAACTTTATATTCACATTCGGTTTCTCCAGTGTCTATGTAATAATGACTCGATGAAAGTGCATTAACATTGTCTTATCGCTTTAATTTAACAACCACTTAAGAGAGAGACATCATAAAATATATATTATATTAAACAAATAGTTTTAAATGAACTATAGCATGGGATACGTTCCTCATTTTACTTAAAACTAGCTTTTACGTGCAGCTTCGCTCGCCTTAATATTGATTTTGTTCATCAAATCGAAAGTTTCATACAAAGTTTATATCTCTATTCCAAAAAGGTTACACGAGAAAAAGTAGCCTACCACCGTCTGCTGGTTCCCATTTATCTCTATACCAAAATTCATGTTAATCGATTCAGCGGTTTAGGCGTGAAAGCGTAACATACAAACAAACAAACTCACTTCCGCATTTATAATATTAGTAAGGAACTAAAAATCGGTGACTCTACGCTTGAAGTTGTTGACAGTTATATATACCTGGGGCAAACCCTCCAGTTAGGTAGATTCAACTTCGAGAAAGAGGTTAATCGTCGAATCCAGCTAGACTGGGCCGCCTTCGGGAAGTTACGCGAAATCATCTCGTCCAAAATACCGCAGTGTCTCAAGACGAAAGTCTTCGACCAGTAAGTATTGTCAGTGATGACATACGGCACTGAGACGTGGTCGCTCACAATGGGCCTAATAAAAAGCTCAAAGTTGCTCAAAGGGCAGTGGAGAGGCCTATGCTTGGAGTTTCACTGCGTGATCGAATCAGTAATGAGGAGATCCACAGAAGAACCAAAATTGCCCGAAGAATGGCTAAACTTAAGTGGCAGTGAGCTGAGCACATTGCTCGCAGAACCGATGCCCGATGGGGCCAACGGGTACTCGAACGACTAACACATACCGGAATAAGTAGCGTTGGTAGGCCCCCCACAAGGTGGACCGACGACCTGTTGAAGATCGCTGGAATCCGCTAGATGCGGGTGGCGCAAGATCGGTCGTCGTAGGGATCTTTAGGGGAGACCTAGATCCAGCAGTGGACGTTTTTCGGTTGAACGGTTGAACGGATGGAAGGAACTAAGGATAAGGATACTGACAAGGTATTTTTTTTATTTATTATTATAGCACTTTCGCCAATGTCAAGTGTAAAGGAATTTATACACCCAATTAACGGTCACAAAGTAGCAAACAAACATAAAATATTTTTTGTGAATAACACATAATTGTTCTATCAGGAAATCGGACCCACAGTATTTCGGTGAGGTGGTTGCTGCGAGGCAACCATACAGGGCAAATTAAAAAACGTATCTACGTTGCATTGATAGTTGTCACTACACTAATGCTAACCAAATTTCCAGTGTTTTTTTTATATTTGCCTATTTCTACATAGTTATAATAAAACTGTAACAGTCAAATATTTACGTTAAATATAATATATGAAAATTAAATTTGTGCCCTATTTTGATAGCGACATAGACATCAAAATTACCTGTTTTTAATTTTTGTCTGACTGGCCACTTGTACGCGTTATACACTAAATCTAGGGAATATATTTTTTAGGAAATTTGACATGGTAATAACTAATGTCATGAATCAACATATACTACTTTTAATAGCATATAACGAAAGGGTCCCAAGGGAACGAATGGGATAAGGGATGAACGTTTAGAGTTTAACATCTGCATAAAAATTGCCACATATATTTTTTTTTTATTGAGGACGTGATGGTTGACGCTATAGTAGTAACCGCTAGATAGGATAAGATAGCATCTACCGGGGCAAATAGTAATACGATAAAAGCTTATACAGTAGAATATTTTAAAACATTATTTTATAATTAAAAGCAAAAACGAATTTTAATTTGATAAAAGTTGACGCCGCTTAACAAATGCAATGGAAATTTTCGCGTGTCCCACTTGCACTCGCTGGTTACATTATCTCTATGTATGTAGTATATAAATGCACTTAGCAATTAACTGGATGTTTATCATTATTTTATATAAACTGATCACAGTTAAGTGGAATATATGAGAACAAAAGAAGCCAATATGATATTAAAATAAAGTAAAAATACATAATCTAGCTATATAAATAATACAAAACGGGAAAGTCTTTTTTAAATCTTAGAACCTGCCAGTCGGGTTTAAAATATTTTTTTGTATTTGTAAGAGTCATTATCGACGAAGCCTTTATGCTACTTAACATCACGCTACCTATATGAGCAAAGCTGTATTGAAAAAAACTACAGAAACAGGCAAAAACTATTCAATTATTTTTAATTCTACGCTAACGAAGTCGCAGGCACAGCTATAGCAGTATACTGTATATAGTAAAACCGTAACAGAGCTAAATTTATATATTTTTTGGAAATTACAATTCAAGTTGTTGTCGATTTAAAGTCCAAAAATATTTTATATTCAATTTTTGTTTATCTGACTGTCTTTCTCTTTGTACGCGCATCCCAATAAAAGTACTAGCCATATTGTAATGAAATTTGATACAGCAATAGCTAAAATGTTAGAGTAAATTATAAGATACCTTTAATCCATAAAAACGGAAGGAATCCAAGTTAACATTTTGCATTAGCTTAGTTTCTTGACGGATTTTGTTATATTTTTTTCTTTTTAATAACCGACAACAGCTAACTTATATTACATCACTCTATACTGGAGTGCTAAAAAAACGTGTTGAAGACAAGATTTTAAGTATAAATGGTAATTCTGTTATCATATTTTGTCATTAATATATAAACACACCTATTGGTACTTGGCGGCAGATTTTCAACTTGAGGGTGACAGCTAGCCAGGCGGGCACTAGAAAAAGCCCTAGCACCATGCTATGGCTTCCTCACAAAACCTCAAGCTCATTGTAGATGGATTCGAACTCACGGCCCTTGACGTGGAGTCCATACACACTACCACTGAACTATCATCGCTTTAATATTAATAAAGTTAATTTTTTTTTAAATATCAAAATTATTTGTTTAGGACCGCCAGTCGTCAATGCAGTACAACAGTTGCAAATAGTAATTAAGGCAATTCTGAAAAAAAAAATACACTGGACCTCTTAATACAACCACGACAATCAAATTAGTAGACAACAAAGAATAAAAACAAAATACAAATAAAGTGTCGAGCTAAAGAGAAATTAAATACAATTGTTGTTATAAAAAATAGAAAAAGAACGGAAAAATTATAGCAGTAATTTATAACTGTTTGTATGTATAGCAGAATTTTCCTTTTCTGCTTGTTATTCTTATATGACTGAACTCTTGCAATTGATTTTTTATGCTTAGATTAGTAATATTATGAAAGAAACATTTAATTTAAAACGAACAGTATTTTTTTTATAGATAAATAAGAGAGCAAGTCGGTAAAAACTTTAAAAACGTATTAAATAAAAAAGTCTGTGGTTAATTCATTATACTAACAAAGTACATTCATATTTAGAAATGTATCCGTTTATTTTCTGTTTAATTATTATGAGTAGCATATACTCACGACTAACAGACACAGAGAAAATTAAAATTATATTATAGTAACTAAATACAACATCACGTTTGTTGTTTTTTACATACATAAGCCATTCATAATTATGAATTTATACATACTCACTTATAGAATTATAACGGTGTTGTAGTGTTTGTATGAATAAATTAAAGAATTGCACTAACCTCTTTCAGAAATCGTTGAATTGGATCTCAATAACGGAGTTCTTTCCGAATAAAATTCTCTTGTGGTTTGATATGAAACTAAATTATTCCTAGAAAGGAACAATCTTCCAAACAAATTAAAATTAAACATATTTGTCATTAAGAAATATATTACTTGTATTAAAACTGTAAATCAATTACAAAATTCCTAGTTTCCACAACGGTTTACATTTGACCAAGGTTCAAGTGCAACTGTTCAATTCCCGATCAATTGTTACTTAATTAATATCACTGATAAAAAATATATGTACGTAATTTATTTGAATACTAGTGATAAACCTATTCCCACATTCATTTGTTATATTATCTATAATTGTTTCTTTTAAATATTCCACCCAAATACCCTAATTAAGAAAGGACAAATATGTTTACAATTTGATAAACTGCAAAAAATATAAGTGTTCACAATTCATTGCAGCTCTATAATCTATTAGGAGGATTATAGTAACGTAAAATGTGTTTTAAATATAGTTAATTTCAAGTTCTATTAAATATGTTTTATGTTATGGATATATATATATATAAGCATTTATTTATTCTATAGCTAAAAAGACGAAGATTAGTAGTTTAAAAACGTTGCAATAAGTTTTCTATATACGAAAATAGATTTTTATAGTACCAAACGTTGCTTGTTTTAGTGAGTTGGCGGTAGATATCATTTTACAAAAGAAATATGTAGAAATAAAAGTAAGAGTAATACGCAAATAGCTTAGAAATGAAGTAGTTTCCAAATTCTACTCATATATTACTAAGCACCTTTTAATACAAAAAAATGTTATCACCAAGACATTACTAATAAATCTCAATCACAGATCATCTACAAGCCTGCATAAATAATATCTCTTCACGCTAGGTTTGAAGGACCCGGTGTAGTATGAAGCAGTAAATACACTGACATAGTCCACATATATGGTCACATTAGTCACGGTATGATAAATTTAATACTTTTTTTTTATTTATAGGTGGATTCGGCACCATAAAGAAGCAATGATAGTTCATCGTTAGAATTCCTGCAATAAACCTGACCTTTTTTAGTGAATGTAACATTATAAAAAAAACATAGCATGGTGGTGAGGTATATTCTAATGCCAGCCAACATCTAAGATTATACGTCTTTTTGTAATACCTACGATTCCAATGCTTTAAAACTATAACGATAATATAAATTATGGAAAAATTCTGATCCCTATCACGGCCTGTGAAAATAAACAAATATATGGCTAAATTACTTGACATAGATAAAACAGATAAATACCTCAGGAGCTGTCAATACATGTACTTTGTTTCATTTGTGTTTTGATTCCTACCAATATAATTGACTTCTAAGTTCATAGTCCTTTTATCAGCTTATCAAATGACCCACACGAGCAATATTGGAAATTTTTGAATGACAGTTTCTTTGACCCGATTGCATACCATAATTTATTTACATTAAAACGTACTGCAGTCGAATTCATCAAATATTACTTTTAAAATAGTGAACGAATAAATTGTATTGAACAAACATTTTTGCAACTGGCCGCGGCTTCTATAAATTTTTGAAGAAGGACACAACGATAAATATATCTGTACGACATTGCACAAGCTCTATATAGAATAAATATATAAATATTTCATTTTCTAAAACCATTTTTATTCTTTTTGTTGTAGTGCTCTTGCCTTCATTATTTACAGTCCGTATTCGACCACTATTGAATATAAGCTTGTCATGTCCACCACTAATCAGAGTCCTGAGTTAATCTTAATC
Source organism: Actias luna (assembly GCA_039707435.1). NCBI lineage: Eukaryota > Metazoa > Arthropoda > Insecta > Lepidoptera > Saturniidae > Actias > Actias luna. The sequence goes on from JAZHAC010000003.1 coordinate 7,219,915, forward strand.
CCTCTCATATCGTCTTTTTGTTGAATTAATATTGAAAATATGAATATAGGCTTTGTTTTTGTACTGCCTCTCATTTTCGCACATGTAAATTCAAACTTATTACCGACAGTAATTTCTGATGTCATACATAGTTGGAATAAACCTTCCTATATTATATCTATATTTTGCCGATCGTTAAGTAAGTTGTTATTTATCATTATTAAACGAAACTAGACATTAAAGAATACTTACTAAATTTCCTATTCTAGGCGATGAAGTTAAGTTATATTCTTCATTACGTACATCACATGTATCAACAATGTTCAAATTTTTAAAGTTAAACGATTATCTGAGATTCAAATATGATGAACAACATGGAGTATTTATAATTGATTTACAATGTCCTGATGCTACCGAATTCCTAAAAGCAGTGAGTAATTTTATTTTTATATAGTATCTGTTTATCGTTTAAAATATGAGTAAACAACTGTGGACTGCTTTAACTGTTTTGATTCACCTTATTTAAAGAAATAGCAATATATATGTAGTTGAATGTTGAGCGAAATAATCTACTTGAACTAAAATAAAGAGAAGTTCTATAACTTCTCGACATCCTGTGTATTTTTTAATTTAAATTGAGACGATTGACTTAGGGTCAAGTACGAAAGTACTTCAGATCTCCATTCCGTTGGATTCTCATCGATAACACTACAAGTATCGCCAAAAATGTCGTTCCAGATGTGATGTTAAAATTTGATATTTTATCAGATTCAAAAGTAGCGGTTGTCCGTTACACTGACGTGGGATTTTATGATGTACATCTAAGTAAGTACCTATAATTTTAATTATGTTTACCTCATGATCTAAAATCATCTTTTCTGTCACTAAAATCTTTAAAAAGGTTGTCAATTTAGGCAATTTTGCTAATATCATGTGTTGTTTCATAATCTTTGAATCTAGAACTAACAAGATAGTGATGTACTTTTTAGATCTCACGTCACCAAAACTACATCATGCAAAGCCAAATAACATAAGTGAGTAAAAATAAAAACCAGTGAATGGTAGATAAAAATCCTACTAATAACTCAAAATACATATATTTTTGTATCAGTTTGCGACATGTATGTATTAAAAATCTATTTGCGTTTCATAGCGGAACTGCATTTACATTGAATAACGCACTGATCATTGTAAGCAATTGAAACATTATGATAATTTTATATTATTTATGTATGAATTAGGTTTCAGTGCATTCGATGGAATATTGATGTTGTCGTATTTGTATTTTCAGTTTACAAAGTTACCGCTGATAGTATTTGGCGGTCAGAGCTTTACGGTTTTCAGAATGCGGATATTAAGTTTAATCAATCAATTAATCTGATACAGTCAACTGCGAACAACAGACTGAATTTACATGGATTAGAAATAAAAATTTGCTACGTCCTGACAGACAATGACAGTATTAATCACTTAACTGACGGAATGTAAGAACACTTTAGATTTATATTAGTATATTATATTAGTATTCTAAAATAGAAAAGCTTGTTTATTTGTACGCGCTAATTTTAGAAATTTCTGGCAGATTTCAAAAATTATTTTTTATTTTATGGAGCCTTCATTGAGGAAGGCTTTGGGATATTAACATCACGCTACCGTCAATAGGAACAAAACTGTACCAAAAAAGATACAAAAGCGGGCAAAAATTATTAAATAATATTAAGTTCCACGCGAACAAAGTCTCAGGCACAGCTAGTGATATTATAAGCACTAATGTGTAGGATACGGCATATGCGCTTCGAAAGTGGTTCATTCCGTTCATGGAAATATGTTATGTATCGATTTATATATCAAGTGCCTTAAAATATGAGAAAGTGTTCTCGTGTGTAATTCGACATTGTACAAACCATAAACAAAACTTCTAAAGGTTTTGGGATCACATTTGATTCGTAGTTGTTTCTATATTTATTAGATAATAATATAATATTTTTATAACATAAAATGTATCCAAACGTAAAATGTTCATTACAATAAGAAACGTATATAGTTTAGACGATGCATAGTAATGTCTCTTTTTCATACCCGGTTAAAAAAACCTTACTGTCCTACTTCCCCGTTCATTGCAATATTACTAAGTTTGGCCAAATATTATTGAGGTAACGTATCTATACTTGTAAAATATCGTTAATTATGCATACTCTTCCAACACCTACCTTCATTGTAACGCATAATATTAAGAAATTAATTGAAAATTAGAGTACATTTGATATTTTTTTATTAATTTGTCTTAGATTTTATTAATACGTATCATTATTAGTTTTATCATAGCATTTTTAATTACAAAACACATTATTTTCTCATTTATAGAGACGACCATATTGACACTATTACAAAAGTTAATTTCCCAACGACAAATCATTTGTTAGATTTTGTTAATGCGACAAGAAAATATATTTATGCAAATACATGGGGCTATAAAATCAATGGAACTTGGAATGGTATGACAGGATATTTAGTTCGTGATGAAGTTGAAATTGGAGGTAAAAGTAAAGATATTTTTTTGAATTTTTGTTTAATACACCTTAATTTTAACAACACATATATAACCATTATTAAGTCTCTCTGATCTGATTGTTGACCTGAAAGGTGATATTCGTGACCTCGTGCATCCCCTTTATGTAGTTTCCTTCGTCTATCTCGATAACTAATAATCAATTAATGCTTAAAGGGTGATATTTTCTATTTGATTATTAACAATATTTAATTAAATGGAGTAAAAAAATATATCTTACCAGAAATATTTACCACCCGTAAGCCATTAGGTAATATTGTATATTATTAAAGATAAATATTTTTCGATTTATACAATTTTCTATAATACACTATACCAGTGATTTTGGATCCAAGGGCGATGAAATACAGCCACGATCAAGTTGATACATTTTTTATAATGAGTACTTTTCCCACAACGAAAGGTGAACAAGAAGCATAATCTGTATAAGATAATGACAGAGTGTAGAAATATAACCAATGTGGATCTAGATTTGTGTTTATAAACAAAATATGGAAATAATGATATTTAAAAAAATTGCTTTTTTGTTGTCATAGTAACTTTTTTTTTTAATTTTAGGGTCACCCATGTTTTTCACTTCGGAACGCATATCTGTAGTCAGCTATATAGCAAGTCCAACACCCACCCGATCAAAGTTTGTCTTTCAGCAACCAAAACTATCGTATGAAAACAACCTATTTTTATTGTCGTTCCGTACAAGCGTGTGGTACAGTTCTTTGGCATTAATTTTCTTAATATTTCTGGTTCTTTTTATTGTTTCTGCATGGGAGTGGAAGAAAATGAGAGAAATGCATACGGTTAGTTTTAATACCAATATTCAATTATATAGAAGAATGTGGGAGCCAAGGGAACACGTTTTTTAGAAAGATATTGCGCAACGTCATTTTGGATGCACTGCCTTGCGGGCCCCATATAGTATATTTAGAATAAAATTTTATTTTTAACTTTGTTTCTATTAAACGAAACTATTATAAAAGACATATTTTAAATCAATCAATCATCTTTATAAATTCGTTGTCAATAGCAGAACTTGTAACGTTAAAATTATAAATTTAAGCACTTAACACACAGATCTACATGTATTTTTATTTCAAAAGAATAATAATGTTAACAAGAGAAGGTTAACCATAAATAAACAATTTATCAGGTGGAGACAAGTAGCAGTATATTGCGGCCAAACATTTCCGATGTCGCAGTTTTAATTTTTGGAGCTACCTGTCAACAAGGTAGTACAGTAGAGCTAAAAGGTAAATGAATTTTATTATAACATAATTACTGTTAACAGTTCGATTTCAAGCAGATTTTCTGTATACTAGAGTATTGTAATAATCTAGCATAATTCACTGATAAAAAAATATTCTTCGAAGTGTTTATATTTTAGTACATGTAAAATAGATTATTTTATAGTACAGCATTATGGTCGCAATCTCACCTGATGTTAAGTGAAGATGCAGCTCAAGATGGTGGACACACTAAGCCCAGTGGTGGGACTGACTCTCAAGTTCAACTACCAAAACACACCTATAGGTATTTGGAGGCGAATTTTCAAATTGGGGTGAGAGCTAGCCATGCGGGCATTAGAAATAAGCTCTACTACCATACAAAAAAATCTTTACTACCATGCTAGAAAAGCCCTACCACCATACATTAGCTAAGTGGGACTAATTTCTTCCGAAGCAGCTGTTCTCCACAGGTCAGATCTCATTTGGGTATTCGTAGAAATTTATAACACGAACACCCCTATATTTTGTTCTTTTTTTTCTACAATTTACTAATAATGGTATACTTTTATTTAAGCACAATATATTTATGTTTTTTACTATCTGTAATATACTATTTTAGGTGTGTTAGGTCGTGTTGTAATGTTTATTCTATTCCTTACACTGATGTTTTTGTACACCTCATACTCTGCTAATATTGTCGCACTTCTACAATCAAGTTCCTCGCAAATCAGAACTCTTGAGGATATGCTCCACTCAAGACTAAAGTTCGGTGTGCATGATACTATCTTCAACAAATACTATTTTTCTGTAAGTATTATCTATACTTATTTATATGTTAAAAAATATTACTGGTAAGGGTTCCTCCAATGAAATAATAATAGGTCATGAAAAAATTTTATATCGACCGCAGTCACTTTTAAAAATTATAAATTAATTTTGAAAGTTTTGTAACGATATTCATATATTCGTATATAGCAAATCTTTTTTCTTTTGCTTATAGTAATAGTGCATACTTAGAACAACTATGGTGAATATCTCATACCTATCTTCGGGAAAAAGTCACTTCTTTCAGAATTGCTTCCGGAATCTGATGTTATTTCAATATATAAAAGTTTTTAATTACAGCGAGAGAACCGAGTCGTCTCGTTGCTATAGTCTTGATATCCTACAGAACGTAAATATATGTTTAAAATACGTCAGCGACAGTCAGTCATTTAGTTGTAACTTAAAATACTTTACTAGTTACATAATAAACTACCAATCATTCTATGGTTAACTATTTTATTTTCCTAGCATTGCATATTTGAAATAAAATGTTGTTACACCAAATTTTTTATCTTAGTTTCCTACAATTATATAAATCATTATTTTTTTTTCAAAATCATTTTACTTATTTTAAAATTATTGTTGTGTGTATATGATTATTGATATGGTTGAGGGTAAAAGGATGCGGAAGTATATATTTATTTAATATTTAATTAACAGACCACAACAGAGCCAATTAGAAAAGCGATTTATGAGAAAAAAATTGCTCCACCTGGTGCTGAAGCACATTTTATGCCAATTGATGAAGGCGTAAAAAAAATACAGAAGGTACTACATATCAATACATTTACTTAAATTCATGTTTTTAGAATGTTTCTGATAAATAATTCAACTGCATCACCTGATGTTAAGCACAAGAAAAATCGATTGGTAAATTCTATCAATAGATGACATCTCGCATTGACAAGCAAAAACTTTGAACATTACTAAATTCTCCTTCCTACTAAATTCCTGTTTTTTTCATTATGACCGGAAATCAATAGAGCATACAAATCTTCTCTATAAAATTTATTAGAAAAGACTTCTGAATAATGGTTATATATATTTAAATAATTAACAAAAATTATTTATAGTTTATATCCCTAATTTTCTTCTTCTTCCTATGTATAAAAAACTGAACTGCTAGACTGAATGCTTGAAAATTTCAAGTAATCTTCAGATGAACCTAGCAGGTGATCTTCTGAAATTTGGTAGCGATCGAATCCATAGATTTTTTTGTTTGTTTATTAGCATCTGTCCATAAATAATTAATGCTGCCCGCATTTCATTAATTTAGTACACGCAGAGTAGAAATACTATCATATTTAATATATACTCTCTAAATAAATTTTAAGTTTTATCTTTTACAAATGTACGAATTTTTCATATTGTAATTTATTTTCAGGGTTTATTTGCATTTCACATGGAAACCGGTGTGGGATACAAATTCGTTGGAAAATATTTCAACGAGGGTGAAAAATGCAATCTCATAGAAATACAGTACCTCCAAGTTATTGATCCTTGGTTAGCCGTTACAAAAAATACACCTTACAAAGAAATGTATAAAATTGGGTAAATTCTAGAATCTTGAATACAAAGTTTTACAAAGTATAAAACTATATTAACTTTTTATGTAACTAAGATTCAACGCCTCTTGTAGATTAAAACGTATCCAAGAACACGGTCTGCAGAACAGAGAAAATCTTCGTTTTTATGAAAAGCGACCTAAGTGCTCAGGAAGAGAATCCAATTTTGTATCAGTGAGCATGGTGGATTGTTATCCAGCTTTACTAGTACTATCATATGGAACACTAATTGCTATTTTAATTTTGGTAGTTGAAAATGTGTGGTACTACAGAGGCATGCTTAAAAAAATATCCTATAAAATTTAACTATTTACCTTGCATCTGTTATTTTGAATTTGAAGCATTTATATCGAGCACGTTCTCACTAATTATGCAAATAATCGTATCAAAATCCATGAGAAGGACTATGTATACAATATCAAAAACTCGAGTAAAATATTATTTCTCACCTCTGACCACCTTGTACCGTAACAGTAGTTTCATAATTAATTCAAAGCATAAACATGTGTGTTATTAAGTGCAGTCTAATTATATAACACACCCCATCATTTGACTCTTTCTCTTGAAGTAGCAATTACTTATAATTATTCTTAGAAGTAAATATTAGACGATATTATTCTTATGGCCGTCGCAGTAGACAATCTTTCACATTATTATAATGCGGTTTTATTTGTTACTTTTAAACTTATATCTTGGCTTCGCTATTTCGATACTGAAAACAGACGATGATATCAAAATGATTTCTGACGTAATAAAATCATATGGAACACCAACGACAGTTGTCGCCAAAGTATGCTGGAGTTCAGGTAAATTAGTGAATACTGATTTATTTTTATTGTAAAACATGTAGTTTACGTTGAACGTTGTTTTTATTTTAGCAATAAAAATAACATTTATGAAAATTTTATCGAGTATGGATACACCAAAGGTCGTAAATTTTGTCAACCGTGATAATGGTTTTGAATTTTTGGCCCCCGTTAAGTACGACCTTTTTTTCGTTGATATGAACTGTAAAGACAGTAAAAGATTCCTTACTCAGGTATGATATTTTCGTTTTATTTTTTATAGTTAGCACGGTAATGTAATGGCGTTGTGCATAATAAAAATCGTAATACCATGCAAAAACAACGGTGCCCAGTGAGAAATAGGCTCTGTTGGCAGTAGTCACCGTCATGTTGGCCTGAAAGTCTTTCGGTAGCTGGACATAAATTGGCTAGTCCCTAACCGCTTCAAACCAAAAGAAAGTCTCTATTATATAGGGTAATAGCGAAATTAAACACGTGGCTTAGAGTGATTGCGCTCCGGGCCGTAACCACAACATATCCCATCACTCCACGAGTCTTTTTTTTTAAATATATTTAAGGTTTAACATCATGATCATAATTTCACCTGATTTTAATTGACGATACGGCCCAAGTTGGTAAACACGCTAAACCTCTGGAGGGACTGGCTCTCAAGTGTAACTGCTCGAACATACCTACTGCTATTTGGCGGCAGATTTTCAACTTGAGGGTGGTAGCTAGCCAGATGGGCATTAGAAAAAGCCCTACCACCATGCTTTGGTTTCCTCATGATGTTGTTCTTCACCGAAAGCTCAAGGTCATTGTAGGTATATACAAACTTACGCGCTTTGACGCGGAGTCCGTACACACTACTGCTTTCATTGTTTCTAATAAAAATTATTAGTATATATAGCATTTTCCGATATGAACCTGGCTAAGTTTATAGATACGTTCACACGGCAATGTCTCAGAGCCATTTTCTCCCCCCCTTTCCCTCAACTCTCTTTAGACATGCTTAGCGTGATACCATCTTAAACCGTATTATCATTTAACAACAGGAGAGATTCTATCATACATTAAAACCTATAAAGATTTCAAAAATTAAATATTACCAGGCACACATAAGCGGAAAATTCAAGAAACCTTATAGATGGTTATTATTGGAGGCATTAGAAAATGAAAACCTTAGCATTTCAGCACAATTCGCTGATTTAGATCTCTTAGTCGATTCTGAAGTACTTTTTGCTAGGAGAACATGGAATGATAAATACTTAATACTCTCAAGTAAGTACTTAAAAATATTACTGAGCGAATCGATTTGGTACATCATTTTTAATCTCAAAAATATTGTAGTCTATAGAATGACATCAAAAGGTGCATGGTGCACCGAGCATTATGGTTGGTGGAACAGCATAAACAATTTAAGCAAATCAAATGAAATGGGTATTTCAAGTTCAATAAGACGAAAAAATTTAAATGGTCTTACTGTTGTTATTTCTACCATTATAAGTGATAACAAAACGAAAGACTTACTGGAAGATTTGAGGTAAGTGTCATTAATTTATTTTTAGCTCCTGAGGGTAAAAGTAAAAAATGAAAACCTTTTTATAAATGTCTGAGAGACGTTTGGTTCACGCTCTTTTACAAACAAAAAAATAATAATAAATTATTAAAAAAAAAAACTTTTTCTCTCAACAAAACAAACTTTTCCGCTCTATAATATTTAATATAAATATAGAAATATAGCTATTACCTTAAATGTGATAATAAATTTGATTTGATTTGATTTGAAATTAATTGTAATTAACTACAGTTATAATAATATCTTCGTGGATACTCCAACTAAAAGCAGCTTCCGTATTATAAAACCTCTGTATTACTTCATGAACGCAACAGTAAAGGTCATATACACGGACAAATGGGGATACAATATGAACAGGTCATGGACTGGCATGATAGGACACTTGAACAATGGTACAGCCGAACTTGGAGGTCTGTAATACATTCGGCTAGTTACTATAATTTCTTTTTGTAAATTATATATTTTAATTCCAACACATGTTTAACCATTACAGGATGCGTAACGTTTATTACGCAGGAAAGATTAGAAATCTTAAATTACTTAATTTATCCAACGCCTTATAAAGTGGTATTTGTATTCCGAAGTCCACCGCTATCATACCAAAATAATTTATTTCTATTGCCCTTTGAACCAGTTGTTTGGTATTGCACTGCTGCGTTTGCTCTGCTACTAATATTTATTTTATATGTTAACGCTAAATGGGAAACGACAAAACGCATTAATTTTTTAATGGTAAGTAGTTATATATTTATATTTGAAGAGAAAAACTTCACGAAGGCGTGAAGAAGTATAAAATTAAAATAAAGCTTATATAATTAATAAGATAAAATACTCGTTGTTTTTGTTCCTACTGCTAAATATCGCTTGTGGTTAGACGTCACAGAGTATAAATAATCACCAAAGAATTAAAAAATGCTTTAACATTATACTGCATTCATTATGCAATGTATTAACAACTATTAAAAAAATACAACGTCGAATTTCCACTGTTTCGAAACTACTAGTTGAATAACTATATTTTATCTTTAAACAATCAATGGGAGAATACTCTAAAAATAAATGTAACCTGGAACGGATTCGGGATTTTGTTTTGGACAGACAACAGATTAACAATTATGATTTATTGGCCATATTACTAAAAATAATACTATTATAATTAGAAATTATTTTAGCTAGGGTAGTCATGGTCTTTGATTTCTCCCTCCGATTAAATGTCTGTAATGATAATAGAAATTTCAGTATCCAACATTTTTTCAGGATGAGGATGACGTCACAGCGTTCAAACCAAATTTAAGTGATATATTAGTTTTAGTTGTCAGTGCTATTTCGCAACAGGGATGCAGTAAAGAACTAAAGGGTCCGTGGGATAAAGATTTTATTTTTGAAAGCTGTTGTTTTTATTACTAATAATAATATTATTTCAGGTACTCTGGGGCGTCTTGTGATATTCTTATTATACCTTATATTTTTGTTTCTCTACACTTCATATTCTGCTAATATTATGGCATTATTACAATCGACTTCCAATCAGATACACAATTTAAATGACTTGCTGAACTCTAAAATAGAAGTTGGTGCGGAAGATGTGGTCTATAACAGATACTATTTTGCAGTAAATATTTAATTTCTCTAAGCGTTTTTGTTTTTATATAAGTGCTATTTATTTACAAATGAATACTACTTAAAACCGGCCAAAAAAATGGGGATTAGAACACTAACTTTAATTTTTATTTATACCGTAGTTTTTATCTGTAAGTACGAAATGCTTAGGTTCTTATTAATACCAGTAGAACAGATGTCAACGTAATAACTAGGTATAAATAAAGATTTACATATATTGTTTAAGACGACTACCGATCCTGTAAGAAGAGCTATATATGAAACCAAAATGCTGACGAAAGGACCTACACAAAATTTTATGACTTTAGAGGAAGGTGTAAAGAAACTACAAACTGTAAGGATTGTATTAGATTATCAAAGATGTATACATGCTTTCAATAATAATTTTATAAATAGAATATAAGAATATGTATGCACACGCATGCATGCATAAGGACACACTTATATTAAAACAAGATGCCCTGATTTAAAACTGTTTCAACATGTGCCCATTTATGCATTTATTACTTTAATTAAATGTACGCAAAGATATAATTATAAAAATTATAATTCTAAATTGAAAATCAGAACATTACGAAAAAATAATAAGTACATACCTTTAATAAGTACTACTAAAAAACACATATTTCAGAAACCCTTCGCTTTTCACATGAATACCGTAATAGGTTATAAAATCGTAGAGAAATATTTTCACGAACATGAAAAATGTGGCCTTCAAGAAATGGAATATCTACAGCTTGGTAAGCCATGGCTATGTTGTCGGAAAAATTCTCCGTTTGCAGAAATTTATAAAATCGGGTAAGCGAATCTAAAATCATTAAATATGGGCATTTTTATATAAACTCAAAGTTAAAAATGGTTCTGATATATAAAATAGCTAATATATATTTATAAGAAAATGCTTTACTAGTAAATAAAAATATTAAGAATTAGAACGCGACTTCCTCTATTAAACTACTTAATACAATTTAAAGAATGTAGTAGCTCTTAATTCAGCTTTAAAGCTATTGAAGTAATAAGCAGTAAGTAGTAAGTAGACTTTCAATAATTTTTAACCCTCCTCCTGTCAGCGAAAGCGAGTAAAACTCTTCCTTTCCCCCCCCTCCCCCCCCTCCCCACCCCTACTATGCTACGCTTACGTAAACATTGATTTTTATATTTTTTAATTTAAATAAGGCACAAAATTAAATAAATATTGCTGACTTAATCACCTAATAACAAAAAATAACCTATGCAAAGACTCTACTACCCCCTTTTAGCCATGTCGACTTCACCTGGTGCAGCTCTGGATGCTTTGTTAAATCTTACGCCCCTACATTTACACGTAGGAAAGATGGCGATGTTAACAATGCACAGAATGTATGTACAGGGAAGGTTGAAATGGCTATCCTCGTCCATGAGATCCTTACTGGACTCAATGATAGAAACACCTGTTTTAGGAATGATAACAGACACTCTGATTCCTGAAACAAACTTTAAAAAAAATTAATACTGTAGAGATTCCTTCACGGGACTGCTGGACCAGCAATAAGATAACGTGGAAAAAAGGCAGTCTACTATGGTATACAGATGGATCTAAAAGTGGACAAAACGTAGGCTGTGGAATATATGGAGAGCGACCCAACTTTAAGAAGCATATTAATCTTGGACGTTTCGCTTCCATTTTCCAGGCAGAGATATACGGTATACTTGAGTGTGCCGATATAAATCTGCAAAAGGCCTATGTAAATCATACGATTTACATCCAATCGGATAGCCAGGCTGCTCTTCTGGCACTGGCTTCAAACACAATTGGATCTAAACTCGTGGCCAATTGTGTAGAAGTGTTGAACAGTCTGGGAAAGAATAACAGACTAATTTTGCGATGGGTCCCAGGGCACACGGGGATTCCAGGCAATGAGATTGCCGATGAACTTGCCAGAACAGGTGCTTTAATAACACAGATTGGACCAGAACCATTCTGTGGTATACCAAAAAGCACAGTTCGGTTGACCCTAAGGAACCATTTCAACCAAGAAGCGAAAGAATTCTGGCATAATTTGCCGGGACAAAATCATTCCAAAGACCTTATCGTCCCCTTTAACCAGCGCCGAGCTGGAGAGGCTATGAGGTTCAGCAGGAATCAACTGCGTGTTCTGGTGAGAACACTTACTGGACACTGCTGTTTGAACAAGCATATGTTTAACATTGGTGTCCAGAGCATAAGAGATTGCAGATTTTGCAACAGTGTGGATGAAACGCCAAAACATCTCTTATGTGAATGTGAGCCACTACAACACAAGCGTAACCGGATTCTAGGAAAGCATGTACTGCACCTAGAAGTCCCTTTAACCAGCGCCGAGCTGGAGAGGCTATGAGGTTCAGCAGGAATCAACTGCGTGTTCTGGTGAGAACACTTACTGGACACTGCTGTTTGAACAAGCATATGTTTAACATTGGTGTCCAGAGCATAAGAGATTGCAGATTTTGCAACAGTGTGTATGAAACGCCAAAACATCTCTTATGTGAATGTGAGCCACTACAACACAAGCGTAACCGGATTCTAGGAAAGCATGTACTGCACCTAGAAGAGGTTCAACTTCTCCCCGCCAAAAAAGTCCTACAGTTCATTCATGCTATAGGACTAGGTAGTAAGATCTAGTAGCGTGGGGCGATCACAATAGATCATTTATGGTCGCAGTGATACAGGTCTGGAAAGCCTCCATAGCTCCTCCTAAGAATAATAATAATAATACTTGAATGGCCCCTAAAATGTTTAGGGAATATTGTATTAATTCCTAAGTGTATACAAGGGAATGACAACTGCTAGACAAACACGTGTATAAGTTTTTTTAATAGATTATAGGTTTAGCGTTATGACTAATATCTCACCTGATGTTAAGTGACGATGTGGCTCAAGATTGTGGACATGTTATACCTAGCGGAGGAACTGGCTCTCAAGTGCAACTGCTCGGAACACATCTTTAATTATTTAGCGGTAGATTTTCAACTTGAGAGCGGTAGCTTTCCAGGCAGGTATTAGAAAAAGCTCTGCCCCTATGCTATGGCTTCATCACGATGTTTTCTTCCACAGCTCAAGCACATTGCAGGTTGGTTCAAATTCAAGTTCCTGGGCGCGGCGTCAGTACACACTACTAACTGAAACATCATCGATTCATCGTATCAAATCTCTGAAGACTTATACTCTAATTATGATACTTCCACAGATTGTTCAGAATACAAGAGCACGGTTTGAATGATCGGGAAAATCGTCTTGTATATACAAAAAAACCGGTCTGCACGGGAGGAGGTGGTACCTTCGGCTCTGTGAATATAATCGATTTCTACCCAGTAGTTCTCCTGCTTGTTTATGGTGCATCTGCTGCTATATTTATATTATTCCTTGAACTATTAGTATATCGCAGGCAATCAGCGAAGCTGTCATTCTATGAATGAGAAAGCAAAATACAAATTCAGTTTGTTTTGTCAATTAGAAGATGTAGTACTCGCAATAGAATAGTGTAAATATTAATAAGTACCAACTTCTTAGTCAATATGTCACAGAAAATGAACCTACATAGCATTATGTCTCACAATAATTAATCAAACTTACAGCAAACAAAATAAACAGATTAAATTTATAGACAAGTGTAAAAGTACTAATAAAACTCATGAAGTGTATAATTTATCTTAAAATTTATATTTAATAGAAACCAACAATATATCCACACATCGAAACGCAATTGGCATTTATTATTTAGTAACCTACGTAGTAATAAGTGACTATACTTACAAACTTTTTTTACATTAATTATCATAATATCCAGACGCTACGCTTTATCCAAATTTATTGAAATCTTATATCTAGGTGAACTTACAATGTAAACCATAACCAAAAATAACAATTGCTATCCTTATAAGTTTGGCAATTTTACAGGTTCGACTAAATACTTATTTATAATAAATAAAACATGATTGATTAGATATTTAAATATATATATGTATATATTTTCTTGGATTAACAACACGTAAAGATTTCCAAGTGTGTAATTAGATCTGAATATCGGTAGGTATAGACAGCTATATTCATGTTGCCGCTCGGTCCAGTAGCCAGACAGTCTACAGCTCCCGCCTCGCCTTAACCGGTTATCCGTGTCTAGAAACTAGTAAATGACATGGGAATCGATTACCAGCTAACTGGATATCTCAGATAGTGATGTACGACCAGTGAAATGGCAATTAAAACACCACCGGACGGTGGCCTCGCCATCTCTATAAAACTGGATTCTTTAGTAGTTCCTATTTACTACATTGTATGTTTTTCCAATTTCACATATTTTCAACGTATTCATAATAATTTAGCAAATTATAAAATTTGTGTTTAAAATGATATGATAAAATACTCTTCTTAAACATAGCTGCTAAATAGGCAATTTGTGTGTGTAAAACTTGTGTGTTGCCTATGTACTTTCCGATTTAGTACATTAAATGAACCTTGTATTATGATGTCTATATATATTTATGTATAACATGCATTTTTCTCTATTTGGGGTCAACCCTTCCACAACTCTTACGCCACTCCTGGCAAGACTGTGCTATTTCCGGTTTTATGTCTGCCATTCATAAATCACTTTTTGCACGCTTCATAGCGAAGCGGTGTGGTGGGTACTACTGTCTCTTCACGCAAAACAACTGATTTTTCAAACTTAAAATAACTCTATTTATCATATATTGTACTTGTAAAATAAATATACACACATATGAAGAAAAAACACTATTTTTAACACTCATGATATTTTTGATGCCATTTTTGTTATTTAAACTAGTTAAAAAACTTTTGTGCGGATCCTGTATGTTATCACAATAACGACCGAAATACTATTTTAATCGAGTATTTTTGTTTTTCTCACACTTCAGTATAATTAAGAATAGAACCCTATTACTTTATACGGTCTCATCGATGTGGTATAATTGTTTTTATATACACAAAAAAATGAGATTATGAGGCCTGCACTTTTGGATTTTCCAATCCTTTTAATGTTCGCATCCAGGTATTAGGAGGACGACCTCTGCATCTTTTACCTTCTTCTATGGTCAAGACTTGTCTAGTCATGTGATCTCACACTTGTGTGTAAGATGTGTGATAACATTTCTTAAGCTGGCTTTGAATATACGTCTGAATTCATAGCATTAATTCAGAAAACCTATGATTGCATACAATTTCATTAATGCACAATTTAATTGTGAGTTTAATGTGAGTAAATTAATTACGTGATTATGATGTTTTTGCCTCGACCACAACGACTGTGGTCGACATGTGCTACGATTGAAGGAATGTTGTGAGCATTGTGAACGTTAAGTGGAATGTAGCCCCAGTCTAAAAGTTGAAATCTATGAATTCATAACACATATATTTCAAACTTTAGCGAAGATTTATTAAGCGTTACTGCTATTTTGTAATAATCAAAGAATCTGACCGGATTAAGATGACAACGTATAGATTTCGGGTTCGGGTTCGATTCGTGTTAATAGCAATTTTAATTCTAGATTGAGTTCAAGTGAAATCTTTTGCTGAACCAACAAACACCGCTAACCATTTCTGAAAACCAACATCCCTGTATGATTTATCATATAAATAAATATTACAATTAATATAATGACTGTTTTTTATTCTTCCCATATGTACGTGCTCCTAATTTTCATACAATTGTAATGAAACTTTGGTGAGCTAATGTACGTCCGTAGAAGATTCTTAACCAGTAGGTATAACTATTGCAAAATAGATAGCGAGCGTTGCTTCATGCTGATAATAATAGAAAAAAGCTATAGCCAAAAGATAGATTTTAAAATGGAAATTAACAAATGTATGTAGCTATTTCTTTTTTTTTTATATGTATGCAAGGTAAGCACCACAAGACATCTGTAGGACTTCTACTGCTAAAACCACTTTTATAGTAGGTACCTCCCACTTCTTAATCACTTATTTATAAACAAAATTTTCATTAAATTACAAATAAGTCATACTCGCTAAAATTTCAAGGAAGTTGACTGATAACAATCTTTGATTTAAATTGTTATTATTAATGTGAAATAACGGATAAGATAATAGAGAATACATCGATTATGAAAATGATACGAGGAATTCACATACAATTTATTTAGTATTCAACGACAAAGGATTTCTTTAACTTGTGAATATGTATTTTAAAATAATTGTGCTTGTGTTTTTTACTCTACTGGAAGTAACTCTTGGTAAATACATTCGTATTGATTTTACAGTCGCATAATATTGGTCATTATGTGTTTGATTAATTATTTATTTATAAAAGTGCCTTGCTATTCTGAACAATGTTAATTCAGCAAATTTAGGGATCAAGACAATTAAACGTCTTGAAGTTAATCGAAATATATTATAATAATATATTCGAAAAGTGTGGTATCATTTTCCTTTGAAACACTGCATCTAAACGTATAGTTAACCAAATATTTGCTTAGCTAGAGTAATTCTTGATGGTTCTCTAGTATTAGTCGTCTTTTTTTATATAAAAGAATAACTGTGCCCGTGACTTCGTTCACGTAGAACTAAAAATAATAATAATTTTTGCCCCTTTTTGTATATATATCTTTTTTCAATACAACTTGGCTTTTATTAGTGGCAGCATGATATTAAACAGCTTAAAGCCTTCCTCAACGATTGTTCTATCAAATACGAAAATATTTTTTGAAATCCTAGTAGTCCCTAAGATTAGCGCGTTCAAACAAACAAACACAGTTTTCCGTTTTATTATATTAATATAGATATTAAGTGTTTTCCAATTATCAAGAAATACAAAAATGAGGTAGCTACTTAAAACGACGGTATGTAGTCACATAAAATATTTTTTATAGGTCAGTTGCGATGTTACGCATGCAGCTTCTCTTCTGTGGACGCCGATCAATCTTGTCTAACAATTAGTGATACCACACACACTGTGGACTGTCCTCATACCTATTGCACGATCATGAGACAAGAGTTCATAGTGAGTATTTATAACAAATACATATTAGCACGCGGACCTACAATATTAGTACTTACAACAATATAATATACCTACACTAAATATGGTGCTTCGGATCGAAATTAACCGAAAAAGCATTCACCGCTCGTTTTTGCTAACGTTAAAATATATAAGGAATATAAAATATCTGTTAGATACGTGTTACATTTATATGAAACTGACCATATCTGTATAGATATTTACAGTTACATGCTTAAATCAAATTAATACTTAGTATAAACCTGCACTTCAATAACAATTATCAATGTAAGAGTAGGTATATAATTACAAAGCATGTTTTGTTCGTTTATCGAATAAAAACACAATTTTATATATAGCTATTATATATAAAAAAATGTAAAATATAATTAATACCAACCTGTGATTCCAATAGAGATAAAGTCATTTCCTTAGCAAAGTCTAAACTAGTTGTCGAACTGTTTGTTGATGTACCCAAAACGTGAGAAATTTACAATTTTCTGCAACGTCAATTATAGTTACTAGGTTTTAATTATTTTGTCATAGAAATTTAAATTGTGTGAATAATTCATTATACATAAAACTGTGGACATTAAATTGCAACTCTCAGCATAATTTATACTGTAATAGTATTTTTACAACAGAAGTGAATAACTTTGCTACCTTTTTACTTCATTCTGAAATTAGGTATTTTATGGATATTCGATCAATATTGCACCCCTTTTTAACCATCCGCTCGTACACCGATATAATATCACGACTTGACTAATGTGTCATTGGAGTGATAATTTATTATTACTTCCCGCACTAAGAAGCTACTAGCATACATATAGAGGTCACAAGATTAAAACTAGGATATAAGTATATTATAAAAGTTCAGTTATATGTGACGAACATATATAGAAACACTTATTTAGTTAGGTACATAATTTGATTTAAATTACATTCCAGGACCCCACTGGAGTTGTTGCCAGCTTTATACGTGGTTGTGAGCAAGAGCCAGATTTTCTTAACCATGATATAGTAGATCCTACTTTCAGAACTTACTATCGAGCATGTACGAGCGATTTATGCAATATCGGTATGTAAACCATCCTCTTTGACTTTGTTTTTCCATAATTTATCAGATACATGAATATCATTAAATTGGTTATATTATTAATAATTTTTTTAATGAAATTAATAAACTGCACCTAAAGAAAGTCCTCTATATAAGAATATTATTTCACATATACATATAATTATGTTTCTGTATCAAAAAAAAATTGAAACAGAGGGAGCATTAAGAAAAAAATACTTAGTTGTAACTTATACCCTTATATTTGTGAGATTCAAATTTATTGGTTAGGCACGCAGTTTTCTTTTACAAAAATGCTTCGAATCCCAATAACACTGTCTCTTTTCATAATGAGTTTATTATAATGTTATAATATTATGTATACAGAATTATTGTAATAAGTATAGAAATCAGAGATTCATCTTATAACTATAATTCAAAAGTTTATTAATAATAAATATTTACGTTAATAATGTTATGACAATAATTTACAGGAAATGGTGTTCAATCAGTCGTCGGGGGAAACTTATCCCCAACTCCTGAATACAACGGACTAAATCTACTCGTTCCTGGAACGGGTACCGGCGCGGTAACTGTAAAATTGAATGTATTCCTACTGACGCTTATTACAATGGTTGTCATGGTTAATGGAAATTAAACAACAAACAAAGTACCTACTTGTTTCATTCTTTTTTCTTTTACATTTCCATGTTTTCGGCTGTTTGTACTAACTTACTTTTGACTGTGTAATTTTACGTCATAAAAAAGTTAAACTAGTAAAATGTCACTGTGTCAGACATCAGTCAAAAACCTTAAAGGTTATGTTGTCTTTATTTAATAAAAATGTAATCTTTAACTTAAATTTGTAGTTTTAGTTCGGTAAATTAAAGATGACAACATCACCCACGAGAACTAAGCAAAAACTATCGTTGAGAAAACGCTTGTTTGTTAAGAAATCTCCAAAAGTTGGTTGCTATGTAGATACAGATTCTAATGATGAATTTTCTCAATCTACGTCTCGTTCTATATCTCCTGCTGATCCATTTTTAGCTCATAGTGTGTCAAACTATGACGGTAACTTGGATACTTCTGATAACCAGAGAAATTCAAGCACCGACACAGTCTGTCATAACGTAAATAAAAGTTCAGAACGTCTCCAAAATGAAGAAGATAATAATCCCAAATGCTGTCGAACATTCTTCAGAAGATCTCGACCTAAGAGTTTAGCTGATGGGCCGCCTTCTAAAGATGAAAATTCTAGGCCCTGCAGTCCAGTAACAAATTCTATTAACAGTTTAAACAACCAAATAATTACATGTGCTCAATCAAAATCTGACGAAATAACAAAAGCTGTTAAAACTAAAAACGATGATACAAAAAAGTGTTTTGAACATTCCGGTTCATTTGAAGCAATAAAAACAAAAAATAAACTTTTTGTTAAAAGATTATCAGCTGACCATTTAATTTCAACAGAAGCTAAGTCTCTCTACAGATCCTCATCACCAGAAAGTGACAGAAGTAGTTCTCTCGATCGTAAGAGGAGGTAAGTTGCCAAAAGAAAACATTTATCTTTTATTACATTTTCATAAACTTTTTCAAACTTCTCTTTTCAAATTCATTTAGGTCTAAATCCACAATCACTCGGTCATCACGTGCAGGAAGCACAGATAGTTTAGCCCGTAATTCACTCCTCGCTGCACAAGTTCTACGTCTCATTCCTACACAGGAGGCACGAGAAAGGTTATTCTTTATAGTCATATTATATTTATTAAATCCTTTCATATTTTCATTTTCAGTTTGTACTTAGTTATATCATAAATCTGCAAGAAGTAGCTTGATATATAAAGTTACACATAATACTATTTAATAATCTTTAAAAAAATAGCTGTTTAATAATAATCTCATCCAAAAGCTAGTATCACTTAATTGAGTAAATAGTAAATACTAGAAGTGCCTATGACTTTATTTGCGTGGAACTAAAATTTTATTTAATAATTTATGCCATTTTTGTAACTTTTATCAATACAACTTCACTCCTATTGGTGTTAGTGTAATGTTAAAAGCCGTCCTCAATGGTTGCTCTATCAACTACAAAAATAATTTTAGAAATCCAACTGGTAGTTTCTAAGATTAGTGTGTTCAAACAAGCTTTTCTGCTTTATAATATTAATATAGATAAATAGTAGTTCACTTGAAAGATAAGTAGTTAAAGTACCACTTGCAATCGGCAATTTTTATTTAAGTTTACTAGACCAGTATTTACTGAGTATTTTTAATTTTTATGTCCTTAGTAACTAAACAAATAACATTTTGTTTGTCATTTTGTTTCAGAAATTATCTTTATGGTAGACTAGCATCTCATTCTTTATTAGGAGCTGCTGAGTTAGAGCATGTATTTCCAGAGAGAGAGGTAAAAATATTTGTTGGGACTTGGAATATGAATGGGCAAGCCCCACCCAGGTAATAATGTTTGGTTTAACATATATATGTATCCCCTGTCATATTAAACTATTAACTTTTTGCCATTCTATATATCCAGCAATGTGCTTCTTCCCTTTACAGATTTTAAATTCTTATTAAAGAACTCACTTGTGAACAACTGTTCAGAAATACCACACTAATAAAGAAACATTAATATGACCACACTTTTTAACTTTATCTAGTTTTATCCTTAAAAATATAAAGACAATACTGGTTTCTGCTATATATATCATTGTAAATTTTATCATTTAGAATTAAATAAAGTATAGCTTTCTCTATGGTTTACTATAAAATTATAAATACTAATAATATGTGGAGCAGTTTCCCATTTAGTTACTCTTTCTCAGCACTATTTTACTGTTAGAAATGGCAAAGAAGTAACAAGAGTTGATGCTCACAATGTTATTTCCATAGTCTTCAACACAATTATATGTTACAAATGTTTATAAAATATTTTTATATTATTATTGATCAAATAAACTGTATTTATGTAAAGTTACTAAAAGAAAAATATATATGAGTTTACATTAACTTTCTCCAAAATCTTGTAAAGCTAATAATGGACTGTTCTTGGGAGACTTTAATAAAATATATCTTTTTTAACTCCACTCTCAATACATATGTAGGCAATAATTTATTGAAGAATATTTTTTTTATACTTAATGTTTAGCGTTAAGGCCTTCTTAGCCTTAGCGATCTTAAGTGACGATACGGCCCAAGTTGGTAAGACACGCTAAACCTGTGGAGGGGCTGGCTCTCAAGTGCAATGTTGTTTTAGTGTTGCATTCTAAAATTATAGTTCCTACTACTTGATTTTAGTTTTATTATATTTTATTATTTTAGTCTAGATTGATAGAAGTCAAAGTAAAATGTATTTACAGAGAATTAGCTGATTTCATATTTCCTGACCAAGTGAAACATGTACCTGATATATTTGCGATTGGCACTCAAGAGTCATATTCAGAAAGAACGGAATGGGAAATTACTATACAAGAAGTTTTGGGACCATCACATTTGTTATTACATTCATACTATTTAGGTAAGTAAATTGGGTTTCAATGCTTAAACAAACAAAGCTGTGATTAAATTTAAATTATTTACATTTTACTCTAAATAATATTATACCATCTTATACAGTGGGTTTTCCCTTTCTTAGTAATAATAGTGACATTTTTTTTTTTAATTTGCTATTTATTATATTTTATTTCACTCATTACTTATTTTATTATATTTATTTGCAACACATTAAAATAGTTTAGGTAGATATATATGTGTGTTGCTTGATATTTTCGATTTCCATTTTATATTTTTGACATCAATTTTGGTTGTTCTTTAAAACATTTTTTTTTTATTTATAGACTACTAGCTGTTACCAGCGGCATTTCTTGCCTTAATATTGATTTTGTCAAACAATTCTGAATCCGGTACCTGCTATTTTACATAATTTATATCAATGGAGACTGGTATAAGAAAATAATTTGTGTTCATAGTCATTTACATGCAGGTTGCTTACTATTTTGGCGATAATGGCTTACACATAAAAGATAGATATATGCTGTCGCGGGCATTTTTGTAGGACTATTTAAGATAAGCAATTTCATCATACATTATATACATGTAATTCTAACAGTTTTTGCAGTGCAGGCCAGAATAACTCGCAGATGGCAGAATTTTTCCTACTTACTCATGTTATAGTTTGGACTCGTTATATACTCCTTATATTTTGAACAATTCATACAATATCTTCATAAATTACAGCCTATTTGTTATTTTGATGGAAAAGCTATATTATAGTAAAGCGTCATTAAAATCCATTCAGTAGTTTTTTGCGTAAAAGAGTAACGAAACATCCATACTTACAAACTTTCGCGTTTATAATACTAGTAAGGATTTATAATGGAGTTCTTTTAAACAATAAATTATAAAGTAGCCATGCTGTGCATAAATGATTTAACTTATAAGTTATCAAAAATGATCAGCACTCTTTATGTGAAAAAGATTCATGTTATTCTCAAACAAGAATCATTGCTGTTAACTAATATACTATTTATAAAGGATACAGATAACTTCTGGCATTGATACATTCAATATCGGTTTTTTTTGTTTGATGTCAGGGTTTTTCACCATTGATGGTATGGTAAAATACCTGCACACTGTAACTGATGGAAAAGCATACAAGTACAAAAAATACATTTTATGGTTTTATGAAACCACACTGCAAGTACAACTTTTGGGTTGTAGGCATGTAATTGAAAATTTTCAGAAAATTATTTTATTTTAACTATTAAAATCGCGTTTTTAATCTTAACTGAATAATTGGAAAATGGGAAATCAATGGTACACGGTCATCTTATGCGAGCCATGGGCGCCACCACATTGGCTCTGGCTCTGGCTATATGAGAAACTAAAAGAGGGTTAACTTGACGGGTATAACACCATGGGTAAAGTAGTCGCAATTCTGCCGGGTACAGATCCCTACCCGCATCCATTACCAATTCCATTTTATTTACAAATTTTGGGTATGAATTAAAATCAATCACTATCATATACAATGTTCAAGAACTTTTATTTCTAAACTGATAATCTTTGCTAAGGTCTAATTAATAATTTCAGGTACTATCCATCTGACTATATTTATAAGAAGAGATCTGATCTGGTTTTGCTCCTTACCTGAAGATGCCAGCCTGTCTGTCCGGCCAGGTACAGCCTTTCGTACAAAAGGCGCAGTGGCGATATCTTTTGCGCTATTCGGTTCCACATTCCTTTTTGTTACGGCCCATTTGACAGCACATCAAGAAAAAGTTAAAGAAAGAGTATCAGACATTAAAAGAATTATAAGGGCCATTGATCTTCCTAAGAATTTACCTTGCAGGCATAAAAATAAAGGTATTTTTTTTGTATACACAATATAGAATATTTAATTAGTTTAATTATGTTGTATTCATTAAATTGGTTAAATAAGCATCAGCCTCAGGTTTCCTGTTGAGGCAAGCAAAAAGAGTCGAGCATAATTTCTGTCTTTACTCACAAATCTTTGAATATCTAAAATCATATTTCTATATCACAATTCTTATATGTTTGGATCGATTATGACCTATATTTACTGTATTTCTTAAGTGACACGGGTTTCTCATGCTCATGTTACGAACCTCATGTTGGTCCTCCAAGCACAAGTTATGAAATTTTATAAACAAATAGTAACTGCACCATTGTCCCAGCTATTTCGCCGGGAGCTGTATTGAATGTTGTAGGTTGGATACCTACACAAGACAACTGTATGTGTGATCTACGAACGATTATTCTGAGCTTTGATATGTTTTGTGTCTGTTAATTACATGTTTACACAATTATTTATTACAAAGTTCTTGATTACTAGTGTAGGTGTTGTTTAAAAAAAAATATTACAAAATCTAAGATAGCTAATATAATATTATATCTACTTATTCCCTTTTCTTATTATTATGGTTGTGATATATCTCTATTAATTTTACAGATGTTACAAACAATTTCGATTATGTATTTTGGTGTGGTGACCTTAACTTCAGATTGGGCGAACCGAGAGCGGCGGTGCTACGGTGGATTGAACAAACAAAAGTGAGTTGCATGATGCATATATGGATATTTATGGTTCAGAACAATGGACACTAAAAGTTTTTTGTCCCTCAAACCGCTTATCTAATTTAACTGTAAACCTTCTAAGTTTCGAATATTGAATACTTACAAATTCATCATATTCACATATGTTTTTGATTTTTTCTGAATGAAATTCTCCGAATCTAGCTCAGTGTCTACACCTAATGTCAGAAATATATGCTTATGTGTTTATTATAAAAGTATAGTGAAGTACAAACGCAGTATAATATTTTATTTAAAAAAAGGATACACTGTTCGTTACGACCATCATAAATTAAATTTACAATTCTCACTCTCATTTGAAGCTCACGGACTCCAGATTCTATTTTCGCTAACGCGGGCCCCTAAAGTTCGAAATCGACTCCAAAAGGTTCACATGAACCACTTTAGGTACCTACGCTTTAGAATTACTTACTAGATTTTCATGTTTCGTATACGGGATTGCAGAATTCGTTTATTCGAATCCGAAATATTGTTTGATACATATATTCACTGATTAGATATACTGTGAATATTAGTTTTGCGATGTTCACAGGAGCTACGAAATTACGTGTATATAGTTGGATATTTAAATTTAAAGGTTATTTAATTATAACGTGATAATATTCAAAGTCAATT
Source organism: Actias luna (assembly GCA_039707435.1). Taxonomy (NCBI): domain Eukaryota; kingdom Metazoa; phylum Arthropoda; class Insecta; order Lepidoptera; family Saturniidae; genus Actias; species Actias luna. Next base: position 7,244,844 of record JAZHAC010000003.1, read on the forward strand.
CCAAGAAAAAGTTTCAAGGTTGTCGCGAATAACTGACTTGTTTCTGCTTTCAATTATTGCAAATATAATCTTAAATATCGCAATAATTCTAATAAAGTGTTTTGCTTGTAACGCATATTGAACTATCTGATATATTATTATTTAGTTAAGGGTGTCTTAAGATAAAAGCGAGTTTTACTAGTTCTCTACTGTTAAAGAAACCGTTAATATTTATACTAGATATTCGACCAAATAGTTCAATATACTATTTTTTGCTACTGCGGATTATCTTTGTGTTTATTTGTATACTTGGTACTCTGTAACACTGCATTATGGGATATATGGTACATAACTACTGATCAGGCTAATAGTGAATTTAGTAACTTTAGCTCGACTATAGCGCTTGGACTGGTGGTTTAAAGATGTGAATTCGTTTCGGTTTTATATAGTATTCATATGAGCAAATGTTCAACAATTTTCTGTGTTATTTTAGTATGATTGTTTGTTCATTGTTAATTCTAATCCCGTGTCACAAATAAAATAACAATTACGTACGTCGTGATCTGGAGGCCATTCGCCACTGTCAATCGACCGTCTTAATCCGACATTATCGTATATGTTCATACTTACGTCATTGTCACATGTTTGAACTTAGTTTTATGTATCTACTAGCTGTGCTTGCGACTTAATTCGTATGGAACTAAAATTGTTTACTTTCCGGCCGTCATAGAGTTAACCGATTTGAATTAAACAAAAAGTAAATGTATCATAAACGTTGTACTTTAGCAGTGATGCGTGCACAAACAAACAGACATTTATAAAAATGATATGAATATATTTTATTACTAACTGTTACTCACTTTAACATTTTTAACTTTAATATTGTTTTTTAACATAAGCCTAAAAAGTACAGACACGTTAAATTTACATTCTTATTATATGTATAGATGTAGTTATATTGTCTATAAGGCGCTATATTGTTTTTTAGTTTCCGTTACCTCCACATTTACCTCATGGATTACTTCACGCCGACCAGTTAACAGCGATTTTAGAAGACGGTGCAGCGTTTAGGGATTTTCGAGAAGCTCCAATTACATTCCCACCTACTTATAAGGTATTAACACATCGTTCCTTTGGTATATAATTATTAAAAAATATTCATAGCAAAATTTAAGTTTTTCTTATAAATGTTTGCTGGAAATATCGAATCTGCGTCATAATTGTGACCTCGCTTCAATGACTCGATCGTAAACTTGACATTGGCAAAGTTGCGTACATGGGCAGATGACATAACAGAAAAGTAGATGCTATCCCTCTCCGTTTTGACAAGCAAAATTTCAACTTAAGCATACGTCACACGCATTGGTGGAATGCGAGAATTGTATCGGACTGGGTTGCGACCGCCATGCATATGGTAATATACTGGCTGTCATTTGGTCTGTCACGTTTGTTGAGACAGCTCATAGGGTGGGTCACAATATATGAACGGTAGTGATGTCTAGAATTAACACCCTTTTCTGCGCATCCGCCAATAGCTATTAAAAATAGACACACGAAAAACATTATTAAGAAAATGTACCTAAAAAGATACAACCAGATTGAGCTTCTTGCCGGTTCTTCTTGATGACTGAGTTATTTTCCGAACCGGTGGTGATTGTGACGTTCATAAGCTCCTTCTCAGGGTCTAAATTGAATAAAGATTTTTGATTTCATTGATTTGATTTGAAGATTCTGATTATAATAAGACTTACATTTTTACTAACTTCGTCAACAGTACGATCCCGGAAGCCAACAATTTGATACATCCAGTAAACAAAGAGCACCGGCCTACACAGATAGGATACTCTATAAAGCGAGATCTATGCCAGGAGGTTCAACGTCAGCTTTCTCCGGTATTTATAATAATATTATCATTTGAGGATATGATAGCTCTGCGGTAGTGGGTACGGAAATTGCAAGGACGTGAGTTTGAATCCCTGCAATCAGATTGAGCTTTCGGTGAAGGAAAACATCGTGTTGAAACCATAGCATGGACCCAAAAAATATAAACGTATAAGACCTCAAAAAAGATGTAGATCGAGTTTCTTGCCAAATTCTTAAGTTGAATATCTGCCGCCAAATACCTATAGGTGTGTTCCGGCAGTTGTGCTTAAGAGCCAGCCCCTCCACAGGTTTAGCGTATCCACCATCGTGTGCCTCATCGTTACTTAACATCCGGTGACATTATAGCCATAACGCTGAAATCTATAAACTATAAAGAAATAGTGATACATATACAGACAAGTGAACAAACACTGTTAATTTATTAACCGTGAATTAAGGAAAGCAAAGACAACTGTTACTTACTGATTGTTGTTTTTGACTTCCGAGGAAAATTAAAATATTCTTCATGTCCCCTCATAAACAGACATAAGAATTTAATTTAACCACAATTTTAAGATTAATTTACAAATATACACGTTTTCACGATAAATGTTTTGTGTATTATAATCACAGATAAAAGTCATTGTGTCGTGTGTATGTTTATACATTAGGGTGTTCGTTATTTTCCAAGTTAGTTTCTATATTTCACACGCCCCCTGAATTTTCTATTTATACCCTAAAAATAAATATCATATCCAAATAAACCCTAAATATTCATATTAACCTGTGCCTAAATTAAAATACATTTCTCATTTCAATATCATGGGATTTTTGCTTTATTTGCATTACTTTTTTTCAGAAATAAATAAAGTTACAACCCAAATCAAGGCATATTTTTATAGGGAATTAAACGCTCGACAAAAAGATCTCTTATTCTTTTTGATAAATTCTATCCTTCATAAATTACTCAATAACATTGTAGAATATGAGGTTTTTTTACCTATTATTTTATTTTTCCAATTAGCTCACTTACGGCATTAACAACCATATAACCTCGATTACCCGCGACACAGGATTTCATTTATCTATAGATTATTTTTATACCTTGTAATATAAATTTTGTTAAATACTTTTTTCAATTTTCATAATATATCGTATTCTTGTGTGTGATATTTTAAATTAAACTTATGTTTGTATTTAGGACTCCGACGTATCAGTACGATTCCGGTATCTACAGGTCTGAAATGCCTGGCCTACAATTCTGTCCAGTCAGTTTGTACCAGTGACCACAAACCAGTTTGGGCTTTGTTCTCAAGCACTTTACGGCCGGGCACTGACGTGTAAGTTGATTTATTTCATAAATATATTTCAAGTGAAACTTTTTTAAATGGCCTGATTTTTTATTGTCCATCTATCACATGGCGCATTACATCCGGCCGCGGAGTAGGGGCATAGTGAAAGTCGCTTGGTAGAACAACCATGGCCAATATGACGGCGAGTATGGCATAGCATTTATATTCTCAAATTTTCCGATTTTTTTTAGTTAAATGCCTACGATTCGCAAAAAGTTTTTCTTACATCGTGGTTTCATAAAACCACACAATTACTTTTTTTAATTATAAATAATTTACTCGTTGTGTCTTTAAATTCAAGTGACATTAAATGCAGTTTAGGTGGGTACAGCAATTTTTGAATATTTTTTATGTATTTATTTACGCTATTTACGTGACTAGGTTCTGTCCTTATATCAACTTTTGACTTCACCTAGCATTTTTATTTTCATGTTCTCTTCTATTATTACCTTTATCTACTAATAAACTCCTAAAATAAAATAACTTATTTTACCTTATATATTTAACCTTAAGCAATGCAATTAGAAACAGTTGAGGGACTCCCCGTAAAACATAAACGCAAAGATTGGCCAACTTGGAATAACAAAATAAAAACGACGTACAATAAAATCGAGGGATTCCACATAAAACATAAATGAAAAGGATGTCGGACCTGAAAAATTTTAATAGCTTTGTTTATTATTTATATTAGAAAAACAACAATGTTACGTAGCACGTTCTTCGAACCCACTCTCGCCGTAGTAACGCATAGTTACGTTATACAAGACCCCCTCCCGACCATCAAATTGCATTACGCAGTACTTAACGCCTCGTTACAGCGTATATTATTATCCAGTTAGAAGTTACAGAAAAACTACTTCAACGATTTGGATGATATCTTTCTTTCACATAATGCTATTTATTTTCTGGGTGACGTGTTAACGTACACACTATATGTATATGTTGCTATTAGTATAACTTATTGCACTTTAAACACTTTTCATTACGAAGTTTGAATTTTAGATCCAATAATGAATTTAGATATACAAAAATAACAACTGTTTGTTTATAGTTTTAAATTGTAACTTCTGACCGCAGTCCTCGTGACTGCTTTATTTTTCTTCGTAAAACACAGGTAAGCTAGGTCGTTCAGATGTACTAAGTAATTATCGTTGAAAATATCAACAGAGTGCCATTAGCAGCCGGTCTGTTCAACCGAGAGGTATATCTCGAGGGCATCAAGCGACGCCGCGCATTGCTAGACCATGCGCCAGGCACCTCCGCTGTTTGTAATCTCCAATAATATATAAAATATAAACATCGAGCCTTTTCAGGTAAAAACAAACATCATAGACAACTAAAATCTTTCAAAATATTTTTATAATGTAACCATCTAAAAATTATCTTTGTAAATTAGAAGCAGTATGTTAATAGCCGCTGTTTTAATAGATCAGTGGCTAACTATGAACAACAGGTCATATTTTTATATAGATATCATAAATGTACTTTTTAATCAAGAATGAAAAATCTCTCCTGTAATAAGTGTAAAATGTCGCATACAATATTTTCCCTAAAAAGACTCGACATATTGAAGCGATTTAAATATCTGTAACATAATTTCTGGAATTGAATGTCTCATTTCTAAGTATGATATCACAATAAAACTATTTTTTCGACAATTATAGATTTCTGTAAACCGAGGTCAGTACCAACTTCCACTTATAATGTGTTTTCTTTTTGTGATAGTTGAAGTATTTAATTGTGACTTCTATATTATATAGTTTATTTATTGACACTTATTTGTGTTCATTTTTTTAGTGTGTGATTAATTATATAAAAATGAAAGATAATTAAAATAAAGTACTTCTTTTGATTATTGGTTAAATTTTTATTATTGATATGAGATATAAAATAATTGAATGCAGACATTGATACTTATAGTTTCAGGCATCGATAAAATTTGTTTGAAATACATAATTTCTGGATAAAATCAATGGTAAATCCTTACTCGCAAATAGCTTGATAATTTGACACGATATGAAGTATGTCTTTATAATTTAAGTACTATTATGTCTAATTTTAACGAAAAATAAGCACAATATTTATTTATAATTAAAACATGTCATGGCTTATTCGTTAATTTACAATATTTTGTTATATCTTTTTTTAGAGCTTAAGCGGAATGTTGCAATACAAGCGAACAAAGACGTTATTGTTTAGGTCTTGGATCAGTTTTTAGTGTAACTTGTTGTCATCAAATGTAAATGTATTAGGTTTCTTAGACTACTCGAGATTATTGTTTTATTATTGATCCGAATACCAATACAAAGGTTAAATTAATATATTTATAAAATACATGTCTAGTCAAAAGTCCAAATAAGCGCAAAATATCAGTATTCATAATTAATTGTAAGAACAAAATAATTTAATACACTGCTTTCATTGTCTATATAATTATTTTACTACCCAAAGTATTATACTGTGTGTTTGTGAAATATATCTAGTTATAGATTATTGTTTATGTATTAGCTCAATGTTGGCAAACGTATAATAATTATTATACATGTACCATTATTTCATGATCTCTTCAATCCTAAGCGTACAATATTTTCTGGATAGTATAAGCCAATAAGAAATATATTTTTAGACATACATTAATATAGTTGGTTAGTTTTACACCGATCAGTGTTTACATAGTATTTTGACAAACTACATTTTCAATAAATAATGTTTACTATAGAAATTAAGTATAATTTTATTGAAAGACCATAATTTTAATGGGTTTACCAACGCTGATTGTCATTGATTGGTGTTTCGTCTGGTGACTTCTCTATGCGTTTAGGTTTGAAGATTGAAGATTTGTTTATTACGCTTTCACGACTGAACCGCTGAATCGATTGTGATGAATTTTAGTACAGCGATAGATGGAACCTTGGAGACGGTGATAAGTTATTTCTTCTCACAAAAAACTTATAGGAAGTGGCGTAAAGAGAGGGATAAATTTATTGCATCACCCGATTTATTTGACAAAATCAATATTAACCCGAGCAAAGCCGGGGGTAAATGCTAGTGTACAATAATAATTGTACGTCCGCCAACCCTGATTAGTTGTGAAGTAATAACTACAATAGAATACAAAGCTAGATCATATTCAGCCAAATGAGCTGCGAAATTCATAGTAATAAGTTGTGAAGTTTTAAAAACAGTACTTAATGAGAAGATGTTTTCTGCCTTACTACTATGTTAACATAACCGTCTTGATGTAAAATGTTATAAACATTTTATTAAAAAAAGATGTTATATGTTGTATAGGTGCTGTGATCCATGATGACTCTAGTCTTGTGTCCATTCCATTATTTAATGTGTAATGTTGATCTAATAGTATATGTAGAAATAATCATCAAATATTAAAAAAATATTCGCGTTTGTTACGCAGATATTAAGACCTTCTATGAATAACTTTTTCAATTTTAACCTTTTGGTTTTGGAGTAAATGAATGTCGCCAATTAAAGTAATAAATTATAGAATTCAGAAAATACTCCTGATTTTATAGCATGTACAAAACATGATTTTCGAGAAACAATTAGCAAATATTTTTAATTCAACTCGTTAACAGGTGTATATCCTTAGAAGTGTTATGTGGTTGAATAATTTTAAATTTGTTTAAATCAGAAATAAGTGTTTGTAATAGTTCTTTATTATTATTACCTTCGAACATTCATGAATCGAGTGATCCAAGAATATACTCGATTCTGTATCTCATGCATTATTTACAGGATATTCTATGTTCCTAAAAACGGTATTTTTTAGAAATGTCATTAATACATACCACGAAGAAATTTTCGAAAGAGACAGAAAAAATACCGTTTTAATCATTTGTAACATAATTTTTAAGCTCACAGTTCGAATTACAAAACAAACTGTACCTATTTCAAATATACATAAATAAGTCATATCACCGAAAATTAACCAGTTCCAAAACTACTTTTCAGTTACTAAGTAAGATTATATATATTTTTTACTTTTAAGTTAGGTCCTTCTGTTAAACCAGGGATTGCCGCATCTTCCAATTGGATTATGTTTCATTTTCTTGGACCACTTGTTACAGTAACTTATTAATTTAACGTAATAAATATTGTCAAGTAAATTTAAAAAATGACTTATTAATATCATATAGCTGTGAAAATGAAAACAACAAAAAATGTTATGTAATGTCATGTATCAACTAATTTCGGGATTAGTGTAAATTGTTCATATACTTATAACGGGTCGCTCATAAAATACGTCACGCAAAATTTTACCTTTTTAGACCCCGCCCCATTAATAACGCTATGTCACATTTTCTGCGATCCCTTTAGCAATATTACGACACGAATGATAGACCCCCGTACGTGATATATAGCAATTAATAGCAGTACGTAAATTTTAATATTTTACCACCAAACGGCCGTCGCTGCGCCTCCTGCAAATGCCCGGCTTCTCTCCATCCCGCATAAGTGCGAACGTATTTTATGAACGACCCCTAGGTTGTCCAAAGTAAATTGTTAAAATATCTAACGAATACAGAAAAAAAACATAAATTTAATACGTTACTATTGTAATAAATTGTCAGACAATTTTTTCACTGACCAAACTTTAGAGATATATGTACCTAAGTAGGTAATATAATTTCTATTAATATTGTTGTAACTGTCAGAGTATCTAGAGTCGACTCGTTTTCAAATGGAAGTGGAACTTCTTATGTCAAATGTAATGACAGAACGATCAGTTGTTTTACGAACAATGATAGTTATTAGATTGTATTAGAATAACGTAGCGATTTCTATGTTTAAGAAAAACATTTTGAAGTGTACAGACGTGGCGTATTAAGAAGAGTATGAACTATTTGTTTCAAAATAATTTACGAATTAATGGACGTCGATTGTTTAGGTAGTCTAGACTTATCTAAAAATGGCTGTCAATTGTCTACCTAGATTAATATAAAGAGAAAATTGAACTTTATAATATGATGTAAAACGATGGATTCATTGTCACAGTTGACCAAATTGAAGTTACAATTATCAAAAATTTCGTTAAGTAAATAAACCTGTCTTCCATAACTTGTATCTCATTGTCGATATTCATGTCATGTTATGCGTTAACTTAATTGACTGCACTATGTATTTATTGGAATTTCATATTTATTTATGAATTAGAGCTTAGTTATATTCTATCATGTACGCTTCATTTTATAATATTTGAAATACGCTTATGTTTAATTAGTAATCATACTATAAAAGTACAAATTTCGTAGCAAGTGTAGCATACGTCGGAATAGGTAGACTATATACCTATACTATAAGTAAGATATCAGTCTCTGAAATCTTGAAGTTTTAATACATTTTATGGGATCTTAGAAATTACGGAATACTTATAGCAATTGGAATACGCTTGTTTATACAGTATTATTTCAAGAATCATATTACGTTTGCAAGGTTACTACTGAAACTGTTTTTATAAATCTATGTCGTACACGGAGAATGAAATTGAATCAATTGAAAATTTTACTAGAGCTATAATATATATACAGAATGGCTTAAAAACATAATATGATAATGAGGATATAAAAAAAAAACATTTTTAATGAATGAACGTTAAACGTACCTATGTATATTTGTGTCTCTCTCAGTCCGGGCACTAATTGCTACATTTTTTAGCCATTCTGTATAGTTTATTTAAGTGTCTATTTCATTTTCAGCGTTTACTTGTAAATGGAAATAATATCTTGAAATATACCTACAATGGTAGTATTTTCTAATACTACATTACTGCTAGTTAGCTGCAAGAAAATGCCTTATGGCATTAATCTCGCCAGTATACACATTTAAAGAGCAATAAAGTATTCATTCATTCATTAAAATGTAATTTAGTGATTAAAATAGCAATGGTAAATGATAATTGCAATGGTACTCTACTCCGGGATTTTAGGCAATCGTAGGTATTCACTTTACGTTACTTCCTGGAAGTTTAGCAAAATATATTCTGTCTATTCTGATCTATTCCCTACAAGCTACATTGTGTACAAGGCCGAGCCGCCTAAATATTTACACTTGCTAATTATGATATAAATAATAATTTAAACAGCAGTCAAATACATTTTAATGTTGACTCCGTATTAATGTATTAAAAAAAATCTCAAGAAATAGTCTACAAATATAAACATAACGGGTAATAAAATGTAAAACGATTTTATTATTGAAAATATAATTAATAATGAACATGATGTATTGTAATTAAATAAAAATATTATAATTTAATGTTTTAAAGAAAGCACAAATAATTAATTACATAAATCAATTTCATTCTTACGGTAATTTAACCTAGCATTTGTAATCCATATTTTATATACAAACTACTACATAGATTATGTAAAGAATTGTTACTAAATATAGTTTTTTCTTCCATATTTCGTATTTATTATTTACTTTCCTTGGATACCGACCCGTTGGACTTCGTATAATTTTATTTTACATGTCTCGAAGAAGTAATGATATCAATAATTATGTACTTCTAGTAATTTTATTGTTAATTATCGAACTTATAGCTATTTTAATAAAATTATACAAAGAGAAACAACATTTATAAGCTCAGAGATGGATAATAAAATGGGCTCAATTAACGAATGAATTAAAGGTCAACATATTCATGTTAATGACAGGGATTAAATATTTGGCTATATTAAACATGCACGCCATATTCTTCAGAAAGATGTTTCTGTGAAATGGCATCATTTGATTACCTTTGTTCCTATATGTATTATAAAAGGAATAAAAAGATCACACTAATTTACATCACACAAGTGAGACCGAATATAGTTGCATCGTATTTCCCCAAATATTTTAGTAAGTTCAAGTTTCTTCTATTCTCGCTTCTAAATGGCCATGACCCCGTTTAGGTATGTAAATGTAGTTCGTAATATGGTTTAAAAGTAATTGATTGTTCTTAAAGGCGAGATAATATTTTTTACACATTTTTTTTCAAGGCATTCTGTAATTCTATCGTGTTAACTCAAACTGTATGAGAACTTTCAAATAATGTGCTACATGACAGCATGGCTAGTGTAGCAGTTTAGACTAGTGGTCGGCAACCCGCAGTTCGCGAGCCGCATGTGGCTCTGTGACTCTTCGGCTACGGCTCTTCCACGAAAAGTTTAGTGCAGACACGGAACATTACCCAATATCTAACCTTGTAAATGACAAGTTAATATTTTACTTTGTTTTACACATAAGTGGAGTATTTGTAGTTACTTTGAACAATACCCTTTATATTATTTAACTAGTTATATTTTTATATAAATATTAGTACAAAGTGTACTTTTATTCCTAATTATTTACGTAATTATGTCTCCTACTAAAGCGAAGCTTTAGTTCAAAAAATGGCTATTTGACTAAATTTCAATTGTGTATTTGCCTACATTTGACTCTTTTGCATGACAAGATTGCCCAAAACGGTCGCCTCGCTGCTGACGCATGCTATGGGGTTGAATCCTAGACAGGCCAATTATTTGTGTGATCCACAAATTATTATTTTGAGTTTGGGTGTTAATTTATGTCTGTTGCTTGATAGCTTATTCACACTTCACATTGGTGAAATTGCCTACATAGGCAGAATGTAAGAATATAATAAAAAGAAAAAAGCATATAATAAAATCATCGTTATATAAAATTTAAAGTAATGGTTAAGAGAAATTATTTCTTTTTTTCCTGAACATTATTATAGAGCCATTCAACACAAGCCCATCCTTTGATATCGTTAATTTCGACGGTGGACCAGCGCTCGTACAACTTGGCTATACGCTCCTTGCCAATATAAAATATTTCTTCTTCGTTAACCTTTACTTTTACTGTGTATATTTGACCACCTGTAAAATAATTTAGAGTTTACAAAGCGTACCGAGCATCACGATTATAATATTAACAAAATACAATGCTGAATTTATTTACCTGCCCTGAATACAAAACCGTAGTCTTTGGGTAATATCTGATTTTCACCGTGATGATACAGATGAAAATCACAGAAATCTACTGGAAAAACTGCCTGGTCCGATTTACGGCATAAATAACCAACAGTTAGACTGAAAAATAATAAGCTATTTAACTATAATGATTATACATTAGCCCTTTTTTATTTTTCCAAAAGATTGGAACAGGCTAATAGCTCATTTGATATTAAATAAATACATAATAAACATTCTAGTACTTATTTAGGGGTTATTATTCTCTATTTCAATGAAGAATCTAGTAAGAAAATGTTGATTAGGTATTAGGACATGAATGACTGCCGCCAAATACAAATGCAATGCAAAAAAATTTTTATTAATATACTGGATAGGTCGTGATTCAAACAGGAAAATGAGAGGTCGATGTTTCGATCCTCGCGCAAGCCTATGTGTGGACAGAAAGTTTTTTTGTATTTGATAACAATCGTGGAAGAGATCCTTCACCAAAAATCAAAATACCACGTGTGAGATTTTGTCTTAAAATACTTACTGAGATAAAATAGCTGGCTGACATACGCTGCCTATAGCCATGCAGTCACCATTTTCAAGGAATATGAAATGGTATACATATCGGTGAAACGTTCGCCAGTTTCTATAAGATCCTGTATTAAAACGTAGGAGTTTACACGTTTGAATGTATATTTACCTATTTTGACTACATATTTAATATTTACCGAAACTGTGATCTCTCATACATGGCATGTTAAGAGCGTATTCTTTCCCATCAAGTAAAACAGATCCTTTCAAGAATCCCATCTGCTCATAATGCGTTTGATGTAATCTGTAATAGGAATTAAAGCTGTATACTAGGTTCTAATCAACTACGAATGCAGGTCACAATATTACATCCATACACATTCTTTTGCTAGGTGTTTAAAAAGAATATTTATGACCGGCTGAATTGGAGTCGCCATAAACGAGGTGTAAAAACCGTTATAGTTATAGTTATACGCTTAAGACTGCCACATTCGTAAAGCACTCAGGGCATATCCAGTGCCATATCAAGCGGGATTATAAGTGCTTGTATCCAGCTGAATCTATATTGGCTTGTTATATTTTAGAATCTGCACTGTAGGTATACCAAATTCACGATTCTTTATTGACCCATGTATGTATACGGATGTAGTTATAAGAGGGCAGTTTATAACACCGATTAGTATAAAGTACGATACGAGCGCGGCTTTGGGTTCAGTTAAAGCGAAGCACTCGAGAATAAGTCATCGTACGTAGCTGGAACGTTACCAAAGGCACGTAAAATTTATATTTTTCAATTAGTGACAGCTTTGGTATTTATGCTGTAAATCATTATCGGTAATGACTGGGCAGAGAGAAACACGAGCAGTGAAGCTGAGTGTTGATGATTATCGAAAGAAGGCCACCTTAAACCTACATCCGAAGTCGCAAGTCTCGGACACTGTCTCTGTGTTATCCTCTCTCTGCCACAACGATTACGTTTCACGATATACCCGGCACTCCCACGGTGAACCCGTGGTTTGCTAAGAAGTTCTATCTCATCCTGACATTATTATTAATCCGATTAACCATATTACACTACTACACGTATCTTTATTCTACATATGGATAAAGAAAGTACAGTTCGACGATACTCGTTCGTTCGTACTATTAATCACTTAAAAATTACTAAACTTTTCAGAATGGTACTACGACTATTCGAAGCGGAAACGTTCATAAACGGATCTAAGCTACTTAGTTTTGGGATTCGATAATACCTTTATAGTTTTTGTCGATTTACTTTTGTAGTTTGTATGCTCAGCGTAGCGAGCGAGTGACGGTTCGTTTATACATATAAATTAATTATAAATATTAATTATTATATCTCTCTATTTAACAAATATCATAATTATATCTTACTTGTCTAGTAATATAAAGTAATCACGAGACCAAGGTTCTCGCGCCATATCATTAGCCATACTCCACGGTGACATCTGTGAGTCGTAGTTGAATGGTGCCCAACCTGCACTCCACGTCAGTGACAGTTTTACTTTGACTTTTTTTTCTGAGTTACTTTTAGGTCTGTATTAGAAGTAAGAAAATGTCATGTGCCGTAACCGTTTTAGAACCACATTTCACATTTTTCTAGTCTTTAGTTGATCTTAATAATAGATTCGTAAATAGTTTATACCAAGGATGCTAGATTATTCAAATTTGATGTTATGACTGAATAAATTTTTGTTAAGTATACAAAATAACACATTCAAAATGAAAGAAAATTCACACGTTCTAATTATTGTAATTTTTACTTGATGATCATAATACGAATAAGGTGTGTTACGGAAGTGAGATCATTTATAATTCCTTTAATTTTAGACCGTTACTAGTTAAATTTTAAGTCATTTTTAGTATTGCTCGGTTTCTTATTAAACTTTAAACCTATCAAAAATCATTCGAAACATTTACATTAATTATAGTTACCGTTTCGAGTATTTTTTTTCAATTTATAATATCCAATGATTTTAGTTGTTGAATATCATTATCAAGTTCTTTAAATTCTGGATACGTACAGTTTTCCTTAAAAATCTAAATTATTAAAACACAATAAGTATCGTAATTATAACAAAAGGAATGTGTAAAATTATAAAAACGATTAGACTTGCTTCATTTCTCCGTCGTAAGACACCTGCCAAGTGCGCATTGGTATGAAATTAACAATTTCGATACCTTGAACTTTATATTTCCCATCTTCCTGCGAATTTTGTTGTAAAAATGTATCAGGTAGTTGTGGAGTCAGGTGTAATTCTTCACCATTTATCTGAAATTTCAATCAAAGCAGATATGATGATAAAAAAATATTTTACAATTTAATACAAAACAATTAATTAAGATTAATAATTTGACAGATTTGAAAAGGAAGGATACAAGACTGATAGTTTTGAGTTTTATATTTTTGTTGACTTACAAATCATAGAATTAGAAATTTTTCATAATTTTCCGTGATGTAGCATATAAAGGACTGGAAATATTCTTTCATTAAATGATATGTAGGTATTCTTCAATAAGGCTAAACGCTTTGAAGCGACTGTAGATTTACAAAGGGATTAATGATATACTGTGCTATATTTTTTTTATAATTTGTAGTTTTATCTTTATGACAACAATCTCACTCGATGTTGAATCATTAAATAATAATAAAGCGCTGACACATTTTGATTATTAGAAGTAAATAAAACATACTTTTTAGGTAATAACTACAATAATATTTCTAGGTAATTTAACAATTTGCCGGATTGAAGAATTAACTGAAGAACTGTTCAAGTTCAAGCTAATTTTACTGTACAAAGATTGTTATAGCGTGGTTATTTAGTGTCTGATAGTTTTTTTTTAATAGTTATAGATTTAACGTTATGGTCACATACTCATCTGATGTTAAGTGGCAATGTGGCCCATGTTGGTGAACACGCTAAACCTAGTGGAGGGACTGGCTTTCAAGTGCAACTGCCAGAACACACCTATAAGTATTTTGCGGTAGATTTTCAAGGCGGCATTAGAAAAAACCTATCGCGATGTTATGGTGTCATCACGATGTTTTTCCTTCACCGAAAGCTCAAGCTTATTGCAGTTGTATTCGAACTCACGTCTATTGACGCGGTGTCCGTACATACTATCAACTGAGCTATCATTGCTTAAATAAGAGCTTGTGAAAAAAAAATCGTGATAAAATAGTAATTGTAATGCTTCTCTGGTTAGCTACCACCCAGTTTGCAAATCTGCTACAATGCACCTAAAATAATGCCCTGAGAGTTGCACTTATGAGCCAGTTCTAACATCAGTGGGCTATGGGTATAACGTCTTAGGCAAAAACGTCAACGAAATATATAGATAATAAAAAATGAAGATATATATAAAATTAAAGCCATTTCAATTAGAACTGTATTAAACATCCGCTATATGTATTAATGTTTAAAATCTTACCTTTAAAATCATAAATGCATCACACTCGTTGTTTCGTCTTCGAGCTAATCCACATATAACGCCATCGCCTTCACTAGACATTCCATTGAAATAAACTGCATCGATAGACTGAAAACCAAGTCTTTACTAAGATTTGTATGGGATTTAATTTAAGTTTTTTAACAAATTCAAATATAATTAAATGTAATACTGATTTTTATATTATTTTATAGGTTATGCTAAACATTACGGCCACAAATCTCACCTGATGTTAAGTGACAATGTGGGCAAAGATAGTAAAAAAACTAAACCTAGTGGAGGGACTTGCTCTCAAGCGCAACTACGGGATAACACCTATAGGTATTTGGCGGTAGATTTTCAACTTGAATGAGATAACTAGGCACCGCATTAGGAAAAGACCAACCAACATGCTATTGTTTCGACACGATGTCTTCCTTCACCGGAAGGAAGCTCAGGATTATTGCAGGGAGCACTACCAACTGAGTCATCATTTACAAAGATAACGTTTTCTTCGAAGTAAAATCCTGTTCATTATTTATGGTCTTCAATTTTACCATCAGATATCATTATATACAAGAATTTACCACTACAAATTTATTAATAACATTTGGTCAGATATCTTAGATTACATAATATTGACAATACACAGGTGTTCCGTTACCGTTGGATAATCTCCAAGATAGTACATCTGCTCCAATTGTTCATCCTGTCGATGTATGTGAATTGTACCGTCATCACTTTTACCCACTTCCACAGCATATAAACGTTTTAAATTATAGACAATCTAAAACAAAAACTAGGTAAATCCAAACAGGTAAACCAGTTATTCTGTAGTCCTTTCGTTATGAGATATATTTACGGATAATAGGCGTAAGGACCCAATTACAAATATCAATATTACATACCTACATCAATACTGATAAACCTCAAACTCTCCATTTTCATTTTCTAAATAATACAGCCTTTTATAATTTAAATGTGTAGATATGTAATCAGCCTTCAAGTGACACAACAGTGGACGACGGCGTCCACTATTGTGATGCAGCTGTAGTACATTTGAAAACATAAGATTAAACCAAAAATAATGTAATTAAAATCAGCTTATCACAGTGTTTGCGACAGATCCCTACCTGCTTCATAATTAGACATCCACCAGCTTATTTACTACAAGGTGGATCTTCTGTTTAGGCATCATAGTACAAAAACGAAAAGCCTTATTTATGTTCGATGTTAATTTTAATATCATATCATACAAATGTTCGATAAATCTACAAATTATAGGTTTGTAATTTATATTTGTATAACCTTAACAGATTGCGTAAATTTAAATAGCAGTTTTAAGTTAGAACAATAATATAATACTATATTACTTATTATATAATATAATATGTTACTATATTTGATAATACTATATATTAATAAAATAAGCAAAAGCCTAAGCATACATGAAATAGTATTTAATCTTTTTTCACAGTTTAGTACAAAATACGAACCGAAATGACTTCTCAGATAAGTAATAAAATAACTATTGCAAATCATGTCATTTAATATTTGATTGCCGAATAACACTTTGTATAGGATAATTGATTTCAATGATATATGTATAAAATTACAAAATAATTAAATTCATAAATAATCACTACCTACCTTATTATATAGAATAACATATTTTATAATACCTGTCTTACTGCAAGGAATGCGTACATCAACACAAATTTTAACCAATAATATTTGTTCCTCTGTTGGTAAACGCCGAAAATAGGTGGCTTATGTTTCTTGTTTATTAGCCTAAATATTAAAACTAAACTAAAAGGAATCAAAGTAGATATAAAAAGCGTTAACATTTTATTTAATCAACCAAGAATTATCTTCTTAGATATTTGTTTGTAATCGTTTGTTCACAATGGTCACTCAAGGAGGACTAATTTCCTAATAATTTATACGTGGTTTGGTAGTGTTTAACCTTATCTTATCTTTTTTATAATTATCATGAACACGACAGACTTGGATGTAGTAAATGAATTACAACTACATACTTATTCAGTTTAATATCTATATTCATATTATAAAGCGGAAAATTTAAACGCGCTAATCTTGGGAACTGCCAGTCGAATTTTTAAAACTCTTTTTTATTTGATACAGCAATAATTGCGGAAATCTTTAGGCTATTTAACATCACGCTACTAATTAATAGGAGCAAAACAGTATTGAAAAAATTACAAAAACAGGCAAATAAAATAAAAAAAATTTGTTCCACGTGAACGAAGTTGCCAATCATCTAGTATATCATATACATTCACATATAAGACGTCGGTGCTGTAAATTTTCGGAATTAGGTATTATTTATTTTTCATTTTTCTTCCTATGTCTATATTCCTGTACTAGTAATTAGGAACAAATGCAAGTGGCGAGTTCATATAAATGTAAATAGATAATAGCACTATATATTTATACCATATATTTATATGGCTACGTTTCACTTAAGATTTCAGAACGTTTAAAACATACCTGGAGCCGTTCATTTGAACATACGCCATATTACGCCGTTGAACATAACTAAAACGATACAATATATATATCTACCACTGTTTATATTTCGATGTATCTCAAATGATTAAAAAAACAACTAAATTCTTCTAATACTACGAAATTTGGTCTAACAGCAGACTATGCATGAAACGTCACTCCTGAATACTTAGAGGAAAAGAGAAACACGCCATCGTGAATATATTCATTTATATACCTAGTTTCAAAATTTGTGCGAGAATTATTTCGTATGATATTTATAGGAAATTCGGAAAATAAATTTGCAACGTTAAAAGTAAACACATTTATTAGCACATTAATAATATTTTTAACAAATCTTTCTCCTTGTAAAAAAAGGATGTTAAGTTATAAGTAAAATCTACGTTAAGTGTTTATTCTGCGGTTGCTAAAAGATGTTTATGTACGCATTCTTCTTTGTTGATAAGATGCGTAGTTTTATTGACCAGTTGCATTAGTGTATTCAAGTTGTTCGACCATTCGTTGAGGCGATCTGATGCGTCCATGTTCAAACTGAAAATTAATATTATATTTTAATGAATGGATACCGTTTTTTATTTAATCCTTATAGGTTTATCGTTATGGTTACAACCTCACCTGATATTAAGTGACGATATGGAAAATTTAAGCCTAGTGGATGGACTGGCTCTCAAGTGCAACTACCAGAACATATATATAGGTATTTGGTGGCAGATTTTCAACTTGAGGGTGGTAGCTAGCCAGGCAGGCATAAGACAAAGACCTAAACCTACTGTACAATAAGATACAGAAATGCATCATATGACAAACATATTAACGGGTTAACATAGGATGGGTTTAATGAGTAGTAAGCGGCTGCATGGTGTAGGAATACTATACAACCAAATATATTTGGCCACCAGTGATTATACGAAATTTTAGATATGGATACTAAATTATTTCAGACATCCGATATTTCCATATAACTTCACTAATGTACATCTAAATTTTAGAAAAATTGTATAGGAAATAGGTAATATTTTAAATATTTGTAAGTTATTTTTTTTAAATGTCATAGGTTAAGCGTTTTGGCCACTCTCTCACCTGATTTTAAGTAACGTGTCCTAAGATGGTGGACATGCTGAACCTAATGGAGGGACAGATTCTCAAATTCTACTGCCAGAATTTGCCCATACAGGTAATTGGCGACAAAATTTTAACTTCAGATTGTTACTTAGCCAGGCAAGCTTTAGGAAAATACCCTAGCACCATGCAATGATTTCATCACAAAGTTTTCGTTCAACTAAAACTCAAACTCATGTCTGTTGAATTGATGTCCATACACTTTATAACTGAGCCATCATTGTTTAAACATTTGTAATTTTTGGTATTCTAAAGTATCTCATTCAACTTTGTGCATACCCGAAATTAATGTAAACATTACAAGTTATGGTTATTTTTGTTATGTATACCACTCAATAGCTGCGGGTACTATTATAAGGTACATAAAACTCTTGCTATGTACCTGAAATGAACAACACCAGCAGGACGGTCAATCTTCGAGCGAACAACTCCACTAACAACAAGTTGACTGAGGGCATCTTCCGTTTCTGTATCACTCAGACCCAGGAGTTCACTCATCCTCTTTAGTGTAATACGAGTGTAGTACATTGACATGATACGAATGTTCTGGAAGAAACAATACATACATTAATACCTCCCACTTATTCTTACTTCCTTACTAATATTATAAACGTGAAAATGAGTGTGTTTGTTTATTATGTTTTCACGCCTAAACCACTGAATCGTGGGAACCTGAAGACGGTGATAGGCTACATTTTCTTTCAATAAACTTATTAAAAGTGGGGTAAAGAGAAGGATAAACTTTGTATGCAATTTTTGATTGTGTCATGCAATTTGTTTGACAAAATCAATATTAACCCGATCGAAGCTGCACGTAAAATCTAGTTACCTATAACTTAAAGCATTACTATTAATTTCGGATTCTTAGTACTTACATGTTCAACGACTCTATTTTTCAGATCATTCCAGCGCTCTTGACCTTTCTCTTCAGCAGGATTAAAGTATGGAGTGGCTCGTAACATTTTTTCGTATGTAGTACACAGTGTGTTCCATCTTATAATTTCTGGGTTGATGAAAAGACCAAGTAACTGTCTGTAAAATAAGGCAAACACTTTTATTTAACAATATCCTATCTATTAATCTATTCTTACGTGCGTATATACTTTACGTGCGAATTCGCTCGTATTAATATTTATTTGTCATACAAATAGTATAACGGAATAAAAAGTTTCACACAAAGTTTATCCCTCCCTTTGCCCCTCTTCCAATAAGGTTTTCGCGAGCCTATTACCGTCTACAAGTTCAGGGTAGAGGAGGACTAAGCAATTGTGATGTTTGCAGCTCATAAAATAATTTTGTAAACTTTATGTTATTACAAATATTTATTAAAGTTTTATTATTGCAAGCAATAATTAAAAAATATGAAAATTTGTGTACTGGTACTAATTATCATAGGTCATGTACAGGGTCTATCATTACTGACGTAATATTAATAGGGATGGGGTCAAAGAAAATGTGACATAGTCTGAATAAGGAAGTGGGTTTAAAAAAGTAAAATTGTGCGTGACGTATTTTATGAACGGCCTCTTATAATTTATCAGACATACTTATATTCAGGGAGTTTCTCCAATTCTTTGTCTTCATTCACTCTATGAGTTAGGTCAGCTTGCTCATTGTCATAGGGTGCTAGGATAAGGAATACAACACTTCCAATTAGAGAATCGGAGCCACCGATTGTACCGAGAGCTCGGAAATGACGGCACACTGATAGGTATTGCCCATTATGCTGGTCCACAGCTATCATCAGACGATAAAACTTCTCTTTTAGTTCCTGAAAAACCATTTCAATAATATTCATTTATGTACAATAATCTTAACACATATGTTCTGATTTTTAATCAATATAAAATAAAGAAGCAATAAAACTTATATAAACATCTAAAAGTAAATAAATATTAAAAGAATCACCTGTAAGCATTAAATATTCCTAATACTTTGTCTCATAGATAACTTTGGAGACAAAGTTCTTGGACTACATAAACAAATTTAAAAACATAACAACAAACATATGTAATTAAACAGAGACAAAATATGTAATAGAATCAATTTTTTATGAATCTTTCATTGGTAATCTGTATATTTGTGCAATTAAAAACAATATCATTTATTTACATTTATTTATAAATAACAATTTGTTATTTTGATTACAAAGTTACAATTTATGTAAGCCCTGATATCAGTATGTTTTTCTTAAATAATAGTATTTACTTGCACTTACAGTCATTTTACCCAATAGAATATACAGATTGTAAGTAATCAAAGGATCATTTATATTTTTTTATAATAACAAAGTGTAAATATGTTTCCTTCATATTTAGTACATGAAAATTAAACGATAGACTTTCTTGTGTTCACTGATGCTAAAAATTATAAATCTACATTGATATTACTTATTGCAGAAAATTAATAAAAGCTGTTCAAATATTTTACTAATCAAGATCTGATGGTTATCAGAAATATTTTATATTAATTCTATAATGTTGTCACAACAGTCTTTATTTAATCGCATTTTGAAACCTGTATAAAACAGTAAAAATATTTTGGAACTAATTATATAAATTAAACACAAGTAGATTTCTATCATCATTATATAAATAATTCAGTAGAATATAACACAATAAACCGTCAACAGTTATTAATAATATTAACTCACTTTTTTTATTTTAAGATGTAATTATTTCTTCCAAATTATTGTTTCAAGACTCATAAAATATAATTTTATAGAATAGTACATTAACAGTTCCTATGCAATTCAAATCAATTATATATTATGAAAGGTTTCTTTTGTGCACACCAATTATACTCACAGTAATATTAATAAAGTTTTCAAAATATATACGTTAGGGTTTTCTATGTTAGCCTTATAATTCTCACCTGCGTTTTTTCATCCTCAAAGAACTTGGTGTTAATTTTCTTAGAAATGATTTGAGTTCGTACATAATCCTTAATAACCAAACACAGTCTCATTTGTTCTAGAATCAGCTCCACTTTTTCTTGCTTATCCATAGATCCATAAGTTTCTACTTGTAATTCTTGAATAATCTTTGCAGCCTCAGCTGTGTTACCTTCTTCTTCCCTTATTTTTGCTAATATATGAGTTAATCTTGCTCTTTCTACTTCAACATAAATTTTACCTTCACTTATTGATCGGAGACTTTCAATAAGCTTAATTTTTGTTTCTTTATCAGGTGTCTTATCAATATAAGTGCAGCATTCTTGAACCATTTTTACAACAGCCTGTTTCAGTTGTGACCTTTATATAAATGTAGTTATCAATCTAATAGTTTTATTTTTCAGATTTTTGTTTTTTATATTATGGGGCCATTCATTAATTACGTAAGGATAATTTCGTCACTTTTGACCCCCCTACCCCAAGTAAGTATATGTAAGATTTCTCCTTCCTTTATCATGTAGGATTCTATCTTGATCTTCTAAATAATATACTGTTATTTTAGGATAGGAAAGGTTTTTAATTTTGTAAATAATAAAAATACGATAATATACAGAAAATGTACTCTGTAATGATTTCTTATGTTAACACGAATATTACTCATAGAAATAAAAACTAATTTAAACAGATTAATGTTACAGTGTCCACCTTTATAATTATTGACTTTTTTGGAGATCCTACACCTAGCACCACTTCGTGACCATGACGGCTGAAAAGCTTTTGAAATGTTGGGATCAGAATTAATAAAAAGCTGTGATAAAAACCGTTTAAATGAGTTTTATTTCGATGATAATACCACATGGGTAACAATAAATATATATATTAAGTTTTAAAAAGTAATTTTTCTTTTCATTAAGAAAAAAAAAATTCAATTAAATTAAATTTTGACTGTACACTTTAAAATTAAGAAAACTATTTTGGAATCCAAAATGGAATTAATATTGAATTTTGATTCACAAAATAATGAATTTCTCTCTCCTCTGCACCTCTTAACGTAAGGACATGTAAAGATTTTCTTAACCCCTCCCCCTCCCAATATCCTTACGTAATTAATGAATGGCCCCTTATCAGTTTAGAATATTTTACATTTGGTCATACTTTTGTAAAAAGTATAATTTATACTACTGATAGCTATAAAGTTTTTTTGCTTTTACTACTTTTTATAAAAAAACACTCTTTACTTAGAAAATAGGTTATAAAGAGCTCCTTGGGGAAAAGGGTTGTTACATACGACTGTTATTTGTGGTATTACAAATAGCTCTACAACTGTAACCACTTTCCATCTAATAGGTTGTTGGCTTTTTTGTTGTCTAAGCTGTGTAAAGAAAATTTACTTGGAATGAAAACTAACATGTGATAATGACAGTAATAGACATTTTTCACTGAGCATAGTTAAAGTTGTTAAGGTTTAAAAAAAGTATTACAAATATTAAAACTATGATAAATAAATATAATAATATGTCACTAATATATAAAACAAAATGTATTTTGTTATTATCTTCTTACCTTCTTTTGGAAAGAAGAATAATATGATCATTAAGAGCAGACCAATTTTTAGCTTCAAAACAAATTCTAACAATTGTTACAAGGATTCTTGCAGTAGACGCCATATCAGCACCCTGAAGATAAAATTAAAAGATTGCTTCTAGATAACAGTGAGCATTACTATAAATTATTTTTCAGTTAATATATCTTGTTATCTTACATCAAAATAAAATTAAATGGGTTTAGCAAGTTCCACAAAAAGAGTTTATAGTCAACAACAAGGTTAAATAAGTATTATAGTCATGAGATTATTACCTTTATTATATTATATTACCATTGACCAGATCTTATTGATTCATAACAGTAAAAAACTGTATATGGTTATATGCTGCTAGTAATTACAAAGCATACTGGAGAGTTTAACTGTTATATTCAGCAATTTTATGTTGTGTCAAGTCTTATTCAACATACTACTAAATATAATAGAATATATTTAGTTGTAGCTACTTACTGATTGATTAATATTATCCATCTGTGGTTATGTATTAAACTAATTTTTACTACAATTTTTTTTTGTAATATGATCAAATGTGTATTAGGATATAATAATTCAAACATAAGCAACAGCACTCTACAAATGATAACTTGAAATGTATCCTAAATAAATGATTTAATAGTTGATTAAATAGTCATTTTGAATTATTAAAACCTTGAATAGATCACAAATGAGAGCGTATAATTAATTTTAATTTAAATTGCTATGATACAATTAAAAATAAACAGATAAACAGATGAAAACGTGTTGAAGTTACTTACAGTTCTGGTTTGTTTTTCAAGTGCCAATAGTTGGTCAATGGCTTCCTGAACCCGTCCTTTGGCTGCCCAAGATGTCCATAACGGAATTTTTTCATCACAAGTTGCACTATAATCAACCTACGAAAATGTATACTAAATATTAAGAAAATAAAGCGAGAGATTAAAAAGAAGGAGCTATGATAATTCTGTACAATTAAAAGAGTTTTATAATTTATTGGGCGTAGTTTTAAATCTAGGTTTAATTTAAATTTAATGAGTTTTAAGTACTAACTTCCATTTTTACTACTTTTCCACTTGCATCAATGCCGCTAATATCACCATTTGTACTCATGGTTAAACTGTAAAAAAATTAGTTATCAATTTTTTTTTTTTTAAATACGCATAAACTCTAATAGAATGCAAAAATTACATTTATGCCTAACAACGGCTCTTTCAATAATACGAAAACAAAAAAACTGTATATTCACACAAATGCAAACTCACGACAAAGTGAACATGTCATTTGTGATTTGAATCGTCATTTGACCATAGACTTATTTTTAATTATAGTTTAGCAAAGGTATCTAGATCATGCAGGTCAATGTAAATTTTGATCATAGACCTTAATTGTATTTTTTTTTCGTTTTTAAAGAAAAGTAAGGCGCTTAGTCTTAGTTATATCACAATTAAGCGATTAATAATTAAAAAAAAAGGTTAACTTTCTTATTAAAACTATATAGGGATTATTTAAATTATTATTTATAAATCACTTTAAATGTGTGCATTAGCCACACTACATTACACAAAACTGTACCAATATAACACAACATATATAGTATTCTGAAACAACATTAACTTACATGAGTATTTATTATTTTCACTTTATTTTAATTTTGTATGCTTACATTATCTGGGTTCCCTACTTCGTAAAAGACATTAAGCTCATTGAGAAAGTACAGAGAAGGGCTACCAAGATGGTGATTACAATGCGTAACCTACCTCATGAACAGCGCCTCAAATACCTTAGCCTTACCACACTAGAATAGCGTAGATAGAGGGGTAGGTTAATCGAAATATATAAAATCCTTACTGATTATTACGATGTGATCCATCTTAAAAATATGTATAAGCCAAATGAAAATAAACACCTACGATGTCATCCCTTGAAACTTTGTGAAACCTCAGTTAATAGAAACCCATGGAAGCATATTTTGTCTAACAGAGTGGTCGCAGCATGGAACAAACTCCTACAAAAAATTGTTATGGTTCCAACCTTAAACTGTTTTAAGAAGAGATTGCACAAACAAGACTTCCTTGTCTCCAAGCTAATTACCAGCTAGTGTGTTTTACTAAATAATAATACATATACGAAATGGATATTTAATTAAAAATCACGAGTGTAATTAGTCGTTTTATAAGAAAAATATTTGTGTGAATTTCGTATTTACAAAAATAACTATATAAATATAGATGAAACCAAAAAGAAAAACTCTGACTAAGTACAAAATCGTTAGAGACAGTTTGAAGATACCTAAAATTTATATATATACAAATTGCTCGCTTTATAGTATAATTATCACGATAAATCGACTCCACTCTTAAATCATTGGTATAATTAGTAAGGTAACAAGTAAAATTATGATTCTTATATTTTTGTTATATTCATATCTCAATATAATTCAATTGTATTTGCTCATAGTACTATAAAGTACTGTTAATATTAATACTAAAACTAAATTAGAAATTAAACTCGTTATTTTTGTTTCCCGCAGTGAAATGTTTTTATTTGGAGCACCATACATTATTTAATAAAATAACAATGTTTTATAGTTACAGTATAAAATTTAAAGTAATTATTTGATATTGAACGACATTCAAAAGCTTGACATATTTAAAATAAGTAAAGATATCACGAAAAGTTCAGCCATATTGTCATTATTGTGATAATATTCAGTTTTTTTTACTTTTAAACTTGTACTGGTAAAGTCAAATTGGCTTAATCAATATTGAATATGTTGCAAAAGGTGCGTTACAGACACATAACTGATTTTTAGATTTATATAAACTCTTTTTTAAGAACACTGTTCAAGTTAGTATTTTGCTTCATTAGATTTTAAAATATATTCTATTAACATTATTATTTTACTGCTTTTATTGATTGTTTTTTAATTGCCGATTGTTAACTAGTGAATTGCTAATTAAAATTGACAAATTATTAGACTACATTATTGGAATTATTATACCTATAACAACGATACAAGAATGAGCGATATTAAAAAAATAACATTCTGTAAGTACAGTACCGCCACATACAAATGTTACAACACTGATATTAGAAAACGTCTCAATTAACGTCTGTTTTTTTATTCATAACATA
This sequence comes from Actias luna, assembly GCA_039707435.1. Classification (NCBI taxonomy): domain Eukaryota; kingdom Metazoa; phylum Arthropoda; class Insecta; order Lepidoptera; family Saturniidae; genus Actias; species Actias luna. The sequence continues at coordinate 7,271,238 of JAZHAC010000003.1, forward strand.
TTGTGGGTATTTAAGTACGCCTAAATTCTTTTATGTTACAGATGTGAAGCTAATAATCGATAATTTCGTTTCATTCAGAAATATCGATGTTCTTGCAACACTTTTCGTGTTTAAAATGGCGTAGTGGATGTTGATTACGATATATTTACATTTTTGTATTTGATTCTTTTCATTTATGACGCGAATCTTACAAGATTCAAGCAATTCAAGATATACATATGACAAAGCTATTCATGTGTGAATGGTACTAATATTGTCTATTTTATAATAGTCAAATTATATTTTCTTTGTTTTTACTAACATATGTTGGATACATTTGTATTCGTCTAAATTAGTGGATAAATATTAAAAATGAGTTCGAAGAGGAATACAGAAGTTCCAGTCTCATCTCGTAGCAAAGGAAGTAGAAGTCATTCAGCCCAAGGTCTTGCGACCACTTTAATTAGTCCTGCTATGAAAATACCATTACCTCCTCGAATGTGGATCACAGGTGAATATTGTAAATATTATACTTATAACTCAGTTTATGCTTGGTACAAATTATTTATATCGTTTGTTTATATGTCCGCCAAACCTACAAGAGTGTATTAACTATTAATAACTAGTACCTAGCTTGATAACATCTATAATCACCTGAAAATTTGATTCATATATAACTTTTAATGTGCTATATCTTCAATATTTTTAAAATAAATGGACAACTTCATTAGGTATAGTGCAATTCTTTATATATTTTTAACATATATATATATATTTATTTACACTTATCTTAATTTTAAAAGGGACACCTTTAATGTAACTTAGTAAAATTTTTTTAACCAAAAATCTAATATCGGAAATAAGATTTATTATGTTATTTGCATATATTATTACATAAGAACACAAAGAATTATTTGGCACATGAGGGGAGGGGATGATAGCTCAACTAGCCTGAGTTATAGGTGGTCAATAATTTAAAGTTACATTAGAATTTTCTTAATAAAGTACAATCTACATACAATAAGGGGTAGGAAGTTGTGTAGGAAGGGGAAGGGGACAGTTTTCTGCTATATGATACCATTTTTATAGTGAAGTAAGCTTCTGGTAGGAATCTATAGTTTAAAATCTAGAAATTTAGTAGTTAGAAGTAGAAAGTTTGTTTACTTTTCTCAATCAGGTCATGTGTAGTTATTAGGGACTACCTAATACTCATTACCTGTTTTGCTTGCTAGTCATTACTTAATACCTGTTAAATTATGAAACTATTCGGAAAACAGATTTAATTTTTTATGGTAATCGAAGCATTAGTAAAACAACATAATAATAAATATATCTGTCTACTACTAATCCACTTTTGATGGAAGGTCTTTCCAAAGTTTAGCTAGAGCTGAATGACCTTATTAGCTCTTAATGTATGCTCCACATTATTTATGTTAACAATATTTTGAGGCCAGAATTGTTTTTATTCAATCCTGCAAAAATTATGCTTTAAGGATCAAAATTAATAAAAGACCACAATAAAATCTGTTCAAATTAGTTTTATTTCAATGAGTAATATTCATGTAAAGATAAGAAATCATCACTTATATTGTGTAAAGTTTTAGTTTTAGTTTTAGGTCTTCAATATATTCCTTAAATGTAAATATTTCACTTGTGTCTGTATAATTGATTAAAATAATATGTATAGAAAAGGTTTTCATTGATAATTATGTTGACATAGTGTAATCAAATTGTAAGTAAAATGTGAAGAGACTAGAAATGATTATGGTTAACAAGTACACATATGCTTGGCTAATAGATTTTAATATGCAGATGGCAGATAGGCATGTGACCAATAGAAATAGATTAATACTATAAAATATTACATCATCAAATGTTTTTGTATATAAAGACATAAGACTTGTAGGATCTCAAAGTACATTAATATATATAGCATCCAAAAAGCTATCGTATCATGATGTATATGTTTGAAAAATTTCTAGTACAGAATACAATACATTACCTTGAATTGGTAAACTTAAGCAACACATCTGATGTAAATTTATTTCAGAGGTTCACATGTTTTTTTTTATTTCATATTTATGAAATTATAAAACAGTCTTTTCACTCAAATTATGGCTTCTGTTGGATTACTTGTTTGTGCAATTGCAGTAATTCATTTCAAATCATATTATATTGGTTGTGAATATATAATACCTAAGCTCTACTACATTATTTTATGTCATTTATTACTCTAAGTTTTTGAAAATTGCTTCAGATAGTTGAAAAGTCTGTAGTTTAAGATTTTGTTGTATTTAGTGATAATAATGTGTTAATTTTTTAGGTGATGACACTTTCACCATTATTTGTTTTAATTATTATTTCATTAATTAGTTGGTTCTCATGCAATAGTTTGTTTAATTAATAAATTTATATTTTTTTATATTATTTTTACATAATATAATATAAATCTCTTTATTGTTACAAAACTAGATGTAGAAGACGAGTCATCAGATGATGTTGATAGCCATATTAAGGAAGATGGAATATTAACTGTAGAACGGCCTAAAGTTCGATCTCGATTCCGACATCACAAGCAAAGGATTGTTAATGTGCCCCTTGGTATATTCTGGGATATTGAAAATTGTCAGGTAAAAGTCATGTTTGTATTAGATGTTAATATAATATATTAATTTAGAACAGTAACAATATATTTTGATTTCAGTTAATATACAGTATTATATAACTAAAATTGTTTTAGGTTCCCCGTGGGTGTTCCGCAATAGATGTAGTTACAGCAATTCGTAGCAAATTTCTAGTAGGACGAAGAGAGGCTGATTTTGTTGTTGTTTGTGATGTGCGCAAGGAGTCACCTATTAGATTACAAGAACTAAATGACTCTCAAGTAAGACAGACTATACCAAAATTTTTACTATTAACAGCACCAAGGGTGGTGGGACTTGTCAGTGGTATTCTAGTGTATTGTGACCTCCATACATTAGGTACAATAGCTATAATAGTGGCACACTTAGGTGTGTTTTATTCCATGAGTAACCATTCGCATATCCAACATATAGTATAACACCCATGTAAGGATCTAGGCTAAGTCTCAAGCATCACACATATGGTGATAGAATTATGGTCTTTTTTACTATCACATTAGTGGATAAGCCACTGTGTATCCAGTATATCGTAAGCCTTGCAAGCCAGCATCATCAAAGTGACAACTGACAGAGATGAAAACATAACAATATAGGCATTGTGAAGCCGGTATAAGTAAATATGTAAAAATTATTTAAAATAACTATATAAAGTGTCTAATATTTAAATATAATATTATTTTATGTTTTAAGTATTGTGGCATGTATGTTCATAAACAGGTCAGTCTAATTCATGTTTGTGGAACTCAAAAAAATGCAGCTGATGAAAAACTAAGGCAATGCATGAGGAGGTTTGGTGAATTACATTCAACACCTGCATCTTTGTTGTTAATATCAGGCGATATTAATTTTGCTGCTGATTTGTCTGACTTTAGGCACAGGTGAATTCACATAACGTTTTCTTTAATACTTTTAGTTTAATGTTTTACAAGAAAGCAACATATATATAGTGTTACTAGACTTTAAGAATTTTCAGATATGGCATTACAACATTCTGTCTGGTCTTGTACAGCTATTCTTGGGGTCTGATAAAATAAATTACGTAATACTTTTATGCTTCTGAATAATTATTAATGCTATAATTTGTTTTGTTGTGTTAAGTATAAAATATAATATAATCAAAAAGAGTATCATTCATTATGAAAAAAATTATCATAGAATAGGAATTTTTCAATTTACTTTTTTTTATGTTGCGCAGTATACTGACTGTACTGCACCTGGTGCTAATTACAGTACGATCCAGAGCAGAGGTGACTGACAATGATTCAAAATTCACAATCAGTCACCACTGTCATGGTGGCCTGCTTAGATACCTTTTCACGCCTCTTTTGATATGTCATAGGAGGTCACTATTGTATATTTAATTAAAAGAATATTATGGTATTATAATATAATCGAATGGTATTTGGTTGAATTAATTATATGCGCTTTTGATACCCACATTAAATTAAACAAATATATATATATTGTACTATATTTTCTATATGGTCTGAACATATTTTTTATTCCTCAGGAAAAATATGGAAGTAATATTGGTTCATAAACAGAATACATCCTCTGCTTTAATAACTTGTGCTTCTTCTCATTATTGTTATAATGAATTAACCGCTGATCTGCCAAGGAATCCAAAGGTATGAAGAAAATACATTTTATTTAATACTAGCTGTGCCCACAACTTTGTTCGTGTAGAACTAATAATTATTTAATAAGTTTTCCCCGTCTTTGTAACTTTATTCAATACAGTTTTGTTTTGCTGGTTGTTGCGTCATGTTAAATAGCCTAAAGCAATCCTCAGTGATTGCTTTATGAAATACAGAACTAATTTTTGAAAAGCAAATAAACAAAAATTCCGCTATATAATATTAATATACACTAACATGATGATGTAAGAGTACAATGCAATCCAAAAATACACAAATATGTAACACATGGATGTACAAACCCACTCTAGTTATCACAATTGTACATTAAAATTGTATATAACCCTTGTTACCCAGTTATTTATAAGTATTTTTAAAATCCATTATCGGACGCTTCATTGCAACGCGTAAGCGCATTACACGGGGTCAGGCCTAGGCGAAGGCCTAGGTCTAGTAAGACTCATTGGGTGATAAGCAACCGACACTACCCACTAAAAACCACACGGCGACATATCAAACGGGACTTGCCAGAGACTAGGGACAACTTTCATCTTTCTATACAAGTCCTTATTATCCTACTTGATTTAACTTCAAACTTTATATAATATCGAAATTACTTGACTTTGCTTGGTTTACCTTGCTGTCCATACAATCATATAATATGTTCTCCATATGACGATAACTTTCAATAAAGCCATGAAGCCTTTAGTGTCGCTATACAAAGTTTATATTGTATATTTGAGATTTATATTTCATTATTCAAATAAAATTGTTTACTTGATGACATAATTTAATAAATATTTTACATTACACACTCCTATTTTGTAATAGTGGTTGGAAGTGGATATTATTTATGTCATTGAACTGATAAACTTCTTTATTGTGATTCATATGCCAATATTATTGGTTAATTTTTTTTTTTAAATTGAATATTTTTTGTGATCTTGATTATAAATTCAAAACATTCGTATTAATTGTATTCTTTTTTTAATAGAGACTGAGCCAATCCAATGAAGAAGATGAGGAACCTACTTGTGAGATGGAAGTGATGAATTTGCCCGGGGACCAACCTACTGAAAGGGTTTCGAGGAGATTGCGTAGACTTGCCGATAATTGCGGAGGAAAGGTACTCAAAGTGACTGCACCAACTGCCTTGTTAAGATTTCCGACACCTGATCATGCTTCGAGGTGAGTCTCTAAGAAAAATATTGGAACCGACAATTACATTTTTTACAGGAGACAGTTATTTCATTCTAAATAAAAAAGTATTTATAATAACTTTATAAAAAATATGAATTGTTGATTACCATTCATTAACCACTGATCTATTAAAATAGTGACCATTATAATACTGCTTCTAATTTACTAAGATAATTATGAGGAGGTTACTGTAACAAACATTTTTAAGCTTTTGGCGCTTACGATGTGTAAAAAGCTCGATATGTATATAAATTACAATTGTAGTTGTTATTGAAAAACGTATATTACATATAGTATTACAAGTTTTTTTTTGGAAATTCTGGAATCAGTTAAACAGTTTCATTATGTTTTATAAGTGTTGATATAATTATGTATTTGTTTTATGTATATCGTTTTTTAATTGTTTATGGACTTAGCTTTATGACTACAATCTCATCTGATGTTGAGTGAGGATCTGGCCCAAGATGGTAAACACGCTAAGCCTAATAGAGGGACTGGCTCTCAACAACGACTGCTCGAACACCTATGTAGGTATTTGGCGGGGTGTCCAACTTGTGGGTGGGTAGCTAGTCAGGTGGCCATTAAAAAAAGCCCTACCACCGTGCTATGGTTTCATTATGATGTTATCCTTCAGCGAAAGCTCAAGGTTGTAGGTGGATTCGAACTCACGCTCCTTGACGCCTCGTCCGTTCACATTACCAACTGAGCTATCATTGCTACAAAAATATACTATATAGTTCAATAGTGTATTATTGTGTTTCCTTATATATACATTTTTATATATGTATTATAGTTAATCTCAGTATTGTAGTAGTTATTATGTCGTTTATTGGTTTTAATCAAAATATCTTTTGTAAAATAAACTAACTCTATGGTATTTTACCGAACTTTCAAATACAACAGCTTGCGCATAATGTTGCTAGCTGTGCCTGACTTCGTTCTCGTGGAACTAAAAAATAATTAATATCTTTTGGCCGTTTTTGTAACATTTTCAATACAGGTTTGTTCCTATTGGTGGTACTGTGATGTTAATTAGCTTAAAGTCATCGTAAATTATTGCTCTATCAAATACAAAAAGGATTTTTGAAATCAGCTTCGTAGTTCCTAAGTTTAGCGCGTTCTAACACACTGTTCCGCCTTATAATAATAATATAGACGTATACTTAAATACTTAATTAATAGTCATTCGTATATAAAAATCTAAATTATTAATATCACATAAAAATGTAAGTATGAGAAAAAATAGGATTGCATAATTAAATATACACGTGAAATTACAAAAATTATGTATACATTATATATAATGCATGGCATTTGTATTGAATATAACAAGGCAACCTTGCTAATAATTTTTCCCTATATTCATATTATAAAGAGGGAACATTTGTATTTTTGTATAACGAATAAATTCAAGAACTACTGTGCTGTTTGAAAAATTCATTCACCTTTACAATGTTACGTTAACTCTGAGTAATATCTTATACATATATAATATTCTCGTGTCACAATGTTAATTGCCATACTCCTCTGAAATGGCTTGACCGATTTTTATGAAAATTTATATGTATGTATTTGGTAGGTCTGAGAATCGGTCGTAATTTATTTTTCATACCCCTAAGCGATAAGGGTGGTCGACCCCAAACATTTATTTTTTATCCCTCCCTCATCCTCCTACCCCCATTCTCTCATTCACTAGATATAATTTATAAAACAGAACAACGTTTGTCGGGTCAGCTAGTAGGCTATATAACATTTGTGTATGAAAATTATTAATTACAATTTTAGTTCCATGCGAACGGAGTCGCGGGCGGACTCAGCTAGTTATCTATAAATTTAGCGCGTTCAAACTTTTCCGCTTTATACTATATATATAGACAGAAATAAAAAAAATATATAAACACACGCAAAATTTCAAATGGACTAAAATAAACGAATAACTATAATCTGAATAAAATGATCTATTCTGTTTCTCGGAGTTGGACAACCGTATAATAAAAAGTATTCGTCTACGATATTCATCGATGAATAATTTTCCTCTCAGCTTCGTCGAATTGGCGCATAAATCGCTACCGTCGTCGTAGTCGTATGTGAGACTAACCGTTACATCCACTAATAATAATGATGATTTAATAATATAATAAAAATACATTTCTAGGTTTTCCTTTTACATTAATCCTACATCGTTACCATATTAACTCATTTTAGTTTCTATTTTATTTATCTTATTCTTTTTATTCGTTTGATCATTTCTGTACGAATCATCTTACAACTTTAGTATATAAAGGGTACTTTCTTCTATAGTTCAAGAGCTTGATAATCATTAGTTACGGCTTTGTTAAATAATTATTTTGTACAGTAGCGAAACATTAATAAAAATGGGCTGTCTGTGTTGATTTATATAGTGAACAATATTACAATTATTATGATAATCAATAATCAATACCGATACATAGGTTACAGATTTATATTAAATCTACAACAAAATTTTCGTTTGGTTAATATGTCGTTATTGATATAGGTAGTGGAAATCATTTCCCATAAAGGTCCTTGCGAATTCATATTGTGTGTATTTATACACATAGGTATGTACTCAGTTTGATCTCAATATTAATTTGATTTTATGATTATCAAATAATTAAGCAATTCCTTTATAGTCTCCGGTTTTTGAAAGATCTTAAACAATGCACTTAATATAAGTGGAATTGGGTAAAAGCACCGTATCTAGCTCTTGTCCTACTTTGGTGCTACGTGACCAATAAATACGTTAAATTCATTACGTTAGTTACGAAAAAATTAAATATACCCACATTAGTATGCATTTGTAATTAATGGGCAGTTGGACTTTTTTAAGTCCATTAGTTCGCCGCTTTCATACTAGACACACTGATTTGCTTTTAATAACTGATTTGAAAATTTAACGTTTGTTTAAAGTGTTTGTTCTGTTTTGGTAATTAATGGTTGTGAAAGACGCAATAACTTAATTTAAAATGTTATCATCTGGGTGAGATCCTGTATTTTTATCGAAAATAGGTTTTTAAGAATAGAATTTCGGGATATTTAGTTACGTTTTTGTGGATGGTCTTTTTTGTAATTAATATATTAAATTCATATACGTTGAAATGTTTTGAATGTAAATAGAATTACATTATTTTGTGTTTTATCTAGCGACATTGAAAATGTTTTTATATCTTCAGTTTGATCATTTGAAACGGTCTTTAGCAAAGTCTCGCTTCACCAGTTAAAACATTGATGCGGAACATTATTTTGTATATTTCCCTTTCATTCGGATACTCAGTCCAGAATTTACGTACTTCATCTTTATGATGAAGTAAATTAACTGTTTTTTTTTTATTATAGTACCGCGAAGTAACTGAATTATGCATTAAGCAATGTATCAGTGATCGTTACAGTTTCGTTTTTGCCATGTGTATGGTGATCAGGAATCAAGGAACGTATATGGAAGGCAATATATGGCGGGGGTCACACCTGGGGTACATGGGCTTCGCAGTCCAATTATATACCATTGTCAATTATTTAAGATTCAAAATTATTCAGGATCTATTATTCTCTGTTCGAATTTTTACTTTAAAACTGTATTTTAGCGACCATATTGGCCACTCAGTTATTTTTATTCAAATATTTATAACGGATTTTCTACCACTGGTTTTGATTGGTGATTAATAATGGATGATACAGTTATATTTTCATGTTATTAGTTTTTATACGGTTTGTAATTCTATCAGTGCTAAAAATAAGTGCTCATCATTCATCAAAAGTTAATGCGAATTATCGTGATTATCACAAGTTAAAATGCTATTATCAATAACTAATTTTAATTTAATATATTTTTAATATGTAATGCATTTTAAATTACATATTAGTAGTATAGGAACTGAAGATTATTCACATATATTATTTTGTAAAATTTTCATTATTTATTTTAGTTTTATGAAAATCAACGATTCATGTAGGAATATTGCTATATATTATGTGATAATAATGTTACAGTTCTTTTGTATTTCAAAGTTTTTCTATGGTAGATAAAGACTGTAGTTTAAAAAATAAGTTTATATTACAGAGCTCTGAAACGTATGGACGGCGAAGATGTGTTCGGTCGTAAAATTACGACTCGATATGCTCGGTCGTCGCTGCAGTCAACCTACTCCAGTGACGAGGGCTATGGCACTGCGACTGCAACGCTCCCTCAGCAGAAGGGAACTTTTGCACCACCAGTTCATCAGGTAGAACATCAATAATATTACTGAGATGTTAAAACTGAAGAATTTTTAAAGTGCGACTACTTTGCTTTGGTGATTTGACCTAAGATGATGGACGTCCTTAGAGCCTCTCTCTCAATTGCAACTGACGGAACGCATCTATTATCGTTTAATGGCAGATTTTCAACTTGTAGGTGGTAGCTTCGAACTCAATTCGTAAGTGTAATTGCAGGAACAATTCATTTCTTCATACTATTTTCAGCGATTGTTGATAGATAACTTGGCATTGATTTGAATGTATGATGATATACATGTTATTGTAACATGTTATTACCAAGATCTTGTCTTTAGTTTATATTTTGAGTTAAAAAACATGAGTCTATTAAATATCTGCGGACAATAATGTATATTATACTTTATAAAATCTGTGTAATTAAAAAAACGTGTGTACTTAAAACTACACGATAAAAGTGAAACATCACTATATCTTTCTCGCTCCTTTAGCCGCCTCGAGCCGAATTTACCCGAACGAGCGGCACACAAAAAATTGCGAATGAAAATTTTAAAGCCCTATAAGAAGTCGTTTTTAGGCAAGTCACTCCTCTTTGGAGACCCTTACTGTCATTTTCAAGTGATATGATATGGGCATTCTGGGCAGATGAAACTATCTTCGACAAGATGGTGACTCTCTTTTGAAGCTCTCTTGGGAGTTTTTGTGACAACTAATATATCATTTTCCGAATGATTTCTCATAATTCACTTTAGCTACACTACATCACGAAAAATGTCACCTTTGTTATTCTATAACGGGCTAAATAACTAAGTATACGAATTAAAATAAAAAACACAACATGACAGATCAAGATTTCGTAGAAAACTCCATAAGAAGTTTTATTACAAAAGTTAGCATAGTTATTTACTTTTATTAAGTTGTATCTTGAATATAATAAATAAAAGAAGTTTATAATTTAAAATAATGACAAAATATTTGTGTTGGTGTAGAGTTTGTCGTCACAAAGCGTGAATAGCGTCGGTGGTGCGAGCATATCTTGCGATTGGGCACTCGCTTTGCAACAGCTGCCCGCGCCTACTCCGGCCCCGTTAGAGTTCTGCCCACCGCCAGCACCGAAACCACGCAAAATTAGGGGCACCCATGGTGAGTTCTTGAAATATAGTATCAACTTGGGGAATCCGTTGTTATACTCGATAATGTAGTGCTTGGAGTTGGGCGCTACCCTTATCGATACCCTAATATCGAAGTTATGCATAAATGTCTTATCTTACAAAAATGCGAGTTTTATTTAAATCAGAAAAAAAACTGCATCAAATAAATTGGTTCAGTTCTTCTGCGATTTATATACAAATATTATATGATGATGAAATATTAAAATGTATTGTTGATACACCATAAGGAAATCGGCTTATTCTTTTGATGTTTTTTTTATTTTATGTTTATTGGATCACATGTAAGGTTCAGTTTTGTGAGATACGACAAATATACTCTACAGCGTTGATATGTATGCACCGTTTGAATAAATCGTTGAAATAAATTTTTATTTTATATTGTTAGTGAAAAAGAACTACTAGCAACTATAACGTATCTATTGAAAGGATTGTTTTATCAAAATGTAATCCGAAAAGGCAACCGGCAAATATATTTTTCATTTGTGTTTTTTTTTTATTTGCATGTTAGGTATGCTATATAAAACCAAAGAGTTACGTATGAGCAAATTAAGAAGATTTCTTTATTCTAATATCAGACTTAATGATCTTGTATTTACTTATTGAATTTGAACGGATTCTCCAAATTCATGAAGTTCTATATACGTAGATTTTTAGCCTCTGTTCAAATATCGACACGGCTTTCCTCTAAAATTCGGAAAATATTGTTTACTTACCACTATAGTTGTACCTGTAATGGTATGTTATAGGCTCTGTAAGTTTAGACCGATCGGGTTGTTCATCGAGCAACAGTTGCGACGACAGCCTCCACAGAGACAACAGTCAGACCCGAGCCATGTCTCCGTGGAACTCATCAGCCAGCTTCAGCGAGCAGAGCGACGGGGATTCTGAGGTCACGGCTGAACTCACTGTCACCAATCTGCCGCCATATGAGCCCACCATATTACAGGTAATAAACATTCTGTTAAACAATTTTCTTATGGAAGAAATAACTTTTAAAAAAATCATAGCGATTATAAGGACTGCCGACAGAATTGAAAACTTAAAACTATAAACACACCGTTATTTTTGGATATCCAAATGAATTGTTTGATCTTAAGTTAAAACTTGTACATCAAAACTGTTTACAGCGCAATAAGATTTTTCACTTAGAAAAAAATATATAATATTAAGTATAAATTTCAATATACATGTATTTTCTACAAAACATTATTATTTAGTTCATATGTATATACATTGTCTGAACATACATTGTCTATTTTATTAGAAATATTTTTTTATATGCTGTTTTGAATTAAAAATTGTATTCATATGGTTCCAAGTATGTTCTATATGATGTCGCTCTTAATTTCGTTATGTAGGAATATTTGACTTCAAAAAAGTGATATTATTTTTCTATTTTTGAAAAACAAACAATTTGATTGGATTTGTTCTTTGTCAACAGGAGATGTTAATGCAATTATTTAGTCAATACGTGCCAGTGGTTCGTGTGTCAGCGTGGAATGGTGGCGACGGACCGCTCGCCACAGTCACTTTGCGCAACGAGTCGGATGCGCGCCTTGCGATCGCACGCCTTCACAAGCGACGCCTCGATAACCAATGGACCGGCCGCAGGCTCGAGCTATCCTTGGGAAAACCTTCTCCTGCACCCAATCTAGACGTCCTAAGGGCCCGTCTCCGAGCTATTCTTCTAGATCAAAAGCACCATACCATGCCGCTGCTTCGCTTGCGCGATGCGTACGCCAGCCGACACTGTTGCGCACTCACCACTTCCGATATCGCGAAAGTCAAGGACACCGTAGTCATCCACGAGGGCTTCGGTAGAATGGTACAGCTGATCGACTTGACGCCGGTCTCGAGTTCAGAAATGGAAGAAGCGCCTTGGAAATGCCACATACATGCCACTTTGAACACCGGCCAGGAGGACGGCAGCCGTATATTGCAGCCGGTCTACATGGAGGTGTCGGCTCTCGCCCAGAATGTGAAGGTGCTCCTGGAGAAGCATGGCGGGATTTTACCACTGTTGAGTTTCGTAGAATGCTATGAGGCCACGTTTTCGCCGTTAGTGTGTGATGCACGTAATGGTGTTGCACTCGAGTTGCTTCTCCGTAGTGCGCCGGAGTTTGAAGTGAAAGATATGCCATCCCGGCATCTTACCTGGCGCACCCCCACTCTGGGTACATCTCCAGAAAATACCAGTCAGGGTGGGTGTATGTTTAATATGATCTGGATAAATTGCTTTTAGTTTTTATAGTAACATTGCTAATTGACTAGACATTGACAGATGGTAAACAGTGGTATCATCAACAAAATACATGTAGTACATTACAAAACTGAAATAGAGTGATAAGTTTATAGCCATATTCATTGTGGTCGCTACCCATGTCTGTGGTCTGTGGGTACAGACTTTAACCATCGTTCTTGATTACTATATATACATATATGTTTAATCTTGAAACGAGATAAGTATATTTTGGCACTCTCGCGATCCAGTCAGATACAATACTCTACAGCTCTTAGATTGTACATAATTATAAATGTTGCACTCATTGTCACTGTTTGGTATTGTTAATATTTAGGCATTCAGTTTAAATATATTATAACCTGACACTGGTAATACAACATCATATTAAATGTCGGTAAAGTCGACAGCAAAAACACGCGTTGAGGCTCATCTAGGTAGTGCAGGTGTCGGAATAGAACTACTATACTTTGCTATAAATATTGAACATTAAATTTTAACATTTAACTAGCTGAGATGTAGTACATACTTATTCATTAAAACTTACACTTATTTTTTGTATTTAAACTATTTCATTCATACTACAATTCCTTTTTGGCAGTTTAATGAATATCGCCATCTATTATTAAATCAGAGTAAATTTTTGTTTTCTATAGGTTTAGTACTTAACCTGATATTTCATGAATTTCTAATATTTTGTAGGCGATTGTTCTCAAAGCTTCGGAGAACGCGAACGCGGTCGCACGGCGCCTGTGTTGGAGCCAATGTTGGCGCTATTCCAGCGCGAATTGATCGATCTGCTACGCACCGCACCACGATGTTCCATTCCGTTCAGCAAGTAAGTTAAAATCGAGATATATTATCTTTTGTATGTTCTTATTATTTTAACCCTTAAATGTTATATTAGAGTATGTTATATTTTCAGTATAACTTTTTTAAACAAAATTAATCATTATTTCACTGAAACTCTTAATAAAAAAACTTTTTATATTGTTATTCTACTTATATATTCAGACATTTTGTTCAATATTCTAATATATTAATATTACTAATATGATGCTTGACTGTAATCATATTTATTGCATATACACACATATATATGTTGATTGTCCATGATAGCATCACGCATTAGACTTTTAAATGTAATATTAACTAATGTACAATATCTGTTTATTGTAAATAAAATTACCTGAACCAAAATAGCTGTGTCTCTCAATTTGAAATAACCTACATACATGTCACGGCTATTCTCTATAGCTTGACAGATTGCAAATTAAATTAGTTACTTTTATTGGAGGATTATTTTGGAATGAGTAGTACAAGCCTTAACTATAACTACAACAGAATTTTGTAAGAAACTATCTTTAATAAATCACAATACATGAAAAAATGTACAATCAGCATATTGGTATTAAAATAGGTAGCTACAGAGAAAACATTTTAGAGAATTTTTCTGCTTGGAGCAGTTCAACTGGTGAAACAGAGTTATGTGGGAAATAGTACTATAAATAACCTTTTAGTACATTTCTTCAGTGAGTAGAGTTTGAAATGTTTTTTAATATGCTCTAGGATGGCAGTGCGTTAGTCATACCTCTGGTGTTACAAGTGTTGGTAGGATATAGTAAGCTCTAACTATTAGAAGAGTTGTATACCTAATTGCCGTTTTAGTTAATGTAGTTTAGTAAATTTTGCTCCTCCCTATAGTCACTCGAATGATTAATTACTTATAAGTTATACTGCAAGAATTTTAGGTCTATGACTTATAATTACAGGCTGATACCGTCATTTCATCATCACTTCGGTCGGCAGTGCCGCGTAGCCGACTACGGGTTCACAAAGCTTCCGGATTTGCTTACAGCTTTAAGCAGCACTGTCGTGGTTATTATTTTCATAATTATATACTTATATATTTTGTGTTAAAACCTTTGCCCCATAGACAATAATATTATTTAGTTTATTATTAAAACATATCCGCAATTTTGTATCATGACATTGGGCTGGTATTACAAAGATTGCATTTCTTTAATGAGTCCAAAATAAACGATAATAATAATAACTTACTTCATATTTATCTTACGACATAGTATTGCTGTACATTTATATATCCAAGCACCTCAAATAAACTGAGCCTGTGTCGTATTATAGCATGTCCTAGATATGAATTAAATATATTTTAATTCAATTAGGTTTTCAACTGTTTTTCGTAGGTACTAGGATCTGGTTCGTCTCGAATGATAACGATATCGGCAGCAGCACAAAGTCGTCGTTGGACCTCGGATTTAGTGAAAGTCTTGAAGGCAGCTCCAGGACGTTTGGTGTATACGAGTGATATTCCGGATTTGTACCAGTCTACATTTGGTCGTGCGTTCAGTCCAGTGGACTACGGCGTATGCACGGTGCCGGAGCTCATGCAACGTGTCAACCCGCAGGCTGTCACGTTCTCGTCTGACGGATCTATCTCGTTGCCCAGACGAAAGCCTACCCCTGAAGAACGATCTCGTATTGTGCTGTTTACGGCCCAGGTAATTTAAAAAAGAAATTTTCTAATGGTAGCTTCTTTCTGTACTCGAATTTCTATCATAGTTAACAAAATTATAAAGTTTCAACATTATTGACGTTATTTATCAACGTCTAAAATTATTTTAACTTTTTTGGTTGCTCTTTGGCAACATATCAAAATTATTTGACCTGCTTTGTGATGTACCTACGATACGTTTTATAGATAAAAAGAAAAAAAAATATTTTGTTATATTAATTAAAATTTATACAAGTCCTTCATAAAATAAGACATGCAAAATTTTAGTTTTTTGGATCCCCTTTTGTCACACTATGTCACATTTTCTGCGACCCCCTATCAATATTACCGCACAAATAGTAGTCCCTCCGTGTATATGATATATCAAAATAATTATAAGATTGGTTTATGAGCCTGTGAACGTTACGTTTTTTGAGACCACGGCCCCTTATGTCACATTTTCTCTCAGGGAGCGACACCCCGGCCGGCCCCCCATAAGTGAGAACGTATTTTGTGAACGGTCCGTTTTTTGATATGTTCTGTATTAAATACTTACACTTTTGTGAGTTGAAATTGAAATCGAACTGTGTAAAATATTCGTATCGTGTTGTACAGGCTGTGGAGCTCCTCTGTATGACTGGAAACTTGAGGATGGAGTTCCCGCGTTTCGTGCCCGCGTACCACGCGCACTTCGGGCGGCAGCTCCGCGTCGCGCACTACGGCTGCACGAAGCTCGTGGAGCTGTTCGAGCTGATAACGGACGTGGTGTCCGTCTACACGGAGCCGGGCGGCGAGCGCTGCGTGCGGCTGACGGCGCGCGCCGCCCGCCCCGTCCTCGCGCAGCGCTTCCGAGCCGTCGCGCCAGTCACGCTGGCCGCGTTACCGGCACAGTACACACGCCACTTCGGGGCACCACCTCTCGTATGTCTACATTCTTGTTATTCACTCATTCCTAATGCTTACATTAGCGGGCGAAGGTTCGTGTCGCGTTGGCGTGCTAAAAACGTCATGAACGAGCATACGTGATATTCTTGCCTATCTCCTAGTGAAGCTCCTAGTGAAACGTAGGCTGTTCAAAATGGAGGAACTAGTAGTAGCGGAGGAGCTTTGCATTATATGTCAGTGAATTATTATTGCAGAGAAAACTTCTATAGAAAGCACTGAGAAGGCGCGTATGAACGTCGAAATTACCACCAATTCGAAAATAACCAGTAATAAACTAAATCTGATTATATTTTCTGGTATTGCTAATCATTCTCTTACTTTCTCTACCTTTCTCACAATCTCTCTCTCTCTTATTCTCACATTCTTTTATCCACTCTCTCTATCTGAGTTAAAGTGAAAAATTAAACTAAATTTAAATATAGTATTCGCAAGTATATATATATATATATGAAGAGCAGAACACATAAACCATGTTATCCTGTTTAATAAACAGAAATGTCTATTTTCCTTACTGATAGTAGTTTTTTTACAATCTTTTAATATATTGTTTTTGGCAATGATGACGCAATACAAAATTTTCATAGAAAATTTATCCCTCTCTGCACTCCACTTCCAATAAGTTTTCGCGAGAAAAAATACCCTATCAATGTCTCCAGGTTCCCATCTATCGCTATGCCAAAATTCATCATAATCGATTCAGCGTTTTAGGCGTGAAAGCATAACAAATGAACAAACTTACTTGCGCATTTATAATATTAGTAAGGGTAAGGATTTCTAGATACAAAATTGATTGGTGTGGGTGTGTTGATGAGTTATACTGAAGTGATTTTGTGAACCGTTTGTCAGCCGGATATGTTGGAGGCGTCGTCGCTGGAGGCGCTCGTGTACGCGTCGGGCGGGTGCGTGGAGGAGGGCACGGTGGTCGCGGCGGGGCACGCGCCGGCCTGGGCGAGCGCCGTGCTGGCCGCGTGCGCTGCGCTGTGCGCGGACCGCAGCGTCGCGCGGAGCTCCACGGTGGAGTACCTGCGGGCGTCGTGCCGGCGGCTCGGCGCGGACCCGGACCTGCGCCGGCTGACCATGGCGGGCGTGCTCGAGTTCAGCGAGCGAGGGGTCTGCCTGTCGCCCGAGTGGCGGCTCGTGTGGCGCGTCGCACAGATACTCGCCGACCGCACGACACCGCTCACGCCGCTCGACATTCTACAGGAGTACACGGCCCGCTACGAGCCCGTATTCCCTGCGAGTGATAACGGTTTGTGATTTATTTAGTTTTGTAGGTTTTAGCGTTATAGCACTAATCTCACCTGATGTTAAGTGACGACATGGCCGAAAATGATGGACACGCTAAGTCTAGTGGCAGGAGGGGTTTTCAAGTGCAACTGCCGGAACACACATCTTGGTATTTGGCGGCAGATTTTGAACTTAAAATGTCAATAAAAGTATCAATTAAAATGTAATATCTTATTTTATATGCTTGGAAATTAATTAATGAATACTGAAATAGGTGTTTATTTATAGATATTTAAAAAAAACCTGTACTGAATTTCAAGTAAGATTTTTAAATTTTTCATACAATCTTTAATTTAAAATCTTCAAACGGGGATTTATCTATCTAGTAGTTATATTCCAAGAAAATGCTTTTTATTGAGTATCTACGTTACAAAAAGTTTCCAAATTGTCATGTATTTAGTTCAGTAGTTTCAGCTGTGCGTTAATGAGTCATTTAACCAGCTTCTTTATAAAAAAAATAAAATAAAGCATACATGAGGACTGCCGACAGAAGTCTATAAACTATAAACAAACAGTTGTTATTTAATGATATCCCAATCAATTGTTTGATCTTAAACTAAAACTGTTTACAGCTCAATAAGTTATACTAATAGGAACAAATATAGTGTGTACCTTAACAAGTCATGTGGCTATGTAGGTGACGATTTACATAAATTTAATCCCTACCCAAACCTTTCTTTAGAAGTTTTCACTTGAAAAACGTGTATGTTGGTTTAAGTAATTTATACAAACGTGTTTGTGGTTTTGAAGGTCTGGACGGCGTATTTGAATTCCTTCGTCGGTATCGCGAAATATTCATTGAGATGGCGGGCCGTTGGCAAGTATGTGCCGGCGTGACAGTGGCGCGGTGCCGCGACCTGCCCGGCGCACAACCGCTCGTTGATTACTCACTGTACGATACACCACCGGGACAAAAGGTAAATAACTAAAACATTATTAGGTACTTCATAAAATATAAGCCTAGATTTACAAAAAAAAAAAAAATTGAAGCGATGATAGCTCAGTGGTTGTGTGAGCGTACGCCGCGTCAAGGGACGTGGGTTCCAATCCACCTACAATGAGTTTGAGCTTTCAGTGAATGAAAACATTGTAATGAAACCATAGTATAGTGGTAGAGCTTTTTTAGTGCCTATCTGACTGCCTACCACACTCAATTTAAGAATTTTCGACCAAATACCTATAAGAGTTTTCCGGCAGATTCACTTGAGACCCAGTCCCTCCATGAGCCTTAGCGTGTCCACAATCTTAGGCCACATCGTCACTTAACATCAGGTGAGATTGTAGCCATAACGCCATCTATAAGATATAAAAAAAGGTTTTCATAAAAAACGTAAGACATATATTTTTATGTGCATAAATTTGATTTCTACCATGAGGCTGGCATAGTTCTCAGAAATTACTAAGTCTCGTTAAACTACCAAAAACCCGATAGAAATAAATAGTTATAGTATGTATCTTTAGTCCAATTGATAAAATAAAGCTGTTATGCTTTTAATGAACTCATACTGTAAAATAATGCATTTATTGTGAATGTTATTGAGATATATGATATAAAGATATAAGTGTTTTGGATATTCCATTTAAAAATTAAAGTATTTGGTTCTACAGCAATAATAAGTATAATTGACGTATGCAATTCGGTCTATTTCAAAATTGGTATTTTTTTTAGTAAATACACCAAAGTGTAGTGCTCGAAAGCAGGAACATTTTGGTGTAGATAGTGAAATAATACCGATTTTGGCCTGAAGCGGATATTCTTTTAAAGCTCTCAATTGTAAATGAACATTTCTGTATCCGTCAAGATCATCAACCTTAATTTTCAACTCTATCAGAATTTTTGCAAATATACATAAGATAAGGTTTCAGATATTGGATAGTTTTCGTCCAGGTTATAGAGTTTTATAACGGCCCCGATATATGTTTGCTATAACTTAATTTGGTTTTAAACAGGGATCTCGCGTATTCGATTCCCCCAAGACCAATATCTGGTGTTCCCCTCCAGCGAGTGCACTGCCGGCCCCTACAGCGTTGATCGCACAAGATAATAAACGTAAGTATTTAATTTGTTTTTCTTTTAATCGAAAAAATTCTGATGGTTAGGACTTTATGTAATGCCTGTGTGCCACCCTCAAATTGAAAATCTTTCTCCAAATAGCTATAGGCGTGTTCCGGCAGTTGCACTTGAGAGTCAATCCCTCCACTAGGCTTAGCGTGTCCACAATATTGGGCCACATCGTAAACATATACTATGTGTGTATCAATTATGGCTGTATATTAAGTAATACATGTCATAATAAAGAGTACATAATAGCTGTGGTTGTAACCACATTATCATTTAATGTTAAGTGACAATGGCAGAAAAATGGTAATATGATTAAATCCAGAGGACTTTTAACCTGAGAATAGTAAATTTAACCAAGATAGCTCACTAAGCAGTATCCGAATGTATTACCCACCAATCATTTTCGATCATCACAATCACAAAATTATACAGTGTTTTTATATAAAAAATACCTATTTATCTCATTCCGATGCTTTACTGATGATTCCGATGATTAACTTTATTCTATGCCATTTTTTGTCAAACTATTAATTTATTTTTAATATTATCATTGATTGAAAAAAAAAACGTTTATTCCATATTTAAAATATTTATGTGACTGTCAATTGAATTAATATGGAAGTTTCAAACAGGTCGTACTCGTTTGGCGGCGCAGTTCGACGCATCGTAATTCCATTATAAAAAATGCATTCCATTATGAAACTAAATAATTATGGCTGGCGAAATCCCTATAGAGCCAGGATTTAATAACAAAATCAAGTGTTTCATCAATACTGAGCGAAACTCGAGCCCAGGGTCTAGACGAATAAGTGTCCTATAAATGTGATGTCTGTAACAATAATGTTTTAGATTGTCTATATTTTTTGTGTGTTTATTTAGATTAAGAGTTCTTGAGCATTCGTAAAATGTTATTGTGTGCATTATTTACATATGTTCTAATGTAGTTAAAGATTTATAATTATAATAAACAAGGTGTTTACAATCGATTGGATGTGACCCGAATGACTATTGTATAGGTTATTATTATTTTAAAAATAAATATATATATATATATATGTATATATATATATATTTTTTTTAAATAAATAAATATATTTTTTCTTCTTTTATTCTTCATTTTATATGACTACCAATGTTTTATTTTATGTTATTGTTTTTGTCTTTCTGGCTACTTTTTATGAGCTATATATATAATATTGGTTAGGATCAATAATTATATACAGATCATAAATTAATCATCATTGTTTATTTTTGTCATTTTTAATTTTATTGTTTGACAATTTGTATTATTAGGTTTAAACATGCAACAAAGGACTGAAAACAAATACTGAAAGTTAATCTAGGAATGGTATAAGTAATAATATTTGTAATACAGTACTATTAATGCATTTGTGTTAATAAACAAATTTTAAATAATTATGCATTGGTAATGGCATAACATAAAAGTGAACATATCATTTTACGATCGAGGCTCAAAGTTGCGTTAGGAATAGTTTATAAGTAAATATGGTTTATATAACTATGTTATTGCATACTTGTAACATTTTTCGAATGCCAATATAAAGTACAATAATCATACAATTCATTGATTTTTGTATAAAATGTTTTATCCTTGGATGAGCAGTGATCTCTCTATGATATTGTAATGCATTTGGCTTTGTGTGTTTTATTTTATAATTAATAGATGTTTGTAACCGAGTGATTGTTATTGTACAGACATATTGATCTCTCAGTTATTAAAAATACCTTTCGAATTTATATAATTTTAGATAGCATTTACATTCTTCGAATGTTTTCGGAACATTATAATGAAGTTGTTATTGAACATTTTACTGAACATGTATTAGCAACTTACCAACTGTAAATGTTATGTCAATTATACTCGTTCAAATGTCTTTAATAGAATTAAGTAAAATTAGATATATGAGTGAAAAACTAAGATGAAGCTTGTGTGCCCGAAGTGCAATGTTTTATTTACGACTTTAATACATTTCAACATTTCTTTGTTCCACATTAATAATATTTTTCCATTATAAACGATTTTCATTTCATTTTGTATATATTTACTTGATTGTTGTAATTAAAATTGAGTTCTGGGGTTGAGGGCTTTCATGTGTGGTATGTCTGAAATATGTTCAAAAAGACTACCAACATAAATGGCCTGTAATGGTTTGAATGTCTTTCAGTTTTTTTGTTTACATTTAAAACGCATTACCTGCCTTAAGTGTTGCAAAGACGGAATTGTTGCTGTGATAGTACTGGGTACTAAATAATACTGAATGATGCATATGATGATTGAAATTTCATGTGACATATATTAATTTATAGATCATATTGGTAAAAAAAAATATGTTGATAATTGTAGTAAAAGTATATATTGTTGTTGTTTGCTAACATTCTACTGCTTGAAAATTATTTGTAAAGAATAAATTATATTATTTTCTAATAAACTATATATTACACTTATCATGACACTATGTATTAAACATAGGTATAAGGAAAGCAGATATAATTTTGGGAAATGTTAATTATTATAAAATTCATATACATGTATATAGTGTATATAATTCATTACAATAGAAAAATTAGTACAAACTATAAAGAATTACTATAGTCTTTGATTCATCTTATTAATGTGGAACACATTACAATAATGAATAAAATTGTTTAGTTGTATTTATTTTATTCTATGAGAGGATTTTGTATGAATGAACCCTTGCATTGTTTATTACCATTTATACAAATCTATGCACAGTTTTGATCGGTATTTGTAATATAAAAGGTGATAATAATTTATACAATGTGAATTCCGCAGCGAACTCGAAAGAATTTGTCCAATTAAATTAAGAATGTCTAATTTGTATATTCTTACTTTGAACGTTTCTGTCCAATTATTTGTACATAATAATTAATGAGTCAGTTATATGTATACTATTTAACATTTTATTTTATTATTTTGACCAACTACTATTAATGTGTAAGCCAAGTACAAAAAGAACTCAAAACTCTTGAAATGAACATCTGTAGAAAAAAATGTAATAATTAAATTTTAATTGCTTGCATGTTTAGTGCATTGCCGTTATGATACCTTATTTTTACACCTGTCGACGCGATCATTTTATATATATATATATATATATGACTAACAAAAATGTAAGTGTGTAACAATATTATAGTATTAAGTGTCTACTGGAAGTACTGTAAGTGAAGATATAATAAAAGATTTCCTATTGTTGTTCTATCGTAATGTTCGTTCGTAATTCTGTGATCATTTATTTCTTGTTGTATTTCCATTTGATAAACTAATGTATGTAAGGAAGTAGTCTCTTTCAGTATTGCATGGTAAATGAATGTAGTGTTGGAAAATAAATGTTATTTTTTTAAATCTGTCTTGTTTTTTACTCAGTCTGAAAATTGACTCAGAGTATACATTTTTCAATCAATCAATCAATCTGCTGCAAGTAGAGATGTTCATGCAAAAACACTGTTGTTTTATGATTCATTAAAGAAAAACAACATATATGAACTCGTTCATAAAATACGTTCGCACTTACTTATGGGGGCAGCGGGTGTCGCTTACTGTGAGATGGGAGTCGAACATAACGTATGCAGTACATAAAACAATTTTGTAATTTTTACATGTTATTACTTTTATTACTGCAAGCAATCATTTAAAAATATTGAAATTTGTGTACTGCTATCAATTGCCTTATATCACGTACGGGGGTCTATAATTTGTGACGTAATATTGATAATTGCAGAAAATGTGATATAGGGTGACAAAGAGGATGAGTGTTGTAAAAGTGCAATGTTTTCTTGCATAGTAAAATAGTTTTCCGTCATTGCTTTGTTTAATGAGTCCTTTCACATTAAATAATTCACGTTGATGTATTATATCATTGCAATGTTACCACACAGGACAGGCTTCATATAAAAAAATGCTTTGTTTCATGAGTCATCTTTAAATCAAGTTAAAAAGAAAACAATTTAAGCTTGAAGGGAAAATAAAAGCTAAAGCCATAGTAAGAATTAACTTCTTGAATTTTATTATTAACAACATCTACATTTATTACATTGTAAAATCAGTATGTGAGTAAATCATTTAGTGAGGTCAGAGAGAGGTCCGTGGCGTCGCTCCCAAATCATGCGATGTTTCTGTTTCATGTATGCTTTTCTAGCATCAGCATAGGCCCCAAGATCACCATCTAAACATTAATAGTAATTTATGTCAAGTATTCATTTTCAAAAATCATACTTTTTCTGTCATTTTTATTGGAGTTGTACATCTGAAATATTTATAGTATTGGCCAGCTCAGAAATATTCTTGGATAATAAAGTTCCTGTACTCTACAATTTAGTATAAGAAAGTACTGTGATGAAACTATAAGCTAATGGTATACTTGTTAGTTATTTAACCGGAAGAATATCACTTGTTTCTGTTGTCTCTATGTCTATAATCTTACCTGATGTTAAGCACATATGGCCCAAAATCATAAACATGCTAAGCCTAATGTAGGGACTGGCTTTCAGGTGATGCTGGAAGGATTGCTAGTCTGAATAGCTATTCCTATCAGAGGTAAGAAGGAGTGTGTAACTGTACCTGGAAAAACTATAGTTTGAAGTGTTGTGGTGTTTTTAGTGGGTAGTGTTAGGTGCTTATCATCTGATGAGTCTTGCCACCAGCCCCTCTAGCCTTACCCTAGACCCGGATAATGTATTTATGTGTTGTTATGAAGAAGTTCTTAAATAATAGGACTATAAACACCAAGTTGATAAAGCTCGGGAGTAGCTAGCCAGGTGGACATAAGTAAAATAGAGTGATGCTATATTTCATCACAATGTTTTTCTTCACCACAGCACAAGCTCATTACAGTGATTCAAATTCAGATCAAGTGTTTTTACAAAAGGTGTGATACTGTAATGACAGCTAATAGAGTGAACAGGACAATATGCAGAGGAAATATGATAAAAGTAAGATCATACTTAGCCTGAACAAAGATGAGTAGACTAACAAGTTACTAAAAATTGTACTAATTATAAAATATCTGAATATATTTCAGATAATGTTCCTAAAACAAATCAGTTACATTTTATGAACCATGCTTCTTCTGCATCCTTGTATTTATCCCATAGGGGTTTGCAGGCTGTTAGATGGTCTGGTGTTTCATACATCATGCAATCTTCATAGCGCTGACGTAGTATGTTCAAAATTTCAGAGTCCACAGCTCTAAAACAGGAAATAATTTCATGTTATTTTTAATATTTAGGTAAAGTAAGTACAATATTTGTTCTTGATTATTGTTTATAAATTCTATATATATGTATATATATATTATAAAAAATAACCCCTTGGGTCATTATTTTTATTCAAATTAATTGTTGCAACATTAATGCAGACATCTAAAAACTGTTTAAAAACACTAGTATATTTTTCAACAATAATAAATAAATGGTGCCAAAACTAACCTATCACGTTTGAATTGAGTGTTAGCTTCGAAATCGCATACTACGTCGTCATCGTAACATTGATCGATAGTAGGCACACGACGAAACTTCTGATGGTACCATGGGTACTTTTTCTGATTGGGTTCCACAAGTTTCTCTAGATCACAAAACCAAAAATAAATAAATGTTTACTTCTTACATAACAAACCGATTTATATCAACTCGTATCTTACCGCGAAACCATGTTACCGGCGTATCTACTGTGTTATAAAGTGCACTGATAAATCCTCTAAATACATTATTGTCAGGTGGACTTTCTCCCTCTGGCATTTTTAAGAAAACTTTTAATCTTCTATATGCAACTAATCGAAAGCACTGGGAGCTGTCACTACTGTCATTTCAAAATATATATTTTTTTATACAGTTTTTTCCCTTTAATTGAGAAAGGCAAAAATATCTAGACCATGCAGCCAAGTTAGATGTTGTTTTAAATGCAGATGATACTACCTTCATCGTGGTGGTGACTCTCTTGTTGAAGCTCTCTTGGGAGTTTTTGTGGCAACTAATATATCATGTTCCGAATGATTATTCACAATTCACTTCACCTATGCTCTGCAACTACACTACATTACGTAAAATGTCACCTTAATTTACACAATATAGGGATAAACAACTAAGTATATGAATTAAAATAAAAATCACAATATGAGAGATCAAGATCCTGCCAAAAACTCCTTTCAGGCTATTTTTTTGGTATAGTTTTTCTCTTTCAGTTGAGAAAGAAAAAGACAAAGGTATCTATACAATGCAGCCATTTTTCTAAGACTAGTAAAAATTAGTCCATTTTACTCGTCTCAGGGTTTAATCTATCGTCATTGGTTTTAACTCAGAAATATATAAAAGACACCAGCTCCATACAACGAGCGAGCAACAATCGTGTATGTACGAGATTTTTAAGTAATTTCATATGATACCGCCAGACACTCAAAGTAGTTCGAAAGTAGTCTCTGATATCTATTATAATAAGGAGAAATACAAGTCCCATACGCACCTGTAATTCCTCACCCAGCATATGAATGTACGTAGATGAAATTTTTCACAATTATGTTTAAAAAAAAGATTATTACAAGCAAACGGTAAACTACTACTTTTTCGAATAGCGACTAGAATATTGTTTTTTGTGTGACGTAAGCACTTCAGGTTTCGAAAAAACAATTAATAACCGATCGTATATAAAATATTATATATTTTCATAACATAATATAGATACCATTCCTAGCCTTACTCTAAGAGAATACAGTGGTGCCTAGCTAAATAAATTAGAAATTTACTGGAACCGCATGCGTTTCTGTTTGTATTCTGTGATGTTAATCATATTTATATTTTACTAACTGTAACAAGCATATTTATTAGTTTTCAGATACCGAAGTAAAGGGTCAGTTAGTAGATTTAGCTTTATCGATTTTTATTAATAGCTAGGTACTAGCGTTCGATTTTCTCCTACGCGATTCGGCAACAGCCCAAGCCGAGGTTCGGTCACTAGTGACACCCTTGCGCGAGTTGCCCCTGGGGCTCGAGCGCCCTCCGCGCTCGTCCCCCTAGTTCAGGTGAAGCTGTAAAAGCCCCTCAGGCTAACAATGTAGATCTCATAAAAAAAAGAAACATATTTTGTCTGTTGTAGGTTAATCATGTATCACAAAATGAATACTTTAAAAAAAAAAAATACAACCTTAAAAGTACTCAAAGACAAGTTATATTACGTTGGGGTGCCGTGTCAGAAACCTCGAAGTGTTGTACCCTGGGCAACGACGACTGCGGAGGGGATTTTCTTGGGGACTTTGTGCTTTGTCACCGGCATCCCTCTGTTCATCAGAGGGAGCGGTAGACTAAGCACGGATGTGCCTGGCGTGCATTCACCCTGCCGACAGACATGTGAATAGAGCTTCTACCTCATCTGCACCGTCGTTATCGTAATTCCATCAGAGTGTCGTGGTCGGGACCGACGGGCTTGGCTTTACGGCACACCTCAAGGAGCCGGTCATATCGGCGGAGGTACAGCAGTTGAACCAGAACCAGAAGACGTCATCCGACTTCGGTGGGGTAGGAAACTGCTTCGTCAGCAGGTGAAAGATCTTCGGGAGGAAGTTAAGGCTTACCAGCGGGAAGCTAATCACCGCAAGAGCTCCAAAGCCGTGGAAGGAGAGGCGGCACTGCCTTATCGGTAAGGTGGGCCGGTTTGTGGACTGTTCGTCTGCCTATCGCCCGTTGTTGCGGCTGGACGATGCGGGAATGCTGTTCGAACGTATCATAGCAACTCGCATCGTTCAGCACATCAGTAGTAGTGGCGGGCCCAACTTTGCGGACGCGCAGTTTGGTTTCCGAGTCACACGCTCGACAATTGACGCCCTGAAGAGATGAAAGAAACGAAAGGGTTACCTTTCGTTTTATGGTATAAAATGTGTAAATATTAATACAAAATAATATAATAGTAGTACATAATATTAGTAATAACCAACTAAAATAAAAATCTATCTATAACTTATAGTGACTTCGAAGTGATACTCGTATAAGAAGACATACAGACATACAAAAATTTCCAAACAAATTATTTTCGGCTCCTATGTCGTTAAAAATAACGTGTTAATTATAATTTTACCAAAAATATTTAATGTTTGGTTCAAATATAATTTTAATATATGCACCTATAGATTATTATGCAGTTTTAAAAACAACGTGATATATTATTCGTTGTAACATTAGTTTCTCACGAAATATCTGAAACCTCAATGATAATGTGTTAAGTGTTCGTTAAAAATAGCAGTACAAATTTTCCAAACAAAATTTTTATACATTAAACGTAAATATTTGCATTGCAAATTGATCGAGTAGAACAGTACTTAGCCTTTTATTGCTACATATCTTACTTATATATATATAAAAATGAATCGCCGAAATGTATATACTCGTATAACTTTCGAACGACTGTACCAAATTTGATATTTCTTTCTTTTTTGTGTGCATTGTAGGCAGGAAAAGGTTTACATATATTAAAAAAAATAAACAGATTAAAAAAAAATCTTATCATATGAAAAGTAATGAAGCCATGCTAGCTCAGTTTGAAGCGATCATAGCTCAGTATGTACCAACGCCGCGTCAAGGGACGTGAGTTCTAATCCACCTATATTCAAATTTCATATAATTAAAAGACATTTAATTGATTGGAGTTATTAACAAGTTTCATTAAATAACCAAAAGAAATGAAAAATGTCAACGAGTTTGGATATAGCCAGTTCTATTGATCTTAACGAATTGAAGTTGTAAGGCTAATTAGGAATGATTATAGTTAATAAATAGGGGAAAAAATACAAATAGGTCAAATCGTTTTGGAATTTTAGCGAGAATAAAGAAAGTCGATTTTAGGTGATAAGAAGTTCATGGGTCAGCTAGTATAGTATAAATATGGAAATTTTAAAATTAAAAACTATTACACATCAGACTAATGGAAACTAAGTTGTCATCAAACACTCTTTAAACTCAAACTTTCATTATATTATGCTTCTATAAAGAACCCAGTAGATGGAAAGCTATGAATGAATAAAAAGAAACTATAAATTTGTATGTAGATATTTAAAAACGATGTAAATCAACTCGAAAATAACAACATTAATGCCGGTTAAACCATGGTAGTCGAATAAATTAAATATGTATTAAACATTTTTTATTAGTTAAATTAAGCTTCGCCACGGCGCGTTACGTTGATACCGACCTGTTAATACTTCAAAATCATATAAAATATTAAAAAAGTTTCAAATAATAAACCTAAATTAGAATTCTAAAATATTTTTTATATTAATAATAAACACTACTAATACGACGATGCAATATAACGAGACTGGCAGTAAAGAATCCCAATAACGTCAATGAATAAACGATCAAGGTAAAATACAAAGGAGAGATTGTCATGATTTGCGTATACCTATGATAGCTCAGTGGTAGTGTGCACGATTTCGCGTCAAGGGACGTGGGTTCGAACCCAAGCACCTACAATGAGCTTGAGCTTTCGGTGAAGGAAAACATCGTGAGGAAACCATAGCATGGTGGTAGGACTTTTTCTAATGCCCGCCTGGGTAGCTACCACCCTCAAGTTGTAAACCTGCCGCCAAATACCAATAGGTGTGTTTCGGCAGCAGCACTTGAGAGCCAGTTCCTCCATAGGTTTAGCGTGTCTACCAACTTGGGCTGTATCGTCACTTAAGATCAGGTGAGATTATGGCCATATGGCTAAACCTTAAGTATAAAAAAAAAAAAAAAGATTTGCCATTCGAATTTAAGCGACTACATCATCCCAGGCGACTGCCTATTGCATAGCCAGTTAACTAATAACAAAACCAGTAGTTGGAAGCTTGCGTACTCAACTTGGAGTTACCTAGATTCGTCAACGGACAAATATAAAATATGTCGCGTGTTCGAGCGTCGGATAATAATAACTGAATATTTACGCACCACAAAAAGAAACTAAAACATAGTTTATAAATAAGCGTTATATTGATTAACTATATTTAAATTGCATATGATTAAAAGACTTTTAATTCATTGGATTTATAGACAACTTTCATTCGATAACCAAAATAAAAAAACGGAAACGTTATTAGATATAGTTTTATCAATCTTAACGAATTGAAGTACAAAGTTGATTAGAATTGATAATAACTAATCAAAATAATACAAATGGGTATATCCGTTTTTGAAATTCAGCGAGAGCAAAAAACATCGATCATAGGTGATACGAAGTTCACCGGATCAGCTAGTTTATATTTTAACAAATTTCTTTAAATGATAGTGTAGTTACAGTGATATAAATTTTTAATTCGTTTATAATTATAGGACAATTTGCAGCGAATTCTTAGTAATTAATATTTAAATTCAAACAAATCATTACCGCATCGACGAATACAAACATTGTGATTACGCTTGACATGAAAATCTGACCTACTGACTGACTCTCTCACATTGCGCCTGGAATCAGCTGGTGTTATAAATGTACAAAACATTGAAATATGTTTGATACATTATTACATATACTTTTATAATTTGTTTGCTTTTAATATTTATTTTGTATTAGTTTGTATTTAGAATTGCAAAATTAAATGAGATTACGGTTCATATTTTGGGTATATTAATTTCGTATGCATGTCAGCATATGTATGTTATTTATACAGACTTATATTAATTTCTATAAGGATTTATCGTATTAAACTCTGTCATGAATTTAAGATATTGGACAGTTATATCATACGCAGTAATTTCCTTATTAAGCTTCATAACGTAGGCTAAAAATGAGTTTGTTAATGTAATTACAACTCCGTTAAATCAGAAAAGCTATTGAAAATATTTAATAAAACATACGAAGATATCTACTGTTGATATAGATTATTACCCAAGAATGGTGTAATGAATATTGAGGCATTTGATCAGTTTACTGTTTGTAATGGTTTATTATATTATGATATAATATTACATGCACCTTTCATTGAACGATGGGCGGAGGCACGCATGCGCTTTGAAAAGCTACTGTTTGGGTTGCTAGATTTAAGAACGGCGCCTCTTTAATGGATTTTAGGTCAGTAGAATACTTAAAATATATGTAAATATTACATGTATATTTTTCAGTGTGCCATGCAAAATAAATTATTGTAAATTATGGTGTGCTTGTAATACGAACTTTACGAACATTCAGTTACGACGATTTCAGGTTAACTATCCTTTAGGCAGTTTTCAGTAAATCATTAAAAACTCCATGAAGGTTAAATAAATAAATTAGGATATTTTACTTGTATTAAAGAAATAAGTTGTCCGTGACCTTGCAACCCTAAGTTTGAGAGTAAGTCTAGTGTCATGTCAAACCGGTATTGTATGGTACGTTAGTGTGAGAAAGCGTCGTGTTGTGTTGTGTCGAGGTAGGGAACGATGGAATGGCGTTTCGGTTCCTGCATCTGGTGACTCAGTAGCGTGTCGCGCGGGTCTGCGGCCGCTTTATTTTCTGTTGCTAATGCGAGTACGGTGCCGGCACGATGAAGTGGCGGGCACGCGCGCTCACTTCCCGCGCCAAAGAACGAGCGAATATCAGTTTCTTCATCGTGATTATGTTCTTTGCCGTGTTCGGAGTGATAGTGTTGACAGAATTATTCCTACTGGAGCGGCCTAACGTGACTGGATCGGTGCGGTCGCGATATAATGAAGATCTGCAGGTCAGATCGTCAATAAGCTTATTCGCATTCAATTATTTTTTTAATAAATAGTACAATTGTTTTTTTACTCCCGCGAAATATATTATCATCATCGAAGTTATAGTTACCAGTGACTTTTTTTTACATAAAATAGACACTTATGTGCTTATTACAGTATTTTCGCACATTTTATAATGTTAACAACCTTTCAATATTACTATAAATACACAAATCATATTAAGTTGTTGAATAAGAATAATAAGATTTATGAACAATTATTTTCAGTGTAAATAAACAAGAATATCATAAACAAGTGAATAAAAACAGTCATGTTGGAGAAACGGTTTTAATGAACGAAACTTTATAACTTATATTATAGTACCACAAAAGTTCCACAAACTTCGTTAGATAACGTGTATTATCAATTGCATTTGTTATAATTAATTTCAATATTATATTTCATAAATTAATACGTATGATACACATAATAATATACTTTAGTGGGATATTATTAAAGAGCAGTCTCATTCGTGATATGTTATACAGGATTCGAAAGAAAAGTGATGTTTGAGCAAGGTTACAAAAATACGAAATAAAATTTAGTGTTTGCCTGCCTCTACAACGTCGTAAATGGCTAATGTAGAAGGTGTTCATCCTTTAATAGAGTAGCAATATTTACAAATCAACAGCTATCTTAGTATCAATGTTCTTCGGCTTTAGACTACTACTGCGGTAGATCTAGTACAATAATTTAACTGTACCTACTGGAGTGTAATTAGATAATCTACTCCAATTAAGCACCAGCATCAAAGAGATACTGCGGGAAGCTATTCGGATGCATTTTTTATAAATTTATATACAGTGGGAACTTCGATATCTTTGTTGGGGATAAAATTCTACGTGTTAGGACTACACATTATTTCACCTGAAGAGTCATTCATAAAATATGTTCGCACAATTGGTGGGGGGACCTGAGTTTAATATGACAAAATGTGACATGGGGGCCGGTGGTGTTTAAGAAAATGTAACGTTCGCAGTTCTTAAAACAATTTTGTAAATTTTAGGTGTTATTCGTTTTTTTTGTTTTATATTTATTACTCTTATTATTGCAAGCATAAATATTTAATTGCATTGAAATTTTGCAATATTTAAATAACTATAAAATTTAAAATATTTTATATGTCATTGCAGATATTTATTACTTTGTTTAAAGTTTTATTATTGCAAGCAATAAATATTGAGTTTGTTATGTACGGGGGGGGGTCTATCATTTGTAACAAAATTTGATAATAATGATCGCAAAAAATGTGACATAGTGTAACGAACAGGGAGGGGGAGTCTAAAAAGGTAAAATTTTGCGTGACGTATTTTATGATCGGCCCCTTATTTTCCTGTATATGTTTTATTAAATTTTTATTGTTCAGTTCATTTCGGATGCTTAGATTTTTTTAATTCTGTCACGGCAACATGATGGTGCTAATGTGAGTAATGTGAGTGATTAGGCATCGTAACAAACTTAAAATAGTAACTGATTCGTTTACCACAATGTACATGGCGGGTGTGACTCAATTGCGTATAGATTTATTGACAGACGCCGCTTAATTACGCGATATACGCGGGTTGATCCTAGAAAGTAAGATACCTAAGGGTTGTCACTATGACGTGGGCCACAACGGGTGGTAGTGGCTCCTGTCTAGATCTTTTTTTTCAATTGCCTGTACTACACTTGCAATGATGAAGTGAAGATGCAGTGCGTTCGGATAGTAAGAACTGGTTCAGTCTTCGTTTGAAAATACCGATATTATAAGAGTTTGGAAAAACATACGCTGGTAGTAAGTTCCACTCCTTGGCGGTTTGCAAATGAAACTAACACGCAAATCGTTATGTGCGAACAAACGGAACATTAACAACATACAGGTGAAGGCCCATTCGACGTCGAGTTTGTCCTACCGCCCCGCAGTTAGATATAGAAATTCACGCAATTTCTTCCGTGTTTAATGCTTTCAAATTAATCCAAAGTTTTGTAACTGAGTTTTCTCTTATTCAATGTATCTCTCTTAGTCCACGAAGTGAATTATTTGTTTCCTTCTCCGTTGGGATAAAGATAAACAATGATTACTAAAATAAAAAATATTTTGCAAATGTTTATAGTATCTTTCGTTCGATTTTTAGTTTTCAAGTCAAGTTTAGCTTCTATAAGTTTATTTTCGTTAATAGTTTTGGTTTTTCTAATTGGCCAATCCCAGTAAATGAGATTGTTGTGTGTTCGAACGTTTAGTGATAAAATCAGTGAACGACCTAAAATACTAACTCACATCGCTAAGTTTTAACACACTGATTTCACATAATTAATCTAAACATTAATATTAGTTTGTAAGTACATGTATTTCAATGAAATTATTGTTTACTTGAAATTTAATAATTTTTTAAGATCGTATCGTGGTCATTGTTAAATTTACAAAATTGTTATAATCATTTTCCATGTTCTCGGTGTAAACAGTTCTCGTAATATAGTTGGTACCCTCGCTAAATTGTGTACGTTTGTTCGGCCCTTACCACAGGAGGGATAATTTGAACGGAGCGCAAAATACTTATAATCTGTATGAAATATTATTAATCCGAGATCTATCGAATGCATCTAGTGTATAATATACATTTACTTTATGCAAATTAACATGTAACTGCACGGTTGATAAACCAATACTTAAATAACTTATTCCAGTTAAAAAAATCACCATTGACGATCAAGATGGAACAAAATAAATAAAGCAATTTCGTTACATATTCAAGTTCGAATTAAGCTCACGGTATTTAAACAGTTCTCTTTTCTTTATATCTTATTATTATTGAATTAAGTTTAATTGTGTATATTTTAATAACAACAGCTTTAGCTATATGTATTTCTGTAATAAGATTTACTAAAGTGTAAAGTAATTATTTTTCATTACAAATAAATTTTACGCGGCATTTAAAAATAATTTCAAGGTTGTTAATCATATTCATAAACTAAAATATATCGGTAGAGGCAACGCAACATCATAGGAGTAACATATGTATGTATTATCATTATATATAAAACAGTTGTGTATACAAAATATTGGAACGTATTGGTTAATATCGCACTCTTCTATATTAATAAGGAAGCAATAGTTGCGTGAATTTTTACATTTTATTCGTCAATGAAAATATCTTCTCACAATTTGTGTAATAATGTTTAAAAACAAATAAATTACTCAAAAGAAATTATAGGAGAATGCAATAAATTGTAAAAATATAAGCAATTCCAAATTTCCTACACTATATTTGTTTCTAAATCTTTTTCACAGATATAAATATATTTACATTACCGTAGAATATATATAAAAATTTTATTTGCAAATGGGCACGGACATATATTCTAGAACGGGGGTTACCAAAGCGTGCGCCGCGACACCCTAACCTGGTCCGCCGTAGAGAGTGTTGAATGGCACAGGGAAGCGATTCTCTTTACCATTCTCGTGTCATCGTACCTATCTATTTTGACCAGATAAATTAGTAAACATGTAGTAGAAACACCGACTTTATGAAAAAAATACATTTACGTGCCAGTTTTCATGTTGATCGGTCAAACGATAAAAAGTATCCTTCCACAGTTTTAGAGTGTTACAAAAATATATTTTGGGCTCAATATCAATGAAATATATATCTGAATCGTAATTATTGAAAAATATTTTATATTTATATATATATATAACTCAGTTATAGTTTTATTATATTTAGAAAAAAAAATGTTTATTAAAAACTAAATTTTATGAACTACTACTAGTTGTATATATGTAACATCTAGCAGGTACTTCTCACTTCGTTCGCGTTTTATTTGTTAACCGTGTTGTTACGGTGGTGTTACATTTTGTGTACATTTTACAATTTGAATTTAATATAATGGTAATTAGTCAGGTTTTATTGTGCAGTTTCGATACTGTAGATTGCGTTATCTGTCCTAAAACTGGAATTATTAGAATATATTGAACATTATTATAACTGTTATCATTATGATTTATAATTTCCTTAGTTGTACTGTATATTTTCTTATACACAGAAACATAAATAGCTCTGTTCATCTCTAAATACGTTATTGAAATATTATTTTTTAGATATAAGTTTTCCTAAGAGTATAATATAGAAAAAAAAAAATGATTTTGTGTTAAGAATATAATAATATCATACATATAAACATAAAATTCATTATAAATATAAAGTTTAAATACAACTGCAAAATAAATTTAAGAATTAAGAATTGATTCTATTATCGTTTCACAATTTAAAAGTTGTTTGGGATCATAATATATTATGGACAATCACTGTTTTGCAAGGTAGAATGTACATATAGTGCTGATAATTTGTTTAAGATATGGTAGTATTATCGCATTGTTTATAGTTCTAGAAACCATAGTTAATTGACTATTATGAGTTTCTACAATAAAGTAGTATGTGACGTGGTCTACATTACAGAAATAGAACGTAAATATATAATATTTAAGGAAAATGTATCGCATCAGTAATAAATATTTCAGTATTTGTATTAAAAAGAACTGAAATCATTACTGAAAACAAATATTTTAGATTTATCTCTGCTTTTTGTTCTATTACCGAAAAGCCATCATAACGTAATATATAGCAACGACTATAAAATTCTCGAGTTTAACCTTTCAATCATAAGGGATCAAACTAGAGTTTGTTTCTATTATTTGATTTCTGATGGAAATATTTAAATGAAATTCACACAATATTCTATCTTTTTGTTTCTCTTATTATAAGTTCTAATTATTTTAAAACTTAAGCTACGCATTAAGCGTAGAGTTTATTTGATGTGCTTGAGCTGTGAATAATTTAAAATACATAAGTGCATATAATTGATGTCTCCCCTGAAGCTGGTACAGTTATCAGAGATGTACTTAATCGTCGCTATAACATAAACGAATAAACATCATGGCATACTCGCTTATAGAACATTCACACAATCGTTGTTACCTATCAACGTTTTTCTTGGCGTGTTTTTATTCGACTTTAAAACTAAACTGTGTTATAATAATCATTATTTTTCTTATACAGGGATGGGACGGTAGAATTGAGTCTGGTGGTAGTGAAAGTGAACCGCCACCACCTGCCCACTTGCCACTGGACGCTGTTTGGCAGCCCGTAGCTGGAACTAGGTAAGTTAATATGAAAATATTAACCCTTTTTATATATTTTATAGGTTTAGTATTATGGCTACAATCTCACCTAATGTTAAATAATGATGTGGCTCAAAATGGTGGATACGCTAAGCTTAGTGGAAGGACTGGCTCTCATGATGTTATTCTTCATCAAAATCTCAGGTTCAATACATGTATTCGAACTCACGTTCATTGACGCGGCGTTCGTACATACTACCAATTGAGCCATCATCTCTTCAAACCTATATAGCACTGATTATTTACAAGATCATTAGTCGGAGAATATAAAAATTGTAAATTAAGCACAAGGAGCCTACAGCGTTCTTTATTTTATTGTTATATTTATTAATATTAAATAATTCAGAAACGGAAGCTCAATTTTTGCGTAGGATTGCTGACGGTATTGTATTGTAACATACTGAGGATAATGCCTTCTGATTCTTTTTAGTATATACGTTATAACGTGTTATAACTTATAACTGAATCTGATAATAATAACAGACTTCCAATATATTCGTTTCATTATTTTAATCAATATTATAAGTTATTAACTTGATTTTAAGAATAGAAGTGTCGCAGTAGCGGCCCCTTGTCTTTTCTTACAGTATGTATAAAATTCTTATTAAGTGAATGCTGATAAGAATTATATCTAAAATGTTTCATTCTTAAAATAATCATTTTAAAATAGATAAACTGTTTTGACATTTAGAAAAATTCTTAGTTCAGAAATAGAGTCCAGATTTAGCCATTTACGAGACAAAACTCATTACGTCGCTGTAAATCCTATTGTGTATGTTTTACTTATTCTATTAAGGGACTTACTTGAATGTGGATTTTCATTTCTGATGTAATTATTAATAACTAGAAATTAAAATAATTATAATGAATATAAATTTTTATATTGTCACTAACTGTGTTCGCTACTTCGTCCGCGTTTAAAATTTATAATATTTTTTGGCCGTTTTTATGCCTTTTTTCAATAAAGTTTTGCTCGTATTAGTGGTAATGTGATGTTAGACAGCCTAAATACCTCCTCAATGATTGCTTTAACAAATACAAAAAAAGTTCTGACAAGTAGTTTTTGAGATTAGCACGTTTCAAGAAACAAGCAAACAGACTTTATAATATTATAGAGATATAGATTAACAATTACTAGGTTAACAACATTTACTAACATATAAATCAATTAAGGTTTAGCTAATTTACTATGATTATATTCAGAACATATATTAATATCCTCTTTCAACACTTACCAAAGTCCTTAATATTGTAATTACGTAAATTTATCTTTAATGACATAATTAGAAAAAGTAAATAAACTTGTACTAGTTTAGTCGAATATAGGTTAATATTGTGTAAAGTATTTTTGCCACTTTTCGTAAGATTAGACCTAGTGAAGTTAGTCCCATCTCGCATGTGCGGCTGTCGTAAATTAACTATAAATATTTAGGTACAGATTTCACCACCACCACCACTAGAGAGCCAAGAGTAATTAGAGCTGTAACAAACCGTATGTATTCGATACTGACTAACGGGTACACTATCTAGTATCGAGTAGCGAAGCATTACTCACGAATACATTTGTTTTTTTTTTGTATTTTCGTACTGAACATACAAAGTGCGAACGATACGATGCGATGCGATGTAGGCAACACGACTCGATGCAATGCTCTTTGTTAGGTATCAAAACTAACGAGTAACGTAACGATACGATAGTAACGAGTACTGATTGTTATAGTAGCGAATACATACAGGTACACTATATTACGTTACTTTTACACCTTTAAACGTATTGCGAAAGCTGACCCCGGCTCTAGGAAGGGGTATTGTGGGTCTTCCTGGTGTTTTTAGTGAGTGTTTGGTGGTATTTTTCATTTTATGACTCACATCCCTCCTCTCGTAGCTCATACGGCATAAACGAGAGAATATACGAATATATTTTTACCTCGTTAACAGTAATAGCTAGCAAGAGTAATGTTAGAAAATGTCCTACCGCCATGATATGATTTCATTACGATGTTTTCCTTTATCGAAATTTTAAGCTCCGTATTGGGATTTAAATGCAGATCCGCCGAGGCGGTGTCCGTACATCCTATCATTAAAGCGTAATTGCCTCAAACAATTGCAAAATTCTCAGAGATATTAATATTTGAAGCCATAGACTTAGGATGCGGAAATTATTAAGTTTTGAGTAATGTTTCAGTTTCTTTCTTCTCTACTATGCATATTTAAGTTTATTTGATCGTTACAAGAAGTGTAACGGTTAAATATTCCGAAAATCTTATGAAATAAATTATTTTTGTAGTTTCTAATTCTACGTGGAACAAGTATTTGTGTGATTGTTCTGAGACAGTGTTGCCGCTGCGTACATTTGGGGTTACCATATACAAGTGCGAAAATTACCATATTTGGAAAAAAATTATCGTACTCTCTATACAAAAACATTTATATGAAAAAATATATTACTTCTACTCTTCTCGTCCCAATAAATCTACGCAGTTTATCACAGCATCTTCATTCGCTTCATCCGGCTTATAATATGAAGACAGGTTTTAAATTTCGCGATTATTACGGGTCTTGGTTTAATTTTTTTGATATTCTACAAATGTATTGTTTTGCCAAAAGCGTTCCTATAGTCGTGGATGTTATGAGCCGCTTTCGAGATTTTGTTTTTATTAAATTAACGGTGCTATATACTTTCTCCGAATCGGCATTTGCGTATGGCAAAGAAAGAATTTCAAGAACAAATTTTGCTAAATTAATATAAATATTAAATAAATAATATAGTATTTTGTTCCAAAATTCGTCTGGTGGCATTGACTCTGGATTGCAGAACGTATCTTTAGAAAAAAAATTGAATTAGGGAGAAGACGTTATAAATTATCAATATCCTGTTTTTCTGAAGTTTTAGAAGTACGATAGCGTGATATTTTGTGTGTTACATGAATCGGGGCTTTGCCCAATATTTATCATATTGTCTATGGAGGCCGTAGACATTATAATGCTGCAAACACACGCATAATACTGCAAATACACGCACTAGACTATATTATTAGTCCAGGAGGAATTAGCGCATGAGTATCGAAACTATTGTACCTCAATTTTTTTATGCGATGCAAAATTGCCGCCCAATGATGGTATAAATGCATGTTGCCATGGGGCAACCCCGTGCTATATTGTTTAAACCGAAATTGTTTAAACAATTGCAAGGAATTGTTATTTTTCAACCGCACAATTTTTTTTTATATTCTTTATTGTAATACAAATAAAAAAGGTCCTATGACTTTTCACGATAAAGTTAACATTTTTAAAGATATTAATTTTTAAAGATTCAAAAATCCTTTTATATACTTTAAATACTTTTGAGCCATGAAAAAATAAAAAATTATATATATATATATATATATATATATATATATATATATATATATATATATATATATATATATATATATATATATATATATATATATATTTATAAATGATGTTTTTTTATTCTTTATACAAAAGTTAATAATATTCTTAATAGAGATTTAAAAAAAATCATTGTTTATACCGGTTTTTTAATTGTTAATTTTGCGCGCTCACAAGTATACGTCGCTTACTTTTAAGTATCGCGTATATACCAAATATATACCTGATATTGTTATATTACATAAACAGAAGTTATGCAATAAATAAAAAGATATGTTGATATATTTGCAAACAAGAGAAATTGCATTTAATTGTTTTTGTGACCAAACTTAAAATGGAAAATATTTGCTATATCGCATGGCACAATAGTATACAATAGTAGTTATTATTTCGCATAACAAATTAATTATTGGTTTTATTACATATTTACTGTACTTACTTTTAATTTCATAAAATACCTCAAGAATATAATCGATCAGCTACTACTACTACAAACATATTGACGCACTGTGAAATAAAATAATTTCATAAAACAATTATTAACAAAGCACATTTTATTTTCTATTTACAGAACATGACGTGACCAGTAAATAAATTGTTATTATGGTTGTTACAAGACACCTGTGTTAATAATGTATTTGAATATAGAATACGAATAATAATGACGAAAATACAATAGTACGCACTTTTGTATATTGCCAACTGGATTTCAATGTGGGTTAACAATAATTATATATTGCGATGTAGGAATGTAATTCATATTTGGTAACATAATGCTAGCATTTTACAGAATAAGTTTAAGTTTCTAAAGCACGACACCTAAGTAATTGCATGCGTTGTATTCGCTGAAAGCTTTGTGCTCCTGTTGTCCCACGTTTGAAGTTTTGTTTCACTAGTCAGTCCGTACGTCTCACCGGCATGTGTAAACCCCTATGCGTACATACATATGTACTACACGTGTTTATTTATGTTGAATAGTTTACGTTGAAATTTGTTTAAACATGCGGGTTTTATGTTTGTATTTAATTTACTGGGTTTGTTGAATGTTGCTGTAGCGTTTTCATTTATTGTATTAATACTAATTAATTAAAATTAATACATACTTTAATCATTTAAGGAAAGTATTTCTGAATACCTTTATTCAGTTTAAATAATTATTGAGTTATCTATTTGTTCATTTTATAAAATTAAGTCCCCGAAAGGTTTGTCTGTCTATCTGAAAGCGATAAATTCAATTATACCTTTTAAAAAGATCTATGAAACTATAAAAACGTTAAACGTTAAACGTAAAGTACCTTTTCTATTATTAAAACAAAGCAATTAAATAACGAAAGGATATTTATATAAAATGCGTTTAAATACATTTAAATGAAGCAATGTTTCTCTATTAAATAAAATAAGTAGGCATATATGATCTACTGCCCGTGCAAAGCCTATGCCAGTTGCTAGTTACTTATAATATCGATGAATATTTTCTCGGTTGTGTCACAATTGTTCCAATAACATTTTATCTGATTGTGATAAAAATTTGTTAATTTGTTGTTCTCCAATTCGTAAAAGTTTCTGAATTTGTACAATTATTGAAAAATAAATGACATGGGAGACATTTCAATAAATCCATGTGTTGCTTAGTTTTTAGCCGCACTTACCGTTGAAGACAAAAAGAACAACAATTTAAACAACAGTTAATTACTCATTGATATGTATATAAGTTGAAGCGATGATAGCTCAGTTGGTAGTGTGTAAGGACGCCGTGTTAATGGACGTGAGTTTAAATGCAACTGCAATGAGCTTGAGTTTTCGGTGAAGGAAAGAATGAAACCATATCATGGTGGTAGGCCTTTTGCTACTGCTCGCCTGGATTACTAACAGCCTCAAGTTGAAAATCTGCTGCCAAATACCCCTGTGTTTCAGCAGTTACACTTGAGAGCCAGTCCCTCCACTATGCTTAGCGTGTCCACCATGTTGGGCCACATCGTCACTTAACATCAGATGTGATTTTATGGCCATAACGCTAAACCTATAAACTATAAAAAATAATCCTGAATATGAAGCAC
The DNA here is from genome assembly GCA_039707435.1 of Actias luna. NCBI lineage: Eukaryota > Metazoa > Arthropoda > Insecta > Lepidoptera > Saturniidae > Actias > Actias luna. The sequence continues at coordinate 7,313,484 of JAZHAC010000003.1, forward strand.
AACTGACTCCAATTGCCTTTTATTATTATACTTCGTATTTTTAAGTTATATAAAGATTTAGTATCCGATGATTTGTTTATTGAGTTATTTATAGCAATATTCCCTATGTGTTTGTGAGGACCGATCTGCACGTTTAGCGTTTTCAATTAAATCAACCAGTACTCGTTACTTGAAAAGTGCGAGTGTCGCTATGTCGCTACGGCAGATAAAGAACATGTTGTTAAGGTTAAAAATAGACACAATGTTGTGCGTTGTTAGGAACGTACCATCTGCAGACGCTGATATAAAAGTCTACTCTATTTGATGATTTTTCTATGTTTGTCATATCTCGATAGCATAATCATGTTTATAAAATTAGGTCATTCATTGATAAACGAATCTTCCTTTGGACTTATACTTACATAATATTTTATTCCGTTATTAGTTCAATTTTGAAATATTTTTTTACAAATATGTAATTATTGTGGAATAAGTTTGTTGTATCCGAATAATGACAAAAATAATAAATCGTATCCAAAATCAAAAGTCTTGATATTAGAAACGTAGATATATCTTTGCTTTTATAATTTATTAGTAATTAATTTTTTTAGTATCAACCGTTTACAGAGTGAACCGGGAGTTTAAATAATTACTAGGTACTCTATATTTGCCGTCATATATCTACATAAAATATGATGAAACTATTTAATATATGTTCAATAAATTTAATACGAATGAAAGCTAGTATTGGAGCAAGTAAATGGCTGCTATATACACGTATAGTTATTTAACATCTAGAAGTTAACACATAGCTATGTTCATCACGAGTGAATTAGTCATGTGCGGGTAGCGAAATCTTTCCCTTTCGGCTCAAAAGTGGGTTTTATTGTCACTACCAAACGATATCTCTACTTTGGGTTTATTCTCGAGAATTATGTAGTCTAAATATACTGGATAAAAAAATTGTTTACAGTTTCAGTCATTTATAATTAAATTTGCAAATTTCTTTTTTACAAAGGAATTAAAATGAAAATGTGCTAGAAATACTACTTAAAAATAATACGCTTTAAATACTAGAAGTTACTTGATTGATTATCGAATCAATTGTTTTACAGTAACTTCCACTTTGTCATGAATTAAAATTTCTCATTGTCGCACCAGTAAACTGTCAAACAATTTTCCCCGCAAGCCAAATTTCTAACTTCGAAAACTCATATCTTTGTCGTACTGTGGAGTTGTGGAACCGTTTTCCCACCTGGGTGTTCCGTCATTCATACAACATTGGGTCCTATAAACGAGGCGTGAAGAAGAGTTTGGCAGGCCGGCATGGCAGCTGCGACTGACGGAGAACATTTTCCCTTTCGGCAGTCGCTACTGTCCCTGGACCGTACTGAGCTTACCATCAGGTGAAAAATGGTTATCCTGCCGAGCCAGGATAAAAAATCCTCTTTCTATGACACTGGGTCTTTCACGAGTCATGTGAATATTAATACAGGTCACCATGACAACACTCACGGCTCATGGCCTTCCAATATCTCGGTTATCATCGTTGTTTTTGATTCATCAGGAACAATACCGTAACGTTACCACACTACTAGAATAAAGACCAGAAAACCATGTTTTAAATGTCTGTGTAAATATGCACCGTTTTTCAATTAACCATTTCGGTGGTGTAAAAGAAAGAAATCTACAGTACCTAAAAGAAAACATTGAATTATCCCTCTCATTTAGTTTAAGATAAAACTATGTAAAAGACAGTGGTTCTAGTAAGGTTTCGAATTTCATATCATATACTACTAGGAAAATGAGAAAAAAATTGTTTTTCCACTAGAGTTTGACGGAAGCAATTGCACTTACGAGTTGAGTTAAGAGGGTTCGATGAGTGTCATCTGGTGAGAATGAAAGCCCTCTTTCGAGCTAACAATACCTCATCTGTGAACTCTCCCATGTCGGTACGATACGGTAGAATGATTTAGATAATATTCAGTCTTACTAAAATATTGCTTTACCGTTTTCTTTTACTGCACATTCTCAGTCATTCTTAAGTAAAACTTATTTAGACATGTTGAGGAAAAACTTTGTATGATGTTATACGGTTACTATGTGTGTGTATGGGGATTATATTGTAGTATATGGGTGTATCAAAACTGGTTTAATTAGGAATAACAATTCATTATTTTAAATGTATGCCGAAATGTATGTACGCGCACGTCTTGGCTTTTATCACTAAATGATGTGTGTTATTTATACAGTTAAGTATGATCTTGGGTTTCCTCAAAATAAAAATATATAAATAAATAACTTCCGCCCGACTGTTCCAAATTGAATAATTCTTTTTTTATTGTATTCGTTATTGTCATGTCATGGTTTGTATATAAAAAAAACAGATTTTTTAAATCCTATAATATGAAAAATAATTAAGCCATGTTAGTTCAGTTGGTAGTGTGTTCGGATACCGCATCAAGGTATTTGGTTTGCAATCCACCTATATTTAAATTTCATATAATTAAAAGACATTTAATTCACTGGAGTTATAAACAAGTTTCATTCAATAATAAAAAGAAATAAAAAACTGAAACGGTATTAGATATAGCCAGTTCTATTGATCTTAACGAATTGAAGTTGGAAGGTTGATTAGGATTAATTATAGCTAATCAAAATGTAAAAAAATACAAATCGGTCTAACCGTTTTTCAATTTTATTGAGAGTAAAGAACATCGATTTTAGGTGATACGAAGTTCACCGGGTTAGTATTTTGATAAACAAAATTTGTTAGCCATGGAATTCTAAACTGTACTGTTGCTCCTTTCAGTTTTTTCTCATTTATAATTTTAAGTATATTAATTTTTATCGTATTTCATTATGTTTGTCTTCGGTATTTTTTTTATAAAATACGCTAATACTTAGAGTATTCGCAAAGTTAAGGGGTAGTAAAGTTTTATGTGTATACATATACAATATATTTTATATACATAAATCTACAACACAACAATATTTCGTCAATTTTCAAATCAACTACTAAAATACGATTGTTATCAATTTTTAGTCAGTTGATTAGCGGTATAGTAATTTAAGAATAAATAAGTTCATTTAGTTCCATTTGAGTGAATAACATGCGAGTGTATGTTTCAAAATGAAAACACAACTTGAAAAACTATAACGAAAGTTCACCATCACTGCTGTATGTCGTCTATACGTGTGCTTTTTCATGAATTAATATTTGATTACGTGCTGGCAGCTTTATAGCCAATACAACAACATTAAGTTTTCATATTCGAACGGGGTTAGCGCTCTATAGATGCTACTTTTACTATAAAGCCGGTATGCAAATCCTGTCTCAGTTCTTTGTTCCTTTTCCTTACGAACTTATGCTCGTAAGATAAAATGTAAATATTTTTTTATACTTTGTGTAATTCTACTTTGATTGAACTTAAATTTAAATTTAAGCTTTTTTCAAGAAATTAAGTTTATTTTCAGTTTGTATAATTATACTTTTGATAATATTGATTACTACTTTTTACCATGGGTTCCGCTTGCGTTGATATTGATTTTGTCAACCAATTCCGGTTGTCGATCGATACGGAGATCATTTTTCTATTAAATACTATTAAATCATTTTTTTAAGATGTTTGTTAAAACTAGATATGAATTCACTCAAAAATTAAAATTATATGAAATAATTATACAAAGTTTGAAGTAAATCGGATGACTCAATAAAACGTTTCATACAAAGTTTATTCCTCTTTTTACCTTACATCCTGTAAGTTTTCGCGTAAAAAAGTAGCCTATCACCGTCTGCAGGGTGCCATCTATCACTAAAGAAAAATTCATAATAATCGATTCAGCGGTTTAGGAGTGTAAGCATGACAAACAAACTCACGTTCGCATTTATAACACCAAGTAAGGATAAAGTTACAGTAAATATAAATTCTCCTAACGGTTTAAGTATATGCATTACCACGAATTATAAAATTAATATTGTAAGCTAGTCGTGTGAGCATTTCAGTTCTTCAAACTACATCTATTGCTTATCTTTAAACGTTAGAGGAGTAAAAAAATTAGCATTCGTAACTAAACTGTTTATGTAAATACTATATGTGCCCGCGACTACGTTCGTGTGGGATTAAAATTATTTATTGAGTAATTTTTTGCGGAATCCTGATGTTTTTCTAAAATAAATGTAGCCTAAGTTAGCTTAATAATATTAGCTATTTGCCAGCGAATGCCCCCTAAAAATCGGTCCGGCTGTTTCAAAGATTAGCCGGAACAAACAGACAGACAATTATTTTAACTATTGTTGTTTTTTTATATTAGTACCTTATATACGTCCATATGCATTTAGTAAAAAGCTGTTATTTTAACACCACAAACAGAGATTTCTATTTTATTTATGTCTGTAGATTTATAGTTATTTTGATATTCTTTGGGTTATAGTAATATTCCATGATCAGCAAACTGTAAAATTTATTTAAAAAAAGTAAAGTGTCAATTGTGTAAAGTGTGTAGTATCGTTCAATTGTCTTCAATAAAAAATTTTCAGTTTTACAATAAATTTATTTTTAATTGTTTGTTTATTTTTTGGGAACAGTTATAATATTTAGAAATGCGATTTCTATAAAGTATCGCCACACTTTGGTTAAATTCGATTCAATAGGCGTTGAGGCCTTTTCGTGATATATATTTATAAGGTGTATGTATATATTTTTTTAATTGATACAGTACACTCAGGCACAGAACAGTCATTAGAGGATCACACAGAAATAATCGTTTTGTAGGTGGATTTGAACCGGCAAACCACAGCGACGACCGCGGTTGTGGTATTTGATTTTTTGATTTGTCTGCCAATTGTAACATCGAGGTAGTAATATAAAACAAACATGTTATTTTATTTGTGTGAGTACAGATTAGTAGATGTACCTAAAACAAAATTAGTAATCAAACTTATAATACATATACGATTTAAAAATTGGACAAGAAGCGACTAGAAAAGCTTAGTGGAAGTGGGCAAGGAGGGAAATAAACTTGGTATAAAACTTTTTATTGCGTCATTTTGTTTGACAAAATCAATATTAATTTGAGCGATGCCGGGGGTAAAAATCTAGTATTTACTATAACTAGGTTGTATTCGGTAGAATTTTAGGGATTTACTTAAAGGAGTAAGAGTTTAAGCAACTCTATATTGTTTGGTTTCGATAAACCGAATTAGAATTATTACGCATATTAACAAATGTTCAATTATCATGTTATTTGCGCAGAAGTTATTATCAGAAATAAAGCTCCAAGGTAAAGATTGTTTATCCGCAAAGGCTTATCGATAAGTTGTATGTTTGAATTCAGTAGCGATGATGATTAGATACACATAATATGGTTTTGAATATCAATGTCTGAGCTCTTGTCTGTCCTTGTCATAGACACGACGAGGAAAATTTAGCTACCGATAACGATATTTCGTAAATTGTATCAAGTTTCTGCAGGTTTCTTGTACTGGTTTGCGGTTCTCTATTATTGTGGGTAGTTTGCGTTTATAAAGTTGCATGCATCAGTTTACGTTGTATTTCTATATTATATATCAATCTATTGGTAATAAAACATTCTTAATGAAGACCTATTGATTTTATATCGAAAACATTTATTAAAATTGTTGAATCAATTCATCGATTGAAAAGATACTAATGGAGTTATTTATTGCGTTACATACGCAACGTTTGTGTTAACTTTATGTTCTTGGTTTATACTACCTAAGTTTTACCCATGTTTTCGTTTGTGTAGACTATTGTCTGTTTGTACTCTATTTTTATTGAAATTATCTCCTATTACTATTATTGTTCATATATTAATCAACTCATTGTTTAAATAGTGTAACAAGTTTATGTCAATATAGGTGCCGATAAAAAATTTTGATTATTTCAAAACTTGCAGGTTTTATTGAATTTGATTCTAGTCAGGATACACAGAATACAAATATATTCATACAAATACAACTTATACAAACAATTTCATTTATTTTATTTCTATCGTCACATATTTTATTTAATCTATTTGTATTATGTGTATACATATATAGGTAGTTTCAAATAAATTCGAGCGGAAAAGTATTGTTTCGCATAAAAACTGTGGCACTCGTTTTCAAATCCTCAGAAGGTGAATTTTAAGAAATCCCCCTTTAACCATGTATATCCTAAAACCAACATCAATCCTAAAATGTACCACCGCTATTCAAGTTATAGATTATCCTGATACTCATATAATATCCAAAATATATTCCTGTTACTGGTAACATATGGTATATTTAAAACTATACGCCCGATGGTCCTGAAAGTTGGCATAGATATTGCTTTCACAACATAAACACCCACTCAAAACGGATTTTATACTCACGTACGATTGACGGCAAAAACGCGAATTAAGTCACACCAATCAGTGAAATAATAAAATAAATTTACATTTACGTATAAGGTAATGTGATAACATTCATATAATACTTTACCGTAGCGTTGACTTCTGTTGCAAGTGAAAAATTTGTGAGTGAATAGATACGCGTACAATTTGATGGAATTTAATTAGTGCCTCGGAATGTGAATTAAAACTTGCTGATGAAGGTGGATGAAGGCTTACGAGCGGCAACGTCGAGGATTTGTTTTAGAGTTGTCGCTTGTTTCCTCTCCGTTAAATATCATCAAACAAAGTTACTTTGCTATGTTGCTTATTGATAGTTTCACGAAAATATTATTATGTACATGTCATATAACTTTCTAGATTATCAGTAAGAACACCTAATACTTAAATACTGCTTTATATTTGAAATGTATAATAACTTGTTGCATGTTTGCTGTGGTCTTTATAACAGCAAACACTTTGCATTAAATTCACTTGCAGTAAACTACCAGCAATGCTTAAGTTTCGTTAGTATACATTCACGTATATATTGAACAAAAAGTTTACAATAGTTTCGTTTATATAACATTGTATACCTACAAAGGAAAGAATAGGCATGTTGTTACATTCTGATATGACCTTGAAAATAATTCCCCCTTTTCGAGATGTATTTCACTTTACAATATATAACTTAAACCCTTTTAAATAAAACATTTGTAAACTTATCTCTATATGGATATCTTAAACACATTTCGTTAGTTTTAAAATATAGTATAAAATCATAATGATTTCTTAGGTTTACGCGAATATTATTCATTGAAATAAAACTAATTTAAACGGATTTTATCGCGGTTATTTATTAAATTTTGATCCCGACGTTTTTTATTTTTTATTTATTTATTTTTATATTTTTTATTTTTCAATTAAATCAATTAAATTAAATTGAAGGTAGACACAGTAACATAAACTTTTCTGGACAACCTACACCTCAGTCCGCCCCGTGACCACGAAGGCTGAAAAGCTTTCGAAACGTCGGGATCAAAATTTAATAAATAACCGCGATAAAATCCGTTTAAATTAGTTTTATTTCAATAGTATAAAATCACTTCAGATAAAGTTTCGTTTATTACGTTATTCAAAGTATTCTATTGAGAATAAAAGTTGGTTCATTTATAATTTATTTTTAGTACTCAACAATGTCTCATTTACTTTGTCTAATCTGATATTATTCATAATTTTTAACTAGAATACAATTACAGTTTCGAATATTTTAAATTTCTGTTATCATAGTTTCAGCTATGGTTATGAAGTACCGTAACATTTCTAATGTTTCTTTTCCAGTTGATGTAGAAGAAAATTTTCACGGTTAGTGTTTGCTTGTTTCAAAGGTACTTTGTAATAATGAAAAAAAATTCGTATTAAACACTACTTATTACGCGACATAAAGGTTTGTACGCGTATAGAATATACACCTAACACCAAACAAAGAAATTTTGTAATTTCGCCGTGAGTGTAGATTGATGGGTGCGCGGCATCGTTTGATATGTGGTGATATGAATTTTAATAAAATGTCTCCCCCTGCCCATATAACTATTGATTTCTGTAACTGTATGTGATTATAATACGTATACCAGTTACCAGCTTGACCTGTGTCACTGAACAAACGTTATTAGTACATGGATTTTCATTCTTATAAATAACTCGCTTGTACAGTTAAAATTAAGTTCACTTTAAAATAGTTCTATTTGAGTTACTTTACTCGTAAGTTATAGCTGTTTTTCTGAATCGCTGGCTTATTTTTCTGAAAAAAAAAGATAGTAGTAAAGTGTAATAACAAAGAAGTAGATATAATGGCCTATATAATACTTGTAAAGTCACAGAGTAGGAGTTTTTTAACAGTAATCAATGTATTAGAAATATACAAGACTTTATTGGCGAATCTATTTAGTATCATCGAAAAATATTTTAAAGTAAAGATAAAGTTTGAAAGAGTGGTATTTTATTTTATTACTACATTAAAAAATCTGTAGGTAACGATGAGATTCATTGCGACTAATTACACATGGGATAAACTCTTCACAGTGATTCTTTTTTATTTGTTACGTATCGGTATCAGCCGGAATACCAATATTCATCTGCTGAGAGTTAATCCAGGCCGACAGTGACAATCGATAATAGACAGCTGATTTATCAGTGGTCGCCGTTTTTCTGGATTGTACTGTCCTTGTGGTATAATATATTATATGTGAAAAGAAAAAAGTGTTTTTAAAAAGCTTATGTAATACATTTTCCGAAAGTATAATTAAAAGGAAAATATACTAGGGTTACATACATAACATTTGCCGGTTTAATCTGTATTAAGTATCGTATTAATTTAATCTACAAATGTGTTAATAATATGTATCTAATAATAAAAAACAAAACCAGTCTCTGTTTTAGTAGAAAATATACAATTATATTTTAATAGGTCATAGGTTTTGCTATTATTATTATTATTATTATATAGATAAAGAAGTAATAAACGACAAACTGGCTTCTATGAAGACAATTGATCTAAATTACATTACCACGCCTTCTGTTTATTATCAATGATAGGCTGAATCGATGCCCGAGAATACTCCCGATCATAAAATAAACATGATAGAATCGTCTCATATAAATATTATTATTGTCTTATCCACAGTTTTTCGTTTAGTTTATTATAATCACTTTTCAAACTGTAAATTGAACTAACTAAAGTAGAAAACCTTAAAGTAAAACCAACTCAAGAATAAGAAATTTTCAAAATTGGTATATTAACTAATACAAACACATATCATATTTAGTTCAAACTTCATACAATCAACGAACTCGCATCTAGAATTTTGTACCAAAAGCCGTAGCACAGTCGAGCTCACTACTGAAATAACTAATATATGTAATATTCATATATTCGGCTAAAATACTCTTGACCTAGAATCTCTATATATAATGTCTATCAGTTTATTCTATACATGGCTTAAACTTTTATTATTACGTAAATATTATAAAATATTACCATTAAGAGAATGACCATAAGAAAATTTCATTTTTTTTAGACTACACATAAAGTTTACTCTTAATGTGTGATTTCATTGTTACAGAGGCAGTATTCTTATATTCAGTATATTAAGTTCCTACTTACAAGCTCTGTAAGCTAAATGATAAATAAGCAAGTAACACCTTGTTAACAATGATAGTGCTGACAGTAGTGTACGCTAGCATCACACATGATGCAAGGAAAATAAGCTACTGAAACAGCCTTCACCCAAACTACCCCATAATTGGCATCGTAATTCCCTTCCAATCCAAGGTTAATGTTAACGTCTCCAAATTGTCTAGTCGGCTAGACTGTTGTTTTTAACAGTTTCACTGTATAAACCTCTACTTTTGAACCGATATTCGCTGTTTGATTAACTGTATTGTTACATGCAACTACTAACTACGAGAATACCCGGCCGGATGGGATGGGTTGTTTTGTTTGTAATTAACAATGGGTTAGGGGAGCGTATGCATTGGGCTTGCATGTTATATATCAAGTATTCGAATACACTGCAACAATTTTTTTAAACGTATCGATGGTAGTACTTTATGACACCGTACTAATATATCTACTGTATAGTTATGTCTACATGAAAACCACAAAATGTAATTTGGAAGAATTCTTAAGATTATTACAATATAGGTAAATACGTAGTCTATAATTAAAGTACAAAATAATGAAACAGTTTTTTAATTGTAATTATTCTGATTTCATATTACTTTTAAACAACTGGTAGAGTTGGTAGGTAGGTACTGTTCTGCCACAAATTCCGCTATCGAAAAAAAATATTCATTCATTCTGAGAAGCTGGACATAAAGGATTATATTATTATATGTTAAAGAAAAAGCAATCTGGGTGTCTACAACGTACCGAGTCCACCTAGAGCTAATAATCATCTAGGTGACTCCACAAGTAAAAAAAAACATAAGACGATCGAGCCCTTTAGAGGGACAAGAATTACGAACACACGAACACCGGTATTTTATATATAAAAAGTTATATGATGACAAACGTTATGAAACGCCTTACTGAAAATTGAGTAAATAATCTACAAGTGTCATTCGACACATCAGTGGCTTCTATCAAAGATTCAGTAAAAGTAACTGAGTTCTTTGAAATCTGTTTTTTTTTTCAGGTGACTTTTTATTTATGCCTTCAGATATTTTATAGCAACGAATTAAATTTAGTCTGCAAATATCCATAATATTACCACAGTCCGAGTTGCTATGTGTATTGTCGTTGCAAGTTCTATAACACTAGAAATAATAAATTTTGGCGGAGTGTTATTTGGTCTTTACAGTTAATAGTCAATTTGTGAAAGTGTCTTGCGTATAATGGTATGATCGAAAACTAGTGACATTTGAATAAGATTATTCCCAGTTAGACTTAGTTAAGCCTTAGAACAGTCTGCTTGTAATAAAGCATTTTTTTTTTTTTTTTTATACTTTTTTATACTTAAGGTTTAGCGTTATGGCCATAATCTCACCTGATCTTAAGTGACGATACGGCCCAAGTTGGTAGACACGCTAAACCTGTGGAGGATCTGGCTCTCAAGTGCTGCTGCCGGAACACACCTATTGGTATTTGGCGGCAGGTTCACAACTAGAGGGTGGTAGTTAGCCAGGCGGGCATCAGAAAAAGCCCTACCACCATGTTATGGTTTCCTCACGATGTTTTCCTTCACCGAAAGCTCAAGCTCATTGTAGGTGCTTGGGTTCGAACCCACGTCCCTTGACGCGAAGTCGTGCACACTACCACTAAGCTATCATCGCATTCAAACAATAGACAGATAAAAAGCCCACATGCGCTTTCATTAGTGTCTGATGATCAAGTTATTACATCACGCATAATTTTTGGTACAAGCTAAATTTCTCAATATATCAGGCACCACACATTCCACGTCATTAGCCATGATACTTTAGCAAATGACGACAATGGCTTGGGATTAATCGTTGTATTTTACTCTAATTTAATAATAATAATGATTACTACCTTTAATCATGTTAAAACTATTAGGCCCCTTGTTCATACCTTTAATGGAGTAGCGTGTAAAGTGTTTTACAGAAATTATCACGTCATCTTTAATCGACTTTAATAGATGGGTAATATTATTACTTGCTGACTAAACTACAGTTTTTTTTATTACGCGTGAAAAATGAAATTAGTTAAATATAAAGTGAAATAACCTATAGTTTAGTTCTTACAGGGTGCAGCAGCAATTAGTTCTCAGTAATAGATAGTCTACAATTAAAATAAGATATTTTTTAATTCTTTATCCCGAAATCAGAAAATACAAAGAGATTTCTCCTTGCTCCTACTCTTTAGCTTATTTTCAAGGTTGGGCTTATAAAATTTTATAACCGACACTAAAATAGTTCTTGTAACTTCGGCAAGTTTAACGTCTATGGAGCGCGGCCTTGATGCGTTGTAGTTGATATTTTTGGCAATGTGCGTGTATCGATAGATTTTATAAAAGAAATCAACGATAGAAAACAAAATGAAGAAGAAATAATGTTCTACTATAATTTTATAATTATTTTATTTTTGGAAATAAAAAACATAAAGAATTAGATATTTGGGTATTACTTACTCAGCTGGAACTTGCTGGTCATCGAGATAATATTAGGAATAAGTAATACAAGCAAGTAATCGTACCCTTTTTAAAAATAAGTGGTGTTTAAATAACTGTTACAGAGGCTATATATTTTTGTGTTTATTAGCAATTAGTATGATTGTTAATTGGATCAGTACCTGATTTGAAGTAATCTAAAAGTACTCTAAATACTATTAGAAAAAGATGCGCCACGCTTAGCTGTGTCGCGACGCCATTGGATTGAATTATTTGTTTAATCACCCCGTAAATAATTTTCGTTAAATACCTTATATCGATTTTTACCACAAAGTATACGGTGCATAATTCTAAATAACGACTGGCCACACAATCAATAACTGTGTTCTCGTGGACAGGGGAGCCCCAGCGATTGTGAATGCGACCTTTTAATAAATAATGCTTACTCGATGGAAATATTTGCTAGCGTCCTCGTTCAGAATAAAAATTGTTATGATGTTTCAAATTGTTTATTTAATGAACTTAGTTCAGCCGTCGTGAAATCGAATTACTTATTACTTCTTTAAAGTAGAAAGGCTATTTAAAATAAATGTGTTAATTAGGTGCAGTCGAAGATCAAATAATGTGCTATCTGTATCACGTTTTAACATAGGTAGAATTTTATTAATCTAATAATAAGTAACTAAATATCTCTTAATATTTACATTATATTAACTATATTATATTAACTTTACATTATATTAACTAAATATTACACATTATTTTGCAAATTTATTAATTATAATTTTAAATTAATTTTATAGTTTTTTTGTTTGTGTATATACAATATGAAGTATGAAAATATGTAGCAACAGTGATAGAGAAGCTGAGGCATAATGGATTGACGTAGTCCAGGGATGTTAGGAGCAGATAAGACTCATGTAACTAAACTAATGTCAAGTTTGAAGGTCGATGGACGAAGTAGAGGGAGACTCAAAGAAGTGTCGACAAACTTTCTGAGGAATGATGTGTGATAAAGGGTGTGAATATTGGGATGACTAGATGATATACAAGAAAATATATTGTGCCAACTGTAAGTAGTAAGTAACTGTGTGTAAGTAGGTAAGATAATGATAAGAACAAGTTCGTGATATAACCAACATTTAAACAGTTCATAATTGACCGTTAATTAATACTTTAATTCTCCGACCAAATTAGCTTATTCAGCTTTTGAACTATTGCAAACTCTTTTGTTAGCAAGTATTATATCAATGAGAACTTTGTTCCAAAAATTAAGAACTTTGCTACTTTAAAACAGATCTAGTTGTCTCTATTTTATTTATTCATATTTACTCACAAATTGGCATGAATTCACATTCAACCATACAGTAATATGACAGAATGTAACTATTAAACATCATAGTGTAAATAATAAAACACTAGTTTAATTATTTACAAATAGCTTCACTCACGTTCCTGCTTACTTTATTAAAATTAACGACTTGGACGTATAGGTATAATGTAAAAGTTACCAGGGAAATGTAAATAGGAACCAAGTTAACATAAAAGAAACAAATACAATATTGTTTTGTAACGTAAATAAAGAAACTAGAGGTGACAAAAATAGATAAGAATTTATATTAAATTCCATCGTGGGTATTGTAATTTGTATAAGAGGATTCCTTTTCATGTTTATATATATGTGTACGTATGTAAAATTAACGTGTCTAACTTCACGCAAGGACGTTTTAAACATGTTATATAATTTAATATAGTTTTCATGCAAGGTAATTAAGGCAAATTTTTGTGATAGTTTCGAATTTTAATTATATAACCGATCAGGAGCTTATGAACACTCATGTTATTATGTTATTTAGTCATTCCGATATTAAGTAATTTTGTCAGTATTTTGCGTGATATGGTTTGGGAGAGAAACAATATATAGATTCTGTATTAATATTATAAAGCGGAAATGTTTGCTTGTTTACTCGAACCCGCTAATCTTAGGAACTACCGATTAGATTAGATGGAAATTATATTTTTATTTGATAGAGCAATCATTGAAGAAGGCTTTAGACTATTTAGCACCATGCTAATACCAATAGGAACAAAGCTGTATTAAAAAGTTACAAAAACGGGCAAAAAGTATGAAATATTTTTAGTTTCACGTGAATGAAGTCGCGGACACAATTAGTAAATAATAAGAAAAGGCATTTCAAGTTTTTATAAAAGCTCCCTGAACATTCCAATCAAGGGAGCCGCTATCTTCTTAGATGGTTTGCAGATTCCATTTTATATTTAACATTGGAAAAACTGTCTACATAGACAGACTTTCTATAATTACCAGTTTTCTACTTTTAAAGCAAAAAGGAAAGTAAAGATTAAAGAAACTAAGAAATTATAATATATACGTAACTCAACCCTCTTAAGACTTATTAATTATTTAGACTAATATATAGCGTGGTGCAAATGGCTCCAGAAATTTAAAAGTAAGTAAGTAGTAGGTAATTTAGTATTTCGTACTATATATTTCACTATACAAAATACATGAGTGTTACATTAATTTAGGTCTGTGTATGATTGCCTAGACGGATGTTTCACTTAAATAAATGAAAAAAATAATGCGCTTTAATTAATGGTATCAAACAACGGGTTCTTTTTTTTACTGCCGTATGTGTTCAAGTGCTTTGGCTTGTATATATCAACAGTACATCTATATGCATAGAGCAGTCGCACGGATCACCGCAAATTGATTGGATAAGCTTAGTAAATCCACTTTATCTGCTGTATTCAGATAGCTAACGGGAATTCCATGTACAATTGTATATTTAACATTATAGCGATTGAAGCGATGATAGCTCAGTGGTAGTGTGCACGTCAAGGGACGTGGGTTCGAATCCAAGCACCTACAATGAGCTTGAGCTTTCGGTGAAGGAAAACATCGTGAGGAAACCATAGCATGGTGGTAGGGCTTTTCCTAATGCCCGCCTGGGTACCTACCACCCTTAAGTTATAAACCTGCCGCCAAATACCAATAGGTGTGTTCCGGCAGCAGCACTTGAGAGCCAGTTCCTCAACAGGTTTAGCGTGTCTATCAACTTGGGCCGTATCGTCACTTTAAGATCAGGTGAGATTATGGCCATAACGCTTAAACCTTAAGAATATAAAAAAAAATTAAAATTTTTGTAGTACCTTTATAATACAAACAAATGATTTTTATTAAAAATAAAAATCAAAATGCAAAAATTGTTTTATGATAATAACAGCATACTGCCTGTATGTATGCCTGTACGCCAGTGACTAGCCGTACAACGCTTGGACCCTGTAAGAAACAAACTGTAATGCCTTCTATCTCATTCCGTCGCACGTTATATCCTATAGATGTACGTCGTTGACTCTTTTTACTGTCGCTTTTCTGTTTCATTGAGTTTGAATCTCAACGATGCTCAAAAAATTTTTCACTTCAAAAAGGAAGGAAAAGCATTTTCTAGTACCCACCTACGTACCCGCTAACACTAAGTTAAAAATATATCCTCATACTTATTATAGGTATGACGACTACATTACACACATAAAAAGTGGTAGTGCCATGCTGCGCACCTTCGGGTAGCAGTCGAATGGGCTGGCACGCCCGGGGAAAAACCACTCTCTCACGGAAAACTGACGTCAAGTGACAACATTGCTGTCGCGTTTCGTTCAGCCTGTGAGAGTCCCGGAAGCCCACTCCCCATCCCTCTCCCATATTATGAAAGTGCAAAATTTGGTTGATTGACCCCAGGAGGGTACCACTAGCGTCCATCGCGCTGGAGAATCCCTCTCTGGACGTCCACACTCAGATCGCACACTATCTAAGCGTGGATGTTCAGGCTGCCCTTCGTATTCTGGGAGGGGCAATTTTGCGCTCTGTGTTCGGGGCAAACGGAGCAAGCAACATAAGGCTACTCCTACCACGCTTGCTGTGGACTTTTGCAACATAAGGGGGCTAAATTCCAACTTGAACGCCGTCCACTTCCACCTTGAGACAGCGAAGCCGGCCTTGCTCTTCCTTACCGAGACTCAGATATCTTCTCCGGCTGACACCTCTTTCCTCTCCTACCCGGGGTACAAACTGGAACATTCCTTTGTGCCGCGGGCTGGGGTGTGCGTGTACGTAAGAGAGGATATCTGCTTTCGTCGCCTCGGCAGCCTTGAAGGGCGGGACCTATCCATCCTCTGGCTACGTGTAGACTGCGATGACCATCCGCGAACCTACGCGTGCCTGTATAGGTCCCATAGCGGTAATGCCGAAACTGACCGACTCGTTGAGCACTTGCAGATGGCTACAGATTCTGTGCTGCAGCAGATCCCATCCGCAGAGATCGTGATTCTCGGCGACTTTAACGCCCACCATGCCGACTGGCTTAAATCACGCACCACCGATCATGCGGGTAGATCTATTCACGATTTCGCCTTGGTATATAATTTGACACAACTGGTCACCTCGCCTACGCGAATCCCAGATGTGGATTATCATATACCTTACCTGTTGGACCTTCTGTTGACCTCTCATCCGGACGGCTACCTGGTTTCCGTCGATCCCCCTCTTGGTTCGTTGGAACACTGTCTTGTCCGGAGTACAGTGCCGGTTACGCGCACAATACGACCTCGCTTTACGGGCCGCCGCCGCGTATGGCATTATAGGTCAGCGGATTGGGACGGGATGCGATCATTCTTTGCGTCCTACCCATGGGGGCAGATTTGCTTCTCACTGGATGATCCAGATGTCGTTGCTGACTCTGTCACCGATGTGGTGCTTCAGGGTATGGAACTTTTTATTCCGTGCTCTGCAGTGCCCATCGGAGGCAAATCCCAGCCTTGGTTTGGTCGCGCCTGCAAGACGGCATCACGCCGAAAGCGGGAATGTTACCAGGCCTGGGCTGACGCTTCGGCGTCTAGTGATGTAAATACCAGTGCATTTAAAAAGCAGTATAATTCTGCCTCCAGGTCCTTCAAAAGTGTCATTGCCAAGGCGAAGTCAGAGCACATCGGCAGAATTGGCGAGAGACTGGCGCGTCTCCCGTCGGGAACACGGGCGTTTTGGTCTCTCGCCAAGGCTGTGTTAGGGAATTTATGTCAGCCTTCTTTTCCACCCCTGCACACGGAGATTGACTCGCTTGCCTATGCCGCGAAGACGAAAGCCGATCTTCTGGCCTCCCTCTTGGCGTCTAACTCGACTCTGGATGACCAAGGAAATTCACCACCGATAATCCCGCGGTGCGATACTATGATGCCGGAGGTTAAGTTCCGGCAAAGTGCAGTTCGCAGAGCACTTCTTTCTTTGGACATTCATAAGTCGAGTGGGCCCGATGGCATCCCTCCGATCGTGTTGCAGACATGTGCTCCGGAGTTGGCACCGGTTTTAACGCGTCTTTTCCGGTACTCCTATGCTTTAGGCGTAGTCCCGAAATCCTGGAAGGCCGCTTTAGTGCACCCGATCCCTAAAAAAGGTAACCGCTCGGATCCGTCCAATTACAAGCCTATCGCCATCACCTCCTTGTTCTCCAAGATAATGGAGTCCGTTATCAACTGCCAGCTCCTGCGGTACCTAGAGGACCACCGGCTGATTAGCGACCGCCAGTACGGCTTCCGTCGGGGTCGCTCAGCCGGTGACCTTCTAGTTTACCTAACTCATAGGTGGGCAGAAGCAGTTGAGACCAAGGGGGAGGCGCTTGCAGTCAGTTTGGACATAGCGAAGGCCTTTGATCGAGTATGGCACAAAGCGCTTCTTTCGAAGCTACCTTGCTATGGGCTTCCCGAGAAATTATGCAACTGGATCACCAGCTTTTTGGCAAATCGGAGCATCAAGGTCGTTGTCGACGGTGCATGCTCTGATCCTAAATTTGTCAATGCTGGTGTTCCACAAGGCTGCGTACTCTCTCCATCTCAGTTCCTTCTGCATATCAATGACATGCTGCAAGTCAGCAGCATTCATTGCTATGCAGACGATAGCTCTGCGGATGTACTGTACACTGGCCGTGCTAATATTTGTCGGGAACAGGTTGACGAGAGCCGGAACAAACTTGTGTCTGAAGTCGAGTCTTTGTTAACCAAAGTCTCCGACTGGGGTCGACTTAACTTAGTTCAATTCAACCCCAAAAAGACACAAGTTTGCGCGTTAACCGCTAAAAAGTCACCATTTATCGTAACTCCTCATTTTGAGAATACTCCCCTTTCTGCCAAAGCCAGTATCGGAATACTTGGCGTCGATATTTCGAGCATCGTCCAGTTTCGCGGTCAATTGGAAGGTAAGGCCAAATTGGCCTCACAGAAGCTAGGTGTGCTCAGTAAGGCGAGACGGTACTTCACGTCGGCTCAATATCTGAACCTGTATAAGGCACAAATTCGGCCCCACGTGGAGTACTGTTCTCATCTCTGGGCGGGAGCCCTCCAGTACCAGCTACTTTCATTTGACCGCATTCAACGTAGGGCGGCTCGGATTATCGACGATCAAGTTCTTTCCGATCGGCTTGATCCCTTGGCTCTGCGTAGAAATGTTGGGTCACTCTGCATCTTCTACCGCATTTACCACGGGCAGTGCTCTGAGGAATTGTTTGGATTGATCCCGGCCGCTGAATTTCACCATCGGAAATCGCGTCAAAACAAAAAATTTCACCCACACCACCTCGATGTCCAGCCTTCCACAACAGTGCGTTTTGTAAGGCACTTCCTACCTCGCACAGCCACTCTGTGGAACCAGCTTTCGCCGGCGGTCTTTCCGAACAGTTACGACTTGGGAACCTTCAAGAAGAGAGCGTATTCGTTCCTTAAAGGCCGGCAACGCACTTGCGAGCCCTCCGGTGTTGCAGGTGTTCATGGGCGGCGGTGATCACTTTCCATCAGGTGAGCCTCCTGCCCGTTTGCCACCTATTCCATAAAAAAAAAAAACATTTGTGAATTAATCCTGCTTCTGGGCTTAGTGTTAGACTATTTTGACCATATTCGTCATTTAATATCGAATCGTTATTGGTGAAACCATAAATCTATAAAACACACAGTCCTCGGCGTGACGTGGCGTCCGCAAATATAAAGGGAAGTAAGTAACACCCTTACCGTAATTGAAGTTAGGAACAAGCGAGATATATCTATATATTAAAATGCCCCTGTAATTTTGCTTATGATACATATTATTTTGTAGAAAATGCTAATAATTTTTTTTTTTCAATTAACTTATGTGATTTTAACTTGTCGCATACTTTTATCAGTATATCAGAAAGCGTGTCGCAGGTAATATAAAAGTTATTGGAACAAGTCATTATTTGTGTATACCTAATGGTTGGATCATTACAGTACTACATTAGCTATTACATTAATAATGTTTTTATTTGAAATTTTGATGTGTTGAAATATAATCATACAATATAAATTACTTCGAGTAAGGTGAATTGAAACAATAATATAAAATAGAATTTCAGGATTGTTTTTATACATCATAATTATTAGAATATACAAAATTGGTAAAGTACGGGTAGATATTTTTAGTGTTGATAGTGTATATATATATATATTTATTTATATATATACACATATATATATATATATATATATATATATATACATCTAATTCTGTTAAGCAATTCTTCTATATTATTTATATATATAAATTACGCGTATCTGGGAAACGGTTGTAACAATTTGGATGACATTTTGTATGACAGATTCTTGCTTATTGAATTCATTTATACAGTTGTATTTTTCGTAAAAACGCAGTCTTTTACATGATTATTACTAAAAATTATTTAATTAAATCCGTGTTTTTTTTACTATTTCAATAATCTGATCATACATATATAAAATGTGGGTTTTGTATTAAATTAACTATCATATTAAATGTTTATAATGTATATGTATATAATTTCGAAGTTTAAAATCGCAGGAAGCGGCTATCAGGATGTGTCTACCAAAACAGTCTACCTAGTATGAATTGACCGAGATTCGAAGAACCTGACAATCCAAATGACGTCATTGATACTTATTAAGCTATATTGAAGTATTAATCTCGTCAAGTGTTACAAAGCTTAGATCAGGAAAATAATAATAATAAATGTAATCTGTATTACAAAAAAATTGTAGGTTTCCACAATACTATAGAAGTTCTCATAACAAATATAATACAATTATATTAGGAAAATTAAATACTCATCAGTCGAGAACTGGTAGACTGATATGGCTATTTTTCTACTTTAATGTTAGTAATGTTTGAAATATGTTTTTAAAATAAAAATTGAATAAAAATTTGGTAATTTCTAAAAGTAAAATTTGTTTATTTTTTATCACTTCATGACCATAACTCACGTTTAGAACGATGGATATGCATAATTCTTTCTTCGTTTTTTTACTGAAAATTTATAGAAATAAAAACGGGATTCACAACGCTGTAGTCGGGTTATTGAACACAGAACAATTTTATCGGTGATATTTTTTAATTAGTATTAACATAGTTTATAATCAGTTTCAGAGATAATTGTATAAGAATAAGGTACTGTATTCGTAAAACTAAAGCATTGCCATTCAATAAAAAATCTCAGGCTTATTGAAATAATGTAATTGTGCTCTTATAAAGTATACATTAGATAATACAGGGAGTAATTACGTTGCTTACATGTTTTTACGTGCCCACATCAGAGTGCGTCACATTTAAGCACGGTTAAAACTCGTTTCTGTCTTGTGACTGTCGGCTTAAACTCATCGAGAACTAATTTAGGATTCGCATAAAGAGCGTCTGTGCGTCGCATGAATTATGAGTTTACATGCCTTAGTGCATGTTGCTACTTTGATTTAAATTAACATGAATTAGCTCATACGTTATAAAGTACGTATGGGGTAAATTAACCTATTTACTTTTAATTATATTTGTTTACTTTTGGAATTTTACTGATATTCCTATTAGAAGGAGTGCTATAAATTATATTCAGGTACAGTCTACTTTTGAAAACTTAGCAAATAGAATTAGGAAACATCCTCGAAGTCAACCGTAACCGTAGTTACTGTTGGAAATTAGATAGTCTACGATACTCCAAGCTAATAAGGGCCCATTAAATTATTAAGTAAGGGTATTGAGAGGGGAGGGGCTTGGTTAAGAAAATCTCTACATGTTGGGGGGAGAAGGGTGAAATTCATTCTTATGTAATATTTCGTGAATCAAAATTCAATATTAAAAATCTAATTCCATTTTGAATTTCAATTAGTTTTCTTAATTTTAAAGTGTGCACTCGAATTTTAATTTTACTTCAGTTATTTAATTGCATATTGACAAAAAAAAAATAAAAACAATAAAATTTCATATATTTTTATTGTTATCCATGTTTGTTTCTATAGAAAAATTATAGTACATTTTTCCGTGTATTATCGTATTTTTATTATTTAAAAAACAAAAAACATTTCCTTTCCTAATATAACAGTATATTATTTAGAAGATTAAGATAGAATCTTACGTATACTTACATGAGGGTAAGGAGGTCAAAAGTGACCAAAATTATCCTTGCCTAATTAATGAATGGTCCTAAATACAGACTGAGCTAAATAAAATTCAATTTAATTTATAATGATAGGAAAGATAGTTATAATAATGACAGAAATTATTTTAAAAAATCTCATACATTCTACAAAAACAGACTAAGCATTGTAGTCACGTTGTTGTCATTTTGAATTTAATGCTATTCAAGTATTTTACGAAGTGAATATTTTATGATAATATCGTAAGTGTCGTAAGGTACAAAATTACACAATGTAAATAAATATCCGTGGAATAATAGGGCGAAACATTCATGCTCGATTTTATCCCTTAATACAACACTCCTCATACTGACACATTTAGGCTCGTCCTGATCCAGGCTCAGTCGGTGTTCCCGCTAGAGACTAGAAGAAGTGTGGGCGCTGTCCCTGGTCTTTGGCATGACGGGAGTTAATAGTGTCGCCGTAGTGCATTTTATTGGATGGTGTTGGGTGATTAGTACCCGGTAATTCACCAAATGCCCGACTCGCGTAGACCTGAGACCGGGTAATGCGTTTACGCGTTCCGATGAGGAAATCCGTAAAGAATAGGATTTTAAATACCACGTTAATTAAAGGTGTATATACAGTCATATAGCGGGGTGGTAGGGATATGTATTGAACTCGGTCGCTAATGTAAACATAGCGATAAACACCTTACAATGTCTATCTTTTGCTTTGTCGCGAATAGGGATAAGCAATTAACTATTCGGTAGGCGAGAGGCTTGGTGGCAATGTGGCTTGATATCAACATTGATGAAGCGAAGGTGACTCAGACGTGCGTTCGAATTCGTGCAATGAGCCTTAGCTTTTGCTGAACGAAAACATAGTGATGAAAAAATAGCATTGTGGTAGTGCTTTTTGTAATACACACCTGGATAGCTACCACCCTGAAGTTGAAAATCAGCCTCCAAGTATTTATAAGTGCGTTCCAACAGTTGCAGTTGAGAGCTAGTCCTTCCAATAGACTTAACTTGTGCACCATCTTAGGCCACATCGTCACAGTATAATAGTTATAATAAATATGTTTATACAAATTATGTTTATAATACAAACAATTACACAAAACCTTCAAACAGCGACCCAATTTCAACAGTGCAATTGTCACGAAAGAAGTTTTAGGGTTGCTCATTTGACGTCAGGAAATCTTATACAGCAAAGATGTCAATGCTTGCGAGGGAGTTACAATCTCAATAAAATCGCTGTTCACACAAAAGCTACTGACTTATTTGATTTTAGTAAGGTTTATACTTTGATATATTTTATATACTTTTAATATTTTTGAAATGCCAACACCTGCACTTCTATATTTATTCATTATTCATACTTGCAAACGTATTTTCTACATTTGTATTAAAAAAAATTAAGTATATCGTACTATTTTATTTTATAATAGATAATAGAAATTTAAGGAACCGTTTTGCTTACTGCCTTACTATTACTAATTGCTTATAATTAATAATAAAAGTATGTATATTTGTTTTTCAAACTACTCTTAAAAGGAATGGATGGAGTTGTAAAGGTTATATAGAAAACTCGTACTCATGAAAGGTAAAATTTGGCGGGTAGGGAGTTGACAGATTGTATATATTTGATAAAACAGGGGTTTTTGAAAATTCATATTTATCTTTATTGATCAGCACCCTGAAATAAATAATTTAACAGCGTTTCGTAGAAAAATTATCTCTGCCTCGATCGACAACCAGAATTAATTGACAAAATCAATATTAACGTGAACGAAGTTACGGGTAAAAGCTAGTTCAGTACAAGTTATATAATGTCTTTTTCATTTTAAATTAAATTACCTACATGCAATAAGTATTACGATTTATATAGAAACGAAAAGAAGACAATACTACCTATACCGATTACTAATGTTAAGGATAATTACAGTTAATTACCCTTAATTTCAATACAGATACATGTGTGATTTGTTCTGATATATTTGAAAAATTGTGGGTATATATGTATATGAGTATAGATATACTAATTGCTCGGTTAGCAATGAAGTTAAATTGTTATATTAAGATCTTGTATCATGCCGATTTACAATTACAACGATTTTACGTTATGTGTTTTGGAAGCAGACATATAAACTGTAAAGGAAAGGTTCAAGAATTTTGTACATTAACGTTGTGCTAACAACATATTTTTGACAATTTGACGTTTTGACAGAAAAGTTTAGATATGCTAGATTTTGCAAACGATCGGCACAATTGTAATACACGATATAAATATAAGTTAGGCATCACATGTTTCATCAGACTTTGTAAGAGTAATAAAAGTTTTTACCTTATCGTGTTAGGTTCTTTAATAGGATATCTAAGCATATCATTATTTTACCGCTCAACTAAAACTATGTCAAGCAAGATTATCCTTCAAAATGTTTAGTAGCAACTCCATCTCTGGGTATATGCGCTAATAAAATTATGTGTTAAATGTAAACATTATTTGTAGATAAGAAAACCCAATAGCGTGTCCTATCATTTATTTTCTATAGATGAAATGATTTTTGAAGTGGTGGCAGTGTTTTCTGTTCATAAGTAGGTACTAGGAACTACTAAGACTAGTTCATAGGTAGGAAGGTTCTTTAGATTAAATTAGATTAAGGATTTTCGTTTTATAAAAAAATATTTCTATTGAAACTAATATTTTTCTTTTAAGTATTTTTAACTTGTAACTAATAATGATTAGTAATAAAATGCTTTATTCTTAATTTTGTTTTCAATTAACACTAAATTATTACTATGTAATAACATTAATAATATTGTTTTTCTTTGTTACCGTTACGTCACTTATTTTACTTATTTTCAGTAGATTGTTTTTATAAACACCGTATCAGTTCGTTCTTCCGTCGGATACAAATTTGTTTGGCATTCATTGAGCACTGTAATCTCTGTCAAATTTAATTAGCCATCAGCATAATGTATAATCGGATAATGAACTGTTAATATAATAATAACTATTTTAAAATAATACAGTTTATAAAATGAAAAGGCAAGGAGCCGTCAACACCGTAGAGATATTGGGGATTTAATTAATATAGTACTTCTTATTTATTAATACATAAAATTCATTGCAATACATAGTAATTCTTAATTATTCCATGTTAATAATGTTATAGAGCATACAAGAAAAACATTTTTACATGTTTTAATAAAAATATATAAATATACCTCTTATTTAGGTAATATAATGAAATAACCTATAGTTGTTCTAGGGGTTTCGTCAAAATTACCTATGCATACTGGAAAGTGGAACAACTCTAACAGAAGAGTAACAAACAGCTTTAGCAGTGAATGGGTACCTACTTTTACAATATCACATGTTTACCGAAGTAGTATTTTAAATAATTCCTAGTATATTTTTCATCGTAATCTTATATTCTTCGAATAAATATATTATATGTTATTTTATTTATAGTTACGGTTTTTTTGTATTGTTTTATAGTTGATTTAACGTTATGGACACAATCTCACCTGATGTTAAGTGACGATAGGGCCTAAGATGGTGGACTGTATATTGTAAAAGATTGTATAAAAATAACTTTAGTCGGGAGCTAAGAACACTTTCCTGTTTGTATTAAAAATACTGTTATCAATACGAACAGATAATAAGAAAATATAACGATATAACTTTGTTTTTTATAATAGGTACAGTAGTTAGATATATCATTCGCTCAGGTAAATGGAGGTAAAGAAGGTAATGAATGTTGAGTATTTATAAATTATACCCAAGGTAATAAAATTACTTTATCAATGAATATACTTTTTATTTACTCACGAATACGAGAGAGTTTATTAAATACGTCTTGTCTGAAATAACAATCTTTTCGCAGATATCTGTATTTCTAGTTAAGTATTTTATTACTTTACTTATTTTATGATTTTGGGTTTTAAGTTAGGTAACATAATTATTCAAAGCATATATCATTCTTATATTACAATCAATCATTGTATTTAGTTTCATAGATTTATATCAACTTTGTAATAATGTTCATGCTTATTGTTTAGAAATAACACGGAAAAGATGAATACTAGGGAAATTTTAGTAAAATTAATAGGTTTCATTTTTTATCTCATAAAGGTTAAAAATACCATATAAGTACGAAACACGTATTCAGGGGTGCAGTGTACCCGAGGGTCCTCGGACGCGTTACACTGAGTAGAAAAGCTTGTATGATTACAAAATATACAGACGCGCACAAAATTTATCCAGAGGGAAATATTATATAATATAAATGGAAATACAACAACTTACTTCTGGCTGTGACTTCACTTGTATACTAAGTAGAATGTTATCATTTGATAATAATTTAGCAACTTAATTTTTTTTTCGACCTGATATACGGTGTTAGCCGTAAGGGCTTTGACAGCGTCACCGAACTTTTTGGGGCGAATGCTGAGAGCACTCAGCCCCGGGGCAGCGGGCGCAAGGGTGCCAGAATGGCCGATCCTAGGCTTGGGCTACTGCCGGAAAATGAACGAAGATTCGCGATTCTAACTAACCAACAGGTCCTAACTTACTAAGTTTAGTGGTCCTAATAATGACATCGGGCAAGCCGCGTAAGTGTCGCGGGGGCAACTTAAGTGAATATTTCTGCAAACTGGAGAGTATGGACTGAAAATTTCGACGAATTCAGACTTAGACTGAAATAAAACTTAATCATAAATAAATAATAAATCCATATCTGGGTTATACTATGTTGTGGAAATTTACGTAGCTAAAATCAAACTTGTTAAAACTTGTTGTTGTTAATAACTTATAACAAATATATTAATATATTAGGAGTGAGGTATATTCATCGGAAGAGTTCAAAAGAAGAATTGTTTACACCGAACAGCTTGGAACTGCTATTTGTAAACTAAAAAAAGATTTTATTACGCACCTGTTGCATTGACTAATGTATAACACGAAAATCGAGGTTAGAATATGGTTTTTTCTTTTCTTAGGTTAGGATGTTTACTTACGAAGAGATACAATTATATGTGTATCGAAACGTGCTCTTTAATCTGCTAATTATAGTAATAGATGAGACAAAGTCTGTATAATGTTTTTTAGTTTATAAGTTTTAGCGTTATGGCTACAATGCTGTTAAGTGATGGTGTGGCTCAAGCTGGTGAACAAGCTAAACCTGTATGCATTTGGCGGTAGATTTTCAACTTGAATGTGGTAGCTAGCTAAGCGGGCATTAGAAAAAGCCCTTCCACCATGCTATGGTTTCATCACGATGTTTTCCTACATCGAAAGATCAAGCTCGTTGCAATGATTCGAACTCACGTTTTTTAATATGGCATTCGTAGTCCGTACACGCTACCACTGAGTTAATCATCACTTCAATATTGCTAGTAATGTAAATCTATTACTGGGGACTAGGACGTTATTTCGGAAGAGTCATTGAAACGGTAAAATAGAAACAGATTTATTTTATTTTACCCGTAGATGAGTGAGCCATGCAGCAGTATAGGTTGTATATAGTTGTATGTATTGCTATATTTCACATTTGTGTTTTATTACTATGCAGCCCGTATGTTATATATATATTGATATTGTAGTATACTTCATATCTATGTTATAGTTCACATGTCTTTAATATGTATGTTATTAAGTTTGATTTTAATTATACACCTAAAATACCGCTGATTTTACTCCATGGAACATCTCCATTCAAAAGTTACCGGGAAGAGATTGCTATTAGCAATTAGGCTGCCTTTTGTACAAACTAAATCATTTCTTATATATAATTATATGTTTTAAGGTGTACAAAAAAGATGAAATAAATTAAAATAAAATAAATATATGAATTGACTGGCGTGTTTTATGAAAACAATAAAAATGATAATTTTATTTGAGCCGTATTTAATGATATATTATGAACGGAAATAGCCGATTATATCATAACGAACATAAACTGATTGATTACTTATGCTAAAAAGTGAAGATAAATGAGATATATGCTTTGGATCATATATTCGAACCGCTTTTTAGACTAAGTTCTATAGAATTTTGTTATGTAATGCAATATTCCAATCATTTATAAAGTAAAGATCTTAGTAAATTACTAGCCAACGAGAGGCTGGAGTCTTGTTAGGCGAAAAAATATCTTGCGTGACTACCCTATTTTTTGTAACATGTAAATTTTCTGCTACAAGCTATTTTTAGGTCGGAATAAAATGGAACAGCCGCATAAGGGAGATACCGTTTCACACAAACTACATAAAAGTATTATGGAATAGTAAGCCATGAATTTGTAGTATATGAAAAAAACTAAAAATATTGTCGATGTACATATGTTTATTTAGTTATTATTAGCGTGTTGATTAAGTGATAGGTCATATAGAGGCGGCTATTATTATTACAATGTTAATATATCGAGATAAATAACTAATCATCATATGATATTAAGAAATATTTGATATTCCTTACGTTTTCATGTGTTAAGTATATAGAATGTGTTCAGTTTGGCTAGTGGGAATATTACATTTACCAAAATACATAGTATTCCTACGAAAATAGTTGGAGCTCTGGTAACCTCCTGTAAGTTAAAACGACTGCGACCTACGGTCATTGACTGTGGGATCGCTAACAATGCGGATTCTAGCCATGGGATACGAAACGTCGCTGCGACGACTGAATAATTAATTTAATTCAGTCTTATATTACGATTATACCTTCAATGACACTATATAGTTTTATCGTATTTATTAATTTCATAATCGGAGCCGGATATTATAAGTTTCATTTATAATTAATTTTTATTACAAAATTAGCTTCAATGCAAAATTAATTAAGAGGTTCTTTAATATCTTATCTGTATGGACACTTTTATAACTAACTTAAATACAGTAAAGTACTAAATGTTCTAAAGATAGCTTATCATCGCTTTAGTGATTCTTTGTTCAATCCATCATTAACCCCTTTTTCTGTAAAAATATGACACTTCAAATACATTACAGTTTAAACATTAAAGAAACAAGTTTTAATAATAAACCCAACTTATAAGCTAAAATATTCCCTAAGTTTAAAGAGTTTTTGTATAGCGATATAAATTTTATCATAAAAAGTGTGGGGTGTCATATCAATTGTTATTAATAGTTCACTAGCAGCTATTTATATAAGTAAATTCAAAACAAAATTATTATAGGCTGTAATTTGTTGTTATTTTTTAGTTATTAATTTCATGGTGCATGCACAGAAGTGCCTCAGCGTTATCAATGTTGTCATAATTGTATTATTTTCATAAAATAAGGCTTGGTGATATGTGTTTATCCTGATGATACTGATCAGGGGGTTAGGACAAAGTCAGATTAATGTTGTATTGGCTTTTGATATGCAAATTTTGAAGTTAATCAGACGACTAGAAGTTGGCAAAAATACGTCGAATGATATCAATATATTGATAGACATTAAAAATGATTTTTCGTCCTCTTTTATGTGAATAAAGTACATTTCAATTATCATGTTTAAAAACTATTGATGCACATTTTTGTCTCAGTTAGAAATTTATTATATTTATAGATAGGTGTATGTTATAAAACATTTGGTAAATTTATTTCTTTGAATCGATTTTATTTGAAAGATTTTAATGTCGTTTCCAGGTTTAGATTCTACGTATATTCGGCGTTTGTTGAACGACGGACAGTGGCTGCAGTACGTATAATTGCGGCGACGAAGACGCGCGGTGCGGACTCGGTTATTTGTCGATTATGGCTTCCGGACAATCGGACGGTTACACTCAAAGCCAGAGTCAAGGTTAGTGCTTGTCATTACAAGTTATATGCCAAAGCTAACAATTACGGCGATTATTATAAGTGCTATTTTCTTACCTGATGTTTTGAAATTTCTTTTTCGTTCCTTCAACCATTTATTAACTATATTCAGTTTACTATTTTGTATTTTTTAAATTTGATAGAAAATATATACTTATAGTAGTTGTTTTATCCATAATTTATTTTAATGTTCGTGGTGTTGTCTATACATATAGTAAAGTGTTTACTATTACAAACAGTACCATCACTTAGCCGCGCTCCCATAAAAACGCCACCTCTGCGAATTTTTTTTATCAGTCTAATAGATGATAGCTCGGTTGATAGTGTGTACGGACACCTCGCCAATGACCTTAGCTTTCGGTGAAGGAAAATATTGTGATGAAACCATAGCATGGTGGTAAGGCTAGCTACCTCGAGTTAACGCTAAATACCATAGCTGTGTTTCGGCAGTTGCACTTGAGAACCAGTCCTTCCACAAGGCTTAGCGTGTTCACCATCTTGAGCCACATCGTCCCTTGACATTAGGTGAGATTTCGCCCAAAACTATAAACCTTAACTATATAAAATAAAATTTCTTTTATATATTTATTGAATCTAATAAACAAAATTAAACGTAATAATATACATAGGAGGCATACATATATAATATATATACTTATAGAACGTAGTGTGATGTAATCAGTGACGGATTTTTTGGTGGGCTTTTAGCCTGTTGCAGCAAATTTTTGAAAGCAGCATGTTTTCATTGCCACTGAAAACGGAGTATCCATTTTTAAGTTTGTAATAAATGTAGCATAGAAGTTTGATTCAGCCTATAGGCGGCATATTTATAAATCCACCACTGTATGTACTACATCTACATTGTCCGTGTAGTAAAAACTACATTATTATAGTGTCTGTTCAGTTTATTACAAAACCTCAATGTCCAACTACAAGACAGTCTAGACCAGCCTATAAGTTACAAACGTTTTTATACATAATTTACATAAGTTTAACAGTTTATTATTTGTTATTATTATTTTTCATTTCAGGCGATACGTGAAAATTGGAATCTTAAATACAGCGCGACATACGTATTATGCCTGTTACGTAATTCTGGTGTGGAACCCCAAGATACTGTGGGTGCTTCGATATCTGTGGTATCCAGTAGTGCTCCGATGCGACCTCCGACTAATCTGCTAACTGTACTCGATACCGAACCAAAGAATGGCATTGAAGTAAGTCCTAACATACTATTGTAGATCTGTGGTATCCAGTAGTGCTCCGATGCGACCTCCGACTAATCTGCTAACTGTACTCGATACCAAACCAAAGAATGGCATTGAAGTAAGTCCTAACATACTATTGTAGATTTTAATGACTTTTATGGATCTATAAAAAGTATTTAAACTTCGACGTGAGCTTATTTTCAGTTACTAATTTTGATATTTTATTGTCACAACCTGTGATAGTCTAAAGTACCTTTTATTTTTTAACACAATACTACTTATTAGCTTAAAGAAAACACATTGTGGCATTAAAGCCCACCAGAGTAGATACTTTAAATGTAACAAAATATTTATTCGTTTATTTTTACTTTCTAACCTGATAAGGTTTATATGTATATTGTTAGTTACTTTGTAACATTCACATACTAGTTACACTACACTACCACTACTACAGTACTACACGTAAAATTTTAGAAAAAGCACATTCGTAATAAACATATGTAAAATATGTCTTTTTATCGTTTATAGATTTAGCGTTATGGTCACAATCTCACCTGATGTTAAGTAACGATGTGGCCCAAGATAGTGGACATGCTAAAGCTAATGGTGGGACTGGCTCTCAAGTGCAACTGTTGAAACACATCTATAAGTATTTGGCGGCAGATTTTGAACTTCAGGGTGGTAGCTAGCCAGACGGGTATTGGCAAAGCCCTCACCATTCTATGGTTACATCACGATGTTTTGCTGCAGCGAAAGTTCAGACTCTTTAAACCATAAATACATTACCTCCACAAAAACCATAAATACATGAAGATACTTTTTATAAAATACAATTGAATATGCATAATTTTGGCACAATATTTATATTCAAATTATTTAGTTAGTACTACTTTCAACGTACTAACAATTATGATATGGTTTTATTTACCAAATGTTTCTTAAACACTCCGTTCAAGTAAACTATTTAATAATAATTTCATCATATATATTTCATATATATTACACATTATACATTATTATACATATATATTTCATCTGTTTGAATACTCTATAAAAAAGGGCTACATTTGGTATAAACGTATGCATACAAATAGCTGAAGACCTAAAAAAATTATATACATTTCAGGAAACGTTACATGTATGTGTCAAGCCGTTTCATTTCTCGTATTCTCGCGACGAATGGCTAGTGGAATGGTTCGAAATGAATCGATTGCTCGGTGCTAGCCATTTCTACATGTATAATGAGTCGTTAAGTGCCAATGTTGGATGCCTGGTCGACCATTACCGCAAACAAGGGCTTGTTACGCTGTTACCCTGGAAGTTACCTATTATATCGAAGGTTGAGATCAGGTGAATTATCGAAATAACATTTCCAATATTATCTTCATTACTTATTGTAAATTATGATAGACTTCATACTTGTTTCTTTTTGCCGGATTACAAATAATCGTTATTCAAGGATTAAAATATTTGGCAAAATATATGATCTACTTGACTTTACAGCAGTTTCATAGTCAGTTTTGATTTAAATTCAGCAGCAAGCTATCTGTGTTAGGACCCGAATTATTGAATTTGTCGTTACTAAAATGTTTATTTACAGCATTGCTTAAATAAAGTATTCTTAAGTTTATTAGTCCATTTGTACTAAGATATGCTTATTAAGTGATCTGCCACAAGGTGAACCGATACGCTAATGAAAGTTATGGGAAGCCATTGTGTGCAGGCACCACAGGATTGCTTATTATGGCGTTTCTATTGAGGATCGGCTATGTCCAACGGTATACGTATTTTGGCGAATATGACAGTGAATTTTATTTTGATAAAATAAATAATACCCATTATATTGTTGTTAAATTCGGTGATAAGCTAAAGAAGCTTATTTTAATACAGGCTTGTCTCTACATTGTTTGGATATAAAAGTACATAGTTGCATTTCTAAACGTTGTTTCCACAGGACAGAGGGGCAATTCGCAGCGTTCAATGATTGCTTGTACCGATCGATGTCAAGTGCTGGCTGGTTGCTAGTGATTGATGTCGACGAGGTGGTATTACCTCGGCGAGAACGTACGCTGCCGGCACTCCTTACAACGCTCCGGGCTTCTTACAACCCGCCATCAAAAGCACCAGCCGCTTTTCTGTTTAGGAACGCCTTCTTCTACTTGCGGTGGGAGGTATGTTTTATCTATGGTAATAACGATTACATAATAGTAATAAATTAGTCCAGTAACTCCAAATAGTTATATTTTTAATATCTGTATTTGGAACTCGACCAATGTAAATTTCTCGGTTTTTTTTTTTTTTTTTTTTTTTATACTTAAGGTTTAGCTTTATGGCCATAATCTCACCTGATCTTAAGTGACGATACGGCCCAAGTTGGTAGACACCTTAAACCTGTGGAGAACCTGGCTCTCAAGTGCTGCTGCCGGAACACACCTATTGGTATTTGGCGGCAGGTTTACAACTTGAGGGTGGTAGCTACCCAGGCGGGCATTAGAAAAAGCCCTACCACCATGCTATGGTTTCCTCACGATGTTTTCCTTCACCGAAAGCTCAAGCTCATTGTAGGTGCTTGGGTTCGAACCCACGTCCCTTGACGCGAAGTTGTGCACACTACCACTGAGCTATCATCGTATAAGCAAAAATAATAGTAAACATTACAATTTTAGTTAAAAAATCTGATATAAGTAAGTTATGTAGGTGTAATATAATTTTGTATTCAATATAAAGCGGTATAAAATACTTACAAGACATATACAAAAAAAAATACAAATATCTTACTATTTGGTTTATCTATACTGCACCGTAATATTTAAAAAAAAAATTATAATAAATTTTATTCGAAATTGTTTTACATGTTTTAAAATTGCTGTGTTGTAAATTGTAAATGTGTTGCATATGTGACGTAAATGGTATCTTTATTAAAGATATAATAGTGTCTTTAATGTTAGTGATTTGCATTATTGATAATGTCAGAACTTATGTCGAATGATGTTCGGTTCTCACGTCCTTACTTTCTAATTCGGTCGTGATATAATGCAAGTTGTGTATTTCTTTCTAAGGTTACGTTTTTATCGTTGTTTTGCAGCGATGACAGTTCAGTTGTTAGTGTGTACAGACGCCGTTACAAGGAATGTGAGTTTGAATCCACCTTCGATAAGCTTGAACTTTTGCTGATGGAAATCGTGAAGAAACCATAGCACGGTGGGCGGGCTTTTTTAAATGCTTGCCTAGCTAGCAACCACCCTTAAGTTGATAAATCTACCGCCAAATATCTATATATATGTTCCGGCAGTTGCACTTGAGAGCCAGTCCCTCCACTAAGCTAAGCGTATCCGCCATCTAGGGCAACATTGTCACTGAACATCAGGTAAGATTGTGTCCATAATGTATAAGTTTGGTAAAGGTACTGGCTCTCAACTGCAACAGCCAGAACATACTTATAGGTATTTGGTGGTAGACTTTTCAACTTGAAAGTTGTAGTGAGCTGGATAAACATATAGCCTCACTACAATGTTTTCCTTCAACGAAAGCTTTGGCTCATTGCATCGGTTTGAACTTACGTCTATTGACGCGACGTCCGTTCACACTACCAACTGAAGCATCATCGCTTCTAACCTACCTGACGTTCACAAATTAATGCCAAAGGGGTCCCTGGTCTCTGGTAATAAGGACGAATGTGCCTACATACCACCACAAGTATATTTTTAGCAGCTATTATCCCAACACGTCTCTTTCATATCCTGCTCGGTATACCGCGAGAGGATGTACGTATATATTTTCAGCGCGTCAACAACAAAAAACGGTTACCTACCGTTAAAGTTATCTATACAACCAGATAACGAAGTAGATCGGTACATAAAACCAACTCCACACAAGGAATGATAACGGCACACGGAAACCAACACGTACTATATTGGACACATATATTGGAACATGGGTCAAGTCGGTTGACCGACAGTCACGAGTATCTGTACTCGTCCGATATACATTATTTATCATTTAGTGTGTAACTCTGGATTTTGATTCGAAAATGTATAAACTTAATCGAAATCATAGTTTATTTCCTTGTATGAATACTACATACATATAACCGAATAGAATAGAATTTTATTTATCCATACATATAAAATTCGATGTATGTATTTGTGTTCTCTATGAACTCCAAAACGGATGAATATTTCGGGCAATCTTCAGACTAGCTTACCGGGTTATTTTATGAAGTTTGAATGCAATTGAACAGTTCAGCTGTTTGTTTCCAAGATATAAAAAAAATGGTCTTTTGGCGAAAGCTAAAGCTAAATAAAAATAAATGCGTATAATAAAAAGTTTTTTGATTGAATTCCCAAATTTAAATTTCATACAACATTTTAAACGATAATTTAACTGCTAATGTTGAGTGTTGGTAACCAGATTTAAGGTCTGCCGAAGCCATCTTTTTGTGTAAAGATAATATTAATAACAATATATTATATTAGATCAATTCAAAATTAAAACCCTAGAAGAGCGCAAAAATATTCATGATTAAACGTTTCTATTTAAACTGTATAAAAACTATATAGATAATCCTAAATTATTCAGCATGTTCAGGATTCGAAGCGATGATAGCTCAGTGGTAGTGTGTTGGACTTCGCGTCAAGGGACGTGAGTTCGAAACCAAGCACCTACAATGAGCTTGAGCTTCCGGTGAAGGAAAACATCGTGAGGAAACCATAGCATGGTGGTGGGGCTTTTTCTAATGCCCGCCTGGCTACCACCCTCAAATTGTAAACCTGCCGCCAAATACCAACAGGTGTGTTTCGGCAGCTGCACTTGAGAGCCAGTTCCTCCACAGGTTTAGCGTTTCTACCAATTTGGGCCGTATCGTCACTTAAGATCAGGTGAGATTATGGCCATAACGCTAAACCTTAAGTATAAAAAAAAAATCCTTCTAGATATCCCCGTCATTCATTAATCTTCTTCATTCTCCTTTTACAAAAAGCTTATTAGGTACAAATGTTCTTGTATCACAAATACGTAAATTACGTAATAGATATAAAAACATAGATTTTTATATTTGGCAAAAAGTTAACATAATGTAAATATTTAATAAAGTCTTTAAAATGTTAAATAATATTTTTCTATTTGAAACTTATTTTACGCTTAAGCATAAAATATCTGAACTCTTAACTAATTTCACTACATTATACATGCTGTGTTTACTTAAGAAATTGTACATCGTAGTCAATGTTTTAAGATATACTTAAAGCGATAACAGTTTAGCGGTATTCTGTACGGATTCCGCGACAAGGGACGTGAGTACAAATCCACCTACAATGTGATTGACCTTTCGGTTAAGGAAAACATCGTCAGGAAACCATAGCATTGTAGTAGGGCTTTTTTAATGCCCGCCTAGCTAGCTACCACCATCAAGCTTATAGTCTTTCGCCGAATACCTACAGGTGCGTTCCGGCAGTTGCACTTAAGAGGCAGTCCCTCCACAGGTTTAGCGTGTTTACTAACTTGGGTCGTATTGTCACTTAAGATCAGGTGAGATTATGGCCATAACGCTAAACCTTAACTTTAAAAAAATGTTAGTATACAATAAGTCGATTTAACAATGATTTAAACAAATAAATAATAAAGTGAAATGAAATGAAATTTTGATTAATTTCAGGATGACACGGAAGCGAAAGCGCCGCTGGTTACGGCCCGTAAGACAAGACGCTGGGCAACGCCGCACGCCCTTAAAAACCGCAGTAAATATGCGTTGAGGCCGCGCGACGCGGTCGAGCTCGGCAACCACTTCGTGTGGGAGCTCGCGCCTGGTGCCAGCTCTGTCGGAGTGCCAACAGACCGAGCTCTACTGCACCATTACAGAGTGATTATTTGTATTTCTCTAACATATTACTAAAACCTATACTCAACACTGCTATAAAGTTCTATCTATATTCATAGTATATAACGGCAAAGTTTGTTTGCTTGTTTGAACACGCTAATCTTCGAACTACTAGTCGGATTTCAATGTTGTTTATGAATGCATCACACTACCAGTAATAGGAGTAAACTGTATATTGAAATAAGTTACAAAAACGGGAAAAATTATAAAATAGTTTACAAGTCGCGCTCATAGATAGTCTTTATATATAAAAATCTCGTTACATGGTGTTCGTTGACGGCTGTCACGGAAACCGACAAACCGATTAAAATTAAATTTTGTAGAAATATTATCGTTTAATCCAACTTGAAAATAAGCACAGTTTTTATACCAATAAGTACGCTATTCCTGAGAATAATAATAAAGCGATGTATAGCGCAACCTTGTCTTTTTGTCTTTAGTTATTACAATTTATGTAATTTCTAGTCTATTCATGCTTTGTAATTAGATTGATTGAATTTGTAAATTATTATCTTTTTGCTTTTTCTTCTCGTTTATTCACTTCGTAATTCACTTTTTCACACGTTCACACGTTCAACAATTTTTGAGGTATCATTTCAATATAGTGCAAGTAGGTGACTTAGATTTTTGTGTGCGATGCTAATTGCTCATATAGCTGTTTGCGAGTTTATTTAATGCGCACGGTAAATCATTTCCTTTAATTGGTTTTTGATGGTAAGTACTGTACAATCGACAAACAATGCTGCGTACTGGGTAGATTAGCTATTGATCAAAGTTCCTCTCTTTCACTCCATATTGCAAGCCTCGATGAACTGAATCTACTGGTACTTACATTCTCGAACTGCAACGAACTAAAAAATTGCTGGGTTTATTAACACGTGTATGGTGTGTTTACTCGTTACAGTTACAGATTTCTATCACCCCGCTTGATTGCTGGTCATACATCTGCTACTACCGGAGTGCTACTTACGTTAACGAATGTTACACGTAATGTGCGGTGGTTAAGAGCCAACCGGACAAAAGTTAAAAGTATATTTGTTACAAAAAATCTTTATATTACGGGAGCTAGTGACAGGTTTACATGAGCAAGTTCCTCTCAAGCGGTAATCAGTGGGATGCATCAGAGAGTTATATCATAAAGCATTGTAAACGTTAGCTGCAGTTCGGTGAGAGGATGAGCGGCGATAGCCTCCCACGTACGAAGAAAAAAAATTGATTCAATCATTTCCTCTTAGCTGAAAACTTGTTAAATTGTAGTTAACATAATATTTCGAAGAAAAAAAATAATCAGCTGACTGTATCTTGGTGTTTTATACGTCAGCTGGACGCTCGAACATAGGACAAAAGTATACTTTCAATAATTTCCTTTTAACTAAACATTTACCTTATGACACCTTATATGTAATTATAGATAAATAGGTATGTCAACTGCCTGTATCTTGATGGAAAAGCTGATACTTTGAAAGTTATAACGCAGGAGTTAAGCTGGAGCATCTATCGCCTATTTAAATACATCAGGTGACGAGGTTTCCCTCAACTTACTGCTAGCTGATTTTTTTAATCATTTACAGCAGTATATTAACAATCATTTTACAAATTTTCGTCTGAGAGGAAATGACGTATCTAAACTTATTCGGCATTACATTCTGATATGACTGTTCCTATGACATTATTGTTTCGTATAAGTACTTTCAAAGTAATCATTATGCATTTAAATAACTGAAGAAGTATTCAGATAAGTGAATTGTTTTTTTTTTATTATAGCTTAGCTTATTGCAATATAATAATAATAAAAAAAGGTAATTAAAAAACATGCAGTTTAATCATTTTCGTTCTTGCTTTGACTTGTGTCACTCTCATTTCTCTCATATTCACTGTCAGAGCTGTCTGCTGTCATGTTTTCAACATCATCTACACAAACATTAAAAAATATATATAAGGATGCATATTCAGCGCTATATAATCAGGCTGATACAAAAATATTACCTCCTTTGGGCTGAATACTCATTTGATTAATAGATGTTAGTAACTAAATTCCAGAAAACCAAACAAATTCAAATTAGTTGTCATCAGTTGATCATCAGTAATTTAACTTATATTTCTTCGTAAATAAGAAATCACTACTACATTTGAAACGGGTTATCACGTAGGTACACAATTTACTTGTTAATGTCTAAAAGTATTTTATTTATCTATATCATCCAGATCAATACCATCCACAAATCTACAAAATCCATAATTTACTACGAAATGGCAAATAGAAATACAATAAGATACAATAATAAAATAAGAACTGTCAGTTTAGACAAGCGTTAGAATACGCTTACACTGTGATTAATTTTAAAAAGTGTCTAAGTCGTGTCTATCTTTAAACAAGGACAGGACACTCTTTTGTGATCAAGCTTTTTTATAAATATGTGTTGAACGCATGTATTATTCTTTTGTAGTAAGACGGGTTTATTTTATTTTATGTGTAACGGTCACTATACTAATGCTTGTACAAAAATACTCTCTTCATACGTTTATGCATACTGCATACGTTTTCATACTCTATGCTGTACTAGCGTGTGTTGCTTCATTCTGTAGAAATATCAAGAATAATTTAAGA
Organism: Actias luna; assembly: GCA_039707435.1. Lineage (NCBI taxonomy): Eukaryota > Metazoa > Arthropoda > Insecta > Lepidoptera > Saturniidae > Actias > Actias luna. The sequence continues at coordinate 7,352,435 of JAZHAC010000003.1, forward strand.
TACATTATTTCTTCTTGAATAAAAAATAGTATTCTGATTGTTAAGATATTGCTTTAATTTATTATAAAAACAGCTAGCAGTAAGTCGAGGGAAACCTCGACAGCTGATGTATTTAAATAGGCGATAGATGCTCGAGCTTAACCCCTGTGCTATAATTTTATATATATATATATATGTCAGCCGACATATATATTTATCCATAGTTACATAGAAAGTGTCATCAGGTAAATTTTTAGTTAAGAGGAAATGATAATTTTTTTTTCTTCGTGCGTAGATGGCTATCACCGCTCATTCTCCCTACTGAACCGCAGCTGACGTTTACCAGGCTTTATGATACTATGTCCTGATGGGTCACATCAATTATGGTTCGACAAGAAATTATTAAACAAATTTTTACCTGGCCCCCGTACTATTAGAGCAGTATTTTTATTTGAAATATTATTGCTATTGACTCTAAAATAAATATATTACAAAAAAAAAACTTCTACAAGGTAAGCAGAGCAGGTCATGATATAACATTGCTGTGTTTATTATTCCATATACGAACAAGTATTAACATATTAGCCGAGCACTGTTAATTGCATTATTTGTAAAGTGACAATGTGTTCCAGATCGCATGCGAGTACGGAGGTATGAATTGCCTAACGGTACCGTCGACGGTGGACCGCACGGCGCATCGCTGGACCGAGGAACTTCTACAGCGTGTCGACGTCGAAAAGAAAAACGCCGCCGCAGCATGTTCAACGTAAACCGACCCTTATCTCGACTAGATCTAACTAAGGTAGCAGAGAAATATTTTCTTTACACCGTACCAATCCGTTGCTAGGAATCTCTGAAACGTCATGTAGATAAATTTTATCGTTACTATATTAGTATGGTTATTGTTACAGCTAAAGCAGCAGAGCCTGCAACAACACGGTTATTAAAAATAATAGGTTAATGTCGATCATCAAATTTTCCGTATGGGAATTCGTAAATCTTGAGTTAGCAATTATCGGGAAAGAAACAACTATATATATATATATATATATATATATGTTGTTCAAATATTCAAACAATAAAGGTTCGTTAAGTTGTAAAAAACATTAGAAGTTTGCAAAGGAAATGATGTTTATGAAAATATAGTGCCAGAAGTCCCATTGTTGGATGATTCCAAAGATATACGTAAAATGAATCCTCGTTCGATGCATTTACATACTATGCTAAAGATTCTTAGACTTGATTTCTGAAATTAACATGGTTGGAACGATGTGATTATAATTGTGCGATGTTGTATGATAAATCAGTTTTTTAATCGGTTTAATCTTGGCGCTGTACATTTGTTGCTTTTATTCGCATTTATTTTAGTAATAATTTTAAAAAAGGTATTTCATATGAACATGAACGGTTATACAGTTTTTAATGCGTATTTCATTCAATGTGTATAATATTAGTATTTTTTATTTAGTTAGTTCCATTTACAATAATCAGAAATATAATCACGGCTATGCTATGCAATGATATTATAAGTAAAAATGTGTAGATACGGCACAAAAGCACTTGGAAAGATTCACGCTGGTTTTTTGTCAATTGTATCACTCAATTCCCAATATCACGTCGGCATTCAAGGAAGTATATTGTGTATAACTCGATATACCAAGTGCACTAAACAAGAGGTAATATTCTCATGTGCAACGCGATATTGTATAAGCTACACGAACAAAACATCTAAAGTTCATAGGATCACATGTAATCTGTAATTATTACTATTTTAATTGATAATTTGAAATTTTTATAAAATAAAATATATCTATCTGTAACAATTTACGAAACAAAAAGAAATGTCTTAGACCGGCTATAAGCAACCTTTTTTTATAAGGGCCACAAACAAGTGCTATATGATGTCGTGGGCTATAAACAAAATATTTAGGGTATGATTGTCGTAAATTTTCGCAATTGTTACTATTTGGATTAAATATCTTTTAACAATTCCTGATGTTTCAAATACTTTGTGGTGTCCGTGGTCAATTATTTAATTCCAATTATTTTGGTGTTAATAAAAACGCCAAATGCAACACATCACCGATGCTTTGAAAATTCTGGTTTTCCGTATTATCAAACACATGATTTACCGTATTTACGAAAATACTAAAATGACGTATTGCCGTATCCAGTAGATATAATGAGACGTCTGCTTTATATTAAAAAATTTATAATTGAATTTCTGTGTTATTGTAAATTACCGTAAAGTAGTCGCACTGCACACCGCGGTGCGATAGTGTTATCTAGTATCTATTTACATAGTACACTTACAGTTTTTCTAATGGGCATGAAATTCAACATGGTTGAACATAAAATGAGACCAGGTGCGCCTGCCAAATAAGCCTGGCAGGCCGCAGATTGAGTATAGCGACTTTAGACCATGCACAGCATGTTTCTTTTTGAAAAGATTGGCCAGTCAGTGAAATTTTTCCCGTTTATTGCAATTTACTATGACGACATTGGTGAGCCACTTGTTTTAAAGAAATATTAAGAAGGTACCGTATCTATACTTTTATAATATCATTGATGCTAAGGGATATTTTTAAGGTGATTCATATTTTGTATAAGTTCGTACATAAAAGAGTGTTTATGTATCAATGATTTTATTTGTTGTAAAACGACAATATTTTTAGTACGCTAGTCATATTTGAAATTCGGTTTTTAAAACTACATAATACTTAAATATTTATAATTGTATTTTATTATTTTGGAGTTGTATTTTTATCGACAATCATATTAATATATAATTATTATCAAGGATATTCAATTATATATAATGAAATGAAAAAAAAAACTATTTAACCCAGTACATTTTTTATTGTTATCCGTTTACGATTCGAATACGATAAATTGAATCGAAAATTAACCTAAAACTTTGATTTGATTCGAAGTATATTCAATTAACAATAAAAATAGTAGCTATAAATACCTGTTAACTTATACTGCGCAAGCTACTTACTATACTTGTATAAAAAAGTGATACGTTGTAAATATACTTTTACATAACAATGTAATTTTACGGGTAATATTTTTTACGTTCGAAATTTTAACGTTAATAAAAAAAAAATCGTATGAGAATTCTTTAGTAAACTCCCGAATAATAATTCTTTATCGAATATTCAAGAGTTTGTGCTTAGTTTTTTACAATTTGTCCAGTTATGTAATTATAAAACTAATGTTAAATTTAGGTACAAAAATTATTCTAAATTGTGCCCCAAAGTAAAAACCATAACATTAAGCCATAATAATTACGAAGGACCACTAGAATGCTTTTCACTCCTTTGAAATAAACAAGTACAATTTTGATTATAATGTAGTTTTTTTAAATTTTCTTTTTAATGTTAAGAAAATTCAAGAGTAATTTTTTAAGGTTTCTATAAAATTTATAAATATTTACTTAAATAAATTGTGCCATTATGTTGTATTGGTGTAACCGTTCAATTGCTCAATAATTGGATCAGTATTAACAACATCATAAAAACATATTTCAAACATTCAATTTAGTAATGAAAGCGTGATTATACATTTTTATACTTCATTTATCATTTGTTAATTGGAAAAAGAACCATAAACCAACGTTCTAGAATTTTAGATCTAGAATTAATCGCTTCAGACTATATTCAAACGGATCTAATGAGATGTAGTTTCCTTATTAAAATTAATTGAAGAGGCGCTTTGAAAAAGTATTTCTGTCCAACAATAAAGCGTGCTAAAAGTAATAATAATGCACTTGTACATAATATAACCACTATGTAAATATTGTACTTAAACATATCAGCAGAAAATAAGAAAAAGCAAATCTTAATTATGAATACTTAAGGAATCCGAGAATACCAAGCTCAGTTATAGAAGTAATAAATATCAACTAGTAATATCTAACTGCTGGGTTAAGTTTTCCTCCCCAGACATAGAATGAAATTTATTTTACCTCTGAATTGCACTACTAATTAAAACCCAGTATTCAGTATTATTTTCTATTGAACCATTGAATTTAAGTTTTTCTTACATAGGTACATAGATGGTACATAATAAATAAAAAATTAGAGTTAAAATGTTCAGTTATTGAAATTAGGATAGTGTTTTTTTATCTCTTAAAGAATTGTAAAACTAATTCACAATATTTTACGTTTTAGTAATACGAATAATATAACAAACATTGGAGGAACAGTAGAAACATGGATGTTTTAAACTGATTATTATGTAAATTTGCCGAAATCGGTTGATTTAGGTAATATGTATTAGCTAACTGTAGCTATTACTGGTACACAAAATCATCTCAATTGAACTTGATATCATAAATTCACAGAATAATAATCGCATAAGTGTGTAGCATTATGTGGCATTAGAAGCGCTCTGCGAATCCGCACACAATGTTTTTATCTCGTATCTATATTAATAGTATCAAGCGGAAAAGTTTGTTTGCTTGTTTGGACGCGATAGTCTCAGGAACTACCATTCGGATTTAAAAAATTCTCTCTGTATTTGATAGAGCAATCATTGAGGAAGGCTTTAGGCTATTTAACATCACTCTATCAGCAATAGGAGAAAAGGTCATTTGCAATATACCTCTGTCTATTATGAAATTTGAAAATAAAAATGATATACACAGGCATACGAATAGATTTATTATCGTAGAGTATTCCTACATTGGTACTCTGACAATATTACTGTATTGATTACCTTATGAAATATTTATAAAAAATGCATTTAAAACATACATAATATTGATTTCATATGATTTTTTATTAATCAATAGAAAATCATATCATTTTTATTGACTTTTTAAAATATTGTAACGAGTTCTTAGTGGATTACTGTTTAAAGTAAATTTTCAGTCAATTCTTCAATTATATTATAATTTTCCATCATTATTGTGAAAGTCGGTAAATTAGTAAGCTCAGGCTTATGTCCTATTTTTATGTTATGTCCTCTGAGAATTTCGCCAATGTCTAGTAGTGTTAAGGACTTTATAAACACAACGAAAACAAAGTAACAACCAAATTCAGCACAGTTATTTGTGGATCACACAAATCAACCCCCTATGTGGGACTCGAACCCACGGCTGAGTGCCGCAGCGCTTGCCACGAGGTACCTGCTCTAACCGCTAGGCCAACCGTGCAGTCTAGGTTAAACGGTTTAAAAGAGTAGCTAAATATATTTTTATGTAGTAACACGGCGAAGTGACGGCACTGTACGTGACAGTAAGCATAATACAATCTGAAAGGAACAGCTGTTCCTGTCATGCAGGCGGCACTGTCGGCAGCTGAATATATAATCCTTGATACATATCCTTACTAGCCCGCTTGATTGCTGTATGTATATCACAAATAGCTTAATTAGCCGTTCAATCAACAGCCTACAATATACAGTACAATATATTACCGGAACTCCCGACTTATAATAAGGGCGCTGTTTAGTATAGAGGTTAGGCTGTAGATTGGACGGCTAATTAGGCTAGTTGGCTGCGACATATATACGGAGTAATCCTGGAACGTTACACGCCTAAACGTGTCATTATGGCGGATGTTATACCAGTGCCGCTTGCCAAGATGTCTTTAAATCAATGCTAACGAAAAGAACAAACAAAAAATGTTTAGTATGTCAGTCGACATAGAATGTCAAAGACAATGTGTCATCCCATATTTGTTTTTTCCTTACGTTGGCAATTGTTAAAAGACAGCTACAACATAATCGTCATATCCTACCATATATTTTATTTCCTCAGTAGAAAGTTGACGACATTTGATTTGGTAATTATTGTTTTTCTTAAGAAAAGTTCTTTCGTGCAAACTTTCACCATATTAAACAAATTTGTATATCGTTGCTGTCAAACCAATACGATATCTGCATGCGAACTTTTTCAATATTTTGATAATTATTATTACCTAGTTATTTACTTAATTTACGTATAACAAGACCATTATAGCACCGCTACCTGTGGTTTCTAAAATACGACATATAGCATCATTAAACAAAAACTGTTATTTTATTCAATATCTCATAGTTATATTTTTGCACATAGCAGATAAATTAGTTTGACAATGACGATGTACCTATTACGATCTAAAGTTCTGTAAAAGTTTATTTTTAAAATTCTTTTACATTTTGAAGTATCAGATGTTTACGAAATTATGTAGAAATACTAAGTGCTTTATTAAACATTTTAAATAAAAAACTTTGTTGTTAGTACATAATTATAATTTTCAGTTTGTATTTTTTTAATATGTTCTATTAACTCGAATATATGCTTAAGATATGTATTAGTAAGTGTTCATCGATTGGTTGTTGGGAAAAATACTTATTCAAATCTAAATGGAGTAATTTTGTCCCTTTTCCGCTATAAATATAATAAACAAAGGAAATGTTTTTAATGGACTAGTTATAATACGTAATAATCATACAATGCTTCTTAAATGTATATAGATCTTCACTTTTACGAGACGTTGATCCTCATAAAGGTAACATGCGAGTCATGGCCAAAATATTGAATTCAAATTATAAATTAAATGATGTGTACATAATTTACTATGTACCTAGAAATCTTGGTGTCAATAACTTATTATAAATAGTTTTTAGATAGGCAATATGTAATAAGATGTATTCGAGTAATTCTCGAAATCGGGATGTTGTGGTAATATCGCGTTAAACACGAAGCCTAGCTTATAGTAACGTATTAAGATGGTGATCAGGACAATGTTCCAAAAGTAAAAATATCAGTGCGTTTAATTGATATTTTATAATTACTGAAATATCCCGAGTTTCAAAATTAACCGAATATACTTTACTTTCTTTTTTCCCTAGAATTATTGAGTGAATGGGCACATATTTCAAGTAACAATTTAATAATACCGTTAATAATAAGAGATGACTTTGATTTTTCCTATTGTTATTAACTAATTTACATAATTGGATATAGAAAAAAATGAAATCGTTGACTCAAATAGAGATTAGTTTTTACAAAGAACGTAAATAGAAGCTAAACAGCGTCTGATAGGAAATTGGTAAAAATGTTAGTTGCAAAAATGTATATTTTGTGTCTATGTTTTATCTGTGATGTCTATTTTGTGAAGTGAGATGTAATATTTGTTCATATTACAAGAATGTGATTTGTTAGCCGAATGTTGAAAAGGTCTTTTTTAAATAAAAGAGTATTTGTCTTTGATGTTTTTTTATTGATTCAATTATCTCTTTAATTATTCAGATATAAAATGTACATATATTATGAGTTCCAGCTTTAAATTATAATTTGAATTGCTAGTCTTTCATTTCATTATGCATCATTTTTTAATTAAGTTTAATAAAGTTCTCGCCTTATTACTTTTTTTTTATTTATCCAGTATATTCAAAATGATGGAGATACAAGGAGTTAGGCAATAATTGAAAACATATATTTTGACCTCTGCAGCTACAACAAAGTATACCCTAATAATAATAATAATAAAACATTACAAATTTCACTACAACATTACAATTTTTTATCAATATTAATATTATGAAACAAAAAGGTTTTTTTAACGCGGTAATCTTAGAATCTAACCATTCGGATTTCAAAAAATATTTTTGTATTTGAAAGAGCAATCATTTAAGATAGGCTTTAGGCTATATAACATCATGCCACCAGTAAGAGAAAAACTGTATAGAAAAAGTTACAAAAAAAGGGCAAAAATAATTATACAAAATTTTAGTTCCACGCGAACGAAGTCGCGAACACAGCTAGTATTTGTATATCGATAAATATATGGTCACTTTATTTTTTCTGTTCAAACGTAGGTTCATAGTTAGGCAAAAATCCGTCACAATACGGATAATACAGTGAATCTATTAATAAAAATTTAACTCTGAACGAAAATGGTCTTAGTACATGTTCTCGTCTGTGAGATGACACCACCTTCCGAACTTATTTTGAATAAGGCTGATTTTTTGCGGTTACTGAAGCGGCAAGTAACAGTTCCCCTAAAGGCTGGTTTAGACAGAACGACCTGCTGCCTTGCCAATAGACACCTAGTCGGCTTGTCTATTTGTACGGCAGTAGCTGGTTCGCCTTTGCTGTATACACGACACATAGTAGTTGCTGCTCAGTCTTGCAAGTCGTCGCGATGTCGAGTGAACGTGTTTTAATTAAAAAACGGAAAAAAGGTATATGACAAAGCCTATGTCCGGTTGGCACTGGTAAGCTACTGCCGAACGCGTCAAAACGAGTTGCTGCCGGACAAACAGGCGAGTGAAAACAAAAAATGTTGAAGCTACTGTCTACCTCGCATCTACGAGTTACTCGTAAGTTACGTCTAAATATTGGCAATTACTGCTGTACTGCAGGCTGACTTGTTCGCTAGCTTGCACTGTGTAAACTAGCCTTAACTAAATGATTAATTCTTAATCCAGACTATTTGACCGTAAGCTGGAAAATTTTAACACATTAAAGATGCTGTAGTGAAATGTGCCAAATCCATTACATGATATAAAACAACTCACACACTACGAAACGTATTTTTAAATAGCTTTAAAGTTCTTAGTCTTGGCTATTTCCATGCTGATGCAGAAGACCTTTTTTCAGTTATATAATCTGTTATATAATATTAATAATTTGCTTCGATACAGAAAAAATAATATCAGTTGTATTTATTTGTATTAAATTTTATTCATTTTTTCTCGAATTAATTTTTTTCAAACTATTTTTGATTTCCGTTTTTGAAATGTAGTTGGTTAGTTGTACTACGATAGGTTTATTCCAAGACATAGCTTTATTTGTGCTGATTAGATAGGCACCTTAAGAGTATTACAAAGAAAAGTGAAAATTGAACTCAGACTTTCATTTTCACACTGTGGGATATTCATTATTTCAATTAAATTCGCTCTTTGTTGTTGTATCATTTGTTCTACTTGGTTTTCAAGATTTTCTATTCGCTGTGTATAATTAATTTGTCTTTTCCATGATATCAAGTTGGCGTCTTTCTAGTCTTCAATGAGATGTTCAATACATTTTGCTATTTCAATATTCCAATTTTAACCTCAGACAGATCTGATTTCAACTGTTTTAGTGTAATATTCTGATCTTCTAAAAGCTGGAGAATGTCGTCTTCAAAGCTATATAGATCATCAGCTCTAGCAGTATTTTTCCTTGTTACCTTGTTAGGGTTCAGTGTAGCCTATTTTTAGATTTCACTACACTATGACACTCACTATTTGACACCGATTGAGACTCATTATCTTGCGGTAACACCATTTTAAATAATATAAATATTCTTGTGAATTTCTTATTGAATCTTTGGTCTATGGCGCTCGGTAAGTATCAGACACTATACAAACAAGCGACCACTTCCTGTCGATGCGAGAACAAGAATGAAAACATAGCATGGCGGTAAGGCTTTTTTTTAATGACCGCCCGGCTAGATACCACCGTCAAGTTAAAAATTTAACCTTGTGTGTCCATCTATTACATTAAATTTGCAGGCATATATGCTCTACTACCCGTGTAAAATTATAGTGAAAGGCCATATATTACGGTCCATCGATTTCTTAAAGATATATAGCAGCATTGAAAATAACCACTGTTGTTTTACAGTCAAGAGAATATAATTACTATAGTTTATTGATGTTTATTTTATAGGAGGTTTCCATAGTTCGTTACGTGTTTCTACAATAAATGCTAATGAATGACTACTAATTAAGGCCATTAATGTGTTCCCGTTTTTATGTTGTATTTATGTAATGTATTCGCTTATATTGCTGTGTTGTAATAATAATATATCATTTTAGAAAGAAACATGTTGAAAAATCACCTGTATATAAATCTAATAGCACCCACTTAATGATGTAGTGTGTGTATAATTCGGGTAAGGTTTGTAATTTATATTTAGGAGGCGTCACCAATCATGCTAGATAACGGCTGGCGCTGGTTCTACGGTCCGCTGTATGACTAATGTCCGCAATTAACTCTCCGGTTTTGGCCCTGGCAAACTGTTTACTTTTTCTCCAACTCGGATTAAAAACAAATATTTGTTGGACAGCGTCTACACCATGTTCCCTTTGTAGTTGTTCTATTTTTTTTCTTTTACTTGACAATTTAAATTTTCTTGTTGGTAATTATTTAGGTACATTTTCAAGTTATGTTTAACTAAATTAGTTTGTTTAATACTAAGATAATTAGTAATTGTTATAATACTAAATTATGTAATGGTAAGTATGTTTTAAATCAGATATAGAAACATTTGTATTAATTTATAATATATGTAGGTTGCGTTGGTGTAATTAGACATTGCCATATTATTGAAGCAATATGACATTCAACAAAAAGTCACTGTATAACGTATGCACAATATAAACACCTTAGTTTAAAGATTCTGTATTAATTGCGGCTTTGCCACCACCTATCCCAAAACTCTAAAAGGGTTGTGTTATAAGCGTATTTAGCGCCGAGATGCTTAAAGCCCTCGCTTTCATTAACGGAAAAAATAACGCTTTTTTTACTTATTTCATTATTTTCCTAATATACAGATATAATTCAGTTTCAGCTTATTAATTAAGTTATAAAACAGACTTTGTCGGACTTATACTTATTTCTGTTGGCAGTAATTTTGTTATGCCATTTACTTTAACATCAATCGTTGGTTACCTGTAATGTCCAAGTTGCCGAATCTATTTGGGCTTCGTATTTGGCAGCGGTCTGATTCTAGATCAGAACATTAATTTAATTCTTATATAGTTAATATACTATATGACCTAATTTAGTTTGCATATCTGGAGCATTTTGATACGTGCCGAAAGCGACATGTAGTGTATAATAAAACCATATCTATTATTATTTAATATATTTATTACTGCTTATATCTTTATAGAAAGAACTAGCTATGTTTTACGCTTACATTAAAAGGGTTATTGTGGTTATTAACTAGCAATCTAAAAACTATAAAGTTTGGTTTTCGTTCTCTTGAACTGTGTGCCTTGTGTTCCACGCTAAATCTAAAGAAACCGGCTGTTAACTACAACAGCAAAATATGCCTATGGGTGCTTGGTGACAGCTCTTCAACCTACAGATGTTACCACGTTACAAAACGTACACAAAAGTTTATAAAGTGCAGGAATAGAATAGTTCTACTAAATGTAGAGCTCTCAACATCAAATCTAACCCTGTCAAAAATCATCAAATTTGATACACTTATTCGTTATTCCGAACATAACCTACCATCATCTTTTTATCAAATATTCCTTAATTACCGAGTACAACGTACGCATTTCAATGAATCGTTTGTTGAGTATCTATCGCTATTGGAAATGGACATTGCAATCTCTAGGAGCGACTGTTCTAGTTCGATTTCGATCAATCTGATGGACTTCGATACACATTTCGAAGCTACTGAAACTGTTCAAACCGAATTGGTTTGGAAGGCCTCTTCAATCGAATTGACTGAACGCTTTATGCTGCATAGATATCGTCTTGCACTCATCAATGCGGGTGAGAGATTATAGGTATTAGCAGATTTGTGTATGTTCATTTTGACAGTACGAATAATATCCTCGTTGGAATTATTCAGATAAATATCTCGTTGCGCTTATTTCTATGTAAATCATAATCTTGACTATATAAATTTACTTTGAAAAAATATATAGAATAAAAAGTGCAGACAAAATATTTATTAGCGTCAGCGAAAAAGTAATATCAGATTATAAATATTACATTTCAATGATTGACCAAATTATGTAATAAAACTTAGAATAAAATAGTACATTTTCAAAGTTTTATATTGCATGGCTTATTTTTTATAATTATTTTTATATAAATGTTAAATGACAAGTTTTCTTTTCTCATATACGACATTCTATCTGTTGGATTTTAGTGAAGCATTTTATTTTAAAAATACTGCTAACTGTGCAACACGGCTGGTTGTTTCTATCTTAGTAAAGTATTTTTTGGCCAATTTTATAAATATCGTAGTGTAGATTTGCAATATATTTTTTTACCGTAGGACAGCAAAGTACTGATACAGTACCTGATTTTAAATATAGAACAATTAAAAAGCGGCGACGGTTTTTGATAGAAGAGTTTCATTGATGAGTGCACATGTGCTCCCTGTTAGCCTTCGAGAAGCAAAAAAAGTTACTGTTGCTTTTATCACCAAGTGTATGGTAATCGCGACTCAGTCTATTGCAGAATATCACTTTGTTTACTGGATATTTATAGGCTGAACCTGAAACGGCTGTATTGATAACAAACATTTTGCTCTACTATCCAGTTGTATTAAGAGTGTTTAGGTAAGCAAAATGATGTTGAAACGTCCAAAACAGTTTACAGTCGTAACTTTTTCGTACTGAAACAGGTGATAATATACTTTAATAAATGAAATAGATTTTGGAACTAATTACACAAGATATTAAATAAATATAATTTTGATTTTAGAGCTATATTTTTTATTTAACAAGACGTATTTGCGAGTCCCAACAATACTATGCTTACGGTGAATCTAAAAACTTTCAGTATCTGTTATTATTTTTACCTAAAACTAACGTTGAAACTAAAAACAACACTGATTTTTCCGATCTGAAAAGTGCGACTCATAGCACGAACTAGTATAGACTGATTCATTGGATTAGCCATATATTAGTGGCGTCGGATAAAAATGCAGTAGAAACTTTGTTTAATATTAACGGACTAAGTTGGCAGCCATTGGTTTGAAGCAGACTTTTTTTATGTTACGCAGCAAAGTGACTGCACTGGACCTGTTGGTAAGTACAGTACAATCCATATCAGTGGTGACTACAACAGAACAGAATTCACTGCCAGTCACCACTGTCGTGCTGTGACCTGCTATAATAATAATATAAAAGTTTTATGACGACAATAGTGCCAGTTACCGGGTATAATTATAATCAAAAAAATACATTAAATCATAGATTAGAATCATAGTTAAATCAACCAAAAATTTATCATAGGTTATGAATAAACAAGAAAGGTATTAATTGTCGTATATTTGCCATTACAAATCTAAGCTGAAAACTTTTTTATATAAAATAATAAGCTTTAAGCAAAAGCATAAGGTACTTAGTTTTGAGCTAAACTCTACTTTAAACAAATTTTATCAATACGTCTCTTTTATGTGCACATGTAAATATATAAATATATTTGTTAAATCTTGAATTGAAGTATGTATATCCTATTTCCCATAGTGTTGAAAATCTTACTTGTTTGAGTACCCTGAATACATGTCATGTAGGTATATCAAATTGCGAATGCGGTGTGCATCCGGTAGTTATCTATATCTAAAGGGACCATTCAGTCGGCAACGAAACGGTTATTGCCAAATCAGTCTAGAAGCTAGGGTTGCCATCTTTTATTTCAGTTATTTTAAACTATATATTTAGCGTTATGGCTACAATCTTACCTAATGTTATGTGACGACGTGGCCCAAGATGGTGAACACGGTAAGCCTAGTGAACGGTCTCGCTCTTAAGTGCAACTAATCTATAGATATTTGACGGCAAATCTTTAACTTAAGGTTGCTAGGTGGCTAGACAGTTGGACATTAGAAAAAGCCCTATCGCCATGCATTGATTTCCTCACGATTTTTTCCTTCACCGAAATCTCAGGCTCGTTGCAAGAGGATTCGAGTATATATTACTTATTATGTTATTATCGTTTGAGATTAAAAGTTATTGTTTATTAAAGGTTACAAAACAAAGATGTTTTCAATAAAACGTGGCATCAGAAGACATCAGAAACTAAGTAATTTTAAAATTAAATTATTATTATTTTTATAAGGGTTCACTTAAAATTAATTACAGAAATATGAAACTATGTCATATGTATTATTATTACGTACTATAAAAAGTGTGCCATATAATTGCCTTTTATAATATATATACAATAAAGAATGTCATATAAAGTATGGCTGTCAGCCCTATTCGTGATATATACATATGGATTTGCATTCTCGTCCAGTCTGGAATTTACTTAAATTATATAAGATACGTATAACCGTGAATTGGCGTTATTGTTATGATTAATTGGAAAAATATAATAAATAATTTTGCCGAGTCATCATATTTTCATATTGCTATAGAGCTGGGATTCAACGTGTAATCCTTTACCTATAATGTCGGGTCAATCGATCATCGAACGAAGAGCGAAGAGGCCTATTCTACTTTGTCGCCTTACTTTTTGCCTTGCCATCAGATGTGAGGTGGCGTTGTAATTTTGCCGAGATAGAATAACATGTTTTATCATACTTAAGGATTGACAAAGTTTTTTGAAGCTGTTGATCAAGTACATCTGGTAAGTATGAAATATACTTTTCTTTTCTATTCCTTTATAGCAGTGGTCGGCAAATTTTTGGCAGGCAAAGGCCACATAACGGCGAATTTAAGTAAAGGCCGCACTTGTCCTTAAATCGTTAATAAATGTTATGGGGTGGTAGGGTAGTTGGGTATTCCCAACTGGGTCGCGACCACCATACATATGGTAAAACACCTGTCATATTAACCTTGGGGATTTAATTGCTAAAAACATATCATTGTTCAGTATTTTAGAAACTACGAATTAAATTTTCTTTAACGGTGTTGACTATTTATTTTATATATAAATTGAAAGTGTCCCGCGGTTTCAGTTGCATTTCAATTTGAATACTATGTATTACTAATAGGAAACTTAAGATGCTTCGAGATGAACAAGATTATTAGTTTTTCTTAGTTGCGGTCCCGCGCAGCACAGCGGACTATATGCACTATCGCTTCGTGCTCGTTTAGCGTACTTTCTGACTTACGCTGTGTGTGTCAATTACTCTTAAGGGTTGTAGCAGGAACATAACCTATTTTAATAGATAGGCCATTAATGTATTTGTAGGTCAAGAAACTAGCGATTTCAAATAAATAAAAACTTTTTCCTAGCTACATAAATATAGCCTTTTCAGGAAGAACTTCGTAAGCGACAATTGCACTTTTTGCCGGAGAGTGTTTTTTTTTATATTTCTAATTAAAAAGTATTTATGATATCTTTATAAAAAAAAAATATGACTTTTTGATTACAAGTAACCACTGATCTATTTAAATAGTCTATTTTATAAAGATATTTGAGGTTACAATAAAAACTTAAGATTTTTGGCGCTTGCGATGTTTTTCTTCAAAGGGCTCCATATTAGTACGGTTTAGAATTCTTACGGCGGTTGTTCAATATTGTTTGTTTATAGTGAGCATTGTATTTGGTCGTCATACATTTTTATTCAATATTCTTCTATGTATTATTGTATTTAATATTATAAATATTTTTGTATTTCATATTTCTATTTAGAATAGATAAGAAAGAAACGTTTTGGGTTTCCAAATCGTAACAACTATGTGCATACAACGGCGTCTGTTAAAATTCGTTGTACCGGTGTACTTGAAGTTAAAACTTGGTTTTTCTTCTTGTACTAGCTACTGTAATGGTAGTTCCCTTTAAAATATTTCACGTTGTATCTACTACAAATCTTGCAATCGAATCACCAACTAAAAAGATGTAACTGCTCTTTCCTATTCTGCTGCTGCTATTAGCACGATAACTAGATGAACCATCTAGTTTATTATATTAATTCAGATTTTTAACTTAATTCACTTCTTAAAATGCTGTCTTATGCTGAGCTACTGCTCGATACTGAGATATAAATAAAAAGCATCCAACGGGTAAAAGAGTGCACAGTACAATCTTGCCTCGCCTGCCATGGCACAGTACAAACCAAAGTGAGTTTCTCAGATCCCGAAGGAGATCAGTTAGTTTCGATTTTACTATTTTTAATCAGGTAATAGTCTCAGGCATCGCCAATTAGGTTTTTTAATGTACAATCTTTCGCGCCTTTACAATTACTCTTCTCTTTTTATTAGTAGCTAGTACCGCGTTCGATTTTCTCTTACGCGATTCGGCAAAAGCCCAAGCCGAGGTTCGGTTACTAGTGACACCCTTGTGCGAGTTGCCCCGCGGGCTCGAACGCTTTCCGCGCTCGCCCCCCCTAGTTCGGGGTAGCTGTAAATGCCCCTCAGGCTAACAGTGTAGGTCCCTTCGAAAAAAAAAAAAACGGGTAAAAGTGTAGTTATTAAATTAAAAACTATATGTTGAAGTGTACATTACTTTGCATTTCCGCTTAGAATTTATTGGCCGCTGACGGTTGACCCAACATTGGTGGATGGTTCTACAATGGACAATTTATACACAATAGCGACGATGGAAAGATTAACAATCTATCAGGATTTTTTTCTAAACGTAAATAAACTAAACGAGGTTCACTGGCAAAAAGTAATATGCATGGTACTTGAAATCCAGTCAGAAAGAATTGTCGTCTCTTAGCACCGTGTCCATTTTTTATACGTTTTTTCAAACACATCGCCCCGTAGTCTAGTACGGGCTGAGCTGACACATTTATATACAGGCCAGTGTCTGTCGGGGTATTCATCCGGCTCACTATTGTGCTCATTAATTTATTCAGTCGATGAAAACCCCATCGTTTAACTGCCTAGCATTAGTCATTCACAAGAAACATCTAATTAATCCGTATTAAGCAATTAACGAGCCTTTCTATTTGAATGATAACCAAATTCAGAACATTCATGAGATTTAACGGCAGATTACCTTAAGGTGACTTGCTAATCATACCCTAATATACCGATTCGAAAAGGAAAGCAGCATCAACCGAAACAGGCGGTTTTGCTTCTTGTTATTTATATCAGGGTCCGTCCCTCTAACTTTTCTCATAAACAAAATACTGACAAAAACTGGAAAACGATTGTATGATCGACGAAAAACTTTACCAGTTCAATTGAGCATATTTATAAAACTTAGCAATTTCTAATTGTATTTATTTATTTAAAAAAAGAAGACAACATATGTTTTAAGTCTCATAACATACATTTTATACTTGTTTTTTTGTTATTAACACACATATGTATATATATATATATATATATATATATATATACTAGGCGACCCGGCCGACTTCGTACTGCCTCAATCGATAAATCAAAGACCTAAACTTTTGTATAAAATAATCTTCAAACAAACAAAACGAATCCGTATTTAATAAAAACACATTTTTTGAATGAAGTTTTATTATTATTTTCGACACATCGTGTTGCTTAGTTACAAAATAGAGTTTTCCTGAAATACTGGCTATTTATAAGGTTTAAATTTGATATTAACAGACACACACTGTTATGATACAGTCAGTTAATCAATTTAAAGCCTTCTCATAAACTATTTTTTTTGTTTTATTTTGTGGTGCGTAAATAAACAAAGAAAACGGTTTTCCGACGCGCAAACACGTGACGTATAATTGTCCATGCGCAAAATAGGGAAACTGCAAGTTGATTCCGCATACTTCTAACGACTGTCCTTTCGATTTATTTATGGTCATCGTAAAGGCCAGACGTACTGGAAATTGTAAGCGTTTAAAATCGAATGGTAAATCCGCTGGAACCATCGGTGTCCGCGGGATCAAGACATCCTCTGCTCTGTATTTTCCTTTTATGTTTGTTGCCTCAATGACGTTATTCATCATCTATTTCACAGCCAGTCTTGTTCCATTGCACAGTCGAGGTTGATTAATGTCACGCAGCATGATGACAATTGACCCTAGTTTTAACTACAAATTGTGAGGTGGTAATCCAGACAATTCGAGTGAATTTAAAAACTCCGAGGGATGGTTGACTACGTCATCCTGGTTCATAACGGTGTCGACTGATTTGAAGGAAACCAACCGTCCTGAAAGAAAATTCTGAATGGTCGCATTGAGATCCTCGACATCTTTATTTTTCGCCGCCAATATTGCTTGTTCACCCAGCCAATTATGGTTATTAAACTTTTGCGCTATATCTGGGAAAGCAAGCTGAATAAGCTCCTTTTTTAAGTCTGTGATGTGACAGGAATCCGTGGGTAGTGTGATGAATCCGGTCGAGGTGTCCACTGCAACTTAATTATTTCCAATGTCTAACAACTGCTTCGCAAACACATTTGCAGTTTCATCTTGTTGCAAAAATACTCGCATGTTAGTTGTTAATTGGAGTGTCTTTACATACTGCCACAAATTCGATGATTTTAGGCATGCATTTAGTTCATCAGCAACAGTTGATTGGGGAATAACTAGAAGAGTCTGACGAAAATCACTTGACAACAGAATCATGGCCCCATCAAAAATATTATGGTTGTCACGAAGATCTTTCAACGTTCTGTCCAGTGCCTCCAATGACCTCCTATGGGCCATTGTGCATTCATCCCAAACAATCAATTTGCATACCTGTAGGATCTTGGCTATTGCGCTATTTATGGCGATGTTGCAAATTGGTATTTCGGTGATTTGCATGTTTAATGGTAATTTCAAGACAGAATGTGCAGTCCACCCGCCTTCTAGCACAGTCGCAGCTATTCCAGATGAAGCCAACGCTAGAGCAACATCATTTCGCGATCTGATACTCGCCAAAAGCAATGAAATTAAGAACGTTTTCCGGTTCCTCCGGGGGCATCAAGGAAATAAATTCCACCAGATCCACTGTTCACAGCTTCTATCAAAGTGTTGTACGCAATTCTTTGTTGTTGATTTAATTGTGGAACATTTGTACGAAATGTTTCGGCCAATGATTCAATGTCGTACTGTTGTTCTCTTTGCAACTCTTGGTTTAATGCATCGTGCATATGACGATTTGGTGCTGTCATTCCCAAACACGACAATACTTTATTTGCCATCAATAAACACATATCTTCTATCATGATCAATGTTTCATTGTAAATTTCTGCAGTCATTTGTAGTGTAGGATTCAAAGTTTGACGGCGCATACGATGCAAAACATCCTCAGACATGTCATCTCTTTACTTAACCCACAAATCTTTTGGATTCGAGGGGAAACATGTCGATGTGATAATCGTAAACAATGTACAAATTTGATGCGGCGATGAAGATATTACGGAATCTTTGAGCGTATCATCCCAGTGCGAATCGTTCTCAAGTAAATGTAATAGTTGACATGCCTCACGGTAAGTCGCATACAGTGGACGTACCGCTCTGTCTGCCGCGTTCGATTCATTAAAATAAACTCGTTGACCATTTTCTAAATGGACTGTCAAATGGACTACTGTAGGGTGTCTTTCATTGATTGCAAATGAAAAGATACGCCAAATTGCTTCGTTGCTACTTACCTCTTACTTGATTTACCATTTTGATATAAAAATGGTATCCATCTTCCCCCTTCCAGAAGAGCAAAGGATATTGTAATGCATCATAACTCCTGTGTGTTTCAGATACACATTTTGATTCACTATTGATATACGATCACGATATATATGATCACGATGAAGCATAATATCTTTAGATTGTAAATTTTCTCCCACAATGACAACAGCCACTTCGTCAATGCTAGGTAAATTAAACCTCGTTTTAACCGCTTTAATTAATTATATCTAAAATATATATATGTTTTAGTACATATTGAATATTATAAAAAAATATTCTGGTATAATACCTTGAAAGTGGGTATGAAATTGTCCTGTATAATATGTGTAGCGCCAAATGATGTCACCTGGAAACAGCTGTTATATTTCTGAATGTTGGCCAAGAACTACTTAGAATCATTTCCAATTCCAGAAACTAAAGATCGTAAAGGATCTGGTCGTGGGACCGATTGTGGCAATTTTACTTTGCCTCCAGCACAACATAATCCTGTAGATTCACCAGTGTATTTTAACGCTTACAATATTAACAAATTATTTTCATTTCCCCAATTGTTACCGATTTGTCGGAACAATAATCAATTGCCGGATCCTAGATCAAGAATCACAGGAGCACTCTGTCTGCGGATTCGCTCAATTTCATTATGTCGTGCTTGCTGTTGTTGTGTTTGATGAGCACGAACTCGTTGCATTCTAAACCTATCTTCTTCATTGTCACTCACTAAATAATGCAATTCTGATATAGCAATACGACTACGTTCTTGATCTGTCTCTTTCTCGCTCACTTAGCGGTAAAGTGTCACTAATAACAGTAATTAACATATTAGTTGGTTTTCAAATCGAATGTCAAATGTAATTTTTATTTTTTTTATTTTTATTTAATTCATTTTTTTAATTTAATTTTAATTTTTCTCACATTTTAAACCTTCCCTTGACCTCCACGAATATTTCAAGACCAAGATAAAATAAATCCGTTCAGCTGTTCTCGAGTTTTAGCGAGACAAACGAACAAAAATTGATTCTTATATATATACATATATATATATATATATATATATATGTATATATACGTTTATATACTTAACAGTTTCATTAGAAGTGAAATGAATTCATTTATCTCACCTTCCCATAACTAATCATCATAAACTCAAAAAAGAGAAATAACAATTAACATAGTATTTGGTTTTTACCTCTAGTTCAATATTACGATATTCTCTAAACTTTTACTATATGTATTATACACACGATCACAATACAGAGCTTGAGTGTTAGGAACGTTACACCAGTACGAAAGTACTTCAAATTCAGAATACGAAAGTAGCTCAATTCTACATTTCCAATCAGGAAAAGTCTCTAACCGTTTTTTAGAAGATACCACGTCGAAAATACATTTAAAAAATCGACGTGATCAGATTAATTTCGTACTAAATAAAAAAATATAGAGCAAAATATAATTTGTAGTTATATTTCATTCATAAGCTATTTTGCTCCAGGACCTTACCATACCAGGTATTCACATAACTTTAGCGATTTCAATTAAATTACCGACATTATGCGGATGGTGAATGTAAACGTCACGCTTAACTTTGGGGAAAAAACGGAGAGGCCCTTACTTAGTACTGGGCGTTTATAGATCAGCATTATTTTTGAATATGACATAAGTTATCATAAGAATTTATTATTTTATTGAATGGTATATTTTAAAGTGAACCCAGGTGAAGTGAAATACTGTTTAAGAAAAAAAGTAGGGCACTGTCATTTGCTTCGAGACTGTCAATATACACACATAGTTGTTAAAGTTTTACGATTTTTTTTTAGCATATTTTATTAATGACCATGTTTTCGTGTCTGAAGACCCGTCTTTTTAACCAGTGTGTTCTGCCCACAATGATGTTTGGTACCATGGAAACATGGACACTCATAAAAGAAACTGTGTACAGAATGAGGGTTGCACAGCAAGCCATGGAGCGTGTCATGTGATACAGTTAAAAATACAGATATCCGATTTTTCCGAACAACAGTAAAGAGTAAGCGTCAGTATTCGTATTGTTCAACTCAAATGGGGTTGGTCCAGCCACTTAGCCAGATGTGGTGATGACAGGTGGATTAATTCCCTGAACAAGTGGTGGCCGAGAGAGATCAAGTGAAGCGTGGGTAAACCGATGGCAAAATTCTTTGACGATATAATTCATCTTGTGGGGAAAACCTAGGTAAGACTGACACAGAACAGAAAATAATGGCGTAAAAGGGAGAAGTTTTATGCCCTTCAGTTAGTTAAAATGAACTGTTTCTTTACGTGCATTTCTTCACGTGTTACTAAAGATTATTAAAATGAAAATATAACAAAAACCAAAGTACGTAATGAAATGCAGACTCACCGACTTTCGAAAGAAGCCAAATTAATTTATGATTTTGTAGACATCGGTATTAGAATGCGTAATTAATTGTAGGATGTTTAACGTGTTATGGCGGCGTGTTCTCTTTTAACAAAAGCCTAGTAAAATTATAACTTAAAATAAGGCAGGGCAGTTAAAAAACATGAGAAAATTTGAACAAACTGCAATAAGTATTATTTTTGTATGGACTTTCGGATAACTATTTGTAACATCGATATTTACTCGATTATTTATTATTGTTTTATTCTTTCAGGAATAAAACTAACTCAATATAATGTTTTTAATCACAGAAAATATACATACATAAAGATCTGGGGACATATATGAAATAATGCATCCCATTTTAAACTCAATCGAGTAACTATGCGGAGTGGTAGGAACTTATACCCAATTTGATAGTGAAAACCATTACAATTGTGATAAACCCGTCACATTGATTCTCATTTATTTGTCACATTTTGTAATCATCTAGTGTCTATTCAAATAGCGTGATGTTTACAAGCTCACATGACAGCAATAAGCCCTTATAAATTGGCTTGGCGGTAAAAGCGGTTCCCTCGTTACAACCGAAGTGATTTGGGTTCGAGTCCCGTACAGGACAGTTATTTGCGTGATCCACAGATATGTTGTGTATATGTTCTGAGTGCCGTTGTTACTTTTATCCGTTAATTGTGTTTACCAAGACCTTTACATTTGACATTGGCGAATTGTGCTACATAGGCAGATTCCAGATGGTGGTAGGGCTTTTTCCAACGTTCACTTGGCTAGCTATCACCCTTTTTTTGACAAGTTGATCATTTTCCACCAAATACCTATAGTTGTGCTCCGGCAGCTGCACTTGAGAGCCAGTCCCTCCACTAGATTTAGCGTGTCCATAATTTTGGGCCACATCGTTATTTAACATCAGATGAGATTGTGGCCATAACGCTAAACTTTTTTTTATTGTTTTAGCTAGCTAGGTGAGCATTAGAAAAAACTCTACCATCATACTATGTTTTAATCACGATGTTTTTCTTTAACGAAAAAAATGTCATAATAATAAAATAAAAATTATTCTTGGTGGGTGTTTATTGTTTTGTTCGCTGTACTGTACTATCAAATAAATTAAATTCGGTACAAGACGTTTAAGATCAACTAGTACTTAAAAAATATAAACAAATTATTTATATTAGTTATTATATTATAATTCTCATCTTACTTCGGCATGTATTCCTTTTATGTACTTATATAAAGCAACAAAGCCCACGTTCAAATCAATTAGGTGATCCGAAAACCTTGAGGCCCAGATAAAAGCAAAAGTATTTCCTTTATATCCGCGGTTAAAAGAATTCAATTACATAATACTAAGGAGATTAAAAAGGCTAACACAACTCCTTTGAGGTAGATAAGGTAGGTAGCTATTTAATTATTGGAAACGCTTTTCTGTTCCGCTCTGTAATCGGTTCATTTTAAGTTTGAAGATTAGTAGCGACAGCACCAAATTAATTTTTAATTACTAAATCATTGATCTAAAATCATGTAATATGTAATTACGTTGTAGTTCAAAAGTTTTAGGACTAAGAGTTTGAGAGTATGTACCTACGCTTTTATCTACTATCTAATGTTTTTTTTTTGTTAATTTATGAAATCAATTTTGCGTTGTGATATAATTAATGTACTGAATTAATTAGGCAATAAACAAAATTGTATATTTATATATCAAGATTCTTTTATTACTATGAAAAGCTAATGGTCGAATAGTGTCCGTATTGCATCAGATGGTAGATACAGTAAAATACAAACGCAACAGTGACTACTGTAAGATTGGTTATCCATCGACAATCGTAGCTGTTTTGCTAATCTGTAAGACTCTCGACCGATGAGTAAACATTAAGTGATCCAGAAACACGAAAATAAAATTGATACTGAAGCGACTTCATCCCCAGCTTGGTCATTATGCCGCGCAAATATAACATACGCAATGTTGGTAAATCTATATTTTAATTTTGTTTGATAACGGTACTACAGAATTCAGTTTTCGAGCGTATAGATTATAGATGAGTTAGTATTAATTATATCAGCAATAAAGAAGGGAAAAGTATATTAAACAGGCAAATCATTTATGTATCATTAATTATATGTTAAGAAAACAATCATCCGTCGTTCTATAGAGAAGCGTTTTAATTATAAATAGTAGTCTAATTTACAATACAACCTTGTAGATTTGACTATATTGAGCGAAGCATAGAGATAGGTATATGAAAATTATAATTTATATTGAACAGAAATATCACAAGTTCAAAATTTATTGCAACTGTATATGGGTACGCGTTCACACGAAATATGAAGTTAGTTTTTATTTAAAGTTCATCACAGTAGAGTATAGCATGTATCTGTAGGTAAGCGAAGTAAAAAATATGTTGGTTGTGTTCCAGTCGGACTCAAATTTTGTGTTCAACCACTCTGCAACTTCGGTAAGTTCTGAAACGATAAACTATATACATACAATAAAACATTAAGTACATATTGTTTAAGTTTTGCTTAAGCTTATATTGGCTTTAGTTTATATTTATCAAAAGCGTATACAGTATTTATGTAGCGAAATATAAAATTTACACTGAAGCTTATTTGAGTAGAAAACTAATATTGATGCGATAATAGCCTAGTTGGTAGTGTGTATGGGCACCGCGTCAAGGGATGTGAGTTCGAATCAAACTACAATGAGCTTGAGCTTTCATTGAGGAAAACACCAAGATAAAGCCATAGCATGATGGTAGGGCTTTTACGAAAGCCCGTCTGGCTAGGTATCACCCTCAAGTTGAAAATCTGCCGCCAAATACATATAGGTGTGTTCCGGCAGTTGCATTTAAGAACCAGTCCCTCTACTAAGCTTAGCGTGTCCACCATCTTGGGCCCGCATTCTCACTTAACATCAGGTGAGATTGTAGCCATAACGCAAAAACCTTAATTATAAAAAATGGTTACGAAAATAGTCGCTGCGCTGGTTCTTCACCCACTGTAACGGAGCACGCTACGCTGACGTATTGTAGCAGTCAATCTCATAGGCCCACACTCCTGTATATCACTTAAACTTTATAACGTTATACTTTTATATATCTTCACTTTATTACGATGACATTATCATAAATGGAAATCAATATGATTCTGCTTTCTATTGTAAATGTTTTATAAAACTCGAAATCCCGGGACTTTCCTTATGAATTAAAAATAACACACGTATGAAAAGCGTTGAAAAGCGAACTACATTTTAAAAACACGCATTCCATGGAATAAATTTTATAAGCATCTATAATTGTTCAATATATGCAATAGTAAAGTGATTAGAGAAAAATTAATTAGTTATGCCTTTGAATTATACAGAAGTTAAAAATCAAAGACATAAAGGTCAACGTTTGTAAGTTAGCAAATTAAAAAGCAAATACAGTTATTTTATATTTTATAGTAAAATTTTCATTAATAGCATAATTAAATTTATTTAACATTACAAATAAACATTAGTCATGCATATTTTTCCAATATATTTATTATAAATTTTGTGTAGTATAATATAGAAATAATTTATAAATATGATAAATCCTTAGAGTATTCCGTATCTGGCTCAAACACGGGTATATTTTTTTTTTATGCTAATACACTTATGACGCAGATGATACTGGATACTAGCTCTTTTGCAGGTTTAATGCAATTTGATATCTGCATATTGCATGAATCTGAATATTCTAAACGAATACAAATAATATTTACAGTAGGTACCTCTTTGTTGTAATTCCTCACAGTGTCGTCAAGCGCTTTTACTTTTAATTATAATTATTATATGTCTATAATGATCGTGACCTCGCAAGGTTAAAATAAATTTCAGTGCAAGTTTTATGTGTACGTCCATGGGAGGCGAACCAGTAATAAATTATTACACATGGACCCTTTACGTGGTTAAGCTCCGGAACATTGGACGGTAATGTATCAAGTCACCGAAAGGGCTTGAGAATAAACGGTTTTGTTTACGATGATTTTTATATACATATTTGGGGTTTTAAAATTTCTTTTGTTATTTTTAAATACCCGCAGAGTTACTTTTGTTAATTTACACATATCTGTTAGAAACGGCTCATGGGTTTAGATGAAGAAATAGTGAAATGTAATCAATAAAATGTATCTCAAAGTCTCTAGTAATGTTATTACAAAAAAGGAAAATCTTAAAAAGTTATGTGAGTATAATAAAAATAATCTTATCCTAGTAACTGGAGTCAAACCTCAAACCATAAACGTATTATGTGCCTAACACTCATAGAAATTAACGTCCAATCCAGTGAAACAGGGTTCAAAAATCCTACTTAAATTAGTATAGTTTTTTTAAGATTCATAGGTTTAGTAGTATGGCCACAACTTCACCTGATATTTAGTGATGATGTGGCTCAAGATGGAGGACACACTAAGCCTAGTGGAGGTACTGGCTCTCAAGTGCAACTACCGGAATACACGTATAGGTATTTGGTGGCAGAGTCAACTTGAGAGTGGTAGCTAGCCACTATAAGAATTGCGAAAGCTGTATTTGGTCTCTGACAACGCGGAAGTTTGAAGTGTCGCCGTGGTGCGTTTTAGTGGGTAATGTTGGATGACATTGATGACAATGAGTCTTGACATGCCCCGAAGCCTTTGACCTGAACCCGGGTAAAGGCTTTTCCACGTTGCGTTGAGGAAGTCCGAAAAAACTGGAATTTATAACATCACCTTAATATAAAAAAAAAACGGTAGCTAGCTAGGCGGCCATTAAAAAACCCTATCTACATACGACTATATGATACTAGAGGGTACTACGTAGAGTCGAGGCCCACTGCACTCAGGTGATAGTATGAAAGCTATCAGTAGTCACCCCAACTAATATTTTTGAAGAACTACAATATTGTGAAGATTTCACTGGCATTCTGAAAGACTTTTATACTGTGCATGCTGAGAGATGTATGACTTTCCTTACCTTATCCATTAACTGTACTATAAAATGGCAGTAAGCGTTGCAGTTTTCTCTTCATTTGCATACCACATTGTGCAAATCTGCCGATCGGCATATCCCATAGAACAGCCACCGATGTCCTCTATCAATGTTCAAATCGAAGTGCAGTAATCTGGATTTTTTAATTAATATAATTCTAATCACGAAATTATTGGTATTTAATATCTGTACATCCAAGTAACACTTAACCAGTGTTCAGTCGTTCAGTCTTAAATATCTATTCTTTTTGTAATGAGGTTTATTTGTAATCATTAATTGTATTTGTAAATATGATTTCAAATAAAGCAATAACTTTTTTATTTGAGCATATGTGTATATTGTATGTACGTGTAATACTGATTGTTACGAATGTATTTGTCTATGGTTGTTTTATTGAGATTATTTAGAACCTATGTATGTGCAGTGTACCGCAAAGGGGTTGTAGGTTAAAAGAGTTACAATTAGAATCTACTATTCAACGTAAACGCCAGGCCTTAAATGACTTATTTTTGCTTAAGGATTTGGACGACTACTTGTCTAGGAACAAATCAATATATAAAACACAGTCGACTCTAGACTCTATTTTAATCGATTCAACGGTCTTTTACTAAAATGACATTAATAATAATCACATAATAATGACGCTCTGATGGCAACCACACTGAAATTATAAAGAAACTAGCTGACCCGGTAAACTTCGTACCACCTATAATACTCTGGAATGCTAGATGGCGTTAAAGTAGCTAGATTTTGAGATTTTATGACAAACAATTTATCTTTGGTAAAAAAAAATCAATAAAATGTTTCCCATGTTACTTCTAATACCTCCAAGAATATGTGTATAAAGTTTCATAATGATCAGTTAGGTGAAAGCATAACAAACAAACTTACATTCACATTTATAATATTATAGTAGGGATTACTGAAATAAAAAAATACTAAATAAAAACCCAAAATATTTTAATAAAAATAAACATAATATTTCCTTGATATTATTTAAAGACGTTCTAACTATATTGATATTGTTTTTTATAGACTGTTTAGGAAACTATTTTTTTCGTAAGAATTTCAATCTAATATTAGCTATCTAACATTATAGAATTTTTCGAGAGCTTATTTAATCGCAGAATCGTCAAAAAAGTTACAGTATGTCCTTAATTCTCTTTTAATTTCAGTTTAAAATACTATTACTAATTAAGACATTAAATGTCTTTGAATAAATAAAGTTTAATACTCGTGGTTTAGATGTTAATTAATTATGCAATCAAGCCTCTGAGCCAATAAAGCTAGGCATCAGGCGGCAGTTTTAATTTACAAAATTGTCTGAAGTTTTTCTGGGTAGAGAATTTTCCGCTAGATCCATTCATCAGACACTGTCACTGTTCTCCACCGAGTAATTACTGATGTCGCACTTGACTGCGCCAATGCAATTACACCTACCACTGAGAGCCGAACTCTCTGAATCACTGTACGTATTTATTGCCGGGTTGTAAAATTTCAAGTTACGGAAAACAACAGAGAAGAGATATTGAAAGAAAGAAAAGGATTTATGGTCACAATTGAGAAAAATATACAAAACATAAAATACTAGAAAGAAATATCAATAAAATGAAATGATACGTAACAATAAAACCCCAAACGTTATAACGAAATAATATATCAATCGATTATGATGATGATACGATCGAATCGATTGTGATGAATTTTGGTATAGAGATAAATGGGACCCTGTAGACTCTGGTAGGCTACTTTTTCTTTCGAAAACTTTAGAGAGTAATCTTTATATATAAAAATATCATGTCATGTTGTTTGTTTCCCATGAACCCCAAAACTACGAAACTGATTTTAATTAAATTTAGCACTCTGTGTGTAGTTTGATCCAACTTGAAAGATAGGATACATTTTATCTCAATAAGTGATCATAATATCGATGTGATTGACTACTCGAAAAGGCAGATCAAGGTCTGCTAGCTCAGCCAGTTGCTGCTCAAAATAGCTATAATGTACAACGCGGCCGCACCCTGGGCTACCACGACTGTCAGTGGGCTAAACCTAGTGAAAAGGATAGGGTACTTCTTTTAGGTACACGAAGTCTGCATCATCATGATAATCGTGCATTATATTCGGATTCTTGCGGCGCAGCAGCAGGGTAGGGTTTATGGCCGTTCGCTGCATTCTAGTATCTGCCAATCGTATCGGTTCTCCGATCAATTGGGGTTCAGAGTGCAGGATGAGACAGTGTACATGCACTTGCGCGACCGTTTGTGCATTTATAATATTTTCACATTTAGATAGGTGATTTTGTGAGTAGGTTTTGTGATTGTTTTATTGTGATATAATAAACTAAGGTAAGTGATTAATAAATAATAATTGTAAGTTAACGGTACTATTGTTTAAATTCGGTAAGTTAACGTAAAAAATGACATTTACTCGCATAGAATTTAATAGTCTAACAGATTTCTTGTTGAAAATAAAAATTATGTAATCCAATTAAGCTGTGCTTTTCGAGACATGACAATCGATATAGAGGCAGGACGAATTTTTTAAACATTTCTATATATGTCTTTATAGCACGTCGGGATCAAAATTTAATAAATAACCGCGATAAAATCAGTTTAAATTAGTTTTATTTCAATTGTAAACTAATTAATTTGTTTTGTTTTATTGGGATTATGGGTCTTTAATCGCAATAAAAACATCGGTGACGGTGGTAAAGAGTTGATATTCTGTTTAGTAAGGACTTTTTTTTTTGGTCCGGCTTCCCTTTTTCAAACTTCCACCTTTCAACACAGCTATGGTAATTTTTATTTAGTTGTAGGGTCATGCGAATAATTCTTATTTGTAATTGGATGTGGTAGGTGAGTTTATTGCCAAGACTCAAGTTCTTTATTTCTTTTGTAAAAACATATATAATCTTTAATTCTGCCACCCAGTATATCGAAATTTTTAACTATCGCTAGCGAGATCTGTGGCAGGATAGATTTGCCTGCCGAGTTCACGACTCATATATAATCATATATAATACACCAAAGTAAGGACAAGGATAAATCAACTTAGAACATCTGACGAAATAAGCTAAGTATTAGTTTAGTGATACATAGCACCCTTACTCTATTTACTCAAACCTTGTTATTTTTACAAACCTTCAGCTCATAAACAAGATATCTTACGTCAGTAGAATTTGTATATGAATACTACTAAATTCTTATACTAACTTATTCTAAATGAAGCATATTCGCTGCTATCTTTATACGTATAAAAAATATTCACCTATTTAGTTATTATAACATGTCAAAGTTATGGTAAGTTAAAAATAATGTACTTGCTAAATAACTAATGAAATTGAGTAGCTTTTAGCTTAGCTTAGCTTTAGCTTAATTTCTATTTTCTAATGAAAAATGTAAGGCTCGAGGTCCTATAACTGTGAATACATATTGTTTGCTCTAATATCGGCTATTGTACACTACTTATGATGAAGATCAATATAGCAAACTTTGATACCCATAACGTAGTTTCAAGACCTGTTGAAACTACAAGCTTTGTGTACGGATAGCCTTTCAATCGAATTAGACGTTAGCTACGCTTCGACTGCTTCGATTAATAATAGGTACACAGTCTTGAATTTGCTATAGCAAATGCAGCACAACTTGGATACGATGATTGAGTATGAGAACTTAATGATGGCATATTCTGAAACCGCGTCGATTAACGTAGATTCAGAATCTATATTAGTACACATAGCGATATCCAATCAAAATGACGCATTCTATCGCCCTAACTATGTATTTAGCGAAAGTAAAGCAAAAGAAAAAATCAAGAAATAAGTATGTAATACAATTAAATGTGTGTCTAAAACGTGACTTACTTTTTAATAATTGCTTGACATTTCAGCCTGGTTACACATGCCGTCATGTATCGATGCATGTATCGTCAGATAAAGTGAGTGTAGTGTGCCGGAACATTATTATTAATAATGAGCAAATGAGGGTAGTTACTAGAAACTGTCATCCGTAACGAAGACACAGCAATACTTTAGTCGGCTCGTGACCACGGCCTATGTAACCAAGGTGTAACATCGAGCAATTATTAAAAACTAAGTCACGTTTTAGACACAAATTTAATTTAATTATTTTAATTTTTTATATTATAATGCATACAATACGCGATAGTTTAAAAAATGTTATCACGAAATATGTGTTTCGAAATTTCATTTTCACATTAAGAATCGGCCATGTAGTATTAAAGATAAACTGAGTTTGCAATTTTAGAGGCAACATTTTTGCTCTAGCTTTGTTTTTGCAAAATACGTAATTTGACAGCAGATGTAATGTAGTGATAACTGTAAAGTTTAAAAAAACTGTTCAAATAGATATTTATATACAGTATGTATATATCGATTAATAAGTGTGGGTTAGATACTGATTCCATAACTGTCGTTATACTGTCGTATTAACGTAAATGATAAAAGTCTTTCGTGTTGAGGACTCTGGATAATGACCCTAGCCGCACCTAAAATTAGTGGGTTTATAAACCTTGAATTTCGGAAATACGGTGTAGTCTTGAGGCTGTTTAATCGTTACAAAACAAAATCATATAGTATTCTTATTTCTTTTGCGTATTCAGTCCTAGAACATTTAATACCGGTAATAAAAGAACTATCTAATTAGTAACACTTTTTTTCAATATGGGAGTCGAATTCACACATGGCTTTTTACAGTAGCAGAGCAACATAACAATATTTTAGATATTCATAAGCATTGTAGAATTTAAAAGCAATCAGTCCTTCCGGTTCTCGAGGGTTTTCGATGTTATGCACATCTACATATCTCTTCGCAGCTTAATATAAATTGGCAGATCCTGAAATTTGACAACTCCAAAGAAAGATTGCTG
Organism: Actias luna; assembly: GCA_039707435.1. Taxonomy (NCBI): domain Eukaryota; kingdom Metazoa; phylum Arthropoda; class Insecta; order Lepidoptera; family Saturniidae; genus Actias; species Actias luna. The sequence continues at coordinate 7,383,903 of JAZHAC010000003.1, forward strand.
TATGCACATCAGTTAATCCTGAAATGCACCACTTTTAAGCGTATCACTATAGCGGATTTACACTTAGTCAATACACTTCCTAAAAAACAAAGCATGTATTATGGTAACTAAATAGTTATTTAACAATACATGTATGGATAATTAACTCTTAGGCGCACAGGTACCAATAAGTTTTATCATATGGAATTAAGCCCGAAATCACTTAGTTAAATAGTACTTACTACTAAACTAAAAAGTGTATGATTAATATTGTGTTTATACCATCTATAAATCATTATACAACTGATGCCATAATTTCGAAATATAGTATATTGTATAAAATATTTTTAAAATATTGATATTAAAATATAAATGCTCGAAGGTTATATAATATACCTACATACTTGAAAATACTTTAGATTAATTCACGCTGGGAGAAAACGGGCGATTGACAGACAAAATGAGGATGTACCTGACAGGTTCTCCCTAAAATCCACCCTCTATCTGCGACTGCCGTGAGATATTGAAAACCGAGCCTGGGGCTATTCGTTTGACCTTTTTTATTGGCAACATTTCACTTGTTCCGCATTGTGGAACGTTTGACTGAAACGGGTTACGTTGTCAAATTGGCCTGATATTTTAGATCGTACGGTAGACGCGACAGTATACCTACCTTCATTTACATCGGCCTTTGTACTTTACGATCTGTAATAAAGCCTTCATTTACAAGGTGCCAAATTATTTTATTGTATGATAGAACAATACACTGATGAATAGTTTGCTTTACTCATGAGAATGAAGTGCCAGTCGGGGCAAAGTAAATTTTGCATGTAAATATAAGGCTTTGTAATACGTTGCCGCTGAAGCTGGAACGGGTGCGCACTAAAACTTGTCTCGGAAGGATATTACTTTAATCGTAAAGGCCTTCGTTATGGACAAAGTTTTGCCAATGACAAAGCCGTAGACATTGCCTTTGTCGCTTTGCTCTCACAATTCTTTTTGCCTGTAAATATCCTCAATAATTAAAATGCAGAATTATGTTAAATAATCAAATCTATAAATACGCGGGTTTCAATGACACGAAAAAGATAATATTGTTATTTCCTTGGTTGTCACGAAGTAAATTCATAATAAAATTCTTTAATCAAAGATTTGCTGAAATAGAAAGAAGTATTTTTTTTATTATTACTTATGCTTATATAGAAGCTTTTAACAATTTCAGGTGTGCCAAGTACAGAATTAGTGTTTAGTGTTCTAATGAATATAATACAGAAAACACAAGGAATTAACTTGGTAAATTCTATTGTGCCATTGAAGTTTCAAAGATATTACGAAATGATATGTTAATCATATGGATAAAAAGTATTTAATTATTACTGTTATCCATATTTATCAGTAATTTACTGATAAAAAAAGATTTATCATTTTAAAGGGACACTTTTTATATTACATAATATATAAATACGGATATGGTGCGACAATTTTGTCACTGCGGATCAACTATATCAGCTTTAGAGAGTATAATGTGGATTTTGTATGGAGCTGTATCTCCAGGATGGATCTGCAAAATATCTGCTCGATATCCTGGACAGTTTGCAGAGACGTATAAACCGCATTCTAAACTATGCAGACGTCATTAAGCTCATCGAGCTGCTTCAGTTGCGTAAGGATATCGCCTCACTAAGCATGTTGCATCCTCTGCATTATGTCGAGTGTTTTGAAGAGTTGTTCAACTCCGTCTTCTCTAATGAGCTCTGGATTATCATAGTTTTACAACATGTATCTCAACACGAACAAAGAAGTTCGTTATTTCTTATCGTTACCGTACTGTGAAGCTATGGAATAGTCTTTCGGCTATTGCATTCTTTCTTACATACTTTATAACATAAAGTCTTTTAAAATAATATAAAGAAACATTTAAGATGGTCGGTGGGTTGCATTAAATAGTAGATTTTTTGTTGTTCGCCTAAGTTCCATTTGGTACAATGCCGTCACATTATCACCTTACGAAAAAGAAAGAGTTTTATATAGTATATGTTGTTTCATGATCGAATAGCGTTTGAAATTATGAAAAAATATTTCAGGTATTCGCATTCACCGTGGGTGGAAACACGAGCGCGTTTCTTATATTTTTATAATTTCCGGTCTTGCCTCAAGCTGTCTAAATGAGCGGAAAATATGGCCAATTTCTCCAGAGATAAATCGTTCGCAAAGGTCGAGTAAGTCGCTTTCCAATTTATTGGACAGGTCAGTACTAACAGTAGTAATTTTGCGATTCAGAATGTTCAATATTTTATAACCGCTTCAAATTTTATATGAGCATTTATATTTCAGTTCTGTATTGAAAATAGAGAATTGTTAATTCTGTTTTATTAATCATAAGACAATTAAGCACGTTTTTATTGTATCTTACATTGATGTTCAAAGTTAAAGTATTATATATACCTTCATCGCCATTCCAAAATCGTACTTTTCAACACTAACTGGCTGCTCATCTTAATTCTTTAAAAGATGGTGCAATTACGACAACAATAAAGTTCTCGATAACCTTCTTGACGCATACAGTAAGATAATAAGATAAGAACAGTGTTTAGGCCAATCGTACCACTGGATCTCATATCGCCAATGGCGAGGAAAGGAAAAACTTGGAAAAAAAGAACCTTCGAAGCGTCTCTCTGTCGATAGTAAATTGTTTTTCTTCATTGTTGGTTGTGCATTTTTTCGGAGTAGACAATATAAAATACAACTGAAGAATTATAACTTTTATTTACAATATAACGACATATTAACATTTATTTACGAGATATTTCGTACTAATATATCTGCCGCGCGGCTCTTCATGTACTTTGTTCGGTTTTACCCGAATGATTATAATAAGATAAAACTACATGTGTGTGCCTTGCGAACGGCGCTGGGTTGGTGTTTTATTGGCGCAACGTCTTCTTCTGGAACCTCGGTCTACCACCAGGTTAGTGAGACTATCCTTTCTCTCGGTATTAGTGAGAGGGGATCGAAGGGTGTGAACCCGGTCCTACCGGCACTTTGCTGCACGAGTTAAGTTGACCCCAACAAAAAGAATAACAATTATTGAATATTCTTCTTGTTGTCCATAGACGACAGTAACTATTTTCCTTAAAGGTGAAAGTCTGTTTACTGTCATCTAGAATTTAAAAAGTACCATATACAGCTATAGAACTATTGAATATCCCGAAGTTAACATTAAGACAGATTTTAGACATGTACAGGAAAGCTCTCCTTAGCATATGAATAGTACCCTCGTTTACCTGCAAAACGATATTGAAAATCGGGCCAGGCGATCCGTTTTACCTTTTATATTATTGGAACGTTTCACTTGTTCCGCATTGTTGATTTTCTACGTTGACTCATATTATTTCGCCGGGACCGAACGACGTATTTATCAGAGTGAATTTTGTGAAATAAAAATTGTTATAAACACTCAAAGAGACGATATCATTACTGTATGAGTAACAAAATGTATTAAAACGAACCATTTCATATTCAAACTTTGTGTTGAATTCGAGTAGAATAATAAATTGTATTGTCGAGAGTTGTAATTATAATTAACTTGTATACAATTTTGGCTTAAGAAACCGTCATTGATGAAATTTCATAGGAAAGAAGAAACCACGTGTCATGATAACAAGAAGGGCTCTCTTTGTCTTTGCGTATAAAAGTTATAGGTGCGTACAGATAAATTTCCACCGAGGAAAGTGTTATGTATATGTAAAAAAAACATATGGTCGGCCTCACTCTTGCTTCTTTATCTGTTAACAAATAATCATAATTACATCATAAACCTGAAATATAAGCCATTGAATATACCTATTTTGAGTACAGTATATATTTATATTTTTATTTCGTCGTATTCATCGCTAAGTTGAATCTGCAAAGATCCTACAAATAAAAATATGTTGATCACTTTAACTGTATAAAGCACGCGTTACAATAGTTTTGTTCCTTTATATAATATAAATATTGCACGCCTCATATGCGAAGCGTTCAGGTGGGTACTACTATCACTTCACGCAAAACAACTGATTTTTAAAACTTAAAATGTCTCTGTTTATCATATATTGAACTTGTAAAATAATATATACACACACAGATATTAAGAAAAAATACTATTTTTAACACTCATTGTATTTTTGATGCCATTTTTGCTATTTAAACTAGTAAAAAAAACTGTTTAAAAATGTTCTGTCTTGGACGTCCGTGTGTCTGTATGTTATCACGATAACGACTGAAATAATTTACTAGTCGAGTCTGTTTTTTTCTTACTCTTCAGTATAATTAGGAATAGAACCCTATTACTTTTCACTTATTAAGATTATGAGGCGTGCACTTTTGGATTATACAAACTTTTTACGAATGCTTCTTTTTTTAATAGCTCAGCATAATTATTGCACAGCACCTAATGGTAAATACACCGTCCGTGACACAATTTTCATAGGAAGACGCCGATGTCGTGTCGACTTTTCAAATTTACTATACAAATAAACACGACAAACAAAAAATAACATGCCCAGACCACAATGCATAATATATACATTTCATTACCTTTTTAGTAGTAGTACAATAATATGGATATTACTAAATGAGAAGCTAGTAAAGTAATATCTAATACGAACAAATTACTTGTATCCAACCTGAAAGTTATGCCTATTTTTATAGTAGCACTGAAAACAACGGCACCGTATCTCACAGTAAATATAGTGAAAAAATCTAACGGTTACCATTAATAGTTCAGCAATTCAACGGTGGTTTTCATATTCATGTACCATATACATTTACTTATAAGACACAATATCAGTGGTAGAAAATAACTTAAAAGACGAATATAAAAGATGAACGTGACGTTTTTGTCATTGAATTGGACTTAAAATACTGTATGAATTAATAGTTACTATCAACTGTAGGTGTGTGTTATCATTAGCCTTTTCGTTTTTGATGTGGTTTGTTGTCAACTTGAGTTCTTACTGTTCATTGCTTTTATAAACACCTCTCTCACTGAGATTATCATATTCATCACATAACACTGGTTAAATTGTAGTCAGGGACTACAGGGGTCAATAAAAAACGTGTACTATATTTTTTTAAATCTATTTTGTGATGTAAAAATAATATAACTAAATAAGTACCACGTGTTACTGTAATTGAACATCGTTGTTATCGTAGTTAGACATCTGGTTAGCCAAAATTTAATAGTATAGTGTTACATTATATGATACGTTTATTCGAATGCCATATGCTTTGTTATTATTATTTAATTGAGTATAAATTACTAATCACAGTTTAAAATATAATACTGTTTTATTGTTCTACAATATTAAAACGCATAGGTACGTGAATAGTCTGCGAAAGTTTATCAGTGACAATGGACGCCGGCTTCGGTTGGTCAGCTCGGTTTCTATTATTTGCTTCGCTCAGTCATGCTTTGGTAGGGATTTAATCAAATTTTGTTGTAATACAGACAAATCCGTCTCTTTAAGTTCAACATAAATTCAAAATTATGAAACTAAAACATCTTCTTAATAGTTATTGTTTTTTTTTTATATATTATAAGTTCAGCATTATGGCTACAACTTCACCGATTGTTAAGTTACGATGTGGCCCAAGATGATGGGCACGCTAAGCCTTGTGGATTGACTAGCTCTCAATAGCAATTGTGTGAACAGACTTATTTGGCGGCAGATTTTTGGCATTAGAAAAAGCCCTATCACCATGTAAATATTATATAAGAAATACTTTTATTAATGCACATCTTTAAATAACGCTTTTATATATTTAATATTTGTTTACAAAGCTAATTTTGAATGATGATGTGACCTGAGGCGGTAATAACAGGCACGAGGGAACTAACTGTTAAGTGTAGCTGCTAGTAAACATTTGTATGTATAAATTTTGCATTAAAAGTTATACTAATCAGGCGGTGGAAGAAAGAATTCGATATAGCTACTACAGGTTACAGTCTATCAGACAATCAGTAAGGAATTCACAATAACAAACCTCTTGTAGGATATCATTGTTAATAAAGTAATATTTAAAATTATGTACTTTCAAATACTTCTTTAATGCTATGAAAAATGGAAGTATTTCAAATTCATATTTTGATTTATTTTTCAGGTTAATTGCTCGAAGATATCTTACACGTTAAACGATGGCACTGAGATGCCAGCTGTCGCTCTGGGGACTAGTTTAGGGCATCGAGCAGACGTACGTATCACAATAATAGTGAACAAATTATAATTACTTAATTTAGTGTACTGAACAGAAATTTTATAATTTACTACAATATAAAGAAACCGGTCGAGAATGAGAGCCCACAAAAATTGATTTCATTTCCCATACAATAGTAGAGTTTTTTTTTAAATATAGTATAAGGGTATTATGGCCTTTTATGATCCGTTTACGTTTTGGAATTATAATACAAAATTCTTAAAAACAAATGAAAAAATATAAGGAAGGTCATATCTACCTTCTTTTTGGAAAGGTATTCAAAATCACTACTAAATTACTGATTAAAGTTACTCAAATTTGTACTTTGGCTATGAAATTATTATTTAAAAGTAATCATGAAATAAAACTAATTAATTTAAACGGATTTTATCGCGGTTATTTATTGATTTTGATCCCGACGTTTCGAAAGCTTTTCAGCATCCGTGGTCACGGGGCGGACTGAGGTGTAGGTTGTCCAGAAAAGTTAATGTTACTGTGTCTACCTTCAATTTAATTTTTATTATTGATAGTGTTCCGATCTACGCAGAAAACGCTCACAGCCTTGAGGTCTGGCAATTGGTCTTTTGGGTTCCGATTTAATTAAATGTATAATCGGATCCCATGCTTTTGCTAGCTTCCAACCATTTTCTCTATTGAAATTTGGATGTTTTTTAATTTCAATAGCCTCACGAATCATCCTAGGTAGGAATCGATGTTCTTTGGCAAGGATTTGTAGCTTGTCGAATCTAAGATAATGTTTGGAGCCTTCTTCTGAATGTTCAACAACTGCAGACTTCATAGAGCGTCGGTGTTTAACGTCAGCTATATCTTCTTATACGCGGGTCCCTATATTTCTTTAGTTTAGCCGATATAGGAGAGGCCACAGTCACATTCGATTTTGTATACGCCCTGTTCTTGTAGAGGTATATGACACTTGACAGGTGGTAAAAATTGACTAATCTTCTTGGGCGGCTTGAAGTAAGTTTTAATCGAAGTACGCTTCAGTACATAGCCAATCTTGTCTGTGACCCCTCTTACAAAAGGTAACACAACAGGTACACGTTCTACTGTGGCTGGTTTCACTCGGATTCCGTGACGGCGGCGTGGAATTTGGAGCTTGTTATCTCGCAGTACTTGCTTGACATGTTGCAGCTCAGCAGCCAGATGTTCCTCGTCACAGATTCCTTGTGCTCTCTGAAACAAAGATTTACCCACGGTAGCTAACTGTTTCGGATGGTGGTGAGATTCACCATTCAGGTATATATCTGTATGGGTCATTTTTCTGTACACAGTATGGCCTAAAGACTGATCAGGATTACGAATAACTAAAACATCTAAGAAAGGAAGAGATTTATTTGTTGTAACTCCACAGTGAATTGTATGTTATTGTTAATGGAGTTAAGATGATTTAAGAATGCAGCTACTTTGTCAGATGGTAAAATTGTGAAAGTATCATCTACGTACCGTTTGTAAAACCTGGGGGTGACGGGGTAGTGCTTAGGGCTGTCTCCTCGAAGTCCTCCATGAAAATATCGGCGACTACTGGAGATACAGGTGAGCCCATAGCTACTCCATTCACTTGTACATAAAACTGATTCTTCCACAACATGTAGCCAGATGTGAGGCAATGTTTAAGTAATGCTGCATACTCTATAGGCATGTTATTATCTGCTAACCTCTTAGACACAATTTCAATGCAGTCTTGTACTGGTAAGCTTGTAAATAGATACTGGACATCAAAACTAACCATGGTTTCATTGTCAGCTAATTATAGGTGTTTAATATCACTGACAAATTGGTATGAAGCCTTCACAGATGCTCTAGTGTTGCCTCTTAGTGATAACACTTTTGCTATATGCTGAGCCAATCTGTAGGAAGGAATTAAGTAACATGAACTTTTCTGGAAAACCTACACCTCAGTCCGCCCCGTGACCACGAAGGCTGAAAAGCTTTCGAAACGTCGGGATCAAAATCAATAAATAACCGTGATAAAATCCGTTTAAATTAGTTTTATTTCAATGAATAATATTCGCGTAAACATAAGAAATCATTATAAAAGCAATCTTGGAATGCATGTATTTTTATTAACTATATATGTTAAATATTTTTTTAAATACAATATTCTATGTTACTTTAAAATAAGATATGGGTTTTCCAAAGTTTGCTCTTAAAATTTTTTAGTTATAGTTAAAATGATATAGTACTAAAGATGTATTTTTAGAAAAACAATTTAAACATAAAATTCTTCTAAAAACTACATACTAAACTCACATGGTTGTTTCATGATGAGTTTTATATGACAATTTCATTGCTGTTAAAGATTTCATATATCTGCCCTATCACCCTATACCTTATTTCGCCTTCAAATTAATTTCAGTCATTAGATATGAACATTTTAAATTAAGAAAATTATTCATTATTTCGCTTTCCATTAAATATTTACGTAGTTTTTTAAATTTCAGGAGATCGTCCTTGAATTAAGTATAATAAAGTGTGTTATTTTATTGAAGCATATGTAATTTAATTTTAATTGTAAAATAAACTTAAAATAATATCTGTGCGATTGATCGAAAACAAAACATTTATGTGCTTAAATAAATATCTTATCATATGTACCCCCTAAGGTAGATAATTCATAAGCTTTTGTGGTGAACAGGGTACAAGAATATTGTCTACGAACCACTCGCTAGCGCGCGCTGTACAATGGGCGTTAGAAGCCGGGTACAGACACATAGACACTGCAGCGTTGTATCTTGTCGAGGACGAGGTGGGCCTTGGAGTTCGGAATTACATGAGAGACAACGGTGTACCCCGAGACGACATATACATTACTACCAAAGTAAGATACTATAAAATAATGCTAGATGAAATAAAGAATATGCAGATCATGTTCGATAAATTCTCTACTTGTATATAATATATTTGGAAATTTGTATATTTATAATTGTATATTATAAAAAAAAAAAACAAATTTCAAACAAAACAATATTGATTTTAATAACCATTAAAAGGTTTGTAAACGTGCTTTTTATTATAACTGGTATAAAACACGCAACTGTGTTGTAAGGTTATTACAGGAAAATTTCGTAAAGAAAGTAATTTATGTCTATACCATATCTTAATAATGATAGTAATATTAATCGCAGAGGTTTTGACCAGATATGTAACTATATGCCATGTAGTGGTTTTCAATTTCAATTCAAATTTCTTATTTGCTTCTATATTCTGGAAATGTGGTTGGTGTACTTATATTACATGTCTATAGGCCATAAAAACTTTCAGTACAGTATTATCACGAGATGCTCCATCGTGTTAGATCTGGGCTTGAAAATTACATTTTATACTTGACATTGAAAATATTGCCTACACAGGCAGAAGCCTATGAGCGCCCAAAAAAATATCGAACTGGTAAACAAATGTTGAAATATTTCAAACTTGATAGTATGTGTGTATTTTAAGCTTTGGAATGATGCTCATGAAGAAGATGAAGTGATTCCTGCATTAAGAAAATCTTTACAAGATCTACAGCTAACGTATGTGGATTCATATCTAATGCACTACCCTATGGCATATAAGGTGAGATATTTTATATTTCAGTATGTTAGTAGTTAGCCACTAGGATTTGTGAAATATTTTTTATTAAGAAATTCCTTGTTGATTCTTCCACTTTGTAAACAAAGTAAACAACTGTTTGAGCATATTGAAATTTATAAGTCCGTGTCTGTGTTGCTTTAATGGAGTTTTATTATTACATAGTGTAATCAAAGCTCGCACTCGCAAAACTAAATTAACTATAAAATTAAATATATACATAGGAGTTAAGCAACTTGATGCTTAAAACATCTAACTAAGTTAAGTAATCAAAGTTTACAGTTGTGTGCTTATATCAAAACAAGAACAAAGTTCTCGTTATTTTTCTTTTGGGAAAAATAATAATGCTGTCTAATATTTATATTAGAAACACGATACTAGGCTTGTGTGAATGTTTATCCATTTAATCACGCGTAAAAGCCGGCTTGACGCATTTTAATTATATTTAGTATATAAGTGGCTTGAGTCGTAGAATGGTGCTTAAGGCACTTATTTGCATCTAGAGAAAGTGGAAGTTTTAAATTAGCAAATATATATCAATGTATAGAAGAGTATATTCAAGTATAAACACTGCTAAATATGTATTTAGTTATATTGTCACTATACGCTGACTGTTAGGTATAATATTTATAAAAATTGTTATGTTATTGCTTCAACATGAAAGGAACATTTCCTTTTCGTACAACGACTTTTCATTTCAATCCTTCCATCTGCTCGAGTGTTTTAAGGAACAAACATCTTAACGTTCACATTTATTTGATATACTATTAAGCTAGCAACTTTTGTGTACAAGTATATGTAATTGGTTTGTCAGTAAGTACTGTAACAAAATGGATAAAATTTTGTATTTATATAAAGTTTACACAAGCTGTATTTGTTTTGAAATATATTTTAGATATTTGTTACAAATACAGTATTTACACGGTTTATTTATACACTTCTATTTATTGTTTCTATATATATATTATAGAAAGACGGCAGTATCAGTGACACTGATTATCTGGTAACATGGAAAGGAATGGAGGAAGGTAAGAGATTGAACCTTACCAGATCTATAGGAGTATCCAATTTCAACTTAACACAAATGCAACGTATTTGGGATAATTCCGTAATTAAACCAGCCGTTTTACAAATTGAGGTTTGTTTTATAATTGTATTTAATTTACTAAAAGTATTTATTTTATTTTATTTTACAAGGCACTGATACAGACATGACATTAAATACAAAAGCAACTTAATTCTAGATATCATTTTAAATCCCATACCCTATCACATTAGTGCACAACTTATACAGTTAGGAACTTTTATTATGAGTGAAGATGATCAGAATACAGATTACATAAATTGTAATATTTTATACAGAAATTATAATATTTTAAAGCATTTTGAACGTAAATGTACATAAAACAAAAACCCTAGTAAAAATTGGAGACGTAGCATCAACCAGTTATGTTATTAAACTTTTAAATTTTATTAAGCTATTGAAGAATATGTCGTGTTGAACATGACTTTCATTGTAGCACCTACACATCCTATAAATCGGATTATTCTTTGACACGTTATTATTACAAGCTGGTACACTAAACAATTGTTAATGTCTTACGGAGCGTGTAGGCACCTTTATATTGACCTTACTCAGTAATTCGCCACTGAGTATTCCATTGGATATTTTATAAAGTATACACAGATCAGCGACAATTCTTCTGTGTTCGAGGCTTTTAAGGTTTAATTCCTTAAGTCTTGCTTCGTAATTTGGTAGCTTACGTCGAACTCCAAGGTTGCTGTACAACGATCTTAGAAACCTTCGCTGTATGGATTCAATTCTGTTAATATGTACCTGATATATCGGTGTCCATATTGACGAACAGTACTCCAATATACTGCGCACTTAACTTGTGTACATAATTATGCAAGATTTTGCTTTTTTAAATGGTTTATTAGTACGTAGTACAAAATTGAGGATCCGATTAGCCTTACTGGTGATGTAATCATAGTGAACTCTAAATGTCAGACTCGAATAAAAAAATATACCAATCACTATGATTACATCACCAGTAAATTTAAATCGGATCATTAAAGAGACTGTGCACTTTTCAAAAATTGGGAAGTTCGTACAAGTACAAGCACTACACTAATTTCGAATGATGCGGTAATATTAATGTTACAAAATAAAGTTTACTTTTACTATAGCACGGTAAAGAGACGGTACTACGTGTGCTGGTTAGAACTGTGTAATCCAAAACAAATGCTATAAATTAAAGATAGGTTGTCCATCGGCGATCTTCACTGTTCTTGACTTGTGACTTGTGAAGTCTGTAATTCGGTAAGTCTGTAAGTCGGTAATTGGTCTTATACTGCCTAATCCCGAAACACACTGCAAGAATAGATAGTCACAGTAACAGTTTTTAATATTTCATAAGGTTAGCCTTATGGCTACAATCTCACCTAATGTTAAGAGACGATGTTGCCAAACATGGTGTTACGCTGAGCCTAGCGGAGGGTCTGGCACGTAATTGCAATACCGAAATACACCTATAGGTTATTGGTAGCAGATTTTCAACTTGACGGTAGTAGCTAGACAGGCGGGCATTAAAAATAGCTCTACCACCTTGTTATCCATACCACTAGGCCATCACGATGCTTTCCTTCACCGAAAACTCGGGCTCCTTGCACAGATTCAAACTCACATCCATTTACGTGGTGTCCATACACACTGCCAACTAAGCTCTCATCGCATTTAGGTTTATTTTTATTATGGCCATGGCGGTAAGTGGATGTTCCCATGAACATGTAAATATTTAAACAAAAACCTAGAAAATCAAATCTGTATGAAACTTTTAGGAGTAAATTCATAGAAATTCGTGAATTTCTTTTTATAATACAAAGTCGATTATTAAATACAAGCATCAGCTGACGTTTAAATAACCTGCAATAATGCAAATTTACAAACAAGCAACAGCCTTAACCAAAATTATACAAAATATCTCTCTATTACTAAAAGCTGGAAATACATCAACTAATTTTAATGGTCTCACTATAAATGTTTTTTTAACTGTCTATTGTTTTTTTTTATTTGTACTCGAGTTTTGAATTAATAGAGTAAATAACAAGATAATACTTTAACAGGTAAATCCGACGATAACTCAAGACGAGCTAGTTGAATGGTGCCGGGAACATGGCGTAGTTGTTACGGCTTACACTCCGTTTGGGGCCATACTGGGTCGTAAAAAAGACGCACCCCCGCCGCGAGTGGATCATCCACTGTTACAGGAGCTTTCTAAGAAATATAGTAAAACCGTACCTCAAATTGTGCTAAGATATCTGGTTTGTATACTGTTTTTAATTTCAAATATCATACAAGATACATTTTAAGCAGAATCTGATTAACTATTTTTAAATTATGAAGAAGATGAATCAATGATAGCTCAGTTAGTAGTGTGTCAGATGCCGTGTCAATTGACGTGAGTTCGAATTCACCTACAATAAGCTTGAGGTTTCCGTGAAGGAAAACATCATGATGAAACCATAGCATGATGGTAGAGCTTTTTACTAATGCCCACCTGTCTAGTTCAAATTGAATATCTACCGCCAAATACCTATATGTGTGTCGCGGCAGTTGCACTTGCGAGCCGGTCTCTCACCTGTGCTGAGCGTGTGCACAATCTTAGGCCACTTTGTCACTTAACATCAGGTGAGATTGGCGCCAAAATGCTAAACCTTTAAAGTATAAAACAAAACAGATAGTGTAAGAAACGTGCAAGAGGGACTAACTTATGAAGTTTACCTTTGTATCATCGGGGCACCGTGCTATTATTGTATCTGAAGAATTTCATTTACAAGAACTTAAGAATGTTTATGCATTCGAACCGCTGAGCTGTAACTATTGGCAAAACTCCTATTTTCAATTAGTAACACATATAGTCACTAATGACGAATATATCGAGCCTATTCAGTAAAAACATCGTAAATGACAAACTTTTAAAAATGTATTTTATTGTAACCTTCAAGTTATATGTATGTTAATAACACCATTTTAATAGATCAGTGATTAGTTATCAACAACAAGTTATATATTTTGATAAAAATTTCATAAATACCTTTTAATTATGAATGAAAAACTATCTCCTGTAAAAAATTTAATTCTCACTTACTATGTTTTTCTGAAGAGGCTCGATATGTATATAAAATAAACATACAACCGAACATCGTACCTCCTCCTTTTTTATGTTAGTTAAAATGTGATTAATGATGATATCACTATTATTACTCATTAAGTTATATGACTATTATTCCTAAGAATTATCTTATAATATCAAAATTATAAATTATAAAAACAGATAACTGGCGTAAATTTACTTCAAATGATGCTTTGTTAATAATTTATTTTGAGTTTTCTAATCGTATCTTTTATTACCTATTTTTTTTTACATCTGTTCGGATTATAATTATTGTATTTAACATCTACCTTTTGAATGAAAATAGTTTTGTTTTCAGCTGGACCGCAATATTGTACCTATAGCACGTTCAACGAATAAGGAACGAATTAAACAGAATATAGATATTCTAGATTTCAGCCTTACCCAAGATGAAGTTGCCAAATTATCGCAGTTTAATAGTAACTACAGACTTAGAACACCGGCAAAGTGGTATCCGCACCCGCATTTTCCATTTGAGAAACAGAACCTTACATCGGTAGAAATACAGTATATTATTGAACACAGTAAACAAGATTAAAACACAATAATCTGTTGTGAGGCACTTAATTACAATTTTAATTAGATCGGTTTGTCTTTATTATTCCGATTTATCTTTCTGTATAATTAGTTTGGCGAAAAGTGTTTACGAAAACACTTTATTCGCTTTCCAAATTCACATAAATATGCAATTTGTAAATGTTATGATTTTAATAAATATATTATTCATTACCAAACAATATTATGGCATCGTTTGTATATAATATTTATGTGATTTATTTAGTATACCTATTTTGTAAATTTAAACTTGGATATAACTTAATAATAGTTAAATGTTGAGCAATTCTATCAAAATAACAACCAAGAAAAACTTCACGATTTCAGTGATTGGCATTAATTGCCTTTGGCATTTTAATTGGATCCCTATTTTAACACAACTAATTGTGATCAAAACTAATTTTGATTTTAAATTTTTAACGTCAATAAAATACACATAAGTAACACTCGCAAAAAATAATTTCAAGGTTATAAATTTAGTTTACAAAAATTGCTAACTTTAATTTAAAACTGTTGTCCGAAATTTAAAATGTATGGATAAAACTATATTTGCTATGAAATGGTTAAATGTATTGATGTAATATATAGTTGAACCCTTTTAACTGAGAGTATATAGGAAATGCCCTCGCTTTTATCTCGTCCTTGAGGCTTTTGCTTCACCTAATTGATTTGATCGAGAGCTTTAGTACTTTATGTAATAACACAAATCCAATAAAAGAGAATAAGAAGTGATCGCATGTGAATACAAAATAAACTATAATTACAATACAGAACATAATAATTATATGTACAGTGATTTCATAGTTATTATTTAACATCGTTTACTAAATAAACCAGTATAAATTATTTATAATTCATATGATCACAATATTATTATTTCTTTTAAGTAAAAGTCACATTTCATCTACCTGATTATTTAAAGATGTGGTACATTTATTTCCGTTGTACTAGCCATTGATACTTGTTTCAAGTATAGGACAATTGGAATTTATTGTTAAGGGATGCAAAATTGATACGCTTAAGATATAATCTTAACTTTTAAAATCGAACATACATAGATATTTAGATTATTTTATGTACACCTATATTATATAGTTTATACAATCTCATCTGAACATAGGATTAAGTAAAGTACAGAAAAAACATGCTTCAATATATTTATAGTCTAAAGTTATTAATATATATATGATATCAAATAATATTTTCAAGAAACAAATTAAGCTGTGAAACCATTTCACGTTTCGTTATACGTTCGGTGTTTTAGTGAGTGGTTTAATAAATAGAAAAGTTAAGGGGAAGTTCGGCCAATCCCAATATAAATTAAACACAGCGACACGGACTAATTGGCGTCATTATGTGCCGGGACAACACCCGCCGGCACCAACCACCTATTTCATTCAACGCTGGCTTCCTTTTCGAATCGGTAAATTAAGCAAAGGTAAACTCATTTATCCTTACTGAATCACAATAGCGTATGATTAGTAAGTCACCTTAATAAATAATCTCCATATTTATTTTACCAATACTCGAAATTTGATACATCCAATCAATGAAGTTGAAGGTCCAAAAAAACAGGGGCATAGGACTAGTAAAAGGATTTCCAACATAATAGAAGAGGCGTTTGCCGCTAACCCTGCGGGTCAATAACATCAGAAAAAAAAATACTACTACAATAGCAATATTAATAACAATACATAAACAACAACAACCTATATATAAAAACAAAGACCACTAATAAGTAAATCATTTATATTGTCCATTTTTTTATTAAGATTTTTTTTTATTATAGAAAAATATTAATTAAATTAAAGTGCGGACCAAGAGTTTGCAATGTGATGAAGAAAAAAAGGTTCTGTTGACATTTAAATGTAAATTATGTATATCTTTCCCTATAGTGATTAATTCTAAGTATTTGCTATATCGGATTTTCTTAAACTGATTTAATTAATGTACGCTAAAGTTAACCGAATTAATACTCTTAGAAACGGTTGGTGTGTATCGTATATATATGTGCAAGCTCAGCGCGGTTTCCAAGAGACCGCTAAAAGATGTGTAGCGCTCTGCACAGATTGATTACTTAATATATTCAGCCAAGGCGGCACGGAACAACATATCGAACAATGCAAAGAATAGCAGGAGAAAATTAATTACAAAGTCTACGTCATATTTTTTCGCTTACGAAGAACGGTACTTAATACACAAAGGAGGTAGAGTTACTTTTATTATACTGAGGGTTGATTTCCGTTTCGTCCTTGTCTTTACGTCAACTACTCAAAATTCAGGAAGCCTTTTGTTGTGCAGAGCCTTCTATTCAAGATTCGCGAGACAGTAGATCCCGGTGATGTCAGTTGGAATATTAACAAGGGACGAAAACGTCGGCCGGCGTCTCCTTGACAATCCTTTAAGCGTTCATGTAGTGGAGTTTGTACGAGCCGACCGTATATTGGTATAAATGGCTGTCCTCTACATCAATACAGCTCTTTTGAATACCGATACCGATAACGTCTTGTCTTTAGTCTGGTGAAACATGTTCGATGAAATACCTACGTCTGTCAATCTTGGTACATTCCCTTGTGTATTCCACAAAATCAATATAAGGTTAAATCCCTTTACTTAGTTTCGAAGTAAATTAATATGTATCTCTATATAATCGTATTTGTTGAAATAAATATTCAAAATAACACCTTTATTTATATATATCCAAATAGCATACTTAATTCATTCAACTAAGTCAAAAGTGAGATTATTGTATTGGGTGATTTATTCTTTCGGTTTTTCTAACCTTAAAAAAAGGCAAATTCGGCACTAAAGACCATTGGCCTTAAATAAAAATGAAATAAAAAAAATTGGACTTATAATAAGATTAGATTTTTTTCTTTTTTAGTATACCAATTGTCTGCTCTGTATACAGTGGTAAGAACAAAATAATCTAGAACCAAAGACGGCCTATAAAAGATAAACAATTCATCACTCATCATGTAACTGATGATCCTCCTCACATTTATGAAACATACTAATAACTGACCTATACGTAATTCGAATCTACCTCTAGTTTGTTGTTGTTCTAATATCCGCGTGGAGCTAATAATTATTACATATTTTTACCCGTTTTTGGAACTTTTTTCATTACAGCTTTGCTCATTTTGGTGGTAGCATGATGTTGAATAGCCTAAAGTTTACCTTACTAATTGCTCTATCAAAATACTTTCTCAATTTCGACTGGTAGTTCTTAAGATTAGTGCGTTCGGACAGACACATTATTCCGTCTTATTATATTAATATAGAAGATGTTTACAATTACATGACTGCGAAATAATGTTTTCAAATGTTTTATGGATTTGTAATTAATACAAAACACAGAATATTGATGTTAATTAAAGTGTAGGTTATAATGAGTTATACACATATATATGGTAGTTATGAAAAAAAATATGTAAGAAACTTTCTACTCCGACATAATATTTTATTCCTTACTAGCTGACCTGCTTAACTTCGTATCATCTAAAATTGATGTTCTTCATTCTCGTTAAAACTTAAAATGGATTGACAAATTTATGTTTTTTATTTAGATTATGATTAGATATATTGAATGCTAATCAACCTAAAATAAAAACCTAAATTTCAAAAGTACCAAGTTTAATTCGTTAAGATTAATAGAACTGGCTATATCTAATATCGTTTCCGTTTTTCATTTCTTTTGGTTATTGAATGAAGCTTGTGTAACTTCATTGAAGAAAATGTCTTTTAATTATATGAAATTGAAATATAGGTGAATTCGAACCCACGTCTCTTGGCGCGACGTCCGTACACACTACCAACTTAGCTATCACCGCTTTATTATTTTTCATATTATATGATTGAAAAAAAAGAACTGTTCGTTGTTTTTTATTAATTTTTTATACAAACCTTGTTCTGACAATAACGAACACGATAAAAAAATTATTATTTAATTTGGTACAGTTTGTTCGGAAGTTATGCGCGTACATACATTACGGCAATATATTTATATATATATATATATATATATATATATATGTAGATTTCAAAAAGTACGAGTCTTCAGAAAAGAGTTGATTCTTTCCACCGAAAAATTTACTATTGTAACATAAATCCCTACTTCATAAGTTGGAACACGTTCGACAAATGTTTGCAAATCCAACATAAAACGAACCTCCATCTAATAGGATGACAAACGTATTGAAACTTTGACTTCCTAATTAATTTTATATTAGTTTACCGGTATGTTTTATTTGGAAACAAAAGTTTTGACAGGTTTATAGGAGATTCATAGTTTAAATTTATAGTGGACCAGGTTTATACGGTATAATGATTAAACTAGCTACCCCAGGAAATGTTCTGCTTTTCCAGTAGTTAATAACTAAACCACAGCTCCACCTATTGTGTTAAGGTATCCCATAAAACTTTTTCCATGAAAATATATGTATATATACGTGCTAAAAAAAATTATAGTTAAGGTTTTTATCGTAATGACCATAATCTCACCTGATCTTAAATGACGATACGACCCAAGTTGGTAGACACGCTAAACCTGTGGAGGAACTGGTTCTCAAGTGCAGCAGTCGGAACACACCTATTGGTATTTGGCGGTAGATTTTCAACTTGAGGGTGGTGCTAGTCAGGCGGGCATTAGAAAAAGCTCTACCACCATGCTATGGTTTCCTCATGGTGTTTTCCTTCACTGAAAGCTCAAGTTCATTGTAGGTGATTGAATTCGAACTCACGTTCCTTGACACGAAGTTGTACACACTACCACTGAACTAACATCGCTTCAAAATTATTACAGTAATTGGTGAAATAGTGTTCGGAGTTTAGTTTATACTCATGTGTAATAAACCAAGGATTTATAGTAAGTTGGACAAATGAAAAAGGGTTACAACTACCTTGCATTGTGTTGATCGGCGCTGATTGGGTTGAATTGTTACTTATTTCCATACACTTTAGTTTTTACTGCACTATACTGTCCCTATAAACATTGAGTCTGCGCCGGTTTATTATATTTATTATTTATACTTGAACAACGTCCACGTTAACGTTAAACTTGCACACTCTGTGACAGGTAATCGACAACACCACAGATTATGTGTTAACTGCGCAGGCGCATTTACATCATATCATTCTGTCGTGATATACATTAACATCAACTTTTATATACAAATCCAATCACAAGTTACATTTATTAGTTAGTTTGTCAGGTATAAAACAGGGAAAATTGCATGTATATTTTAACTTATATCCCCTAATTCCAGAAAAACCATTTGGTTTGATGAGATAAAAACTAACCTATATGTTGATCCATAAATTCATTCATCACCGTATCAAATTTGATTAAAACTTATCGAGTAGTTTCAGAATGATGCGCATACAAAAAGACTCGTGCGATACAGTGACACTCAACATCACTGCGATTACATCATCACACCGCATATCATTCGTGCACACCTACACGGTTCTGTAAGAGACTATCTCCGATGCCATTGTGCGGCTCGCCCGAAAAGCTCGTTGTTAGGACCACTAAATTTAATAAGTTAGGGCCTGATAGACTCTCGAATCTTTGTTCGTTTTTGACCCTCAGCACTCGCCTCCAAAAGTTCGATGAAGCTGTCAAAGCCCTTAAAGCTAACAGCGTATGTCAGGTCGAAAAAAAGTGTACAAAAAAATCTTGGTCTTATATAAATAAGAAAGGACACTCCAATGACAATTACATTTAATAGTTCATACTAGTCTTTCATTATACTATAATTTAATTCATTTCATTATATTATATTATAATAATTTATATGTATGTTATAACATATGATGTATTATAGTATGTTATCATTATTGGAATCTAGCTGTATAAACTGAAATAAAAGTTTGTACCTTTATTTTATACAATGATTAATCCTACGACACGACCCGACTAAGCGTTGTTACTCCCAGAGTATGGTGATCAGGTACAATTGTTGTGTCCTACCACATGGCAACAAATAAACTAAAGTGAAGAACATAAAATGTTCATATCTAACGATAGCGAAGTATCTATATTTTTTATAACTAATTATATACTGCCTTAGTCTACACATGCATTCTAAAAACGATTAAAAATCAAGATTATGATTTTTTTTCAAAGTGCGCGTTGACTGGAAATAACAAAATCAGAATCTGAACACGTCCTTTTTAGGCACAGTCGGGAACAGTATGTAAATAAAGTCTCGTGGTGGAGGAAGTGAACTGTGAACTCGAGCAAATAGAGGCGCCGCGTCGCTGTTACTAGCTTTTTGACTGGTTCAGCACATCACAAAAAAAAAACGTTAAAATTTACTTCTAGTTTGATTGTATTTGCATATTTTAACAATAAATACTTATAGGTATTTTATATGAATTACTCATATCTATACACATAAGTCTTTAGAAAATTCGTTTTTGTACATCGAAAATATATAAAAAAATAGCCAGGGTGTTAAAGGATAACCAACAGAGAATATTTTCAGCATTTGTGGAATTTGTGTCTATTAGTCTGTTTGTCTATGCAAGCATCACGTAAAATATACAAAACCAATATAGATAAATTTTATAAGTAAAAATTATACGCAACTTGGAGTATGGCCTAGTTTTTGATTCGTCGCAATTGTTTCACTCTATCAAGAGAGATATCTTTACATAATATAAAATATAGTCGCTACCAATGTCTGTTCATTTAGATTTTTAAACTACTGAACGAATTTTTATGCAGTTTTCAGCAAAACATATAATGATTTATAAGGAAGGTTTATATGTATAGTACAGAAAAGTTGAACAAATCAAAGATTTTTAATGTGGTATGAAGTTCACTAGGTCAGCTAGTTGTAAATATAATGTAACCCTAATGCAGCAGAAAGTCAAGTATAGAATAACAACAATAGCGTTACATTAGACTAAAATTATAAATAAATATCGCCTGACTAGTAACCACCCTCAAGTTAAAAATCTGCCGTAAAAAACCTATAGGTGTGTCCCGGCTTTTGCACTTGAGAGCTATTCCGTAAATTCAAAATCCAATTAAATATTGCAACTTTACGGTCGCTGTTAATGTGCTACTCAGATTAAGAAGTCAAGGCAATAAACAGACATAGCCACTTTGTTTTCAACTTCAAAAATACTATCAAATTCATATGGGAGTAAAATTGATTGGAAAAAAAATATCACTGAATAATACATTTCATAATTACGTACACTCTCACTTTAATGTAACAGATTTTATATAAAGTGTTCAATTGTTATATAGTCTTAAACTATTATTTATACTATATTTATAACTTCAAAATAGCATAGGTTATAATATATTAATGATACATTTGTTGGTGTAAATACAGACAGAAAGACAAAACAAACTGGAAAAAATACTGTCCTTCTTTGTAAAAATCGTTGTGGGACATGAATCGATTTTTTTTTCTGAAAAAGAGTCACATGGTGAATGTAAAGCGTCCGAAGCGCAAATAGACGTGTTCAATTGTTAAATAGTAACCATACGTACTCATATTTTTCTAAAGTATTAATTCTTTGTTTCATTACAATTTTTACGTTGTATGTATCATATACATATATATTAGGGATTTTCACTGAGGTTTTGTATGTGGTTGTACTGTTTTAAATGAGCGGAGTGAATCGAAATTACGAAGCATTTCCTAAGGGAATACCTACCTGTAACAGCAATGCAGATTGACTCGAAATGAAACTCATTTTACAGAAATTAATCTAATCTGCATAGTTCAAATTGTACAAGTACGTATAAATATAACTAAACATTTTTTTATTAACAATCAGTGTAAAAGTACGATTTATTAGTAATTGTCAAAGGAAGTTGGTAAGTGAAAACATACACTTCAACATGTTTTTTTTTCTGATTACATACACGGAAAAGGTATTAAGCTTTTATTAAAAAATATTTCCGTAAAACTATTTAAATTTTTCAAATACGATGATGGTACGTTTTGTATTTTATAGTAATAAATAAGTTGAAAAAACCACATTCATATAAATTTCATTGATTAACAAAAAATATTGGTACGGTTCACTATGCCAAATAGGACTTAGTTTATATAGAGCAATATATGTCATGTATACTAAATGTCTTTAAAATGCAGGAGTACATCTGTATGCATTTGCATTGGCAACAACGCTTTATTGAAGGCAGTTTGCCTGGATGCGTCGTGACAACGAAGACGGGCCATAACATAACGCGAGCATGCCGCATGCATTCGTTACGCTCGAGAAAATTTTGTATTTTCTATCTGTTTGGCTTTAAATTTTCAAAATAATATATCGTTTTGGCTGCATGCATTATATATTCGTAAAACACAGAAACATACGTTACCTAGGAATAGAATGTTAATATTAAGTGTACTGCGGTAAATGGTCGTTAATAATATTGGCTTAGTTTTACTAGATATCTATCGCAATTTATTTCTTACCTATTCTTCGCTTGCTTTAATATTGATTATGACAACCAATTCTGGTTGTCGATTGATACAGAAATAATTTTTCTGTCAAAAAATATTACATTATTTATTTCAGAATGTTGGTAAACATGTTATGTAGTTATTAGTATGACTTATGTATGTGTATGTGTATGTATGTATGTGTTATGTAGTAGAACTTAGTTGGAAGCAAATCGAATGACGCAATAAAATGTTTCATACTAAGTTTATTACCCTACTTCCTATAAGTTTTTCGGTAGAAAAGTAGCTTATCATCGTCTGCAGTGACCCATCTATGTATTTACCAGAATTCATCCTAATCGATTCAGCGCTTTAGGCTTGAAAGCGTAAGAAACAAGTAAACTCACTTTTGCATTTATAATAGGAGTAAGGATTAAATAATTGTAATATAGTAAATAAAACATTGTTTTGAATTATTATTTTTTTATACTAAAGGTTTAGCGTTATAGCCATAATCTCACCTGATCATAAGTGATGATACGGCCCAAGTTGGTAGATACGCTAAACCTGTGGAGGAACTGGCTTTCAAGTGCAGCTACCGGACTACACCTATTGGCATTTGGTGGCTGGCTTACAACTTGAGGGTGGTAGCCAGCCAGGCGGGTGTTTGAAAAAGCCCTACCACCATGCAAATTAAATTCGAAATGCACGTTCGAAGTTCTTATATTGGAGAGCACGGTAGAAGACCGTTGTAATTGTTGTTAGTTGGTGCTCCAGTGGCGAGGCGCGGCGTTGTATTGTGCAAGTGTAATTACTACTGCGTATTGTAAACTGCACCGTGCTAATTGCTACACAAAACAAGTACACACTTGCTATACTTCACCGACTCATTATAATATATTCTCTTATATTATCCTTATAAAGTTTGATCACTTAACGCGTGACGATAATGCAGTCTTAAGTGCAGATGTAATCTGGTAAGTTCCGATAAAAGAAAAAGAACATAACCGTACTATACGTTTTGTTACGTAATAAAATATTTGTCTACTGATTAAAGATAAAAAAAAACTGTAACTTGGCTGCTCAATATCATCACTAATATTATTTGTTCATAATTCACAGTCGCATGTAGGTAAAAACCATACTGTAATCATATATAGATAGATATACTTGGACATCGCACAGTTTTATATGAAGGTTAAGCATAATTTTATAGGTTATTGTATTCTTAAAAATTGTTTTAAATATAATTCATGGGTAATATCTCTTTCATAGTTTAAACTATAAACGCTGCTAATATTTGTTTAGAAGGTATGTTGCACTTAAATCAGATAATAAATGAATAAGATTAAACTCACTTCGAGTAAATTATAATATCTAAAAATGAACACAAATGTTACCTATAATTTAACAAATATTATTGTTTTATAATTTCTATTGGCTACCATGTTTAGAGTAATTTGACATGAAACAAAGAATAATGTCTACTTTATATTCTTATAAAATTACATTGTGTATTTATTGAACAAAGTAATAGTACCTAAATGATGACTGAATGACATATTTAAGGTACAATTAAGTATTCATTCAAGATCACGTTTCCAGCCTATTTATAATTCTCGCAAAAAGATTATTCCACTTTTCCTCAAACGGTTGATGTATTATTTGTGTGTATATTTTTCTTACATTTCTGTCACTAAACATAATTATTGACATAAATTGTATTTCTTTAATAAAAGTCAAAATTTTATTTTATTTAACGTTAGTGTTACTGCTTAGAATGCAGTATTTAAAGGAAACAGTTCGAAACTCCTAAAACAAACTTGAAATTTCAATTGTAGAGAAATTCATTCGACTATGAAGTAGAAAATTTATTACTAAGTATCTAACGGTATGTTGCAGTAGTTCAACTTGAAAGAAAGTTCTGTTTCTAGATTTACCCTTTGACCCTTTTTAACTGAATAGAGCTTTAACATAGAGTGTAATTGGTACCTAAATTTACTTCATTTATAATTACAAAAAAATATAATATCTAATAACGAAGTCAAGAAACCGTTATTACCTACATATAATTACAATTTATACACACTTGGTCTTTTTCAAGTATTTATCTCTTTACACAGTATCGTCCCAATATGTGTGTACTTATCTAGAATAATCCATGTACTCTTTGACATATATCGGGAGTTCTTTAGAAGGCCCACCCACGCTTACGGTACCCTGAAAAGTCATTGTTCGCTGTATCCTACCTATTATACCTACTACAAATTACTATTATAAATAACCTGTAATTTGATATTACCTAATTTATTTTGTTACCAAATAGAGATATTTTTGTTGTGTAGAGATGTTGAGAAGTTGATGGTTATGTTAAGTAGCACGGCAAAGTGGTTAGAAGGAACGATCCAAAATATATCCACGAATATTGAATGATAAATAAACCCATTAGTGGTAGTGATAACTAATTATACACTGGCTGATCTGAAAATGATAAAAACCAAAGGAGTCACTGTGTTTATCACTATCTGCATGGTGGTTGCAACCCAATAGGATACAGATCTCTGTAATCCCGTTCGATGTACACCGGCATGATTTAAACAGTAGAAATTGTGAAAAAATAATCACGACATATTCTACTCACAGTGAGACCATGTAGATAATAGTGGTAGGTCTCACAGAAAGTTCCAAAGTACATTATAGATTTGGGGATAGTAAGTTCAAGCACCAAGTCAAGCTAGTTTTGATGTCAAAAGACTATTTATTATTGGGCGGATCAATATATGAACGATGGTGCCGTCTGATATTAACACTCCTCTCTGTGTATCCACTGAAAACTACATGTATTTTTATTAAATATGTTCCTATAAACATTATAAACAGATCGAATTACTTGCCGGTTCTTCTCGATGGCAGGATTATTTTCCGAACCTGTAGTAGTTTTGACGTTCGCGACCGCCTTCTCAAGACCTAAATAGAATATAATATTTTAATTTGATTTCAAATTTGAAGAAGGTATTTTGATTTGACCCCGAAACATGCACAGTGCACACGCCTGAGCGTGATACTATGGTAGATAATGATTTCTTAGGTTTACGCGACTATTATTCATTGAAATAAAACTAATTTAAACGGATTTTATCGCGGTTATTTATTAAATTTTGATCCCGACGTTTCGAAAGCTTTTCAGCCTTCGTGGTCACGGGGCGGACTGAGGTGTAGGTTGTCCAGAAAAGTTTATGTTACTATGTCTATCTTCAATTTAAGTTTTATTATTGATAGTGTTCCGATCTACGCAGAAAGAGCTCACAGTGTCTTGAGGTCTGGCAATTGGTCTTTTGGGTTCCGATTTAATTAAATGTATAATTGGATCCCAGGCTTGTGCTAGCTTCCAACCATGAAATTTGAAACTCTATTGAAATTTGGATGTTTTTTAATTTCAATAGCCTCACGAATCATCCTAGGTAGGAATCGGTGTTCTTTGGCAAGGATTTGTAGATGTTCCACCTGGTGAATGATGATCGCGATCCATTGGAACATAATTATTGTATTCCGTATTATATCCAACAATTGTGTAAAAATTAGTTAAAGTTTTTAAATTTAAGACTACTTATATGGACGCTATAATTGCATAAGGCCTGTTTTATCGTGATAAAAAAATCCATTTACGAACTTTACAATGTCCAGGCAGGGCACAAGGGGATCGTCTGACAAGACTCATTAGAAGGCAAGCACTGCTAAATACACATTGTAATTAATTTAATAATTCCCATTTTTTTTTTATAACAGCGTAAATTAAGTCAGCAGTCTTTTAAACAATGTCTTTATTCATACTAAATAATGTACCAACAAAGGTACGAAATAAATTCTGTGAAGATTTTAGTTTGTACAAAAAAAAAAAAAACAAATGAAATAGAGAGAAAAAGCCACTCCAAGCTAATAAATTAGTTACAACTTGGTTTAACAGGCGTAGATTTACAAAAGAATACCTATAGACAAGCAACTTTTTACTTAGGACAGCAGCAACGCTCTGAAATTTGTTCTGAAGTTTAAAAGCAAAAAGCTCAGAAGAATAACGAAAGAAGCCTTTACAAGCGTTTTTACCAGAGCAATGTTTTTGTTGGCGGGCCATTGTTATTAAGAACATCGATTCACATCGATACGTTTTATTTGTTAAAATATTGTAAAAAAAATGGGCTTATCTTCTGTAAAATGTTGAAGTTATGATTAATAAATAATTAACTAAGAGTAAATTAGGTTTTATTTAAGAAAACTAAACGAAAAAAAAATACAAGAACTTATGCAAAAAATATGCAACAACTTATGCAGAAAAAGTTTTATCACATTCAGACGAATGATTAAGGAACATTCATTTTGATTTATATAAATATTACTAAAAATATACATTACCCACAAAATTAAAAATAAATATTAGCACTAACCTAAAGCGGTTAGACTATTTGCTTGGAATTATAATTTTCTATTATGTTAGAAGCTTGTTATTCTATGACGACAGACGGGTTCTCTCGATAGTTTTCTAGTAAAAGTACTGAATGAAGCATGAAGGTTATAAGTTCGGTTTCTTGTAAGATCAAATTATATGTGTTATTATATTGTGATACCACTCGTTCGTACATTGGATTACATGAACATAGCGCTTGATATTTACAAAGTAAATTTATGTACATTGGTTAAGTGTACAATAGGCTGAATTTGGAAGAAGAAGTAACAGTGAGATCCTCATAATTATCCTACATTTCTCTTACGTAAGATTATGAAAATGATCATTAATACCCAGCTTGTCAGCGGAATACTCTTGCTAAATGGCCGTTAATATGGCTTAACATTGATCTATCTGGCATTATTTTGAGAACTGGTCGGGCGACATCTATTATCTGACGATCATAGCGCTTGGCAGCCCGGCCTAAAGCCTATCGTTGCAGAACAAAATCAAAATTCCAGTACCTATAATTTTGAAACTGGTAAATGTCATAGTTTCAGGTTTTCTAGGCCGCCGTGAATTTTTATATGACGGCGAGAATCTGAACTTGCAGCTGCCACGGTTGATTCAATTGATCCCATTTTATGAACGCTGAAAGCGGCCACTCACACCGGCTCTCCGTATACGTTCATACTTCTGGTAGAAAACAATGAAGCTAGCCGTATACATACTTACCCTACTTATACCTAGTTAATTCATAATTAAAAGCTATTTATTATACATAACACTTCGTCACACACTTCTTTTTACTACAAACCAAACCAAACGAGTGAATAAGGTATTATTTGATAACCACATTAAAAAACATTTAGTTGAGTCTCGCCAATTGTTATGTCACGACTAGCTTATCATGTCACCAGTTTTATTATTTCGGGATAGACACCTTTTGTGTTTCGTGTTGTATTTTATTAAAGCACACATTAAATTTGGTCAAAAGGCCTGTTTACTTATTTTAAAAAGCATGTTGTGTCTTATATGTTTTAAGTGATACGATGCGTAATGATTACTACATGAACAGAACTCATTTTGTCGGCGATCACCGGAATCGTATCGGTTTTGATATTTTAAATTAAGATGTTTTTTTTTTTATAAATCTGTTCAATGAATCATAGAATATAAATCAGTTCACTATTGAAAAAGTATATAAATACAACATAATACTTTAATGGTTATTATTTTTGGTGTAATTAATGTACACGAAAGATAGGTTTGTTCCCTTATTTGTATGCTTAGAGCACGTCAATACATTGATGATTATATTTTTACATAAACGTTTTATAATAAAATTGAATTCATCGATCGATCCAGAAATAATAGTCCTGAGTTTGCTTGTTACTTTGTTTTAATTTTTGTATGTTATTATTATATAATTGTCTATATAAAGTCCTTCATACTTGACATTGGCGAAGTTGCCTACATTGGTCAGATGATATAAAAAACAGTTATTGTTCACTTGAACAGATAAATATGGCAATTGTTTAAACAGAATACATAAGATGAGTAATCAAAGCAATAACTT
The DNA here is from genome assembly GCA_039707435.1 of Actias luna. Taxonomy (NCBI): domain Eukaryota; kingdom Metazoa; phylum Arthropoda; class Insecta; order Lepidoptera; family Saturniidae; genus Actias; species Actias luna. The sequence continues at coordinate 7,412,895 of JAZHAC010000003.1, forward strand.
TCGATTGAACTTCACGTAAACCTTGAAACAGTATAATAAATTTACAAGATTAAATTTGAAGTTCTCCCGTGATAAGTACGAGTTAAATCGCTTGTAGCGATAGTAACGGCTGCCTAAGTGCTATTAGAAGGTAATCGGAGTTTCCGAAACTGACTATGCAAGAACTTAGTTATTGTGGCGAGTTCAAAATACTGTATTGTACTGTATTATACAATTGCCGTTATAAAGGATATTTAAACAAATTTTACATGAACTGAATAAACAAATGTTTCAAATATTAATATTTTTTAAAATAAGTATGCTAGTAGTACTATTGTATATATTTATAATAACGTCAGTTAAATGTAAAAGTGGCATGCTCGGAATTGAATCTGATTTAACCATAATATCTTTACAGTTTATTTCATTCATTGTTAATAATCTCCTTATATTGTTCGTATAAGTTGTAGAGAATTATCTATTGACATTAAACAACTTGGAAGTGAATTCGTAAAATCATTCGAAATATACGAAACTAATATTGGGGTCAATATATTGGTATTCATAATTATTGGATTATCTACACTAATTTAAACTTTCATATCTATATTAAGATGACAATTGGCTTCAAAGTTAATTATTATTAACGACCTTATTTTACTAACAACACCGCCTATATTTACCAAAATATTGTTACTTCATAATTTGGTTTAATTATTAATTTATGATCTGATATATCTGATCATATGATGATATATGATATAATGATCCTGATTAATGTCTAAGAACAGAACCGGAAGCTATATTCACGAAAATATAATATATTACTGTAATAAATAAATAAACCTTGTGGGTTTAGTGGTTTTTCTATACGTATGTACTTAATCTTCCTTCCTAATCTGCCTTAATCTACTACTAAAAAAGCACTGTCAAAATCCCACATTTTGTTCTAAATAGTTGAACCTGTTACTGTTAGAGTTTAGAAATATTCCTTTTTTTTTATGATAGAACAACGGTATCAGTGTTGTTGCATATCGTTTGTCCCATACAAATAGGAATGTTATCATTCCGTCATATTCCGTGTTTTAATTTAAATATTAATAAAACAATTATTTATCATTATAGGCTAATCTGACACACTTTGTTTTGTTCTTTTTTAGTAATCAATAACTAATATGGTGTATTATATCTAATATAGTCGAATACAGCGCAATGTGCGTTCTAAGATAGCTTCACTTACCTGGATGAATTCTATTTGTATAGTTGTACCAAGGAATATATATTTATAAAATTCTTGAAGACTTTAACATTGACAAAGTGTAATAAGATTTTTTGGTATAGGTAAAGGATTAAAAAGTAATAGGTACATTTGGTAGCAATAACCAGCGTTTGTGGCATACAATTAAATATGAAAATATCTTAATTCGGTAATTACAACTTGCAATCGAATTCATGTAGTTATTATTACAGTAACTTAATTTAGCAAGAATCCGGGGGCATACGCAGTATGGAACAGAACGGTGTCATGAATATTGAATACCCGTCGGTTCTAAGCTCACGACACTTAATCTTCTTTTGGATGGTTTAGCACCCATTTTAAAAATAAAAACAGTATAACAACGTTCATTAAAAGTTGATCCGTTGGTTTTTAAATCTCTATTGAATTTGTAAGCTTTTTAATACCTAGCAATGTATACCACTTTAACAGTTCAGGCATCTTAAATGAAAAGTATGCCATTTTAAATGGTAAGTGATAATGGTGCAATTAAGATTGTGTAGCATAATTCCGTACTTATATGGTTGAAAGCCTTTTTGACAGTATTTTTTTACTGTTTCATTGGTATTTTCCACTGAAATAATCTTTCTTTTTGATCACAAACATTAATTACAAGATTTAGTTAATTTAATTTATTAAATTGCAAAGGTACTTCAACTCAATTTATATTTTTAATAAACCACTTCAGTAGATAATGTCTGTATATCAAATGTTGAAATAGAAAATAAATTAAACTATTAGTAAAATATTTCATTAATTATCCATAAAAGATGAATCGTTACTACACAATTATTAGAATTAAACAATTTCAACAATTTTCTCAGAGACTAAAAGAAGGACGTATTAAAAATACATATTATTATTTAGTTTGTACTTAGGAATGTTATACATAAGTAAATACATATGTAGCTACATATACATATAGGTTCATATTACATAGGTAGTTGCAGACACATTTGCAATTGAATTGCATGTGAGGAGACGAGGAGATTGCTCTACGGATGTTTTACAAGCCATTGATGTCCGCCCAACTCTCTCGGGACGCACACCAGCTAACAACGTCTGTAACATTGTTACATTAACTTATACGCAACAACGTGTCAGCGTGAAAATTACCTTTGATATGGTTCTCTTTTTGTTGCCTTATGATTGAATATGTTGTTAATATGTAAGTCTAAAATGAAATTGTAATGTTTTAATGTTCAAAAATTATGTGGTTATAATAATATAATTTATAGAATCAGTAAATTTAACACTTATACTTCATGCCGCACGAAAAATAATTTTTCATGTTTATTATTTAACGCTTGATTGAATTTCGAAAGGTTTGGAGTATTTGAATCTTTAATCTTAGCTCCAAACAAGAGTTCTTAGAAATATCTCCAAGATTTAATAATACCAATCTTAATTAAATAATATTACTTTGATCTTTGAACTAGTTTTCTTATAGCGAATAATTTAATATATCTGGTTAAGAACGCTTTGGGAATAATAAATACTGACATAATGAGCAAATATATAGTAGGTGGTTTTCAAAAATGTAAGTAAAACATTTTGCGAGGAAAATCAAAAGGCATAAGGATTTATTTACGAAGATTCGGTTTGAAACGTGTGAAAGTGAAGCACATAGCGTTTGGCTTTCAAATATAAATCAGCCGAGTACACGGAAAGTATTCAATAAAACTTGGAATTACTTTTTCTAACCACTTTTTAACAATCATTTTATCGTGTGCAGACAATCTAAGTTTGTTCAAACAACTTAATCTAACACCAGTACATCAGTGGAGTTTGGCGCAATGTTCTATATAGGTATCTGTATTGTTAAATCGCGTGGCTCTGTATCACTTTCGGGTAATTGGCAGTAGCATTAATTACTCGTCTGGCGCCTTCCAGTTCTGAAATAAATAATGTTCATTTTAATGATAGCCTCTTTCATATTTTAGACGCTTTTACTTTAACTTTAAAGCATTACGCTTTTAACATTATGTACATATATGAATGTTATTAGTTGTAGTATTGTTGCAACATTTACGAAAAATATACGGACAATAATAAGTTTTGATGTGTCCTAATCTGTTCCGTACTGTAAATTTTATGAAGGTGTAGTGTGCCTCCCAGCCATTTTATTTCCTCCTTGTAGTCTTTCAAATATAACGTGAAAATATATTTGAACAACAGACGCGACGGCGACGATTGGTGATGAATTATAAATTCTTTAGCGGGGGCCGTCATTTTTTTAATTGTAAGTAGAGTACCGTTACTTTATTGAGCAACTTTACAAATAATATTTATTTTATAGTTATAGAATTTATTTGTTCTTTACCCAGTTATAGTTTTATAATTTCATTAATTAATTTCTTGGATGATAAAATATGTCAAAAATATGGTATTTTCTATCGAACTTTCATCATAGTTTTTTTGGGTATTAAAAGCCAGTAATGTGTCGTTCGTATTTAATATGTGTTTTCATATAATGTTATAATATAAAATGTCTGAATAGTCGATGTCGCTTAATAATATACTGCGTGAAAATCTTATGTCACGTTATAAATGATGAGTACCTAAAAAAGATACCTCAGCTGCATGAGAGCTTATGAATTTGTTAAATCGTTATAGCATGATATTTATTTTCAAATTACAGCTTATTAGTACCTATTTATAGCTATATATAATATATTGAAACGACAATAGTAATAGAGAAAAGAGAGCCAGTCTGTCCACTGATTTAGCGTGTCTACTAACTTGGGCCGTATCGTCACTTAAGATCAGATGACATATATATTAGGGTGGCCCTTATTTAGGTTTGTCCGAATTTTTTTTTCACGATAGTCCTAAATCGTTTCTAAATATATTAGTTTAGGTAGTTTATTGATTTATTTCAAACTCTTCTTAATTTAAATTTATTAAAACTTATTTCAATTTTTTTAGTTCAGTTTTCTATAAAAAGCGTGTTTTTTAGTTTTTTTAAACTATTATTTATTTTCTACTTTTTAGTTTGCTTTATTTATAATAATTAAAATTAAGTTTCTTGCCTTATCGACTATAGATGAAAATTATATAAATTAACAAAAATCTTATTTTGCAAATTGAAAAATGGAATAATTTTATCAAATTAGTGTATTGTCATCGGTCCTCGATAAATCAATAAAAGTTTGAACGAAATCTGGCCGTTTAAAGTGGGTCAAAATCGCGCCCAAAGGAGTCGGTTACAAAAATACAAACAAACATACAGGTGAAGTTAATAAAAAGCGTGTAATAAATGATTATCCAAATGGGTATACCAGTTACCTAAGTCCTTAATTGCTGCATCCTTGATCATGATTTTAAGCTGGTGAATCCGTATACACTCAAGAACACAATAAATACGTTAATTCTGTTGTTAGCAGTGAAACGTAATTGCGACACTGTAGTCAGCAATGCAGATGCTATTCCAGTAACGGTTATTTTAAATGCTTAGATCGATAGTTCGAATGCAGCAACACGTTGGAGCTTGGGAACTAGCGATCGAAGTCGGATAAAATATTTCGGCGTCTATATAAATAAATGTAGATACTATATGTTGGTAAACATATTACTTGATAAGAGTAGAACCTGTTTATAATTTTTTACATTGGTAGTAATAGTCCAAATAAGACTTTTAATATAAAAACAATTACAAATATAGTAGGAAAAATTCTGCAAAAATCTGAAATTGCTTTTGATATTGTTTTTTTTTGTCTTTAGCTCCAATTGCAAACGATAGGTATACAAAATTCTATTTGGTATCCTTTGTGAAACGGACTTTGAAATATTTTCATGAAATTCATTCAATTAATATACATAGATAAATATTGACCAAAAAAGACAGAAGACATCATCTATAAGGTTAGCTATTGGTAAATACATGTTCAACCATACCTTAATAGGTGTTATTTGACACACCTTATGGTGCAGTAGTGGCAAGTTCTGCTATTAAGGCGAGAGTATAATGTATTTTTTATCAGTGACAAGTTTTCTATCTTCGGGCCTGGTTTAACTTCAAAACTTTTGTGCTTTTATAAATACAGTAGATCTATAAAAAAAGTAACATTATCGAAACTTCATACATATTTATATTTCTATTGATATTGTGTTAATTATTTAAATAATAATGATGAATAATAATAAATAATGTTTAGAAAATCGATCCGTGCTTGGTATCTTAAAAACCACCTACAGGTTAACTGGGAAAGTTAAACCCTTTTTTTAAATCGTGACTTTGTTTTCCGAGGAATGCAATAACTCGTATATATGTAACAGACTGAAGACTTATTTTATAATTTCTTTTAAACCTAGTTAGGATACTCTTACTTAAGAATATTTATTACGATCACAATAAATTATAAAAAAAAATTACAGCGTTCCAATATATTTTTTAATTCAAATCTCATAAAGTAAATTGAAAAGTTTCATAATTCGTTTTAAGCTCTCATTTTTGCCTTTAGGAGTTCGTACATTCGGTATTAAATTCAAATCGAAATAACTCCCAAAAATATTTTTTACAATGCATAATAAACGTCACAAGAGGCCTATAAATGATGTTTTATTACGCCTATCAATTGATATACCGTATGAAAGGAAGGTTTGATTTTATACTGATACTCCTGAAATAATTTATGGCACACTCAACACGTTGGCAATTTACTGTGGCGAGTTTAAATACCCTTGCTTCAAGGGTTGACCGTTGAAGTTAGCTCATGAATATTGAACGGGGCATAGTCGACTTCAGCGTTAGCGCCTTTCCGCTCCACTCGCACCACATTAGCACTAACGTTGTTTCCGTTAAAACACCATTTGTGAAGTGAAATTAATGCTAGAATGTTTTTAGAAACATTTGTATTTACACTGAAAAAGTGTTGATTACTCTGACTTCTATTTCACAGTAAATGAGTATTAACGTGTTCATATAGTTTTGACGAGTTTTCTTAGGTTAAAACTAGATCTCTTGTATCGGAGAGTGTATATTTTATTTATATTTCTTATCATAACTTGTCTCGCGGCTTTGTGCGAATTTATCAAAACTTATATTTCTGTTCGTGTTGTAAAAGTGTTATTTACAAAACTCATAATCTTCCAATTGTCAAATAAATACGATTTAGTTGAATGCAATTGTGATATCTTATCACTGCGCATATTTAAGGTCTGTATCAAGCCGAAAAATATACTATTTGAAATAGAGATTTTAAATTAAAAAAAAACATTTGTCCTCTTATCTACTTTGCTCTTCCAAAGATTACTTTCAAAAGATATAAGTACTATTTGATTTTATAGATGTATGTTATATAAAATATTGTATTTACATACATCTGTCATGTATTCTATACATAACCTTAATGTTAATACAATAATATTTGTCTAGATGTAAAATTAAAACAACAATAAGATAATTAAGTATAAACATTTATTGCAAAATATGACTTAAGCAATCATGGCAAGAACTTATATTATTTTTTTTACTTGTAAATTTGCTCGAATTTACATCTCTAAGTATGCAGATGAATACAATCTAACAAACTGTTTACTTGTACATATTTCATGAGCTTACTGTTTATAATTTCAAATAAGAGGGCGACGTAACCGTCCGCTAGGCCTCATTTAGAATTATGGTTATTTTTTAATATTCGAATGTAAAATTATTCTGAATTGGTTTTATGATTAAGTAATAATTATAATTACAATTATATAGCCTCAGTACAGTATTGATATATTCCTTAAATAGTTCTAGAACAAAATATTAAGTACTTCTTGCCAAAAAATTAAATTTACTAGATACAAAGACAACCGAGTAGTTAGTAATTCTACTTTCGTCGATCGTGGAAATATTGTGTTTTATTTATGGTGGGGCTTTTAGGCATCCCCTCCCTGATAGGCTGGGAGGGGTATGTGGGACTCAACCGTTGAAAGACTCGTCGGTAATACCCACTACAACCTCACGGATTTCTTCTATCGTCTATTAGGCCAAGGAGCAGGATCTGTCTTCACATTGTGTCTGCTCCCCGACAGGCTTAGACCCCTCAACAGGGGCGACCTTCTATAATCTGGGGAAGTCAAAGATGGTAGAGACCTCTGTGCAGAGTCTTCGAGGGGCGCAGCGAACACAGGATGCGACTTGCCTCGGGGAAAATTGCGGTAATTCAAATTCTACGGTTTTGGTTAACTGAACTATATAACCTTAAATGCAACCAATATTAAATTATGTAGGGCCACATAATAAATATACACAGAAAACACATGACTCATTGAGATTCCATCGAAAACTCGTAACTTAAATTATTATGCTCCTTGACACTAAAATTCCTTACTATAGTATCGCGATAATAATTACAAATAGCACAAAATATTTGATTATTTCTAAAATTTAATATTTTATGAATATACAATTATTTTGTTTATAAAGGATAATATATCTTAAAAGTATATTATTCATAAGTTATGTACCACAATTTAATGTACCTTGATTTCAGAATAGAAATTGACATGGTATATTCATTTTAATGTAATACAGTGGACCCCCGCTAATACTACAAACGTTTTGCATGTCAGTGTCGAACTATCCTAACCTAACCTAACCTGTTCAATGGTTCATTACCTACATTAGCGAATATAGTCAAAAAAATATTCAATATATTCAAATTTCAAAATTAATCAAAAAAATTATTCCCGGGGGTCCACTGTATATGGTTTGATAAAAATGTGTAAATGTGCATTGCTTATCTATTTAATATAAACGAAATAAACACACATTACAATATTTTTTTATTTATTGCCTCATAATTTATAATTTATAATTATTTATACATATTTATATATATTATATATTATAATTTATAATTGCCTCAAAAATATTTTTTATATTTCACCTATACAACTGCTTCGTAAATTCAAAGCCAATTCTGACTCTTGTGCATGAGTAACGTTCAATCCATTAAAAGCATCAGTTTGCAGAAATCGGATACATTATACACGGTGCGATAGAATTAAGCGAGCTCTGACACAAAGGATATGTGAGAGCACTTCCCGGTATTTGGTTCATGAATATCATGACTTTAATCGTGTATTTATTTATTAGTTGTGTATAATATTTTTTTAGTATAACGGTAGGGTGACCACTCTGTACTCAATGATAATCATAGTACAGTCCAAAAAACGACGCCCTCTTAGAGATAGGTAATCCTTTAGGAATTGTAGGTCTAAAAGCATTTTCACAGCTCCATGTAACCACTGGTTCATCTCAAAATGTGATGTACCAAAAAAATGTTACTGTGACGGACGTATTACTATGGATGTAAATGGAACCCAGTTAGGTATAAATATCTATCATCTCGCTTGATTTCTGTTTATACACCGGCAGAACTGGAAACGCGATACATCTAAAAGTATCACTAAATACTGTAGTCTACAGTCGATTTTATATCACTGTAAAAATATCCTATTCAACGACATAATCCAACGTAATTTATTCAGACGTTTTGAACGTCATGGATGAACAAACATTCAGGCAATCGTAACTACTTTTACATTTATAATACTTTACTCACTCATCTTAGGTATACATTTTCTTTTGAAATTATTTTAAGGAATATATTATCATGTAATTTATTTAAAACTAGATTTTACGTTCGGCTGCGATCGCGTTAATATTGATTTTGTCAAACAAATTGGATGACGCAAAAAAAGTGTTATAAAAAGTTTATCCCTCACTTTACTCCACTTCCAATAAGTTGCTCGCGAGAAAAAGTAGCCCATCACCATCTCCAGGTTCCCATCCATATCTATATTAAAATTCACTTTAATCGATTCAGCGGTTTAGGGTTTAAGGTTGTTTGTTTAAGAAACAAAATAACAAATTCACTTTCGCATTTATAATATTAGTAAGGATATCGTATTATAATTCACGACATTTTAATATATAAGTGTAGATTACACTTACAATTGGCTACAATCTCACCTGATGTTAAGTGACGATGTATACCAAGCTTGTGTACACGCTAAACCTCTGGAGGAACTGGTTCTCAAGTGCAACTGCCGGAACACACCTATAGGAATTTGACAGTAGATTATCAACTAGCGGATGGTAGCTAGCCAGGTAGGCATTAGATAAAACCCTATGGTTTCATCACGATGTTTTCCTTCACCGAAAGCTATTTAAGATATTAAAGATATTAAAGATATTTAAGCTCATTGCATGAATTCGAAATCATGTCCTTTGTCACGGCGTCGCTTCAATTCTGTAATTACTCCGAATAACTTACAAAACGATCACAAGCAAACTTATTGGAATTTGGACAGGGTGACGTTTGTCAGGTCAACTACATAAAAATAATAGCTATACTTTATCAAATTCTGTGTACAAAGATCGGTGGATGATTATGTATACCCATTATTCAATTATCATCTATTAATTTTTTTAGAATAAATTTATAAATTTGTTAAGAATATGCGAAACGTGAGCTATGAGCCCTTTCTAATTATATGGATAGATTGTTATTTTTGTCGCTTTCAGTCACAAGCCGATAACGGCTTCATATGTGTGTATATGTGTCCTCTTTGTAAAATATTTAATAAACAATGATTTTATCCAACTACACCGGTTCATTATTCACGCTTCTACAAAATTTATAATAATCATATTAGGAATCTGGCAGACTTTAATATAGGTAAATTCATATTCAAACAATTAAGTTTAAACTCACTTAGTTGCTTGTATAAATACAATAATATTCATATATTTAACTTTGCGACTAAATTACGTAGCGATTTTTAGTTCTTAATTTTCCTTCTAATTTGAAAACGAAGTAAAAGTACAGTTAAGGTATTTGTACAAACCAAAAATCAAAACGAATAGTGCACCACGTATAAGAGGTAGATTAAAGTTTACAAAACTTTGTTCTCGGTGGTATATTTCTTTATATTTCATTATAGTATACGCATATTAGTTATTATTTATAACGTATGTATTTACTAAACAAATATATCTCATTTTTGCTCTGTCCTTTTTCCTTTGCACGAGTATTATTCCTTCTAATCGTTATGAAAATTAATATTATATTATAAAGCCCCAACGCGTAATTTAACTTTCCTATATTTTCTCGCAACAGTACCAAAGTAATGTATTGCGTTCACACCGTGTATTACACCAATCTTTATTCTTGGTTCTATTCTTTGTGTTCGACTTACATATAATATTTAACGGCCATGTTAACACATTTATTTAATAGAACATGTTTGACTTAATTTGCTTATTTATCTTACTTACTTTATTTATTGTTATTTTAATCTTGAGTTTTAGTAGCTGTAATTTTTCCCCAAAACAGCTATATTTATGGTACGGTATATAATTTGTGGAAATTCATATAAATTACAAAATTTAAGCTAAAATTGAAGAAGTACATAACTCCATATATTTATAGTTTTGAATCTTTGGCAGTGATAGCGCAGGTAACACGATATTTGTTTTTATAATGTATATTTTTTATTAGAATATAATCATCATATGGCGTCATATCAGTAATGTAATTACTGAGATGACGGCTGATACAGTAGAATGGAAGAAGAAAATATGTTGTGCCAACCTTACCTAGGTGGGATAAGGGCAAATAAGAAGAAGAAGAATGTTTTTATCATATATATCTCGATGCGATATACGAAATGCGATTTACAAGTTTGTACCTTTCCCCATGTCACAGGATTTCACAAACATACAGTCAACGGAAATAAATTACAACAAGTCGGTTCTGATCATCCAAATATAATAATTATCCAAAGTACGATTTCAGCCTGCTCTCAGCTATTCATGTAATCACTGTATTTCCGACCGTATTATAAACCTTTTGATTTACATTAATAATTTTACTAGATTTCACATTTTTGTGCGTTTATATTGATTTTATCTAACACATCGGATTAAAAAAATTATGAAAATATTCATACAAAGTATATCTGTTTCTTTACCTCACTTCCAATAAGGTTACGCGAAAAAAGTATCCTATCACAGTCATCAGAGCTGGGAACCCCATCTATCTATATACCAAAATTAATCATAATCGATTCACTCACAAACAGACTCGCTTTCGCATTTATAATATTAGTATTATAAGATAATCTCGTGTCTAATATAATAAACCTAAGTAGATTGCTAAGATTTAAATACATTTAGAATAAGAAGAAATAACGCAAAGTTTTGCTACACGAATAATAATATCCAGTCATGAAAAACATTTCGAGGTTAATTTATAACTCGGAACTTGGATTGGATATATTGTTGGTACAGAGTGTACATATGTAACTTGTAATTCGGTCCGAAAGTAAATAGTTAACCTAACAGATGTTAGGTTAGTGGTCTCTTAAGGAAGACCCCTCAGGAGACGTTGAACTTATAAGAACAAGTTCGTAATAAAGCCGTATCTTATTTTGATAGGTATTTTATTCCATTTTATTTATATTACCTTTGCTGATTGATTCCAAAACGCGACAAAGCAAAATAGTATTGGGATGTCTATTTAGTGTACAGTTTTATGATATACAATCAATAGATTTGTTTGGCCCAATACTACCGCTGGATTTCTTATCGCCTATGGCGGGGATAGAAGGTATCACACCCTGTGGCTGAACTCCTTGTTGCTGAAACACGTTATTTATAATAAAAAAAAGTTTCGCAGCGTTTCTATGGCGATCGTCAATTGGTTTCAATGGTCAATTTATTACTGGTTGTTAATTTTTTGGAAGAAGTTATAAATACAGTTGAGGATTAATATATTTTTTACGTGAAATAGAATGAAAGTTAGCATTTATTAGCGAGAAATTTTGAACGAATATATCTGCCGTGCGGCTCTTCAATCTATTTTGTTGAATTTTACCCGAATATAAGAAGCTGAAACCATATATGTGAGCGTGGCGGATGGCACTGGGTTGGATTTTATTGGCGCTACTTCACCATCTGGGACCTCTGACCAACACTAGTTTAGGGAGACTTTCCTTTTCTTCGGTATTGATGAGAGGGGATCTAGTAGTGTAAGCCTAGCCCTACCGGTTCTTTGCTGCCCATCCCGCTGCAAAATTTAGGTCAGCTTAGCGGTGGGAAATTATTATTTTTATTATTCCACGATCGCCGCTACGAAATTCAACAGTCGAATATCTATTCATATAAATAAACAAACTCTAGATGTTGAAAAAGAAATACAATTCTGTTATTGTTAATTTAGCAAGAATAATGTTCTCACTACTTCTTGGATTTTTTTCGTGATTGTATTTGTTAATTGAAATCGTCGAAAGATTATTTTATTTACAGATAATTAACCTAACTAATCACAACATATATTTGGTATAAATGTCGCTGAAAGTTTATAAATAAATATTAAATAAGATCAAAAATTATACTGAAGATATCTTAATGTTTACATAGTTAACAATATTAAAATAATAAGATCCGAAAATCCTCGTGGGACATCCCCCGGGACGCGCTAATTTCAAGTTCGCATTCCGCCCGTCGAATCTTTTTGCTTAAACATCTGAATATTTTAATAAAGCGGAAAGCTTAGAATTTCTGACAAAAATTATCTATTTAAGGTCAATTCGTCGTTCGTGAATCAACTTAGGAGGAAATTCGCTTACAATTTGTATTCGACTGTAAGCACAATTTGCAATCAGCAAAGCCTGTTTCGGTGCTCGAGAGGATTGTTTGTTGAACCATTAAGCGCATTGTTATATAATAATAATCCGTGTATTTGATTTAGCTTAGTAGGATAATTTATGATTTATAATATTATTAGATTCAATATAGAGAGTGGTAGTTAGCCAGACGATTATTATAAAATAGCCTATGGTATTATTACAATATTTTCGTTGACCCAAATCTCAAGCTCATTGTAGGGATTAGAATTCACATCCATCGACGCCCTTTTCGTATTCGATATTCATCGTAGTTTTTTTTTTTTTTTTTGTAAATCTAGTATTTATAATACTAAATCTACTAATTAATTTATTTAATCTTAAAATGTGTTAAATTTAGTTGGAATATTTAAAAATAATGTCTAATGTCTATGGGCATCTTATACGCTGTATATTCAAAAACAGGTTTTTTTTATGAAAAAGAGTGATAACGAACAATTGCGTCACCTGATAGTAAATGATAAGTGCCGCCCATGGACACCCACAACACAGGGAAAACCGCAAGTGTGTTGCCGGCCTTTAAGGTAATAGTTTTTTTTTATTTACTAGATTTTTAAGAATCCAAAAATGTATCCTACATTTCCTATTAAATTATTTGTTTTCCATTAGTATCTAGGAGTAATATCACTTGTATTAGAATCCTTTAAAAATAAAATTTTAAAAATATAGAGTAAGTTTTTATAGTAAGCTGGACTTTGCTCTTTAGTCGATTTATAAAGAAAATTCTTGTAAGTTTATTTGAAATAAATTATAAATCATGCGGTCGTTTTTCTCATGTGCCTGTAATAACTAATAACATCGTAGTATTTTTTACTTATGTAAATTACTGCTTGATACCTTCCATCAATTGCTAACATAAAAAATAAAATAAAAAATGGTATGGGATGACGTTCAGTGCACAATCTCAAAGTCTCTGACATTCTATTTGACTTTGACATTCTGTAAAATAAAGAAATTTTTAGGCACATTGAGCACTTTTGTGATGGCGAATAACAACGAATTCGCGTGACCGTCACGCTCAGATATATATGTATAAACGGAATGTGTTTGTTTGAAAAAAAAAGTATATATATTTATATATTATACAACATATTCCTCAATAAACCGAAAATAATGTTTAAATAAATGTTATAAATTTATGTTTAACCAAAAATAGTATTTTGAAGCGATGACAGCTCAGTGGTGGTGTGTACGACTTCGCGTCAAGGGATGTGAGTTCTAATCCAACCATCTACAATGAGCTTGAGCTTTCAGTGAAGGAAAACATCGCGAGGAAACCATAGCATGATGGTAGGGCTTTTTTAATGCCCTTCTGGCTAGCAACCAACCCTTAAGTTGAAAATCTGCCGCCAAATACCAATAGGTGTGATCCGGCAGCTGCACTTCAGAGCCAGTACCTCCACAGGTTTAGCATGTCTACCAACTTGGGCCATATCGTCACTTAAGATCAGGTGAGATTATAGCCATAACGTTAAACCTTACCTATAAAAAAAATGTAAAACAGTCATACGAGTGACAACTTGTTTTTGTTTTCTCTTAACGTTAGCAATTATTAAAAGACAACTTGGTTAAGAAAACTATTGTTTCATCAATCGCTCGTGAGTGTAAAAGCTGTTCTTCGAATTTGTTATTAATGCAGCAATGTAAGTCAATAGGTTCAGTAATTTTGGAGATAATTTGCTTATATATAACTAAATATAGATATTAAATATATTTGTAAACAACATTTTAAATACATATACAAAATATAAAGCACGTATATAAATATTATTTTTGAATAGAAAGTTTATATTAATTACAAGAGCATCATCACTAAACATTGATGAATATTCAGTCATTCATCTCCTAACCGTTTGAATAGTTAGATAAGCCACAGTCGCTTTCAGTGAGCTGACGGAGTAATTAGTTAAACCACCTTTATCGCATGATGGATTGATAGATTTATCTGAAATGTCGTTAATAACATCGTACAAAATTGAATCGTGTAATATATATAGTGAATACAGTTAAAAAATTAACTGTTCATGTCGAATAAAAAATATCGAGCCTTTTCAGGGAGTTATTTCAATAAGCATAGTAAGTAAAAATCGCACTTATACAATTGAGTTGTTTCATTCGCAATTAAAAAATATTAATGATGTATTTATAAAAAATATGAGTTATTGTTCATTATTAATCACTGATCTATTAAAATAGTGACTATTAATAAACTGTTTCTAATTTACATAGACACTTTAAGGTCAAAAATGAAGACATAAAATTAAAAAAAAATTAAGAATTTTTACACTTCGAAACATTTTCCTGAAAAGTATCGATATGTAGAAAATACATTTTGTACATTTTTATCCTATCACTTTTATAATAAACAAATTATATTCATATTTACACCACTCTTTAATAGCTATATAAATCAAAAAATATTTGGCAAAATCTAGTTCTGATATACTGTTAGCTTTTATTTGAAAATGTAAATTGAAATAAATATTATTGTATTGTAAATGTATCTTATCTTATTCAATGAGTTCCACAGGAGTAAAAGTAATTAATTAAAATAACCTAGATACATGAACTATCAGTTGTCAGAAAAAAAAACTCTGTGGACAGATTTAACAAGAAAGCCAGCGGTTTGTTTGAAGAACCATTTGCTTGTGGGCTTATTTCCAATATTTTTGAATTATAACATGTTCTTGGCTACGGCCAAACGCAACAAAGCATGAGACGCAATATTATTTCTATTCTGGGCTGTGCAGTCATCTGTGACCAATACTTCACTCCTGTACTCACTCACTGGGATCATTTTCCGGTAATTTACATAAATTATCTACAAGAAATGATACGTATATAGTAGCTTTTAAGTCGCATGCTATTTCGGCAACCCAGTAACACGTCATTTCACTCCAAGAAATATCAAATAGCCTATTCATATATATACCAAGGTTTAAGCGCAATTTGGCATTAAATAAGTAAGAAAGTATTATAATACAAGTAACAAAATTTTTAATTTACTTACACTTTTTAGGGGTGCTATCACCTCTTTATACGTCTATGTCTTACGGGGGTTTTGTATACATAATCTATATTTCAAACAGTTTTAAATTTATTATCAATTCGATAAATCCAGTAAATCAGATTGGTACTTAGAAACACGTACTTACCTTGACCTACATTTTTTAAATGAAATGTAATAAAACATTAAAAAATTAGTTATATTACAATACATAATTTAAAACTCTATTCGTAAAATTCGTATAGGCTTTATAAATATCCTTGAGATTACTATATATTTTTTTAGAGTATAATATCAAATATTAAATTATACAAGTAAAAACGTGGAAAGCGTGTTGCGACAAGTCTAATTTTATAATATTTTATAACGACTTTTTAGACTCAATGCGACTACAGTAAAAACAAATGAATTCCTAACTTTTCCCAATACGGTATGTGACAAACATCTGCACATAAACACAAACGGTTAGGTTTTGAAAGTAATACTCATATACAGTTAGTGTCAGCAGGACTTCGGAATCGCTTTGTTTGTGATTCATTTCAGCTCAGCTCGGGCAATGCTTTGTTGTTTACTCGTTCAACGGACTGTATTAACACATTTTGAGTTGGCTATCAATTTCCTCTTGCCAAGCTTAAAATTGGGCTTTGTATGTCCTGTGCATATCATTTGGCTTCGCAAAATATCAAACAATATACAAGTGCTAAAATGTTTTCTGTTTATGTCCAGAGGTCGCAATTGTTTCATTTCATTGAAAGTTCCTTGTACACTATTAAGAATGACCATTAAAATAGACCTGAATAATAATATTAAAACATAGTGAAACGATTTTAAGCAATGACAGTTCATTGGTAGTGTGGAGGAACGCCGCGTCATGGGGCGTGAATTCGAATCCAACCACCTACAATGAGCTTGAGCTTTCGGTGAAGGAAACCGTCGTGAGGAAACCGTAGCATGGTGGTAGGGCTGTTTCTAATGCCCGCCTGGCTAGCTACCACCCTCAAATTAAACATCTGCCGCCAAATACCAATAGGTCTGTTCCGGCAGTGGCACTTGCCTATAAAGGCCGGCAACGCACCTGTGATTCTTCTGTTGTTGTCGGTGTTATTGGGTGGCAGTGATCACTTACCATCAGGTAACATGCTTGCTCGTTTACCTGCTATTATATAAAAAAAGTATCTTCGCTTACGTCCCTGAAGGCTTTCTAAGAGCATTCGTAATAATGTAGGCCTAGATAAAGATAGTCAGTTTGTTGTCAGTTTGTTGAGCTAGTGTTATCACCGTTGAATGCAACGTAAATTTCGCAACGCTGTAAATATCAAAATTATTATAGTTAAAAGGCATTTCATTCACTGGAGTTATACACAAGTTTCATTCAATAATCAAAAGAAATGAAAAGCGGAAACGATACTAGATATAGCCAGTTCTATTAATCTTAACGAATTGAAGTTGGTAGGTTGATTAGTATTGATTATAGCTAGCAAAAATGTAAAAAAAAAATACAAATCGGTCAAACCGTTTTTAAGTTTTGGCGACGCTAAAGAACAACGATTATAGATGATACAAAGTTCACAGGGTCAACTAGTAGAATATAAATCCAACAAAACTCTTACCATAGGTGGTTATTCAATGCATTAAATAGATATAGTTCACTTGCTTTGCTGTGTTTTATCAACTGCAGCACAATGGAGAATATATGTTGGAATATACAAAACGGTTTCACCGCCACCGTTCAAGCGTTTTCCAACCGAGCGCAATTGATGTTTTATTTATTCATATGTAGTATTTAGTTAACAGATCATATATATGGGTATGGTACGTTAATTAGGATAACTTCCTGCCTTCTTTTTTTTAAATCTACACGCAATTGGCACTCCATAAGTTGGAAATGAATTGGTCTCGATGAATAAATTCTTATCACTATTTGTTTAATAGTTAATTAAAGTTTGAATAAATGCTCATGTGGTGTTAAGTTACGATGTGGTCCAAGATGATGGATTGTTATGCATAGAGGAGGGACTGGCTCCCAAGTGCAACTACGGGAACAGACCTATAAGTATTTCGGGGCAGATTTTCAACTTCAGTGTGGTAGCTAGCCAGGCAGGTAAATTTTTTCTTTTTTTTTGTCGTAGGGAAATGCTCGGCTAAAGCGATCGACAGTAAATAGTAGATAATATTAAAGAGGCCCCTTATAAACTCGTAAAACAATAACAAATACTAAGAATTCTAATTCAGGTATGCATTTATAGCCATACGCTTCGGAACTTTCAATATTTTTTTATCAAACAGTTCTACTCTACTAAATCAGTGCAATTGTCTACAAGGACGGACAGTAGAGCCACATAGGATATTGTTCAGTGAGGCCACAATAAAATGAATGCGGTTGCAGTAATCATAGCACCAGATTTGCAGCCGCAATCACTGGCTGCGGTGGCACTGTGGCGTGCTTCAACTAACCCTCTAGGCTTTTGTCGGAACATACTTTGTATGCATGTGTGTGAAAACTTTTGTGGACTTAAACTTTCATTTAGTCAATGGCTTAAATACGAATTCCAAATACTGTACGTGCAAATGTTCTATCATTGTAATTATGAAATTTGTTTTAATAACTACTCTGAAAAATTAAAGATCTATATTGTTGGATAGATCACAAATACTTATCAGTTACTATGGAAAGAAATATACCTACCTACAAACATCCAGTTACCAATTTTTTTTTGTTAATTTAATATGGCCTATATGGGCCAAAAGGGGATCATAATGGTTGTCAATCGCAGTTCCCCAAACAAAAGGGCTAATTTAAAATACTTTTTGATTTTATTACATCCAAATAAGGTATTTTTTTACGTAGGCACCTTCATCATCTATACCCTTCTTCGCCAGACAACTTCAAATGGTTATATGAGATTTCTACTCCCCAAAGCCCTTACTTATTCTTGACCTGCGGCCGAGTCTGATAGGACGCTTTCGCATTCGTCTAAAATCAACAACTTTACATAAAGCCTTTGGATTATTTGATTGGTTGTCAAGTGAAAAGTAAAACGAACTTCCTAAGTAAGTAACTTTAAAATTATTATACATGATGTTATTTTTTTTTATGACACGAACTAGTCATCAGTATTATATACCTACAGAATATTAAAATGTACAGGGCTATTACATAATTATGAGAAGATTGTTTTTGAAATAGATATTTTACACATAATGAACGTTTAATAATATTCAGTTACTATTTTAATATACTATATAATATATAAAAAAATTAACATTTCCAAAAAAATACTCGCCAATGTACTATCACGACTATTTCGTTAATCAGTGCTCGGCAAACTAGCTTTTAAATACGCCAGCAGCTTATTAGTGTAATCGTGATATGGGAAAAATCAATTTCCTTAAACCGCAACAACTGCAAACTATTTTATTTGAAAAATATTTGATTCCTTTAACTATATGCCTTCTTAGATACATACTATAATTATTCTTAGATACGTCTTTAGAAAAATAAGAATGTTACGTCAATTCAGAGGTCATAAATTTTTTCGATAAAGCGTCAAACCAATCAAACACATTAGTGGCGTCTTCCACAAATTACACTTTTGACCGAAACACCACGAAAATGTAAAGCCCCGTAACATGTTAACCCCAATATTTACATGACGGTAATGAACGAACGTTTTGTACCTACCTGGATCTCAATACAATGCGCGCTCTTGCTCACGCACGTTAAACCAAAACTCCAGCTACCGGAGAAAAAGGTTTTAGTTCATTTCTGTATACTTGTCACGTGCACCTCCACAGTGACTCAAGCCCATATCCGATCTTCTGGGAGGAACCTTCAAGACCGCTATAGGCCGATAAAGTGAATATATCATTCACTATATTAATATGCGCAGACCTATATTGCAATTAACACTTGGACATCCACTTAGCAAAAACATAGGTGTTAAATAAACACACTTCAATAACATACAAGTGTTAGGTTAAGTCAAAAAAGAAGGTGTCTTATGGAGACCTGGTTGGAACGGAGTTCCTTTCGTTGTAGCTATTTTGTGTTTATATTAAATCATGATTAAATAAAATTGTAGGAGTTAAAATATATTTGCATATTCTCAAAATTGACGGCAAGCTGAATAGATTGAAAAAAAGTTTTATTTTTCTAGGTCATTGGGAAGTGTCTAAAAATCCCCGCATAAAGATGTCGGTTTTTGGTGTCGTTTTTTATTGATACACCTTTTTCGGTCCAGTTTCTTAGCCCGCAAACAATTCGTTTGATACGAAACTCCATTCCCATACGTAAATAAATGTTCTTTAAAACGAATGTATAAGTAGTCAGATCATTAAACTAGGATTAATGTGTTAAGATATAATTTGCAAAATTGTATGCACCACAGCTTAAGCAGAGGTTTTGCTACTATGTCAGCCTTGTGCTTATTCCTGTTTCGGAAAAATAAACTTACCATAGTCTTGTGATGAAGTAAAAAAAATACAGTCCAAAAATGATAATCAGATAAAAAATCACGGTGGTTCATATTGTTTATACTCTGTCGCTGTGATTTGTTGTTACTCGAAATGATTTCTATAAGAATTTTGTTTTTTAAAGCGTGTAAATTGGACATTTATATCCAGTGTAAAATTTCACGGTCGCATTACAATCTCATACATGTTTTCATTGTCTGAGTATACTATTATTTAACTCAGGTATGAATCCTGAAATGAATCCGGAAAGATATGTAAATGAAACGAATAACGTTAATAATTAATTCAAAGCTTAACACGTTCCTACATTACTATTTTCAATTATCTTTGTAGAAGCTTACACGTTCCATAAACTAATTTCGAAACGGTTGAAGGTGATCAAGAGACAAGGTAGATTTGGGAATGTGTTTAAACGTTATTGTCCCACTAACAGGTTTCGCAAATTAATCGGATTTCTCACTATACATCACGGCCTTCCGACAGTCGGAAGGCACCAGTCTGCAATCTCTCCGCTTCCAGTTACACTTCAACGACTTGCATTGTTACTAGTAATAGTTGCTACAACTCAAGAATTGTTAACATAATATTACTCTATCCAATAAACATTGTGTATGTGAATCTACGTTATTTAACGAAGTAAAGACCAAGTAAGCTCAGATCTCCACTGAAAAAAAAAGCTGGCGAGTGCTTAAGACCACACCATAGAAATTAAAACTTATAATATGCAAATAATACGAAATAAAATTTTATTTTTGTTATTAATTTATAAAATAACATTGGCGAATGAGTACAGCAGTGACGCATTGACTATATTTCTCTCGCTCTCTTAGTCGACTCGAGTCGATTTTATCCGAAAAATCGTTACACAGCCAAGCTTGACGGCTTAGTCTCATTCGATACCCATAAAATAATATGAACAACACACCTAAAATGTATTCACTACAAAAAACACCATTTATATAAAGAGATACGTCGTGGGAAAGCATTTCCAATTTAGTTGTTCTTTAGCAATACGAGTTTCTATTTCTTCTAAGAATTGTGACAATTTGTTACGGGTAGTTTTTAGATCCAATATGTTACCGAAGATAGGTCCATAGATCAATAAGAATATAATATATTGTTTGTATTGAGCTCGGCGCCTGCTGCATGTAATAGGCGCGAAACCGCGCCAAATTTGTACTTACCAGCAATGGGCTTAGGTGAAAAACATCCTTTCCAATCTCTAGAGGCAATAAGTAGCATGTCGTAAAAATTGAAGTCACTGTTACAAGTTCTGCCTCGTAGCTATAAACTTAGCGCCGTTATAGTTTTACTTTTTGTTTTTGTTTTTGTTGTTTATATAACAATGTATTTGATATAGTTATTTTTGTGAGTTCAATTAAATCATCATTTCTAAATCTATTTTGCTATAATTTGATATATTGACGTGAATTTGATATATTGTTTCCAGAAATATGAAATAATGTATAGCTTCCATTGAAATAATTTTACTATGATTTTGCTTTTATTGGTAAGTATTTATATAGTGAAAAATAAACTATGAATAGATATAATAGTTCTTGACATAACAATATATCACAGAACGAGTGACACGCCTTATTTATTTAAGCCGCAATTTAAGTTTGTCGAATGTTGACAGTATCGTCATTTAAGACGTATTGGACATAATAAATATTTTCATTATAAACTATTAGGTATACATTTGAAAAGGTAAATATTTATTTATTATAGGTACATTTTTGTTAAGTCTCATTTGAAGCTAAGTAAGAATGTGCAGCAAAATGTTAACAAGCTAAGTCTAGTGGTGAACAGATTCTTAAGTCCAGCTATCAAGACACGTCAACATAACCCTGACGATAGTTTGTCAGCTTGACAATATTAGCTAACCAAGCAAACTTTATCGTATGTAGCGTATTTTAAGTATACTGTAAATCTTAGTGACTTAAATTCATATAATCTTGAAGGCTTTTTAAATGTGATTCAGCTGTTTCTTTAAACAAACACAATAGCCGCAATGGTTTCTTTTTTAGCAAATAATTTGATAAAAGTGTCGCATTTCGCACCTTTTAACGAGCTTTCCCAATCCGTCTAAACATTTCCCGAAGTTGTACCGTCGCCACAAAAACGATATGTGCCAATATATCACTCGTGCACACCTGAACTGTAATAACGAAGAATAATGGCAATTGTTTTGTGCCAGTTTTATGGGCTCTTCATTGAATTACTTTGTTATATGAATTATATGTCCCTTCGTATTACCGTTACATGCTATTTTGTACTGGAGAAGTTTGCTTCGTGTTGTGGCATAATAGCCCGCAACAAAAACATAACATATTAATAGCGAGGTATTTACTAAATAGATCCTTATAAATTCTGAAAATGAAAATATTCGTGCTAAAGGTTTCTTCTGTTATTGAACAGTATGCATTTGTTTATTAAGTAGGTATTCTAGTAATTAGTTTTAAAGCTATGATAGCTCTGTAACAGCTTGTTTGAGTACCGTTACGTATATAGTATTCATCTATCGTCGTAGCTTTGAATTCTACAAGTTTGACGTGCCAGTGAACAAAAGTATCTTGAGGTAAATAAGTTTATGGTATGGCATTTTAATATTAAATTCCTATACAGTCTTTTTGTAAACCATCGTCTAGGCCGGATATGACACCATTTTAAAGTACGTTACTACTAAATATTAGATAAGATAGTGTTCAACCATATCATATTTAGTATAAAAACCGTACTAGTTTTTATATCTCAGCGGTTTGTACTGTTCGACAATTGGAGATTAGGTTCGATTCTCCGGATAGGAGCCCTCGAGTGACTCTACTCGCGCGATACAGTGACACTCTACACATTTTAAGTACACGGTCCTATAAGGGACTAACCCCGAGGCCCTTGCGCGGCTTGCTCGATAAGGTCGTGGTTAGGATCACTATATTAGTAAAGTTAGGATCTATTGATCTCGCTCGCGAACCATTGTCCGTTTTCCGGCAGCATACCAAGCCGAGGTTCGGCCATTCTGGCACCTTTGCACCCGCTGCTGCCTCAGGGTTGAGTGCCCTCAGCACTCGCCCCTAAAAGTCTGGTGAAGCTCTCAAAGTCCCTAAGGCTAACAGCCTATGTCAGGTCAAAAAAAAACAATTGTAGGTAGTTCTTAATATAAAACACGATACAGTACTGTTAGCAAAAAAGATTAAAAATAACCAAATAGCAGGTTATACCTTGATAATAACTCATATATGATATCATAAAAATATCTTCACATTATATATATTATACATGCATATTGAGAAAAGTAAAGGGTACAATAATAATGTATTTTCTAATAATAAAATTAATAAATGAGTCTTATTTTGACTTTGGCTGTAAATTATATTAAGAGTTTAACTGCTGATTTTCTTTTATCAAAAGTATACATTTTTAACTACAAATAATAAATCAAATGCCGATAGACAAGATACAATTTTACTACATTCATTGATTTTAGTTAGTGAATTTATTTATCATAAACTTTATTGGTTCGTTTTGAACAATTACGATATTACTCAAACAGTTGTTATATAAAAATAATAATTGGAAACTCAAATTGAATAACTTTTAATGTGAGTGATTGAGACTAAGCCAAAAAATCAGTTTTGCGAATCTCGAAGAATATGAGCGATATGTATAACATAATAATTCAAAAGTCTTGTTACGTAAATCAAGCAACCAGTGCGTACTAAAATTTATCTATCTTACATAATACCATCTCGCCAATTTTCCGCTCAACTGTCAGCTATAATAACATAGAGGTCGGATAACAGACATGAAGGAAAACACTTTATTGTTTACTACGCACCCCTTCATTTTCAATTTTCTCTTGTCTGAAAACATCAGTTATACCTTTTTACATAACAGACTTTTGCGATAACATTATGTTGTCAAATGAATGTAAAGCCTTACGGAAGTATTTGTATGAAATTTAAACAACTTTTAGATAGCATTACTAAAATAGGCCACTATTGAGATGTTACGTATATAAAATAAAATATTTAACTTCATTATAAATTTATTAATCTCTATACTTTCGTTATTATTATATGTATATTATTATATATACATAAAATGTGACAAGCCTTCTTTATCTGTCAATTAGTATATATATATATAACTCAAGTATCATTAAACGAATTATGAATTTTCGAAATAAAAGTGCTTTACGCACGCTTGACAAGGGGAGTAAGCTGGTGAATGCGTGACGTAGCATTACGAAAAGTGTGATCGGGCAAGGCGAACGAAAGTTGAAAGGGAGATATAAGTTAGTGAAGATAGAAAGAGTGAGAGTTACATTTCGCACGTTATTGTAGGGGCAAGAGAGCGGAGCCAGAGAAGTGTTACTTCAGTCGTGAGGTCTAAAGCACACTCCTTTTTTTTTAAATCACAAGTGCATTTTTGTCGAAATGTATTATGTACTAGCTACATTGATAGATTTTGTCCTATACTTTCTATTAGTTAACAGCTCAACCACAGCCCCGCCTATCTAATCACAGAATAGCATAAAACTGTTTATTTTTTTGGTTACTATCGAAGTGAGAAAAACGCACCAAATCAATAAAGAAGTTCGTTTTCTATAAAATATATACCTTGTCACGGATACACCCGTTTGTTATGTAGCACAAAACGTATTCTATAGGTTTATCCATAGTATTAGTTATCATAGTGTCTAATTTCTTCGATATCTCTACATTGGTTCCAGAGTGATGTAGATGGTAAACAAACAGGTAGATAAAATTTCAAATACATAACTTTTACTTGTATATTAATAACATAGTGCATCACAAGTATTTGAAAAGACATTTAATTTGTAGGTTTATCTCTATTATAGTTTTAAAATATGTATAGACTTTGTAACATAAGATAATTAAATTATAAGAATAGTAATAAATTAAAATAACCGAATATTACTGACAGTAACTTTTCTCACAATACTTTAAATTTAAACCAAAAAATAATAATAATCAATAAAACATAACACACTAACGTACACTTATTAAAAAGGTTGCAAATCAAAATTTCCAGACCTGATGGTTTCTGGTATGAAGGAGACTAGAGTATCCATTCAAACAATTCTTCTCAACATTTACTATGGTACATACAATAAAACACGTTTAGCGAGGCAATGTCTCTTTGCAGCCGAAGCGGTTCTAAATTTTTAATAATGTCTGTATAATTCACAATGTGAACAGCCATTCTCTGCAGCCTATTTGGGGCATCGAGGATATATTAGGAAATACAGCCACGGAGATGAGAATTTTATGTTCTTATCTGATGCTTATAAAGAAATCAATAGTAAGAAGAAGAGCTAAAACACTTTTAAGTACTAAAATTGATTATAGCATATTGTTACCTATAGCAATAGTTTTATATTATTTTATTTAAAGTATAAAGAACAAATCGTTGAATTACGATGTTTAAAAAAAAAACAAAACAAACAAGTGTTATTTCAGTGTAATGAAACCCAACAGGATAACGGTCGGCCTGTTTAGCCTTTGATAACACTCGGACCAAACTCTCGCAAATTTCATTCGTAAACTTAACCGCAGAAAGTTAATTCAAAATTAAAAAATATATTATGTATTTTCTAAATAATTTTACAATCAAACAGGCTCAATTTATTCATTTACCATTCTCAACCAAACTGAGAATTAATTTATTGGGATATTACAAATTGTGCGTGCCCCGAAACCCGTTTATTACTAAGTATAAGAATATTTACACGTAATAATATCCACGTCTGGATATTAAAATAAATTATTAGGGTTATCGTACTTACGCTAATTAAAATTTAAACAATATTACATTTTACAAGTGTCACCATGATCGTCCTTAGTTAGATTCTAAGCTCTGCTCAGGAAAAATGAGTACCATCATTACTTAAAACTACTTAAACCCATTCCAGACGATGTACTGTAACTTAAGCAAGTACGAATTACCACTACTTATACCAGCGTTCAAACATTATGTGACACTAACGAGATGCCTCGAATAGTTTAAATTCATAGTCGCCGGGCATGGACAAGCAATTGGTTTTACAGAAATTATTTTAGTACGTAGTTACAGAATTAATCATTATAATAAAGGAGAAGTATTAAAGAAACATAATAATGTAATTATATTAATTTTAAGGATTATTTTGGTTTATTGTTTGATCACAATTTCATCTCATGCAAATAACGATGTAGCTTATGCTGATAATACGCTAAGTTTACTGGAGGCTGTCAAATATAGGTATTTGTCGATAGTTATCAATTTGAGAACACTGAAACATCTTTGTCTACCTTACCGCGATCTACCGACAGCAATATAAAATATAGTTTAACGTCACTACCAAATTCACGATGTTCGAAAATATGCAATGATAGCTCGCGCGAGCTGTGCTGAGATGTAGATTATATATTTACAGATGAATTAATGAATGGAGTAAGTGCGAGTACCTACAAATTAAACAATAATAATGTAGAAATTTGATGCATTGTTAGTACTTTCGCCAGCTACTGCACATCGTCAGTAACGGGTATTAATTCAAGTTAGTAGGTACGTCATTGGGTCTTTAAGAAGTTATCTTTATCGAGATAACAAACATCTATACAGGTAAACTCCAATAGTAAAACGGTAACAAACAAAAACGTTTGATTAAAATCAGTATGTAGTATAAGATCTTAAACAGTAGTTTAAGAGAAACTAATTACATATATACCAGAATCGCTTATTTAATATTCATTACATATTATTAGACATATGTTGTTTGCCTTAAGGGCTTTAACAGCTTCACCGAGCTTTGGGAGCAAGTACTAAGGCACTTAGCCCGATGTTGCCGCTTTTCACCTCGGCAGATTTATAAAGATATACAATTTTATTAGATAACATTTAGCTGTACTGGTGTTAATAGCATTGTATTACTACATATGTTTTATTAACTTAACATATATTTAAAACAAAACTCCTACCATCAAAAATGAAGACATATTTACGGATTAATTTTCTATTGTTATTATGTACACAATGACTATCTAATATAACATAACAATTAACAAAGCTTGCAAGTTCTCAAATTCTTTAGTATAATTGAATCTTATGAATTACCTTGTATCCAATTCAAGCGATGAATTTTGGTTACTTAGCAACTGAGTTACCTACGTCTAGGTAATGTTAATCATGCAGCGAAAATATTGTCTTGGACTGAATGTATTTGAACGTCTAATGAAAATCTCGTTTGGGCGGAACTGTGTTGCGGTCAGGAAATTGAAAGGGTGGCCGGAAAACTTGATTTACAGTAAAGTGCCTGAGAAAAGGGATGTTTTATTATGAAAATTATCTTGGGTTGTCCTGAGGGGACTCTCGACGGACTGACCCCCTTTACGTGAATTATTGTATTGATTAAAATCTGTTTATTCATCTTAACCCATAAACGTCTGATGTTTTATTACGGTTGGGAAATTTGTTAGAAGCGAATAATTACTTTTAAATTTATATAATATTTACATACGATATTTCCAAATGTAATTAGTTTGTACATGTCTCATCACTGGTTGTTTAGGTAAGCAATAAATACTGTAGAATGTGCATATCTATTCGAGAAATGAACGTACTTTTAATCGGGAGTTTTGGATTTTTTACTATAAAAATGGATAATTAATTACTTGAAATAAACTTAATATTTTTGTTACCTTTAAGTTCTTACTACACGAATTTTGTTACAAAAGAACTGTATAAGAACTATATTAAAAATATACAAGATAAATAATATAAATACAAATAATAAAAAAATACCGCTGATTATTTCGAAATCATATTAAAGTGAAATAAAATTATTATATTTTTATTTTTATTAAAATACTTTATAATATACGTCATTATTATATTTTGGTAGATGATAGGATACAACAATTATACTCGACTGAAGCGCTACCTCCATAGACCATATATATGTAAAACCCTTTTTTTAAAGTAGGGAAATGCATTCCAATGACTGGAAAGGATATGTGAAACTTAACTGGCTTTAACCACCGGTATTTTCAGTAAAACTCCACGGCCAGGGTTTCTGGTTCGATCTAATAATCACGGCCTCACCTCAGTGATTGGCCCGGCCTGATGGTAAGTTGGGTCCCAACGATGTAGAATGGCGAACTGCCCTAACAGTCGACCGAACTGTACCATATATTATGTAACACCTCCCATAATGCTACAATTAAGGATGCCGCTTTCTGTTAATATATTGTGTATATTCAGTCAAAATTGGTAAAGCCGACTGGGTGGCAATAGCTATATACATACGTGGTGATATGCCCAGGACCCTATTTCTCACTAGTCACTTGCCCAGGGCTCCGCGATCGATAGGGGACTAGTTCCTGCCAAATCACCAAATGATAACCGATATTTTTTGCAGATAAACATATTTAATTAATAAATTTAATTATCGATTTTTTAAATATTTATTAGGAGTACAAATAAGTTTCCGCCGTTTTTTATCAAAAATTTAATATTTATTATAGAAGAACGGTAATTTAAATTTATTTAAAACATTGCCCATCACTTGCAACCACTTTTTCCCATCTCTCAGGCAGCATTCGAATCCCACGTCTGAAGAGCTCCTTGTCTTTTGAGGCTATCCACGAATCAACCCAATTTTTGGTATCCTCATAAGATGTGAACCGCTGCGCTGACAGAGCATGTGCCATGGACCGGAACAGGTGATAATCGGACGGTGCAATGTCTAGTGAATACGGCGGGTGGAATAACACTTCCCAATCAAGTGTTTCCAAATACTTTTTCACGGGAGCCGCAACATGTGGACGAGCATTGTCATACACGAGAATATTTTTTTCGTGTCTAGAATAGTATTGAGAGCGTTTTTCCTTCAGATCTCGGCTCAATCTCAGCAATTGTGTTCGATAGAGGGCTCCAGTAATTGTTTCGCTCGGATTAAGTAACTCATAATACACTACACCTAGTTGATCCCACCAAATACACAGCATAAGTTTTTTTCCGTGAATATTCGGTTTTACTGTTGATGTTGATAGTGGCCAGGCAATCCCCATGATTTTCTTCTTTTTAGATTGTCATAATATATCCACTTCTCATCACCAGTTACGATACGATTTAAAAAACCCTTTTTTTATGTCTAGCTAGCAGTATTTCACTTAAGCATCATAGGCGTTCAATATCTCTCGGCTTTAATTCGTACGGAACCCAATTTCCTTGTTTATGAATCATTCCTAATTATTTTAAACGATGTGAGACTGCTTGCTGAGTGACTTCTAATGTTAGAGCAAGTTCTTTTTGTGTTTGAGATGAATCTTCCTCCAATAATTCCTCCAATTCTGCATCCTCGTAAATTTTTGGCCTTCCACTGCGATCTTTGTCTTCTACGTCGAAATCACCGTTTTTAAACTTTTGAAACCACTCACGACACGTTCTCTCACTCAAAGCACCCGCACCATATGCTTCTACGAGCAATCTATGCGCCTCAGCAGCAGATTTCTTTAAATTAAAGAAGTAAACTAATATTTCCCGCAAATGACGCTTACTTGGCTCAAATTTCGACATTTTCAACCAATAAAAATTATATTTTACCAATATGAAATCAATGATATTAATAGGTTATGTTGTTCTTGCATATCCAAATTATCTTTTAAGCTGGTTATCATCTGCGAAAGCTAACGGACACTCCGTGCCGTGCTATCTACATTAAAACGGCGGTAACTTATTTGTACTCCTATTATTATTTTTTAAATTCAATAATTAACGATTTTGCCCATCCACAATCTAGAATGCCCATCTTCAATCCACATAGATTTTTTAGCACTAACCTGTGAATGCTATAAGAACTACTTTTGTGGATTATATTATATTATATATTCATTTAATTGACTCTAAAAATATCTAGAACCTCGCTTATCTTGTCAACTATAACAAAATAGTGCTTTATCAAGGTCATAGAAGCGTCACTATCCTCCAACAGGTTTAAGACAGTCTGTATACACCCATCATCAACACATAAGCAGCCGCGACTCGGCCGACGAAATAGATACGAATCGCAGATGGCATGCCGATCTTTTAATTATGTGTGCTGTCTTTGGATCGTACTGTGTAATATATTAATAAACAAGACTATGACGAAAAATAAGATATTCACGTTTCACCTTTGCTTTTGTGGGTTAAGGATGATGGAGTGTAAAAACTTTATATTTTTACGATACTCAGTCCATCTAAACTTCATTTCGTTTAACTTCCTTTGCCGAATTTTATATCTGCTCACTAATTAAATGACGGAACATCAATCTACATCTGTAATTAAAGTTCCATCTACTGTGGCTTCTCATTACGGCTGGGCGTAAAAGATAAAGCAAAAAGTTCGACCAAATTATTTGTGTTCATTTTATTATATGCCATTTTTATTCAGTACTGTATAACTTTGACATTTAACTAAAATTTTATTTTCTTATTCAAATCAGTTATATACGTTTTTTAAATAAATACGTTTATAATATTTTCTGTTACACACAAATATAGCAAAAGAAATTTGTATTAAAAAGAGTGGATGTGGTCTCCGCGGGCCGAAGTAAGATTGTAAATTTTAATTTTCCATGAATAATGATTTAACTTTACTTTTTAACCCAACTCAAAAAAGGAGGAGGTTCTCAATTCGACTGCATTTTGACGGTTCTTTTTTTATTTGAAAGATGGTGCTTCCCGTGTGGTCCCATTTCAATTTGGTCCACTTTTGACAATGGCATCTATGAGGTAACCATATATGTCTTCAATTTCTATTATTTATGTGCGCAACAAATGGACGAATAACACAATATCACGCAAACGAATGTCGATGATTCTTTTATTATTGAAAATAATGTACTTCAAAGATAGTTTTATGAGATTTTGGTTAGGTTCTGATTATGGAATCCATGACAAATTAAGGGAAATCTTCAATTCTTAGGAGCAAATTAATGTAATAAATAAAATGAAAAAACTAGAAAATTGACGTTCTAATAACTTTATATTCTGCTAACATATGACACTAAGTACTTTTCTTATGTCCTATACATAAGGTACATGTATTATTTAGAAGTCGCTTCAGATTTTTTGTTAAAGTATTTTATTTAAAAGAAATATTAGCAAAATTTTTCACAAAATTTATTTTACTGTGATTTTGGTATGCTAAATTAAGTTTTCTTAAAATTAATATCAAACAAGATGATGACGTAATCACATAATCATCACGGTCACCATTTCCTTATCTATTGAAAAAAATAATTAGCTTACATACAAAATGCAAATAAAACTATTAGGTATGACTTTAAAACAATTCACATTTAAACACATACTCTATGTGTACAATACGGAAATAATTTTTTATTTCGTTTAAGAATCTATATTATGTAAATAATAAAAAAATAACATTTGTATATTTATGTATGCTAATTTTCTCTGCACGACAAATGTTAGTATGTTTTTTCGGTACCTAAACTAAGCAACAGTATTACCTATCACGTTTCATATTATTTATGACCATTGTCTCTATAACACATATATTTTATACGAATATAATTATCATTGGTCAAGTCTCTTAAAAATTACACAATCACTAATGGACGACACCAAAAAAGGGCATTTAAAAATAAAAAAAACCATTTTCAAAATCTATTTTCCTGAAAAGTATAATAAATAAACAAAACTGTATTCATAATTAACTGAGGTACTTATAAAACAATCTATATTAATTTTATATAATGGAAAAGTTTGTTTGTTTGAACGTGTTAATATTAAGAACTACCAGTCTGATTAAAAAAATACTGTTGTATTTGATAGAGTATTGTCTAAGGAAGGTTTTAATTTTTAGTTCCTCACGAGCGAAATCTTCGAAAGACTAAAAGCTTAGGTTATAAAGCTGGGAATGGGAACAATATCCCATAAATAATATACGGTATATAATTCTACGAATAGATTCCACGGCTGATACGACGACACATGGTTCTAAACATTATGTTTACACATATTCCCTTTCCAAAGATAATACGTGTCGAATTAACATTTTGTCTTATGTATATTGCGGAATAAAACATTTTTCCATGATGTTTACAAATCAAATCAAGTAACCACACAATGTTTATTCGATAGTAGTGACATTTTTATTACGAAACATAAAAGGGCCTACACTGAACGCGACGATCCATTATGTTCCATTTGCTTCACTGAGTGCTTAATGCAGGATAATGGACTCTCTCGCTATTAATTTTGCTGTTTTTGTTTCCCGTAAATCATAAACAAGTCCTTGTAGTCATATTGTATCAATTAATTTAAATATCAATTAATAACATTGAAATAAAACAAAGAAACTATTTTGTTGCAAAATAAGAACTTAATGAAAAAAGCTAATTCTGAATAATATCTTCACTAATATCTTTTTTATTACATTAACTATAAACAATATGAATTTGGTTGTAACAGTGGAATATAATCGAAAAACTACAAATTGACTACAGCTAATTTCATAAGTACTTAATATTTTGCATTTGAAGGTTTCAACAAACTAGTTTTGAAATAAATATTAATGACGTGTTACAATATAAAAATGTAACAACAACTTGAAGTCCCAACTGGTGGCCAAACAGTGCCCTAGGAATTTGTACGGTATGGTCTCTTCTTACTTGTCGGACCGGAGTTTCGAGCTCACTTATGCTGGTGTTAATGTCAGCCGGGGGAGTTCGAAGGGATGTGTCCAGGGATCTATAGCT
This sequence comes from Actias luna, assembly GCA_039707435.1. Lineage (NCBI taxonomy): Eukaryota > Metazoa > Arthropoda > Insecta > Lepidoptera > Saturniidae > Actias > Actias luna. The sequence goes on from JAZHAC010000003.1 coordinate 7,446,088, forward strand.
GGACCATCCTTTTGGAACGTAATCCTCGACTCGCTTTTGGTGGAGCTCGAGTCTGAGGGAGTGTACTGTCAAGCATTTGCGGACGATGTCGTCCTGGTCTTCTCCGGGAAAGAGGTTGGACCAATGCAGGACTTTGCGAACCGAACTCTGCAGACCGTGATGGACTGGGCGTCAAATTTAAGCTTCGCTTTGCGCCACAAAAAACAAAGGCCATGGTGCTCACCAGGAGGTGTAAGTTTGATGAACCAGTCATTGTCATGGGCGGAGTTCGAGTTGCGCTAGAAACTCAGATTCGCCTGCTTGGTCTGATTCTCGATAGCAAGCTCACTTTCGAGGCACATGTCACTGCAGCCTGTAAGAAGGCATCTGACATCTATAAGCGGTTGGCATGTGCTGCGAGAGTAAGCTGGGGCTTAAACTCGGAGATCATCAGGACGATATACGTCGCAGTCATCGAGCCTATCGTGCTGTACGCCGCAAATGTCTGGGGCCCCTCTGCGATTAAGCTTTCAATCCGTAAGAAGTTGGATGCGATCCAGAGGGGCTTTTCCCGGAAGATTTGTAGGGCGTATCGCACGGTATCCTTGACGGCTGCAATAGTGCTTGCAGACTTGCTCCCGTTGGACCTCCGGGTGCGGGAGGTGGAGAGGCTATACCGTGCAAAAAGGGGTGGGAACCTGGACGAGGTCATGGCCGACCGCGAGTTAGAGCGGCCCGTCCCATTTTGCCAGTTCCCTCACCCGGCGCAGTGTGAGGGAGAAACGTACGAGAGCCTAGAGTACCCTCCTAGTCAGGGCGGCTCCGACATATACACCGACGGATCAAAGATCGACGGTGGTGTGGGAGCGGCCCTGACCTGGTGGAAGGAGGGGAAAGAGTTCAGGTTCTCGACGTTTCGCCTAGAGGCCTTCTGCACGGTTTTCCAGGCGGAGCTGTATGCGCTGTATAGGGCGATACAGGCGGTAAAGCGATCTAGAGATGGGGATGTCGGCATCTTCAGTGACTCCAAGTCGTCACTGGAGATGCTGGCAAACCCGACTCCGCCGCACCGTCTCGCTCTTGGAGCGCAGCAGCTCCTCCGGGAGATCCGAGCAGAAGGACGCTCTGTCCGCCTGCACTGGGTGAGGGCCCACGTCGGTACTGTAGGCAATGAACGTGCCGACGAACTGGCCAAAAGGGCTGCTCATAAGAAAACCGCGGCGGACTACGACCGGTATCCGATATCGTACGCGAAAAAGGTTATACGCAGGGAAACAGTTAGGCAATGGCAGGAACGCTATGAGGCCTCCGACACGGGGGCGGTGACAAAGGTATTCTTCCCGAAGGTAGAGGAGGCCCATAGGGTGATAAGGAAGACCCGGTTGTCACCAACTCACGTGCAGATCCTAACGGGTCACGGAGGCTTCGCAGCGTACCTGCACCGTTTCAAAATTAAAGATAGCCCTGCGTGTGCCTGCGATCCGGATACCGCCGAGACAGTTTTCCATCTTATTATAGACTGTCCTAGGTTCGGCTCGTCCAGACATGACCTCGAGTGCAAAACCGGAGTACAGGTAAAAATGGACACTCTAGCGGTCTTACTGCTGGACGATGACCATCGACCAGCCTTCTTGCAATTCATTGATGAAATTGCAAGAAGAGCTGGAATCAGAAATAAATAATCTCGATGGTCCAGACACACGAAAGAGGGTGGTATATATTTAGGATATTAGGATTAGTAATTTAAAAAATTTTTTTTTTTTTTACAAATTGACAGTAGCATTATGGCAGATGCGGGTTAGATATGTATAATTGAAATAAAATAATAATTATTATAAACTAAATTAATTCGTGCTAGTCGTAAGTAATATTAAGAATGTAATAGATATATAAGTTTTACTGAAATTAAAGGCACACCTGAAAAATTTACTCAACACACCTCCCTGATTATGTTAGGGGTGAATGCCGGAGCTTTAAAAAAAAAAAAATATAAAAATGTTTATTTATGATGATAGAGAACTTGTAAAACATTTTATTTAATATTAAAAAGAAATATTTAATATTGTTATAACATATTTAATTAAAATCGGGTATATTTAATACTTTCATTATTTGATTAGTTTTTTAAATCTTTATTAGTAACCTATATAAACTTACAATTTAAGTCTTGAAAATGATAAAATTATCTACAGATCTAATTTACTGAATATTACATCCTGATAATATGTTCTTTTTAAAGTTCAAATTAGTCGAAAATTTAAAAGAACTGCCTATGTTTGGACTTAATAATATAATGATATGTTTAAAAAAAAAAACAAAGGACGGTTGACTTGGTAAAAGGACACCATCACACACTAAGCCAACATAACGGATTATGCGGGCCCTCTATTAAACACAATAGGATATCAGTATGTAACAATGAAGCGTTATTCATGCTCTAGCACAGTCAAATAGATAACTACATAAAGGAATATACAAGATAAACTAAAAACCACTTCAAGTTGAATTGTTATAGATTAACTCTTGACCTATTTTCTTTTCTACATAGTACTGGAGCTCGGTTATAAGAGCTGTAATTTTGTGGTTAAGATTTTAGCGTTGTGGTCACAATCTCACCTGAGGTTAAGTGATGATGTGACCCAAGTTTGTGGACAGGCTTAGCCTAGTGGAGGGACTAACTGCCGAAACACACCTATAGGTATTTGGAGGCAGATTTTCAACTTCAGTGTGGTAGCCAGCCAGCATTAGAAAAAGCCCCATCTCCATGCTATAGTTTCATCACCATGTTATCCTTCACCGAAAGCTCAAGCTTATTATAGGTGGATTCGAACTCACATCCCTTGGCGCGGAGTCCTCATACTCTACTAATTGAGCTATCATCGCATACAGTGACTCTCTTTTCGTTTATTGTTTTTCTGGACCATCTATTATATACTTAGTTGCCGAAAATCTTGTACGCACAACGAACGCAATACGAACAATTATAAATCTGCCAATAACACTATTTTTTTTGGATTGCACTGTGCTTCTATAAAATTGATATAAATTAAATTGTATTGCATAGTACATACTTTAATATAATAAACAGTAAAATTTACTCGTTGACATAACTTGAAAACTAGTTTTCACTTAGGAACCGAGTCACGTTTTACATTTAAAGTTTACATATATTTAAAAGAAAATTAAATTTGTGTATTAATGTTTTAGCTTGCACATTAACTTTTAAATTTACCTTGACTACGTGATCTACAAAAATTATATCAAAAAAATTGACAAAATAACTAATGATTACCTGCAGTTACGCTCGCGTTATATTTATGTTTTGTCAACCAATTCTGGTTGTCGAACGATAGAGAAATAATTTTTCTATCAGATGCTATTAAATTATTTTTATTAGGATGTTGGTTAATACAGATAGATAAGAAATTACCCAAAATTCGAAATTATAAATAATTATTCTCTAAAGTTCAAAGCAAATCGGATGACGCAATAAAAATTTAATAAAAAGTTTATTCCTTTCTTTATCCGACTTCCTATAAGTTTTTCGAGACAAAAACTAGCCTATCACGTTCCCAGTGTCCTGTCTGTTTCAATACCAGATATCATCTCATCATAATCAATTCAGCGGTTTAGTCGTGAAAACGTAACACACAAATAAACACACTCAATTTCACATCTATATATATATGAAAATTAATCGCCGAAATGTATGTATGCGCATAACTTCCGAACGACTGTACCAAATTGGATAATTCTCTTTTTATTATGATCGCTATTGTCAGGACAAAGTTTGTAGAAAAGAAATAAAACGAACAGATTTTTTTAAATCGCATAATATGAATAAGTGAGTGAGCGAATGGGACAGAAGGCTGAGATATCTATATATAACTAAATGAATCGCCGTTTGTTCGTCTCACTAGAAGTCAAAAACGTTGGTGATACAAAGTTCGCCTGTCAGCTAATTTATAATATTGGTATGTTTACTTCGGCAAACTAAAATTATGGAAATATTGCAATTATGTATTTCTACTAAACTTGTACTAACTTGGTATAACTCTATCTTTATCACTTGTACAACCAGTTAATTGTAAAGTTATTATTTTAACTCAAAAGGTATTCTTTACATTTGAGTATTTGCTATATATATACACTTGTGGCAACTCACACAAATGTATCTGGGAATGGTAAAACTGATGACTTCTTTGCTGTATACGTTTTTCCAGTCGTTATCTTATTTAATTGTTTAATGTCGCGCTTTAAAAATACTTTATTCTTATAGAAAAAATACTATGATGAACGTCGTAGAACAAATGTAATATAGTATGAAGGGTTAACCACACCTCTGTAATTGGAGAGAAAATACCACAACAAAGTATCAGCAAGCTTCAACTGAAATAATGTTATACATAACACGTAAATAAAATAAAAAACAAATCTAAATAAAAAGACATCCCTTTTCGATGCATAAAGTGACATCTCCAATTATGAATTTCCAAGTCAATCTATGAGATTTTAAGTTATTGTTTCTGTTTCATATCCCATAAATTCTTAATCTATCCTTAACATTTATGCAACTAATTATATTATTAGATTTTAGTTTAATTCCGAGTGTAATTCTAACTTAACTGCGGAAGGAACCAAGTACCAATTATACGGATTACTTTTATAGTTGGGGATATATGATTGCGTAACTTTTTTTGTAGCAAATAAACTTTTTGGTTCTTTGGACTTTTTGTGCTACATTCCACATCGGTAACCTATTAGTTAACTCTGTTTCCTTTTGATATGGTTCTACATAAGATTAAGATGTTTATAGTTTTATTAAATAATTTTAATTTATCTGTTTATTTATTTGAACAAATTGAGCTTAAAATATTAAAGAATATATGTTATATCTATCAGCTAAACATTAAATTAGATTAGGATAGAAATGATAGTTGAATAATTTAAAGTATAATAGTTATTTGTAAAATTATCTGAAGCAAATAGCCCAAAAATATAAATAACCACATAGTGCTGCTATTGATGTATACTGAAAGAAAGAAGTGCCATTTTTATCTGTTTTCGCAAACTCATTCGCTCCCATCATATTATTTAAATCCATGTGGGTTCTGAGAGTTTCTTCTTTCCCTACGGTTGCAAGTTTTTCCATTTTATCTTAAAGCATATGAAACTAAACTTATGGTATTTAAGATGAGAGATTAAAGAACGGTGTATGTGAATTGCAATTGTCCAGAACAATTGACTATATATGTTTTGTGTATTGTATATTTTATCTACAAGTTTACAGTAAGTGTTGTTATATGAATTTTCTAAAGATCGCCTACTAATGATAATATAGTGAACAGCGTATTAGATATATCTAAAACAGTATGGATTGCTGAAATTATTACTTTGTATGGTACTCAATCTGTATATATACGTCTGATGTTTGAAGGCATATATGAACTTATTAGTAGTTATTAGCTGGTATTAGGAATAAAAACTAAACGTACTTTATACGGCTCAAAGACCATCAAACAGAACTCTTGACGCGTGTTACCGTTAAACTCAACATAAAGGAGTCCACGCACTCACTATGTAAAACAACAACACCTCTTTATTGCGCCCTCTTGTTACAGCAAGGCCTGAAACAGTCCGATTTATAGGACCTGTAGACGTTACATAAACTTCACATACAATTTGCGATATTTTTACTAGTCCAGAAAAACTTAAAGTTAAATTTTTAATATGTTAATATTTTATTTTCTTTTCACAGTTCAACATAGTTTATAGATTTTTTTTCTTGTTAAAGTAATTTAAACTTTATTTAAACAACGGTTTTATTCTCCACCGTCCATTAATATATAACAATGATTGTTAACAATGTAAGATGTTCACTAATAAGTAGAATAGTATAGTAAGAATAGTAGATATCACTGTAATAATACATATTTTAAAGCAAAGGTTGCTCTGCATTTATCTGTTTATCTATTCGCGATAAACCTTAAAAACGTCTTAACGGGTTTTCACCCAGTTTTCGCAAATATACAGAGCGTTTCACGAGGAACGTTTAAACGTTTTATTTGTTATGTTTTTTTTTTTTTGTGTACATTGATTGAAATATAATGATAATTCATGAAAGTGTCGGAAAAGGCCGTCTGGGGGCTTTGACGCCTAGCGTAGACGGCGGGTGACTGCTATTTATAGAACCATACAAAAGAGACTGTACTATACCTGAACGAAAGTACAGGAAACTAGAAAAAATGACGACTTACAAGAGATCGGCTTTCAACAAAGACTATGATTACTATGCCAGTAAGCAAGATTAAATTAATAAGCATCACAGTTTTAAAAATTATTATTATTAATTACTTTCTTTTGCTATAGAACAGTGTAAAAAAATCTTATATTATATTTTGATTTTATTATAAAGCTCAGAAAACGCTCCTGGAATTATTATTTTCAGCGCCAATTCACTACAAAAGAACTAATTGTGTCTAATGTCTATGCTCCGCCAGCTTAAAGATTGATTATACTCAAGTTTAGTGACCAAATAAGTTGATCTCCAAAGTAATATCAGCTAGTTAAATTCATCAGAAAAAATTTTTTTTTGAATTTTCCGCTTGGGTTATTTTGATCGAGCTATAAATATATCATGCCTTTGCACGGAAAAAATTAATTACGTAAAACGACTGTTTTAAAAGAGAATATCATATATGTATATTGTATTCACGGATTGACTTCGTTGGTTTGAATACGTGGAAAACGAAAATCACATGGGTATAATGTGAATATGTAAACAAGTTATTAAACGGTTGGTCGAGAATTAAAATATTTTGTCTTTTTCGTCATCGAAAAGCCAGAATATCACGTGAATATATCTACTATAGCCTCGTACAGAAATGTCAATTTCTCAATTTGGCCGGATTATGATATTTTGTTCGCTATCGTCACGGTTATTGTTACACAAATACTTGATCTATATAATACTACTCCAGTGACAACAAGAAACATTTAGTTTTGTCTCTCAGATAGACGAAATAATCTTGTTTTATACATATGTGAAATAATACTAACTTACATACTTCCCACTGTTTGATTGCCAAACTAACCCACAATAGTAATTTGAAACGCCGAGAATTTCACAGTTCTATATTGTTCCTACTTATAGTGATATTTAATAAATATATCATAAACTCATAGTGTTGCAAAATCAAAATAGTAAATGAACTCCATTGGTATATCTACCTTGCGGATGGTGAAGTGATATGCTGCTAGTCTAAACCAGTCATCGTGACTTCTATGCCTCAGATATATCCAAAACTCTAAAGATATTAAAATTAGAAATAAATAATTACTTGTAAAATCTATGAAATACAGTCGGATAGCGTAGTCCAAAATTATAAAGGATTAGCGATACATGAAGCATTTCATGAAAAACCGACAAATTATTGCCTTATTGTTGTAGGGGGAAAACAAAATATCAGCGAACACTGGCACGTTGGCAACGAACAGTAACCTACTAGAAATTTATATCAGAGCACAATGTCTGCGGTTAGCTCACGAGATATACTCTCAGAATAGTATACAATGAGCCAACAGCAAATATCCTCATAAGAAAAGCTACGCCTTTAAGCTTAATTATTATTATTTTTTCTCATTATAGCTTTTACAAATTACCAAAAAGCGAACATTCTTAAACAAAACAAAATCCTGGAAAATGTGCCTTATTTATTCTAACTTAAGACGTATTTTTTTATGTGATATCGTTTTCAATAATGTTTACAACAAATGAAGAAGATAAAGCCCTCAGCAATGCAATTCTGAGCAGTAGTAAGATGTATAGATACGGGGTCGAGCGATATAAGTTTAAGTACCTTAACTTTCAGTTATGGAAAACATTGTGATAAAACCGTGGCATGGTAGTTAGATACATAGATCAAGTTTTGAACAAGTTGAAATTCAGTCGCCGAATACCTACGTAAAAAGTGGATTCGACAGTTACACTGCAGAAGCAATAACATCATTACGCTTAGTACACTTACACTTAGTACGCATAATACATAATTATCTTAGTCCATTTTGTTAATTAGCTTTCGGTGAGAGTATAGTCAATAAAAACAATAATATAAATCCTTACTAATATTATAAATGCGAAAGTGAGTTTGTTTATTTGTTATGCTTTTACGCCTAAATCGCTGAATCAATTATGATTAATTTTGGTATAGAGATGGATGGGAATCTGGAGATGGTGATAAGCTATTTTTTCTCGCAAAAACCTTATTGGAAGTGGAATAAAGAGAGGAATAAACCTTATATGAAACCTTTTATTGCGTCATCCGATTTGTTTGACAATATTAACACGAGCGAAGCCGCACTTAAAATCTATAAACTATAAGAATGTAAGAATAAACGAGTGTTCGAAGCGATGATAGCTTAGTTGGTAGTATGTACGGAGACCGCGTCAAGGGACATGAGCTCGAATCCACCTACAATGAGCTTAGGCTTTCAGTGAAGGAAAATATCGTGATGAAACTATATCATTGTGATAGGGCTTTTTCTAATGCCTGCATGGCTAGCTACCACCCTCAATTTGAAATTCGGCCGCCAAATAGGTAATCGGTATATTCCGGCAGTTGCATTTGAGAGCCATTCTCACCACTAGGCGTAGCGTGTCCACCATCTTGGGCCTCATCGTCACTTAAAATCAGGTGAGATTGTGGCCATAACGCTAAACCTTACGAATAAAAAAGCTCACTAAGAGATACATTTATAAATTTGTAGTTTTCAAACACTGGAAAATCTTTTACCACGAAGTTATGGTCATGCTGAAATAAATTTCTTCACGTAATGCTGAAGATCGTAGCCAAAGCGAATCTATGTTTATAAGCTTAGGATTCTTATGTAGTTATTGATTTTTGTAAAAAACGGTTTTCTTCTTTTTTTAAAATACATTTTGTCAACTTTCGGCATTGCTTTGTTGTTTATTTTTTTTGTGTCTTTTTATGACGCTTGAATGCATTAGAGCAGTTTTTTTATAAAATTGTAATTCTTATATTGTCTCTTTGTGTTTTGTTGATTTATTACATAAAGGACACAAATACATCCTGCAGGGGTGGCCTGAAAAGTTTTACTGTTAAATAATATGCCTGCTTTTATTTAAAAAACAATTCTTTTTTATTCCGTCCTATGTTGGACTCGAATCCACCCTATTTCGACGCGGCGGTTGCAGAGTTGCGTTAACCGCTAGGCCAACCGTGCAGTCAATACACTCTTTGCTTATTATCAATGAATATATTAAGTTTTATTTTTAGATACAAAAATAGTGAATAGTCCTTAAAAGATTATATATTAGTTTCAAAGCAGCTATCCTTAAAATGAAAGAACAAAAATGAGAGTTTGTACACAACGTGTGTTTTTATAATTCTTGTTCATACAAAACGTAGTCTATCATTCTCAAAATTAAAATGAACACTTACATTTACATAACAATGAAAATTTGAAACAAAAAGAAAGTTGAATAAAATTGCGATAGTAATCCAGAGTCCGACTAAAAGTGAACTACTTTATGCCTTCTTTTTCACAAAAGAGTTAACGCGACATAACTTTCACTAGTTATTTAATTGCACGCACACCATTTATATCCATGAATATAAAAATATTATACAAGATTAACTGTTGTTACGCAAAATTATTTATTTATTAAAAAAAATGAATAATTAGTGGTTGTACCAATTTGAATGCATTATTTTGTAAAAATATTATATCGAAGCACAAGCGAGTAACGACTGGCATTGTCACAGACGCGCTATATCATCGTTGTACGGAAATTCAAAGAGCGGTCGGAAGAACTTGATTTATGGATATAACGCGTGTGTAAAAATCATAAAGTTATTTTTAAGCACTACGCTTATTTCCTTTTCTTTTGTCACATTTTTAAACACTATAGTTATCTAAATCTAAATAATCTATCTATATTTATAAAAATATCTAAATAATGTAATATATTTATACTAGCATGGCAAAGGCTTTTTTATAGTTAATAGCTTTAGTGTTAGGGCCACGATCTCACTTGATGTTAATGTGGCCCAAGATGGTAGACATGCTAAGTCTAATGGAGGGACTGGTCCTTAAGCTCTATTACCAGAACACTTCTATATGTATTAGAGGGCAGATTTTCGTTTGAGTGTGGTAGCTAGCCAGGAGGGCATTAAAAATGCTTTACCATCATGCACTGTTCCACATGATAGGCATATAAGAATCCAGAAAATAAGGACTCGGATAAGATAAGAAATATCTTAGAGTCATGGCTGTTATGTCGGCCAACAGGACTCTGTATAGTTGGATGTACCTTATGTATATTGTACAGATATTGATATAGCAGAATAAAGTAACAGTGGCAAGTTTTGTCACCATACCTAAGGTGGACGGAACTCAGTCAGTTACATTATCCTGCCACACCGCATGATTGTTGGAAATATTCGATATGTTACTTTTGAAACGCGACACGTCCAAACATGTGTCTATTGTGAGTCTATTACACTTAGTGTATGGTAGTCGCGGTCTAGTCGCATAAAAATATCATGCCCGACTTTTCTAACGTTATCAATTTGTATGAGCAATTTTAAATGGAACATATTTTATTAATGTATTGCCAATCAGAATAATCAATTAAGTATAAATTAAACAGTATAATTCCCTTTTTCAATCAGACTAAAGTATTTTTTTTTTAATATCGAACAAGTGATCCCTTGTCCACAATCTCACCTGATACTAAGTGATGATGTGGCCTATGATGGAACTTGCTTACTCAGCAAGTACCTGTTCACTATCTGTTTGAAGACTTCCAGATTGTAGGATACAGGAAAGACAGACGCCGATAGTGAATTCCACTCCCTTGCTGAACGAATTATAAAACAAGCTGCAAAACGTTTCGTGCAGATCAGGTGAATATCAACTATGTACGGGTGAACATCCTTACGGTATCCTGTGATAGGAGTTTAAATTATAAACATAATATATAAATTAATAAATTATATCTAAATCATAAACTTAATACTTTTAAGACAGTAAATTCCTTCATAAATTCAGTAGTTTCCTATGTTGTTACCTGATTTTTAGTAAAATAATTGGTAGACTGTATTAAACTTATAAAATACTTTACCTATTAAGGGTATTTAAATGGGTTATATGAAACTTTTTATATCACATGCTTGTTTTATTTGTTTGACATGTGGTGCAACAAATACCCGGTCAGTTTAGGCATACGTTACACGCATACTTTGTGAATAATTTGCATAAGAGGTGTAGGGTGTTCTCCCCTTTGTGCAAATCGAGTGGAAAGAGGTGAGTGAAGCGGCTCCAGTCAGGATTTAATGGCGAGCGACGCGATGCCTGCCCGCTGTAGATATTCTCATCTCGGCGCGGATAACCACCGTTACGATTTAGCGGCTTAGCAAATTGCACCGAGTATAAATTACATTTCGAAATGGGAGGGTAATTTAAAGTTCATTAATTTGATAATTTACTTTCTCTTTCAACAGTGCTTAATAAAGCCAGTTCATATTGAATGATCATAAAATATACGTACTCAAAATAATAGTTCAAGTTCAACTTTTACAATTAATCACGAATTATTTTAAACATGTAATGACTAAAGTAATCTAAAATTTTCATTCATGTGAAAATAAAAGATTTTATTACTGGTACTAAAGTAACATAATTAAAACGTTTTTAAGTGATTTAAATTACTTTCACGAGTGTTTACAAAGTCAAGGTAATCTGTGTAATATTTTTCTTTAAAATAAAAAATAAATTTAGTTATTACTCTCGGTACTTTAATAGAATATTTCAACCCAGTCCGATTGAATCAGTAATAAATATCTTCATAAATTCAGTAAGGACACATTTATGAAGTGTTGACTTGAAAAATATATTATATATACTTTTTAATATGCCAAAGTGCCTGTATTTACATAAATTGCAGCATATTTTAGCTGTAAATTATGCAAAATCGTTTAGACGCGACTCTCCGAGGAGCCTTAGAGGTTTACACAGGTTTGTATGTGCTCAGATTGGCAGCTCGCGGTACAATCCCATAAATATTCATTTTATGGACGTTAAAATATTACTACGTGCGCAGGTCTGCAATAGAATATACAATGCATGAGATCCTTCGAAGCACTAGCAATCAACTTCTAACCTCTAAATAATAAAGAATACATTCTTGTAAAACTCAATATAAAAATCCATACATAACTTTTGCTTTGATGGTTTTTTCATGTATTATATTATTTTGTTGATTTCAGTTTTTAAATGTATACGGATTAGAAACACACTCTTATAAGTATAAAGTTAATTACGGTTACGGAGTTTATATTATCAAATGATTCACAAAGCTTTAACGTTCCTTTTTATGAAAATATTAAACTTTATTGCTTCACGGCTGTAAACGATGTAGCATAAACAAAATGTGAATAAATTAAGAAAAAATAAAAAACGGTCTCGATTGCTCGGGCCGGTCGGCTCGGTGCTGTTGTCGCCACCATCGACCACGACACCCAACCTCCACAACAATGTAAAGATATTTCCATTGTACCGTAATAGGGCATTGTCTGTGACATAAATTTTATCACTGAATGAAACCATTATATTTTTAATCAAATAAATTTTATGAAGCTTTCTGCTCATATTTTTCGTAATTTATCAAAAGCTTAGTTCAAAATCAATAAAAAAAAACTTATTACATACCTTTTGGCATCAATAATAATTAATTGTTTTTTCATATATTAAACTAAATATAAAGTATATAAAGTACTAAAGAAAATAAATATTTCTAACTAAAAATCAATTATTCAAACATTAGTTTATGATTGACAAGAAAAACAATTTATAGAGAAGTATTACTGAATATAGAATCATGAATATTCATCCAAAAGGCTTTGCGTTCACGGGTTCACGTAACGTCGTTTAAGTAAATATTACAGAAGTTTCCGTCTTCTTGTATTTGTTGATTAAACTAAGCTAAGTAATTTACATAGCTGTCGGTGTAACTTTAAAACTACACAGATTTGCTAAAAGATCTTAAAAAAGGAAAACTAATATGGAATTCTCATTTTTAACTAAATTTATCTCTAGAAGAAATTACAATTGTACTAATATTCTATCTATCATTCATTTTATTATTTAAAAGCTAACTTGGTGAACTCCGTATCTCCTAAAATCGAGGTGTTTTATTTTCGCTCGCTAAAACTCAAAAAGGTTTGCCCGATTTGTATTATTGTATTACATTTTGATTAGCTATAATCAATTTTGATCAACCTTCCAACTTCAATTCGTTAAGATCAATAGAACTGTCTATATCTAATATCGTTCCCGTTCTTCATTTCTTTTGGTTATTTAATGAAACTTGTTTATAACTCCAATGAATTAAATGTCTTTTAATTATATACAATTTAAATATAGGTGGATTCAAACTCGACATCCCTTTACGGGGCATCCGTTTACACTACCAACTGAGCTATCATCGCTTCAAACTGAGCTATCAGCGATTCATTACTTTTCATGATATGAGATTTAAAAAAAATGTACGTTTTTTATACACAAACTTGGTCCTTACAAAAATAAACACAATAAAAAAATATAGATTAAATTTGGTACATTCGTTCGGAAGTTATGCGCGTACATACACTTCGGCGATTCATTTATGTATATGGATTATTATTTATTGAATTAACGACTTACCTACTCTGTTATGTCAATATTGTAGACAATATATAACTGAATACCAATAATTTATTTCTATTTACTCTTCGATATGTTATTAAATAACTAGCAGTGCTCGCGACATTGTTCAAGTGGAACTAGAAATTATTTATTAAGTTTTACCCATTTTCCAATACAGCATTGCTCATATTGGTGGTAGCGTGATAGTCTAAAGTCTTCGACAATAAATACGCTATCAAATTGAAAAAAGAGTTTTTAAAATCTGATTTACATTTGCTAAGATTACCGCGTTCAAACCAACAAACTTAGCCGATTTATAATATTAATATAGATTTGTTTGTCTTATTTTTGTGCTAAAATCTCTCCTCTTTGTTATATTTTTCTTTTCCTTTTCACTGAAATATAAATTCTAAACTATAGAAGGTATTAACTGGTATGAACACTTTGTTAAACGTCGACCTAATTTTGTTATTTGGTGTACCTTTAGTCACCGTTGACTTTTATACCCACCATGTTGAAGTCAATAATTAAATTATGTTCTTGACTGGTGTACTAATTATTATATTTGCAAGACTTTGTAATTGGCCTAGTCAATTTAATTAACAACGAAAATATTCGATAATATACCTAAACACATTTCAACCAAATTTGAATTCTATTTAATTCAAGCTTGCAAAGAAAACCCTTTTTGGGATTTTGAACCATATAACAAAAACCATGAAACTATCACAGGATCATTTTGTTGTCCAACTGGCTGTTAAAACACTTTATCACAAAAGCAATGGGAGGGGAACGATAGAAATTAATATCATATACTAAGGTCTATAATCCGATCCAACTCTAAAAGTGTCTAGGTTGACACAATTAAGAGATAAAGGCTGCGTGTGAAACTGTAAAATAAAATATATATCCAAAATCATTTAAAATAAATATTTGAGATTACATATCCTTTTTTTTGGTAATGTTTAGCGCTATAGCCATAATCTCATCTGATCTTAAGTGACGATACGGTTATGGTTAACAGCCAAGAAAGTGCGAAGTGGTGTTTTAAATCGATCTCCTTTATCATCGTGGTATTTGTTAGGTTTTTGTTTTGTTACATTATGATATAAAATATAACCATAAAACAGGTTCTTTTATTTTAAAGAACGATATTAGAAGTTTATAACCAGTATAAGAAATAGACAGACGAAAGAACAATAGATATCGGAGAATATAAGAATAATATACAAAGAATATTTATTTAAAACATTGTAAAATATCATACGGTGTGTAACAAAAATAACCCGGAAGGTTCTGAACGCGAGTGCTATTTGTCTAATATTTGTTTTTGGAACACGATAGAGTGACGGCAATGCACCTGATGGTAAAAATAATACAATAAAACAGTAAAAGCAGTGCTGATTGTAAAACAACTCCGACCACAAAAATATTTTCACTCCATCGACCGCGGCCGACAAACCTCTATACAGTAGAAGAATTAAAAGAAACAGTTCCAAAACACAACGACACAAGTGTTGATATTGGTACTCTTAGTGTCTGTCGGTCAAAATCTAATTGGACACAACTATCATGACGTAGACCCAGCAACTAACTCCTTCGTTTATTAAGTTTAAATAAAATAAATATATGCACAGAAATGTTACATTGAAGCAACAACCGTAATCTGTATACATGAAACTCATTAGCAGGAAATAAGAAACTTTATTATACAGTAGAGGTGGTGCACGATCTCGTTATTCACAAATAAAAAGCCTTTTTCAGTAGAAGGCCGCATGGAACGTGTACCTCGCGCGTTAATATTTAAAGCTGTGCCGAGATGGCTGCTCTAATGTGCTATTAGCTTCACAACCACGTGTTTGACTCGACGCCGCCCTTAGCCGCAACCAGACATACCTCGTTCAATGTTGGGAACTGAAAAAAATTAATACCTGAGTTAGTAATATGCTTACAGTCAACGTGTATGAAATATTTATACTTTCAATCAAAATTTTGTATTAAAATTAATCAATTTTTGAATTACTTATTAAAGTATAGTACCTACCTAGAGATTTACATTTGTAATTTTAATATATTTTTTACGATTACAGAGAAAAAAAAATCAGAACGCCAAACCTGCTTGATTTGTATAAATTTAAACTAAGGTGTCAAATCCGTCACACGGACTGTTTTAAAATGTATTTCTGTGTTTAGTATGTACCTATATAAATCAATTAATCAGTACTTTATATTAATTGTAATATTTGACATCTTTGAAATATTTACTGAATATCGGAATATTATAATTTTAAAGTGAAATTCCTTTATAGTTCAATCATGCTCCCATTTTAGGTAAAACCTAAAATAACTTGGCCTGCGATGAGATTTGAGAAGCTTTTAACGCAAATTTCGGATAAAATTACAGAGTAAAGACGTAAACAGCATGGAATTTTAGGTAAGTTTAGATATTTATGGTTTACAATTTTGTGGTTTTCGTGAATCATTAATGTAATATATGAATTTTTATTTATACTTTAGAGTTATTTACATCAGCAACGCAATTAACAGAACTGTTAGGAGAAGTTAAAGAATATTTTTAATATTTTTATTGTCTACTTCTCTATAATCATAATAATTTTGTTATATAATTAAGACTTAGCTTTATGGCCACAATCTCGCCTGATGTTAAGTTATGATGTGGTCAACGACGGTGAATACCCTAAATTTGTGAAGAGACTGGCTCTCAAGTGCAACGGCCGGAATATACGTAAAGGTATTCGGCGGCAGATTTTCAACTTGAGGATGGTAGTTAGCATTAGAAAAAGCCCTACCAACATGCTAAGGTTTCACCATGAGATTTTCATTCACCAAAAGCTCAAAATCCTTGTAGGTGGATTCAAACTCAAGTCCTTTGACGCAGCGTCCGAAAACACTACCTATTTATACACGTACTATATATACTATGTAGTGTAGCTACTAGTTAAATGTTTTACTAGGAATAACATTCATCTATAAAGATCTTCTGAGATGGAGCTATTATCCAGATTTACTAATCTTTTACAAATTATTATTTTCGTTTATAACGATTATTCATGATTTTACAGATATTAGACATAGATATTTAAATTGTTTTTATAAAATCAGGTTATTTTAAGAACAGAACTGCAGTGATACTTTATTAAAAATGAATGTAAATTGACTTTTAGTACAAACTGTAGATGCGTTTAAAGCATTAATAATGAGAAATCTACATAAAAATTATTACGCTCTAAGCAAAAGTATATTTGTTCAATTCTATAGATATTAGTTAAGTATACTTACGCTATTGAAAGAAACCTAACAGAAATGTAGTATGTAATGTACTACTGTAATATAGTAGAACAATTAATTAAAGCATTTTTACTTAAAACTACTAACAACTACTATTAACTGTGTAACTGTGTAAGTTTTGCACCAATATAATAGGGTATGGGATTTAAAGTGATATCTAGAATTAAGTTGCTTTTGTATTTAATCTCATATCTGTATCAATGCCTATTAAAGTAAAATAAATTAAAATAAAACAAATATTCCGAAGCGATTCTAGTAACGTAAATATGACAACTAACTAATGTTTTTGTCCTTCGTTTGAATAGTCGATATATTCATCATAAAAATAATCAAAACATAAACAAGCTGATCGAATTTTAACGACTGTAATGACCGGTACTTAAACACAGTGCGCTAGTTATGTTTGAATAATGCTATACTCGTAAATCATAGAGCTTTATGAACATGAGCGAGCTCAAATATTAGTCGAACGTGGTCTCAGGAATACTAACAGAGATTTACTTCAAAGTGCATTAGAAACATGTAGTCATATAAGTAACTTAAAATACGTTACTCTCAAAACAAATTATATTTCAGGTATGTATAATATTAAATAAAAAATTATCTCAGTATTCGAGTATAATTTAATTGTAGTAGCTTTAGCGTTCAATAAATTTTTTTAGAAGCATACAATAACTTGCATCAAAACAAAAGAATTTACTGCGACAGTTTCATCACCATGAGTATAGGTGCGAACGATTCCAAATCCCTGTGTTATTACTGATTTTAAACCGATTTAACTTAATACGTTTAAACGTAGCGGAGGTAAAACCTAGTGTATGGGAGTTGTTTAGTTTAATCAGGTGTAATTGTTGTGTCCTATTAATATCAGCATGCCAAAAAGTAACTTATCAATATACTAACTGGCCTGGCAGACATTACCACCTATCGCGTTACGGTTATTTACAAAGAGATAAAAACTATCGTATCTTTTAAATTGGATGAAATTTCAAATAGCTTGCAAATTTTATTAAGATTGGGTAGTAGTTTCGAAGCTTAGCGTGAACAAACAACGTGACACGAAATTTTTCAATATAAAAAATTATATTATTTCAAAACCTAGACCTAATAACTAATTATAAATAAATATTAGGACATATATGTTTATCTATTATATGTATCGAGTAAGTCTTAACATTAAAGTATGCAGTTTAAGATATACATTGATCTATCCAAGTCCAACAGGGATTTCAAGCGAAATTTTCTTTTTTACTGATACTCCCAAATGGGCAATGACGATGATCGTTCATATCCAATACGATTAGACTGTACAGCTGAAGGAGATAAATAGATAAATGGCCAGCTATACACGGGGCGTGGCACGACAGACCGACAAATTATTGTCGTCGTGGGAGCAGGAAATATCGGCCAACGTACGGCGGCCGCGACCAACCAAGAATATAAACGTGTGAGCAAAATGTCCGAAGAGTATACATAAATATCAAACAGTAGTATCACTACTATATTTTAAATTCATTTACAGAGCTCTTGGATATTTAAATAATGATTTTTAAGACTACATCTGAGCGATGAAGTTATATTAACATTTGTGATACTATTTTAAAATCAATAGCCACCTCCTGTGAATGTTTCTCGCATTATTGTAATCAAATACCAAATATTACCCATTTGATTGATTTTCTTAAGAAATTACATTTGCACCTAGAACATAAATAATCTAAAAAGTTGTTGTGTCAGTTAAAAATATTGTTAATGTATGGCACTTCCAACATTTAATGACAGTGCGATAAAGAACTAAAACAATAATTTTATAATGTTAATCTATTTTTCATCAATACCGGAAAAAAACAAGCTTTAAAATGATGTTAAAATATATTGTTTTGACAAAAAATTAAGGTAGGCACGCCGTTGCCATAAAAACACCTTCGAGAAATAATAGATACGATGACAATTAATATGTATGTATGTATACAAAAACAATAGTTTAATAATTTATTCAGTGGTGACTACCGTTACGTTTTATATTCACCTGTATAAGGTTAAATTTTATAGATACCCTAGTTTTTATATCTTTTTAAATGCAGCTTTGCTCCTATTAATGGTAGGTTGAGGGATTGGTCTATCAAATACAAAAGTTATTTTTGAAAACCGACTGGTAGTACCTAAGATTAGTGCGTTCAAACAAACAAAAACTCTTATCTGCTTTATAATATTAACAAAGATTAAGTCCTATAACCATACCGATTTTTATCAGACTCTGTGATTCTAAATTCTGGACCAAATGGTCTTAAACTTAAATTATAGTTTAAAGAAGTTTATAAAATCGACTTGTGATCCAAGTGTAGATGGAGAGAGAGTAATTAAGTTCTCGCTTTGTACAAATACAATTTTCGGTCTGTGATAGACGATACGGCCCTTTGTCGCTGTGCAAACACTCACTGTGTAAATATACCCACTCGCAGGATAAACATTCATTTATTATTATGAGATGTGAAACGGAAGCCCTGACCTTTTATTTAAAAAATACTCGGTATAGTAAAATTGTAAGGGAACCTTTGTTTTTCAAACATACCACTGTGGAATCTCCAAAATTGCAACTTATCCGTTGTTATTTACCAATTGTTCTTAAAAGTTATGTAACTAGAAAGATGTGTAATGTGTAGGTGGATAAATATAAAAGTAGTGGATAACCAGGAGTGGTATGAATGTACTATGTCAGGAATTATATATGTATAAAAGTTGGGAATACTGAGATGATACCACATAGAGGAGAGTGGGAGAAGATAACGTGTAGTGATAACTTTTTTTATAGATTCATCAGACGTCACTATCTCATTTGATGTTAAGTTATTATGGGGCCTAAGATGGTGGACACGCTAAAACTAGTGGAAGGACTGGCTCTCAAGTGCAACTATCGGAACACACCTATAGGTATTCGGCGGCAGATTTTTAACTTAAGGGTGGTAGCTAGCCAGAGGCGCATTAGAAATAGCCCTACCAACATGCTTTAGTTTTATTACTATGTTTTCCTTCACTGAAAGCTCAGGCTCATTGCAAGATTCGAACGCACGTCCATTGACGCGGAGTTCATACATACTACCAAGTAAGCCATCACTGCTTCAAACTGACTTTTCAAATTGACTTTACTTAGGTTAGAATACGGGCAAGAAAAATAATATTGTTTGGGAAAATTCTGCCGATGGAACTCTTATTGTCAATCGCTGGGATAAGAAGTCTCTCACTACCTATAATTGAACTCCGTGGTGCCACCAGAAATTTGAAATAAGATTACATTATAGAGATATTCAAAGCTTCACCATAGCGACATTCGGTTGTTTTTGTTTGATTTTTGGAAAAACAAGAAAACGGAGAATGTTTTGCTTCTATTGTATAAATATTATGGAAAACTAGAAGTTATTTAATTTACATTTTGTAGAAAAATAACTGACTTGCGGCTAATCAAACCGTTTTATTGAGTGTTACCCGATTATTAATAGAACCATAGATCTTATAAGTGCATTGTGAACGGCGCTTTACTTTTCTGGGTATTGATGAAAGAGGATACAGTGTGATGTGGCCTTGTCGTGGTGAGTGTTAACCATCTAAATCTACGGCTAATCTGAAAACAAGAGAATTTATCATATATTTCGATGAAAAAAATGTATGATAAGAAAACTTTGTCTACACTGACTATCTAGCCTCCACTAGTTGTTAAGTCACTATATACACATGTATATAACAACTGCAAAACTTATAACATAGCACAACGCGTTTGATCGTTGTACTCTTCGCAATGCATTCCAGTTATCGCTTGTTATTTAGTTCTATTAGACTGTGTTGTTACTCGATTTGTGATATTTTTATACAGTTTCTTTCAATCGTTCTAGTACTTGTTTATAACTGCGTAATTACTTTTCATAGTTTCTGCTTGAAGAACCTTCATTAATAATTAAATGGGCAATGAAAACAATACTTGAGAATGGCTGCTTTGGAACCTTCAAAATACCTGCATTATACTCGTAGGCAACTATGGGACGTTGTACGATTGAATGTTTTATTATAGATCGTAACCTGTTATAACTATACATACAGTAAGTGGAGCACAAATTTAATATTTAAATTACATATTCAGAGATGGAAACTTACATAGAATAGTTCGTATTCAGATATACGCAAAGTTCTATTATGCTATAATTCTAATAGCCAATGTTGCCAAACAAATAACTAACCCCCAAGTTTGAGGCAAACACTATCAACTGTTAGTAGTTTAAGAAACGGGTCTCAATTTACCCTGTGCATAATCTAGTTTACGTTTAATTAAAATTCTGGGTCAAACTCAGTATGTATACCAATTAACGTATAGATCTTATAACGACCTGTACTTTAGAACACATAAATTATTACTCCTTTTGCCTATCTTGCCGCCTACGCGCATTATCCTGTTTGTAAAGTTTAATTAGTTGTTTGGGTTGTTATCTTTTGTAAATATGTAATCTTTCGGAAGTTAACATAATGACTGATGTTCAAGTAATATACTACATGTTGTCTGTTATCCAAATATTTGGTAAAGTACTTAGAAAAATATAAGTACGTAAATAATTTATGGAATTATTGCGAAGTATTACTTCTTAGTTTTACATATTATAACAATTGGTACGTTACATAAAGAATTCATTAATAAAACTATAATCTCAGGGTACGATATAAACAATTCTGTTAACATTCTTAATTTTGATATAAACGGAAAATTAAGGATTTGTATTAATTTAAGAAAATGTTTATATATAATATATAATTATAAATACTGATATAAACTGTAGTCTAATAATATGTTCATAAAAATAAACTGTTATCAGAAAGATATAATGTATCACGTCCTCATTAAAAAATATTAATACAATTTAAAATCAAAGCATGACTTAGTCTCGTTCCGCGCTTACCACATATTACTTACTTAAATAGTCATCATCCAGGTATCCTAAATAAACAACTTAAGGAATTCATTTAAATATTACTAAAAATACATTACTTGATATAGGAGTAATTTGAAATCATAACTTTGAAAATCAAATTTGAGTTTTATTTTAGAATTATTAAAATTTTAAATATTTATTATGTATAATAAATTATTATAATCGATGACGGGCTCTACGACTTTTTACATAAAGATATATTTAATTGAAATAACACACTTTTTGCTTCATTTTTTAACAGGTATATCAATAAGTGTTTATGCGCATGTACATTGTATATATACGTGAAAATTTATATTACTTAGTAAGTAAGTATATAAATATTTCTCAAAATATGCTCACTATAGCCATGTAATAATAAAACAATTTTGCTCATAATATTATATACGTGTAAATCTACTGAAGTGCTTCTAGTGGAAAAATACATTGTTTCATCGTACCCTGGCTACCAAGATACAGACTCTGCTTAATTTGGAAACCATTTGAATAGGGTGTAAATGTAACTCTTTTAAATATAAATAAATTTAAATTAAGTTTTTATTATAAAATGAGGATACAATTTGGAAACCGATAGTGTTAGAAATATTGTCATAAATATAAATATTGTCATTTATGTCATTGTCAATAAATATTGTCATTGTTTGTGACACGACGTTCATATTGTCTATATATAGGTCTCACAATTAGTATATAAACCATTGCTGTGTGAATATGTACAAATTATAGATATTACACCACACTTTTATAATCTGCAATATGGTTTATTGTAACGGAACTCAATTAAAAAGCAAATTCAAAATATTTCGCATTGTATTACTTAATTTCTAGAGAACTAAAACAATAACCTCCTCCAAATTCTATTTGAGATAGCAGGTAAGTATTAGAAACTTTGGTGTAATCTAGAAATATTTCATATTCAACTATCTTACGAAGTTATTCTTTTTTTCAAAGATAAGTTTGCATTACCGATTTATAAATGGCTATTTAAAAACGTAACACAATTTTAGCCATCAATTGGAACATACATCCACTATAATCCAAATATTACAGTGCGAATATGTATGCATATATAATTTCCCCATTTAAGTTAGTATCTGTTTACTTACGGTTTTAATAAAGTCATGAACATGATAAAAGTTTGGCACACAAAAATAAATTTAAAATCGGTATTGTTAAATGTCTTATATTTATACAACTTTCTTTTATTTTTCTGGGACTTTTAATACTATGAGAGTAGCGAATAATTTGAAATTTATGTTTAACTTTTAAACTCTGTCGTTTTCATAATACTGACTCATGCATATTAATATTGAAGGATGATGTATTTGTTTGGTTTGCGTTGTTCATAGAGCTTTTAAGCTAATAGAATAATAACTTTAAACAATTTAAATAGCTTTATTAATATAAAGCGAACATTGTGTACATTTAGGTTATGCATAATAATAATATTAATCATACATAATAAATAAAAATAAATAATCCAACAGCGATTTGTTTCTAATATCTCCAAATTGTAGTATTCTGGTATTATGTATTTCATTTAAGAGGTTAAAAATTAATAATCGAAAAATTATTGCCTGAGCTCTTATTCTTTTACAAAACCAAGTTCTAAGATCATAAGTGTTCTAGTTCATGTAGAATATCCCAGTATGGTAACTCTGATACCACTTTCAACACATATTTGAACACTCTTGGGATCCTAAAGTTATTTCATTTTCATTTTAAACATTTTAAACGTATTCTAAACGTAACGAACATTTCGTTTGAAATAAATGGTCTAGTAGCCTGACTAAAAACACTATGAGCTCAAACTAACTTAATCCTTCCGATAAATTATATGTTTATATTATAAATTAGATTTATATTTATACATTTTTTATTTCAAGTGAATAATATCATTTGATTTCTAAAATGTACCTGGTTCTAAGTATTTACATTAAACACAGTCGTATGTATAACATTATGAAAAAAAAAAAACTTTTATGTTTCATAATTTGACTTGTGAATAACATTTTACCGTTTATCCGGCACGTAATTAATTTTTGTAAAACATACATAAATTCCAAACCGTATATAAAACAGATGCGAGAGAACCTTTTATTTGAATATTCATGATTCTCATTCAAAATCAGTACTCAATAGGTCCGTTTAATTTAAGAAATTTTTCTAATACAACACATACATATTTTATCCTCATACTAAAAATACATTTGTTTTTCTTGATTTCATAGAAAATGTTGTTATCGGGTAACTAAAAAAGATTGTTACCAAATAGAGCCCTATATCTAATTTGAACAGACACTCCTTTAAAGTTAAGGTACGGAATAGTAACATTTTTTTATTTTTATAAATCTATGAAAATATATTGGATATGGATAATTACTTGGTATGGTTTTGTGGGAAATTAAATTTGACTTGAAATATTTCCTGAAAGCAAGTGTTCAAGATCTACCGCTTGTTTCTACGGTTTGTTCTAAGGTTATTCTTATTTAAATGTGTCACTTATAAATTATTATTATTACTTAAGTTGATTATTGCTCATAGAAGGATGAAGTAAGTGAAGCACATTAAATGAAATTTTAACAACTGCGGAAAAAGTGATTTAATTATAGTATCTTACAGATTAATTTATTTAACACTTGATATTAATAGTAGCCTGTACAATAAATGAAACACCTGTTTAGCAATTTTTCATTAACCATTCATATAGGGATTACAGCGGGAATATTTTTTGTGAGATATAACATATATCTGGTTAGAATAATGTGAAAATTGTTATTAATAATTTTGAGCATGAATAATTGAAACTTGATTTTTTTTTCTAAATTTAAACAACAAAGGGAATGTAAAAAGGTGGGTAAATTTTTGAGTACAATTATTCTTCTAATTTTATGAAAATTTATGTCACCAATGTTCTGCCTACATAATAAAATATACATTTCGGCGAAAGTCAAAATTTAAGCTATGCTATGAGTTAAGGCGTAAAATATAAAAAGTTAGATTACACTCATTAATCTTTAAATATCTATAATAAATCTTAAGTGAATGAAGTAGTGGGTAGAAAACTAGTGAATATCTATATAATTAATAGGAACAAAATATTGTTTTATATTAAAAGATTGTAAATTTGCATACAATAAATATACATTACTACAACTTATCCCAGTCGATTTCAGAACGGCACAGATTTATTTTTGTGAACGTTAAACCTCTGTTATTAAAAACTTGCTCCCGATTCGTGATTTTAATTTTCGCTAAACTTTTGCAATATTTCTCGTTGGAGGTCGACACAAAACGAAATTTGCATATTCAGCAGTAAAATTTACGTCACAAACAATGCCCTATTACGGTACAATGGAAATGTCTTTACATTGTTGCGGAGGTTGGAGGTTGGGTGTCGACGAACGAACGAGCCGATGTGTGCGGGCTACCTACGTCGGCATCACAGGGAGTCGAAGGGTGACCGGTGCCGCGGTGTGCTGATTTACAGCGCAGACCTGTGGCTGCTCGTGTTTAAATGAAAATTATACACAGAACCCGGGCTACGGGGACGCGACCTTTGCCTCGTAAAGTAACTAATTTATGAACTCGTGATACTTCAGCAAAGGCGCCTACGTCCTGCTCTTGAAAAATTTAGCACCGCTGTGTCTGAGGAACTCTTACATTTTTCATGGCTAGGTATTACTGAATTCATGCCTAAAATACATACGCGATAATTTGCTAAGAGGCAGCTACCCATTTATCCCCCATTTATATCTATATAATTTTTTTTTATATTGTAATTGGGATGTATTTTGTTATCAATATACTTAGTTGAAAAAATAATATGGATTAACTTATGGGGAGAAGGTAGGAATGCGTACCGATATCTAATTATTTATATATACTTCGCGATAAAGTATAAATATTAATAAATAGTATTTTGGTGTAAAAGGACTTCTTAAGAGATTTTTTCTATTTCTATTCGCTAGCTACCAATTTAACTAAAAATGTGTGCTATGGGTTATGTCTCTATGATTAGAGTGCTAAAAATGAGCTGTTAATTTTTTTTTAGTAGTCATAAACTCTTTATTGGCACATAGTGATGTTGGTTACAATAACATTTCAGCGGTTATTTCTTGCCTTTAAATATTCATTAGTTTAGATTACTTACTAACGAAAAATCTAGAATTCATTTGACAATTGTCTAGGTGCACGTGCGTAAACTTTTAAGCACCGACTATAAGAAAATATTGTTATTATGACAATTCATTTCAATTAGAATAAGTACATAAAAAGTATGTGACAGTAACAGTTACACTTAGCATAATAAAATTCAAAAATATGATAAGGCCTATAATTACATATAATATAATTTAAGTCAACAATACCGAAGTCGCAGGCACAGTTATGATATAAGAACAGAAGTTTGAAAGTTTTGAAGTAGGATTTGAAGAAACAGAAGTTTTGAAGTTGGATTATAGTAAAAAACGTTTTCGTCGAACTAAGCAGATTAAGGGAAATCTAACACCGTAGATACTATACTATATAGTACATTAACATAGTTTCTTAATCAACTAAGTTAATATTTGTTTCAAATTCAAAAACTATGTGTATGTACAGCTATAATGTCTATTATTAATTGTACAATTATAACTTTTCGGTATGTTCCGGCAATTGTTTTCGGAAGCCAATAGCATTTGTAACCCTTCAAGCGGAGCATTTAAAATCTATTGTTATCTACGTTGAAGTTGACGGTAACATATGAATTTATTATCAAGCCCAATAAAATAAAAACATAATATGGTATAGCAACCTTGTTTAAAATTAACGTCACAAGAACATAAACAAGTGACATGCAAACAGCGTTGTGTATAACATTAAGAGTTGTTGATTACGCTATTTCCTTTTACGCTATTGGGCGATATAATAGCAGAGCTTTTTTATATTTTTGAATTTGATTAATAGAATCAATCGATAGTTTTTACGTGATATTACAAAAAGTAAATTCATTTAGCCGAAAAGAAATATTTAGTCAGATTCGTTGCCGCTCTCGAATCATTGCTATCGAAATATTTTTAATTAAAAGTGTAGAGTGAAAACTATGCTTTCACTATAAATTGTTGTAGTATTCATGAAAATAAATACCGACACATTGTAAAAAGAAATATTCATGCTTTTAACAATTTATTTCATAGTTTAATACAAGAACTATTTGATAATAGTTTATACTCAAACTCCGTGTTGTTGCATTCGGGAATATTTAGACGCAGTTGCATTCTATATTTTACATGTATGTGGTATACAGACTGTATTGTCGGAGCTACGTGTAGCGTGTTTCAAAAGAAAAATATCATTATGTGAGTATATCTACCGACACGGATGAGAATAACATGTAAATACACAATTTTACAATATAAATTTAACATTAGATAAAAACTTATAAATTAACTTTAAATTAACATAGGGTTTTTAATTCTGATTAGTCGGTTAGTGTGTTCGATCACAGGATTGAGCTACGTGAGTTCGCATCCCACAAAGAGTCTTACACTGTAATAAAAGAAATAGCTTGCTGAAACCATATCACGTATATATACCACACCATATAGCGTAGTTAGTTTTCTAATACCTACCCCAATAGCAAATATCTTCAAGATAAAAATCAATCATCGAGCAGCTGTGCATTTGATAGTCTGTCATTGAATAAAGCTTACATCCAAACTGGGGATAAGCGGTTACCGTTGAAACTGGTAACATCAAAGGTATCACTTACGCACCGCCTCTCCTTTCTCAAGAACATGAGGAAACTCTACTCACTGCAAGAACACAACATGTGATTATTTGGTTGTGGTTCTTGTTCAGTGACGACATTTTACCAAACACTAAACCTATAAAGTATTCAAATAAGAATTTTGAATTCTACAGTCGCCAGCATACTTCTGTTCTATTTTTAATAATACGTGTCGTATGTACTCTACTACCTATATTCAAATATATACTTTATTCCAGATACGTACAGGCTTTTTAAGGCGGTATACGTTCAAAGAGTTGTAATCCTATAAAATTATCACTGTAGTTTTTCGCGTAAAAGTGAAAATATTTCCAGCTGAAAAGTATCGCGTGCTCGCCATTAAATTGTGACTGGATGCCTCTTTTTACACTATCCACGCAGTCGGGTCTCAGTCATCCGAAAGCACAATTATCAAAATACGTATATCTATTACAAATTTGTAGTTAAATATACAGAATAAGTCTTGTGAAGAAGAAATTTAATAGTAATTTTTTCATAAATGTTTTTTATATTTTCATTTCAGTGTCTAGAATTTTTGCTTTTTATATAAAACTGTTATTATAAATACATGTTTTTATAGTAATGAAATACATTAGAACATGTGCTTTATTGTATAAATAAAACTAAAATATAATTTTTGTGTTCACTAAATGTAGATATCAATCGAGTTTTAAATTGTATCTTATATGCACTGTTAAATTTTTTTGTAATATTACAATCTCTTTACGAGACACATGTCATGTAAAATTACAATCCAGTGTGTACCAAAATGAAGTTACTATACTATTTAGGTAATTTTTCCAAACACTTTCATAAAACCACTATAATAAGTTGCAATTATACAAAATGCATGTATAAACAGTACACATATAGTAATTTTACAAATCAATTCATTAATTACAAATGAAAAGCGTTATAAATTTACAAGCTTTGTTTTTAGTCTTATTCATAACAACTTTATGTAATATTACAAAGAAACAATGTAACTTTGATTACAATGAATTTATTATATATTCAAAAATCATCATATTATTTTTACTTCTTTAATTGTAAAATTACAAAGTACGTAGTAATTTCGCCAAAAATTAGAATATGTTAGCCGCAAATTGTAATTTTACTAAACTTCAATTGTAAAAATTATTTGTAAAATTATTATATTTTTACAAATCATAATTATTGTAAAATCCGATATCACACTGTTGAAAATGCTCGTAAAATTACAATCCATTTACAAATTGAAGATTAAGTAAAATTGCAACTTTGTCCAAACTAAAATACGATTACCATACAATTAAAGTCATTTTCTAAGACATATCAGAAAAACACTATTAAAAGTTTGAGTTTTACAGCTATATTGCATAAACTCTATATGTGTTGTAAATTTACAAATTGATTTATCATTAATAAATTTAAAAAAAAATATATTTACAAGTATTTATCCCAAAGAAATATCATAATATTATATTACAATGAAAATGAATGAAAATTACTTAATTGTCTCAATATTTTTGATGAATTGTAATTTTACCAAAAAAATTTTGCAAAATTAAAATATCTCGTAAACTATTGACAAGTAGTCGAGACATCTTGCGAATGAAATTTAGAGAGAAGAATAATAAACAAATTGAAAAAACCGCATTACTCTACGACTAATAGCTTACAAAATATTATTTTTTTAATAAAAACTCTGAGTTCTGAGCGTACGCTCATAAACAAATATCTCTATCTCGGAGATAATTTAATTAATTTTATTTTTTCTCTTTATTATAGATCTTATCTAGTTCTGCCACTACTACCACAAGTTCTATTATGAAAAAATTCAGCTTAAAAAAATTTTTTGCAGATGCTATTTTGATTAAACCGAATTTTATAGTTTTTTGTCGTTAAAAAATCGTTAATATTAAAAAAAGGCACTTTTTCTTATTCAATTGTAAATTCAAAAATGGTATGTATTGTGTAAATATAATGTGTATTGTAATTCTACAAGACATATTGCTTTTGATAAGTTTTGTATTTTGCAAATTAAATATTTTAATTTTACAAACTATTTTTAATTTAGCTTATTTGTAAAATTCAATGTTCGTCATTGACATTAGTACTTACGTTTTTGAATTTTCTAAAACAGAAACAATGAAAAATGTTTTGCAAAATTACAATGTTTGTTACTGAAATTAGTATTTACGTTTTTGAATTTTCCAAAACAGAAACAATAAAAAAAGATTTGTAAAATTACAAAGCTTGATTACTTAAATTACAAAACTGCTTTGAGCATATACTTCCAACACATTTCTTGTAAAATTACCAAAGAAATTTTAACAGTGTGAGAAATGAGTTATGTGCTGTTCATATTGTATTAACATACCAGCTGGACTTTGTTCGATTGAAACTAAAAGTTGTCTGTCTAAATCTGTAGGTCAAGATGGTTGGTTGAATAGTTAAAACGAATATCATCCCAACACTCCGTAGATGACATAGTTGGTAAGTATGTATTATATTTGCTATATCTAAATAAACAGTGATAAAGGCACAGTTGGTTGTGTCAATGGACGTGAGTTCGAATTCACCTACAATGAGACCGAGCTTTCGGTGACGGAAATTGTCATGAGGAAACCGTAGCATGGTGGTAGGGCATTTTCAAATTGGCCACCTGGGTACCACCCTCAGGTTGAAAATCTTCCGTCAAATCCCTATAGTTGTGTTCTGATAGTTGCACTTGAGTAACTGTTCATCCACTAGGCACACCATCTTGGACCACATTATTACTTAAAGTACAAAAAAAACAAATGTATTTATGTACTGCCTACTTTATATCTTAGACGTAAGAGACTTTAAGAAAATATTACAGCAATTATTTTTACACTCTCTGTTAAGCCCTACTTTTATAAAGCTTAAATGACTTCACCGGACTTGATAAAAATGTATACTCTTTTCATCGATCAACTCACTACCGCAAATCATTTGTCCATTTCACTTATGTATACGTACAAAAGGTACTATAACAGGAGCTATTAATATTTGGAACCTTAAACACGTAATAAGAGTATTCGAATTAAAGGGACCTACTCAAACGATTACCATACGTATTCTGTAATATCTTAAATTTTATAATGATAAGTTATGCTCATTACGAAATTTTAAATAAATGTATATTGTATTTACTATTTATTACGTTATTTTTAAAGTTTCTTACGTTCGTAGTCAAAACTAAAGAAATTGATTGAATTTAACGACACATCAACTATTAATAACTCATTTTGTTTATTTAATCTTATAATTCTCGAATTTTTGAATTAATTTTATCAAGGTTTGTAATGATTAAGTCACCCAATATTACAAGGTCTAGTCTAGGCGTAACATAACTCCCTAACTTCGCTAACTCTAAAATTAACGTCTACAAATGGATGTAGCATCTGCATCGAATAAATTATACTTATTTGACAATGCAAATTCTATGTGAATAAGTAGCAGTGGGAAAAGGTGAGAGATCTATGTTCCGCTTTTAATATTATATAATAATTTATATTTAATATCCCAAGTAGTACCACATACATTCAAGTTCACTGAAGTTCGTGCTAAATTGACCTGTGTGATTCATAAATATCGACAAGATCTAGTTTTTAATGGTAGCACAGTAAAGTGGCGAAATTGTACTTAATAGTAGTGACAGTATAATCCCAAAATCAACAATAACAACCGCTGGATCCATCAGGAGAATCTTACTAGCCTTTGATTATTTTGGCAGCTGGATACAAACGGACTGATCATGAAACCATCACAAATAATAACAACGTCACTGTGATCGGTTTATATCGATATGCATTGTGGTCGCACCCCAGTTCAAAGTGATTATAGCGCAGTGGTAGTGTGTACGACTTCGCGTCAAGGGTCGTGAGTTCGAATCCAACCACTTACAATGAGCTTGAGCTTTCGGTGAAGGAAAACAGCGTGAGGAAACCGTAGCATGGTGGTAGGGCTTTTTCTGATGCCCGTCTGGCTAGCTACCACCCTCAAGTTGAAAATCTGCCGCCAAATACCAATAGGTGTGTTCCGGCAGTTACACTTGAGAGCCAGTTCCTCCACAGGCTTAGCGTGTCTACCAACTTGGGCTATATCGTCACTTAAGATCAGGTGAGATTATGGCCATAACGTCAAACCATAACTATAAAAAAAAAAGTTCAACACAGAACTCTATATATGTGCAATATGGTAGGTAATAGTAGGTATTAGGAAATAAATATTTATTTCACAGCTGATAGTAAAGACATCAGTTCTAACTTGCTCTGATCACGATAGTTATTGTTGTAATATGTCGCTAATTTAATGTATATCTAGAGTGTCATCCCATACAGGTTTTGTTATCTTTTCACGCAAACGAAAGCAGTAAAACACTACTTAGCATGATTGTCGCGATCCAATCGAATTTTATTGTCGTATCACTAGATGTCCCATCAATAGATTATTAAAAAAAACGGATGACGTTTTACGAGCTAGCCACAAACTCTTGTCCATCTGGATGCGCAAATACTTACCGAAAATATTGCCAAGGGATTGCCTCCTGTATCGGTCTCTGTAGTCAAACATGCCACGTATTGGCACGAAGCTACATATGTAATATGTCATACATAATGGCTTATAATGATGTTATGTAGACGTAAAATCATATATAAACCATGTTTATTAAAAACGTTAATCTCTGACTGATGTGGTTTTATGCCTTCGTCCAACAGTTCGCTTGGCACGAAAAGCCAATAACATCCGCCCAATTTAACAGATGATTTAATGAAAAGGTGGCTGGTCATAAATAATTGATCAAATAAAACATTCGACATCCCTTATAAATATTACTTTTAAAGACATTTTCTTGTATTGATAGTTTTCGTTGTAATACTAAAAAGAGTATTGATAATAATCCTCTTACGGTAGAACTTCAACTTTTATTAGTTGAAGGTTTAGTAAATGTAGTTACTAAATTATGTATGATTTGAGTTTTGTAAATTCTCTTAAGACAAAAATTACCATAATTTTATTTTCCACGACTAAGTAAAAGTTGTATGTTTGGAAATATTTAAGAATAATATTTACTGAAAAATAAATATATACTTTATACAACCAGAATTTGATAACATAAATTAAACTACAAAAAAAAGAAGGGTGGTAGCAAGCCAGTTAAGGTATAAAAAAGGTACGAAAATTACAATTATTTATTAGATATTAATGAAAGTATTAAGTACGCACTTTCTTACTATTCTTAAGTATTACATTATCTAATATTATATATACTTAAAGATATATATTTAGATACCTAAAGGCTGAGATTTTAGATTTTATTTTCAAGGAAACGACATTATTTTCTAACATCTAATGTATGTGTATGTTGTACTCAACATAAGTAAACATAAGTTTCATTTTAAATAGAAATTCTTATTAGTATTTTTCTTGTTTAGTCCTTGAAAACTATTTAGCAATTATATTTTATACTAAGTACATTTAATAATTTTATTAATCAACTTTCTTTCGTTCTTCTTTTGTTAAAACTCGTGCTTCGGTGGCGGAAAGCTCTACTACTCGTACTACTCGTAGGTCAATTCATGTTCAAGGCTGAGTTTTGTAATAGTTATTAGTAGTATTTCCAAATATTTTTATAGTATGTAAGCAATTTAAGCAATACTGAAACAGTACTGTACAGTATTGTGTGTGTGTTTGGGTGTGTGTGTGTGTGTACAGTACTGGTATAAAATTGTGTCTCATCTTTCTAAGTAACGGAATTTTAAATGATTATTGACAATTTCAAAAACAGAGAATCCATTGTTATATATTTTTCTGTTAAATGTCGATATCATACTGCTATTTTGCTTATGTTTAAGTCCTTGTTTAAGGGCTGCCATTTACTGTCAGCCAATATTTAAATTTATTTAAACTTTAAATAAATTCCAATTTAAAAAGTCGTAGTTTAATTCTATAATATATTATTTAAAAACTCAAATGCAAATACAAAGATAAGAATCATTTACGTCTTTAACTTAATATCAACACTTGAAACAATTAATAATATGAACATTAAAACTAAAAACTAATTTAATATGCGAAACTAAAATGAATGTAAGAAATGGTTCAACTTTTACTTTATCAATTTTTGAAAGTCTGGAAAATGTATTAAAGAAGTAACAAAAATATTATATAAACAATATAACACAATTTACTTTGAAAAATACATTTATTTTGTAATGCAAACTGGAGTTTCAAGAAATATTATGTTTGTAAAGAAGTGCATTCGCTAGCGTCTAATTGAAATAGCTTCTAGTGTAGTTTGGAAGTTATTCTTTATAACTAACTTGCATTTCTCTTAAGTATTGAAGTTATGTTTAGAGAGAAATACAAATTAATCAAGCACTTAGTTTAAGATTTTATAATGATTAAACAAAGTATTAGTATATTCAATTATTAAAGATGAAATGTATTAAAGAAGGTTATTGTAATGTTTTGGAAAACTCGAAAGTAAATAGAAAAAGTAGAAGAAGTAGTAAAAAAAACCGCCGCCGTCGCTTCAAACAAGCAGCAGCGCGAGAACAAACCTCGCCCGGTTATTATCACGCTGAGTTCATGTGCCGCAAGGAACCAATGGCTGGCAACTAGAAAAAACAGTGAGTTAACCAACAATGTCGTCTATAACAATGGAAGCACACAACGTATTTATGTGAATGAAGATCTCACTAGATATATGCGTAGCTTACTCTGGACAGCAAAGAATGAACTTAGACCCGCATATAGATACATTTGGGTTCAAAACGGCAGAGTCCTGATAAAGAAAGAGGACCCAAATGACACCAGAGTAAAAGTAATCCGTACATTGCGTGACATTGACACATATTCAGAGAGCGTGTAATATGTTTAGGTTTTGTTCAACTATTCAAATTATATACTTATATAAAATTCGAAGACCAAATTTTAAATATAAAAAATAAAGCTAATTACAACAAATATATAGATATAAATACATGGCAACGAGAATTGAGAAATTACGATACTAGTTTGAATCTTATGCATTTAAACATAAGATCGCTGAGGCGAAATTTCAATCAACTACAAGTTCTTTTACAGGGTTGTTTACACAAAGTAGGTTTTATTGCATTAACTGAGATAAATATTAAAAAACATGAAGTACCCTTATATCAGTTACCAGGTTACGAGACATATACAAATACAAGAGAAAAATCTAGGGGAGGCGGGGTACTATTATATGTCAAGAACAAACTAAACTTCACCGCGAAAGTAATAAATGCTAATTACTCAGAAATAATATATGGGCAATTATATCAAGACGACAGGAGACCAGTTCACGTATTAATTGTATATAGGCCGCCAAAAACAAACAAACACGGATTTGTCCGAGAAATTCATCAACTTTTATGTAATATCTCTAACGGTTGTGATATCATACTAATGGGCGATACGAACATAGACTTACTGTGCAAAACCGGTTCTGGTAGCGGCAGTGTTACTAGTGAGTATATAAACAATATGAGTGAATTAGGACTGGAGTGCGCGATAACGGACGTAACGCGAGAAGATGTGTACGGTGACATAGTGACACGGTCGTGTATTGACCACGTGTGGGTTCGAACCCAACGGTCAACCTATTCTGCGTATGTGTTAACATGCAAGATATCAGATCACTATCTTATCGGTTTGTGTTTAGACAATGAATCGAACTTTTCTGAAAGTGGTAAGTCTACCATTGCTGTTATCAGCGACAAGAAACTAGCTGAAAAACTATCGGAAGTATCGTGGAAAGACCTTATGTACTGTGAGTGCCCTAGATTGTTATATGATACATTGTATTCAATATTCAGTAAAGTGTATAATGATGCTAAAATAACTATATCTATGTGTAATAAAAGAAAAAGTAAATCATGGGTTTTCAAAAAACTTATGAATATGATTAATGTTAGGGATAGATTATTTAGATTATGGAAAAGTAAACCGGATGACATGAATCTAAGATTACAGTATAATAGGTATAGGAATAAGGTGAATAAATGTATAAATAAAGCTAAAAATAACTATAGAAAGGAGGAGATATTAAATTGTAGCAAGGATGTCCAAAAGATTTGGACTAAGATTAATTCATGGATTGGAAATGAAAAAAAGAGCGTAGATGAGGTAATTTTAAAACATTCGGGTAAAACAATCAGTACGATAAATATATGTAATAACTTTTCTACCTCTTTTACGAAAGAAATATGTGATATTAAACATGTATGTAATTATAAGTTTCTTATGAGATCTAGCTATGTTATATGTAGTGATGTATCTTTAAGGTTTCAAAAAGCTCAGTCAATAGATATAATAAAAATTATAAATACCTTAAATTGTAATAAATCTCCAGGAATAGATGGAATTAGAGTTAAAGATATAAAATTGATTAAAAATGAGATTAGTCCAATACTTGCGCTATTCATAAATTTGTGCGTTGAAAAGGGATTACATCCCGACATGCTAAAAGCAGCTTTAATAAGACCTATATTTAAACGAGGTTCACATTGTGACTACTCTAATTACAGGCCAATAGCAATATTATCGGTAATTAATAAAATAGTAGAAAAATACATTGTTAGTCGTATAAGTGAATTTTTAGAAAAATATTGTATATTAAGTGACGCGCAGCACGGGTTCAGGAAGGGGCGAAGCACGGCAACAGTCTTGGGGCGATTTACTGATGACATCAATGAGGGTTTGGACCAAAGAAAGCATGTGGTGGTTGTATACATTGATTTTAAAAAAGTGTTTGACACCTTGAACCACCACCAACTGCTTCAAGCCATGGAAGAGTGTGGAGTCGCGGGTTCAATGAACAGGTGGCTCCATGCTTACCTTACTAATAGAACACTGCAGACCGTTGTTGACGGCATCAGTGGCGACCCCACACATGTCAATTGTGGTGTGCCTACCGGTTCGGTATTCGGGCCTATAGGGTACATAGTCCACGTTAATAGCATGTGCAATGTAGTGCAGAACTGTCATATTTATATGTATGCGGACGACACTTGCTTATTATATATGGACAAAGAATTAAATGTAATAGAAAACAAAATTCAAGAAGATTTTACTAATATTATAAAGTGGGCACATGATAATGGCATAATAATAAACTTAAATAAAACTAAATGCATGCATATACGCTCTCCATACCTAAAAGGAACATATCGTGCGCCGCGGATTATAGGTCACAGTTATGAATGTCTGCACAATGACACAGTTGGTTGTGCGTGCGCATGCATTGAGGTGGTGGGAGAGTACAGGTACCTCGGCCTAATCATAGATAGCAGTTTCTCATGGAAAACACATATAACAACTTTATGTGATAAATTAAGAGTGGTACTTGTGAAATTCCATCACCTCAGCGGTGTATTGGCCAGGGGAACCTTGTATACACTTTACTATGCATTGGTGGATTCACTACTTTCTTACGGATTGACGAGTTATGGTCGTACATTCAAAACTTATTTGGATAAATTAAAATCTTTACAGATTAGGTTTATGAAGTTTTTAGTAAATAAAAATACAAAGCACCTGTGTAAAGATACAAACTATGAACGACTTTTTTCATATTGTAAAATCTTGCCAGTCCATGAAAAAGTACAGCTATTGATGGCAGTGGAACAATACGGTAGCAATTAATTTAAAATAAATATAACGCGTACAAGGCCAAGTAGGGTTAGAGATACATTCAAAATACCCACTTATAACAACTATTTTGGGGAAAGACACAGAAGTTGCTTGGTGCCTAAATTGTATAACAGTTTACCGTTGTCGTTAAGGAACAATGACTGTACAAAACAATTTTTTAAAAATAAAACCAAACAGTTCCTTTTGGGTAATGTAAACATTTAGGCTAATTTTATTTATTTTTTATTCTGCTAAAATGTGTTGATTTCTTTTTTATTTTTATTGTTAATCTTAATTGTTATTATTTTTTTTTTTTTTATAACAATGCTTAATAGGTGTTTATAAAGATTATAGATAAATTTTCTTAACAACGGAGGTTACATCTGCCAATAAACTGTACTGCAGTTTGGCAGAAGTATTAAAATGTATATTTAGTATTGAGAATATATTAATAATAAATAAATAAAAAAAAAAAAAAAAAACTAATTTGCGCGTCTAAACAAAAATGAAAATCCTTTCGAGGCTCTTTATATAAAACAAGACAAAAGTGTATCTTTTCTAGTAAAGAAAGCAACGATCTTTGTAAAATAAAGCGAGATTTGAAATTGTTTTACAATCAATATTTAAAGAGCTAACTCATTAATTTGCAATATATAATACATATCTAGATTAACAAATGTATTAATAAACTGTATTAAACTTTCTTCAAGCCACGAAAGTACGCGTGGAGTAATTCTATAGGAGGTTTCGTAGAAAAGGTTAAAATATGTGACAACGGCGACTAGGACGTATGTATGCCAAGAAATTCTATAGGTAAACGTATATATAAAGTATGAGGAATAACGGAAATGTGAAATATTATAAATGAAATATTAAATAAGTGTTGAACATGTTTTTTTACCTATATACGAATACAACAATAAAATGTGTTATGTAAACTAGATTCAAAAGGTAATTAGAAAAGAAAGTAAATTTTACACGTTATCGCAGTAGAAGAAAAAATAGCCTTATTCACAAACTAAAAACATAAGTTGGCAATCGATAAACATCTGTTACATACAGATCACATGATTGTATTCCATGAACCAAAAATCCTCTTCACTGATTGTTTTTGCTTTTCCATGATAGTATAAGATATAACTAAAATAAAAAAGTATGAACTTTCAATTGAGGGATTGAATCGGAATTTATCGATTGATAAATATATGTTGATAATACTGTATTATTGAGTTACTAGACTAAGTTTTATGGAAGAAGTTAGATAAAGGATGTAGCGTTATAGAGCGTAGTATCACAATTTTTACTAGGTATTGTATATACATGTTACAACATTTTCTTTGTTGTTTTATTTTAATATTAATGTATTGTTATGCTTGATTTTACATGTTTTATAAGAGTAGCAATGCGCTGAGGTAATCAAGATTTAGATACGGTTAAAATATATATTGTTATATTTAACAAACAAGGAGTTCTCCATCGATGTGTCAAGACTTCCTACATGTACTGCTCGTGACTATTATATTCACATTGAATATCACGCGAACAATCTATTTTAAAATATAAGACAATTATACCACATACGCATATATGCACGTAAATTTATATCTTATCCTCATAAAGCCATTTAACAATATGTAACATTAGATTGTTTTGTATTAATATATTTATTTTTCCTATAAAATTGTGAGTAGTGTCCAGATATTATTTAACCCAAGATGGTAGCACACTAAGCCACACTACTCTCGACTTTCAAGTTGAAGTGGTAACTAACCAGAGCCCCTAACCAATGTGTCGTTTTCTATGATCATGAGTGTAAGAGGAAACAAAGATATAGAATAATTCCATAAATTCTTTGTTTTCTCTTATGCTAATTATCCTTGAAAAAGACAACTTGGCCAGAGGCTCAGGTGTAAATTTAAAAAATACCCTACTACCATGTATTCCTCCATGGAACATTCACTCTCATAATAGGATTCGAACCCATTATGTTCGACGAGTTGAGCGACACACTACCACTAAGCTATAATTATTTCGAATATTAAAAGAGACTCTCTAGTTTAACAGTATACTGAAATAAAATGTCCACAAGAGAAATTAAAGGTGATTCCTTAATATAACTCTTTATTTGTATTTAATACAGTTTTATTCATCGGATTAAATTTATTCCAGATTAACAAAGAGTACAGTTCTTTATTACTTTTTTATTGTATACGACCATTTGCTGGCAACTAATAACTGCACCACACCGGCATGTATCATATCATGAAATAGTTATGTACCATGGTATAGAAAAAAAAATATATTACATGAATTTTACTTCTATCAGTCAACTTGTTTATAAGTAAGACGTTTACTAACAGACGTACATTAGATTTTTATATATAAAGATTTAAAGAGACCATTTTTAATCGAGATTTTTTATAGCAGCACGACAGTATTGACGCTTTGCCTGATGGTAAGCAGAATACAACTATACGCGTAGTACTGAATAGTATATACATATGTGACCACTCACATATTAATAATCCCAAGGCGGTCTTTCAGCAAGCCTGCAAGTAAATCTGCAGCTCGATACACGCTAACACAATCACTACATATTCTAAAACAAAGTTCTACCCGTGTCTGTCTGTCTGTTCGGGACAAACTGCAAAACTTTTAAACGGATTTTCATATGGTTTGCACCAATAGACAGAGTGATTCGTGAGAAAGGTTTAGATGTATAATTTATAAGATTTTGTGGAAAGTGGTTGAAATAAGTCAATAACACGACTCTACAAAAAAATCGTTCCTTGTCCTAAAGTTTGCTTTTGTGATAGTTATAATAATAATACTCATTTTTTTTATAAATTTTAATTAATACATTAAAAAATACCGCGCGATCAGAGTGGGATGTTTACGTTCACAGAGTATCACTAGATGACACTCGAGCGATAAACAACTTTCAGTTGTTTTGTACAAGTCTAGAAAAACTTAAAATAGCGTCGCGAAATTGTAAATATAATGCTGATGTATTTTGATATGTATATAATTAATTTATTAAAGTTCGAGACGTAAAACACGAACTAAAGACATTTCACGTCCTCTGTGATGCCTACGATATTTTGACTGTCCTGTTATAGTACATCTTAAAGAAAATGACAGTATTAACATTTTTCGTACCACTGTATGTATAGCGAGTATCACTGGCAGTTTATTGGAGATTTTATAATGGTGTGATTTTTAATGGGACTACAGAGCGGATATACAAAGTAGCCGTGTTATCTGTGCTTATGGAATAGCAAAGCGTATGCTAAGCACTATATTCAACGGTCATAGCTTGAAAGAACAGAACTCTGTTTCGGAAAATAAAACGTCAAGTTTGAGCCGATTGTTGAAGTGGAAAAAGTGTTAATGCCACCTCTGCATATTAAGTTATACTGCACGCTCATTGAGATAAATTTAAAATTAACATGGGAGCGTATTCAGAAGAGCAAGGCGAACGTTTTCATCAGGACATTATAAATATCGAACAACGTTATCAATACAATAAAAACATGATGGGAGGCTATATCAGGGTTTTTTTTACGGCATATGGGGCAAACGAGCAAGCATGTCACCTGATGGTAAGTGATCACCGCCGCCCATAGACACCCACAACACCAGAGGAATCGCAGGTGCGTTGCCGGCCTTTATAGGAGGGACTGGCTCTCAAATGCATTTGAGAGATAGTATTTATGAACATAAAAGAAAAAGTAAAAGCACTTTTAAATTATTTTCCACTTTTTGTAAGTTATTTTGATAGTTAAACCCAATAAAAATAATAAACATACTTATTTCAATGGTTTCATCTTCTATTAAAAATTAAAAACACAAATTTTGAATAATATTGCACAATCGGTCTCCTAAATACGAAAGCAAACTTTTTCATGTCAGATTTTTGGTTCTTCTAACCTAAAATATCAAAATTCTATGCTTTAAAGTCAAAGTCAAAATTTATGTTGACCCATGTAATAGTTGAAAATGCCGAAAAAAATCATGCCCTCTGGTAGCTTTATTAGTGTGCGCCGCGTAAACCGATATGATTATATGAAAATACTGTATTAAACAATAATTCCTTTTAAAAATTATATTATACCGCAGTAACACAATTTATGTCTATCTTCTGTTACTAAGACATTTACCCGTGCGAAACCGGGACAGGCTTCTAGTACATCATAATAGGTTCATTATGCGGATTATTAGTAAGTGCAAAGTTTTTTTGACCATTTTATTTTGTTACATATATACATAATACAAGCGGATATGAACAATACAATTACTAAAATTATTTATTTTAATTTCGTCGTTTTAAGTTTAAACAAAAAGGACGTACACGATAATAGCACATTTATTTTCATTAGCACAATAACACTTTGTGCTAATGAAAATAAAGGCGATTTCTGATCAATTTTAAATCAATCACTTGTAACTATATTACTTTTAATTAATTAGAATAACGTATATGCTAAAAAATAAAAATTTTGATCAAAATAATTTATGTAAAATTTCAATTTCAAAATGAATTATTATGTTCATTTGTATCTTTTAACTGGTTTATTAAAGTCCTCTTAGTAGTAACTGAATTTTATTAGTGGTGAATGTGATTTACCCATCTTTATTAATAAATATACCGAATATTCTTCATTTTACAATTTTAATTTACATTTAAAATACCTTCAAATAGCAAGTTGGGTTATAGCGTGGATTCCTGTTACCGTCAATAATATTTTTGGTAGCTTTAGTCAGCGCTTGAATAATATTATTATAGGCTTGACAAAAACTAGGTCATCTACCAACATATAATGAGTTCGCAATGTAAACCA
The DNA here is from genome assembly GCA_039707435.1 of Actias luna. Classification (NCBI taxonomy): domain Eukaryota; kingdom Metazoa; phylum Arthropoda; class Insecta; order Lepidoptera; family Saturniidae; genus Actias; species Actias luna. The sequence goes on from JAZHAC010000003.1 coordinate 7,488,333, forward strand.
TATACAAAATTTATTGGCAAATTATTTACCCAAAGCCATTACAATCAAGGAAATTAAATTATGTTTTTTTGTAAATTCGTATTCGTAAATCAAATTCACTTTTCATGGAACCTTCCTATATAATCAACTTTCCACGATTTTTAAGGTAGTATGACAAATATTTTAACATATATTGTTACTTTCTTTCAAGTAATAATGTTGTATAGCAATTTAAAAGAATAAACAAATTAAAAACTTATTATAAAAAAGTCAACTCTCAGCTTATACTGTAAAATATTTCAAAAAGCTATAACACAGTTTATTTAATCGTTGTGATTCACAAACATACTCAAGAACGGTAGCATACCGAGTTTAAGGACGAATCTTGAATGCTATATACTATTTAAAAAAAAAACATATTTGCGTATAATGCTTCTCTATACCTAGGTGAACAAAATTCCTTGAAACTACATGGTATTACAAATGAATACTGATTTGACTTACGTGATGTCCTCAGTGGTCGTTTGGTTAACTTTGTCTCATAACTTTACATGCATACCACAAAGATATTTACCCGTATACAATGCTTTTATTGTCTAAACTAGCCTCCCGTGAATTACATCAGTTGGTAACATATTATAGTTATATCCGTGAATAAAGCGGCGCGAATGAAGCACGCCCGTGTCAGTGATGCGAGGTGATCCCGGCACGGCACGGGCCTCTAGCTCGTAAATATTCAGGGTCCAACAACAAGCGCTACATCAAAGTCGGCTCGACTTCCATATATACGTCTTAGTATTCATACGGTACTCGTGTCTCTCCGAGCTCCTAATATACACCCTACCAGATTAAACATTAACATTGCTTTATTCATAAACTTCATTACGTTTTTCACCATGTTTATACAATTTTTATTAAATATTAATGTATTTAGCTCGTGCCATTGGTCGCGTAGACTTCCATTATGCTTCATGCAAATTGGAGACCAATTTTCTAGTTAAAACATCGCAATACAGAGTAATAGGTTTGTAACTATTAGTATAATAAATTATTAAAGCTCAAGCACACTGATTTAATTTACAAAGAAGTTCATATACTACAAAATTTTAACTTTTATCTCCTTTTCCGGACAAATCTTTTCGCTTTATGGCATAAAAACGACCGTATCAGTCATATATATCCAAAATTAATTAGTGTGTCAAATATATGTACAAGTGGACAGATATATAGCCAAATTTCAAAATATATTTGGTCGCCATGCCGACAGCAAAGTATAGCCCAATTATAATTTAAAAAATGAAAAGTTTGCTCAGTGTCAGTTTTATTATACACTAGCTATTCTAGTAGACGTTACTTACACACCTATCTATCATATTATGGAATAGCTATGGACCATTTTCTCGAGAAATAATATATATTATTATTACATGAATTTTAGTCATATCATTCAACTCGTTTAGAAGTTACGCGATTACTAATAGACGTACAAAAGATTTTATATATAAAGATATAGAAAATTGAAACAAGGTATATCCTATTTGCAACACAATTGTTAGACTAAGATAGATTGTCGTCATTGTTTTGGATTGCACTGTTCTTACTTTCAGAGACAGACTTTGGCATGCTACTAATAAATATCTTATATACTAGATGCTACCTGAAGTCTAATTAATATCCTCAAATATATAAAGAGGTGTATTCTTGCGCTAGGCGCTTGAGAAAATTTGCACAATAAATAAGTTCCAGTTCGATTGAGATTAAAGCAAAAACAGCTGCTAAAAAACTGAAAATCCTTTTTAAGGCCAGACGGTATTTCACATCTGATCAGCTTCAGCCTATATCGGGCGCAAGTTCGATCATGTTTGGAATACTGTAGCCACCTTTTGGAAGGATCAGCTAAATACCAAGTGGCTGCATTCAACTTAATCGAGTGTCGCGCCCGTCGGTTAATTGGTGAACAAGCACTGAAGAAGGCGAAAATGCTCACTCCTGAGCATCGCCGTAAGGTTGCTTGCCTCTCCGTGTTTTACAGAATAGACTTTGGAGAGTGTGCCCAGGAACTGCACGATATGATTCCACCAACTCCAGTCTATCTCAGGACGAACAGACGCCGCGAGAGTTTTCACCCGTACATAGTTGATATTCCCCCGAGGCTCTCGAAGCATTTTGCAGCTTCCTTTATATCGTATACTGCAAGAGAGTGGAATTCACTACCGGCTTCTGTTTCTCCTATATCCTACAATCAGTGAGTCTTCAAACAGAGAGTATACACTCTTTAATAACAAAACTAATTTCGATGTTATTTTATTTTTATTAAGTGTTAATAAAATTGTAGTTGTATCAAATATTTGCTTTTCTTTAATTCATTTTGCTTTTGACTCTAAGGAGATAATTCTAACGGAGTTAAGAAGTATGTTAAAGCAAGTACGAATACGACTGTGAATACTTTTAGCAGATTCAAATCAAATCAGTTAAATGTAGCTGTAAATTGGGCAGTTCCCCTTGAGTGATATTGAGTAATGGTGGCCGTGTCGATATTGATGAGCGTACCGTAAACGTGCCGCGTATCTCGTGCTGACGTGTTCATTTGTCAAATGGTGATGTCATAAAGAAAAAGTTAGAAAATTCGCACGTGACCGTTATAGCTCTATTCGGAAAAACAATTTGTCGAATGAGAGCTGATACTTTGTTGCAGATGGAATTATGTTAACAATCAGTATTTCATCAACAAGGCTGTATTGTTCAGTGAAGTAAGTTAAACTGTTTAAATTGTATGGTTGATCCAATATACTTTTGATTGACCATGAAATCATTTTTACCGAATCATATGAAATTTTTATTAAATTTAATTTGTTTATAAATTTACGTTACGTACGTACAGTACGTTGTGGGTTTACATACATATTTAGCCTGTTCTTACTTCAAAGAATAGAGCTCTGGTATAGTTTCACATTTGAACATTGATATAATTATTAGGAAGTCAATAATATAAATATATCTATACAATAAAAAATATTATATAGATGTGATATAATTTTTCCCTGTGGAAAATATTTCGCAATAAAAAACCTTTTTTAAATTCACTCCTTCTTTAATAATTAAATACACGAAAGATTTGTGTTTTGAGAAAATCTCAGCAAAGAATTAATGGCACATTCAGAGCATTGGCAGAACAAAATTGTTATGATACCAGATAGTCCGGAATAGAGTAAGTTCCAAAATATAAAGATAAATACCTCCGATGGTAAGTGGTACAATGTCAGAACGTAGGTAAGTAATTTCCTAATACAAACGTACTTAATATTTTAAATTACAATATAAATGTATATACCGTAATATGTCTTTAATGTTAACTCCAACAATCCCAACAAAATATGCCTAACTCGCTCGTTCTAATTTACTAAAACGCATTTAACCCGCAAACTCGTGAGCGACAAAACAAGAATTTGTGTTCCCTTAAGTAGTCTAAAAGCCAAAGATAAGAGGTCACGCGCACACGTGTGCCGTTACCCCTGCCCTCTTACATTTTATTACCGTCCCATTACCTGGGATTAAGTCGGCGTGCATCGCGTCGTGCGGATTCTGTTTCATGTCACCGACTCACACATTAGTGTCGGCCGTCGCTTGTTACCGTGACGTCGACGTAATTTTTAATATGGGGCTCCCTTGTGTACGACCGCGTATCTTCAAGTTTGGTATAATTTATCTCTCTCGTTATTACGCCTTCATTTTTTATTAAATAGACCACTTTCTTCCCGCGAACCCGCCAGCGTTTTAACCAGTTTCATCTCTGCCAGACCATAATGATGCACGATCGTTAACATCAAGGTTACAGCTGCCAAAAAATGTATATTATTGTACTAACGTATATCAGTAGTAGTACAATTTTGAAGCTATGATAGCTCAGTTGATATAGTGTGTGTAGACGCCGCGTCAATGGGCATGAGTTCGAGTCCCTGCAATGAACTTGAGCTTTCTGTGAAGGAAAACATCATAATAAAATCATAGCATGGTGGTAGAGCTATTTCTAACGCCCGCCTACCTAACTTCCGTCTTCAAATTAAAAATCTACTGCCCAAAACCTCTAGGTGTGTTCCGGCAGTTGCAATTGAGAGCCCATCCCGTCACTAAGCTTAGCATATCCACCACCTTAAGCTACATTGTTACTTAGTACTTTTATGTTCTGGCTTTCATATAAAACGTTCGTAACACAGACTTTTTAGCTATAATAAATCTTTCTTTATGTTTTTCCGTACCACAGTCAACTTTTTTCAGTCAATTTATTTCGATAATATATACGAGAAAAGTGCCAATTAACAAATTGCTGTTAGAAGCAAAGTGCTTGAACTATCAATGTAAAAGTCGATGATTTCACTATTAAGTGCTGACTGTAACATAATTTCTCAATGTGCACTAATGAACTTGAACGTCTTGTTTTATCTGAATAAGCTACAACCAACTAATTCATTTTTATAACTAGCTGTTTGAAAAAGATGCTGGTGACATGAACAGACAGACAACCACTTGATTATTTAAGCGATATGTACTTTTTTATTATTGTGTAGAGAACCTTTAAAAGTGAACAATTTTATTTGTAACAACAAATCAAATTATAAGTTCAATTTACTTTGTTCAACTTCAAATATTTACAGTATAATAATGTTCAAATACTTCTAGAATACAGCAAATAAAATGCGATATAAAATCTATTGAAAACCTGTTAACTTTTATAACAAAATATGTAAACACATATAAACAAAATTAAATGATACAACAGAAATAGGTCTATTTTACATCAAGAAAATGAAACGAAAAATTGGAAGTAAATACACATAGAAACGGGAAAATTGGTCGGAGAATTCTTGAGCATTTTCAGTAATCACGGACGTTACAAGTGAAATTTAATGAAATACCTGACAGCTTTTTATATTGTTATCTGAAAATTGAAAATTTTCATTGCGACTGATTACCTTTCTATATCAATTTGCTTTGGAGCAAGCTACATAAATTCCAAAGTAAAGAATAAGGGGCTTATAATCAAGAGTAAGTAGACATGACTTGATTAGCTTCGGTAAAATGTAATTTTTGAAGTTCTTAAATGCTGTATAAGTAATTATCGTATTATGGCATAGGTACAGACAATCATTTTAAAATATAAAAGTTAGCGGATGGTAAAACGAGACAATAGTGTCCAACTAGATCACAACTACCATACACTGGCCTCTAGCCAAATGGTATTTTAGCAATTGTTAATGTGAAGAACAAATAAAAAATGTACAAGTTGACAGCTGTCAAAATCGACTTTGACATGTGCCATCCCATACATATTTTGTATTTTCCCTACGTTAGCTAATGTTAAAAGACAATTTGACTAGGAGCCACGTGTAACATCTGCCATGCAGGAATTAGACAGACGGTAGTGGTCTGCATCCAACCATATAACGACCGTCATTGGCATAGTGAAAACCACATGATAATGACTATACTATGCTTTCTTGTGTTTCGGATTCATCTACAGTAATCCCTACTAATATTATAAATGAGAATGTAATTTTGTTTGTTACGCTTTCACGCGAAAACTCATTAGGCGGTCATCACCAAACTTTGTACACATATTCTTAGAGGTATTAGAAGTAACATAGGATACTTTATATTGAAAAAAAAAATGACTTCAATGCGAGCGAAACCGTGGTTAAAAGCTAGTAATATTATAAAGAAGAAAGATTTGTTATTTTTAAATATTTTTAACAAATAAACTTAAAAACTACTGGATCGATTTAAAAAATTCTTTCATCATTAGAATGTTACATTATCCTTGAGTAACATAGCTTTATTTACTACCAGAAATAAAAATAGATTCGTATTAATAGTTCAATAATGTAACACAAAGTTTATATAATCAAAAGACGCCTAGTATAGCGGACAGCTAGTCCACATGTGGTATATCCAAATACCCAGTAACCAAGAGGTGTGTAAACGAACATGACAGCGATGGCTGGCGATTGACTGTGGATGTCTCTATGAGTACTAACCCATATTCCTAAAAAAGAAAAAGTATTACCTTATAAACCACATAAAGTAGGTACCTAATAAACTTGTTTTAACGACGTGAGATATCGATTTTATAAACACAGAAAAAAGCATGTACTTAAAATTATTTAATTATCTTTCAAGTTGCGAACTTGAGAAGTGTTATTTGTATTAATAGGAAGGCAAAATGTCACCCCGGGGAGTTGATCGCGGCAAATGCGATAAGTAACCCAAGTTAGGTTAATAATCTCACAATTAAGTATAGGCTTAAACTGAGCCCTGTTTGCAAGACCGCTACAACTATAAAGAAATTGAGCATACTGAATTTAATGTTTGTAAGCTTTAGTATTTGGTAAGATGATATTATTCCAAGAAGGTACCTATTATGTACACTGGTGCAATTCTGTGTCGCTGTGGGTAATAAGATTTACTGTGACTACATTTAGTATGTTAGCTAATTTTTCTAATGTGTGGCTACCTGAACACTTTGATAGTTACTTGGCGACAGTTTTTTAATTGCAAGTATTTTTTAATATTGCGCAGCATAGTGACTGCGCTGCACCTAGTGTTAGCTATAGTACAATTCAAATCAGCGGCGACAGACTATGAACGAAAATTCACTACTAGTCACCGCTCTCTTGCTGGCCTGCTTACATTTGTTATCACACCTCTATTCCCTTAGTATGTTAGTACATCTCGTGAAATCAAAGATATCTTTTAAAATTTTAGACCCCTAGAACCTTCTTACTTAAGTACCTACTTATGAACCTCAAAACATCCCATCAGCGAGCCAGCCGTAAGAGACGTCATATTTATTTCCATTAAATGTGCCGTGTTTGCTTCCAATAAATCTCTGGTGCAAAAACACGTCCAGTAACAAAGGATTATTTAGATTTACAACGAATAAAAATTAGTGTAATCGTGTACACTGTTTATATCATTTAAATAATACAGAGGTCTCGAATCATTCATATATCAAATTTAAAGTCAATAGCTGACTTAGTTTTAAAAATACTGTAATTATTGAGTCAGTAGTAAATTATTTATAATATGTATAACGTAACATGTACAAAATTAACAGAACGCCCTATATAAAAAGGTTACCTAAATAAGAGAAAATATAACCATAATAGTATAATTGAATCAAAATTGTTCAATTTTCATAACAAACGCTATTCCAGACAACGCGACGGTTCAGTATTGCGACTCTAAACTCGATTATTAGTGGGACGTGACCGTAATAACATTGACGACGGGTACACCTATTAAACTAGCACTGTGTCAATGTAGATTCTGTTTTTATTTTTTTTCACCTTCTGTAGCCTTTTTGTTTTTCAATAATAAATTCTAGCGAATGGGTCGTTGTTTAAAATATTCATTTTGGCTTTAACGTGACTCTCTGCTACAATTTTTTTTGTACAACGGTAAACATTATTTATATTATTGATTTGGTTATATTTTTCCTATAGGTATTTCGGTCTTTAACCCGAGGTTATATGAATCTAATATAGAATTATAAAGTTTTACAATTATATGCATAACAAACAAATTTGGGATACCCAAACCATATGACTTGAAAGTGCACTGTAGTTTTTATTAATCGGTTAGCGGAAGAGACGTTTAGTATAAAAATCATATATGATGTTCATCCAGAAACTTGTTTTACAATAGTGTGAGGTCGTATAATTCAGTATTTCACATTAGTTTCATTAACATACGAAAATGGATCTCATAAGGCTTCTATAGGTTACTAGGGTAATATTTTGAGTGTAATGTCCGACATACTAAAAATATGATCAACTACCACATTATAGTTTTTACACATGTGTATTTTCCTTTATCGAACGGTATGTTATTCAAGCTCAGTGCTATTTTAGTTTCTCGCGTACAGTCTGGTTAAAAAAATATTTTGTAACATGGCTCTTTAGCTAACAATTTCAATACTATTATTAGTTTCTCTGCTAACTCATCTTGAGTTCTGGACTCAATTAGCGTATACCTACTGCTATGAATGACCGAGACAATGTAAACTAAATACATAAATTATCACACTAGCTTTTACCTGCACCCTCGCTTAGTATTGATTTTGTCAACCAATTCTGTTTTTTTTTCTATCAAATGCTATTAAATTATTTATTTTAGGATGTTAGTCAATACTGGTGGATAAGAACTTAACCAAAATTTGAATTTATATGCAATTATTATCTACAGTTTGAAGCAAATCGGAAGCCGCAATAAAAAGTTTCATACAAAGCTTATTTCTTTTTTTACCCTTCTTCCTACAAGTTTTTTGAGAGAAAATGTAGCCTATATCCGTTTCCAGTGTCCAACTATCTCTATACCAAAATTCTTCATAATCGATGCATCGGTTTAGGTGTTTAAGCGTAAAAAGCAAACAAACTCACTATAACAATTATAATATTAGTAAAAATAAGGGTATATTATCCTAATAGATTATATACGTGGTAGTTAAAATGATTAAATAAAGGTTTTTTCAAACCTAAAAGTAAAACATTTATTTTCATGTAAGCTTATTATCACGGTGGTAATTAGCTGTACAAATATGTATTAACGTGAAAGTATTTACATTAAACATATTATTTTACTATACCTATGAAACTCGATACCTCTACAGTTATAACCTAGTTTCCTAAGTTTACTAGTACCCAGATAGTTAAATTATATGAATACTTCGTGGAAGGTATACTTTATTTATAAACAGAAGGTTAGTTTGAATGAAAATATTTAAACTCCAAATAATGACGATACTCGACCAATATGGCTTTTTCTAATTCCCGCCTGGTTAGCTACCACCCTCAAGTTGAAAATCTGCCGCCTAATGCCTTTAGGTGTGTTGCGGCAATGGCACTTGAGAGCCAGTCCCTCCTATAAAGGCCAGTAACGCACCGGCGATTCCCCTGGTGTTGTGGGTGTCCATGGGCGGCGGTGATCACTTACCATCAGGTCACACGCTTGCTCGTTTGCCGCCTATTCCAAAAAAAATATACCTAATATTCATTTTAGCTATAATCGTAGTTTAATTATCCGAATATAGTACAGGAAGCCCACTATATATAATTAAGTGGAACAATTAAATTGCTGTCAAACTTATTATCTACACTCCAGTAACGGAAATTATGTATTATCATATATTTTGTACTTATCCGTATATAAAAACAAATGTTTTTTTATTTTATTTCATAGTGGTATTATAATGATAATTTTCTGAGTTATACAGCTTTTGTGTAATAAAAACTACAAAAATTTTGCTGATTAAGATTTTATATAACAAAACATTATTATTTTTGTGTATATGTTCTAAGCAGGGATCACTCCAAAACTACCGAACAAATTTAAATGTAGATTTCATTCAGATTGATATAAAAATAAATCCATGTATTGGTTTATGTTTGATAGAAAATATTGTTTGATAAATATAAAAATATTTAATGTAAACATATGGTTTAGTTACAGGTTTAATGTATACTAGTAATGTATATGTAACTAGGTAGTATGTTAACTATAAAACCGCGCTATATCCTATTCCACGATATAATCCACTTCCATGCCAAATTTCATTACAATCCTTCTAGCCTGTGAAGTATGGGTGAAGGTATACATTTAAACGAACATAATTTCACATTTATGGTATAATTAATTATATCTACAGCTCTACCAGCATAAGTAACGAGAAATTGTTTAACAAAAAAACGTTTTAATTGTTACATACTTTATTTGATACTTAAATTTATTGCAGGATCTCTCAGGACAGAATACTTATTTTATTAACAACTAGTTGTGTTCGTGACTCCGTTGGCGTGGAACTAAAAATTATGAAATAAATTTTACCCATTTTTGTACCTTTGTTCAATACAGCTTTGCTCCTATTGGTGGTAGCGTGATGTTAGGTAATGTAATACCTTTCTCAATGATTTTTCTACCATTTTTTTTTAATCTGACTAATTATTCCAAGCATTAGCACGTTCAAACAAAAAAAAAAAACTTTTATGGTTTATAGTATATTACATTATATTATAGATAAAACCTAATTGAATGCTTAATTTTCGTGTCAAATTTAATAATCAAACTGTATTACAGTAAAACCTCGATAAGTTGAAAACCTCCAAATCTCAAAAAATGTTTTGTTCACTTTCCTTCAAACACCAAAACCTCCATTCTCTATCGATCGAAAACTCTACAACTCGAATTTTTTGGCGTCTCCCTTCATGTTCGACTTATAGTGGTTCTACTGTATATTGATTAGCAATGAGTATTTAGTAATTTTAAGAAAACGCTTTAGTAGTATTTTTGTCATAGTAATTTGACTATTGCCTTGATAAGTTGTCCAAGATAATACTACATATACTATACTAGGAACTTGGACAGAGAGTACACTTGCATATGATTCAGAAACCAGTAATGAAATTGGTTTAGTGGTTCTTGACCTATAAGCACAGAAACATTTAGACAGCCAGATAGACGATACCAAACGATATAATGTGAATTACAATCTACACACAATCCAAAATTATGTGCGTATTAATGTGTAAATTACAAGTTTATTTCATGAGGGAACAATTGGGGCAGCATATAAATCAGTGTAATATACAAAATTACCGCTCTTCTTTTGTTATTCTTCTTTGTACACGAATTGCTTATTTTATATGGTTTTATTTAATCTTAATCAAAATTACAACGGACGTTTATTAAAAGCAAACATTTTCGTTTTTCAAGAAGCAATCCAGCTTCCTCTTATATAATACACAATAATCGTCTATTATACTTTGTAAAAGCTTTTAATTTGTTTCAATTTTTTAAGCTTTTACATTTTTAATATGACATATTCGGATAAGATAAAAATTTCTGTATCATAATTACAGTTCCAGTATGTATTATAAAAATTATGAAAAGTATTTCATCACATTTCGTGAATAATAAAACTATCACAGGTATTTATATAAATCTTACAAAAACAAAAAATATAATATCTGATTTTTATACTTTAGAATGGCAAAATTGCTTACGTAGGTAGAATCCATGTGAAAAAAATGACTATGTTCACTTAATGCGCTCAGATAAAATAATCTAGAGTTTCTTAAACAAGAAGTTTTTGGATGCGGCAGGATATCAAGAATAGTTTATAGTGTACAATATAACCGCATTATTTCTAATAGTCAAATAAAATATACATTTGTATTTTGATTAAATATATGAAAATTTGTCACTATCAGTTTTGTGCAGTTTGACACGCATACTAATATAAAAGAGAATAAAATAAAAGCATGGCAAAAGTTTTAAATGTATCAATAGGGACAAGATTAATAGTAAGCAACCGTGAGGGTATTTTGTTTAATCTAATTTATAAGGAGAAAATTTATGAGGCCCTCGAGGGAAGAAAATAGCCTCACGCAAGTTGTCTACGCCAATTCTATTAGATACGTGCTCAATACATCGCACCGCTCGCCGCGACACGTCGCCCGGCGATTTATCTCGGTAACTCTTTGACAGAACCCACCGACGCGAACTACAATGGTTCTTCACTTTCGCGTCCTTAAATGTCTACACCTGACAGTATGAAATATCATCCGTTCCTTTAAAATTATTTTTAAAGTAGTGCTTTACAAAGTCAAATGTTTGAGAGAATTTGTGTGAATTTTTTTACGCCAACCTCAAGGATGTAAGGTGGCACTCCCAATAGACGTGCACAGATAATATTTATTATATTACCAACAAAAATATTTTTAATATATCAACCAAGTATGTCGACATGTTAGTAGCATGTAAAAAGTTCACAAATATTGTTTTGTTAGTGCGCTTGAAAAACTGTCATTGCAAAATATACAACGTTGAGAAATTGTTAGAAGACCGTTACGCATCGTTATATACCTCGCGACTCTGTTTATGAACTATTTATGGTGCTGGTGACATGCCGAATACATTTTAACGATAGATACTTGTTATAAACGTGCTGCCATCCACGTTTCATTTGGACGGTTTACTTAGCTAGAGTTCCAAGATCTGAAATATTAGATCACCCAAAGATCGCTGAGTTGGTTCTTTTTCTGTTACTAGTAGGAAAAATCCAGTAATATAAGCCAAACAGCTAACGGTACACACTGTTACCGCATACCATTTATATCGTGCATAGCAGTAAGATTAATTTTAATTTTTTAATATCTGGTACAGTTTATATATTTTAGATATTCTGAATAAAGAGCCCGCTTTTTTGTCTAACGTAACATTTCAGTTTTTGCTATTATTATTAAGCTTACCGTTTATTCTTCTTAATAATATGTATGCTCTCACAATTCGTAAATAAGTTCATTAAATTAGACTTTCGGCTACATCACATTAACCAATGTATGTAGTAATATATTGGCGGGTACGAAAATGACTACTACCTATGGATTACTACTCTTTTTATTCTAGTGGACGTTACTGCATCAATCAAATACTACTCTCTTTGTGATCGGAATTGTATTTGTATTGCATTGTGCTTATTATCATTAGAGAAATCTTCGTCACTTTGTCCTTTATACGGCTGACCTAAAATCAAATCAAATCATATCAAAAATATTTATTCAATTTAGGCCTTGAGTAGATGCTTACGATGGTCAAAACTGCCACCGGTTCGAAAATACTGCAGTCGTTGCAAAGAACTGGCAAGAAAGTCGTTCTGCATATTTATAATTTTTTTACATAATGGTATAATGTGTGCATTTACAATAGTCGCTATCACTCATATATTGATCCACTCTATAATATGCCTTTTGAGATTAAAACCTGTTTGATATGGTGCATTTTTTTTATAGTTAAAGCTTAGCGTTATGGCCGTAATCTCATCTGGTCTTAAGTGACGATACGGCCCAAGTTGGTAGACACGCTAAACCTTCCGAGGAACTGGCTCTCAAGTGCAACTGCCGGAACACACCTATTCGTATTTGGCGGCAGATGTTCAACTTGAGTGTGGTAGCTAGCCAGGTGGGCATCAAAAAAAGCCCTACCATCATGCTATGGTTTTCTCACCATGTTTTTCTTAACCGAAAGCTCAAACACGTTGGAGGTGGTTGGATTCGAACTCACGTACCTTGACGCAAAGTCGTACACACTACCACTGAGCTATCATCGCTTCAAATTTTAGGGAAATTCAGTAATGTACTTAGAAACTTTGTTGTCAAACTTAATACTATAATCTAAAAAACTATTACTGATCTTATTGAGTCTAAAATAACCAGTTTGTCATGAAGTGTAAGAATTTAAATAATGTTAGTCATTCACGAAATCTAGCTTTTCCAAGTTTTTCGGACATATATTAAATTATCAAGAATATATTGGGAGGGCAGTGTTACGATACAGAATTCCGAAGACTTATCCTTTAATGATTCCAATTCGGATATTACCAATATTCGTTATATACCAATATTCAGATGCGTAAATGAATCAAACATTGAATATGAAATAAACAAATTCGTGTTCACAAAATATTTTATAAAATTACACGCCAACCAAGTGTGTACCAAGTGCTGTGTGTGTGCCGGCCAAGAATAGTACCACCCCATATCTTCCCCTGGGTGTCGTAAAAGGCCACTAAGGAAAAACCAGGGGATGGGCAGCAGCGTCCTCTGAGCACTACAAACACCTACTAGATAGATTTCTAAGTCTCTTAGACGCAACCTACAACGGTGTAATACCGATCGTATACAAGAGGCTATAGAGCGAAACAGAGGCTCCAAAGTTTCCGCTAGAGATCTGACTATTGGGCATAATCGATTGATCAAGCTGAAGGCTGACAACGGGAGAATTATATCCTCCAGGTCTGCGCTGTTGAGAGAAGTCGAGAAGTTCTACGGACAGCTTTACACATCAACACGAAAACTCACTCGAAATTTAGCCCGAGACCCGAGAGCTAGGTTAACCCGACACTTCACTGAAGATATCTCGGACGTCAATCTGTACGAAAAATTCCAATGGCTCTCAAATAGCTCAAGAACAACAAGGCGCCGGGTGATGACGGAATAACAGCTCAGCTGCTAAAGGCGGGTGGAAAACCGATCCTTGAGGCCCTTCAGAACCTCTTTCATTCCGTCGTACTCGAGGGAAAAACGGCACAGGCGTGGCACAGAAGTGTGGTGGTCCTCTTTTTCAAATAAGGCCTCACCTTCACTCACCCTTTTGAAAAATTATAGACCCATCTCACTTCTGAGTCATGTCTACAGTCTTTCCAGCGGTGCCAAGTAGACTATCGGTATATCACAGCGTTGAAGGATTTGTACGAAAACGCTACCATGTCAGTTCGATTACAGGACCAGACCTCGAAACCTATACCTTTGCGGCGCGGCGTTAGACAGGAAGATGTTATTTCTCCAAAACTGTTCACTGCTCCGCTCGAAGATCTCTTCAAGGTTCTGGATTGGAAAGGAATTGGCATTAATATAAATGGCGAGTACCTAACACACCTCCACTTTGCTGATGACATCGTAGTCATGGCTGAGACCGCAGAAGACCTAAGTACGATGCTCGATGACCTCAGTAGAGCCTCCGAACGAGTTGGTCTTAAAATGAACATGGACAAGACGAAAGTCATGTCTATTGTTCATGTTGTGCCAACTCCTATAAATATCGGTGACTCTACGCTCCAAGTTGTTGACAGTTATATATATACCTGGGGCAAACCATCCAGTTAGGTAGATCCAACTTTGAGAAAGAGGTTAATCGCCGAATCCAATTCGGCTGGGCCGCGTTCGGGAAGCTACGAGAAATCTTCTCGTCCGAAATACCGCAGTGTCTCAAGACGAAAGTCTTCAACCAATGTGTATTGCCAATGTTGACATTCGGCCCTGAGACGTGGTTGCTCACAATGGGCCTAATAAAAAGCTCAAAGTTGGTCAAAGGGCAATGGAGAGGGCTTGGAGTTTCGGTGAGTGATCGAATGACGAATGAGGAGATCCGCAGAAGAACGAAAGTAACCGACATTTCCCGAAGAATTGCTAAACTTAAATGGCAGTGGGTTGGGCACATTGATCGCAGAACCGAAGCGCGATGGGGCCAATGGGTTCTCGAATGGCTACCACGTACCGGAAGACGTAGCGTGGGTAGGTCCCCCACAAGGTGGACCAATGACCTGGTGAAGGTCGCAGGAATCCGCTCGATGCGGGTGGCGCAAGACCGGTCGTCGTGGAGATCTTTGGGGGAGACCTATGTCCAGCATTGGACGTCTTTCGGTTGAATGGATGGATGGATGGACACACCAACCACATTTCAAAAAATTGTAAAATTCCCATGATATTAGCCAATATGACAACACATCTTTGATGGCAGTTGCTTGTCCATTGGAACACACATACGACCTCAAAAATGCAGGTATTTTTGTAAAGACAAAAAAAATACTGTCTTACTTATATATATATTATTTGCGTCACGCGTTGTAAAATATTGTTGAAAACTACTAATAACTTATCTATTACGTATAGTCTATTACGTGTATCTATGCAATTATATTTGCCTGGTTTCATTCGCCCAAAATATGTCTATTGCTGACAATTCTTCTCTACAATCGCATCAATGAGCGGTTCAGAGCTGGATGTATCCGTCGGGATCTCGCAATTTTCACAAGATAGTTAGTTAGCTTTGTAGTAAGCTATCTCGCGCTGGGCTGTTAATATGGGAAAAATAGTTTTTAATGCAATCTTTTTTTTAATCAAATTACTGAGACCATGTTAGGGAACGCTCTTCTCATGATTTGAATGAAATGAAACTTCTCTTAGATTTAAGTACGGTTTCATCTAATTTATATATAGAAGATATTTACTGACAGAAGTTACTAAAAGATATGAAGTTTGTCAAAATCTATTTTGAAAATACTTAACAGTACTGAAAGTATTTCAGTGTACCGTATATTAACATTAATGGTACATATTTTGTAATAATTCTAAATCAAAATTTCAGTATTTTCCCTACGGACTCCAAAACAGTTGGACCGATTTTGATGAGATTTTCAGGCATGCTTCAGAGTAGTCACGTGTGTGATCCTGTAAAGTTAAGTAATAATCGGATCAAACGTTTATTTTGGCATCTGGCTAGTTTATGCTATCTGTTTGGTTTAATGCGGAGCGGGTCGCTAGTACACTAATATTACTGTTATAATGCCTACCGGACTTTTTACCAACATTTTGATCTGTTTTATTGTTGTTTCTGTTTACATTTATGAATTATTGACCTTATATTATTTCGAATTTACAATTGACATTTCCTAAATAAGTACAAAGATAAATTAAACTACCTGACGCCCCCGGCTTCGTTTCCGTTTTCCCGTTAACCGCACCTGATCGTAAAATCCGTTCTCAGTAGATCTCTATGTGGGGAAAGGAAAATTTATGTCAAATTTATAATCGATAAGTCTCGTAGTTTTGGAAATATAGGAATGAGTCAGACAGTGGTATTTCGCTTGTATATGTATAGATAAGTACATCCATAAGTAATTTGGATACTGTTATACTAATATCTAATAACCACCATTAACCTCTTATCAAATGAAATGCGGTTTATGATATCATTTAGGTTAGAGCAATTTGTAATATAAAGTAATGGAATAAATAAACTATTGTTAATTAACTACGTACCATTTTCATTTTTCGTTGAGTATATTAATGTAAACTATATAATCTTTATATCAAGGCTGGTGTGGGGCTTCACAACCAGTCATAATATCTGAAATAACCGTATCTCATATGAATGTTTCAATCTCGCACAGATACCCTGACAAAAATCAAAAAGCGCTTAAAATTTTACTAATTTATATTTAATATTCATAACTGAAATTACACGAAACTTTCAGATATTTGACATCTTTTTATTTATTTATTATGACTCTTAAAGTATAATATCAATCTTAATCTCATATCCAAATGAGCTCTACGTATATATTTAGTTAGTTACCTGTTTTATGAAGCAATTTCATATCATAGTATGATTAAATAAAATTGACATAAATTTTATATTAAAGCATAGCCGAGCCTCTGATAACGTGCTCACTCCAAATGAAATGTTGATTTTCGTCGCGCGTTTTATATTTTACCGACGGCAGATGAAACAAAATACACGTTCATTAGCGCAGACGCGGAAATTATATTACAGTCAGTACTTAATTGTAAAATCACTGCGCTTCATAATGTCGCAGACACCTAAAATACTTACCATTAAATAACAAAATTGCGACTTTGTAATAAGTACGAGTATATGCATTACGTACGTTACTTTGATAATAATAAAGAATATCTTTATATGGTTTAAAAATTGGGCATAATAAATTAATATCTATCCTATATCCTATTTATCAGTCCTTTATAGAAATATCTTTATTTTGTTAGGAATACATACGTAGCTAAACAATTAATGTAAAATGTATATATTAAATTATAGAGCAAAAAACTTCAAAATATTAATAAAGATTTATTGCTGTTGTTTAGTAAACGTATTATTTGAGACTGACTGGATCGGTTTAGCTAATTCTTATACTAAACGCCTGGCTAGCTACAACCCTTAAGTTGAAAATCTGCCGCTAAATATCTAAGTTTTTTTTCGGCAGTTGTATTTTAGATCCAGTCTCTCCACTAGACTTAGCGCGTCCACCATCTTGGGTCACATCATTACTTAACATCAGATGATATTGTGGTCATAACGCTAAAAACCTTAACTTAAAGAAAATATTCCGTGTTCTTCTCGTATAAAAATAACTTCATGGAATGTTTCGGTTGAAAAACGTATCGAAAAGCCAGAGAAAAAGCTGATTTCATTCCCGTTTAAATAAAATTAAATTTTGACCACAGAAAAAGAGATATACTTTTTCTCTTACTTATGTTTTGTTTAAATTGTTTTTTTCATGAATTCATAAAAATTATACAAGCAAATGTTTTGTTCGCATTACGAATTTGAAGGCAAAATATTAATAATTACAAATATTACATATTTATAAAATACGAATAATATGCGTATACTATTAACATATCTTGATTCAGCATCTTTAATAACATTGAGATAACAAAACAATTAAATATATATTTAGAGGCTCAGCCGTTCGGCAAATAATTTCCAATCCTTAATAAAAAGGTTCTCTGTACTTTAGCTTACCTTTTATCTACTAATAAATATTATATTGTTTGATATTGGTATCTATCGTTTTCTTTGTGGTAACAATCTTTACCTACGTAGGTAGCTGAAACCTTTAAAACTATTTCTTATTGACTAGGTACATAAAATATAAACATTAGCAAAATTAGTAGGCATCATTTCTGTAGTGAGTATTTTATTATTTATTCAACAGACATATTTATCACCGTTTTAACTTAATAAGTTAAATAAGCGCCTCACTCATTTAAAATATGTCAGTTTTGTCTGTAGAGACTCATCTCTTACTTTGAATAAATATGAATATCTTAATTTCACGTGAATATATACTCTTCTGCATTCGGTACATTTCTTTACATAACGGATAGGTAGACTTGTCTTTATTATCTACATTTGCTTGGCCTATATATCGAAAAATAAGAAAGATTTTTGTATAGTTCTAATCTGTCAATAAATTTAATTTAAATTAACATAATGATCGAACTTATTTAAGTTTCATTAGTTAGTTTCTGAACGTTAGCCCGTTTAATATCTTTATATAAAATACGTACTCATACGGTAAAGTGGTGCAGACTTACGATTTAATGATTACGACAAATAAATAATTAAATGTAAATTGCTACTTAAATATTGGTTTTTACTTTGAAAGTACTCTCGCGTAGTCATCTTCAGCATTAACGCGGCCATTGCTAACTTCATCTGGGACTTCGTACTTACTTTGAAGGACCCGAAGCCTCTGTATTTAAGAGGCTAATTAACCGTAAATTGCATTTAAAATTGGGCTCTTGTCCGAGAATTGAGTTTCAAATGTCTTATATTGTGGAGTAAAAAAAAATTGTGTATAAATTTATGTGATAAGCTGTATCTTAGAAAAGATCAACGCTTACTTATATGTGGAGATGTCGACGAATAAGATTTTGAAAATTGAAATAAATGTTTTTAAAATTTTTACCTTTTAGTAACTATTTATTCTTTAACCATCACCCTTTAGTACGTTTATATTATCATTTAAATAACTTTTGAGTGTGAGTTGAAAAGCAGATACCATAAAAAAATAAAGATTCCAATGGCAAGAATTCCTTTAAAGACTTTTTATTTTCATAGCACAAACGTATCTGAATTGTATATCTACAAGTTTTATTCAGAAATAAACAATTTCTTTACAAATTCTTTGTAATACATATCGAAGATTCATTTTCTTTATTATATTTCTAATCAAAAGTGATTTTTTAATTTTTTTCTAGGAAATTTGAACATTTTGGCTTAGCGTAGTCTGTAATTAAGTCTGCCGCGAGTTCTTGTTATTTATACTTCTATGCAAACTAATATAAAAAGGAAAAATTTGTATTTTTGTTTGTAACGAATAAACTCGAGAATTTCTTGACCGATTTCAAAAACTCTTTCACCATTAAAATGCTACTTCAGCCCTGAGTAACATAGGCTATATTACATTATTTTTATGAAAACGATGAAATATAATGTTAGTTCCACGCGAACGGAGTCGCGGACATAGCTAGTTATTGAAGTATTTTTTATAGTTAATAGCATTATGGCCACAATCTCATCTGGTGTTAAGTGACTATGTGGTCGAAGATGGCAGATACGCTTAGCCTAGTGAAGGGACTGGCCGCCAAGAGTGACTGTCAGAATATACCTATAGGTATTTAACGGCAGATTTTCAACTTGAGGGTCGTAGCTAATCAGGTGGGCAATAAAAAAAGCCATAGTACCAATACTTTGGTCTCACAACAATGTGTTTCTTCACCGAACGCTCAAGCTCATTACAGTTGGATTCGAACTCAGGCCCGTTGACGCGGCGTCCGTACACACTGCCAACTGTGCTATCATAACTAAAATCGAATGATATGGAAGATGAACTATTACATTTCCATATTGGGGTTAACAGTGAGTTGTTATTTATTCACAACAACCATCTCGTTTTTGAACCTCGATCCGTTTATCCGTCGTTTTATCCGTCGAAAATATTTATTCTATGAACCTTTAAAATCATGCAACTTAGATTTTATGATTGTTTATTCGACGAAATTGCTCAGAAATATATAAATATATGTATGTACTACAATTTTTTAGTGAAATGTATATAAGTATAATGTATATATTTAGGCCTACTTTGAGGCAGCTTCGTCTCTGAGACGAGTTAGGGAACGTAAATAAAATTCAAAGGTAATTGTTTTTCTTCTAACAAAAGGAAAGTAAAACGTTTTAAAGTTGAGAGTTAATTTATTTCGAAGTTGTTTGCCAGTAATTTGTTGTGGCTGCGTCCTCGGGGAAGACCGCCGACGCACATTGTTACACAAACTTTTTCGTGTTAAGAAATTTGACTTGGCTACTCATGAACTTGTATCGTTGCCCACCCAAGTTGTTTTAAACTAAATTACAAAGTACCTGTTTTTTTTTTTGGGAATATTTAAAGACAGTATAATAGACACAAAGTTTAGCTTCAATGTAGCTATTGCCCAAAGGTAAATATCAACAACGTATTTTACGTTTTTTTCATTTAACAGTTTTGTAACAAATATGGATGCTTACATATTGTTCAAATAAAATGGGATATATTTATTCCAGTGGAATAGGAAGGGTCCACGAACTTCAATGGGATCAAAGATGATAACCACATTCTCTGCTGGCTTACAAGTTTAGAAAGGAAAGTCATTCTCAGTTCTGAGCGATTCCCGATCCGCTCCTTCACAAAGGGTAATTAAAAACGAAAAATTAAACCTTAATCTGTATCAACAATACTCATATAATAAAAGGTTCTTTGAAAATAAGGTATAAAAGTACGATGAAATATAATTAATTTAATATTATACGCCACATGTTGCTAATGTTACAAAATGCTCTATATCACTACCTCAAATAATAATGAAAGTACTTAAAGACAACATGGGTTCTGCTACGTTGACGTGTTATTTTGTAATTTTCCTCTTGAACGTGTTCCCATCGTCAACGAAGAAGAATTTGTTTAAGACAAATTTATATCCCCTATTTACCGGCTCAGCACCCCGCGAAGGATCGACGAAGCGATTTATGTCATAATATAACGCCGTATCGATGCGAAATTTTATATACTTTCTGACGCCTTGTACCCTATGGTTAGTTGAGATTTATCAATCATAAATTTTAACATCCAATTTTATAGTGCTATTACTTGGAGCTATAGTGTTCTGAGTTTAAATGTCGTTTTCTCATATAAATAACTATCCGACCGAACTACGCACAATGACTTACAGAAAATAGTATATGTATATACAATCATTGCTCACTTGACAGTATTAGACATGACCGGCCACTATTTTATTGTAATTTATTAGGTAATTAAATATTATATAATCGGCTGCACTCGACTTTATTTACATTTTCTGCATCTACGTTACGAAATAGTTTACATGGTGGTACGTCTTTTTCTAATGCCCGCTTGGCTAGCTAACCACCCTCAAGTTGAAAATCTGTTGTCAAAAATTATAGGCGTTCCGTCAGTTTCACTTGAATGTCGGTCCTTCCACTAAGCTAAGCTTGTCTAACATCTTCGGTCCATCGTCACTTAACATCAGTTAAGATTATGGTTACAACGCTAAAACCTAAAAATCATACAAAAAAACTGTGCTTGCCAAATTTTATTCCAATAGATTAGTTAATTTAAAAGCTACTTTGATAACGTGTATCTATACCTTTGATGTCAATACCTTGATTGAGTGAGATAGTAGTGAATTGCGTATTTATCTTCTTTTTGTCCTGTTCCTTTTATATAGAAAATATAATAAGACTACATTCATTTTATTCACTATTGTCGGTCTAGTATAAAGCGTTGACTGGTGATAGAAAACTAGAAACTCACTTCTTGAACCAATGTTGGCTAAATGGTAGAGATTAGATGGCTATATACCATCTTCAAGTTGAATATCTCTCACCAAGTATCGATAAGTGTATCCCAAAAGCATCTCCTTAACTACACTTTTCCAGTACGCTTACTGAGATTCTTATTTTGGCCACATCCTCATTTAGCATTATGTGAGTTATGTGACTATAAAAAATACCTACTTAATCGTAAACATTACCTCGTATATAAATGGTATACTGTAGCAAACCACAAAACAAGAAAAGTTACAGATAATAATATATGGATTATATTGAACAAATATAAGATAAATTAGAAGTATTTTAAGAAAATGACTATAAAAATGAATCGTCGTACGGTAGTTTCACTAAAACTTAAAAACCGCCAGATCGATTTAGTTTATCTTTTTTAAAGCTTTCTTATATTCTTCAGTGAAGATTTTTAAGGAAAGAAAAGTTAAGTAAATTGGAAAACAAATTCAATAATTGCAAAAACCCTAAAAATATTTAAAAAATCAAACAAACTACATTAAAATTTGACACTTCGAGCGTTTAACGGTAGAAATTTGACAGTTCCAGCGTTTGATTAAATTGAACTTATGAGATAGTTTTTTTTAATCTATAAAAAAATGCATAGTTATTAGATTAAAAAAATAAACTTATGTAGCTGTGGGCATTTTACAAAGTGGCGGTACATTTCGCGATTATCGGGGGGCAGATATATATCGCTTGGCAATAGTTTAATTTGTTCAAGATCAAAGTAAAAATGTATTTTCGATATACTCAACGTATTGAAAATAGGAAATTCACAATTGACACTTCGACCGGATTCATTATAATACTCATAGATTTCTGTCTCTTATTGCCATATACTCCAAAGAGGAACTTATTTTTTCACACATAGCGCACAATACTCATTCGATAACCAAACGACATTCAAATCGTATAAGATATAAATATAGCCAGTTCTATTGATCTTAATGAATGGAAGTTAGAAAGTTGATTAGGATTAATTATATCTAGTCATAGTGTTACGAAAATATATTCAAGTCCTTCAAACCGTTTTCGAGTTTTAGCGAGTCTAACGAACAATGATTGTAGTTGATACGAAGTACACGGGGTCAGATAGTATGATAAAAAAAATAGGATATGTTCGCCCACTTGCTCGGGTATCGAAGGTGCTTTGGAGGCTTAAGAAACACCCAACGGTAGAGGTGGCATTATTAACGTATAAGGTAAGTGAGCTTTCATCCCCACTTACAGATTTGTGTGTGTGTGTGTAAGATTTGAGAACCAGTTTTATGAGCAATCTACTTCCAACCATTTAAAATAAAGTCCATTTAATCAAAATCAGAAGTATAATATCTCATCTTGTGTTGGTGTAGTGGTTGTCACCCAATTAAAAACGTTGGAAAATCCTTATAGGAAACTTGCTTTTACCTGCGGCTTCGCTCGCGTTTATATTGATTTTGTCAAACAAATCTTACGACGCAATATAAAGTTTCATACAAAGTTTATGCCTCTTTTTACCCCGCTTTCAATAGGTTTTTAGGGAGAAAAAGTAGACTATCACAATCTTTAGGTTCCCATCTATCTCTATACCAAAATTCATTATAATCGGCTCAGGGGTTTATGGGTCAAAGGCTAACAAACAAATAAAGTCACGTTTACATTTATAATATTAGTAAGGATTATATATTTTGGGTTCAATTTATTTGAATTCAGATTTCTCTACACCAACTACCCGTAGATACACCGACTGTTTGTATAATTTATTCATATAGACATATAAACAGCAAACATAATAAACAAAAAACAAAAGTAATAAAAAAGTACACAAATCTTTTAATTATGCGATCGAAGTTCTGAACAAATAGGTGGTATAAAATAACTTAATAGCTATTAAATATAATACACGAACTGACAATATCAAATTCACTGTTTGAAATGTAATTATTATCCTTCAGAAAGTGACAACTTTCACGAAGTCTAATCACCAGATTGTTAATTGTTTTTTTATACACTTAACAATCTGGTGTTTTGACTTCGTGAAAATTACAAAGAACCTCGTACATTCAAACGAAACCGCAAATAAGTAACATTCAATTCAATCGCTTTGAGAATCACCTCATATAGCAGAAGCTAACAAATGCTTTAGTAACATTCATATAACTCACGAGGCGGTAGAAACGATATAAATGTATTATAAACGACATAATTGGACAATTAGTATAAACTCGCGGTCGCATATGTTGTTCTAAATTCATACGAAAGTGGTAATTATCTCTGTCACGCAAATTGCTAATTATATTACCCTTACAACATATGTTACCCTAGTAATGGAATCACTGTCAATTTGGTTGGCGGACCTTGAAGACAGTTACAGTAAATTATAATTTCATATTAAGTATTATTCATATTTCTTTACTATGTTAGCTAGAAAACTCTTTTGTATTAGTAATCGAAGCATTATACAGTTTTACCTTAATTATACTAAAGATTTCCATCAACACAAAGAAAATTAATGCCATAGTAATAACCAGAAAACCCATTTTCAATTAACACAATTTGAAAATATTTTTAAAATAGAAACCTGTACGTGAGATAAAAGCTTTATTCTGTAAAGGATTATTTAGATGATTATATCTTGAAGCGATGATAGCTCAGTTGGTAGAGTGTATGCTGCGTTAAGGGACGTGAGTTCGAATCCACCTGCAATAAGCTTGAGTTTTTGGTGGAAAAAAACAGCGTGATGAAACCATAGCATTGTGGTATGGCTTTTCTAGTGCCCACCTGACTAGATACTTCCTCAAGTTGAAAATCTGCCACCAAATACCTATAGGTGTTTTCGGGAAGTTGTGCTTGAGATCCAGTTCCTCAACTAGGCTTAGCGTGTTCATCAGCTTGGGTAACATCATCACTTAACATGAAGTGAGATGGAGCCATAATAATAAACCTATTAGCTATAAAAAGAAGATGGAGTGAAACAATATATTCTTCTAAATTAACTATAAATTGTTCTTTACTTTTTAGATACATATTAAAGGCGATTTAAAAATGGTTATTTTATATCAAGATATAAAATTCCGACAAAAAGAATTATTTATCTGATTCAGTGACTATCAAATGATATTTTAAGTTATTACAAAGACCGTAAAAATATTCAGTAAGCACAATTTAAAGCATAATCTAGTCTAGTAATTTATTATCCTAAATTTATAACATCTCATATAAAATTATATAAGCTTATTTTTTGGTATAGTCTTACATTATTGAAAGGTTTTTATTCATCTTCAAATAAATTCACTACATTTGTAAAAGTAATGTAATAAAAGCCTAGATGGAATCTCTATATAAAAAGGATTGCCCTGACTTACACGTTATCAAAGAAATGTAAAATTTGGAGAGAATGTTAGTTTTATATTAGAAGTTTCTTATAGGGATAAAGTTTTCTCGAAAACCAACCTCTAATAGGATGGTAAATATTGCATAGATTCTGAGACCGTACATTTATTTGAAACATATTTTTTATACTAATCAACCAAAATAATTGAAAATAATGGTGAATTTCAACATTTTTTTTTTCAAATTTACTCTCACAGGAAAATATGTATTAATAATAATGGTTCTAAGTTGAAATTTATAAATAGGCTAGCTCCAGTTTTTTCTTATTATTATTATTACTTCACAATACACCAAGGATTTTTATATAGATAGGTATATCTAAGGAAAAGGGTACAACTATGCTTGATGCGCCGATCGGTGCCGATTGATATTTGATTTGAATTGTTATATCTCGTCTCACACTTTAGTTTTCACTTCACTAAACTGTCCCCACAAACATTTAGGCCGTGCCTGTTTATTATATTTATTGTTTATTTGCACAACGTTCGCGTTAACATTTAATTGCACAGTCATTCTGTCATAGGTTATGCCAACTGCGCGGGCGCTCTACGTCTTGACTTTGGCATGATCAATTATTACAAAATTTCAATGATCATTGATAAATTTATTATGGATAAATTTTAATAATTTAAATATATAATCAGCAAATGAACTTGGGTTGATGTATATTATCACAAACAATTATATCAGTAAAGAATAAAGTAATCGTGATAATCGTTATTTTCGTTCACACTGAATTTATGATTTTGAGTATAAGGTTATCCATGTCGAACCGATGCATTCCAAAACGAGCTAAAGTTATAATTTATTCAGGTAGCGAGACAATTCAGATATACTACGACCGCCACGCGTTATTTTGAGAACAACGCCTGTTCCAGCGATATTGGGCGGTGCGGCTGCGGCGGCAACGCTCGATGCAGTCGCGCCGCTTGACCTCATTCTACCCTTATGCTTTCATAAAAATGGATTATTTATGCCTATATATAACTTTAATTATTTAAAAAAACAACGATTTTTCATTGGTGTGATTGATTACATTTTAAGCACAAACTCACCTAGCATTAGCAAATGATGTGATCGAAAATAATAACGCGCAAGCTTAAAATTAGGCAGCTTCTCAGGAGTAATTACAGAAACACAGAAATAGATGCTTGGCATCAGATTTTGAACCTATAAAGATCATAACTGGTCAGACGATAATTAAAAAAAATTAAAAAATAAAGGATTGGAAACAAAAAACACGTGGCGTATGTTTATAGTTATGTATTTGCATGTGCCCCATTTTTTTGTTTCCAATCTTTTATTTTATACTTATTAGTCCGTTATAAATCATGGTAATTTACATTTTTTATGTTATTATAATTTCTGGTTTTTTGGGTTATGTGAATGAAATTTTGATATATTCTGTTCATCTGTCAGTTAGATTTGAGATATATATTTAAGTATCCCGATATAACTGATCGGGAATTTAGTAGCAAATCGATTATAAATTTTCATGCATTGTCATCCACTTCTGAGCTATGGTTCATATTTCTTCTCATAACTCATCGGGAACTTAGTTTAAAAACATTTAAAAAATTCCACTCGAACAGCATTGCAACAAAATGAGTTAATAAAAACATTGTAAAATAGATAATATTGTCATAGAAAAATAATTATGTAGGTACAAATAGATAAGACAGATTGGGTATTTCGAAATTTTAAGTGTGGATATGTACATTTTTTAGACCACCTAAATTATTTATATGTACATAGAAACTGGCGAATTTGTTAGGCTCACGTCCTCCTTCCACAAAACCCACAAGCAAAAAATATTAGACACGTTAGCAGGCTGAAAATTTAGAAATATAAATGTTTATATACGAAATACCAAAAATGTGTAAAAATTAAAAAAATATCACTGTTACTCAACGCGCTTCTAGGCCTAACAATACTTGGGAAATGAGAATTAATGAGATTACACCACAAGTACGCAAAAACTTTCAAAATCGGTCAGAGGATGGGAAAAATCAAGGAGCAGAAATACGCCAGAATTTTGTATATAAATATTAAAAAACAAACAAATATTTTTGTCAGTAATAATATATTGCTTAAAACATTGAATAAGCTCAGAGCTTGGCTTCTTAAATTTATCGCTTGGAGTAGCACTTGGCACCTTCCCACGGATACTGAACGGTCTTTGTCGCCCCCACTTAGCGTTTAGATAAAAATTACGACAAATAGGCACAAAAGCTGGTATGAACCAATGGTGTATAGCTGTGTGAATGCTTGTATGTATTATTAAATACATTACTTTCTTGTATTTCTTTTTAGGTTTGATTAGGTTTATTAGGATTTTTTTAACAAATCATCCTTCTAACTCTAGATCATAATCTTTGTTCTGCATTGATTGATTTCTTTATTTTGAATCTAGTTATTTATAGTTTGGAAATAAATTCCTTAGCATTACGGGCACAATCTCACCTGATGTTAAGTGACGATGTGACCTAAGATGGTGGACACGCTAATCCTTATGTAGGGACTGGCTCTCAATTGCAACTGGCGGAACACACCTATAAGTATTTAGCGGCAGATATTCAACTTGAGGGTGGTAGCTATCCAGGCTGGCATTAGAAAAAGCCCTACCGCAATGCATTTCTGCACCATGTATAAATATGTACGGTAGAAAACAATAAACAAAGATTATTCTGGTAATAATATCATTTGTACTAAATAGCACAATGCACAACAAATAGAATCCAGAAAATAATTTGTAACAATAGAGGTTAACGTATCCAAAGTATAAAGCATTCAAACATTTTACTTTTTCTCGCTTGGATTGAAATGCAATAAACTTTCATACTACATACATTGGTTGTAAAATTTAATAAAAACATGGAATAAAATGATAGGAGTACTGAAGTAAATTCATTGGATATTTTGTTCATTCAAATAAATTTTTAGACACTTTTAAAGGAAAATGTAGGTTTTGCATAGTTTAGGTAAGTATATAATACATTGGATACAATAAACACAGATGACATTGTAATCAAATACAAGTTTTAACAAAGTTTTTAATTCAACCATTTTTCATTTATCAATCTTTGTTTGGTAATGTGTTGAACAACACTGACTTGCAAAAAAATACTCTTAATAGGTATGTAATAATTGAACAGAGGAAATAACGGAGAACAATGATTGTAGAATAAGGGTTTTGTGAACATTGGGTTTCATATTTTGTGTGTACAAATATTTTAAGTAAACTAATTGGTGTACCACGATAAATTTAAATCAATATATGTGTTACCACTAAATATGTGATGTGAAGATTAATAAGGTGATCCGATTAGAGTTGATTTTTTGTAACTTTTCAATTTACTTTTGCTGTTATAGTATTGAAAGAAACCATTTACAGACTTTGTTTCGTAATGCATAATAACAATGCCCGAGTAGGCCAAAGAGGTGTATGTTTTTTTATATAGTTAAGGTTTAGCGTTATGGCCACAATCTCACCTGATGTTTAGTAAAGATTTGGCCCATGATGGTGGACACGCTAATCCTAGTGGAGGAACTGGCTCTCAAGTGTAACTGCCGGAACACCTCTAAAGGTATTTGGCGGCAGATTTTCAACTTAAGGGTGGTAGCTATCCAGAAGGACATTAGAAAAAGCCTTACTATGATTTCATCACGATATGCTTTTTCACCGAAAACTCAAGCTAATTGTAGATGTATTCGAACTCACGTCCCTTGGCGCGGCGTTTATGCACGCTACCAAGTTAGCTATCAATGCTTCAAAAGTATATGTTAAGACTTATAAGGTGACAAGTGCCATCAAATACATATTGAAATGACACCAATGCGACAATCAAACTCCTATAGTGCCAGATACCAGGCACAGGTTTCCTTTTTCATTTAAGTCAATCACAATGATTTTTTTTACATTACTTTAGCTTATGTTTGACTTCGCATAGCAAGGTCAGCCGGTATAAAACAGAAATGAGGTAGGGATCGTTTCAGTGACTCTATTTTGATATCTTACGTTAAATCAAAGGTAAATATTAAGAATCGGGCTGTCTCAATAGACCGCTAACCTATCAGTGATTGAACATTGAAATAGATAAAAATAGGCACTAAATCATTTTACTCATAATTATGCGATCTCTTAGAATTGTTTTTATCTACAATAATAAAGGTAATTCAGTCTTCTAGTAACCACATTATACAATAAAATATTCTAATTACAAAGAATACGATGAACGCTGTCGCTTGCTAATTAATTAGTAAACAAAATAAATGTGATGTTATCAAAAGTATTTCTTAAATTGAAAAGCTTCGAGTAACTTTTACGGTTTTGGTTACACCATCACGTATTTTTTGTCGTTACCTTTTTACTTAAAAGTTATAAAAACTTTTTAACAAATTAAATTAATATTCGTTGACGGTTGATAAAGAAGCTCTGGAATGCTTTTAGCGTCGATGTAGGCGAGTCTTTTGAACGAAGTAATTACCTCAAAATATTATTTTAACTTTTGGTCTTGATCACAACGGATATTTGAATAAGTGAAGAGAGTGGATGAGATATTGTTAATAGAAAGGCTTTAATCGAACATCCAATTACGAGTTTTATACAGGTAGATTTATACGGCTTTATGATATTTTGGTACTGTAGGTAAGTTATAATAATTGTTACTTTAGTAAAAATAATCCTTAAGGAGTTTCAGTGTTACGTAAGCGGCTCTTATGAACGCCCTTCACCATGAGCCATTAGTATTACCAATAAAAAACGAGAAACGAACGAGAATTTGGAAAACATTATCGATACATGTCGGTGTTCGAATATGCAAACATATAATTGATATTTCGTCGGCGTGGATTATTTGATCGCCATACTTTTTAATCCACGGACACAGTATTCCTGTCAAAGAGTGCTAATTTTGACACTGGCCAAGATAATGTGACTGGTAATTTGCAAAGATTAATAAAAAAAATATTTTAAACATAACGGAAACTCGTTTCGAAATTAGAAACATAATTTATATGACCATGCATAAAAACTTTTACAATAACTAATCTGGTGTGGGATAAAATCACACATTAAACTTGAACTTTCAGTAAAGAATAACAACATCCATAATAAAATCATATGATTTTATCACTTAAGATCTTCAAGTTAACAATCTGTTACCAGGCAAACATAAGTATGTATCAGTTCTCTCACTATGTTTTTATACTTTACTACCTAAGTCCGCGTATCCGTTCGCGTGGACTTAAAATTTTATTTAATCATTTTCATAAAAAATGTTACACATAGCCTATGTTATTCAGGACTAACGTAGAATTCTAATGGTAAAAGAATTTTAAATCTGCCCAGTAGTTCTTGTTGAGTTTATTGTAGATAAGAGAGAAAGTTAAAAGAGTTTATTCGTCACAAGCATAATACAAAACTTTCCTCTTTATAACATTAATATAGATAGGCTTAGCGTTATGGCTACAATCTCACCCGATGTTAAGTGACGATGTGGGCCAAGATAACGGGCATGCTAAGCCTAGTGGAGGGACTGGCTCTTAAGTGTAACTGCCGGAACATTCCTACTGGTATTTGACGGAATAGTTTCAACTTGGGGGTGGTATCTAGCCAGTCCGGCATTAGAAAAAGTCCTACTGCGATGCTATAGTTTCCCATGATGTTTTCCTTCACCGAAAGCTCAGGCTCAGGCGGCTATTAACCGCGATATCATCGCTTCAATGTGAGCGTAGGGATACTATATTGAGCCAGATATTCGTTTATCCGGTAAGATGGTTGGTAAATTTTAACCCAAGAAAGAGAAAAAGCAAATGATTAGCAGAGTTATTATTATTATTAAAAGATTTAAAAATTGCTTTTAAATACTTACCAATCCGTAGAAACAGTAAAATAATGTTGGTTATTATAGACTAGATTTTACGTGCGGCTTCGTTCGCGTTAATATTGATTTTGTCTACCAAATCGGATGACGCAATAAAAAGTTTCAAATAAAGTTTATCCTACTCTTTACCCCCTTCTAATAAGTTTTTCGCGAGAAATAGTAGCCTATTACCGTCTCCATGGTCCCATCTATCTACATACCAAAATTCATCATAATCGATTCAGCATGAAAGCGTAACTAACAAATAAACTCACTTTCGCATTTAAAATATTAATAAGGATTGGAGCTATAGTCCAGCACTAAGAGTCTTGTCGCACTACAGACTCACCGACACTGTCGGCATTAACGCGGCCATTCCAAACTTCCTCTGGGGCTCATGACTCCACAGGACCGAAGCTTCTGTACTTAAGAGTCTAATTAACCGTAAATTGCATTTAAAATTGGGCTCTCGGCCGATAATTGAGGTTTGAATGTTTAATTTCGTAGAATAAAGGGGAATTGTAGCGAAGTTTATGCGTCAATCTGTATTGTGGAACTGTCAATGGCCGCCGTTTTGGACAGCTGTGGAATAGTAATTTGAGGTTAGTTCCACAAAGACTCGTTAAAGTATCATTGTTTAATTGGTCCAATTATCACTCTTTGAGCCCTTTATATTTGATTATGATTATAAAATTAATAGTTATCGAATACTATCCAAGTTACTCAAGCCAAACTCACTGCATGCGGTGCACCCTGCCGAGTAATCGAAGAGACTCTGGCTATTGTTTGTCCCACATTTGGTTTTGGTCATGACGGTTAACCATATAATCGTTGATCCGTCACAGCTTGGTGGTAGAGTTATTTTCCGACTGGTTAGCAACCACCCTCGGGTTTAGATGGCCGCAAAATAAAAGTTTAGTATGAGCCTTTGTGTCCCGGCATAGTGAACAGTGTTTTCCTCCAAAGTCAGTAACATGGCTGTAATACCCCTGGTGTTGCGGTTGTCCATGGGCGACGGTAATTATTTACCATCAGATGTGCTGCCTGCCTTTGTGCTGTGTATTAGCATAAAACAAAGTTATGCATATATCTTACGACATATCTTGAAATCTATATCTTGGAATATAATATTTACCTAGCTAGCTACGAGTCGTTTCTACAATATCAAGTTTAACTAACTCAAAGTAAATTATGATGGCAATTAACGTTATAGGAAGATGAACATTTTAGTAATAGATTTCTAATAATCTCTTTGATTTATTCATAAACTTGGCCGGTGCTTAATCAAATATATTTACGTGTTTGTCAACACACCCTGTCCTGTCTATAAATATCTACTTTTAAAGACCGAAGTGTCACCCCCAGAACAGAGATAGAAATTCAAGTAACGCCTTTGCGTTTCTTAGCTTTAATTATTAGCCTCATGCATCCAATTCGTTAAATATAATTAAAATGATATCACGTTTAGAAATTACAAACTGAATTATCTCCAATAAAATTATATAATACCCCTGTAAAGAAGTGTTTTTATCTTAGTATTAACATAGACACATTATTTTAATATGTCCATATTTCATTTTAATAGAACGTATGAATATCAAGTAAGCAATATTCAAAATTATTAAAACAATTTGATAGTATCTAGATTTTTGATTATGTCGAATCCCATTATGGAACTAGCAAGAAAAAATATTAATTTTCCTCTATCAGTTTGTTTTATATCTTTAATATTTTCATGCTCGTATTTATACGTTCATGTCATTAGTCGAAAAATGAAAATTCATATACATGGAACTAATTTCAAGCTCACACAGATGTCTTTTTGAAATATTTCAATTGCTGTTGAAAGATAAGTGTAGTTCTCTCTAATAAATAACTTCCTTGTATATATTTACAATAGTTCAGTGACTTCAAGTTAGCCAGTAGTTCGATGAAAATATTGGCTTCATTTTTTTTAATATTAATTAGTTTTTAATTTCAACATTCTCCAGATATTCTACCTGTATTTTAGGAAGAGAATTGCATACATATCATGTACGCTCAACACCCACTAAAATTCGTTATCAAATGAATTGTAAACTTAATCCAAATGTACTATCATTATTTGTTTATGACATAATATGAACGTCTACGAATTTTTAAATTACTAATAAGGAAGCTTACCTTACTTTACTCTGTTTAGGTAAGTTGAAAGAAATTTTGCATTAAATTCTCCTGTCATAGCTTACAGACTTGTTGTATATGAATAAATATAATATATATTATATGGCTCTACCAGGGCCATTAAATTAATTGTAATATAGTTTTAAACTATACATATATTGAATCAATGAAATAATTATGTCACGAATTGAACGTCTCATATTCTTAAAACATTTGACCAAAGACGAATTTACTTATAATTTGCCGTCTACACACTGCAGTAAATCACGATTTATACTACATTTGTCCGAAACTAAAGGCAGATAATAAAGACTTTTCACGTTCTGGTTTATCTTCACAGAAAAAAAAAACTAAAGAAGTTTTAGTGGCCGAAAAAATTTCGCCTTTTATAAATAATGGTGGCTAAGAAAATTCATCGTTGTAGCTGTTGTAGCCGTAACCATATTTAAAAATACACTAATGCCTTTCACCGTGTTACTATTCTGTTAAGTACATTTTCTCTCTCTCTCTCTCTCTAAATTAAATGTGATTACAGTGATGTTTAGAAGCTTCGTTTGTACAGTTTAGACAATATTGCATTACAGACAAAGGCATTTTATAGTGTTTTTAGGGCACTTGATATATCTAATGTAAATGTCTTAAAAAGATAATTACAAAAGAGCACAATTGAAAGTGAACCGTCTGTATTGACAAATTTAAATATACTTATTAAGCGAGATAAAGAACAACAAACCTAAAACTACTGACTCTAAAAATATAATTTACTTCAAGGTACCTACGTATATTACACCTTCACTCTTTATCATTTAATATACTTAAACTACTAAACATAAAATATAGGTTTAATTACTACATTTAAGTAGAAATTGTGACTAATGATGTCGTCACAGCAACAAATTATTGGGTTTAATCCACAATTACATTACACTATGCCTTCATTCCTGAGCTTGAAAACACCGTTTTGTAAAATATAGAACATTGTAATTAGTTACCAATTGAGATATCAAAGAAAGGTTGTTTTTAATAAATATTTTTATAAATGAAACTAAAATTTAAAAAATCCATACAGTTAAAATTATCACAATTCTTCAAAAGGACTATTAACAAGTCGTCTGATAAAGTGTCCCCGCATCTATTACAAAGTTACATATCGTAAAAGTTCCGTCTTTACTACTTGGAACCTTCTTAGCGCGAGCCACTTCATGTGTTTTAAGAAAAGGAGTAAGACATAAAGAACTTTAAAATAGAACTCATCCAAGTTTTACAAAGTATTTTTTTTTATTTATTTATTTAGGTTACAAACAGCCATTACATAATTATGTATCACAACACTATAAACTAATAGGTCTATAGTACCATGTATTTAAATTCTACAACTTAATAAGAAAAATCGTAACAATACAATCTAGGTATATAATTTAAAAAAAAGGCAATAAAATTAAACATTACAATTAAACAATAAAATTAAACAAATATCAAAAGAAAAATTCAAAAAATACATCATTTCTTAAGATGAATTGAATCCTTACAATAAAAAACAGTAATTTTTTTTATATTACAATCGAAAAATGACTGAAAACATTTTTTGTATCATAAACTCACATACAGTTACTACTACTAAAGAGATTTTATTGGAAATTCATACATAAAAAATATAAAATTTATTCTCCAGGGCTCCACATATAATATACATACAATTAAAGAAATGTACAACTGTAAAGTTAACGACTACAAAACTTCGATAATTAATTGCTAGGAATATGAAACTTGAAATGGCTTTTCATCGTTTTAAAGGATTTAAACCGAAAGGGTGTGGAGGGTTTTAGAATTTATTGCCGTTAAGATATCGTAATCTAGCGTAACGGTCTTTTGAATTAATCGTACGGTCAGTTGAATGATATTTTTTCGAATTACAACAATACAATTTCGTGGTTAGTTTTACGACGTGACTACAATAATAGAGACCACGATTACATAATATATTGTGGGAAGCTCCTTTGACAAATGGTCTTCTTTTAATATCCGAAAACAAAGATCTAGCTAGATACTATGAACGAAGATATAATTAATATGTTTATCTGTCATCGCGCAATTTCTACGCCTAAGCCCTCTGATCATGGTGAAAAAAAACTCAAATAGTCCCTGCAGACTTTTATAGTTTTCTTCAATATTTTTTTTTCTTATCACGCAATGCATGATGACGCTTCTGTCGTTGTCTTGTTTATGCATTTGTATTTATTAAGGTACTAATATATAAAGACAAAGAAAATAAACCGGGATATTCTTCAAGTTTTATAACACTTTTTCTACAACCACAGATGCGTATTTTTATACCAGTGCTTGACATTCCGGTGTACGTATGTTGGTAATTGTTTTTCTCCTAAACAACTGGACCGACATTAAGACTTTTTTTTGTGTAATTTTGAGTCATTTGATTGATTCTTGTCTATAGCTAAACCCGGCAAGTGACACTGCTGTCGGCCTTATTTATTTTTTCCTGTTTTTTTAATAATTTTTATTTATCATATCAGAAGTATATAGTTAATAAATTTCCTGTAATTTTCATGACAGGAGAACGTCTGTCTACTTATCAGATCCACAGATAATCGTAACAAAATTCAGACAATGAAAATATATATATTATATTATCAAGGCCAAGTGCTTGATGGTAGGTACCATACAATGCAAAAATTAACGATGGGTACCAAGACATCTCTTGCTTGCCGAAAAGAATTGCTGATCTCATGACGCTCACCGCTGTTTTTGAATTGTACGATGTCTACCACTAGACTCTTTACCGTACTATTATAACAGTATTGGTATTTCGTATTCTATGTAGATAATATAGATTTGTATGAAATCATAGACGTTAAATCTGAGATAAAATATCATAGTATAAAGCACTGAAGCGAACATAAAACCTTATAAGTACATAGTAGCGGGTAGTTCTTAACACGGTCGCGGTAGATGGCTGCGAGCGCTCTTGGCGGTGGCTCAAGGCCTCTTCATTCCCCTATGTCTCGCAGCTAAATAATTACAAATTTACCCTACACTACTTGCCTTGACAATTACGTGCACTTTATTTGAAGGTGCTTCGCGCTTGGTGTCTTGACGCACTCCGAGCTTTTGTGTAAGGCTCTTAAACTAGGGGAGTTTTTACTCGATCACACTCCACTATATACATAATAATGCAGTCATAATATGATATTAGGTTCAAATGCAAGACATTATTGTTTCGTGTTCCATATTCTAAAACCAACTATGCTTAATATTTAGTATTGCTTCTCATCTCCTGGTCATATATTGAAGAATACGATATGATAAACATATTACGAAATATTTTTTAATATTTACTCCCAGAATACCTCGGATATGATCTGAGACCTTTTTTCTTTATTTATTTTATTTCGTTTTACAATATTCATTATACATAATGGTGATTGATTGTAGATGATGTACTAGGTTTATAAAATCGAGATATTGTTACCTTTGAATACAGTGATTCCATAATGAAATTAGTTTTTTTGTATTTGTTCGATATCACAATTAGTAGTATTAATTTAGATTAACTCTTAGTAATTAATTCTTAGATTATACGTTCGTAGTCAATGCCGTATGCCATGTGTATTTGTGCATCTCATAATGAATGTAGGTTCCTTAATTTAAATTAATAAGTGAATGGCCTTTTGTGCTGTGTTGTATGGTTAGGACCTATACTGCATTGATATATCGACATTGGTACGACATATTTGAACTATACTGATAAAATGAATTTATCAAATGATATAGGCCTTAATTTAGAAACTTCAGGCGTGTCTAGATATTTTTCGCTAATATACTTTTCATTTATGACTTGCTAATCTATGGCAAGATAATGGAACCGAATCCACTAGTAATTAATAAAATTAAAATTCTAAACACTTAATCTAACTTATGCTCAGAACTATCGTCCTGCCTGTGTCGTACTACTGTCGTTTGGTGTTCCACTGTTACCTCCCAGACATCGAGAAGGATCGACCGATAATATGACTATTGATGTGAAACATTTATTGGCGCACCGTGGCAGTAAAGTCGCTCCACTTGCCGTAACGATAAATGGCAATATGCCCGCTTCCCGCGACGGCAAGACGCTCTCTTATATTAATTATCCTGCTCTTTCTAGTCACCGCTTTCGACTTCCGTGTGGGCGTGTATAGTTTACACAACGTTACTTCTTTGTGTGGACTGCTTCTATTATATATCTCAATGTTTTCTTTATTGTTTGTAATAATTATAAATTTTATTTCTAATTTAAACGTTTCACATCTAACGGCCAAACTTCTTTAAACTGAATTAATGTATTTGTGAATAATGTTCACAAGTAACCATTATATGATTTTATTTGATTTACAGAGAGCGTGTCAATTCCAGTGGCCCTAGACAAGTTATTTTTCAACAATTGCTAATATGAAGAGAAAACAAAATAAAAATGGGATAACTTTCTTCTTCTTTTTAATAAATAGTCACATTTATGACTCGTTGGCTCAGTAGGTTAGAGCGCCGATATAAATTTCAACATGTGTGCGCATATAATTTTGCCAAGGGATTACATTCTATCTATAGAATGTCAAAGTTACTTTGACATGTGTCAACCCGTTGTGTGTGTCATACATATATGGCTTTATTTTTACGTTAACAAACTTGGCTAGAAGCACAGGAATTACTATAAGTCATGTATTGTAATCTACCCTTTTGACAGTAAAACCTTCGAAATACTGTCCTTTGAGTTACTGTTCACGAATTGGGTGTTATGCTTGAGAATATTATTATAGAATTTACATAAGAAAAAAAAAGTCTAAGTCTGAAACGTGAGATGCCTAATTTCTGGTATAAATAGGTACTATTTCAGCTCTTTACAAAATGTAACTAATTGGAGTTTTTGTGAACATACATTAATTTTTTAAGCAGCTGCAATGTAAGATACATATACTACTTTGGAATATAATTATATATTACTTTTACTTGTGTAATGCTGTTTTGGGTTTGGTTCTTAATGTATTTTATTTTGTACTGACTCACCCGACAAACGTTGTCGTGTCTTAACTATGAATATTGAATTCAAATTGGTATAATTATTAAAAAAATATTATTGAAAAGCATAGTGTTTATTATAGTAATGTTTATGATAACTGATAGCTAGTTACGTAAAATTAATACTGCCGTTAAGTTTTTCAAATTTTCTTAATTTGATGATGTTCCGGTCAAATTACTCATTTTTTTCTTTCATAAGAACCTTATCCTAATAATAATTAACCCAAATAATTAGCGAAATTGTTCCATCCGTTCACGCGTCATGCGATGACCAAGGGATATAGAGATTTATTTATATATATATATATAGATAAATAAGTATGCTGTACGTTTTTCAAATAGAAAAAATATATTCTATTGCTTGTACGATCTGTTGTCACACTCGAGTTATAATATTTTTATTTTTCCACAGTTATATTTCATATCATATCGAATATTAATTCATAACATTAGATTTGATTGCAATGAAAATTTGTATCGATACTTTTCATATCATTTAAGAAAAAAATATTGTTTAATACAGAATTTCTTAAGTTAAACAATGCCGTATTTTAACAGAATAAAGAAGCGATTGAACCATTAAATAAAACCGTAGAATGCGCCGCTGGCCAGCACAAATAGATACCAAATTGGAACGCGGTTTTCAAGTGGACTATTTATTACGGTCAGTTAGTTTCTACAGTCTGCCTTATATTTTTATTCAAAGTATAAAAACAGTAATCAAATATTTGGATATAAAAAATGGATTACTAAATTATTTTATTGTGCATATCAAACGTAAAAATTGTAAAATCTTGTCGTTACTTATAATTTCAGAAGACATTAAAGCTACGATGTATAGGCATATTCATATTTCTAGTTGATAAATTAAAAAATATTAACTTTTATATACACTTGAAGTTACGCTATTTCGAATTTAACATTATGACAATACAATTTACTTAAAATACGTCTATGGAAGTTTGACAATATACTTTAAAAAGTACAGGTGAAAACAACACATGTTCTTTGTTCGGTTCCGCCATAACAGTATACCTACATATTTATTCAATGAAGTTACCAACTTACAATAATTTAATATTGATTCGAGTATCGAAAGTAATACATTAAAAGTTTGTTTATATTGTTAAATTAAGTATTAGTTTATAGGATAAAGACAATTGTTTGAAAACATTTAACATAATGAAATAAATAATAATAAATTTAGTTATATATAAAGCCGTATCGTCTGAATCAGATTCACCTAACCGTTTGCGAAGATTGTTCAATAAGTTCAGGTTATATTTAGTTTTCAAAATAATATATAATTGATTTTTTTTGGTTAAACACTGTTGACTGAGTCAGGAATGTTGCTACCATCATGAACTCATAATGGTTGATTTTTGTGATATTTTTCAGTGTTTACCAATTAACCATTTAGAAACTTTCAACGAAGTAGTCGGAGTGATTGCCATCATCGTCAAGCTTTACTTGATTTACTACTGGTCGGGAAAGTACAATCATTTTTAAGCAGCACAGCACTGTAACTGATCATATGCGCAGTACCATCCAAAAACTATGATGACACCACGTGAACCCGTCACGTGATAATCCAATAACTCGTCGCTGTTAAGCCTTCCAAAAAAGTAAATATAACCCCTGGCTGATCCCAAAACGTGCACAGTAAAAGCAAGTCATATTGACAGGTATATCACATTGTGCTTGGAGGTGCGACCCGGTGGGTACAGATTTCTATCACCCCTTTGGTTGTTGTATATATACTGGCTGATTCCAGAACGCAACATTTATTCGTGTCAGTATTGGCAATATCGTATATAATTTATGGTGACAGATATCTAGTCGGGCACAATTATCATGTCCTTATATTAGCGCAAGAAAAGGCTTGTAAATAATAATGACCACATTAAAACTCGATTTTCAATTTTCATGTAATAGTATTTTATTATCACGCACAAATATAATGAAAAAGTCAGTTCTCCGTGAATCTGGTTTCGCTCTTGGCGGCGTCATTAGGCTCCTTTATAAATCCCTTGAGTTGATTAAATTGCTACCCGACGTAATTAAGAAAACACTACATTGTCTTCCACCATATAACAGATGTTTATTTACTTAGTATTTATATATGCGCTGATTCTACTATTGAATGTATAATGTAAGATGTACAAACAAGAGTTCCTATCTATTCCAGATAAAGGTATACAATTTTAAGATTTTTCTCTAATTTAATTCAATATAGTAAAACGCTAAGAAACATTGGATTGAATCTAAAATACCGCAATACTAACACGCTACAGTCAGTTATTACAGCGTGGAATACTTTTTTTTTTGTTGTTACAATGTTCAATAGAATTACGTGGATTTTTTCTAAGCTTTCTATTTTGTTATTTGTTTCGTACGATCTTGGATGGAAAATTGGTTTAAAATTAGTATATATTACGTAATTTACATAAGTTACACATATATTTGTGTAGAAATATGCAATAGTCTTTATCATACGTATTTGAAAGTATTAGTGATCTTAAATTTATATTTTTAAGAATAATAGCAGTGTTGGCTTTGTTACTATATCGATTTTTTTTTCGGTACGAACTTTTAATTTTATCAATATTCTATATAAGCCTGAACAATAGAAATTTACTTTAATATGGAGTAAAGAGTTTTTTTTATAGAAGTTCTTTCAACTCAATCATATTACCATAAACATGCCTAATGTTGCTTTTATGTCTAATGCTTGTTGTAGTATAATAAAATGAGTAGATCGTTCACTGAATGCGTCTAGACTTTTATTGTTTCTAGACGAGAGACGAGAAAGCTGACGTTTCAACTGCAAATTCTAAAGGAAACAAGTAATTACTTATCCTTTGTGTAAATTATGAACTGCATAAGTGTAGTTTGTTAAGTTTTTATTGCTTTGTGTAAGAAAACGTTTTAATAATAATATTGTTTTTATAGTTAAAATTCATCATTCTTGCCGCAATTAACCTGGTTGTCACGATGTAGCCTAAGATGGTGGACACGCTAAGCCTAATGGAGGGACTGGCTCTCAAGTACAACTGTGGAAACACACCGACAACGACGACGATAGGCGACAGATATTTAACTTGAGGTAGCAAGCCAGACATGTATTAGTAAGAGCCCTACCACCATGCTATGGCTTCATCTCGATGTTTTCTTTCACCGAAAGCTCAAGCTCATTGTAGGTGGATTCGAACTCACGTCCCTTGACGCGGCGTCCGTACACACTACCAACTAAGTTATCATTTAATTCCTAAATTATTTAATTGCTTAATTTTTTTGTAATATTATGCATATTGTAAAGAAACTAATTTTAGATAACAATTTTTATGTTACCGCGTTATGTGATAAAATGCGTTGTAGAATCATTACTCAGATATTACCCGGCTGTACCCGGAACTTTGTATGTTTGTTAAAGGGGGTTTTTATCACAAAATAAGCAATGAAAAACAAACTGATTATCTAAAGGCAAGAAAAATAACCACTTCGAAGGGATTTGAACCATCC
Source organism: Actias luna (assembly GCA_039707435.1). Lineage (NCBI taxonomy): Eukaryota > Metazoa > Arthropoda > Insecta > Lepidoptera > Saturniidae > Actias > Actias luna. The sequence goes on from JAZHAC010000003.1 coordinate 7,530,344, forward strand.
TTGCTACGTACCATTAAAAAGCTACCGACGCTGCCCGAAAACTGTAGTTTTCCTAGAAATTATTTATTTTTATATATTAAAAAAAATATTCTATACATTAATTCATAGTAATAATTATCTCCGCCTTAAGTTTCAGCAAAATCTGTCAAATAACTTCAAAGTAATACGCCTACAAATGAACAGAAAGAGAGACAAAAAAAATATTTTTAGGTCATATATTTACATGTATAAAATTCCTCTGTGCGTAAGTTCATAATTCTACTCCTACTAATCGGGGTGATAATTTTATTATTATTTTTTATGTACTTATTGGGCCATCTGGATGGCTCTTAACTTGAAGTGGATCCTGTAGGTGGTTCTGTTGTTAAACATTTATTCTCCGTGAATTTGTAAACCCCTTATATATATATATAATTATAATAATATATATTTTCATTGCATAAAAACGTCTACATACCAAATCCACGAATAATTATAATAAAGTACATCATTATTAGATTTTTTTTTATTCAAAATCTTTAGATAGAATATAACTTGACACTGGCTAAACACTGGGTTAACGTCAGTAAAATTGGGGAAATATGTCACACATTTATCGACTGTCGACGTCGGCCTTTACGAATAATTCCAATTGTATTGAATGAATTAGTAATGAAATAGATGACGAATTTCAGACTTCAACCTACGGTTTGAAGGTTGAGTAGAGGTACCTGTAAAGGTGTACTTGGAGCGCTGATTGCGCCGCCCACGGGGTCCGACGCACGACGCGCCACATTCGGTATTTCAGCGAAATTCAGTAAGCAGCCAGCTGTCGCGAAGGCAAGCAGTGTTGTGCAACGTACTATCTCAACACTATAGCATTTAAATTCGAAACAGTGCTTCAACTAAAATGGATGATAAGGGTTTTTGTGACGTAAATATGTAAGAGTGAAGTGGAGAATAAGAATTATTTGACTGTACAATTGCAACTTAAATATGTATTTGGATTTAAGTTGCGGCTGTTTTGCGATGTGATTTAAATTGTTAAAAATTCGTAAGTACAAGTTTATTTAAATATATATATATACATATACATTTACACTACACCTATATAATATGTTTGTATACATACCATATGTACGAAGCAACTGCGGTGCACTTCAAAATAATTATAAGGCATTGTTACGCACAAAGTTTTTTAAAATTGTATTTTTATATTGCTATCATGCAGAATTTAACTCAAAATCTTGCTCGTACTATTAATAAGGTTTTAATCATTTTACTTTCAATGCAAAGTGAAACCGCCTCTCTGTAAAATATTCCTTCGGTTATAAAATATTATTCAAAAATTTTTATTTTGTACAAATACTGAATATTTCAAATTATGAAAATTATAATTATATCATAGTAATAAACCTGTATCTACTTATAATGTACTATAATTAAAGGCAGAATAGTCTCTAAAATTGTACAAAATGTTTATTTCGAAAAATATTGTATAGTCAAACATAATTTGTGAACTTTTGCAGGTTTTATAATATTAAATATTTATATTATACATATTATTATGTAATTATATGGTAACGATTGATAAAAATGTTTATTAATATTTTCTTCTGTAGGTACTTGCATTCAATGACTTGTGTTCATCCAATCTTTTTTATCATAGTTACAGTAACTATGTCCATTTGTTGTTTGTTATACCAGATTTTTTTTATTTTCGATGTAATACTAAGTGTAAGTTCTTTGGTAAATGTTGTGTAATTTATATATTATTCAACTATTAAAATTATTATTTCATCCACATATATTAAAAAAATATAATTGAATTGTGAAAGTGTATTTTAGTTAAATAGTCTAACCAAAACTAACTGTATAAAAAATAATTTTAAATTTTATTTACAGTTAGTTCTGGTTAATATAATATATAATAGAATGATAAAATAAGGTGATTTATAATTATTGTTTTGGCCTATTTGAATTTAATTATAATTTACGCGAAAGATAGATCCAAACATTTACAATAAACTAGATAATCCTTACTTAACAAAAAAAAAACTTTCTTTTGCGTCTGACAGTATTAGTGCAACCATAAATACCAATAGTCGCGTTATTTTCCTATTGAGGTAGATATAAAGGTGTAAGCTTGCTAACCTTTTTAATATTCCTCATATTAATTTATTTGCATTCGAGAGTCCAGTGCAAATACATCTACATATATATTAAATTTGAATGTGATATAAAAACAGTCCATAACTGAGGTTTCTTAGACCAAGACTTTCATTTAAAATTGCCTTGTTAACAATTTAGTATTGTAATATTACGCCTACTATCATAAGGTTATATTTATATATAATTCTTAACCTAAATGTCAGTCTTATTGTATATGTTTGCCATTTACATACTGCGCACTATCTCGTCTATAACTGTTACCAGAAAACTATCATGGATTCAAATAAAAGTAAATTAGTGTTTTTAAAGTTACTTGTTAGTAAAACGTAATTAAATTAAAGATTAAAAGATTAAAGAATAAAATTAAAGATAAATAAAAATTCTAATGTAGATATTTCAGTGTTATTTACTTGGTATAAATGTTTGATGTAGGATTGCGAAAAAGAAGGCAGTTATTAATAAATACTTCTATATCAAAACCATGACAAACATTACAGAAGATCCAATCATCTTAGAAGGCAAACACATTAATTACGTAAAGGAATATACTTTGATTCGGAACAACTAATTACATCTATCGCCAACATAGCAATATAAGTAAATACAAGGATACAAAATACATGGAATAGTTCCTATAGACCAAAATAACTCGTGACAGAAACCCAAGTATGCTGGTTCGAAGAAGAAGCCAGACGGCATGGATGGTCTAGCGGTTAATACAGTTTCCTCCAACGCCAAAGTACTGTGGGTTCGAGTCCCGTACAGAATAATTGTTTGTGTGATCCACAAATGATTCGTTTGACGTTTGTTGTAACTTTGTGTCCGATTGTGGTTATAAAATCATTCACACTTAACAGTAGCGAAATTACGTACATAAGCAGATGTCATAATAAAAAAAGGAGCTAGACTTTACTTATCAAGTAAGAATATAATCAAAAGCTAAAAGAGCTGACAGGCTACAATAGTAAGAAACTGATATAATAAGAAATGAAATAATTAGAACAAAATAAATGCGTAAATGAAGGTGACGCTATGGGGTGAAATGAACCCGTGCTGAGCCAAGGAAAGATGGATTGGGCTGTTCGTCTTCCAATTGTACTAGTTCAGCCATCTGGGAGACAGTTGGGGTGTACTAAGCTGTCCCTTATTAGCACCGGAGCCCAGTTGGGCGTTGGGCAGTGGCGACGCGGTGATTGCTAGCACAATCCAGGGTTGCCCTGATTGATACGGCAGAAGTACACCGTAGAGTTTTAGCGGGTATTCCCGGTTTCCACCGGATAAGTCCCACGTAAAACAATTCGTCCGTTCCCTCGTCGCCGGGGCGAGAGAGTATCAATAAAAGGAAAGGAGTTCAAATATCAAAATAAATGAAAATAGAAGTTGTAACCAAAATTATAGAGAAAGTGCAATAAAAATAGGCCAAATCATCAGAGGTATACGACAATAGAATAGTCTATTGTTTTATGGTACCCCGGGACACATTATAGACAGATAATAGATAATGCAAAGAGTAAAAAATGATATTATATAAGGAAAAAAAAAGAAAATATATTGCCTAGGACATTGCTAGATAGAACACAACCAATATATAGCTGAACAAAATAGACCAAGACGTCGATGTAAACTGTGCAGAAATATTATGATATAGTTCTTATGTTTATTGTACATTTGTGTGATTAAGAGTTTATATTATTTTTATTATATATTAATACTAAGGTATATGTCTATTTGCATAAATCACTAACAAATACCTAGTATATAAACATCTCTAATTTTGCGGAGTATGAAAATTTTTCACATCTTCAACAAAAATACTAGTCTCATTTTACGTAAATTTACTACTTATTGTAAACAAAATATCTTGTAAGAATGCCATTATAATTATGCTGAATACCTTACGAAAGCCCAGCTTTTCAATGCTTTTCTAAAAATAAGAAAGAAAATTGAAAATAATGTATTCCAAAAGAATTCACGAAAATACTTAAAGTGGCGGTTAATCCTATTATAGCACATGGAAACTTCTTAGAACACCATTAGACATAAAAATCTTCGCAAAAGTTTATAATACATCAAATATATGTTGTTATAAATAGGGACACACATTTCCTGTTTCGCACTTTTCTAAAATCCCGTAATGTGTTTTTAAAAAAATTTTATGTGTTTTATTTTATTTTTTGTATTTCCGCCCTTACTGACTGAATCGATCATAGCTACTTCAATCAACTACGTAAATTACCGGCGTCATGGTTAAAATTAATTATATATTTTTGAATATAATTATTACCTTTACCCTAACCTTTCTTGTATTACAAGGTCAAGAGCTAATGTTAAATAAAATAATCATTTTACAATCAAATATACGGATTAGTGTCTGAACATTGATTTTTTGATACACATGTGCAGAAACCAAATCGTCTACTAAATTACTGTTTCGTTCATTACCATTTTCTGTCTTTCCTAGTACTAATGTCTTCCTTTCGCTAAGAAATGACTATCATATATTTAAAATTTCCAAATGTATAAGACTAAATATCAAATTAAACTCAAATATCCCATTAAATCATATTGAGCTACATTGAATTTATCATTCAAAATAACTTACCGCTATTCATATAACAATAAATTTTTATACAGCTTACGTAGTACATATTTTTAATACCAAAACAATTTATGAATCAAACTACTAAAAAGACTTGAGTAAATAATATTAATGTCTTCAATTAAATTAACATTACTACAGAATAAACCGCACTAGTCCGTGGTTCTACATTTGCAATTTAATATAAAACCATACTTGTATACAATACCTATATTTCCGACCGCCAACCCTTGGCGTTACTCCAATCTTTACTTCCCAGCTAACATAAAGCACCTTCACCTAACATAAATAACCCAACAACTTTTGCTGTCAAACAAATTCCCTTTGAGAGTTCTCGTGTAAAAAATCAAATTACTTTTAGGAATTCCGAATAAAGATTCCAATTCTAGTAAAGAAAGTTTCTATAGATATACTTTAATTCAGTCTTGTTTTGTTTGAATTCAAACGTTCAGAGTTTGCAGCATAAAAGCTAAATGAGCACTTAGATATTTTTAATGTCGCAGATGCAAATAATATCCTGCGACTGTTCGGAAGACGCCTTAAGTAAGCTGTTACATTAGCACCACTATGTCTTGTGTTCTTCGTTTTCACTCTACGTTTCCTTAATTATACATTTTAATTTAAATATCCCTACTCTTATAGTTTAATGTATTGATTGTAACAGAAAAATCCAAATTATAAAGTTTCATAGTAATATAACCTTTCACAATTGATAATATTTTTTTAATGTTAAGGGACGTGAGTTCGAATCCACCTACAATAAGTTTGAGCTTTTAATGAAGGAAAACATCGTGATTAAACCATGACATGATGGTAGGGCTTTTCCTAATGCCCGCTGGCTAGTTACCACCTCCAAGTTGAAAATCTGCTGCCAAGTACCCATAGGTGTGTTCCGACAGTTCTGCTTAAAACCCACTCTCTCCACAGGTTTAAAGTGTCTACCAACTTGGGCCGTATCGTCACTTACGATCATATGAGATTGTGGCCATAACGCTAAACCTTCACTATATTTTTTTTTTGTATAAAACACTAAATGAAGGACTACATATAGTGACATTATTACAAACAAGAATATAAATGTTATAGAGATTATAATATGTTTTTTTTTATTTAAATTACAAGATAGCTTTTGTTTTTGCTTAGACAATAACCTCCATTAATTTTCAGTCACCATGTATTATAAAAAATAACAGTCTATGACCACTAATGAAATTCTTTTCACGTCTCAATCGGCACCATTTTTGCTTTTGGTATATTACAGTTTAGAAGTATTAACCGGCTAAAAATTTGCTAAGATAATATGTCACATTTTCATAACAAATGGATCACAACTGTATTAGAGACATCCAGCTATAATATGTTCTAATACGTTTATAAATTTAATATAATTTAAGTATTGAGTTAAGGTCTACCAAGTGAAGATGATGAATTTTGTTAACCAATTGTGGTTATTTATTAGACACCAATCGGCAATCACTCTGGTGTAGACGATCATACTCGACCAAGTATTACCAAATTATGTAAACTTATTGAATATACATAATATTCATATTATAACAGAAAATGGCAACCAATCAGCTAGAAAACCAGAAATGAAAAGTAAGTGTTTGAAATTTTCAAAGGTTTTATTACCTCTTTAGACTTTAGTAATGCATTCAATGCCGTAGACTTTGATATTCTACTTGCTATTCTTCACTCCCTTAATGTATCTCTATTGCCTGATACGTGGTTCCGTAGTTATTTGACTGGTCGACGTCAACGTATCAGAGTCGATGAAACCTATTCTTCCTAGTCAATGACTTCTACTGGCATGCCACAGGACGGTGTATTATTTCCTTTACTTTTCGGATTTTTTTATAAATTCTTTATGCTACAATCTGCTTTCTCATTACCATTTATATGCCGATGACCTATAAATATATTCTCAAGCTTCCTTAGATAAACTGTCACAAGCTATTTATAATATTAATAGTGATCTAGCACGCATTAGTCGTTGGAGTAAAGCATATGGCCTTAAAGTCAAGTTCAAAATCATTATTGGGAGCCGTAGGATGACTGCAAAGATTGACAAAACGTTACTTCCGTCTATAGTATTTTATGGAACTATTCTTCCTTTACATGATACAGTAAAAAATTTAGGAATTTACATTGATAAAAATTTATCTTGGGGTTCACAGTTTCAACAGGTAAGTCGGAAAATGTTTGGGTCCGCTGGATGTTTAAGAAAACTCCAGAATTTTCTTCCTATTACAACTAAAACTTTGCTTCTGCAAACTTTACTCCTTCCGATCCTTGACTATGCTGACACTTGCTATTTAGACCTTACCGAAGCTCAACTTGATAAACTCAAACGTCTCCAAAAAATTTGTATTAGGTTCATATTTGGTTTGCGTAAATTTGACCGTGTATCAAAATTTCGCACTAAGCTGGAATGGCTCCCTGTAAAGCTTCGTCGAAATTCTCGCACTCTTTTTCTGCTATACACTACTCTTTTTAACGCTACCGCTCCTTCTTACCCAAAGGAAAGTTTTTATTTCCTTTACGATACGCATATACGCAATTTAAGATCGTCAGAAAATATAACGCTTGAAGTCCGGACACACTCCACAAATTTTTGTGCAAAATCATTCGCAGTGCAAGCTGCGCAATTATGGAATGCATTATCTGTTTCTCTGAGAAAGGCACAAACGATGGGCATATTTAAAAATTCTGTCAAAAATTACTATATGCCTTTTTAACACAAGTACTATATGTCAATTTCACGTTTGTGTGATATATTTGTATGTATTTCTATACAATGATTTCTTATATTTACGCGAATATTATTCATCGAAATAAAACTAATTTAAACGGATTTTATCGCGGTTCCGATCGGAACACTATCAATAACTAAAATTAAATTGAAGGTAGACACAGTAGTCCGCCCCGTGACCACGAAGGCTGAAAAGCTTTCGAAACGTCGGGATCAAAACTAATCAATAACCGCGATAAAATCCGTTTAAATTAGTTTTATTTCGATGTATTTCTATGTGTCACATTTGTGTTTTATTATTATGCAGTCCGTATTTTATATATATTTTTACATTGTAGTGTTCATCATATCTTTTTTTTATACTTAAGGTTTAGCGTTATAGCTATAATCTCACCTGATCTTAAGTGACGATACAGCCCAAGTTAGTAGATACGCTAAACCTGTGGAGGAACTGGTTCTCAAGTGAAGCTGCCGGAATCCACCTATTGTTATTTGGCGATAGGTTTACAACTTGAGGGTGGTAGCTAGCCAGGCAGGCATTAGAAAAAGCCCTTCCACCATGCTATGGTTTTCTCACGATGTTTTCCTTCACTGAAAGCTCAAGCTCATTGTAGGTGCTTGGATTCGAACTCACGTCCCTTCACGCGACTACCACTGAGCTATCATCGCTTTAAAATGTTATAGTTATGGTCTATGTTATAGTTCACATGTCTTTAATATGTAGGTTATTAAGTTTGATTGTACTTATACACCCAAAATACCCCTGATTCAACTCCATGGAACATATCCATCCAAAGGTTGCCTGGAAGAGATTGCTATTAGCAATAAGGCCGCACTTTGTACTAATTAAATCATTTTTTATGTATAATTATACGTTTTTAGGTGTACAAAAAAGATTAAATAAATAAATAAATAAAATAAATACCTCATGATTGTAAGAAAATAAATGTCTAAATAGCTAATATTGCAATATATCATAACATTTACATTTAGGTGTATTTACATATCAAAAGTAATAACTAATAATTTTATAAATACAGACGTATTCATACATATGTATGTTATTATTATATACCTTGCTTCGTCATAACCACTTCGAAGTTATAACTTAATCATTATTTCGTTTTAGTTTTCCAAATTTTCGAAAATAATTAACGACACAAAAAAGGGCAATTCGTACTGTAAATATAGAGTATAGTCTACTATGGAAACTCATTGTATATGATGAATTGTAAATTTTTTTACCGGCATGCAAGATGTCGATCAATCTGCAACTACAACTGAATTTGACCTTCACAATATTTAAGTAGATTAAACACTTACAATCTTTAATTTACGGAATTCGTTGATCTGCCCATGATGTTTGATGAATACATATACGTAAAATACACACTATCGTAGGCTTGTCTCTAGATGTTTGGATTTTAATCAAAAATGTGGTTTTTGGAGATGAGATTTTACACCTGAGACTATATAATTGTTGAGTCACATGGTATTCTCCAATATGATAAGGTGCCAAAAATCATGTTTTTCTTAACTTATCTAATTAGTTTGCCTAATTAATTAAAATTTTCAGACACCACTTTCACTTTGATTTTGTATGACTCATATCATCTTCAAATATATGAAAAAACAATTTTATGCGACTAAACAAATTGTATATGAAGTAAAATGTAAGTTAAGGATTGAAATTTTTTGCAGTGATGGTGTTAGGGCATGAATGTGCGCGATGGGCGCTGCACAGAGCGGCGCTCCTGGTGTGCCTCCTGATCGGCCCTCTGACACCGGAGCGATTAGAACCGTGCACCGGTAGTCCGCTTTGCTCGTGTCGATCAGCCCACATGTCCTGCATCGCGGTCCCGTTGCACAGATTTCCAGGTAAAACTACATTTACATATACATACATATATGAGTTTGATATACGTGATCTTAATAAAAAAGCGTAGGTATCATCGTGTTATTATGTTTTTAAACATGGCGTTTTTTTTTTTCAGATTGGCCACGTATAGAATTACAGCACTTAGATATAAGTATGTCTAATATTGAAGTTCTCTCAGAAAGTGCTTTAGATGGATTAAAACTACAGACTTTAGTTCTAGTTGCTAACAAATTACATCACATTGAGCAACATGCATTTAGGTAAAACTTTTATTATTATTTATTAAAGCAAAAACATACACTAAATATTCAATTGCTTAATTATAAATACCTTTTTCCAGTTCAATGGCAGTTACTTTAGCGTCTTTAGATCTAAGTTACAACGAGTTCTCTGAAGTACCGCAGCAAGGCTTAAAAGATCTAAAAGTTTTAAACTGGTTAAATTTACAGAAGTAAGCACTACATCTAAACTAAGAACTATTTAAGTATTAGATATAAAAATAAATTGATTTAATTATTATTTATTTTAGCAATAATATTGTTCACGTTGGAGCTGAAATAGAATGGAATCATCTGGAAGATACTCTGACAAGCTTATCGCTGAGCAATAATCAGATAACTATTTTAAAGTCACAAGCATTGACATATTTGCATCACCTTCTTCAATTAAATTTAGAAGGAAATCATTTACGAGCTATAAGTTCAGAAGCCTTGCCTCCTTCATTGACACTCCTAAAATTGTCCAATAATTTTCTACACGAATTATCATGTGATTTAATATTCAACCTACCGAGAATTCAATCAATACATTTACGGCATAACTTTATTACTTTTGAAAACAGCACTCCTTGTTTTAATAATAAAAGTAAAAAAATTGAGAAACTAGATTTGAGTAACAATAACATTAATGACTTATCTGAGTTACTACAATTTAAAGATGTCCAATTTAGACAAATTATTTTAGATCTAAATGTATTAACTACAATACCGCAGCTTTTATCCGCTAATAATCGAATCGAAAGATTATCTGTATCTTATAACAGGCTACATTCTATCAGCCGGGATCTATTTTTATCGTTGAAAAACTCGTTGGAGCATCTGGAATTGGAACACAACAAATTGTTCCACTTACCGGACAGTCTGAGTCAGGTCGCGCGACTTCGTCATTTATCTTTAGCTTACAACCAACTGGAGAACTCCCCCTCCCTCCCCACTCGGATTCAAACACTCTCTTTGGCTGGCAACTTTTTAACTACTATACCCTCCGCACTTCAAGCCTTAGAACCCGGTTCAATCCGTTATCTCGATTTAAGTTACAACAAGATATCTAATTTATTGCCCAACGAATTCACAGAATGGTCCAATTCCCTGGGAACCATTAACTTGAGAGGTAATAGAATAGCACAGATTTGCACGAACGTTTTCCCGTCAAATATGCCGGTTAAAGAAATAAATTTGAGTTTTAACGACTTGTACTACGTCCATCCACAGTCTTTCTCTAATGTGACTGGTTCTTTACATATTTTAGAATCCTCTTCTACACTATTTAGTGGACACTTTCCTTTTGATATAGAGGATGGTTTAGAAAATTTAAATTGGGTCTCTTTCGATAATAATGATTTTCACATATTAAGACTGTCCGACATTACGTCGTTTCCGAATCTAAAGTACTTGAATTTAGAATATAATAGAATTATAGAGATTGTCGTAGAAAACTATAATAACTTATCTCTGTCGCTTAATAGTATAAGGTTAGCTTATAATTTTTTAAATATTTTACACAGCAGGTCATTCTCACACTTACAAGACTTAACAAGCTTAGATTTATCCTATAATAGAATCGCCAACTTAACTAAACATAGTTTCATAAGTTTACCAAACTTGAAATATTTATCTCTCGCAGGTAATATAATAGAATCAATGGAAGCAGACACTTTCGTCAATTTACCAAAACTGGAAATATTAGACCTTCAAGGAAATAACTTGACATATTTATCGTTGATCTCATTTTACAATGTTTCGTATTTAGATGTGACTTTAACTTTAAATGTTAGCAGAAATCGAATAAAATATATTGATAGCGATATGTTAATACATGTGGGTGTATTTGATTGTTCGCACAACTTTTTAACGGAATTACCAATCAATTTTTTTATTACCGTTGATTCGTCCATTCGACAAATCATTATGTCATATAATAAAATTACACAAATACCAAACGAAATCTTTAGAGACGCAACGTGGTTAGAAATTTTAGACTTACATAAAAATAATATAAATAGTATAAAAAGGAAGTCATTTACGAATCTTGTATCTTTGCAAATACTGGATTTATCTTTCAATGCCATATCGCAGTTATCTGTAGAACAATTCCATAATTTACACAAATTAAGATATATCAAACTAAGCCATAACAATTTAAGACTTTTGCCTAGAGATGCATTTAAAAACACAATCGTGGAACACTTGGATTTGAGTTACAATGATATATCAATATTTCCGGTCACGGCACTCTCACAAATAGGTTTTACTCTAAGATACCTTGACTTATCGCATAACCACATAGAGTATTTAGACAGTAACATATTCCGGAACACGCAGTTTCTATTGAATCTGAATTTAGCTCATAACTTGTTAACCGTATTATCTGATAACACGTTTTCAAGTCTCAGTGGGCTCCATCTACTGGACCTTAGCTTTAACTTTATAAAGGCAAACTTTAAGGAACTGTTTCTTAACCTTCCCAACTTGAGGCATTTGAATCTTGCAAATGTAAGTTTAAAGTCAGTGCCTTATCTACCTTTGACCAACTTAACTAGTCTTAACTTGACTTCAAATTATCTTAACAGTTTTAAAGAGACTGATGTTAGACATCTAGTGAATCTTCGTCGTCTAGATTTAAGTCACAATCGTTTTACATCTCTAGTGCCAAAGATGTGGATTAACTTTAATTATTTAAACTCTCTGGATGTTTCCTATAACCCTATCGTTAGAATAACATCAAATAGTTTTAAATGGTTGAGTAATTTATCCCATTTAAATTTAAATGGTTTGAAATTCTTGGATTTAGTTGATCAAGATTCCTTCCGTCCTCTTATATCATTGCGATCCCTACACATCCAATCATGGTCTACGATAAATCATTCAACATTCCAAATATCTAACATTACATCCTCCATCCCATCTCTGTACAAACTAGTTATTCACTGGACAGATCAAGATATAAACACACAGCTCAATGGGATCAATGTAAAAAATATTCGATATTTAGAGATCAGAGGATTGAGTCTACAAAGAATATCTGATGACGCATTTCAATCGTTTGTCGATAGTCAAGAGTTATTTTTGAAGATTAGTATGACATCTCTGAAGAAATTACCTATAGCGTTTATGAGACATTTAAGCCAAATACCACAACTGGGAGTTGATATAAGTCAAAATCAGCTGGAAACCCTAAATCCAGCAATATTCTACCCAAATTTTACGAGTTGGAGTCATGTAGCTACCAAACTACTATCAGGTACCTTTTATATTTCACGTATTTTATATATAAGCTGCTTTAGTATTTATTAGAAACTACACACATTTAAAAATTAATACAATGCAAATAATATAATAACATAAGCATTAATAGAGATATCGTGTAGAAATTCAGAAAACATATATTTAAAATTAATACTTCCATTATTACATAAAAAGTTAAAAGTATAAATAGCAGTTCGCTTCTAAGAATTCATAGAATTATGTGTTAGAGATAATAAACTATGTCAATAACGCTGTGCGGTTAGTGTAATGAACGCAACGATACACCCAAAATTTGCTAGATACTTAATTAAAAATTTATAGGCCGCCGAACGAGGGGCGGTCTGCAAATTCTGGATTTTATTAAAATTTACCAAACTCCTCTCCACAAGGAATACACTCTAAAACTCCTCATAATGAGTTTTAATTCTTAATATACCACTCCAAAGTTCTGGCTAGGGTAAAATAACTAACAGGCTGGTAATTTTTTAAAAACCTTGTTATTATCAGGTGGCCTAATCTTGACTGATAACCCGCTGCGGTGTGAATGCGAGCTGGCGTGGCTAGGCGCTTGGCTACGACGATGGCTTCAAGAAAATGAAGCGGGTGCCGAGTTACAGAGGGCTGTTCATAGTGCCACGTGCACGGACCAATTGGGGCGGCGTGTGCAACTCATGCAACTTAGAGCTGACGAGGCTGAGTGCCACGCGAGTGCTCTCTCAAGCGACGCCCAGCCTAATTACACAAACATTGTGTACACGCTTATTATTGTTATGTGGACGTTACTATTCAGATGATACCCATAGTGATCTTAAACTGTAGTGTTCTAAGTAGTGTGTACTAAATTGTATATACTTTTCAATCTCCTATTCATTTTCAAAATTGAATTAAAATGTAGTTTAAACTAATTTATATATTTAAAGATTGCAGTTAATTACATTTATTTTAAAATTTTATAGAGATATAAATAAGAAAACATTATGAAATTATTGTTACTTTAATGAGTAGATAAAGTTTGTGAATAGAAGAATAATGGTGTTAAGTATAATTGAAAAATAATGTTGGTATATCCTTATATTTGGCCAACAGAATTTTCACACTAAGCATCTTGATAACATGTATGGTTCACATAAATTGATTGTATACCTATACCTATTAGTAGTGTATCAAAATATTCACTAAAATACTGTGAACTACTTTATATATTTTTATTTTCACTTGTAAATATGTACAAAAGTAAATATTTTTTCAAAGTAAATGCGTTTTTCTTTAACCTATGTCGCGGTGACTTTAATCATAGCAACATTTAATAAAAGTAAAATTAAGTAATTTATTTTTAAGATTAAACTTTCAAACAAAACACAATAGAACTCTTTACAATTAAAGAATTATACCTTATGAAGAGATTATTTCGTTAATGTAATTTACTAAAGTGTCAAATATAAAAATCAAAGCATATTTAAAACTATTAAATCTTCGTACCTTCATAAATCACAGAGCTTCGTACAAAGGCATTACAAAGATTAAAGTAAGAGATCTCACAAAACTATTTGATAACAATATATTTATTGAAATTGTGAACTTCGTTCTAATAATTTTCGAAAATCTATAGAGAGTAAAATGTTGATGAAACTAAATTTGTAATGTAAATGACACAGTGGTGGTAATTTAATACAGAGCGGAAATACCTAATTCAAAACATTATGATTGAATACACTTAATTTCCGAACTAACTCGATTCGGAATCGATTCAGCGGCTATTTTGGTTATACTAATGCATCGAAATTAATGTAATTGGCTTAAACGAATTCCGCTTGTTTATTATTCGTATTCGAAAACAAATATGAAAATGATTATATGAATTATTTAATAGCTAACTTAAAATAACTATATGAAAAAACATGTTTGGTGTATGAATTTATAAAAAAAAATGTTTTTTTTAATAAGTATTCGATTAATATTTCCAAAAGTATTGATTATTTTCTTCATACTATAAATGAAATAAAACTTAAACGTAACTTTCACGCGTTTTATCTTTGCTATTCGTAATCGGATTTTTTTTACCTTAAATTCCACGATTAGTGTTTGTGATTATTACTCTGTTATTAAAGTAAAGAACAAACACCTGTGTACTTTTGGTGGGGCTATTAATCCATAGATAGGATACGTAAGGGGATTACTAAATAAGGGAAATGCTACTACAGAGACTCATTCATTTAATAAGCTAAGCACATTCATTAATATAGACACACACATAAAAATATTTGTGCCGTAACTACCTCTAGACTAGACTTTACAGTATCCTAAATTCAACTCTGTTTACATTTAAGTATATATGAATCATATACAGTGATGGACTGTACTGTACATTACACTAGGAGTACTAGGGGCTGGAATCCGGGGCGGTAAAATTTAAAGTGCTAGCAAATAAAAATTTTAACATTCTGCTATAAAAAACATATGTTTTCAAAAAATGGAAAGTTATTGGATGCATGGTAAATCTTAAAAATCGAGTTCTCATTGGATGTTTACGTTTTGAAGTCTAGTTACAGTGCATTTGTTTTCAACATTTAATGTTATTGTAAAAAAAAAACACAGTGCCCCAGGGCGGCACCTCAGGTAAATACGGTCCTGATCCTATAATAACAACATGTCGCTTAAACTTAACCAATATATAGTAAAATGTAACAAAGAAGAATGTATTTTATCGTATATTTAAAAAAATAAGCTAAGTGGTGGAGTGTACGAGGATTGACAGTTTGGGGGATAATTGTCATTGCTGTCATGCCAGCCTGTAAGTCCTGTAAGTCTCGACTGCTGGATTTACAGCGACTGATCCTGAAACTTAACAATTCAAAGAAAGTGACTGTGAAAGACATGTACATAAAGATCGCGATACAAAATACTCATATTTTTTATGAAATTGATATGAAGTTTTCTGAGTTACCACGCCACGTTACCCACAGCATCTGCAGGTGGATAAACGTAGTATTATACGTAATATTCGCAATGATAGCCTGTGATATAATATCTCGGCTGCGACAGTGGTTCGCGCCTTATCCTTAATACGCGAGGATTAAGTACGCTCACATTCCTTCTAACATTCGAGGAACAACTGCCGCAGTTATCACACTGAATTCATGGCTGATATCTGTTTTTACTTCTAATGTTTCCACATGTTCACGAACTGATTCATTCACATAATTTTATACTTGCATCTTTGATTAATTATAAGTTGTTTTGTTTCCTTGTTTATACAAAAACTATCTAGCCTCCGCGACTTCGTTCGCGTTTTCCGTCAACCGTATCTGATATTATCTGTCAAATGTATCTTATTATCAAAATGTATATTATTATCAATAAATGCTGTAGAATTCACGAATTTTGTTCAACCAAGTTTCTCACTGCGTCGTATAAATATAAAAACATCTATCTTGAAGAATGAAACGTTATCTAAATATAAAATTTCCTCCAAAATTTTAGACTTCTTTTCAAGAAACCTGTTAAGCATATAAAAGATTTTTTCACTTATTAGTTTAAACAGATCAGATATCTATAAAATCTTTTTATTGAATTGCGGATGAAATATAAAAATCTGTGCTACTTGTTTGTTCTGGCAGCTGCTCTTGGGAGTCAGACTTTCCATTAGACTTAGCGCGTCAACCATCTTGTACCAGATCGTGATTTGAGATTGTCGAATTTTTTTCCCCTTGTTTATCAGAACTGGTATGAAATCGCATTGATGAAGTTTTTTCTTTTGATTACGTTCAGCTTATTCATAAATTGTTACGAAATCTAAACAGAACAAATTCTAGTTTTATTTATTAAGCATTTAATACAAACGGGAATAAAATCTGTTATTTTATAAGAACGCCAAATTATATTGGAAATTAATCCTAAACCGCAATAGATAATTTTTTGTCAGTTTACTTCAATAACGAAAATCTTATTAGAGATATCAATAAGTGCCTACCAATAAACTTTGTTGATCCAATAAATGTTCTAAGTCAACGAAGTAAACTTCGCTGATAAGCCGATATTATATTAATTGAGTAAAAACTATGATATCCTTAAACAACTAATATCATATATATACACATTACATATTTAAAAATATTTTAATTTTTGCCATCTTTTTTAAATCTTGTTTAGCGTCTAGTGCCAAGCTTATCTGATGTCAAGTAATGACATGCCCATAAGGGTAACATGCTAAGTCTAGTGGAAGGGTGGATATGCTGTAACACACTCGGTAAAAGATTTTCAACTTGAAGTTAGCACCTAACTTTGCCTTTATCACGATGTTATCACCGGAAAAAAGACTCATATCTCTCAAAGAACTCAAATTGATCGACGCGGTAACCCTATACGATACCTCTGAACTGGCATTACTGAAAACACATTATCTTTGCTATAATTATTTATTACATAACTTGTCATAAAATCTTTGATGTATATATATGTATATATATATATATATATATATATATATATATGATATATATTATATTATATTACTAACGAATTTATTATAGAATGTCTTATCTTAAACTCTTGTCATGTAAAATTATTACAACATATCACACAACCTTTTAGCCTGAGGACCGCAATCAGCCAGTCGCGTTAAACCTTTATAAGTACGCATCGATACGTCCGACTTACCAATGATATATAAAAATAACTCTCTATTATATATTGAACCTACTAAAAATTCGTGTGTAATATACCTTAATTCATTGGCCGTACTTACGTGATATATAGTTATAATCACAATGCGAACATAACAACAACAGCGATTTTAACCCTCCCATGGTAAAATTTTATAACGTACCCAGACTTGCACACATGCATTATACACTATGTATCTTCAAAACTCAGTATATTTTATTTAGTTAATCACCATAAAGGAAAAATATGTTTGGAGCTTGCGTGTACAGTAAAATTATTCCTCGGTGACTTCATTATCTAAATGTATATTCCAAATCTGATAATATGAAACTAATACCACATTCATTTATACTTCAGTATTGTTCTGAAATTCCGTCCATATATTATATTCAGTACGAAACGAAGTTATCATGGGTGCCCTCGACTGCTGTTTATTACACGGGCCACTGTTATTATTCGATTAATTTTCACGCAATAGGTACTCTGTTACCTAATGCATACTTAGGAGCTTGTACAAAATCAGTCATTTAAAAAAAAAATTTAATCATAACTTATTTGTTTCTTTTGGCCTGATAATACAAATAGATTTTTTTTTGTTTCGATACTGTAATATTAAATCTTTCAACATTTACTATTCCTACAATAAATGGATTTGAAGTTTTTATTCTATTTTATACCATTCCATATATAAAACACGGGTGTTAAATTTTATTATCAGTCGGACTAAACACACGGTTCAAATATATTTGGCGGACTACTGGCGATTAGTTATTTTAGTTACTTAAAAGTAATGTAATAAAAATAATAAACATTAGGATCTATAATTGTTGTTTGAAATAAATTCATATCGCAATCAAACTGATTATAAAGGCATTCCCAAAAAATGTATGTCTTGTTTTTTACTCTCAATGTCCTGAGATTTGCTCTTAAGCGACTGTAGTGAGCATCTAATTTTAGATTCGTGATTAAACCAATCAATGTTGGCGGTGTTAAGCTCCTCTTTCAAATATTTGAACGTGAGAAAAGCTGAATATTTTCTGTTCTTAAAATAATTAATTAATTTGCCGACGTGCTACCGCTGGCCACTTAAAATCCGCAAACATATGGAATAGCTGTATTTACATATGGATCAACTAAATTAAATAACAATAGAAACTTTATACATTTTATATATCGACTCTAAATTTAAACAAAAACACTTTTATTATACTGTTTGCATCTCATGTTATTATAAAATAGGTATCTGGTCGCATAAAAGGAGAAATCGGATTGATCACCTGTTTTTATATAGTATACTTTAAGAATATTTTTTTAATACTTTTAAAATTTTGGTAGCATACAGACATTTAAATTTCAGTTGTGCGTATATTTGATTGCGTGCAAACACATTGCATTGAAGTTTAACTGTTTTATGACATTATCTGCAATACTCACTGTGAATTAAAAATTAGTTTACAATAAATAAACGTATACGGTATCATGAATAATATTAACTCATAAAATGTTAGTGTTATTTATATTCTTTATATAATAATACCAAAATAATCAAAACATCATTGTTGGTTTCGAATAAATAATAGACTAGATGTATCGATTTTCACCAAACTAAATTGAATAAAGCATGTACATGCTCAAATGTGAGCGTGTTATCCAGTATCGCTGTCCCCAAGGAGACGGAGTTCCACCGGCACACCTGTATTACATTCCGCATACGCTCCCGGAATCAGCAACAAAGCTACATTCCCACCCAGGAATGACAGTCATAAAGTTAATACTCATATCGGATAAAATTTAGTAACAACGTCATTACTTTTTCGTTACCTATTTATTTCGGGGTTTGTTATCTTTTTTTCAAGGAACAACATTGCAACATTTTTATATAATTTATTGAAGTAAGAACTTCTTTCGGTGCGTGTTGTGAACAACGTATGAAAGTGAACCGTCATGTTTGGGTCGGTGACGCTGACTCGGGTTTACTCGGCTTCTTTCGTCATCAACTATGTTCACTGTCTATGTTCGCTGTGCGTCGTTCAAGTAATTATGTATTTTTCACTGAAAATTAAAGTTCGATTTAATATACTTTGGACCAAACGAAATGAGTAGAAATATTTATTCAATTTGTCAAATTTCGCCACAAATAAAATTATTTTGACATTATTTTTAGAAAATTCAATAATTAAGTATTCTCATCTCTCGACAGTCTTCGATGACTGTCTAATTTTTTTTATCTATTAAGTTCTTGAGGTACTTCTTTTATAGAATTGATCTCGTTTCATAAGATAATTAAGTAAGTAATATAACAAAGAGACGACACTGAAAATGTAAAGCTACGGCGACCACGTGACGTGATGTGACGATACGGCCCAAGTTGGTAGGCACACTGGACTTGACTGACTTGGAAAACTGACTCTCAAGTACAAGTGCCGGAACCTATTGGTATTTGGCAGTAGATTTTAACTTGAGGGTGATTGGTAGCCAGACGGGAATTAGAAAAATCCCTACCACCATTATGCTGTGGTTTTCTGACGATGTTTTCTTTCACCGAAAGATAAAAGCTCATTGTAGGTGGATTCGAACTCACGTCCCTTGACGCGGAATCCGTACACACTACCACTGGGTTATCATCGCTTCGAGATCACTTCTCTAAGTTGCTAGATATATACGACGGGTTCATTTCATGTGTTCACTGGTCGCAATACCGTCGAATATAGATTTCCCTTACCCTGCTTGATAATTAAAAATAATCCAGTTGATCCCGGTACAAGACAAGACTACCCATACCACTATGTCGCTCTCAATGATAAATCTAGAAATACTTGTAATCGAAACAAACCAATAAGGAAACTAATCAGCGGCGAAAGAAACAAAGTGACTTTTTGTAGAGAAACAATAGTAGCGCTGCATCTTTGTCATATCCAAGACGTATATAACGGATAAACAGGTATAGTTGAAAAGAATTTTAGACAAACACGGGTGGAGCGACTTTAATATGAAAAGTGGAATACAACGCTGATAAGTATATACGAGCACATTCCAAGTCTAAGAGTTGTAACAAACTTATGTAAACGAAATCAGTTTAGTGATATTAGCAAAAACCTGGGAATTATCTGATTAAAAAAAATTGCTTTAGCATTATGGTCACAATCTCACCTGATGTTAAGTAACGATGTGCCTAAAATGGTGAACATATTAATCAAGGGACTGGTTCTTAAGTGCAACTGCCTGAAAACCCCTATATGTATTTGACGGAAAATTTTCAATTTAAGAGTGATAGCTAGTCAGGAGACCATTAGAAATAACCACCATGTTATAGTAATTACAATGTTTTCCCTCACCGAAAGGTCGAGCTCATTACAGGTGGATTCCAACCCTTAACTCGGCGTGCGTACACAGTATCAACTGAGCTATCATCGCTTCACGATTTGATCACACCTACCATACACCAAGTGGAACAGCCGATTTTGTGACACAATTACGCACGACCCTAGTGGCGCAGTGATAAAGCGGATGCTATAATCATTTTTTAGATTATTATGTTTCGAAATTAGCCAGGGTATACTCATCTGCCGAGAGACTTGCAGGATGGTTTAACCGTAAAAACACTATATAAAAAAATGAGAAGTGTCAACAGTCAATGCCTACAAGTAAAGTTTTGGGAAATTTTGACTATTCGTATGTAGGTTGTAAGATAAGCTATGTTCAAGGTAATCACTTATGTATCTCCTAGTTAAATAGTATATACCTGATCGGTTCCATTCCAATAAAGAAATGTGAATTGAAAGAAGGATCGTCCCGAAGCCCGAATGTAATTGTCCGTGTTCGAAGCAAACCGATTTCTATTGCTTATTGGCTCCGAGGGTTTCCTTGCAATTTTCTTAATGTTACTCTCTGACAACTGAATTTTATGACACTGTTTTAGGACAGCGAATGGTATTTGAAAGAATCAAATCTTGGTTGAAAATCGGAATCCATTTATCTCGGTAGTATTGGAATATTTATGGTGTACTGAGACATTTGGATATTTATGCTGACATTTTTTTAATAATTACACCTTGTCTAGTCTAATAAAATATATACCAAGAAATACACAAATGCAGTAAATTGTAATAGTTATGAAAGATACACGAAAAAAAATTATATATGTATATGTTATGTCTATGTATTGTCAACGCTACAAATTACTTCTTTTTTTTGGGGGGGGGGGTGAGTACTGAAGCACTCAGCTCGAGCCAACGAGCACAAGGGAATCATGAAGTGGCTAATCCTTGGCCTGGGCTGTTGCCGGGTATGTAAAAACAAACCGCGGTCTTGACCTATCTTTTATAATATCCTAGTTAACCTACTTCTAGTTTGTTTAAACTCATATAATCATTGACATAATAACAAAGTTTAAGTCACGCACTTCAGCTAAACCTATTTAATTTATCACAGAATGTTATAAACTATAAAGTTCATAAACAAAACGCTTATCAGCTATTAGTTAGGACAGTTAAATGTTTCAATTTTAAAAATAAAACTTTTAAAACAATTTTAAAATTAAACCTGTGACTACACCAATTATTATGAAAACTTAAAGATGAAAGAACACAGCCTCATGAATTCCATGAGTTCTACGAGTATAAGTTCATTACAAATTGTACCCAAGTATTTTATTTTCGTAGTTGTACAGTATTTTTACATATATATATATAGAACTAAATTAATTAGAAACCACAAAAAACTTCTACATCCATCGGAGCACTCTATCGAATTATTATTAATGACTTCAATTTACAGTTGGGAAATTGTCAACTAATGGGTACAAGGTAAGAAACAGTGATTGTATAATAATTCATCTTAAAAAAACAAGATCATAATTTATGAATAAAAGCTCGGTATGGTCGGCTTCAATGCTTTTCTTTTAAGCAGCTTTTTAAAATAAAAATGTCTTCTTTGTTTTGTTCCATTTAGTAATATAATTGTACTATTTGACTATATATTTTTAATTATTTTAATCACTATATTTCATAGACGTATTTCATCATCATTATAAATAACATGTAAAAATTAGGAATTACTGATTCTTGATCCTTCGGAGATGAAGAAAAAATCACTAAAGGAGTCGCAAAAACCAGTTGATATTATGATGGATGCGATAGAACAATAATATTTTATCTCATAAAGTTGGGTAGGTTTTATATTTTCCTCTTTCCTTTATCAACTTAGTTTAATTAAATTTTTCAATTACCTAAATATAAGAATATTTGTCATTAGAATTAGTATTATAATACTAATTATATCTTAAATGTATTACTTTATATCTTTACTTGTATAGATAATATAAGATTGTTACTGTAAATATTAATGTAATAAAGTATAGAGAGATGTTTATATTACAAAAGGAAAAACTTTGTATAAACTCGTAAGTATTTGATACGCAAAAAGGACTAGGCTAATTTCAATGTTTTACAAATGACTACTCATCAGAACTCGAATATCTTATGAAAGAATTCGCAGGTTTATTTACTTTTGCACAAAGACAAAGTAAATACAAAAGACAAAATAAATGTTCTTCTATTACTTATTTAATTGTGCTTTTAATCGTGTCAGACATTGAACGAGTAAATATATTTCAAAAGGTTTGTTACTACAATTTTCTTCAAATTTCACAATTATTTTATGTAACAAAAACAAGTCGATTCTAACGATTAGGTATCTGTTTGAGCTATCTGTCCTGTAATACCTTCTTCTTTCGTTTCCTTCCCTATAAACTGACGTAGCGGAAACAGGACGAAATGAACGACCAATGACTTTCGTTTTCTTATAATTCTTTGTATTGTTCTGAAGAAAATACAGTGCCACTTGACTGAATATCTGATATAACGGCAACTTCCTATTTCTCTTATTCTTGTTTGTTATATAACCACAATATCAAATTGTTTTCAACAAAATACAAGTATACTTTAGTTTATAAGAAAACGAAGTTAAAATCTTGGTAAAATATTTAATTTGTTTCTATGTGAAAGTTAAATAATTAATATCAGTGTTTTACAATGTATCATTTTAGACATACATGTGAGGAGTTGTCAAAGTCTTTAGTCTATGTTTATATTGTACATGAATTGATTTTAATTGTTGCTTATTCTAATTAAATACATATAGTTGTTCAGAGTTTATAACTGATTCACTCACCTACCATATTTTATTAGTGCATTTCTTACATTTACATATTTTATTGTAAATTCAATTCAGTTTGCTTTTATCATAAGCGACTCAACGCCACAAACCACTATCGACCATTGGTGGCTGATCATTATTACAACCATTTGTGTGTTTTTTTATTATTGTGTTATAATAAATTAGTAAAGTAATTATCATTCCTGATATTTTCATCTATAGTGACACTTTACAGTAGTTCAGCTCAGTGCAATCCAATATACTGGAAAAGAGTCAAGAAACCAAATATTTACACAATCATAGAAAGCGTATAGATTAACAATCACAGTCACTATTGAATTTAACTTTATATAACGTTATATGTGTTTAAAATACTAGTTCTTATTGCAGAATTCATTAAATTACATTTCATTTATATTCAATTAGCTTGATATATTAGGTTTAAAAAGAGTGTTTCTTATAAAATTAACATTGACAATTAACAAAGATCACTATTTTTTACCCTTGGCTTTAAATTTTTTATTATTTCTTATGTTAGGAAGCAATTTCATAGTATATATTCAGTATATACACGAGGGCTGCTACTGTCTTCAGTATCAACAGTTACAGAGTACCTACACAAGCACAACGTATCAAAAACATGAACAAATAATAGTCATACATCTCTGCCAAGATAAATTATTCTCCAGGTAGATGCGATGATCACCGGTTTTTGTTTGGCGTGTGAAAAAGAGGAAATTGATAATTCACCGGGAAGTGTCTCCGAGTGGAGTTTGATGGCTGATTCAATAGAAGTAATTTATTTTATTGTACTTCTTCTCGATTCTCGTCTCATAAGCCTCCTGTTTATGTAATAATGTTATTGCTACATATAGAATTACATACACACATGTAAAGCTTTCCATAGTGTAAATAAATATAAATAACTATATTAAATATAAAACTAGTATACATTCTATGCTATTATGAATCAAGTTTGTCTACGGGTATGCTAGTATAAGATTATGCAGGTGAATATAGATACGGATTCAGTCTCGAATTAAAACCATGATTTGCATACATCTAAAGTGAGCTGAAAGTAAAGGCAGTGGAAGTCTCATCTGTTTTATAAGAACATACTCAATATTCATAGCTAAAAGTATGTTCGGAATAATAAAATAAAATAAATGTATTTTAAAATAACGCTATCTTAAAAATGGAAACTTTAGAGAAAATAGTGAAAGTTCGCAAAGTCTATTTAAATGACTGGTTTTGTAATAATAGTGGAAAAAATTGTGAAACTATATGATTACTATATAAGAATAAAACATGATGAGATAATGTATGTATTTATGATGTGAAATTTGTTTTTCGAGCGCTTACATGGTGCACAGCACGACATACACGGTGGTACGATACAACAAATGTGTCCAATCAGATCCTGACCACCGTATACCAGATGTATAGCTCACTGTAGTAATACACTTATTCTTGCGCGTTCCGAGATCAGACGTTGTATAGTCCTGAGATAGTGATCTGCATCTATACCCGACTGGGTTGATACCATCACGCATATGGTAATAAACTATACACAAAGATTCTCTAATGGTTTGTCAAACTTCGGGGTGAACCATTGTATTTCTAGCTACCAAAAGACCTTCACGTCAATATTACAGCGACAATTTAAAATGAACTTTTGATCCCTGGAAGAATGTGTGTGTGTGTATTTTTTTTTTATCTGTGTACACTTTTAAAATCAAAATTTAATTTTACGTCTATTAATGCAGGTAAAATGATAAGAGTTTTCAATCAATTAAATTTGAAACACACCGAAGTCATATGGGAAATGTCGGTAATTGTAGTAAAGTCCTTGGTTGTCAATATTTCACCACATTTTGGCTAATATATTTAATCAGTGTATATAAAAGGAACCTTCCCTAATTTTATGAAAACAAACTAAGTGGTACCTTTGTATAAATTAGGCTGTAGAAGTAGTCTTGAAAACTACAGACCTATTTCTGGACTTCTGGCATTAAGTAAAATCTTGCAAAAGTTTCTGGATGGTCGACAATTTGGTTCCACGAAATCTAAATAACTGACGCTGGTGCAACGCTTATAAGCTATATATTGGGGGCATGGGAAGATTCGCAGGATGCAATTGGTGTGTTCTGTGATCCGCCCAAAGCCTTTGACTGCGATGACCATAGAACCCTTATTCTTAAATTAAAACATTATGGTGTTTGTGGAGCTTCTCTAGACCTTCTAGTCTCTTATCTAAAAAATCAATTTCAGAAAGTTAGCATACATGTAGCAACTTCTGCGGGATCGGGTGCACGAATTGGCGTTCCGCAAGTCTCTGACTTAGGGCCCTTTTTGTTCCTGATATATATGTATTATTTATTTAATATTTCTTGTACAACTTAAAACATATAATTATACATAACAAATGATTTAGTCAGTACAAAGGGCGGCCTTATTGCTAATAGTAATCTCTTCCAGGCAACCTTAGGATGGATATGTTCCATGGAGTTGAATCAGGAGTATTATGGGTGTATAAACCACGATCAAACTTAAAAACCTACATATTAAAGACATGTGAACTAAAACATAGATATGAAGTATACAACAATATAAAAATATATATAAGAAACGGACTGCATAACAACCAAACATAAAGGTAGCATAAAAAAATACATACAAATATATCACACAAACGTAAAATTGTCATATAGTACTTGTGTTAAAAAGGCATATAGTATATTATGACAGAATTTTTAAATATGCCCATCGTTTGTGCCTTCCTCAGAGAAACAGGTAATGCATTTCATAATTGCGCAGCTTGCAGTGCGAATAATTTTGCACAAAAATTTGTGGAGTGTGTCCGGACTTCAAGCGTTATATTTTCTAACGATCTTAAATTGCGTATATGCGTATCGTAAAGGAAATTAAAACTTTTCTTTAGGTAAGAAGGAGCGATAGCGTTAAAAAGAGTAGTGTATAGCAGAAAAATAGTGCGAGAATTTCGAAGAAGCTTTTAGGGAGCCATTCCAGCTTTGTGCGAAATTCTGATACACGGTCAAATTTACGCAAACCAAATATGAACCTAATACAAAAAATTTGCAGTCGTTTGAGTTTATCAAGTTGAGCTTCGGTAAGGTCTAAATAACAAGTGTCAGCATAGTCAAGGATCAGAAGAAGTAAAGTTTGCGCAAGCAAAGTTTTAGTTGTAATAGGGAGAAAATTCCGGAGTCTTCTTAAGCATCCAGCGGACCCAAATATTTTCCGACTTACCTGTTGAAACTGTGAACCCCAACATAATTTTTTATCAATTCAAATTCCAAAATTTTTACTATATCATGTATAGGGAGAATAGTTCCATAAAATACTATAGACGGAAGTAACGTTTAGTCAATTTTTGCATTCATCCTAGGGCTCCCAATAATGATAACTTGGGTTTTATTTGGGTTTACTTTAAGACCATATGCTTTACTCCAACGACTAATGCTGGCTAGATCACTATTAATATTATAAATAGCTTGTGACAGTTTATCTAAGGAAGCTTGAGAATATATTTGTAGGTCATCGGCATATAAATGGTAATGAGAAAGCAATTGTAGCATAAAGAATTTATAAAAAATCCGAAAAGTAAAGGAAATAATACATCGCCCTGTGGCATGCCAGTAGAAGTCATTGACTAGGAAGAATAGGTTTCATCGACTCTGATACGTTGACGTCGACCAGTCAAATAACTACGGAACCACGTATCAGGCAATAGAGATACATTAAGGGAGCGAAGAATAGCAAGTAGAATATCAAAGTCTACGGCATTGAATGCATTACTAAAATCAAACACGTTAGAAACAAGATCGAAGGGAATTTAGTAGGCTTTACTGATAATACTGTGTTCTTGGGTATCACGCTTGATTCAAAATTACAATGGAGTCCTCACATTATAAAGTTGGCGGGAAGACTAAGTTCTGCTGCTTCGGTTATTCGTCAGCTGTCAGATATTACCACTGTTAGGTTGGTTTGCTGCGCTTACTACCATAGCTTCTAATGTCTTATAGTATTTTGCTGTAGGGGACAGCAGCTCAGATGGGCACCCTTTTATTTTACAAAAACAAGCAGTTTGAGCAATTTACAATATGAAACCTCACGAATCATTAAAGGGTATGTTTCCGGAATTCAGTATTCAAGCACCATGTCAAGCGGATTTTAATATCAAATGGCTACTACAGAGTGGATCAATATGTGAACGATGGTGGTTTCTGGAAGTGACGCCCCTCGCTTTGCATGCGCTAAAACCTATTGTGAATATATTTAAATTATATGTTTAAAAAATATATATATTACATACTTCAAAAAATCGTATCACCTAAAATCGATGTTCTTTATTCTAGCTAAAACTCAAAAACAGTTTGACCGATTTATATTTTTTTACATTTTGGTTAGCTATAATCAATCCTAATCAACCTTGCGACTTCAATTCGTTAAGATCAATAGAACTAGTTATATCTAATATCGGTTTCGTTTTTCATGTCATTTAGCTATTGAATAAAACTTTTTTATAGCTTCAATGAATTAAACGTCTTTTAATTAAATGAAATTTAAATATAGGTTGATTCCAACCCACGTCCCTTGATGCGGCGCCCGTGCACACTACCAACTACGCTATCATCGCTCCATTACTTTTCATAGTATGTTCTTTTTTATTTTATGTTTTAAAGAATGCGACCTCCCTCCGTAGACGCTCGAGCGACTCTGCACGCGCAATACAGTGAAACTCTACAACACTGAGAGTACACCATCATACTGCATACCTCCCATGCACACCCACATGTTAAGTACACGGTTCTGTAAGGGACCACCCTGCGGCCCAGCCAGTGGTTTTAGCCTTTTTTTACAGCTCTTGTTCTTTACCATTTTCATTTTCTTAACAACTACTAGTTTAACGGTTACTCGCAATGCATACACAACGTCCTTCAAACAAATTAGGTTACTACAAGCTCTGCACAGTTCAATCCACTCCACCAATTTCCTTGCCTCCTTAATTAACATTCTATCTAAAGGCCTACTCCAGTAGGTGAGTCCTTACCATTTCTTGTTTTACTCATTTCCGGCAGCAGCCCATACAGAGGGCCGGTCACTACAATACACCTTTGCGCCCGCTGCCTCCGGGCTGAGTGCCCACAGCACTCACCCCAAAAAGTCCTGCCAAGTTGTGAAACCCCTTCCGGCAAACAGCGTATATCCGTAAAAAAAAAAAGCTGGCTAGGTTATATCGTGAAAGACTCGCGAGCGAGACTGATCATTAGGGCCTAGTTATCATTTTACGAATAAAAATATGAGTCAACAGGATGGCTTATTTCCTGAGAGTACCCCCGTTATTTTTACATATTTAGATAGATTAAATGATATATTATGTAATTCTGTTCAGTACGGTATTTTTAGCGCTCCAATATTACAGAATGACGAAACAGTTTAGGTTTTTAATTGATTTGTTGGCTACCGATAAAATCTAATTACATCAAAATCGCTGGAGAAGTACATTAACTATTCTGAAGGAACCGTTTTTATTTTACATGATTAAATTATTCTATATTTAATCTAAAGTACTAGTTATCCCCGAGGTTAATTTAAAAAAAACTGTACCTCAGTAGTTTTAGAGTGGTACTTGTACAATAAGATTAAAGGCAATGAATCAGGAGTCAAAAATCCAAAATAAAATATTGTAGGTCTCTATTCCGATATCATACATCAGTCCGATTATAATAAAAAAAATACCCAGTTACAGTTTGAATATGTATATGTATAATCATACTTATCCTAAAAATATACGAAACCGGTGTGTATTTCTATACTAATATTATAAAGAGGAAAGATTTGTATTTTTGCTTCTAACTAATAAACTCAAGAACTACTAGACCGAATTCAAAAATTGTTTCGGCATCAGAATCCTATATTAGCCCGAGTAACATATGATATATCATTTTATTTTTATGAAAATGATTAATTAAATTTTAGTTCCACGCGAACAGAGTCGCGGACATAGCTAGTTTCAAATATTTAAAAATCCATCAGACGTATTTTCAGCATTTAATAATATGAGTACGGTGGCGTCATCTATCGGCTAATTTTGGAGTTTTATTTTATTATTAAAAATCTTTATATAACCGTCCTAAAAATCCCGCAGATGTCTCTTTTTTCAGCATTTAATAATGTGTGCTTATTAATTAGACTTATCTGTACAAAAATAAATATGTTTGGTAGAAAAAATACAAATATGGAAGGGTTTTCTACAAAAAAAAAAAAATGTAAAATAACAAAGAAAATTGTATCAAAATCCGCGCAGAGGTTCAGTTAGTATAAATTTTTAACTCTTATCTCCTATCCCGCGGGAACCCTATCGTTTTATGGATTAAAAAGTATCTTATATATGATCCATGTGTATGTTTGTGATCCGTAAATTAGGTACCATTCTGTCAAATTTCATAGAAATCTACCCAATAGTTTCAGAGTGATGCGCGTTTAACAGAACAGAAAATGAACTCAAATAAAAGTTTGTTATTGGTTTCACAAGATATTGGTGTCAGTGCAACTGTGATTTTTTTTCTTTTCGGTTAATTTATGCTTTTGTTTTACAGTTATTAAGCAAATGACAATACATGTATTGTTAAGGTTTAGTTTTTAAGTTTACTTTCTTCGGCATACATATACTAAAATTACAGATTTATTATATGCCAGTTCTCCTCGATGACCCGATTATTTTCCGAACCGGTACTAGTTTTGACGTTCATATGCGCCTTTCCAGGGCCTAAATTGAATACTTTTTTTGATTTGATTTGACTTGAATTGAACTATATTTACCAGCAGGTACAACAAAGTCATTTAATCGTTCTTCTTCGATAGAACGATCTTCTACGAAAAAACTACGAATTTAACAACAAATATATAATCATCCAGTAGTAGTTTTCAATGTACATTTGAATATATTGCTGTCCGATCTTTTTTATAATTTGTTCTAAAATACCTCTACTAATGAGCTATAAGATATTTTAAGACCCAACACAGAATAAGATATATTTTAAATTTTCTCTAACTGAAAAATAAACAATACGACATGTATGTCCTCTTAACATACAAATACAGATGTATGTATAAAGTTTATTCTGTTAATAGAGGGTGAGCTAGTTAGCGTGTTTGGAAATTCTAAATTGACAAATGTAAAGTTGAGCTCACAAACAGGAACTGGCGTGTGCATCAAGCCGAACACAAACTTTTCCTTTTGTAAGGAATGTGTTGAGTTTAAACCGCACGGCCCGTTGTACTACTCAATATCCGTCAGAAAGCGAACATAGCGTGAGTATTCAGGCACTGCTGCTAGCGAAACAGTGACACTCGCCTCGCGATTGCGTCGTAACTCGGTCTTAGATAACGAAAGCTCTATTCTGTTGTGCTCACTGACTGGAATGTTTTCTATTCGAAACGCATACAAATATTGAATGCAAATATTATTCAATCTGTACATATATTATGCTTTACAGAATTAAATATTTTAGAAGCCCTTATAACAAAACTGTCGTACGACTTTTCGGGAGTAAGCTCGTTAAGCTGTACCGTATACTCAGAAGGCAGTGTTTGCGTATCGCCTCAAATCAGCAAAACAGTTTCAAGTTATACCCGCTACGCATATACACACACACACACACCCACACACAATCCCTGAAATAAGCGTGCGTGGTGACGACTATCGCAAACAACCTTAGTAACTTAGCTAGCGAAAGCTTAACTAACTCCGGCCGCTGATATAATCCCAAGTAAGATTTCCCCAGCGTGAGTAATTTTAATTATAATAATAATATCTTGATTCCGAATTTCTCTTAGATAAACTATTACAAAAATCTATATGGAATTTTTTTCATGTCACTTTGAATAGATTTGATGCTGTTTATATGCGACAATAACTTTAAAACAGTAAATATTTATATATTCTGATTCAAGATGTTATCATATAAAAATTAATTAAGTAAAAAGTGAAATACATATCATTTTATTGAAGGTCGAGTAGTTTAAATTTGCAAAATATTGATTCAAGTAGGCAAGTTCAGTCCGTGGTATGCATCAATGAAATTTTGTAAATTCATATACTGGTAAATTTGTTATACTATTCAGTAACTATGAAGGAAAGCATCGTGTTGTAAATTAAACTCTTCAGAAATATAGTACCGCTATATGTAGGGAAACATATATTGTAATAGTGGACTTCTGTAAACGGCAGTTCAAATTGCCAAATAAAAAAATTGCCGTGACGATTAAGCCCATGCTCTTCTATGGAATAGTAGAATGTTTATATGCTAGTATATATATACAGCCCTTATACATCCTACAGTATATAATACTAGTTCAATTATATTATTCAGTAATATTGTATACATAATATCGACGACCAGTAAATTATTTGTAATTTCGACAAAGAAATTAGGTTATTATTACATAGGCATATTTACCCCTGTATATAATTAAGTAGATCAAAATTAACAGCTTAATAGAATTTAGATGTTGTTCAAGTACATAATATGCATTAACAGGAGCCTTTGTTTTTGGCTTAAAAAGTAGTGTGCTAACTTAGGAATGAGATATATTGAAGGATTTAATTTGGAAAAAAAAATTTTACATAGAGCTTTTTGAAAAAGTATGAATAAATTATCCGCATTTCTATACCGAAACACATTTTATACGTGTACAATTTTTAATTTGTTTCTTAGAAACAACTGTGAGGATCTAGATGATATTTTGTTTTAACAGAATGTTTGACTTACCATGTTTGTTTATTTTATCACCTACATAGGAACTTTTTTTTATGATACACCGAGTAATATATTTACCGAGTATTATATTTTAATATTACATTAAATGAACATATGTTTGTATATAATATCTATATCTAATCTAAAAATACAACACTAAAAAATACAAAAGGTATCCAATGTTACATTAATGTAACGCATTGAGATTTCATAAAACAAGATATTTCATTGTAATATGTGTGAAAAGTAAAGTGAGATAAAGAATTTGTTACAAATTGAGGTCCGACAAACTTCCGGGTCTAATTACATTGTTATATGACAAAACTTTTAGGTCGGCTGAAGTTATTTGACGTTCTTTAGTCGACTTTAACCTTTGTCGATACTAATAAAATCACTTTTACATCAGAACTTGGACAACAACACTAAACTTTTAACGGAAATTGCAATAATCATTATTAATGTAGCGGTTTAGACCCCTTGCAAAGATTTCTACTGAGCCTGATCTCGCCTAAATTCCTTGTCGGCTAATCTGTACTATTTGTTGGCCACCTTATAGAAAGGTAATCTACAATTGGGGCATAATATCTGACTCCAATTTATGTGAAAAAATTTAACACTCCTTTAAATGGGTCAATTTTATAAGATTTTGCCTGATATAAAGTATGTTATACCACGATATTAGCTAAGCTTTTTACTCCCATCCGATATGAAAGTCTATAAACTGTCTCATATAAAAGTACGCATACTCTTTAGTAGATAAAGTTACAAGAAAAAATATATCTATATTTATAATTTATAAGTTTAGCGTTATGACTGTAACCTTACCTAACGTTAAGTGACGATGAGACCCAAAATGGCGGACACGTACCTGTGAAAGGGTAAGCTCTCAAGTGCAACTGCCGGAACTCACCTAGATATATTTGGCAGCAGAATTTCATATTGAGGGGCCAGAGCGAGCATTAGAATAAGCCCTACCACCATGCTATGGTTTCATCACGATGTTTTTCTTAATCGAAAGCTCAAGGTCATTTTAGGCGGATTCGAACTCACGGCCCTTGAGGTGGCGTCCGTACACACTACCACTGAGCTATCATCGTTTCAAAATACAAACAGTAACACTTTACTAAGTCGGTGTTTGCATTTCATGTTATCACGAAATATCTAATCGCATAAAAGGAGAAAACGGATTGATTACCTGTTTTTACATATTATATTCTAACGAAAATTTAATCCTTTTTTGATACTTTTAGACTTTTGATAGCATATAGGTATTTAAATTTCAGTTGCACGTGTATTTGAATGCGTGCAAACACATTGTAGTGAAGTTTAATTGTTTTATCTTATTACCTACAATACCTACTGTAAATTAAAAGGTAAGCTTATGATGATGATGATGACATATATTAGAATATAAAAATAGGCTTTATTGTTATTTATTTATCAGATAACAAAGATCTATGAGTAAACCTTAGCACAAGAAGAAAATGCATAAAATGTACTTAAAAAGAGTACAAAAATTTAATATAATACATTACATACAATATATTACAGTTTCCATAAATGCGACTAAATCAAAAATAAAACGACCCGACTTTATCATATGACGTCTAATAGCCAATATTTCATATATGAACTGTCATACAAGCTTATGAGTGCTTGCATCATTGCATTAGGAATATGGCGAATTTTTTATGGGACTTTGTATGGAGGCAATTTTCTTACGCCTAATGTCATAAAAATCATCAACACGGGTAAACGCAAACATACAAGATGCACTACAAAAACGTGGAAGTTCCAATAATCTTTTAAAAACGTTATTGTATTGAACACGTAAAGCTTTAATAGGCTCTTTTCTAATGTTGACCCACAGGCTAATCGTGTAGAAACTTTGGCAGAATCATACAAATATTATAAATGCGAAAGTTAGTTTGTTTGTTACCATTTCACGCCTAAACCACTGAATCGATTATGATCAATTTTGGCACAGAGATAGATGGGATCCTAGACTACTTTACTCCACTACTTTTTCTCGTGATAAACTTATAGGAAGTGGGGTAAACAGAGGAATAAACTTTGTGTGAAACTTTATATTGCGTCGTCCAGTTTGTTTGACAAAATCAATATTAACACGAGTGAAGCCGCACATAAAATCTAGGTATTTAAATAAACAAATCTTAATTTCATCACTACCAAGAGAAAACCAGCGTGCCAACATGTTACCCCTAACTGCGAACGCCCTCCGTTCTCTTTCAATATTGTTATCATCTTTTAAGTCGGATGTGACAATGAGACGAAGATATTGAAATTTGTATGCTCTTTTTAATAGAATACCATATAGTTGGATAGGTGGACTCTCCTCTTATAATTTGTCTCCGGCCCACAAACCATAAAATCACTTTTATGTTATTATATTTTAATCCGGTTGTATCAGTGTAGATTTCACAGACATACAAAAGCCTTCCTAAAGCGCCAACCAATGGAATGAATAACACCATGTCATCCGTATAACTTATGTTGTTAACATTTGATTGTCAATCGTACACCCTGCATGAATGCTGTTCAGCTTGAGTATTAAGGTATCATGTACAAATTGAAAATTATACAATGTATTTATGAATAGTTAATTGAGTAACAAGTGCGTCCCGGTCGGTCGGACCAGCCCTGACCACTAACTGTGTACGACGTGTCATTGTACCTCTCGCCATTTTGTCTACCTAAATAATATACCGCTAAAAATATATACGTGATTAAGTTTAAACCTTTTTAACAATTGTACACATTATTTCAATATAAAGGTCATCAAATCAATCTAGTTGCGATGCGATGATAGCTCAGTGGTAGTGTGTACGACTTTGCGTCAAGGGATATGAGTTCGAATCCAACCACCAACAATGAGCTTTCGCTGAAGGAAAACATCATAAGGAAACCATAGCATGGTGGTAGGGCTTTTTCTGATGCCCACCTTGCTAGCTACCATTCTTAAGTTGCAAATCTGCCGCCTAATACCAATAGATGTGTTCCGGCAGTTGCACTTGAGAGCTAGTTCCCCCTAAGGTTTGGCATGTCTATCAACTTGGGTCGTATCGTCACTTAAGATCAGGTGAGATTATGGCCATAACGCTAAGCCTTAAATATAAAAAAAAGATTGCCTGCATAAAAAGATATCCTTCCTTTTTTAAGTCGCTTAAAAACGTGTATTTTAATAACAGAAAGTGTATTTCAATGGTATCAATTGAAAATTATTTTACGTACTACAACCCTAATAGGTTAATTTGATCTCCTTGAAATTGACAGACCGAAACCTGTTAACCAGAAATTACTGTATAGTGACTCAACGCATTTTCCTCTTGTACTTTATGTATAATAAATAATTGTACAAGGAGTTCGATTTCAACCTCGGTCGTGAACGGACGTGTCTGTGAGCGCTCCTTAATTGTTCTCGAAACCGATCTCAGCGCGTTACTACGCCGGCTATTGTTCTTAATAATCTCTTTTTCTCAGTTCTCAATAATCCCTCTATTATTGCCGATAATCCAGTTCGTGGTACCGATAATTACTCCTTGTTAAATTCAATCTATTGCTTGTTTACCGTGTAAATACCACATTGTGAAAATCTCATAGTTTATTATGTAAAATCAGTGTATTGTTTTGGTTACTGTGAAACAGTGTTGTGATTGAATTGCCGCCTCTGTAAGTAACGGGCACCGGCCGTTAACAAAGGTAAAGCTTAATTACCCTTAAATCTTTTTTACAGGCCAGGCCTCGGTTATGAAATTTATTTTTTAATTATATTTTATTTTTTCTTTCCGTTACTGCACATGCAACAGATTTGTACTTCAATGTCAGTTCGCCGAACTCGGGATAGCTCGTTTAAGTTTTGCTAATCGCGCCCCCCTGTCCCTCAGGCAGGGAGGTTTTATATAGGCTCCCATTTTTAACTTTCCTTGCTCCATACCCGCCACTAAAATGCCCAGCAGCCGTATCGATTTAATAAATAGTAGGCTCCGCGCTTTCATCGGTAAAGAGCATCCGGACCTGCTAAAAGAATTTTTGGCCACACAACTCCCACAAGCACAACACGTGCGCATGCCCGGTGCCGCGATAAATGCGCCGACGCGTGCCAGCCCAGCATCCTCAACACTTTCTCTGCGCTCGCGCTCCCGTTCCCGGTCACCTGTGATTCGTCCCTCGCAGACGCGCACTGTATCCGCAACTTCAGAATTACGCCCCACATCGCCGTCAACCTCCTCCGCTCCTACATCCACGCCTCGTCCTTTCGACGAGCTAATTTCGTTCGCCCCGTGTCCGGTACCCACAGCCAACTCTTTTTCGCCGCTCTCGAGCCCCGAAAATGAGACTGAAATGCAGGACCTCGAACCTGAGGCCCAAACTAATCCCGAGGCCAGCTTTACGCTTGTATGTAGGGCCAAATCTAAAACAAAAGAGTGCTATCACCCGAGACAGTAGAAACCGCGTCCGTGAAAGCTAGACGCGACAAAAATTCTCGTGTCCCTCAGATACCCACGACTACCGCAATTACTTACTATTACCATTACTAAAAAACAATACGATATGGTTCTAGCAATCCTTGATCGTACTCGGGAAGGTAAGGAAATCTTTTCGTTAAGCTCAGTCTGCGACCTCTCTGGCGTCATAGTAGAAATCCCCCGAAAAAAACATATTCCAACACAATGCCACAATTGTCAGGCATAAGGTCACTCAGCACGTAACTGTTACGTCAATGCACGTTGCGTAAAATGCTTAGAAAACCACTCCACTAAGGAGTGTACGCGTACCCGCGACTCTCCGAATCCACCGAGCTGCGTCAACTGCGGTAAGGACGAGCACCCCGCGAACTATCGCGGATGTGAACGTGCCCCACGCACGAGACACGCTCGCGTCCCTCAACGAGCACCGTCAGCGCACACTGCGGCAGCACATCCCGCTCCGCCACCGCTTATGTCAACAAAGGCCTTGCCGAGCCAATGCCGATGTGGCGATTGACTCCCTGGTCGGTCACCTCCAGAATGCCATCAGGGAAACCTCAAAAGAGGTAAGGTCGGCAAATGATCGCCGCTTCATACTCCCTGATGACATTCGAAGACTGACCACGGAGAAAAACGCCGCGACTCGCGCTCACGATTCTTATCCGACGGAGGAAAATCGCGTATGTCTACGTAACCTACAAAAATCCGTTAAATCCCGTATCTCTGAACTACGCGGTCAAAGATGGCACAGCCTCTTAGAGGAAATCAAACCGTCTCATCTCGCCTTTTGGGACCTCGTTCGTAAACAGAAGAGCAGCTATTCGTCTGCGATGCCCCCGTTAGATAGAGGCCCTGGCAATCCACCCGCCTTCGAAAGTATAGACAAGGCAGAGTATCTCGCTGCTACTCTCGAACAACAGTGTTCTCCTAATCCCTATGAATACCATACCATTGATCCCGAACACGTCGGGAGGGTCGATCGAACAATTCAATCAATAAGAGAGACCCTCCCAATCGAAAACTTAGAGCCGGTTACAACTGACGAAGTCCTCGCTAACATAAAAGCCCTTAAGCCAAGGAAAGCCCCCGGGCCCGACGGAATCAGGAACGAAGCCCTCAAACTTCTTCCTGATAAACTCATAGCCCTTCTGGTCTGCATCTTCAATGCGGCCATAACTCACTGCCATTTTCCAGCCGCTTGGAAAAAGGCAACGGTAATAGGTATCCTTAAGCCCGGGAAAAGGGCAGCCCATCCAGAAAGCTACCGCCCAATAAGCCTCCTCAATACTATAGGTAAAATATACGAGCGGCTTCTGTTGAACCGAATACAAGCCTTTGTCTCAGACAAATGTCTCTTACCATACGAGCAATTCGGCTTCCGACCGAAGCACTCGTGTACCCACCAAGTGCTCCGCCTCACGGAGCATATTCTCTCCAATTTCACGGAGCTACGCCGTCCCAGGCGCACGCTTGCTGTATTTTTCGACATATCCAAAGCCTTCGATAAGGTCTGGCACGAAGGCCTCATTTATAAACTCAACCTCTTTCAAGTTCCGGACAGACTAGTCCGTATAATCCTTGCTTATTTATCGGACAGCTCCTTCTGCTACAAAGCGGACGGAGCCCTATCCTCGCCTCACCCTATACGCTCAGGAGTCCCGCAAGGCTCCATCCTAGCGCCTTGCCTGTTCAACTTGTTCGTTAGCGATATCCCCGAATTCCCCGACGTCGCAGTAGGCTCCTACGCAGACGACACAGTCATCTTCAGCTCGGCCAGGAATAGGATTCACGTATACCACCGCGTCCAAAGAGCCGTCTCTATGTTTGGGTCCTGGTGCCTCAAATGGCCCATAGGAATAAACCCAGAAAAAAGTGCGGCTATCATGTTCGATCCTCACGCGAGGAGAGATATAAAAAAGACATTACACCTATTCGACGTCAATATCCCCTGGGCTAATGAAACTAAATATCTTGGTGTAGTTTTAGATAGGCGCCTAACCTTCAACAAACATATAGATTACGTTCAGAGAAA
The DNA here is from genome assembly GCA_039707435.1 of Actias luna. NCBI lineage: Eukaryota > Metazoa > Arthropoda > Insecta > Lepidoptera > Saturniidae > Actias > Actias luna. Next base: position 7,569,372 of record JAZHAC010000003.1, read on the forward strand.
AGCCTCCACGGCTCTGCTACGCAATCTCATCTCCTCTAAGAGCAAAATGGCACTCAGACATAAGCTCACAATATACAAAGTATGCATCCGTCCCATACTTACTTACAGTTGCCCCGTATTCGCTCACGCTTCACGCGCCACCCTTCGCAAACTAAAAGTATTGCAAAACAGATTCATGTGCATAGCCGTCCAAGCTCCGTTTTACGTCCGTAATGTAGATCTCCATAGAGACATGGACCTTCCGTCCATGTATGCATATATTAAAGACATTACAAAGAATTTTTTTGCAAATTCCGAACTTCATCCTAACCCCAAAATAGTACACGCAGTTAGCTACACTTCCAATCCGCATGCCAAAGGCGTTGCTCGCCGGCCACGTAACTGCTTCTTCGACGCCGTCGATAAAATAACGAGATTAAACGCGCTTCTCCCTGCCGTCTCCACCAATCGCACGTGTCCGCGCACACGTCCGCGTAACCGCCGTCCTCGCCGCCGAGGCCGAGCGGATAATTTCGCTCCCGCACACCCGCCGCGGCCTCCTTCCGCAGACGCCTGAGCCTAGGTTCGATCCTCCGGACAGGAGCCCTCGAGTGACTCTGCTCGCGCGATACAGTGACACTCTACATCACTGAGATTACATCATCACACCGCATACCATTCGTGCACACTCACACGTTAAGTACACGGTTCTGTAAGGGACTACCCTCGCGGCCCTTAAGCTGCTTACCTGATAAGGTCGTAGTTAGTATCACTAATTTAGTAATAAAGAACCTGTTGGTTAGTCAGGATCATGAATCTTTTTCATTTACCGGCAGCAGCCCTAGCCGAGGTTCGGCCGTTCTGGCACCCTTGTGCCTGCTGCCTCGGGGCTGAGTGCCCTTAGCACTCGCCCCCAAAAGTCCGGTGAAGCTGTCAAAGCCCTTGAGGCTAACAGCGTAAGTCAGGTCGAAAAAAAAAAAATTGTACAAATCCATTTGTTTTCGCAGTAAATAATACACTAGAATCGTCAGAATATTTTCATGCATGTTCATCACAAATTCAATTTAAACAATATATCCCATTGTATAAATAAAGAGTATTAGTAACATATATTTAGAACCTACAGTTCTAACATTTTTATAAATATCCCTTCTGTGACTGCATGTAAAACTGCTTAGTATACGTATTGCAGTCTATGTATGCCCCAAATGATATAGACTTGAACATCCCGTTAATGATTATAGCCGCTCTCGTCTTCGCGGATTCTTTATACAGTCTACATACGTCGACATGTCGCAAACCCAAAACTAGAATAATATCAAATACAACTAGGTTGTGAATAAAAATAATGACACTGTACCAGAACTTCTACAAAACGATGTTGTAGCACTGTACCCCGTGCAGGCCGTTAGGACAACAGGTCAATTGCCTTTTCATTACTCACAGTTCTAATGTTCCAAAGTTAATGTTTTCGACTTATTACTGTTTAGTCGCCGCGTTAACAAAGCGAAATATTTAAAGTAAGTTCATAGCTATAACATGCCAATTGCACTTTGTAGCTCTTGTATAAACACTCGATTTGTATGATGTTCGTACAGATTGCATCTGAGACTGGCTCACGACAATCTCGAGACATTCTGTTTTTAATTAAATATACGAATTTAAATCTCTATGTAGTCTTTTACATCGAAGGTTACGTGGGTCAAAGTTGTTACAGTATGAATTATAAAATGACTATAAATGTATGATTTAAATATATATAACAATAATTGTAATTTGTATAAACGAAATCAGTTTAACTACCACTGAATTATCTGTTTTTTATTTTAATATAGTTAATAGGTTTAGCGTTATGTCCATAATATCACCTGATGTTAAGTGATGATATGACCTAAGATGGTAATTACACTAAGCCTAAGTTGTATTAGTGGTTGTATTAAAAAGCAAACCTTATTAATCGTTATCATGCCAAAATCTTATGACGTGAACGCGTCCGCGTAGTTGACATATAGTCTGTGGTATTTGTTTATAACCTATGACACAGTGACTTTGCAAGTTCAACGCTAACACGAACCTTGTAAAAGAAAAAACAATTAATATAATAAACCGGCGCTGGTTCAATGTCTATGGGGGCAGCGTAGAACGAGACATCACAATTCAGCTCAAAGATCAATCAACATCGCTCAGCGGCGATAAACACGAAACAAGGTAGTTGTCTTCATTTCATTATACACATTTTATCTATCTACAAAGCCTTGGTGTGTTACGCACTGAAACGATACCCATAATATAAACAATACCTTTGGTTAATATCACATTACTATCTTTAGTAGTTGTGGCTGGGTGTTGAAACGTCAGGAAAGACATATAGTTTGATTTATATTAAATGATTTAGTGCCATTTTTTTTTCGAATGTTTTTATTATCATTACTGACGAAATATCAAAGTGTGGCGAATTATCAAAAATTGAAGATTTGTTTACTTAATTGATTAATAAATGTGGACAATTATATATTTTCATATCCTTATTCGGAAATAACACAATCGCTCGTATACTGTGTACTTGTTTAAATGATTGCATACTAACTAGAAGAGTTTGTTTTCCTCTACGAGCCGTGCCCACGCTTTCAATGCAAATGTGAAATGAGCCTTAAAGAACCAATTCAAAAAATACGAGATGTTTTTGCTTTCATAAGATGTTTTGTATAAACGGAACAAACCGATATTACGCTACCGTTATCCTATCACGATCTAAAAAATAATACATATTATATATAGTATAATTAACATTATTAACTCTATCGTCTGTGATACAGTTTGTAAATAGTACGAATGCGAACGATACATGCCACATACCTTTATATTTTATTTTAACACGTTATAGACGACTTTACCGATAATAACGAACAGTACAATCCAAAACCATAACCACTATCACTGAATCAGTCACCTATCGGTAGTCGTCACTATTATACTGCCTAGCAAGCCTCACAGCAACTCTATACAAACTAAACTTATCCTAAAATACCACAAACACAAACCAAAAAACTGTCACTGTAACTGGTACACATCCCTACCACTAAAATCAAATCAAATGAAAAATCTTTATTCAATTTAGGCCCTAAGAAGACGCTTATGAACGTCAAAACTACTACCGGTTCGGAAAGTAACGCAGTCATCGAGAAGAACCGGCAAGAAACTCGATCTGCACTTCATACTGGTTATACATCATTTGGGCCTGTAACTATGTTGTCTTTCAATAATTGCTAACCTTGACATGAATCATCTTATACATTTTTGGTTTTCTTTTCATTAGTATTTTCGAAAGACAGTTTTACTAGGGCACTGATTCCGTAACGTTACACGCCTAAATGCCATCGGCACCACAGTTGGCCGACAAGAAACGCACAAATTAAAAGCGTCCTAAGAGACCGAGAGAAGCATACTGGTGTTTCATTTCTATCGTGTGGTCTTAAAAACACACACTGGTTTTTACCATGGAAGTTAACATGTTGTGATTGTAAAAAGTATTCATTAAATGTATTTAAGCAAAACCACATGAATGTACTAGATATTTATTCAATCAATATATCTTTCATTCGAATCTTGGAAAATGCAGAATCGATTTCAATAAAATTTAGTAAATATTTATTGTTTGGTCCAAGTTAGGAGATTTAATAGGTCTTACCCCAATAAGTTCTTATATCTTATCCCCGAACGCGATGGAAGGCCCTATGTTGGTGGTATTTTATGTAAATTGAACTTAAAGTAATTACTTTGAAATGAATATTATTGCAATTATAATGAATATACGTGATCACATAATAATGTTAATACTTAAATATATAGTATAAGAAAGTTTAATAATATTGAAAACTGTAACATTTTAATTTGCGTATTTTAGGTTATAAATTATTAAGGCGAAATAATATAGTGATATCAAAATGTATGCAAAAATAAAACAACGACATAATTTAGTTAGCTATAAGATCAGGAAAGCCTTATCCATTACTGAAGCCTGATTTGTCATGGTAGCTGATTCATTACACGAGCATTAATCTTCGAGGTGGTGTGAGGTTCGAGCAAAGGCGACGGGGCGCCAACCAACCAATGTAGCTGATAAGGCTTTACTTTGTTCAAGACGCCGTGACGAATTCTGCGAGACGTTGGGCTTCGAAAGTCTAACACTGGAATTTAATTAACCCAAATTTGCTCTTTTGTTTTGATATTATCAAGGCGTGGCCTTTCTGGTATGTTAGAATACGCCACAACGTACCTATAAAATAATTATTATACTCTGCGGAATTGTTGCTATTTTAAAAATTACGCATTCATTAGTAAGCAACATTTTTATGACATGCCGATTGCATGTGTAATAATTTAAAACCTATTACAGTCATGGTAACAATGAACACGTTTTCGTTGAATTTTATAAGGGCGATAATAAAAGTTATAACATAACATTTGCGAATTCACCGAAAAAATAATTGAGGTATTACAAGAAGTTTAAATTACGATAGGTACGATAATGATTTCTAATGTTTACGCGAATATTATTCATCGAAATAAAACTAATTTAATCGGATTTTATAGCTGTTATTTATTAATTTTGATCCCGACGTTTCGAAAGCTTTTCAGCCTTCTTGGTCACGGGGCGGACTGAGATGTAGATTGTCCAGAAAAGTTCATGTTTCTGTCTACCTTCAATTTAATTTTTGTTATTCATAGAGTTCCGATCTACGCAGAAAGAGCTCACAGTATCTTGAGGTCTGGCAATTGGTCTTTTGGGCTCCGATTTAATTAAATGTATAATCGGATCCCAGGCTTGTGCTAGCTCCCAACCATCTTCTCTATTGAAATTTTGATGTTTTTTAATTTCAATAGCCTCACGAATCATCCTAGGTAGAAATCGGTGTTCTTTGGCAAGGATTTGTGGCTTGTCGAATCTAAGATAATGTTTGGAGCCTTCTTCTGAATGTTCAGCAACTGCAGACTTCATAGAGCGTTGGTGTTTAACGTCAGCTATATCTTCTTATACGCGGGTCCCTATATTTCTTTAGTTTAGCCGATATAGGAGAGGCCACAGTCACATTCGATTTTGTATACGCCCTGTTCTTGTAGAGGTTTATGACACTTGACTGGTGGTAAAAATTGACTAATCTTCTTGGGCGGCTTGAAATAAGTTTTTATTGAAGCACGCTTCAGTACATAGCCAATCTTGTCTGTGACCCCTCTTACAAAAGGTAACACAACAGGTACACGTTCTACTGTGGCTAGTTTCACTCGGTTTCCGTGTTGGCGGCGTGGAATGTGAAGCTTGTTATCTCGCAATACTTGCTTTACATGTTGCAGCTCAGCAGCCAGATTTTTACCACCAGTCAAGTGTCATATACGTCTACAAGAATAGGGCGTATACAAAGTGGAATGTGACTGTGGCCTCTCCTATATCGGCCAAACTAAAAGAAATATAGGGACCCGCGTAAAAGAACATATAGCTGACGTTAAACACTGACGCTCTACGAAGTCTGCAGTTGCTGAACATTCAGAAGAAGGCTCCAAACATTATCTTAGATTCGACAAGCCACAAATCCATGCCAAAGAACATCGATTCCTACCTAGGATGATTCGTGAGGCTATTAAAATTAAAAAACATCCAAATTTCAATAGAGAAGATGGTTGGAAGCTAGCACAAGCCTGGGATCCGATCATACATTTAATTAAATCGGAGCCCAAAAGACCAATTGCCAGACCTCAAGACACTGTGAGCTCTTTCTGCGTAGATCGGAACTCTATGAATAACAAAAATTAAATTGAAGGTAGACAGTAACAGAAACTTTTTTGGATATCCTACACCTCAGTCCGCCCCGTGACCACGAAGGCTGAAAAGCTTTCGAAACGTCGGGATCAAAATTAATAAATAACCGCGATTAAATCCGTTTAAATTAGTTTTATTTCGACGGTAGGTACGAATTAATAAAAACTGTTTAGGGTTCGTGAAAAAAAATAGCTGGGTGATATTCCGTAACTGGAATTCCGTCTTCTACCACGACTCACAATATGAACCGGAAAATCTCTCTACCTGTCTTCTTGTCTGTCTAACCATTACTGTATTTATCCGACTCGAGGGTTATTTCTTACTACACGCTTGACGTAGCGGTTTAAAGGGTCGCCTCGTCAGTGCTGTCACACCGAACCTTGTGATTTCAAAACTCAAATATAACAGTTATTTGTGTAAATTCAGTATTAGTATGCATACAAGGTTCCCCATAACACCGAGCATGATCTCTTTTATGGGTGTTGTATAAATCTTCATCTTTTATTAGGTATTAATATTCGCATAAATTTTGTTACGATATGTAATTTAGGATATTTGAAAGCCATGCAAAAGCGGTTCCTGGTTTCTGACAAGTAAGAGCGAACATAGGATTGCCGTAAGGTTTTTTACTGGGTATTTCTTGTTCATACGTGTGCCGCTACCTAAATGATGTTCACTTTGGTATGTGTTATGCCATATATTGTTTGTATTCTTTTTAATTATTGAAACACAACTTAGCTAGTTACTTTCCTATGTGTAACTCCATATTTTTTTTCTCTTTACGATAGCAATTATTGAAAAGCAACTTATCTAGTCACTGTGACACGTGTCGTCCCATAAATTTTTTTTTTGTTTTTCTTTATGTTTGTAATTGTTGAAAGACACGTAGCTAGTTACTTTCCTATGTGTAAAATTTATAACTCTATAATTTTTTTTCTCTTTTCGATAGCAATTATTAAAAAACGAAGTTAGCCAGTCACCGTGACCACATGTCATCCCATACATTTCTGTTTTCTCTTCATGTTTGTAATTGTTGAAAGACAACTTAGCTAGTCACTGTGGCATGTCGTATGTGTCACTCAATACATTTTTTATTGTCTGTTCATGTTTGTAATTGTTAAAAGACAACTTAGCTAGTCACTGTGGCATGTCATATGTGTCATCCCATATATTGTTGTATTCTCTCCTTGCTTATAATTGTTGAAAGACAACTTAGCTACATTTTTTGTTGTTTCTTTACGTTACCAATATTTGAAAGACCACGACACTAGTCACTTTGGCGTGTGTCATCCCACACATTTTTTGTTTTCTCTTAACGTTTGTAACTGTTCGAAGACAGCTTGGATAGGGGCACATTTGAGTCCTACAGGCATCTCTCGTAACTTGGACAACAAACGTAAGAAGACAATCCGTAAATGGATACATATTTAAAAAAGGCAACCTAAAATATAAATGATAACTCTAAGTGGCTTCAATTTTAACGAAATACAGAACGATGTTATCGTAGTTTGAAAATAACTCTACGATAGTATAACTTTTAATAATAAACCACAGTAGAATTGCATATATTACAATGAAAATTAAAAATATATGGCTTGTGTTTTCATGGACTCATGACCCTTAAAACATTGATGGATGGTTATTAAAGGAATAAATGCGCTGTTATTAGTACTTAATATAAATAAATTTACCTTTTACATAATGAAATTTGGATTATACGTTACAAAATAATTTGAAATATATTGCAAACTGAATTTAATTTGGTAATCGCGAGCTTTGAGTAAAAGGGTGGACTAGATGGAGCAACTTCAGTACAAAAATGAACAATGAACAAACAACGATTATCTTTTCACGCGTACAGCTACTGTAGATAAATTAACATTATTAAAATCTGAGAGTCGTCGTTTTACTTGGAAACAAAAAAATACCTATTCAGATAAAGTACCAAATTAAAATATTATCGAAATACAACAGTTCTTGCAAATTAGTAGAGTACATTCATACATGTAGTTGTATATATACACAAGAACTGATCATATAATATTTTTATATAATGCAATTGTAGTTTTATTGTGAATAAATTTTAAATGTAACTTGAAACAAAAACATGTCAATGATATGTTTCCTATAAACTACAAAATAGCTGGGCCGATTTTGGTGAAATATTCTAGCAATCTTCAGATTACCCCAGCTGCTGAGAGCTTAACGATTTCGTCTATCCATTATTAAATTAAATCTTATATTTTTATATTTACGGAGAAAACTGTATAAAAATTAATTAAAAAGTTTATTCACTAATAAATTTTATCCACTGTCCTGAAGTACGAGTGAACCTTACGTTTTATGGGATAAAAAGTATCCACAATATTAGTTATTACGGCTTCGAATTAATCAAACCACGCCTTAATCCCGAAATTTAGTGTTATGATATGTTGTCAATTTAGTGTCAGAATGTCATCCTATACATTTTTTTATTACTCTTAACGCAAGCGAATGTAGAAAAAGAAAACTTAGCTAAGAGCTACGTATAGATTGTACGTCGCTAAAACCAACGCCAGTAGCTTTGAAACTCGGCGGAAATTATGCAATACATTTGAACGAGTAGTGTTATGGTTTCACACAACATTGTCGAAAGTGACTAAACAAGTATCTTCGTAACTGTATATTTGATGACAGAAAAGCGATGTGTATTCAACGAAAATGTCACTATATTTTTAGTATATAGTCTTTTCGATTACGAAATACATAAAAGCGGTGTAGTCTACACGATACGTCAATTTGATTCCCAAATCAAGTAAGCAATTCAGTTCCTTTATGTTATACGCCTGTGGCAGATTAGAAAAGTAAGAAATTAGCAAATTTGAATAGTCCTGAAAAATGTCTGATGACCGACGTCGCGTTGTTTGGTTTTTATTGCGAACACATATTTTTCAGTCCTATTGTATTCTTGTTTTATTTATTTCTTATTCATAGAAAAATCTCAATTTAACCTAGAAATCTGACATTTTATGTGGAAGAATAATTGTATTCACCCACAAATCTTACATAATTTATTCCTATTTTGCCTACCAAAACATATCACATATAAACATGTGATTTTGTCATGACATTTTTCTTCGTCATAAGAACTGACTAAACATGGAATGTCTATGTCTTGATATCGCTTTGCTATACTTTTGATCTTTCCTCAATTATGTTCTACCGAAATCATGAAATAACAACGGATTGTAGAGATCTTCAATGAAACACGTTCGAGTTTTAACTGTTCTTTTATTCTCTACCCTCTTTATTCATATACATATATAATATTCACAAATTACCTACTACTATCCAACATCTCTCTTCTAAATAAAACGATAAAATAGAATAGACTACTGTTTACATTAAAGTGATTACAATAGGAAAACCTTAATATTACAAATATAAATTATTTGGAGCTTTACAATTCGGAAATAATGTACCTAGCTAGTGATTGTAGAACTATTACGGTTAACACATATATACTACTATTCCTCTCAATAAACAAAGTAATTAAATATACAATTCCATAATTTTAACTTACAATATGGTAAGTGAAAATTTTTTAAAGTACATAAAATTTGGTATATTTTGACACATTAATACTATCTCATGATTTTTAATTGCAAATAAATATACAAGTTTTAAACAATTTGAATTTCGATGCTTACTTAAAACAAAATAAATCAGTGAATAACTATAAGCTAAGGATCTTGTACAAAACATGACTAGTTTACTAATTTAAGATAAATCAATGCATTTTTTTTTTTTCTTGATGAACATTCTTGTAACATGATTAATAACTATCTAGCCACTCAGCTAGGTGTATCCCCACCGGCCAGGCGGTCTCACTGTCCTACCGGAACGAGTAACATACTGATCATTATTATTGTTTTCAGTATCCGTGATTGGCGGTACAGATGGTACTGTCCATGGGACCACTGGCATTGATAGCGAGCGTCGTCGCGAACCCACTGCCCTCACAGGCGAGCTGGTCGCGGTCTCGGTATGAGGCGCCTGGGACGTCAGCGGTGACGTCACATCGTTATCGTTATTGACCATGATATCGTCATAAGGCGAATTGTACATCATATTTTTAAGATTAGACGGTTTATTTTCGCGTTGTTCTGAGTCGCGTATAAGATGACGCCTGTTCCGTATTAATATACCGCCGTAATCCATCTTTACTACGTAGGATCTTAGTCCACGTAATGGTAAAATAGTACCGTTAACCCAGTGTTTGCTTATTCTTACTTTAATTTTTTGCCCGGACTGTAATGGAGTCATATCACGAGCATTCCTATCATAATATTGTTTTTGTTTGATTTGTCTTTTCAATAATTCACTTCTTACATGTTTCTGAATTTTAGGTTGCAAAAGTTTTGGTTTGCATGGTACTATACCACGTAACTTTCGATTGTTGAGCAGTTCACTAGGTGAAGCTAATTTTGAATCGATAGACGTATTTAAATATTCTAGTACTGCTAATCTGAAGTCTGTTTTTTCGACGTTATGCTTATGAGTTGGCCAACCATTTTGAACATACTTCATTAGGGCTTGTAATTCGGGATCACTTTGAGTCTGAATCGCTATGAAGTGTGAGTCTACAAGAGGGTTGTTAAGCGCGACCGCGCAAACCTGAGCGCGCACATCGAATCGGTCGCGCGACGCTGTCGCCGGATCGGTCACTTTGCCGGGCTCGACGGCGCGCGACAATGTGTCCGCTACAAACAAATATTTTCCCGGTTTGTATACTAATTTGAAAGCATAGGGCTGCAGACGCAACGACATTCTCTGCAATCTGGCGATTGCGGTCGCTATTGGCTTACCAATGATAGCGACGAGAGGTTTATGATCGGTTTCAACAGTTACATCACTCCTGCCATAAATGTATGTGTAGAATTTTTCACACGCGTACACACATGCTAGGAGCTCCTTCTCTATTTGAGCATATGCCTGTTCCGCCTTCGTAAGTGATCTTGAAGCATAACTGTAAGGTAAATTATTTTGCATTAAACATGCGCCTAACCCATTTTTTGAAGCATCTACACTGATGACAACGGGTTTATTTAAACTGTAATACTGCAATATAGGCGGGCTAACTAAACAGTTTTTTAAATTATTAAAACATTTTTCATGTTCCTCAGACCAATGCCATTCAATATCTTTCCTAAGCAATTTTCGAAGCATATAATTTTTTTCTGATAAATTTGGTAAGTACATAATTGATCATGCCGAGAAATCGTTCTAAATCTTTAATATTTTGCGGGCGAGGCATTTTTCTGATGGCAGACGTGTATGATTCATCGGGGTATATGCCGTTTGGGGTTATTTTGTGACCTAGATATTTGATCTCGGTTAAACCAAATTTACATTTATTTTTATTTAATTTATGATTGACCTCTCGGCACCTTTCTAATACTTTACCTAGCCTGTAATCGTGTTGTTGCTTAGTTTTTCCGTACACTAGGAGATCATCAACGAACAGACAGACACCTTGTAAGTCATCAAACAGCTCATACATTTTTTTATGAAAAACTTCTAAAGCCGATGATATCCCGAAAGGCATTCGTAAGAATTTATATCGTCCAAAACTAGTGTTAAAAGTACACAGGTCTGTGCTATCTTCACTTAACCGTAACTGCTAGAATCGATGCTTGGCATCTAAAGTACTGAAATAATTTGCACCACTTAAATTAACCGTCATTTTGTCTAAGGTTGGTAATTTAAAATGTTCACGTCTAATTGCCCGATTTAAATCTCTAAACATATTCTTATGTCGCCGTTAGATTTTTTTACAACAGTCATACTGTTTACCCTATCTGTCGGTCCTTCAACTTTTTGTATGATATCTTCGCTAACCATTTCATCTAGTTTCTTTTTAATAGACTCCTTCAATGCCACTGGAAGTTTTCGCGGCGCATGTACAACTGGCCTTATGGTACGATCTAGTTCAATCTTATACTCGCCCGGCATGCACCCGAGTCCTTAAAACACGTCCGGGTACTTACTATATATACTACTTTTTGATTCGTCATCAAATTCTTTATTAACTGCGAGGACTAACTGTACCGCATTTAGCTCACTACAGGAGTCTCTGCCCAGTATTGGTGGGGAAGAGACATCTGCAACTACAAACTCTAAAATGTACTGACACTGTTTATACATGATCTTCAAGTTACATTTCCCTATGACTTTAATCTCGCTCCCCGAATATCCCTTTAATTTAACAGGTGTTGAAATCAAATCGTTCTTAGCAAGACCTAACTTAGGCAAATAGGCTAACGGTAACACATTCACGTCGGCCCAAGTGTCTAATTTAAATTTAATTTTACAACCATTTAGTAACAAATTAACAGACCAATCGCTACGATAATCAAAACAACAATAGATTACCTGATCAGTAGAGTCGTCTGCTTGCATCTCATAAAATTACACATCCGTGAAAAGTGATCATAATTGTTACATTTGAGGCACCTTCTACCTACAGCAGGACACATTTTACTACCGTGAGATAAACCGCACATAGAACACAATGCATTTGTTACACTTTGATAACGATACGATAGCTGTCGATTTTGTCGCGTCACGGGTTGAGCTCGCTCCACTCGACGGACACGCTCCACCGGCGCGGCGCGCTGACATGGCATGGCCGCGGGAGGCGCGCGCCACGGCACAGGCTCGCCGCGCCCCCCAGCGCGCGGTCCGCCTCGCCAGCTTCGCCAGCCTCGCTCGCCGCCTGACACCCAGAATTCGTCTTCATGTTGCATGTGCTTCAGACATTTGGGCCAAATTACATATATCTAAAGTCTTTTTTAATGTAAGATCGGGTTCACGTAACAACCGCTGTCGCAGTGTATCATCCTTTATACCACATATGAGCCTATCCTTGATAAAACCAGTGAGGAGCTTATCAAATTCGCACGTTCCAGCGAGTTTTCTGAGTTGAAAAGCATATTGCTCGATTGTTTCACCATCGCGTTGATTCCGCGTGAAAAAACGATGTCGCTCTACTGTGAGGTTCTTTTTAGGTAAAAAGTATTTGTCAAATTGTTCCAGTAGACATTTAATGGTTTTACTTTTCATTTCAAACAGATCATATAACTCGCGACACTGATCACCTATAATATGCAACAGTAGGCTTACTTGGACATTGTCACTCTTTGAAGACAATTCGCAGGCTTCATAATAAATATTAAATGAGTTTTTCCATTTATTCCACTCCGATGATAAATTTCCAGATGTAACATTTTCTAAGCTGCTAGTATAGTTAAATGGCGGCGGTGGCTGCAAGATTGATTCCATTTGAACCGAGTATTTTACGTTTTCGTTACGATGCACTTGAAATTGATTATTTATCACACTGTAGCACGATTATGATTACTTATTTCCAAAATTTATTATTTAATATCGTTTATCGGTACGTTATTCCGGCTGCGCCATGTAGAGATCTTCAATGAAACACGTTCGACTTTTAACTGTTCTTTTATTCTCTACCCTCTTTATTCATATACATATATAATATTCACAAATTACCTTCTACTATCCAACTTTAATTTTACTAAGCAATCAGCAATCTATTATTTATTTATCATTGTAATGTATGTATATATTGTATGTATAGTTTCGTTTTTTTGTAAGACAGTTTTAGATTGTAAGTGATTGTTTTTTGTAAGATACGATCAAAGCTCGGCCACTTATTATAATTTAAATTAAAATGTAATCAAACGAGCAAAAGTAAAATTCATTATTAAAGGGTTTGTCCGAGGGCCCCGTAATTAGCGTAGGACTTAGCGTTATGGCCATAATCTCATCTGATCTTAAGTGACGATACGGCCTAAGTTGGTAGACACGCTAAACCTTGGAGAAACTGGCTCTCAGTTACAACTGCCGGAACACATCTAAACCTGATTTGGCGGCAGATTTTCAACTTGAGGGTAGTAGCTAGCCAGGTGTGCATAAGAAAAAGCTCAACCGCAATGCTATGGTTGCATCACTGTGTTTTCCTTCACCGAAAGCTCAAGCTCATTGTAGGTGGATTCAAACTCACGTCCCTTGACGCGACGTCCATACAGACCACCAACTGAGCTATCATCGCTTTCAAATTTTACCAGTTTAAAACCAGTTTTATATTATACCAGTATATAGAGCTATTAGAATAACAATTTTCAAGCAGTCAGATTTTCCTTTACACTCACCCAATAGCATTACCAATGAATATACTAAAACTAAAAGACTAAAACTACACGAACTCCAAAAAATTACAGGTGTACATGCCGGGTTTAAAACCAGTGGGAAAAATATAAATAAATTAAATTATTATTGTTCTTATACGATTACAATAGAATTCAATTGCATCTTTTTACATAATAAATACAATTAACACAAAAAATAAATGCCTGCACAACTGCACAACTTCTTAAAAAAAATTAAAGCATTCATGAGGACCGCCGACAGAAGTGAAAACTATATTTCACAAAAAATGTAAAAAAATAAAATAATACTCGTTATCCATATGTTGAGTTTTGAAACGTACGACCTTGCTTACGCGTGATTATTAAGTCGCACGTCAAACCGAACGACCAAACGTTCATATTGACAATCTCGTAATTAACAATCTGTATACACTCTTTACATAAATGGAAAGCGTTCGGTGACGATGACGCGAGTTCCATATTTTTTGATCACCCAAAAAGCGCTCAACGCTCCTAAAGAAGTTTTCACTCCTAAAATAATTAATATAAGAGATAGAGACAACATCCTAAAAGTGTACATTTTATAAATATTGTTCTCGTGTGACGCGTCCTTCAAATATCACTTTCAACATCCTTTTAGTTTTAAAGTTACCGCCTAAGATTTTTTCATCTAAATAATAATAAAAATAAATTTGGTCATCCAGTCGATATGTATAGTTCTTAATGTTATTAACATTTTGTGGAATAATTTGTTTATTTAAAAACATTGTTTAGACATAGCATAACAATTACATACACGACTCGATGTGAGGATATTCCAATCGTAATTCTACTAGCTGTCTTTTCGAACGCACGTGGCTGTAAATACAGATAAAAAACGAACACTCAAGTGGGATGAAACGAATAATTGTTAAGCCCGTTATTCCGTCAGCTTTATAAACTGTACGAAATGGACACATAGTATTTGCAGGTTTAACTGAACGTACTGAAATAAAACAAAACAAAACAGTACAATACAAAACTGAATATTAATGAAGTTAACTTTTATCATCCTAACATGAAATTCCTCATTAGAAAACTTTAAAAATACATTGTGAATGATAACGATGAAATTTGGTAATTAAACTTTTGAATATGCATTTGTCACGTTGAACACTGGCAAATTTGCCTACATGGACAAAAGCCATAATTTAAACAAACATGAAATCATAATTATCCCTAGTATTAATGGTAAACGACGGTTTATTCATTTTTTAATATGTATTTTTAGTACTATTTAAAATGTCTGGACGTCTGTTAATGATAGTGTAACATCTAAACAAGTTCATTGATTACAGTTTTTATTATTATATTTGTAATTAAGGCATCTCTGATTATCATGATATTTTCTTAATAGTGACGAGTTACCTAGGAACGCGACATAAAATAAAAGAAATATATTATCTTTACACTTTTTTTACGAAGAATGTTTATTGGTATTGCTGAATGCGACAGATTCTACTATGATCGACTTGTCAACTACTGAAATTATTTTATCGCTGCAATATTATCCTAAAGCTATAATGATATCAATATACGAAAAATTGGTGTTTTGTATCTTTATAATTAACAAATATGTCATAAATTCGTTTACCATTTGTTAGGAAGATTTTTCATTTATCCTGTATTTACCTGAGCGAACAGAGATAGTCTCCCCTAAGATATTCCCATGGGAATTTTTGGAGACCGTTTCCCTGCCTCGTTACAATCGAATAGGTAACGAACTGGGATTATTGATTAAATATACCATTCCCACGCGAGTTGCTCTCATTACTAGCCTGACGAATATACTTGAATTAATGTATTATAGATACGTATTAGGAGTTCATTAATTACTTAATCTTCATAGTATTAACATGTCTTCATTTATAAAAATATCTATAACATTAGATATCAAAAACACACTAACTTTAAGACTCGTACAACCAATTTTGACTACAGGGATGGCGTAGTAGTTTAAGCGGTCGGCTCTCAGCAGACATTAGGCTGAATGTCATGGGTTTGAATCCCCCACACCCTATCACATCACATCCCTATATAACTTTTTCTAGGTACTTTGTGTTGTTTAATTGTATGTTTATGAAATTTCCTAGGTAGGCCAAGATTATTGGTGCAAAATTTATGATTTATTCAAAACATAAGAAAAGATATGTTACGCTTCATTTTAGTTACATTTTTGGAATGATCCAAGAACCAAAATTCAGAGCAGCTTAGCTTGATTGTTAGGAATACATGGTAAGTAGTTTTTCTGCTTCTGACAGTTCAATTATTAATTCTTTTTTTATTATAAATATCTCCTTAAATAAATTAAACCTTAGATACCCACGATATACAACACTTTCAGCTATCCAACTATATACAAAAGCTGTCTACCAGAAAGAGTGGATGAAAATAATTGTTTAGCCAGCAGTGTTAGGATATAGAATAAAATATATGTAAAATATGTTTAATGGGAATTCGAATCAATAATCGGATCAAAAAAGATTATTTCCAGTTCTTATCAGATATAAAATAGAGTATGTATATAACTACGAGATATCGTGTCTTTCTTCTCAGCCGTAAAAATATGTTTATGCTTATCCATTTCATTTTTGCTTCAAAAGAGAAAAAAGTAATTGCTTTTAAAGGTAAATTTTACAGTATCTAAAATAACAAGAATAAGTCGAAGGGAATAGATACATAAATATAAACAACCTAACATTGTGTGTGTAAATGTTGATTTTATAAATCCTGGAACAATAATAATCTCTTTGAACAACGATATTAACCCATCTCTGTTGGTTTGAGATAAGCTGTCAGCAGCAAGAACTCGACAATCTATCGAAGTATTGCTTCGCTGTCTATTAAAACATGTTACGTAAGTAATTACAGCCCTTCATAACAAATTGAATGAGGTTTAGATCATTTTAAACGAATTTAAAATATTAATTATCATTTAACAAACTGTTACCTACTAATTGTAGTATGTTATACAACATGGATTTGGAGGAAATTGGACAAATGGAAAAGAGAAGACTGAAAAGACTTGCAATGTACTGATGGGCGCTGATTGATTTTTGAGCTTAATTATCTGTCTTCATGCACTTTGGTTTTAATGACCCTTCACAACACTGTTTCCAAATAATTTTGATTGGTTGGTATTGATTGCTTATATTTACATGACGATCGCGTCAACCTTAAACTTGCACAATCACTCTATTACAAACGATCGATAAAATCACAGTTTATGTGTCAACTACGCGGGCGCGTTTGGTTTCGCGTAAGCGCACTCATTTCACGACATTATGGCGTGATCAAGCTGAAAGTGCAGGTAGATAGTTTAGTTAGACCAGCATGACGGTGGTGACTGATGATCCATTGGAGATGATTCGTCAGTGGTTACTGTTGTTTTTCACCTGCACTGTGCGTACCATATGCTAAAATATCGTCACTTTGGTATACTATATGGTATACTGGTATGGTAAACTCCCGGCTTTCGGACTCCCCGACAACTTGTGCCGATGGATCTCCAGCTTTCTGCATGAGCGCAGATTTTGTGTCCTAGTCGATGGGCACAACTCGCAGCTCATGACTGTAAACGCTGGAGTTCCGCAGGGCTCTGTTTTATCACCCACGTTGTTTCTTCTGCATATCAATGATATGCTTCCCCTGGGACACATTCATTGCTATGCAGACGATAGCACGGTTCATGGGTGCTATATCAGTAAGCCTGGCTGTGGACGGGGAGACACAGAAAAGAGACGGAAGGAACTTGTCATTGAACTTGACCAAGTCTTGACCCGCATATCCACATGGGGAGCAAGTAACTTGGTTGAATTCAATGCCAAGAAAACCCAGGTATGCGCCTTTACTTTAAAAAAAAACCCCTTTTCACCAAACCCTACTCTTCAGAGCACCCAGCTTGCAATGCGCGACAGCCTAAATATCTTGGGAATAGATATTCGGAGTGACTTAAATCTTAGGGACCACATCGAGTATGTCATCTCCAAAACATCTCAGAGACTCGGAATCCTGAACAGAGTGCGACGGTTTTTCTTGCCCGACCAGCTGTACCTTCTCTATAAGGCCCAGGTTCGTCCGTGCATGGAATACTGTTCGCACCTCTGGGATGGATCCGCTAAATACCTCATCGATGCCTTAGATTAGTTGCAAAGGCGGGCTGTCCGTATTATAAATGATACAGCTATTACCAACATTCTAGAACCGCTTCAATTGCGCAGGGATATTGCCTCTCTAAGCGTGTTCTATCGCTTGTATCATGGTGAGTGTTCTGAGGAGCTCTTTGAACTCATCCCCTCCGCTCCTTTCCACAACAGAACCACACGGGCAGGGCTTCGGTGTCACAATTTCACGGTTTCACCTATAACATCCAGAACCAAAAAGTTTGCTGACTCTTATCTCTGTCGCACCGTGAAATTGTGGAACCGTCTTCCTGTCAACGTTTTCCCTCCTTCCTATGATATTGGGTCCTTCAAAAGAGGCGTGAAGAGGTACCTAAGCAGGCCAGCATGACAGCCGCGACTGGCAGTGTATTCTGTTCGCTGTCAGTCGCCGCTGATATGGATTGTACTGTACTTACCATCAGGTCCAGTGCAGTCACTTTGCTGTGCAACATAAAAAAAAAAAAAAAAAAAATACTATATGGTACGTCACTATATGGTATGACTTACAGATGTTGTAAAAAGACTATTCTTCAATGGCTAATGACATTCACATATGATGATACTGAAAATCTCATATCCAACGTGTACTAGTCTAATTTTTAGACAACTAAATTCGGTTCGGCCACTTACATGACACACACAAACATACATACACACAAACATACACACACACACGTGCACGCGCACACACACTTCACACTTTCTTTTTCATTTCTCAGTTATTATTACCATTTTTTTTTTTAATATTGTTGACATTTTTTTTTTTATTGTTTAAAATTCTTTTTTTATTTTATTTCAATGTTCCCTAATATTTTGTCAGTATCCGGAGGTGGGCGCTGTTAACTGCGACACAGTTAGCTTACTAACTACTGCAGTTAGCAACATACAATTGCACTATATGTTATATTGTTTTTGTACCAATAAAGATTTTTATTAAAAAAAAAAATAACTTTCTCGTACTACGTAAAAAGGTAGGTTCTTGTTTTTTTTTATGGAAAAAAGGCAAACGAACAAGCATGTCATCTGATGATAAGTGATCAGCGCCGCCCATGAACACCTACAACATTAGAGGAATCGCAGGTTACAATGAATCATAGCTGTTAAAACAACTGCCTGGCTGCAACCGCCGCGCCAACATGCTGAGTGGGTTCGAATCCCACAAAGGACAATTATTTGTGTGATCCACTAATAATTGCTCTGAGTTTGATTGTTACTTTGTGTCCGTTAATTGTATTTATAAAGATAATCTTTCTTGAAATTAGCCAAATTGCCTACATATACGTAATCTTAAATAAAATAAAAAATCAATAAATACAATTTCGAAGTTGTACTTATAAAATACTCTAAGCGATCTATAAAACCACAAAATACAAAAATACATGACACTACTTCGTTAATTATGGCCGCTTGTTTCCTTTAAAGAATTATATTTAAAAGATTATGTCGATTTTCAGATGATAGCTCGAGGCTCCAACGTTATCTTTTTCCTCCTAGAGTCCCAAATATGATTTTTCCGTAACGCACGCACGTCTGCCGCAAGATCTATTCGGTGATATCATGGAACAACCTGCACGAAATATCATACCACCGTAGACTACAGATAAGTAAATTCATGTTTGTATTCTGTAATACTGAGACTCTGAAAGTAGCATAATAAAAGTTACTTCGATTTTCTAATTACCTTTATATTCAATAAGGGATTCTTTGAAAGCTATTTGTGAAAAACCTTCAAGAAGTTCGTTTTTATTTAGGTGGAGCCCTATGTATATCGTTATTGAAGTACACGTGAGAGTTACGAACAGCATTCGAAATAACTTTTGAAGCTCGGCAGCGAATATAAAGCCTTATCGCTATAATTTAATACTTATGTGTCAGGATAGCTGATTCATTTGCGAAAATCAATCTTTGAAATATATTTACGTTATTCAGAGAAAATACTAGTGTAAAAAAAATCCTTATATCTTAACCGTCTTTTTAATAGGCTGCACGTACTATTCGGTTCTTCATATCACTAATACTTGTCCTTGTGTCATATCAGTCCACTGATTCGTTCTGGAGCTCCACTGTATCTGCCTCAGTATTATAAGACATGTTTATATTGCCACAACCGGAAACTAAAAGCGCTATGTGAATATGATTATTAAAACAATTTTTATAAAATCTGGTCATTACAATTTGAATCTATAAAGTTATTTTGAACTAACGTGTGAATATTGAAACCCTTGTAATATGAAATTTAAAGTAAAGAGACGATCAATGATAAAGCAAAAATAAAGAGGCGACCAATGAAAAAGCCTAACACCTGAAATAGATTATTAAAACAATTTATATAAAACCTCTTCAATACAATTTGAATTTATAAAGTTAAATATAACCAAATGTAAATATTAATTTAAATCCATGAAGTTATTTTGAACTAATGTGTAAATATTGAAACCCCTGCAATATGACATTTAATGTATTGAGAAGATCAACGATAAAGCTAAAAACAAAGAGGCGACCAATGATAAAGCTAACACTAGTTTATTCATTTATACCTCTTTTTGGTTCTTTGGCTACATCATAGAATCCTATAGAATTCATTTGCAAAATTTGATTACGAAACAACTAGAAGGAAGCATTCATAGCTTTATAATTTCTTGGAGGAGTTTGACAGTCACTAATGTGAAAACCGGAAATAATGTTGTCTTTATCTAGGGGTTTGTGACTTACCATTTATTTGAGATGTGTTTTGGTTATTTGACAATTTTATATAATGACTAGGTATGCCTGCGACTTCGTCCATGTGAAACTACGAATAATTTTATCATTTTTACCCATTTCTGTAACTTATTTAATACAGCTGTACTCGTATTGGTAGTAGCGTGATTTTAAATAACCCAGACACTTACTCAAATGCTTCTCTATCAAATGAGAATACAGCTTTTTGAAATCCGACTAGTAGTTCCTAAGATTAACGCCTTCGAACAAACTTTTTTATAATATTAATATACATTGAAAAACCTTGTAATATTTAGTATTACAACGTAATTATACAAATGTACAGTTGTAAATTAACTTACATAATAAATATTTTTATTATTTATATAAACATGTTTCCCTACAAACATGTACTATGAAACAACATGAAATTATAACGTCACATAGGGAACTTTTTGTATATAAAATAGTAATTGTTATTTTTTTTTTTAATTTCTTTAAAATTAAATTTCTCTTATATTATATAACCACTAAACAAAGCATAGGTTATTTAGAAACTTGTTTAAAATACCGCATGCAAAGCTAGCATTAATGTGGTCCCCAAGTTTTATTTCTGAATCATGAAGACAAAACAATATTTATATTGTATAATGGAAAAATGGCGTGCTAAAAAGGAATAACAAAAGAGGAAAATGTTATTTCCTTTCCGTATTCCATCTGAAAATCTCTTAACAGAACTGTTCCGTATCTTCGCATAATATATATTATGCGTTTACTACATGTAAGGAAACAAAACATTATTTTAGAAGTTAGGGTGTTATATAAAATTATGTTTAAATCGTTTATTTACAGATTTATAGTAGCACATCTATGAGACGTTATTACGTCTAATGGTAAGCATAGCACAATCCAAAAACAATGATGACTACTAAAAGATTACGTCGACTTTACCTTTCAGGTTGCTGGATATGCATAAGCTGCTCCCGAAATGTGACAAATCAAAAGAGCCATGGGACTATTGAATGGTAACCGTGATGTAGTCAGAGATTTTAGACATATATGTAATTATAGACGTTGAAAATTATAGTTACGGTACCTTAATAATATTTAGCAAAACAAATGACAAGCCAATACGCACATAGAAATATTACAATGAACGGAGAAGTAGGACAGTATGTATACTGGGCGCGAAAAAGAGCTGTGTATACTTTGCAATGCATCGTCCAAACTATAAACATTTCAGTTGGTAAAGGTTAGTTTTACCGACACGTATATAAAATATTAAATATATAAGAGATAAGATAATAATATAAGCTAGATAAAAATATGATATTATTAATGAAAATAATAATAGTCAGGCTTTAAATAGTTTGTTCAAATATTAATGTTTGAGTGTGCTAACTAACACAAAATCAGTGTGTTACTTACGGAGTACATATAACGTATCTACACATTGTTACCTATAATATCATTGATTATATACGTACGTATACTAGTTTAAACTTAAACGATACCGATTGCGTGACATACCCGTAGGTACTTATAAACTATTACCTATGATGCCGAATATATGATGTATATTCTACTATCACGCAATAAATTTAATACGAGAATATGCGTATTCACCATTAAGTATGATTTAAAGGCTCATAACTCTTGTAGGACATATAATCGATGGTCAGAAGGTTTCAGGGAAAGACAATTTTGTTTCATAACATTAAAAATTACGTTCCATGTAAATATGTGTATATTAATTTTTATATTATAATGTTATATTATACTTATATAGTTAAAAATAAATGTAAACTTTATACATACATAACTACGTATATAATTATAGTAGTAGGTATTTGCAAATATTGTAAAAACAATCTATGGCGATGGCTTTAGCGTAAGTATTGCGTTACGTAGTTTGTCTTAAAAAACGCTTATAGTTATTAAAAATAATTTATTTTTCGATTGGACATACGCTGTTGCATTTATGCATTTATGTCAAAGTGCATTATTAACACCTTCCAAGTCTCTAGTAAATATTACTTGAAAAATATTATCACCTTTTACGAGGTCGTGCAATCCTCACTTAAAGTATGCCTACAATACAATACTCACATCTTCATCCAATTTTACTTTGATCTGAGAGATAATGAGTCAGGGCATTAGCTTTTATGTACTTATATAACCTCTAGACAACGATGTACGGTACGGTAAGGTATTTAGCTGCAAATTTTCAACTTGATGATGGTGGCTAGCCAGTTGGGCATTAGAAAAAGCACTACCACCATCACGATATTTTCCTTCATTGAAAGCTTAACTCACGTCCCTTGACGCGGCGTCCGTACACACTACCTACTGAGCTAACATTACTTCGATTTAATATTCCTATACAATATTAATATTTTAATTAATATTACAAATAAATTATACAAATATAATTATACCTAAAGATATGAGATAAAAAGAATTTATCAAACCGGTAGTATATACATATGTATTGGTACCAAATGATTACACGGTCCAATAATATTTTATAAAACAACGATAAGTAGTGATAGATATTGCCAGTTTAAGCTCATACGGATCACAGCTAACGTGCGTAGGTAAACGTGAGTTGACACGGTAAGCCACTGTCATTATTCACATTTTCCTGTGACGATACCCTAGTACCGAGCGAGCACGAAACACCGTGTGTCGTGTGAGGGGATTAAGTGTCGCTCGTCCACAGCTGCGTACCGTCAAATAAACATAATTTACCAACAGTCTTATGACAATAACATAATTACGTTGCAAATTACTAGTGATTCCTAGTGATATTCCTAGAAATAGTAAACAGATTATTTTGTTATTTAACGATAATCACGTTTATCCTCGACATTTCTGGAATATTATCAATTGCAAAAGAATAGAGGTAAGGGACCCTCTGCTCGGGCACAATGGAGTAATCCGCTGACGATAGGATTGCGAGGAACACCTGCTGCTATCCAAATGGAAGCTTGTATTTCGGAATACACTATTTTTGTGTCTCTATCTGATACTACGAATACAATGAGCTCCGTCAGACCATAATATTTTTTATATTTCAGTACTTTTCAACAGTATATTGTGTGATACGTATAGGTGATATTCGTACATGACTGAAATCCATTAATAAGTGTCATCTATGAGTTACTCAAACAAAGTGTTTATTAAATATCTTTATTCATTATTCAAATAATTGACAACATAAACATCAAGGACAAATTATATGCTTGACGTGATGAAAGTAAATGGTTAAAACAGAGAGCATTTGCAAAAAGATCAGAATATTTATTTTAACGTACTATAAATTATATATATTTTAATTCTAAATGTTAATATTTCAATACTTTTATGTATAAATTTTATTGAGTGCAAACCGAAATTGTAAGCTTTTGAAATCTTAAATCTTCTTCTCTTAAATCTTAAATCTTAAATCAACTCTCCTGAAACGCATTTCTAAACAATTATGAATACTCAAATTTTACCACTCACTACGAAATGTACCTACATAATCTGACTACATTTATATTGTACTTTCTAAAAATCTACATTCCCTATATCAATCAAGATAAGAATTTAAAAACATCAAATTTTTACGGAACGATTGCGTTGTACCCGTTTTATACAGTAAAAATCAATATTAGGACTTTATTTTTAAGAAATAAAAAACAATAACTTATATAACAAAATCTGTTTTTTAAACAATTTTACCAATATGAAGTGGAGAATTTATCTAATCTTCAAACGTAGCACTAACAACTCTCTTTTTTTATAAACACTAAAAAATACTTGTGTCAAAGTGCATGTTTCATACAATTCACCTTATCCGTGTACATTACCAAAATATATTTATTACGTAAACTGTTCCGAAAATGTCATAACAAATGTAACTAAATTATACACTATAGCCACAGTAATCTCGGAAATTTCAATAAAATAAAAAAAAGTATAATAATATCACATATTTAATCCTGATCCGTACGCTATCCCTGATCTCAATTGGAGGTGCTATGGTTGAGTTATTGACCACTAGAAAGGTGTTCCAGGTCAGATAGTAAATTTATAGGCCCTAAGAAAGCGCTTATCACGAAGATCAAGTCAAACATTCAATTATTGAATAGAAGAACGACTACGTGAAAGTTTGTTAATTATACTATTTAATAATCGTAGATCAATTAAAGATTTTTAATTTGAAATATATAATATTTCACGCCTTATACCGTGAATCGGTTGAGGTAATGTTGTACTCTACACACGTCAAGATCAAGCAATTTTTTGCTCTTAAACTGTCTAAAAGTTATAGGTATTGTAATTATATATTTGGAGCGACGATAGCTCAATGGTAGTGTGAAGGATCGCCGCGTCATAGGATGTAATTTCGAATCCAACCACCAATAAAGAGCTTGAGTTTTCAGTGAAGAAAAACATCGTGAGGAAACCATAGCATAGTGGTAAGGCTTTTTCTAATGCCCGTCTGGCTAGCTACCACCCTCAAGTTGAAAATCTGTCGACAAATACCAATAGGTGTGTTCCGGTAGTTGCACTTGAGAGCCAGTTCCTCCAATAAATAAAAGCCCGCAATGCATCTACGATTATCCTGGAGTTGTGGGTGTCCATGGGCGACGGTGATCACTTACCATCAGGTAACACGTTTGCTCGATTGGCCCTATGCCATCATTTTTTTTTTTTTAATAAAAGACCAAGATATGGAATCAGCAAAGGTTTCGAAACCATACAGCAGAGTCGAACGTTATTCCATAATAATGAGGTAAGCGCTTCAACATGATAGATAGTCTGTTGGTAAATGATGGTCGAAACTCCTTTAAATCCAAACAAGAATCTGTGAGGTTTACTCCCGAAAAAGGCAGTTACGATGCATGATTTTTCGGTTAAAGTTTGAGCCAAGCGTAATTGGTTAGTAGTATGGAGTAGGAGACTAGTAAGGAGATGAAAATATTTATAGTTACGAAAAGCAATTTACAGAGTTCACCGCAGTTCAATACACGTCCGAAACAGCTTCGGTCTGCAATAACTGGTTGAGGTGGTAAACCTTGCACATTTCCTCGGAAAATATTTTTTCCACTGTTATTGCTATAAAATTGATTTTCTCTTTCTTTTGTACGTTACAATCATAAATAGTACACTAACATAATATGTAATTATACTGAACATGATTGATTAGATTATCATGATAGCACTAATTTACAGAACAATAACTGAAATATTTTTATAGTTAATAGGTTCTAGCGTTATGGCCACAATCTCACTTGACGTTAAGTAACAATATGGCCCAAGATGGTGGACACGATATACCTAGTGGAGGGCCTGGCTCTAAAACGCAACACATGTATACCTATCTGACGGCAAATTTTCAGTTTGAGGGTGGTACCTAACCAGGCAGGCAATAAAAAAGTCCTACCAACATGCTATGGTTTCATCGCGATGTTTTCCTTCACAAAAAGCTCAAATTCATTGCAGATAGATTCGAACTCACGTCCGTTGACGTGGCGTCCGTACACACTACCATCTAAGCTATCATCGCTTCAATAATTTGAAGTACTTCTCTTTTTACTTAATTTATATATTACCTATATAATAGACACACTAATTAATATTTATTGTTTGCTTCTTAAGTTGCAATTAATTTTTGCAGAAGATTTTTGGGGGTAGAACATTCTTAGTGTTACTAAATATAATAGCAAAGTTAGACCAAAGAATAAACGTATGATTTAAAAATAATCTGGTAGATCGGTTGAAACTATATTTTGAATACTAGCCCGACAAAAAAACTGTACAGCACCTGACAGTAAGTACAATACAGTCTACAAACAGCGTTGACCAATACAGTTTTCATCAGCAGTCGTCGATGTAATGTCATCCAAATCCCTTCACTTTGCATATTAAATTACATGTACATATATTTCATTGTAAATTTATCTTTTTTTGTATCAGAAATGATAATTTTGTTTATTTTACAAGCAAATGTAAAACTCGTTTTACTCGCACTGGCTTATGCTCTTATACAAGTTTTTCGTAACAAAAACATTCAACCTTCAGTATTACCTTCAAATCCGATCATGAATAAACAGAAACGTTACGTATATACGGAATAGATTTAGGGTAGCTTTTCCGTACATAACTTATTTTAACATTTGTTAGACTACTGAAACTGTAGATGAGGGATTTAGTGTACCCATTACTAATTTTGGATACTATAAGTATTATTTAGGACTAGTTTTTTTTTTTTTTTTTTTGAAAAATTGATACGTAGCAGGGCCGGCTTTATATACATATGTAACTAGATAGTGACACCATACTCTTACTATAAATCAGGTGCGTCATTTCTTATATTGCTTGGCTCTAGTTTAAATCGATCCAGTACCAACTGAAGTATAAGCAGTAATCAAATAGGTACTTGTTTAATTTATGACCGCTTTGAACATAGTGATAAGCCCGTCCCCGTGATTCTATTAGTTTATCACAATTCACAGGTTTAACGTATCTACCAACCGATCTACAAACCATAACTATAAAATAAGCACAATCAGTCACTATAAATTTAGTAACAACCCCCGACGGATTACTGATATCTCTATTATCGCTGTTGTTTTTATATTGCTTTTATATAATCTACATATTAACGTTATGGCTACAATCTTACCTGATGTTAAGTGAAGAGGTAGCCCAAACTGAACCTGTGGAGGGACTGGCTGTAGGCACAATTTTAATATTATCAGAAGCGGCATCATATTAATGCTTGAATAATATTTTTTCTTTTTTGAAAGGACCTACACTGTTAGCCTAAAAAGCTAGGCTTCACAGCTTCGCCGGACTTTATTGATTAATATTGTTCTTCATAGTTTTTGTACAAAAAAAGTATTTTTTTCTTAATAAAACCTTACTAGTTACTACAGGCTTTACGAAAAATTGTCCTTTTTCTTTACATTGTAAAGTAAATAAATAAAAATAAACGACAAACATTTCTTATTATTACTTCACATGTTAGTGTACAACAGACATGAGAACGCGTAAGACTCCCATTTATTGCGAGGCAGGTATTTCCCGCCGAAGTAACGCGAGATGAGGGTAAACATCTTGACGTGATTAATAGTAATCCTCACTAGTTTAATAGTGCAGGATTTAGTTGTTTGAATATTATTATCTAAAACAACGAGGTCGGTAATTTGCTCTAGTTTACAAACGATATAAACGTGTACACATTACATATTTATATGTACACTTGTTACAGATAACATGAGAAATTATATTTGAATGGTATCATCAGTTGATTTGTACCTATAGTATATGTTACGTAGGTATAGCAAAAGAGCAGAATCAGAAACTAGTAAAAAAATGCCTAAATTTAGGAATGGATAAGAGTTCATTCAGGTGATACTGAACAGTAACGAATCAATTTGTTACGAAAATATACCCATATTAATATTATAAAGCGGAACAGTTTGGTTATTTGATTGAACGCGCTAATCTTAGGAACTACAAATCGGATTTCTAAGATATTTGTTTTTATTTGATAGAAGAATAGGAGTAAAGCAGTGTCTAAAAAAAATTTAAAAAACGGTCAATTTTGTTTTTATAATTTTTTGTTCCACGCGAACGAAGTCGCAATCGCAGCTAGTATGTAATTGACTCATTGACATTTCCAAATCAATCAGACCTAAAAATATTCCTTTCACGATGTAGACGCCTAGTAAGAACGGATTTCACGATCAAACGGTAAAAACACGAAAGAAGTCGGGAGAGATCGGTTAGTATATGTACAAGTATACATACATATATGCAAAATATTTGAAGTGCAATCACTAACAATTGCAAGTTTCGTTATAGAACTATGACCATCGAACGCAAAAACGTTCTTAGGTAACTCTAGAATCCTTTTCATTTAGATTCATTTGACACTTTTCCACTTTTGTATTTATTGTTTTTTTATAAAAAAAAAATCCGATCCTAAAAACAAAGGCATTTCTCAGTATTCTTTTGATTCTGTGTTACGTTGTTCTGCCGCATTGAACTCCTAAACTAATGAGCCAATTTTGATGAAATCGATCGATCATCGAAAATCGATGATGAACACGGCAAGGAAGACCTTCAACGGATTTTAGAAACCACGTTTATAAATAAAAATGCGTGGGTGTCGTGCTGTACTCGGTTGAATCTAATTTCCTTACGTATATTAGTATTGATAAACTAATACAAATAAATGAATTACTAATGTCTGAGAGCTATTCATTAAAATACAGAGATAACTAATGAATTGAAGGAATAGTGGGAAATTTCGTAATTAATATATTTTTTCTAGTTGTGAAAATAAACATTTTATTATACATCATTCAATTGATCTAATTCATTATAATATGCTACGAAAGAGCTGATGCCTATGACGTGTATGATATATGTCTACGCAGCCGTTGAGAACTTACTGGCTGTCTTGAGTCAATAAGCGCGCACCTGTGACTGGGCACAGCCAATAGCGTACGCGCTATGAATAACCGTCTACACTACAGAAATATAGTGCAATATAGAACAGACTAAAAAAAGAGTCGTGACGGTAAAATCTTACATTTTGATTTGTCTAGCTTCCATCCTTAACGTATGGTAAGGAACTTCGTTCCACAAGGGACGAAGAAATTAGTTTACTACAAAATTTTAACTTATAACTTATTAAAGGGACCGTTCTGTTTAATGTCATAAAAATAATCCAATATATTGTCGGGCTTTTAATTCCACAACAAATTACACCAAGTTATCATTTTTCAACTCTAAAAATTGTTTGTAGGTGTATGTGACAAATAGAAACAAATTTTATATTTTTGCTACAATTTCTAGCTAGCTCAGCGCTGATCTCTCGTCAGATTGGATATGTTTTTTTAGTACATATATGTATATATGCATGAAGTATCTAGTAAAAAATATTATGAAAGTCGTAAGGTATCACGTTTACAACCTTACGAGTTAATATTTTGCACATAATAAAACAGTACAACTGAGAAGATTCCACTTGTTCATTTACCAGTTATTAATAGTGTTCTCCTAAAATATTGACGGCATAATATTTTGGTCCGTTGGCGAGTACAGTGATACTTGAAACTTAGAACTCTGTAGAAATTTAATTAAATGTATTTGTACAATGTACAATGGTAATTTAATTAGTAATTGTATTACAAATAATAACATGCATTTATAATATACAATGTATATTATAAATATTTAAATTATTATATGGCAAATATAAAATACCGAAATACAATTTATTATATTTATTCACATAATATGTTTTTAAGAATAACAATTTTGGATTGTCTACATTTTCATTTAGCTGCGTACTTACATGTTTACTATTTTGTCTCAGCGTGCTAACCTATCTATCTGGTCTATATAAAGCTGGTCTAATGGTGAAGAGAATCGCTTCACGGCACCCTTCTTTATTCTCTACGGCGCACTACGGCGCCGTGGCGCATACTTTGAGAACCCCTACTTTAGCAGTTGATTAAAATAATACGTATATCTAAGCTAGACGCGAATACATATTATAAAAATGATAATACTTATTTTTATTTTGTAGTATTATAATATAAGTTAACTTTATTTGTAAAATGCTGTAATCGGTTAGTACATGCCCGAAATTAGTTCATATGTTGAAGAAAGGTCTCCGGAGCCCGTTTTTATTATTTCTGCTTGCAAAAAATTACATCTATATACAGTCTGCGCAAAGCTTTGAGCACTTAAATAGAGTAATTGCATTTTGGCTTGGCTTTTACTGGCCACAGAGAGTACCAGGGATTCATATGACAACCGCAGCTGCTTTGCGGGTACACGAGCTCACCGTGGTTTGGATCAGTTTGTATAACATTATATATGTAATACAAAAGTTCATTCGAACCATAAGTAATAACAGATGCCATTGGCATACATACCAAGTGCATGTTAAATCTGCCACAGTTATATAACTCATTTTCGATAAAGAAAGTTTTACTTAAAATAATAACTTTATGCTATGTAGTTTGTAAGTGTAGTCTACAATGTAGTACAAATATACTATAATTTAATATTTCTATGTATTGAATAAAAATATTTACTCACTCACTCGTGGTTTACTACGACATAAAAATCTTTACTTTAAATTGAACTGTTTAGATATTTATGGTAAAATTTTCTCACTGCATATTATCCACTCGAAGCGATGATGACTTATTCGCCAGTGTGTACGGATCCCACGTCAGTGAACGTGAGTACGAATCCCTGCAATGAGCCTAAGCGTTCAGTGTAGGAAAAACATCGCAATAAACCATAGCATGCTGATAAGGTTTTTTCTAATGCCCGCCTCACTAGCTACAAGTTGAGAAGAGGGAAGAAAAGCCAGTCCCTCCACTAACCTTAGCGTGCCCACCAGTTTTAATCACATCTTCACTAAGCATCAGGTGAAATTGTGGCGATAACGCTAAACCCATAAAGTATGAATAATAGATTATTGTCAATACAATATCTAACGATACACTCCCTTATTTGCTATATTAATCAAATTCGTTTCTCGAATAAAACATATACAAAAAGTTTTATATAATCTAAAGATAGGAGTTATGCCATAATAACTAATATATGCAAATAATTTAATCTTAGTATATATGTACATATATGCAGCACAGTAATTACTCAATATTCTTGTATCTCAAAAGGTGTCGTGGGTAGTACAATTAAAGTGCATATAAAAATTAATCTCAAGATTGCCGTAAGTGCCTACTTATTTTTAACACAATTTTCCCACATATCTACTCACCGTTAATAATATCAGTTTATGAAGAAACTCTTCTTATTATAACAGAGAGTTAGCGAGTTAGAGTAACTATATTAAGTATATAAATTTCAGAGCGTGTCAATGTTCTGATTTTTAATATCTTCAAGTAGGTATAGGTTGCGCCAAACTTTATGACTGATCTAAAAACAGCAACGAGTTCACGCTTCCTCATGGTATAATTGAGTAATTAATGCCTATAACGCCATTTTTCATCTTGTTTTTTTTTCGAAAGGATCTTCACTGTTAACCTGAGGGGCTTTTACAGCTTCACCGGACTACGGGGGCAAGCGCGGAGAGCGCTCGAGCCCGAAGGGCAACTCGCCCAAGGGTGTCACTAATAACCGAACCTCGGCTTGGGCTGTTGCCGAAACGCGTAAAAGAAAATCGAACGCGGTACTAGCTATTAATAAAAAAATAGAAAGAGTGATTGTACTGTGCCAAAAACAATGGCGCGTAGGATTGTACTTCTGCAAACCTAACTGGCGGTGCCTAAGACTACTACCTAATCGAAAGAACTAAACTCGAATCTAACTGATCCTCTTCGAGATCTGAAAACTAAATTTGGTTTGTACTGGCCCATGGCAGGCGGGGCAAGATTGTACTGTGCTCTTATTTCTTCATTAACATTATCTTTTATAATTGTTAGTAGTATATATATAAGTATATATATATATATAGTAGTATAGTATAATTGTTGTAGGTTCTCAAAATGGGTGGTATCGGTCATCAATGGGCGCTGAGGCTATCTCAGGGGGCTATTGAAACTTCAAGTGACATTAAGAAAGGCTAAAAAAGATTCGCTTTAAAAAATATATTTATTTCTGAGGAATTATTCCTGAGGAGTGTTGGGTATTCAGTTTTCCCTAAAAAGTGGGCGGTACACCATGAAGTATTAGAAATACTATTATAAGATATAATTTATTAAAATTGCCACCCAAGACTTCCGATACCTGAATTAGTGTTTTGCACAGTCTGACGTAGCTATGTTCAGACCAGCTATAAAGTTGGTGTGACCTATACTGTCTATATGTATATTAATATTATAAAGCGGAAACTCTTGTTTTGTTTGAACGTGCTAATCTTAGGAACTACCTGTCGGATTTCAAAAAATCGGTTAGTTAGTTAGTTAGGTTAGTTAGGTTAGTTAGTTAGTTAGGTTAGTTACGAAAAAATTATTGAATAATTTTTATTTCCACCTTTTTTGATAAATATACTGCATACTCATAAAATATTTTATTTACTCTTTGAATCATAAAAAGCAACTAAATACACTTAACGTCCGCGACTGTTGAAACATGTTCTATTATTATACTTGCACGTGAAAAATTGTCCAGCACAATGTCTCGATAAAGATCTAAATTTGTACATAAATTAACGTACATTTACACTCAATATAGACTTCCCCTGAGCTTGAGCGATATTTTTATATTTCATTAACATTATAAAACGTAAAAGTTTGTTTGTTTGAATGAGTTAACCTTAAGAACTACCAGTCGGATTTCAAAAATATTTTTGTTTTTGATAGAGCAATACTTGAGCAAAGTTATTAATATAAATATTAAAAGAAGCAAAGCTATATTAAAAAAAAAGTGTAACTAACAGGCAAAATGGTTAAATAATTTTTAATTTCACGCGAACGAAGTCGCAGACACAGTTAGCATTTTAATGAAATTGTATCTGACCTAAATGTGTACATTAATTATTTCTGGGAAATTATGATCAGATTGTACTTTATTATTGAAATACAGGGCAAAATAAATCCTGCGATCAATTTATGGTTCCGATCGTCACCAAAATACACATAGCCAGCCAACGAAATACATGATTTATTAAGTAACAATGACATCTCAGTTATAAATAGAAATGCCCTATTCTCTCTTCGAATCCTGTTTGATTAATGACTAAACATTTTAATCGCAATGTGGACATTGCTATTAATATTTGCTACCTGTACTAGAAAGGAATTATACTACCGTATAATAACCCTGCAGAGTTCTGTTTATTTCAGCAATAAAATTGTTATTATTTGAATACAAAAGTATATTTTTATATAGTTCATAGGTTTAGCGTTATGGTCACAATCTCACCTGATGTTAAGTAAAAATGTGGCCCAAAACGGCAGACACTCGAAACCTAGTGAAAGAAACTGGATCAACATTTTCAACTTGAGGGTTGTAGCTAGCCAGGAGAGGACTAATGAAGGTTTTCCTAAGAAAAGCCCTACCACCATGCTATGATTTCATCACGATGTTTTTTCTTCACCGAAGACCCAAGCTCATTGCAATTGGATTCGAACTTACGTCCCTTGACGCGGCGTCCATACACACTACTAACTGAGCTAATTAAATAAATGTGTGTGATACTGGCTCCAATTTACTGTATGTACTGTCTGTTTATATTTAGGACTTTATTATACACGATAAAAGTAATATATTAAGCCTTTATACCGTAAGCTTCTCTCGTAAATAGGCGTAAAAGACTAAGGCTTGGAATTTAATCATCAACAACTTGAAAGATTCTCATATTAATACGTAGGTGTAACCTCAAAAACATGTACCAGAGATATTTCTCTATAGTCATCTAAAAGATTTTGGCCTGTCTAAGATTGCGTAGGATGTACCAAATTTGGCTAAGTAGGGAGAGAAGCATGAGTATTGGTGATCATTAGTAGGTGACAATTGACGGGCATCGGAAATGGACCCCTTAAACCTACAACCGTATCACAAGTCCCGGGATCTGCACAAATTTTCCCTTTTTGCGACAAGATGGACCCG
This sequence comes from Actias luna, assembly GCA_039707435.1. Taxonomy (NCBI): domain Eukaryota; kingdom Metazoa; phylum Arthropoda; class Insecta; order Lepidoptera; family Saturniidae; genus Actias; species Actias luna. Next base: position 7,603,880 of record JAZHAC010000003.1, read on the forward strand.
GCCCCATACGGTGAATCAACATATTCGTAAGAAGCACATCTCAGTTATATCCAAAGTCCAAATAAAAATTGATAAACCTTCTATATAAATAAATATTAAAACGATTACACTTAATTCAAATAATGATATTCAACGTATATAATATAATAGGTAAAAGGTGTCCAGAAAAATAGCTACAGTGCTACAGAATTTTTAGTCGCAACCGTACTCATAGTGCTCACCCTGCTTTGTAAATTAAGGACACAGCGTATTAGCAAATGCCCTTTGTTTTTAACTCATTAGCGAGGTTAATGTTAGTTCACGGTGTACGTTAAACCAACAAAGTTAATGTCAAAGGTATAAATGTTAATAAATGGCACTGCTCTATATTATATAATATACAACATCATATTTTTAAACTTTAAAATAATATTAAACCAATAACAATAATTTCATGTTATTGATTTCTTAGAGATGATAGATATATAATTTAATTGTAAATATGATGTGGTACCTAATGATAGTGATTAATTCGAGTGGTTTTAATTTATTGTTAAAGTAATAGCAACATATGCAAAATTGTTTGCGTGTCATTTTTTTTTTAAAATATAATGTGAAAGTATTAGAAATACTTAAACTCTGATTATTATTATATTCAACTACCGCTAAAGTCATTTTTACTTTTTTTGCTGATGCAGTTTGGTTATATTGAATAATTAAAATTGCCACGAACCTTCTAATATAATAAGATCACCAAGTCTACAATTATAGTCGGTAAACGTCAAATTGTATATACAAGATAAATATAATATTTATATTACATCATACATATTGTTCTATTAAATCCAGAAAAAAATCAAAATCCTTACGGTGATCAAGCAAGATTTGTTGTTACATTATTCTTATTTCTACTTTTAGAGAAAAACAGGGGACCCTCGTCAGGATGGATTTGTTAACTGTAAAAAAGATATACAATTTGGTTTTTACGTTTTGTTGCGTCACCTGATCAAGATACGCGGCCAGTGAAAAGTCCGTTCTTTGTGGGGCCAAGTTCATTTTTTATTGATACAATAATATAACATTCTGATTTATTATTTACATTATTTTGGACATTTCTGCTGTCATAATTCAATGTCCACGTCTCATGCTAATCCAATACCAACTTTATAAGTTTAAAATTATTAAAAATAAAATATTATTTTACGTTTAGATCTTTAATCGCAAGATACAATTCTGACAGCCTAATTTATTAGAATTAAAAGTAATAAATAAGAATCGCGTTTTAAATGCTCTAAAGAGATTTTTTCGGTGAGTCCAAAACAATATACCATTACTTGAAAACAATTTATTCTATTAACTACCTACAACATAGTTGCGGTTTATTCGGAACTAGATATATACTAATCTTGAAACGTGCCAAAATAAAAAGCAATCACTATGACGGTCTTATCAAAATATGTAGCATGGTCGCGATCCAGTTAGACATAATTGTTATCTCATTATAATAGCCAGACATATTTTTTTTTTTTATATTACATGTATGCCGATAACATAGAATGTACCTGTTCTGTAAACCGTCCTTAATAAGCAGCTATCGCTATCTGAACTAAAGCCGACAAGGTCGCTTTATCCAACTGTAAATACACATGTGTACCTTCAGATGAGTTGTCAAAACACAAACCCAAATTAGAGGCTTTTTCGTTTACAGTCTGCCGTGACAAGGGTTAGCTACCGGTAATACTTGATATCTGCGTAACACTGTATTCAAAAACTTTTACCTTTCTTGTAATATCATGAGAAATAATTAAATCGATGCCCACGAGAATTGAGTACAATAATAATAGGGCGCAATATATTAGATTTGTAGCGTAGCCCGAACCAAAGTGTAGGCTAATCTTTTACGATACACTAGTGCTTTCATGTTCAAATATATGGAATCACAACGCAAATACTTACTAAAGATATAATCAGCTTCTCTTATATAATTCATTTTTGAAGTAAAAACTTAAGTTCTGATTACTTTTATGTGGGAGTTAAATGAGTCTGAGCTGAAACGCTCGCCTGTGTAACGCTTGTTCGGGTAAAGTCGGCTCGAGTCGACTAAGCGAGCGAGAGATATTTTATTAACTGTTATATACTCGCTCGACTTTTATACTCGCTCGACGAACTTTACATGACGGAGCATGGAGCATCAATCACATTCACATAAACATCGTGTAATACATTTTATTTAATACGTTATATTTGCAGTTCGTATTAATAACCTCGTCTTGATGATGTTTGCACTTCTGTCGTGTGGTCATAAGTACACACCGTTTTTTTTAATTAAGCACGACACAATATAACAGAAAACCAGTGACTATTATCAAGAGATCAACAGTCATCGCTATGATCCCTGATGGATAGTATTTCGATAACTGAACTTCGAAAGATAATATACAGGCGGATAAGAAAACTCGACAAATCTAAAGAAAGTCATTGTGACGGTGTGACGGTGTGTGACTGCGTGTGTGTGTTCAAATGCCGGCCTGGCTAAATACCACATTCAAGTTGAAAACCTGCCGCCAAATACCTATAGGCGTGTTCTGGCAGTAGCACCTGAGAGCCAGTCCCTCCACTAAGCTTAGCGTGTCAACCAACTTGGGCTACAGCGTCACTTACCATCAGGTGAGATTGTGGTCATGATGCTAAACCTTAACTGTATATACAGATGTATCTATGTATGTGTACACATATATATACTAGATGTCCTGACAAACCTAGTTCTGCCTCAATTCTACTTCACTGTAAACTACATTAATTTAATTATATTAATATATACTTCTAACCTACAAAAGACAATGTGTTTTAAGTATTAAAATAATATTTGAAAGTAGTTTAAGGCCATATTTCAAACTAATACTAACGATATAGGTAACTATATACTCAATTAATATTACGTTTATTGCTGTCACTAACTGAAAGTAATTCATATATATTTCATGGTTCGTTTATTCATTCCTCGTTCACACAGAACGTTAACTCGTAAGTTACAATTACTGAAAGTGAACATTGTTAACTTCAAATTTTGTAATCGAGTAATTTCAAAATACTAATTCCTTTTACTATTAGGTATAAAAATAGATTATTTGGTTAAAATACATTCTATAATAATTAGCTAAGTATTTGCCACGAACTGTATAAACATATCGAATCGTTAAGTAAATTATGTGCTAAATTCCAAGTCAGTAGTAAATTGTTTATATCTTTATAGAAGAAGAAAATTGTTAGAAATGTTGTGTATATAAAATGATAATGAATTATAAGCGAAAGCACCGTTTTTACGTAGTAAACATAGTGATAAATTACGAACCTCACAATATTAAAGAACAAGGGCATAATGTCGGCACAAAGATGTCGTAAAGTTCCTTCAAATGTGATAAGAAAGTATCAAGTGTCCGCGCTACGTCCTGCGGCCCGCGATAAACTCTGAATATCCATCATACTTAATTACCTCACTCTTAACAGTTTAGAAGCTCGTCTGGAGTTTGAATTAACGGGCCACGTCACTTTGTTTCCTGCTTCAACGTTTCAAAAGCTCCCGTTAAATCTCCATTACACTAAGTCAACTTTGTACTGTACGAAGACAATTTTTTAATAATTTTCGTTTCCAGTAATTAGTGTTTGTCATCTTTTAATTCCTTAAATAGACATGACAAAATATTTTTCACGATGATAGAGTCCGAATCGGCCTCGACCACCATACACCAGATGTAATATCTGACATAGTAATAGGTTTAGGCGTATGACATTCCGAAGTCAGTCGTTATATATCCAGCAACTTACCGGATAAAGATAAATCTGGCACAGTAGCTCTCTACCCGAAAGGTTTGACAGAAACGACATCTGATTCTATGTACTGTACTTACAAAAAAAACAATAGTGATCAAAACCTTATTGTTCTGCCCTTTGATGCATCTCTGGTGACAACTATACATAGTCTTATTAACTAATAAGTGATCAATGACTAGTTATTATTATATGATATTACTAGCTGTACCTGCGACTTCATTCGCGTGGAATTAAAAAATATTTATTATTTTTTTGTCACAGAATCCTAATTATTTTCTAAAATATAAGTAGCCTCAGTAACTCCTTATAACATCAGCTATCTGCCAATGAAAGTCCCGTTACAATTGGTCCAGCCGTTTCAGAGATTAGCCGTAACAAACATACAGACAGACAAAAATTGATTTACCGTAAATACTTTCATATGCATTTAGTAAAAACTGTTATTTTTACATTACAAACAGGTACTTCAATTTTATTTATTTGTATATAGATAATAAATTGTAACTTTTTTAAATAATGTTCGTACGTTTTAGTACATAACAATTACAACACCAAAACAACGTGTCCGGCCATCGGCGAAAGTCATCGGTTCAATCAATAATAAAACTGAGATACAGTTTATTGTTTCTCATAAAGTTGTTTATAGTGAACCCTATTTTGTAATGACTGAACAGTATATTACACAATAAAGTTATTTGACATCGTTTTCATTTCGCATCTTTTATAGTTTGTAAAAAACATACTAACAGAATTTTTTTCCTCTGCATTCTCTTGGTCCGCCATTTTCATTTTCATTTTATTTCTATTTAATTATAATTTTTATATGCTACTCTTAATTTAAGAAACTGCACAATACTTACTTATTACTGGTCTTCTTTTTTATATTTAGGTATATAATTGTTATTATTATTGTAATTGTAATTTTTTGTGATGTTATTGACCCGCAGGGTCAGCTACGGCAAACTCCTCTTCTATAATCTTGGAAACCTTTTTTCTTTTTCATGATCCTGTTTTTATAGCCATCTTGATATTTATTAAGTCAGAATATTATAAAGTATTAAATTACAGTATGTAATAAGCTCGTTGCACTCAACACACTGTTTCTTGCTTTGATTATAATATTTGTCTCAATGTTCAAATATTCCTATCGAATCGAAATCTATACCTAATATTTAATTAGATATTTTATTAATAATTTAGGCTTAATAATATATTTATGAACGTCATAATAGCCGGTTCAGAAAACATACGTGTCTTCGAGAAGACCTGGCAATAAATTCGATGGGTTTATACCATATTCTTAATTTAAATAAATTTTCGCAATTTTTGTACTATATAGTTTAGTATTTAGTTAAATGAAGCGATAATTACTCAATGGTAGTGTGTACGGACTCCGTGTCAAGACTCACGCCGAGTTCGAATCGACCTACAATGAGCTTGAGCTTTCGGTGAAGGAAAACATCGTGATCAAACTATAACTTGATGGTAGGCCTTTTTTAATACCCGCCTGGCGAGCTACCATCCTCATGATGAAAATCTGCCACCAAATACCTATAGGTGTGTTTCGGCAGTTGCAGTTGAGAGCCAGTCCCTCCACTATTCTTACTGTGTCTCCACCATCTTGGGCCACATCGTCACTTAATATCTGGTGGTTATTCGACCTTATCGTTAAACCTATGAAATATAAAAAAAATCAGTAACTAATTAACCACCCTGAACAAACCTTTGTACAGTAAAATTCGCTCGAACTTGTCCTTCAACCCGGCAAATTGTTAAATTACTTACAAATCTAATTACAGTTATTACCTTTTAGTTAACGTTATTACCTAAAAAGTGTGTTTTATTTATTTCTTATATTTAAACTGTGTCAGCGCTTTATTATCATTAGGGCATTCAATCTGGTGATTCACGAGACCCCAAGATGTAATTGACTCGACTTGTCCGGTACTGTTATACAGCTATAAGATCTCAGCTGCTATTTATCACAATAAAATAATATTAGACATTTACTAAAGAAAATGAGCTAAGCACACTAACCTAACAGATGACAATGTTTTACTACCAAATCTTACATACTGCAAATGCAGCAGAACTTTAATATGGGGAAGCCTCTATAACTAAATCGAACGAGCAAACTATTATGAACTAACCATACTTAGTACTTTTATGATACTACTACCAACATGTTTAACATTAAGCAAGGCAAATCTTATACATTTTATTTTGTTTGTTAGCTATAAATTATTACAAGTAAACTATTCAGAAAATTTTAGTTTACAATTATCAAATCTTTGGCATTCCCAATAAGCAAAAAATGACCTAAAATTAAATATGATAACGTTGTTAGTACTTGTGTAAGCTACTTCCCAATGCCTGCAACGGCCTTTATGATTATTCTTATGGTCATTTTTAATAACAGTATGGTTCTATATACAAGATACTTACCCAGTAGGTACATTAATTTTATGTAAGTCTCGCTTCTTGATGTTTATAATGGTACAAAAAATGAAAAAAAAAAACGAGGTATTGCATAATTTTAGGTTACGGCCTTCTTCGACTAGCGTTGTCAGATATGTCAAGGGTTTGATAAATACTACCGGTATAACGGCCTTAATATTTATTTATTATGAAATGGTCAAGACTTTATATAATAGTTCCATTTGTATTAATGACAGCAGAATAACAATTTCCATAATTGTTGGCAAGTAAGGTTAAAATCTTTGTTATTTTTTACCAATATCTGATATATGAATCAAGTAATATAGATATAAAAAGCCGAAAGGCTTCTTCGAAATAACAAGTTTTCTTATTGCGATGGACAGGTATCCTCTATAATCCCTGCATCAGCGAATTAGTCTATTGTATACGGGTATAATTCTGCGCTCTGCCAACGAGCTTATATGTATATCACCGGCTTATTTTCTATATTTAATCGTATACTGAATTTGTCAATCGAAATCATCCATCCCTCTACAAAAAGTTGGCAACGAACCTAGACCACAGCAAGCTTTACGTTGCATTAGTAATAAAGTACATAATTTGTGTGATGGAGAGGTTTTTATAGTTAATGTTTAGCGTTATGGCCATAATCTCACCTGAACTTAAGTGACGATAAGACCCAAGTTGGTAAATACGCTAAACCTGTGGAGGAACTGGCTCTCAATTCCAACTGCCGAAACAAAACTATTGATATCTGGCGGCAGATTTTCAAGTTGTTAGCCAGACGGGCATTAGAAAAAGCCCTATCACCATGCTATGGTTTCCTCACGATGTTATCCTTCACCGAAAGCTCAAGCTCACTGTAGGTGGATTCGAACTCATGTTCCTTGAAACGCTGTCCGCACAGACTACCACTGAACTATCAACGCGTCAAATCTAATTTATATTAACAATATATATAATAAAATATTCTATAATAAAATCTCATGTCCAAAGCCTATTGCTTAATTTATGATAAGTTCTCGCGTGACAAACATACACTGGGCATTTTTTTTTATTATGGTTATTTTAAAAATAATTTATGTAGACAAGAATCACATTATGGCTAACATCTTATGATTTTATAGACGTATAAACTGGTTATTTAAATAAAAAAATACAACTAAAATTAGTCATTTTATTACAAACAATTTTCTTTAAAAATGTGTTTTTTACGAATATTACAACTATATAGTGAAAATCAAAAAGTAAAAATCGTTAGATCCATTTCGGACATATATATCTATATATGTGATATATATGCGTATATCCCAACCCCACTTTCGCGCCTATACCTCTGAATAGATGATGATGAATTTTGATATAGAGATAGATAGGACCATGAAGATGGTAATTGGTTACTTTTCCTCGTGAAAGACTTATAGGAAATGAGGTAAAGAGAAGAATAAACTTTTATTGCGTCATCTGATTTGGACAAACTTAAAAAAATTGCTTATTTCAAATTTGGTGTAGGTTTATATCTACCTTTATTACCCTAACAATTATATAGTAAATAATTATTAAGTATATAATTTCAATAATTTAATAGCATTAGATAGAATAATAATTTCTGCATCGGTTGACAAAATCAATACTAACGCAATCGAAGCCGCAAGCAAAAGTTCTTTCAGTACTTTCTAGTTCTTTCTACTCAAAATATCGAGTTTGCATACCAATACCATGTATTACATGACTTATATCAATATTTTGATTAACTCTTTTATAGCACGAACATAATTTGTAGCATTTTTACAAAACCCCGTCCAGTTAGCCACAAATTTATTCTGTAAGCTTTCTATTATTAAAAATACAATAAATATTATCTATAGTAATAACATTTGAATACTATTAATGTTTAATAATTCAAATATGAATTATCCAAAATATCAACAACAATCTATAACGGGCAATATAACTTAATATAAATATAAATAATATGTATAAAATGAAAAGGAAATTGGAGCTTTCCTCTGTGGTAATATGTTTCTAGCACGCTATTTTTCCATTATCCAATATCAATATTGTTTTGTCTTCATCGCTCAGGAATAGGATTCCGAGACTCAACTAATGATAGCATTGCATGATCTATAGAAAACAATATTCAGGTTGAGAGTCCTACAACCACTCTACATCTCATTAATTACAATACAATTAATTACAGCTACATTCGTCCGCCTTGATTATAATTTTTATATATAACACTAGCTGTTATCAATAATTTCTCTCTCATATTCATATATATATAGTGTCATTTGCCAATAAACTATATATAATACAAACATTTTTATACAAACGTCTTCCGCACTACTTAATGCACCATAGTACTAATTGATTAAAACAACAAACATATTGCTTACAAGAGTTTACCTAATTTCAGCAAAATCGAAGTAATGGTATAAGAACGAATAAGACATAAATTCAAGAACATTTATTTTTGTATATGCAAGAAAAAATTTTTACTAAATTGTTTTCTTAAAAACACACTTGAAAGAATAATTCATTTATATATTCATGAGTAAAAAAAAACTTTGTACGTCTTTTTAAACATGTTATGAGTACAGACGAGTGCGAGATTTCGTATAGTTCATGTTTATATATGGAGAAGCAAAGCAGTAAGCTAATTTTCCTATATAATACGTGTAATATATATATTAAAGTTCATTGTTTATGCTTATATTGCCGACGTGAATCACATGATAGTCTGAAGTCAAATATTCACATAAAATCGCATTTGTCGCCAAAGAATTTAATAATGTTAACAATTAACTAAAAATTAGAATCTCATTGTTATTAAAATATTTGACAAAAAACGATTAAAGTTAAATCATAACGGTTTACGGTCAAATTTTGACCAAGTGTAATATTTATTTGTTATATATGCTTCAGATTATACCTACACAAAAAAGCATAAATGTACACTAGTTTGAGTGGCAACCCAACTTAATATTGCAAAAATTCAATCGACTTTCAAACTCTTTTGTTGTTCTATGGTTTTATGATACGACTTTTATGTCACCCGAGAACACCATACCCCAGGAAATATGCCTCAGTTATAGGTATACGCATGTCGTATTCAAAGATCAGCGGTAGATCTGTACCTGCACGGTTGGCTTAGCAATAAAAACAGTTACCTAGCTGCAACCACCGCGCCGAATTTCTGCGGGTACGAATCTCGCATTCGTTAATTATATTTATAAATTCGCTCATACTTTACATTGACGAAATTGCCTACATAGGCCACGATGCCAACATAAAAAAAGGATTTGTGCTTGATTTGACTGGTACAAGTATGCACTGGGTGCACCCCTCAGAGTGACTATATTTTGTTCTGTCGTGCTTTAAGACCAGTTGATGTCCAGCTGCCAGAGACTTTAGACCGGCATGATAGCTGTAACCGGTGATGATAATAATACTACAATCACCATCAGGTACAAAGCCAGAAAATCCTTTAAAGATCGTATATTTATACATTTTAAGGTTTTTTCAAAGAACATAATTTAAAAATAATTTTAAAAAGACAATTTTATTGAAAACTAGCTCACCCGGTGAATTTCGTATCACCTATAATCGTTGTTCCTTAGCCTCGCTAAAACTCAAAAATTGTTTAACTGGTTTGTATTTTTTTGTACATTTTTCTTATTTTCTTTTATACAAAGCTTGGCCTGACAATAACGAACACAATAAAATAAGAATTATCCAATTTGGTGCAGCCGTATGGAAGTTATGCGCGTACATACATTTCTACGTTTCAGATAAGAAATATTGGCGATACATATAATATAACCAGTTGACCTGTCAATACCTTGTTCTGACTTTTCGAATAGTCAATTACATCGACTAAATCTATCGCGTTATGATCACTTATCGAGACAAAAGTATCCTATCTCTCAAGTTGGATCAAACTGCACACTGTGTGCAAAATTTGATTAAAGTTGATTCAGTAATTTAGCAGTTCATCGCGGTTAAACAACGTGACACGATTTTTTTATATATAAAGATAGACGTACTCTGGAGGATATATGATTAGTATATATATACCTACGTATATATTTCGTATGGGTATTCAAAATCCACGTTTACCGAGATGAATGTTCGCCTAATGAATCAGCTTCTACGAGAAATCATTACCTAGCGGGATAATGGAGGTGACTTTGTATTTGCTCACAATCTCAAAGGTATTTTGTTTGAAATGCGATTCAAAATGCTGTCGTCATTTAGTAACAATTATTTCCATGCGGTGTCGTATTGTTTACTGTGTTGTTGTTATATTTTATATAAAAAATATAAGTAACATGATTTTTATTTAATAATAGGTTTGAAAATGTAGGTACATGAATAACTGTACCCGAAAAATGTTTTTTTTTGTAACCTGAAGTACCACGCCTATTAAATAAAAATCTAAAATATATGTATTATAGAGTAATGTATGGGACAAGGAAATCAGGCTTTATTACATAATACAAAAATGTTGAGGGACTGGCTCTCAAGCGCAACTGCCGAAACACACCTATAGGTATTCGGCGGCAGATTTTCAACTTGAGGGTGGTAGCTACCCAGGCTGGCATAAGAAAGAGCCCTATCACCATGCTATGATTTTATCACGATATTTTCCTTCACCGAAAGTTCACATTTACTGTACGTGGATTTGACGTCCATTCACGCGGCGTCCGTACACACTACCAACTGAACTATCATACAATATATAATTTATACAAAGATCTTATAATAGCTGTTATTGTTTCTTTAGAAAGCTTGTTTTTTTTAAGTTATGATGAACTCTCAAAACATTCTAAATTGATAGTATAATCAGCTTAGTATTCATGGCAAATGAAAAATATTTTACCGATTTTCATTATATTATTTTTTGTTGAGAAACAATGGAGTTACAGATCTAATACTTTGAGTATATATTCTATTAGTGCTTATTCTTGTACTCATATAGCCTTTTTAAATACTTCTTTATCAAATATTTTAATACTCTTGTCTGACGTTTCAATAAAATACATGAAAATGAACAAACGAGTATTTTACTCTTACATACTCATTCCTGGCTTTGTCCATTGTTGTACACACATACACATCCATCTCAATATTCGCATTTCTGCTGTATGCAATTGAAACTCATCCGTCTTCTTACTAGCCCAGTACTCCGATCAATTCTATATGACAGGTTTTACAATGGACTTGTATATTCTGCCTTTCACACCTGCATTCTGCGGTTGCAAATTGTACCCGAGACCTGTCAATATCTATCTTATATTATGGACATATATATCCTATAATAATTAATGAAATCTTATGATCATTAAATAATTTTTGAAAATTATATTCGAGGTGTACTTTGTGATCAAAGTACAAAGATTGTTTTTCCTTTTGGCTATCCCCTTTCATACTCTTGACTAAAAATACTGGACAAATTTAATGAGATTTGACACGGTATGAACTACTATTACCAATTGATCAACATATGGGACACTTTATTTCAAGATAGGGAATAAAAGTTAAAATTTTAGAATAAATGACCTCTTAAAGGATTTTCTCTGTTTAATAAAATATAAGGTAAAATATTCTGCTATACCTAAAAGTGGTACGTACCGCTGTTATCGGATCCTGAACTACTAGAATAGGCAGAACAACATCTGACGGAGCAGCTAGTTAAAATTATTATAGACACACGCGTGTGAATGGTGTATTTAAACAATTTTTCAAGATCGTTACTTATCCAATTATTACGTGAAACAGGCATGGCCCCTGACAATTCTCACGGGATGAACCTGGCCGAGTTATTGACTAAAAACCACCTATTTACATTGGCTTAGTTATATTGGCGTCACAAATATTATTAAACATCGTTTACTATCAATTTAATGTTGTAATAACTAATACTAAGATAGAGACAGCTCGTTAAAATTTTGTGTGAAGAGTGTAATTTTTAAATATGTATTTGAGTATTTAATGTATAGTCATGGGAGATAGGTTAACATAAAACAAGTTTCCTTTAGTTTGAAATTAGGAATTCTGGTTACCGGGTGCCTAATTTACATGCACTGCGATTATGCAGTGGAACAAGGCTTCGCGTCATACAACTCGGGCGGAATATTATTGGTACCACTATTTTGACAGGGGCAAGTAAGGGTGAAAATGTAATGATCACCCGGATGCCTATAATTCCAACGGAACTTCCATTTCAATTTAAAAGGCTGCAGTTCCCCCTCGGTCTCAGTTTTGCCATAACTACAAACAAGGCACAAGGACAGACACTACAGGTATTCGGGGTACACTTGGAAAAGCCGTGTTTCTCACACGGGCAGCTATATGTAGCATGTTTGCGTGTGTTCCATGCTCGAAATTAACATATCTTAACGGTTAATGGAAAGACACATAACATTGTTTACACTAGCGTCCTTAAATACTGCTCTGTCTGTATACATAGTCGATATCTTATTCCCTCTAGCAAAGTTTTTCAAATTACCACGCGAACGAAGCTGCGGGTAAAATCCCATAATATTATTATAAATTCGAAAACATAGATGTTTGTTTGTTTGTTGCTTTGTTCCACTATCACAGCTTTAACCGTTGAACAAATTTGTACGAAAATTGGCACATAAACAGACCATTTACATATAGGAAACACACATAGGAAACTTTTTTCGCCTGCTAAGCCGCGGGCACTAGTTAGTATGTTATAAAATAAAGCCTATAACATTTTATCTCTTATTTTATTTATATAGCTGTTGTGCAAACGTCTTTGTTTGCGTAGCACAAAAAATTATTAAAAAAAAAAACAGTTTTGTAATCTTTTTGAATACAGCTTTGTTCCTATTGATTGTAGGGTGATGTTAAATAACCTAAAGCCTACCTCAATGATTGCTCTAGCAAATACAAAAATATTTTTTAATCCGACTGATAGTTTAGCGTGACTGTTGGTTTAAACAAACGAAATTTTCCACTATATAATATTAATATACATAACTGCTAATCTTCTAATATACTGTCCAAAATATAAATCTTAAATTACACAATTAGCAGTCCATTGGCAGTGTCCGCCGTCATATCAGCATAGAAAAGTCTTGTACGGCTGGATACACACTGACTGATTCAAAAAGATGATAAACAAGAAAGAGTCACTGTGATGGTAATCACCCTGTCAATTGTAATCACAAATCAATCGGGTACATTATCTTACCACTCCACCAGTTTACTCGATTTACTCAGCCTGACTCCGAAAAATAACTTGACAAATCAAGCAAATTGCCACCGCTAGTGTATTGTTGTCGCAATTATGCTGGACAAAACTATCAATACCCTAGCACTGAGCAAAATATTATAAATTAATTAAAATTATATTCATAACTATATTACATCTAAATATTTTAATAGTTCTTTAATAAACAAAACCTTCACTTACTATAGTTATTATCACACTCTGGCAGAACACTCTTCACATACTTAAAGTAAACATAAAACTGACACACACTTTAGGGTATAGAAGTGTTATTTTGTGCAAGAGTTTGTCATATAGCGTATATGAACAGTAAGAAAGGATTTTAACTACGGTATTAAGTTCCTGAAATGTTGAGGATGAAAACCCCTATTAGGGACTCGGCTAGAAATTTACTAAATTGTTAATGAGTTAGAACGCGAGATTATAAAATAGGTAAGTCCCCCTTGCCAAGTTTTTCAATAAACGCTAACATAAACAAATGATTTTGACATGTTATAACATAATTTTTATTATTTCTTTATGTTAAAGATGCGTTAGTAATCATCAAATAACAACATGGGTAAGGATAAAGATTTATGATTTGTCAATACTACCGATTTATATTTTTTATTAAAGTTATTTATTGTTAAACATCAAACATAAATTTCAATAAATATTAAAATATACTAAATTATAAAATGCTAAATTGTTGCACTCGCGACGTTGGCAAAATTGCTTACTTAAGCTATATTAAAGGTACTGAATATATATAAAGTTTATTAAATCATGAAGCTCAAATGATGGTTTTGATTTAGAAAATCTGAACAGGTGTCTTGAGACATTTGCATTTCCTTATGTCATATTTTAACGGTGAAAATATAATATTTTAATGTCGTATGGATATCTGCACCTGCTCTCTATTCCGTACGTGTCAGCGTGACTGTGCACTGTTCTATGTTCTCGCGGCACGTATGCAACAAAGAAAATAAAATACAACAAAAACACGTAAAACTTCTTATCTCACTACGTAACTGTTTTAGTTTTTCTGTTTTCCCTACGTTTTGATATAAAATTTAGTAGTAGTATTTTTTTTTAAATAAATGACTGCAATAATATTTGTGACTTTGCAATAATACAAAGCGATTTTAAAATTATGATGCTTCAGTGGGTTGTTTGTACGAACGCCGCGTCAATAGACGTGAGTTCGAATCCCTGCAATGAGCTTGAGCATTCTGTAAAGGAAAACATCGTGATCAAATCATAGCATGGTGGTAGGGCTTTTTTAACACCCATCTGGCTATCTTGAAAACCCCTCAAGATGAAAATCTACCACTGTCATTTAATACAAGGTGAGATTATGATCATAACGATAAATGTAGCCTAACTAATATTTTAAATGAGAATGTGAGTTTGTTTGCTACGATTTCACGCCTAAACCGCTGGATCGATTGTGATGACTTTTTGTATAGGGCCCGTTCAGGTATTATATAACGCAATTTTTGAAGATTTTGACGCTCAACGTAACGTAACACCCAAGTTAGCATTTTTAACTAAAAGTCATAATTATGTTTTACCGGTTTTTACTAACAAACTCTTAAAATAAAATAACTTCTATACAACCTTTGGCGATGTGATTAGTAGTAGTCGAGAGATTCTCCGTAAAACATAAACGAAACTTGTGAAATTTTAATTGCCTAGTTTTTTTAAAAACAATCTTACGTAACGTTTAATAAGACCCCCCCCCCCCTCCCAAATTGCGTTATGTAATACTTGAACGGCCCCATAGATATAGATGGGGACCTGGAGACGACGATAGGCTACTTTTCTCGCGAAAACTTATTGGACAGAGAGAAATAACCTTTGCAGGAAACTTTTTATTTACGTCATTCGATACCAACGCGAGCGTAGCCACGGGTGAAAGCTAGTTTTGAAATAATCATTTACTAGTGAGCTATTGTTAACGAACTGTAAAATATACTGCGCCTCTTATAATGGGAACCTAATAGGCTTTTCACGGAACGGCGTGCAATCTAACACACACTTACCTCACTGACCTCTATTAGCAGACGTTTAACGTTACTTCCCTATTCGTGATTTTAAATTACCTTAACAAGAAAAGTAAGAGACACCCTTATTATGTGATCATAAAATCCCTGTATCAAAGTAAATTCAATTAAATTTCATATCGCGTTTGAATTAAGTTACTTTCAAAATTATATATTTTTATAGATTTAACATTTGATCATATTTGTCGTACAATAAAATACAATAAACCTATTGGCGGAATTGGATCTTAAGTGCATCGATAGTGGCATTTTCCTTTATTGAAGTTCAAAAACCCCTTTTAATCCACATCAATCATTACTATAAATATCACCGATACATCATTGCATCAATTCCATATCTTTAGGAGTTCGATTTCAACCGCGGTCGTGAACGGACGTGTCCGTGAGCTCTCGTTGATTGTTCTCGAAATCGATCGCGCTGCGTCTTACCGCGCCGCCTATTGTTTCTTTGTGCTGTTCTCACGTCTTATCGGCAATAATCCGTCTATTGTTGCCGACATTCCAGTTCGTGTTACCGATAATTAGTCCTTTGTTAATCTCAACCTATTGTTTGGTTATCGTGTCAAATTTATATTGTGAGAGATATCGTAGTTTATTATTGCGAATTCCAAGTATTGCTTTTGGCCATTGTGAATTTAGTGCAGTGATTAAAGTACCGACACTGTAAGTAAGCCGGTCACCGGCTACCAACAAAGGTAAAATTTACTTTCCCTTAAGCCTTTTATAAAGCCTGGCCATAGATATTATTATTGTCTTTTTTTTCTTTTTTCCTTTCTCTTTCTGATTTTGCACGTGCAGTAGATTGTATTTAAATGTTATTTCTCCGAACTTGGGATAGTTCGTTAGTTTTTTGCTAACCGCGCCCCCCTGCCGTTCCGGCAGGGAGGTTTCACCTAGGCTTACAAGCAAATTTTCTCGCCCCAAGCCCAACATCCGGACCATGGCCGTCCGTCCGAATCGTCCGGAAGATTTATATTTAAGGCTACGTGCCTTCATAAGTAGAGAGCAACCAGACTTGCTCAAGGCGTTCCTCGCCTCCCAACCGATCCAACGCGTTCGCACCCCACCGACCGCGGCGAATGCACCAACTCGTGCTCGACCGGCGTCCCCCCCATCCACATTACTACCCCTCCGCACCCCACCTACCGCAGCGACAGCACCGGTGCGTCGCCCAGCATCTCCACACTCGCGCTCCCGATCCCGCTCGCCTGTGTTAATTCACTCGCAGGCACCTACTATCAACATGACACGTACACAGTCGCCTTCAGCGACCCCCGCCCCCACGGTTGCACCTCGTCCTTTCGAGGAGCAAATATCGTACGCACTACGGCCAATACCTACGGCGAACTCTTTCTCGCTATTATCCCCCGACCCGATTCCCGAAAACGAGACTGAAATGAGGGACCTCGATTTGGATGCTCAAAGCAATCCTGAAGCCGACTTTATAATAGTCACCAAGGCCAAGAACAAGAAGGTGCTATCACCCTCAACAGTTGAAACTGCTGCCACAAAAACAAGGCGCGTCCCTACTGCATCCGAGAACGCTAATACCCCAATGACCCAACCTCCCACATCTGCTAGCTCCACTGAGAAAGCGGTACGCCCACCGCCCCCCGTTACGATCTGCGATAAGGCTTCTTGGGTAAGCATCTCGGCCCAGCTCAACTCAAGGAAAAGTGCATACACTAGGGCCACCAGCACCCCTTCAGGGATACAGGTTCAAGTCCCGTCTATTACAGATTATAAGAATTTAACGTCCTTTCTCCGTGAAGAAAAACACCAGTATTATACCTACACAACTGAAGAAGAGCGCCTTCTGCGCGTCGTTCTTAGGCGCGTTCCTAAAGAGCTCCCCGAGGAGCTAATCCTAGCCTCCCTTAAGGAGCAAAATTTACCGGTCCACGAGGTACATCGAATGTACCATAATATAACAAAAAAACTATACGACCTAGTTCTAGTCACTTTGGACCGATCCAAGGAAGGGAAAGAAATTTTCTCCCTCCAATCCGGCTGCGGCCTCTCCGGCATAGTTGTAGAGATCCCCCATAAGAGGCATACCCTTTTCTGCCATAACTGTCAAGCATACGGCTACTCCGCTCGCAACTGCTTTATCAACCCGCGTTGCGTCAAATGTTTGGAAAACCACTCCACTAAGGAGTGCTCTCGCACCTGTGACTCTCCAACTCCACCGAGCTGCGTCTTATGCGGTAAAGCCGGGCACCCCGCGAACTATCGCGGGTGTGAACGCGCTCCACGCACGAGACACACGCGTTTCTTTAATCAGGCGCCTTCAGCGTAAACAACGGCTGCACGTACCGCACCGCCGCCACTCATGTCTAATCAGGATTTCCCGAGCCTGGGTAAGCCAACGCGGGTCACTTCTGCGAACCCATCTCCTCCCCAAAGACCCACACTAGCTCCGACCAACGCGTGGACCACCAATCAGCAGCCTCCGAAGGCTAAACCCGCGAAACTCACCGCGGCCGGCCCTTCTACTGGTTTAAAAGGCATTGACTGGCTCGCCGAACTACTAGAAGAACACTCCGTAGATGATATCATTGCGTTCGACGACATGATTAGCGCTAGTCAGGATTTTGGACGTCTAAAAGCCATTAAGTGCTTCCCAGGCATTGCAAGGACCATGCAACGCCTTATCCGCGCTTCTCCTAATTAAACTAGCAATGGAGGATAAGATTAGACCCCGAGGCCTATCTTTGTCCTTTTTTAACGCGCGCAACCTGAAACCCCAACGCGACTTGGTAGCTAGCTTCCTTAAGGAGCGGCAAATAGACGTGTTTCTAGCACAAGAAACTCTTTTAAAACCGAGCGTTCGCAATCCCGCGATTGCGAACTACAAGATAGTAAGAAATGATCGTATCGGCGTAAGAGGCGGCGGCACGCTCATATACTATAGAAAGTCACTGTACTGCATGCCAATAGATCCTCCCGAACTTAAAAATTTAGAAGTCTCGGTGTGTAGAGTGGGTATGACCGGTCATCCCACTATCTTTATCGTTTCCGCGTACCTTTCGCCTAATAAAACTCTCCTCCAGTCGGATCTGGAGCCGCTTTTCGCGCTCGGTGACTTTGTTATAGTGGCTGGCGATCTAGACAGCGGGCACATTCAATATAACAACCCGCGTAGTACCACTAATGGTAGGACTCTATACTGGCTAGAAAATACGCTTACGTTCGACGTAATTGCTCCTTCTGAGCCAACTCATTATCAAGCTAACTGCCACCCTTCAGTTTTAGACATAGCTATTTTGAAAAGGGATCGCGCTTCATGTACGACAAATCGATGTCATACATGAACTAGATGCCGATTACCGCCCAGTAGTTTTGCAACTAGGTCACCCGGGTGACCACACACCTGCTTCAATCAAAGTGGCTGACTATCCAAAGCTCAAACACTATCTCTCAAATAATCTCTCCTCCCCTTTCTTAGATAGGATCCCCGACGAGATAAAGTCTGTGACCGATGCCGATGTGGCAATTGACTCCCTGGTCAGTCACCTCCAGAATGCCATCAGCGAAACCTCGAAAGAGGTAAAGGCGGCAAACGATCGCCGCTTCATACTCCCTGATGACTTTCGAAGACTGATCACGGAAAAAAACGCCGCGACTCGCGCCCATGATTCTTATCCGACGGAGGAAAATCGCGTACGGCTACGTAACTTACAACGATTAGTTAAAACTTGTATCTCTGAACTCCGCGGTCAAAGATGGGTCAGTCTTTTAGAGGAAATCAAACCATCTCATCTTGCCTTCTGGGATCTTGTCCGTAAACAAAAGAGCAGCTACTCGTCCTCAATGCCACCGCTGGATAGAGGCCCCGGCAATCTGCCCGCCTTCGAAAGTATAAACAAGGCAGAGTATCTCGCTACCACTCTCGAACAACAGTGTTCTCCCAATTCCTATGAATATCATACCATAGATCCCGGACACATCGGGAGGGTCAATCGAACAATTCAATCAATAAGAGAGACCCCACCAGTTGAAAATTTAGACCCGGTCACAAATGACGAAGTTGTCGCGATCATAAAACGCCTTAAGCCAAGGAAAGCCCCTGGTCCTGATGGAATCAGGAACGAAGCCCTAAAACTTCTCCCTGATAAACTTATAGCTCTTCTGGTCTGTATCTTCAATGCGGCCATAATTCACTGCCATTTTCCAGCCGCTTGGAAAAAGGCAACGGTAATAGGTATCCGCAAATCCGGGAAAAAGGCATCTCTCCCAGAAAGCTATCGCCCAATTACCCTCCTCAATACGTTAGGTAAAATATACGAGCGGCTCCTTCTGAACCGACTTCAATCCATTGTCTCAGAGAAATATCTCTTACCACACGAGCAATTCGGCTTTCGACCGAAGCACTCGTGTACCCACCAAGTGCTCCGCCTCACGGAGCATATTCTCTCCAATTTCACGGAGCCACGCCGTCCTAGGCGCACTCTTGCCGTATTTTTCGACATAGCCAAAGCTTTCGATAAGGTCTGGCACGAAGGCCTCATATTTAAACTCAATCTCTTTCAAGTCCCGGACAGACTAGTCCGCATAATCCTCGCTTACCTATCAGACCTTACCTTCTGCTATAAAGCGGACGGAACTCTATCCTCACCACATTCAATAAGATCAGGGGTCCCGGAAGGTTCTATCCTAGCCCCTTGCCTCTTCAACCTGTTTGTTAGTGACATCCCCGAATTCCCCGACACCGCAGTAGGCTCTTACGCAGACGACATGGTCATCTTCAGCTCAGGCAGGAATAGGATTCACTTATACTACTGCGTCCAAAGGACTGTGTCTACGTTCGGGTCCTGGTGCCTCAAATGGCGCATAGGAATAAACCCAGACAAAAGCGCGGCTATTATGTTCGATCCTCACGCGAGGAAGAATATAAAAAGAACATTGCATCTTTTTGGTGTCAATATCCCCTGGGCTAACCAAACTAAATACCTTGGTGTAGTTTTAGATAAACATCTCACCTTTAACAAACATATAGATTATGTACAGAAAAAAGCCACCACAGCTATGGCTCTACTACGCAATCTAACCTCCTCTAAAAAATGTCACTCAGACATAAGCTCACAATATACAAAGTATGCATCCGTCCCATACTTACCTACAGTTGCCCCGTATTCGCTCACGCTTCGCACACCACCCTTCGCAAATTACAAGTTCTGCAAAATAAATTCATGCGTATAGCCGTCCAAGCCCCTCCGTACGTCCGTAATGTAGATCTCCATAAAGATATGGATATTCCGTCCATATATGCATATATCAAAGACCTTACAAAGCAATTCTTCGAAAAAGTCGAAGTTCATCCCAACCCCAAAATAGTACACGCTGTGAGCTACAATGCTAATCCGCACGCCAAAGGTTTCACGCGCCGGCCACGTAATTGCTTCACTGATCCCGTCGATAAAATAACGAGATTGAACGCACTTCTTCCTACCGTCTCCACCAATCGTACGTGTCCGCGTACACGCCCGCGTAACCGCCGCCCACGCCGCCGAGGCCGAGCAGTTAATTTTGCTCCCGCACACCCGCCGTGGCCTCCCTCTGCAGACGCTTGAGCCTAGGTTCGATCCTCCGGATAAGAGCCCTCAAGTGACTCTGCTCGCGCGATACAATGATACTACATCACTGAAAGTACATCATCACACCGCATACCATCAATGCACACCTACACGTTAAGTACACGGTTCTGTAAGGGACTACCCCCACGATCCTTGTTTGTTTTTCCCGCAGCATCCCAAGCCGAGGTTCGGCCATTCTGGCACCCTTGCGCTCGCTGCCTCGGAGCTGAGTGCCCTCAGCACTCGCCCCAAAAAGTTCGGTGAAGCTGTCAAAGCCCTTACGGCTAACAGCGTATGTCAATTCAAAAAAAAAATCCATATCTTTAAAAAATATCATCTCACAAACCCCAAACTTTTTTCATAATTATTACTTTTGTCTGTGTATGCATCTAATGTTAATAGTGTTAACTGTGAAATGCAATTACACACCTAACTCATAACAGGATGGAAGTCCCATTGTTATAACAGCCCATAGGAGTTTTATGGTATGTTGTTATTAAATAATTCACTTTACTTGTTTGTAAAACCAAAGTATATTACGAAAAGTAGCTCAAAAATACCATAATATAAGACCAAATAGTAAAATGAACTAAAATAAAAGTTATAATATTGTTCAAGATTCAGTTAAATAAACCTTAGAACTTTAAATCAATACTCTCATAATCTATTCATAAAATAAATTTATAACAATCTTGGACCCAAACTCGCTTTGCCTTTCTCATAAATCACGATTATATTTTATCATTATGAACGGTACACAACCTTGTTTTTACGACATTGTTGCTTTGTTCTAAGCTAATGTCCGCGGTCTATTAATGTTTAATAAATTGCTCGGCAAATTCATATTTCGGGACCATTTACAGTTGTGCAAATGACCTGTCTAATGAAGTAGGACAATATTTATATCATATATTCATTGGGTTATTTATAATGTACAGTAATAAAATAAAAAATAGATACATGTATTTGCTACGTGGGTGCAATAGAAATACAATACAACACAAAAATAGGAGAAAAATATAAATAATAAGTGGAATCAAAGAAAAATCCAATTGAAATTGAGGTTATCAATAACACCGATAGAATGCAAGGTTAAGATTTATGCGTAGCATGCATGGCTTAGAAGCAACATAAATGTTCTGACGGCGGTGAATCCGCTAACACTAATTATTACTACAACCTCAATATAGATATATTTGAATTTTTATTTTATTATGGTACAGATATATGTGACATGTGTGTACCGTGAAAACACATTTCTAATATAACGAACGTCAATTATTTCACTCTAGATTCGTTCACTTATAAAAATAGTCATTTATTTTATCAAAACAGTCTAGTCAATAATAGAAAGTTTAAATCTTACGTCCTTTCTCTGAATCAAATGCCGATAGCTATAACTAAACTGAAAATCGTATCGATACACCCGCCGAGACGAGGCTTCATTTCGATACTGTTGAATCAAAAGACAAAATCGAGTTAATTAAATTCCGACGTCAGGTTTTCCGTGTAAAACATCTCGCTAAATTCGTCACGGCTTCTTGAATAAAATTCAATCTATCAGCCATATTGATTATTTTGTTCCTACTATTCCGTTGAATATTCAATAAGTAATTGATGAGTAACAATATTCTGTAGCATGGTTTCCTATACTAGATATGCCCACGACTACGTTCGCATGGAGCTAAAAATGATTTATTAATTTATTTTGCGAAACCCTAATTTTTGTCAAAATAAACTAGCCTAAGTTACTGCGTATAACATCAGCAATCTGCCAGCGAAAGTCTCGTCAAAATCGGTCCAGCCGTTTCAAAGATTAGCCGGAGCAACCCGACAGACAAACGGACAGATAAATAAATTAAAAATGGATTTTTAACTACCGTATATATTTTTATCTGCATTTACTAAACAGTATTTTTTTTACATTACTGCATTACATGTTTATACTGCATGGTGATAGAGCTTTTTCCAATTCCCGCCTGGCTAGCTACCACCCTCAAGTAGCAAATCTGCCGCGAAATATCTATAAGTGTATTCCGGTAGTTACGCTTGAGAGCCACTCCTCCTACTAGACTAAGCGTGACCCCCATCTTGGGCTACATCGTCACTTAATATCAGGTGAGATTGTGATCATAACGCTAAACATCAACTATAAAAAAAAGACAATTTTAATTAGACATTTTTGTAATTCACACGAGTATAGCGACGCTACGGTAGCAGTAAATGAATTATAATACATATAGTGTTATAATATGTAACTGTTTATTTGTACGTTTTAAAAGTATCAACAAAGGTTAAAGTTATCTAAGAAACTCTTAAGAAACTTATTCCGACCCAAAAGTTTTGTCATGTAACAATGTTATTAGCTCCGAGAGATTGTCAGACCAAGAACTTGTTACAAATACTTTATCTCGCTTTACCGTTTTCGCTAACTACAATTTATTAACTAATTTAAGGACTTCAAAGCAGTATTATAGATGCGACTTAATTACTTTACAATTTGAACTTTTAGCACGTTCTGTACCGTGGTTCGTTTGCATTGTTGAACTTTAACTGATTTATTTACATAGAAGTTTATTTGACTTGATTTTCTTTAATTTGCTAACTCTGTGCGTAATGAAATTTTAGAAATGTAATAGAAAGAAAGTAGAAATGAAATAACTTTACTCAACAGATTTTTTTTACACTACAAAACATAAAATTTATCTTAAGACATAGTATCGCTATACATTTTTTAATCCTAGCGCCTGAACTAGGCCGAGCCTGTTTCTTCCAGTGACGTATAATAGTATGTCCTAGATATGACTTACATATATATTAATTTACCTACGACAGATATAAATATGGCATAAGGTATACTGCGATTTATTTTTATCTTATCCTACCTTATTTTTAATTATAGTGTAACATGTTACACTACAATATTGTGAAGTTAAATTTTTTGCGCGACCTTAAGATTTATGAAAATCAAACAAAATATTTACCAAATACTATAAACAATATGTTATGTCATGAAAAATAGGAATTTTTAAAATATAAATTCCAAAAAAAATATAGTTAATACCTTATTATATATTGTCAATTTATATACCATTTTTTGTCATTTACTTGTCTAACACACGAAGATCGTCAACCATTTCATAATAATAATGTAGTTATTAAAACAATTAACATAATATATTGATTGTACAACATTTTTATCTTTTTTTTATATGATAGAATTTTGTTTATAAAACATTATAAAGTTTCATGATAATCATTTGCTGTAAGTACTTTATTTATATAAATCGTATGATTTTAGTCAAAATACCTATAGGTATCTACAATTCAATTAATATTTACTTATAATCAAAGGTTTACAGACTGGGGTTCTACTTAAAATTAATCCTCTGGCGAGAATTACTAAAGCTTTCCCAAGCTAAGTTGTTAAGATTGTTAGCAATGGTCTCCGCGACGCACGTTTACTTCAGAAATTTTAAGGATGTTACTTGATTCTGTTTTGCTGGTTCCCATCCGTAATACAAACATAGTGCCACTATACACTGTACTTTTTGACAGCAAATACATTAAAGTAGGAGCAGCCGAATTTGGATTAGATAGATTTGCAGAGTGGTAGGTATCGACAATTGTATCCGATTGCATCACGACCACCATAAATCAAGTATGTATCCGACTGAGTTGCAACTTTCATACAAAGAGTGATAAGCTCGTTACCGGGACTCTCGGTTAGTTCTCAGGTTTCGGGATAAACCTGTTTATATCTAACGGCCGAAAACTTGTAAGCTGGCCTACAACTACAGTCCCTAATAGATTGATTATCACTCACTGGTAGTCGTTCTTTTTGAATAGTGTACCATCAGGTATACTTCAATATAACGGTATACGTCTATACCTGAAGGCCCTTATATATATTTTCAAAAATATAAATATCTATCTATATTCAGGCCGATTCCACCAACTGTTGGGTATAGGTCTTTTCTCGCTCACACCATATTTTTCGTTCTTGTACTTTCCTTATCCATTGTACATATAGTCCTCATTTATATGTACTGCATACATTTATCTTGATAATCCTCCATGAAGACTTTCATATTTCACCAACGAATGAGTAACGTATTATCTCATGTCAGACAGGTGTCGCTGCGTCGGCCGCCTAAATTCATCTCTGTACAGCAGGTGTATGTAAACGATGGTTCTAATCCGGCCCTGACGCCGCGTCATATCGCATCGCTGTAGTACTTCCCCGCTGAATAATACACCGAGCTCATACTAACGGTACCGCACAGGAAATTATTTTACTATGGCTCAGAAATATAAGTGACGAATATAATATTATAATCACAGAGTAAATTAATTTCTTATATTTTTACCTAATGTTTGATGGTATAATAGAATACTAAAAATGAATTTCAATTGTATATACTACCTATACTGTTATTATAAAGAAGTTAAATTTATAGTTTTAGATGTATATAGAAAGCAACATCTAAAAAAATAAATTGGTAGAAAGTTATGTTCGTATTGATAGTAATAGTTTATGTATTATTTTAAAGTTTATATTGTAATTAGCTTTTCCGTCAGAAGTTAGTTCACTATCTCTAATAGTCTATGAGTATAACATCGCAAGTAGTCCCAAATGATTGCAAAGACACGGGTTGTTACTAGTTAACCATATACTAAAACAGCTGGCATTTGTATACAATGGACCTTTCTTAAACATTGTAGTAACTTATATGTATTATATATATTTTGAAGCGATGATAGCTCAGTGGTAGTGTGTACGACTTCGCGTCAAGGAATGTGAGTTCGAATCCACTTACAATGAGTTTGCGTGATGTGAGAGTAATGAACATCGTGAGTATACGTTATGTTCCAAGAAGTAACATTTTTGTGTCTTCACTATTTTATCTCATCCGCACACAAGATAATAATAATAAGGTCTCGCTTTCATTACGTTTCGTATACTTTATGTTGCTATTACTTTCTTCATAAAATATTTAATATTAGGTACGACTTCGTCACAATATTTCATGTACAGATAGATATATTATTCGATAAAAGAAAAGCGAAAAAGAAAGTTTACCTATATATTGAATACTCAGTCAAGTGCTACGATGTTTTCTCGAAAACAATAAAAGAATTATAACAAAACGAAAGTCATTCGACGTTCATTTCGTACTGGTTTCCGCAACGTCAGTTTATAGAAAAATGTAAAAGGAAAATCTATTCTATAAGTTTTAAAGACTTTGGAACAACCAACTACTTAAACGTCTACAAGTACTATGTGTAAGATTGTTTTTTTTTTTATAACACAGTAACAAATGATCCATTCCAAGTATAAAAAAACATCATTACTTATATATACCGTTACATTTATTATTCAGTCGAATCCTTCATAATATGATTAATTCGCGCCATGATATATTATGGAAACCAAATTATGGGAAACTCCGTAAAAAATACATAAATCAAATGGGTGCGTTCTCCTTTTTATATGAAAAAATATGCTTAGTTTTATACTAAAGGTACAAAGAATGAAACAATAACAATTGCTATGATATTAGACAAATGGGGCATTGTATTTTTGTAACTAAAAAAGCCAATTGGGTACAAATAACGAAAATAAATATTAATAAAATAAAACTCTAAATTAACAAAATATACACATTAAACGAGACGATCTTCTTAGCTATCCATGGATTCACCGTGCAGGTGCCGGGACCATCGTGTGGAAGAGCGAGCAGTTTCTGAAACTTGTGACTCGTAGGTTTAACGGGCTTCTTTCTGACGTACGTTAACACTGACCTTCACTACTCGTGTTTCTTTCGCTACTCAGCCAAACTTGGTAGGAGCCTGCTGGCGCAGCTTTAGAGACACGTTCTAATATAGAACTTACTGTAATCCTGACTGGCCAGGGTATTTTAATAGATTATAGACAGATTTTGATAGTATACCTCTCGCTATCATTTGTTCGCGTATAAATTCACTGCGTAGCCATTCCTATTCAGGTCATTTAGTCGCACGTACTATTTGTTTTTATAGCGTAGGCATGTACTATATTTTAATCTACATATTCTTTGATATAAAATTCTGCGCCGTAGACAAGATTTTTAAAGTAGCGTATAAAACCGTGTAACGTAACCGTGTAACCGTGTATATTTCGAGAAACTTTAAATCTAATTCAAGTAACTATAATTCTCACTTTTCAGTATTTCTTAGTTCTTTTATGGTATACTACGACTTTTTCGCATGGATCTAAAATTATTTAATAATTTTTACACGTTTTATAACTTTTTTCAATACCGCTTTACTTCTATGGATGCCAGCGTGATATTAAATAGTCAAAAAAAAAATCCCATTGGTCCTTTCCATTGGGTGGCTTCAATGGTCCATCTTCTGTCCGAGTATCGGGAGATGTGTCCGGACCGTCTCCACTTACGTGAGACTGCGTGCCTAAGAGCATCGATGAATTTAGTTTTTTTACGAAAGTATTTGCTCTTAATTTTATGTATTTTTCTAATTTTCATTATGCTCCTTGCCATTGCTGTTTGACTGCATTTGATTTTTTGTTTTATTTTATTTAAGAATATCCAAATTTGGCAACCGTACAACAAGCAGGGTAATAGGCATGTATCAAATACTGTCATTTTCATGTGCAAGCTGTAGTTTCCTTTTAGGATTTCTCTTAGTGCCCAGAATTTCTTACAAGTAGTGTTGATTCATCTTGTGATTTCTTCTTCGTTGCTTGACGTTTTAAATTAGATTTTCTTTACCAAGTAGATGTATTCGCTGACTTATTCTATATGATTACCTTTTATCACTATCGGACGTTCGCGATTGTTTGTTAATATCTTAGTTTTATTTACATTTATTTCTAGGCCAATTTTGGAGCTTTCGCAGTCTAGTGATCTCATCATTCCTTCTAGGTTTTTGGCGGTTTAAGCAATTATAACAATATCTTCAGCGAACCTCAGATGGCTTAGTGTTCGTTTATGTACACTCCCCTGTTTTTCCAGTCTAGTTTTTGAAAAATATTTTTAAGTACTGCTATAAACAGCTTCGAGGAAAGAGGGTCTCCCTGTCTAACTCCTCGTTCTATGTTTATTTCGTCTCCTCTAGTTTCTAATTTAACTCTGCTCGTACTTTTTGTATATATATATTTCAAGATATTGATGTATTTATGGTTAATATTTGATTGTTGAAGTGCGTTTCAGATTGACCAGTGACTGATGCTGTCAAAAGCTTTGCAGTAGTCAATGAAAGCAACATACAGAGGTCTATTGTATTCTCTGTATTTTTCTATGACCTGTTCTAATGTATGTATGTGGTCCATTGTGCTGAAGCCTGATCTGAATCCTGCTTGTTCCTTTGGTTGCTGCTTATCAATATCGTCGGATTTTCTGTTTAAGATTATGGACGAAAATAGTTTGTATATGCTTGCCAGCAGGCTTATGGGCCTATAATTTCCTATATCCAAGGAGCTTCCTTTCTTGAAGAATAGAATTATGTCTGATGTACACCATTGTTTTGGTACTTTTTCTTCGTCTAGTATCATATTGAAAAATTTCGTAAAATGGCGTGTTAAAATAGGTGCTGCTATTTTAAGGGCCTCATTGCATAATCCATCTGGTCCAGGACTCTTCTCAACCTTCAGCTTTTTTATATGCCCTTAACTTCGGAGTCTTCAATTTGTCTGATGCAGTCTATCGTATTCATATGAGTTGTCTGCGCTTCCGTTTCAATGTTGTTTTGTTTCCTGTATAAGTTTTTGTAGAAATTTGTTGCATGGTTTATTACATCTTTTCTAGATTTTGATTCTAGTGAGTTATGTTCGAGTTTTTGAATCCATGACTTGTGTGTAGTTAATTCTTCCTAGGCTTTTTTGGGACTTCTAAAATTCTTGATGTTTCTTGAAATAATTACGTATCTGTGGTTGTTGTAGTCCTTCCGGATTTACCTATTAATCTCTTTGTATATTATTCTAAGTTCTTCTTTCATATCTTTGGTTTTATTCTTGGTGTGTAGTAGTTCCGTGCGCCTTTTAATAAGTTGGATTGTGTCTTTGGAGAAAATATTGTATTGATGAGGATGTATACTGTTATTGTGTTTTAAGCTCTCTGTTTTGTTTGGATTACAGTAGTACAATCAGTTTCTATATTTTCTGTGTTTTTTTGTAAATTTTCGATATAGTTTTTGATTTGTGTTTCTGTCTTGGGGATATTTGATGGTGTTGTGTAGGTTTTTCTGCTCTTTACTGGACGATTTAAAAGTAATTTTGCCCTTACTAATCTGTGCTCGGAAGAGAAGTTAAATTTGTTTAGTACCTCGATATTCGTTATAAGTTATCGTAATTTATCATTATAAAATCTATATCATTTTTAGTTTTTTGGTCGGGTGATAACCATGTGCATCTACGACTCTCTTTCTTTTTGAAGAATGAGTTCATTATTGACAATTTGTGTTGGTATGCATAACTTAAAAGACGTTCTCCTCTTTCATTACACACACCGTAACCATTTTTTTCCATTACTGGGTAATAGTTTGTTTTTGGCCTTCCTATTATTGCATTAAAATCTCCCACGACTATGACCTTTCCTTCCGTTTTAGTGTGAGCATATTCAATATCTTTGTAAAAAAATTCTATTTCTTTTTCTGTTAAGCTGTCCGTCGGTGAATATGCTTTGATTATTGATAAGGAGAAGCATTCAAATTTTACTTGTAAAAGTGCTACTCTTTCGGAGATTCCTATAAAATTGGTGATGTTGTTTTTATATTTTTTCTTGATGAGAAATCCCACTCCATGTAGTTCTTTAGTTTCGCCGATGTAGCAAAAGATAAGGTCACTGTATTCTTCGTTCTTACACCCCATTTTTGGGATTTCTGTGAGACCTAGAATGTCCTAATTAATATTTTTTGGAGCATTAGTTAATTCTAGGATTCTTTCTGTCGATGCAAGTGTTCTTATATTGTACGTGCAAATTTATGGGTATATTTTATATCTTGATCTTTTACTATATTTTGTGGTGAGTTGCAGTCTAATTCCCCACGAGGACAAAGCGGGTTGGGGAATGTTTTCTTTCTGTTATCTTGAAGACCTTGTTTATTTAAAGTTTTGTTCCGGTGGCTGATGACAATATCCTATGAATTCTGATCAGTTAGCAAGTTAGCAGAAGGCAGGGAGTTACTTCTATTCCTCATTACGTCGAAAGCATTTAGACGATTTGTTTTTGCTGACAATTGTTGTTTGCGAGGGTGCTCTTTTACATTAGGCGAGGTTGATGGTTCCCTTTTGCGTTTCTCATTTCCTGGTTTCCCCTGTTTGATAACTAGCTTGTCATAGTTTATAAATGCATAATTGCCTTTCTTCCTTTCTTCTTTCAGTTTTGGCTGCAGTTTCTTTCTCGTGTCGAGGATTTCTTTTGGATAGTCGTCAGACATATACACATTTTTAATTTCTTCTTTTTTGCCACTATATCGTGTTTCTTCCAGAGGTTAACGAATGTTAGGAGGACTGGCCTTTCCTTTCCATTTTCTGTCTTATTTTTGCCAATTCTGTAGATCGTGTTTACATCCCTATCTTCAAAAGTAATATTTAAATCATGTTTAATTTTTTTTTAATGATTTCAATTAGATTGGCAGTCGATTTTTTGATTTCTTTTACTCCATATAAAATTAAGTTATTGACTCTTTTATGTTTTTCAAGATTGTCTATCTTTTCCTTTAATTTCTCTTTTTCTGTCCTCAATTCCTGCATTTCTAGTCTAAAAGGAACTAATTTTTCATTAATTCTTGCTGTTAGCGACGCATAAAAGCTATAACGAGTTAATACAAAAATAGAAATGGCGTCCGGAATAATAGTTCCGCACAGGTGGCGCTGTTAGCGACGCATGAAAAGCTATAACAAGTTAATACAAAAATAGAAATGGCGTCCGGAATAATAGTTCCGCACAGGTGGCGCTGATGGTAAATAGGACGCACGCGTTACCGTAGGGAGAGCCCCTGAGACGCTAGACGAGTTCTCGTTCGAGTATTAACTTGTACCGGACGAATAAACAGTGTTTTTGTGTTAGCATAAGTATCGAGACTGACTACGCGTTATACAAATATAAATATCGAGAATATAAATATTAAGAATACGAGTATAGAGATTGAGCATTGAGAATTATTAACATTGAGTTTATGGATATATTGAGAATTAATAATATTGAGATTGCTAGTATTGAGAATTAATAATATTGAGATTAATAATATTGAGAATTATTAATATTGAGATATATTAATAAATGAGAACATAAAGAATGTTATGTTAAAGTCATAAGGCGTACGTTATAATCGACGTCTACCGTTGGGGACGCACACATTCATTTGCCAAGGATTCGTGGGAGTTCGGGTAATGATTGTGCCGAGTAGGTTTTTTGCGTCTCCTTCGCGTATTTTATGTATATTTATATCGAAATTGATGTTTGCGTGTTTAGTTTATAGATATGTTTAAGATTATCGTGCATGTTAGTTTTAAAATAGATAATTTACCGAGCAATACTTACCTAAATATTAGACCGGAAAATATGTATAGAGAATTGAGGGATTTCACACGATGAGTGTGAAATCCAACAATAGAGACATCGCGTTGCTTGTATTTTGATATAGAAACCCGAAATATGGGAATATGTAAATTTATAGAGTAAGAACGTGATAGAGAAAAATTGAAATAGAGAAAGTTTAGCGTAAGTATTGCTCGATCTCGAGTATTATGAGTGTATCCTAGGATAAGTGATATTTATAAGATAGAGTATAACCTAGGGTATAAGATTGTATATAGATATTAAGGATATTATATGAAATAAAATAAATATAGCGCAGAAACCGAGCCAACGGTAGTGAAAATAGAAACGAATAGAAATTAGAAAGCGTCGCGATCGAGTGGCTCTCTGTAAAGTCACGCATCGGCATGGGTAACCTCCGAAGGGGCGTTACCTAATCATGTTCCACGATTGAGTCACCGATCGCCCATTGGCTACAACAAGAAGAGCAACTACCTGAAGAATATCGACCGTTGGCTCGGGTTCACGTTTTATTGAGAAGAACACCGAGTGTTATTACGTCATACGTCTCGACCGGTTCACGCATTATTGCATCCTTGCGGCCCCTTACGGCAAACTGACATCTTCCTGCTGCCACCGAGGCGGGTATCCGGCATCCTCGTTTATAACAAACGAGGACTCTACGCCCGTCCAAACGGGGATACACAACGTCACATTTTGACCAGGGGGCGGTGGTCCACCACCGCTAGACGTACCGTGCCCCAACACTTGCCATAATATCATCGGTTTGCTTAGAAATTTCTATTTTGATTTGGTCAAAAAAAGATTGAAAGTTATCCATTTTTGCTAGTGTCTCTTGCGTCGTGTGGAACGTAATATTGAGTAATAACGTAATAAAGCTGTTATGTTGGTAGCACTGAACTGACGTCGAAGTTTGTGTCTGTACTCAGTTAACTAATAACCTCTATAGTTTCTACGGTCTTTTAGCCGCGTAATAATTATATTGGTAGCAAAGTTTGCACTTGGTTTTTTTTTTGTTTTGTAATATAGTTATTTTATTAGATTTAGTTAGTTTATTATTGAACGGTGATTATTTATCTTTTTATTAGCGTCCCCTTTTGACAAGTAGCGTAACTAAGATACTAGGTTAGGTTTGAATACAAATTTTCTTCATTTGTCAGTAGACGCCGTAGTTGGGAAGTAACCATTATTTAAATTAGAGTTATTAAAATGCCATCCATCCTTTCCAGATGGTAGACTATAACGAAGATTTTCAAATTTGTAATTTGTAACTGAACTCGAAGAAGAAACATAATAAACAAACGATTATTGTTTATATTGTTACGTTATGATGCATTGATTCACAAGTGTTATTAGAACATACTGTATTGTAGTCCACTTATATTTCGAAACAACGTTTGTATACTGTTTACTTTGGTTTTTGTTTGAATCACTGTTCACTTGTTCAAAATTGATCACCGAGTCACTTAATTCATTACATAACGATTTCACTTAGTGCACTTTAATACAAGTTGCAGATTTTTCGAGGTATAAGTCCAAGAAAACTATTAAATATATTTATATTGAATATAGATACGGAGCTCAATGTTCACACGGCACCGTCAGCCATCTTTTATTAAGCCCATTATAGTTGAATTACTATTCATAGAATTTTAAAGTTTTATTTCAAGATTAAATTTTTATTTCAAGATGCTTCACTTTTCTAACTTAAGCCTACTGCCTATTAAAGATCTGTTAATGTTAAAATAACAACTGCAACCTACAATTGACGGAACACACTTATAGGTACTTAGCGGCAGATTTTCAGCTTGAAGTTGCTAGCCAAATCGGTATTAGAAAAAAAGCCCTACCTCCATGCTATGGTTGATCATGATGTTTTCCTTCAGGCTCATTAAAGGGATTCGAACTCACATCAATTGACGCAGCATCCATATACGCTATCAACTGAGTCATCAAATATCTGCCCTACTATATAGCAGCATAACACAGATCATTAATCATGTCAAAACGTACATACCCTATAGAACGTGCACAGCAACAATTTATTCGTAATTATTGAGTCATCCTCGCAATATTCAAGCTAGTCTTATATCTAAATCCACTTAAAATTCGTTTGCAAAACGGTTTGCGAATTTCAGATCTCGTTGTGCGTAATAATATTATGTACACAACTAAATTATTAGACACTATTAAACTAGTGCGGATTACTATTAATCACGTCAAGATGTTCACCCTCATCTCATGTCATATCGGTGGGAAATAACCGCCTAACAATAAATAGCAGTGTCTAGTTCTTGCATATTGGTGACACGTATCAGCAATGCAGTCGGTATTAATTTAGAGTATATACTAATACAATAATACAAATCTATTATTATAAATAACATCTACAACTTATAAATAAAATTAAATACCCCAAACAAATCAAAACTATTTGACTAAGTTTGAGGTTACATAAAGTTTTTTAGATGTTGTTAATTCAACATATAATACCTATACATTTCAGCTATAAGATAAACTGTGGATACAAAACATGAATTATATGAAGATTCAAACACTTGATTGCCACAGTTTTTTTTTATTCTAATCAATTTTTCTGGTACACCCTGAACCCAAAAGGAACCTGGGTTTCATCTGAGCATTTTTTAAGATTCCCTGTCAGACACTACCCGGATGCTTCATACTAGGACACATCCGGAGCAGCAGCGAGAGATCGTGAAACGCAATGCGAGGTAACTATCTCGCTGACCCCAGCGGACACTCTCTCCGACACAGACGCCTGGGTGGCAGGAGACACGCCGATCGTGCCCTTCCGCCACCCTGAGCCGGACTGAGAGGGGTAAGTCGAGGGACCTGCCTCTTACTGCACCAGTTCGATCGTCTGACAGGGCAACTCGCCAGGCTGCCCGAACGGGGCCCGGCTTACCATCAGAACCGGCCGGTCGCCGGAGCGACGAAGTGATTGCATGTTCAAACCCGCCTCACCCCAGGAAGGCGAAAGATGGCTGTGGGGTTTTAGTGTGTATTCCCGGTAAGTAGTGCCGGGCGAGTTCTACATAACCTTCCCAGTTCCCCTAGACTGGGAGGGTATGCGACGGGTATAGGCGGGTATGCTCCACATTCGAAAAAAGCAGACATATGGCAGTTAGAAATTCAATTAAATATTTTTATTATTGTAAAAACCTCTCGCAAAAGTAAAATTATTATTAGTTCGTTATTTAAAAATATGTAATCAGTATTATACCAATTTCATGAAACATCACAGCGGTTACGTAGTTTTCCAATCTTTCCAATGTTTTACTTTTATTATCTTTTTAATATGTCTATTTGTAACAAAAAATTGAAAAACCTATATTAAGATATAAAACCGGCCGTAAATTCTGCGCGCCTACCTTTTTTTCTGTTAATTCGATATTGTATTAACATTAAAGTTCATCGGTTATAGGTTTTTGGTGTTTGTGTCAAGTAAACGAGTATAATCGTAGAAACCAGAAAACACTTCTAAAATAAAATCAAAAACCTAACCAGAGCCCAGTTTAGTTTAATATTATAAAAGAAAAAAAGATACACTAAAAGAAGAACTATCATTGTAATTATTTTATTGTGAAATTGTGTAACGTTTGCTAGCCCAGCATTGCCGACCCAAGCTTTTCCTGACGAGTATTGTGTTGCGGTCTAGTGTTTAAATTGCATTTCGTGACGATAACTATTCATTTTAATTGGAAATTTATAACGTTTCAATGTTATCCCACATTAACAAAAAAAACATTTTATTTAATGTATGTATCTTTAATGTTATAATAATATACGATAATGTCGTCTTAACTCATAATTTACTAATTAAACCACGTATTTCAAAAAGAACCAATCTCGAGATCTTTCGTCCCACTAGTTACTTTTCTGACTATTAAAAATTCGTCAGTTTATTTTATTTATATTTTATGAGAACTGTGAAACCTATTAGATAAATTAGAATAGCGTGACCGCGCACGTTGCATATTTTTAGCGACCCACTACGAAAAAACATTGTAATTAGGACATGAATTGGATTCCAATAAGTATCAATGACGAAGAGTCTTTGTGTTGTTGAGTTAACTTCTGTGATACTAACTGATAGGTGCTATAATTATATAATACTATCTCCACAAAGTCGAAAAATAGGTCACGAAAATTATACAACCCATAATTCCAGTTTACCCAAAGGCATAACTAGTAATATATCATTAGGTAAATTATTCCAAACCAAAGTATATTATACGTTTAATCTTTGAAGGTATGTACTGATATTAAATACTACAATATACACATGCTACATAAACATACTAATAAAAAGCTCTATAATAATTATTAATCTCAGTAAAGCAAGATCAAATTGTTAATTATAAAAACCAAGCAAAGACTAGAGATATAATTAGTAGGAATGGAGTGCGACCTCTTCAATAAGACGCTGTTCATTTAAAGAGTTGTGTAACTCCGCGGCTCTGTGGAAGTTCGTCTTAACGAGAGGCGACAGACGGCGAAATGTGAAACTCACAATATTGCGCCAACGATATTATTCTTTTAGAAATATTTTGACGCTATCTTATTATTATATACAGACTTCAGTGTACGATAGACAAATGATCGATAATATAGAATTTATAATATATTATTAGTTTTTGTATCAATATTTTTATACAAATATACATAGCAATTGATTTCATATTAGCTTTACTTTCTGTTAATTTTTTTATACAGCTAGGTGTCAAGCAAGTGTACGTTAAACCAGAGGCATTCATTACAAACGCGTTGTCTCGGCTTATCGCTGCCTTAACTTTGTATATCTATTTGTAAATAACTCTTACATATAATTGAATATTGCAATTCAATTATATGTAATGACGACCAGCAAACCGAATAATTTTTATTACACAGTAAAGTAATAATAATATTGTACTTAATAGTAATCATAATGGAATCCTTTTTTTTTTTTTTTTTTTCGAATTGACATACGCTGTTAGCCGGAGGGGCTTTTACAGCTTGGCAGGACTTTTTGGGGCGAATGCTGAGGGGACTCAGCCCCGAGGCAGCGAGCACAAGGGTGCCGTTGTGGCTGGCCCATGGCATGGACTGCTGCCGGAAGAGAAAATAATATATAAAATAATAAGAGCTGGACTACTTGAGTAGACCTTTAGATAAATTACTAATTTGTGAAATGTTAAAATACTAATTGTTAAGAAGGCAAGGAAGTCGGTGGAGTGGATTGTACTGTACTGTTTTGGATTGAGTTTATCGGTGTTGGAAGGACGTAGTCTTCGCATCAAAACGACCGTGAACTACCGTGGTCTAACCAGTATTCTGGTGCTTGTATAATCTGAAATAAGTTAGAATTTTATTAAATGAACTTTAGGGTAAGGATAACATCAAAAGTAACCAAAAATCTATCCAATCGTAATAAAAAAGTGCCAAACAACTGGCAGGGCCACAGGTTTTTGGTCCCTTACAGAACCGTGTACTTAGCGTGTGGGTGAGCACGGGTGGTATGCAGTGTGATGTTGTACTCTCAGTGTTGTAGAGTGTCACTGTATCGCGCGAGCAGAGTCGCTCGAGGGCTCCTTTCCGGAGGATCGGACCTAGGCTCGAGCGTCTGCAGAGGGAGGCCGCGGCGGGTGTGCGGGAGTGAAATTAACCGTAAGGCCTCGGCGGCGAGACCTGCGGTTACGCGGGCGTGTGCGCGGACACGAACGGTTTGAAGAGACGGCAGGAAGGAGCGCGTTTTCCCTAGTGATGTCGTCTACGGGATCGGTGAAGCAGTTTCGTGGCCGGCGTGCGAACCAAATGGCTTGAGGATTTGCAGTATAGTTGACTGCTTCTACTATTTCGGGATTCGAATGAGCTTCGGCTTTTTCAAAGAATTTCTTTGGTGAGTTCGCGTATGTAAGCGTATATGGAAGGGAGATTCATATCTTTGTGGAGATCTATGTTGCGGGCGCAAGGCGGGGCTTGGACCATTGTGCGAATGAATTTATTCTGGAAGACTTGAAGTTTTTCCAGGTTTGTTATTGCTGCATGGGCAAAGACTGGGCAGCTGTAAGTCAATATTGGGCGTATGCAGGTCTTATATATTATAAGCTTATGTCTGAGTGACATTTTGCTTTTTGAAGAAGTGAGATTACGTAGCAGGGCCGAGGCGGTGTTGGCTTTTTTGATTACGTAATCGATATGGTGGGTGAAGGTGAGGTGTTTGTCGAGTACTACGCCTAGGTGTTTGGTTTTATTTACCCAGGCGATATCGACACCGAATAAGTGTAATGAGCCTTCGAGTGGCTTGAAGTTGTGGGGATCGAACATGATAGCCGAGCTTTTATCTGGATTTAATCCTATGCGCCATTTGAGACACCAGGATCCGAAGGCGAAGATGGCTTGTTGGACTCGATTTCTAAGATTGGCTCTTTGCCTTCCCGAGCTATATATGATTGTGTCGTCGGCGTAGAGGCCTACTTGGACATCATCGAAGATTGGGATGTCGCTGACATATAGATTAAATAGACAGGGCGCTAGAATGGAGCCTTGGGGGACTCCAGAGCGAATAGGATGGGGTGAGGAGAGAGCTCCGTCTACTTTGTAGCAGAAGGAGCGGTTGGATAAATATTGTATAACTAAGTGGACAAGTCTGTCCGGAACTTGGAACTGGTGGAGCTTATATATGAGTCCTTCGTGCCAGACCCTGTCGAAGGCTTTGGCGACATCGAAGAAGACAGCGAGAGTGCGTCTAGGAAGGCGTAGCTCCGTAAAGTTGGAGACTACGTGTTCCGTGAGGCGGAGAACTTGGTGGGTGCATGAATGTTTCGGCCGGAAGCCGAATTGCTAGTCCGGAAAAAGATATTTGTCGGCTACGACGACTTGGAGGCGGTTTAAAATAATCCGCTCGTATATTTTGCCTAAGGTGTTTAGTATGCTGATCGGACGGTAGCTCTCTGGGGAGCAGGCTTTTTTGCCTGGTTTCCGGATACCTATGACGGTGGCCCTTTTCCAGACGGCTGGAAAGTGGCAATGAGATATGGCCGCATTGAGGATGCAGACCAGAAGCGCTATGAGTTTGTCAGGAAGAAGCTTTAGGACTTCATTCCTGATACCATCAGGACCGGGAGATTTCCTAGGTTTGAGTCCTTTAATTATTGAGAGGACTTCGTCGGTGGTGACCGGGTCTAGAAGTTCTGCTGGGGGGGTCTCCCTTATTGTGTGTATTGTTCGGGTGACCCTTTCCCAGTGATCGGGATCTATGTCCTGATATTCGTAAGGGTTGGGGGAGCATTGTTCCTCTAGGGTGTTAGCGAGGAGCTCCGCTTTGTCTCTGCTCTCGAAAGCAGGGGGAAGAGTGGGGCCTCTGTCTAGTGGAGGTGTGGCTGAGGAGTAACTGCTCTTTTGTTTGCGGACGAGCTCCCAGAAGGCCAGGTGCGATGGCTTGAGGTCCTCCAGGAGACTGTCCCATCTTTGAGAGCGAAATTCAGAGATATGAGATCTGACCTGTCTTTGTAGGGCGCGTAGCCGGACGCGGTTCTCTACTGTCGGATAGGCGTCGTGGGCGCGAGTCGCGGCGTGCTTCTCAGTGATCAGCCTCCGAATGTCGTCGGGGAGTATAAAGCGGCGATCGTTCGCCACTTTTACCTCTTTCGAGGTTTCCTCGACGGCATTCTGGAGGTGACTGACCAGGGAGTCGACCGCCAGATCGGCGTCGGCTGGCGAGTCTATCACGTCTGGAATCCTGTCAAGCTCGGGAGAGGAGATGTTAGTAGCCAAGTATTGCCTAAGTCTGGGATAATCGGCAACTTTGATGGGAGGCAGGTTATAGTCGGGCTGGCCGAGGAGTAGAATTACTGGGCGATGGTCTGAATCGAGTTCGTGAGCGACTTCGATGTGTCGCACCTGGAGGGCGACCCCTTTTAGGATAGCTATATCTAAAACTGAGGATCGACAGTTGGTCCGAAAGTGTGTTGGCTCTGGAGGAGCTATCACATCGAAAGTTTTTAAATTTTTTAATCGTAAGGGGAATCACTTTTTTTCTGGTCGAAAGGTATATTATGTCCTTTACTGTATCATCGACAACGTGTGCACAAAACGACATGATGATTAAAAACGAAAAAAATGTCATCACTTCGCAAATTCCATCTTTGTCACTGTGCCATTATAAATTCATTACTCAAATCACTGGATACCAGTGATGAATTTTACAATAGGCTGAGTAGGCTGGAGCCCAGAGCGGCAGATTTTACAGACGGCAAATTTTGAGTCATTTATTACTGTATCACAGAAATAAATAAAATTCATGCTTATAATATCTAAAAGTTATTACACAATAACAATTCAGCATGATTTTTTGCATCGATCAGAATCTTATATATAATTGCAATAGTACGAAGCACGGCAAAATTTGAATGGCCTACAACCAGAATATATATAAGTCCGCCAATGCTGGATACACTTTGATGAATATTTAAAACGAATAGGTTATTATTATCCCATAAAGCAAATGGTCCCTCATGAACAGGAATAAATATTAAAATTTTGTAGTTAATATATTTTGATACAATTTTCTCTGTTCAATAGTCAGTAATAAAGCTAAAAATTAATTTCCAGGTGTATGTATTAAAAATAGAAAATCGCTTAACTTTAAAATGCACCTATAGATGGAACTACGTAGGAGTTTTAATTACAGGAAAATGCAAATGCCTGTCTGATCGGCTTTTTTTAAATATTTGAAAAAAAACAGCTGACCTTTCGCTTGTTTTGTATAAATATACTAATCTATTTTGAAAAATATTAGTTTACAAAAACAAGTCAATAATCTTTAATTAAATATATTGAAGTATATTACTTAATGTTCGAAAAGAAATAGCAAATATACATAATTGAAATGAGAAGAGAAGTGTTTATTGTAATCGACTTTTTATTTGTAGAACGTAATCGTTGTTAGACGGTGCATTTCTCAAGGCGAAGATAAAGAAAATAAACAAGGTCTTTTTTTATTTTCCTGTGAAAGCCTTCTTGACGAGGGTCGCTCGGTGTTAGTCAGCATCGAAATGAAATGAGGGATAAAAACTAAATTAAATGCTAATTGGGAGATTCAACAGGAGCCGGGGGATGGATTCGATCGTGTCGTTCAGTTGCGCAACAGTATTAAGCAATAAGGCGTAATGAAGCGTAAAATAAATTCAACTATTACACAACATCGAAGGAAGATTTTTAAAACAATAACTATTTATTCTATTCACCAATGAGTTTCATAATAATTATATTGTAACGGACGGTCTGTTGACTAATGTTGCACAATTAAACTTGGTTCTCTTTTTTTATTAAAGTCCAAAGCCAAGGGTGATAGACGTATACAGTCCAATTGTCAACTATTCAGTATACTGTACAATAATAAAAATAAAAAAAATACGACACAGGTCAGTAACTTTATAAATAAAGTTGTGTCATAGAAGCTATACGTATAGCTATAGGTAGATATAAATAAAAATACATCACAAATTATTTTAAGTATTGAGTATCAACTCGAAGAAAAAGAGAGAGATGAGATGAAATGAAACAAGACAAATAGACCCTAGGACAAAGAGCTTCATTATCATTGACCTTTGATTAGATACATAAGAAAAGTTTTAGTACGTTGATGAGGTAGGGGACGTGATATACCTACAAGTAATATATATTTTGTTTTATTGTATTATATATAATAGAATAGGAGCAAACGAGCTAGTGGGTCACCTGATGATAAGTGATCACTGCTGCCCATGAACACCCACAACACCAGAGAAATCGCAGACGCATTACCGGTTTTTGTAGGAGGAATTGGCTCTCAAGTACCACTGCCGGAACATAACTAATGATATATGGCGGCTGATTTTCAACTTCAGGGTGGTAGCTAGCCAGGTGGGCATTAGAAAAAGCCTTATCAACATGCAAATGACCCCGCAATATTTTTTCTGCCACTTTCAGTAGTTAATATCTTGAACATAGCACCATCTATTATATCTTGAAATCTCTATAAAGCATCGTCTCAATAAAAGAGATATATTACACGCATAGTAACACAATTACTAACAGACGTACTCCAGATATTCATCTATACTAATATTACAAAGAGGTAAAGGTTGTGAGTTTGGATGTTCGGGGTAACTCCAGTACTATTGATCCGATTTTAAAATTTCTTTCACTGTTAGAAAGTTTCTTATCCCTGAGTGCTATAGACAATTTTTGATCAATATATTTCCAATAATGAATCACAATAAATGCAATTAAAGTCAGCAAAAATTTGTCGGGAGAACTAGACTGTATATATAGACTGTAACTGTTCCGCGGATCATCATGAAATTGTTCATACATGTAGTAAGAGATACAGAAAAGAATACTACTCCCTTTTTATTCAGCAAATAAGTTCTAAAATATTTTTTAGTTCCATGCGACATATATGCAATATAAACATTAAAATAAAAAACATGTTATTAAAGGTAGTATTATTTATGACGCCAGCAAATACGTTGTTAAATAATAAACTAAATATAATACGTAATACATAAATACGTGCATCCGCGTTTGGTAAATACTCATCGAACCTTTCCGTTCATGTAATAACTGGTAGCTGAGACGAGTTTTTTCCGTTTATTGGGTCGTTAGGATATAATTTCATCTCGTGTTTATGATGTCATAAAAAGTTTGCAGCGCTTATACAACCACTGTCAATTATCTCTTTTGGTTTCCTTAAGGATTTTCGATGCCGAATTTACCCCTTTATCTCATTAAATCTTTAAAATTTAATTTTGAAATGCGTACAATATCTTCCACCAAGTTACAAACATGAAGTATTTGACAATTGAAAATGAAATTTATATATATTAAGTTAACTTCTCATATAATGAATTTAATAAAAAATACTAATATCTTATATTTTTTTCATTTCTGTTTTAATAATAGTAAACTCGTTTTAATTTTGCCTATATACATTATTTCGAATTGTGTGTAAATTCTATTTTAATGCTATATTGTTTTATTTTTATATTTATTTATTTATTAAAGGCATATGTACAGATAATAGACTAAAACATATATATAAACACTTGAACTTATAAAATTATTTTTGTAAAAAATATCTTTTAAAGTTGTTCACTATACTAGTTGTTATAAGTACGTTTAAAATTCTTTATGGAAGATCTTATATTCCCTTATAATTGGTTAGCGCATAAGAGCTTTATATGCTTGTAGTACAGATACATACTAGCTCAGTCTGGCAAAAAAATAACACATGGACCTTCTTTCTTCATGCCGAGATGCAGTCAATAATAAATCCACCGCGTGTGGTTATGTTATGAAAAGCAAAATAAAAAAACTGGTTGAAAAACTATTTTTAACAGTTTTTGTATTGTAATGTCAGTTATCAATGTTATCCATACAATCCATACTAATACAGTAGAACCTCTATAAGTCGAGCATCAAGGGTGACGCCAAAAATTAGAATTATAGAGTTTTCAACTTATAGAGTATGGAGGTGCTGGTGTTTGAAGCAAAGGGAACAAAAAATGTTTTCGAGATTTGGAAGTTTTCAACTTATCGAAGTTTGATTTAACAAGGTTCTACTGTATTATAAATGCAAAAGTGAGTTCGTTTTTTTTTGTTACGCTTTGACGTCTAAACCGCTGAATCGATTAGAATTAATTTTAGTGTAGAGATAGGTGGGACCTTGGAGATACCGATAGACTACTTTTTCTCGCTAAAAACTTATTAAAGTGGGGTAAACAGAGGGATAAACTTTGTATGAAACATTTTATTGCACCATCTGATTTGTTTGACAAAATCTATATCAACGCGAGCGAAGGCGCTGGTAAAATCTAGTAAACAATAAATGCTTAACAAAATAATCTATATTCACGAACGCATGATAAATCATTCTTACAAATGGTTACGTTAAAGTGCTTACGATATCTTGAAGGCGAAACGTGATTATAATGAATGGGTAGATAGGGATGGTCACGTCCAGGTGGTGGTCCCATTTGTGCTTCTTGTGAACACTGAAGGAAGCACTGCAATTACTTGTGATGGATAGTGAGAGTTCAATACGGAGGCGCGGCCGGGCCCTGAGGGTCGCTCAGGGCGTATAACTTTCTTATCTACCTGCGAAAGGAAACTTTATGACATCTTTACGACAAACGAAAAATATGGACGACCCTTGACATTAAAAATCTAGTCTCGTTCAAGCAGATCGGATTTGTGAACTTATGCTCGCATAATTCTAACGGATCCATAATAGAGGGTTATAAAAAATTTACGATAGCAAATATTACTTAATCAAGAAAGCTTTAATGAATTTCCACACTTATCTAATTAAATTGTTTACATCTTATATAGCATATGCTATCATTATTCATGATCCGATTTAATTTGAACGTGTTCAGTTTTTTTATAATAATGTAAATACAACTTAATTTGCATTAACTTAATACTGTTAATATATAACTCTCTCGCCACATTTACTACAGAAGCCTAATAAAAAAAAAAAAAATTAATTCAACACATAAGTTACAAAGCACAAGGGAGTACTTCAGAAAAACGAAATTGTAACATACGCTCTTGTGTTACCTTGATACCCATATATGCACCTATATACACTTGAATATTAAAAGTATATATATATGCTTGGAGTGCACGTGATCTTTAACAAACATCACTTTAACACTGTATATGAAATTACAATATGTATGACCAGATTGTTTTGTCAAATAAACATCTTGCATTTACGTAGTCTGTACCTTAAACAAATACTTATGTATTCGGTATAACAAAATAAAATCTTGATAAAGTTATAATTATTTAATACTCTTATTAAAAACACATTATAATAGTACCATAACAGTATAATAAGAAATAGTGATATAACTTCTACAACATATTTGTATTAGTTAATAAAACAAAAAGATATTATTTATCTGATCTTCACTTTAGACTTCTATAACGAGTCTAAAAAACTCGCACACATATAAACTAGATAGCACATACACGAATTGTTAACAGAGACAAATTCTTTCGGTAATTTCTTTGCATATTCTAGTTGAAATACTTGGCAGCGTCGCCAAAATTCTAGGAGCTTTTCCATGTCATTTTCCTCTGTATAAATAAAAGTACGAGTAACTTTTAACGTTTACGAACATCGGTTATATAGGATATATTCGTTAGATTTCAAATTCGATTCACGTTTTCGCTGATGGAGGGTCATGTACAGGAGGAACTCTCAGTCTGCGTGGAGCATGTAATATCCGGG
The DNA here is from genome assembly GCA_039707435.1 of Actias luna. Classification (NCBI taxonomy): domain Eukaryota; kingdom Metazoa; phylum Arthropoda; class Insecta; order Lepidoptera; family Saturniidae; genus Actias; species Actias luna. Next base: position 7,648,864 of record JAZHAC010000003.1, read on the forward strand.
CATACACTAGACGTCTGACCAAGAACTATACGTAATATATATTTTTAAAAGCAAATAAACAATATTTGATTCATTGATAATTATTATATACGCTTCGGTCGCATTAATATTGATATTGTCAAACGAATCAGATGACTCACTAAAAGGTTTTATACAAAGTTTATCACTCTCTTTACTTCACTTCCAATTAGTTTTTCGCGAGAAAAAGTAGCCTATCGCCGTCTCTAATTTCCCATCTATCTCTACACGAAAATTCATCATAATCGATTCAGCGGTTTAAGCGTGAAAACATAACAAACAAATAAACTCACTTTCGCATTTATAATATTAGTAAGGATTATAACATTACGAATGTGGTTGCCTTCTCGGAAATACTTATATATTATATTTTAATTACAGTAATTTATGAAGCTAAGACCATAACGATAAATTTTTTAACGTGGGGAAATGCATTAACGCATTCCCCCCCAGCCTGGGGGTTTAAAAGAAGGTATGTGGGACTCACCCGGCGCTAGCCACCGGGAATATCCACTAAAACCCCACGGCCATCTGTCGCCTTTCCGGGGCGACAGGGGTTCGTGCTTACAATCACCGCGTCACCCCAGTGACCGGCCCGGCCTGATGGTAAGCCGAGCTCCATCCGAGCAGTCTGGCAAGCTGCCCTTGCAGTCGTGAGGCCATAACGATCTTAACAACGAATATGTGAGACCTTTTTTTCGTTTTGCTAGTAACGATGTATGAAAATCAAAAACGGAAATATTTTCACTGGGGTTCGAAGCACAAAATAACATTTGTCAGGCTAATTAGTAAATAATTCAGTACGAATATTCAATGGATTTCAATAGTAATTTAAAATATACCTTATAACTGTTTTACATTATAGTACAAATCTATACATAAATAATATTAAACAAACGTCTTGGTAGAGGAATAAATAAGCGAGCCGTAATGAGTGGAACGAACAACAGTTGAGACGTTGGTTGACGATGAAGACCTAGGTTGACGGCGGATAAATTGATAATAATATATGGGAACACAATTACACATACCGCTACTTAACTTCAAACTTGTTTATGATACCTGCAAACAAATATAGCAGCAGATCTGTCACAGTTGTGTGACATGTGTCATATTAACCAATTTGTTATTTTTACTTTGCCTCACATTTTTATACCCATATCTCAAAATATCTAGCCATGTTTTTATTTTAAATGATTGTGATAATTCATGTTTGAACTTTTTTCGTTCGATTAGGCATGAAGTTATTTTCGTACATAATGTTACTATTACTATTATTATAAATCTGTAGATTGACTAAAGAAATCTTCGGACGCCATTACTTTAATGCATAATTTTCTATTTCGAATAGTTTTTATTCAATAGAATATATGTATTTTGGTTTAATAGTTTGCAAATATATGTTTACAAATTTCTTGTTGGACGAAATTTAGATTCTAAAATAGCATCAACTTATTTACAGATCACACCGATCTACACATTTGATTTTAACTAAACCTGATCAAGGTTGTATTTTTTATAAATTTAGCATTTGTCCAATTACGCTTTGTGTCAAATGACAAATAGGTGCAATAAACTAACACTTTAGTATAGTATTAAAATTAACCTGCAAACATATAATCGATAATGAAAAACAGGTGCTTGACAATAAATTATAAAGTTGATGAGGCAGCGTAGCTTAGTTGGTATTAGGAAATAAAAATTCAAATTAACACAGAGCTAACACTGCGTACTTTAACAAATAAAGATTTTAATCTCATACTAATATATTGCCGCTTCTTAAGCAAAAATGTCTTGATAATAGAATTACTTTGTTTTACTTTTTTGTAACAACTTGTTTCTTTTATTTGCGATATTTATGTATACATATACCTCAATGTTATTTTATATCGTAAAAAATAAGATAATTATCGCCTGCATAAAAGCTACGTTGTACGAAATTATTTGTAAAAATTTAGTGAAGATAAATTGTGGCAAACTAGCTTGAGTTTTAATTAAGATGAAGTAAGTTATTAACTAAATTCACTTCAGTTGAGTGTGTTTTGTCTACAAAAAAGTATTATTCAGTATCTGCTAAATAAGCTTTACAGTCACAAGTAAAATTGTAAGTATTGTATTTATGTTAAATAGAAAACATACTATTTAATTTATACATTTTAAAAAAGATTCTTGTTCTGTAACAGTTTATTCTATAAGTAATATTAATTACTAGATATTTGTAATCAATTTCATTTCAATTGTTGTCAGCTTACAAGCTTTTGGCAGCTGAATATATACTAGCCCATACCAAAAATCAAAATGCATGATTTCCAGATTTGGTCACGTACAAATCCCAAAACATCCAGCTTGATTACTGGATATACACCGGCTTATCTTGGAACGCGATACGTGTATTCATGCAACAATGGCAGGTGTATGGTGATCACGATCCAATCTGACACAACTGCCGAAATATACGATGTCACACGATACGGCTCAAAACGTGATTATAAATTCCTTTCTCTATTAATCGCATTTACAATCGATTTCGACGCCACCATTGAGGGAAGCTCGATAATTCTTTAAGTCCTAAACTCTGTCATCTGCGTGCACTCGATAACGCGTCATTGGGACTTTGCAAAGATTATAAATTATTGGATACGTGCATTAAATTCAGGATTAAGCGCTTCAGGCACCAATAGATAAGTGTACATCTGAAATTAGCATTACGTTTTCGTTGTACTTTTACTTTAATAGGGGAGATCATTGATGCATATTATTAACTTTGTAGTATAATGTTAAAAATTCCATGAAAACTACATATTTTTAATATTTCTTTTATTCAAATTGTATTTGTTTCTTATAGAATGTACTATTTATAATTAATAATAAGAACGTTTTTCGTCTTACCGTTTTATAATATCAGATAACTGCTTTTTATTTTATACATACATATATACCTTAAACCATTAGTAATTTCATTTATATAATTTAAATATATACTCAAAAATTATGCTAGAGATGTATTATTTCGAACGATAAACAACTTTTATCTTAGTCGTGATATAATAACAGAAAGTGAATAACTTTTGCTATCACAAATGTCATTTATTTTGGATGATAGATATCAGAGAAACATTATCTAGAGTATATGACTGACTTTATCCATAATTTTATTTTATAAAGTAAGTTAGCATAAAGCGAAGAGGGCACGAACGCCCAATGCTTCGTCATTCGTGCACAGACTCGTTAGTGAATCTGGTTACAGTTGCCGTGCAAAGTTTGTTTATATTCAGTCTCAGTCTGCGCCCAAAATCTAACATTATGTAATATTAAAAATTTCCGTTTCAGTTTATACCAAAATCGAAAAAAAATATATAAAATATTAAAATATATTTTCGTGAATATTTTTCGTATTTGTCGATATTTTTTTTAATTTATGGATTAACGTTATGGCCATAATTTCGTCTGATGTTAAATGTCGATGTGGCCAATAACGTAGACACGCTACGCCTAATGAAGAGACTGGCTCTCAAGTGCAATTTCCAGAACACACCTATACATATTCGGCGGCAGGTTTTAACTTAAAGGTGGTAGCTAGCCATGTGAGCATTAGAAGAAGCCCTACCACGATTAAAATTATACAGTTATGAAATACATACATACATAAAAATATCTAATGTTTTGTGGTTGTTAAGCCAAATCACTCTCCTAGAATTCGTGTATTTTATCGTTTGCATATATTTACTTCTATTTAAATATAAAAATAATCAATGAGGTAGGCATCACAGATCTATAGCAATTACCAGTGATGAACCAGTTTCGTCTTGCTTTTCCGCCGTCTCTGGTAATTTGTCAACAGGGGACTGTCTCTATAAGCGCCTAGGCATTTATAAAATTACAAAGTGTAATCACATTTTACATATTTATTTTCATTAAGTTTTATGAAATGACTATGTTTATTGTGCTAGTGCAAGAATTGTAGGACGATTCAGCCTAATTCAATGTAATATAAAATCCCAATACAAAGTAACAATCATTCCACGATATCAAAACAACATAAAACTTATAGTTGAGTGTCTAACATTGGAATAACTGTATTTTTAATTTTATTATAAACTATATCAATTAATTTTTATTATAAAGTGGTTATATTTAATTTATAACGTACATAGATTAGATGAAAAGTATATTTTTTACAATACTAGTTGTAAATATTGATATTATAATTATTTTTGTGGCCTCTACCGATAGGCCTTTTTTCTTAATTTGGCATCAGAGAAGAATCTGCCAGTCTCAATGTGTCGTTTTAGTAGAAGTTCATGAAATTCTTATCTTGAAAGTGGGTAGAACATTCTATTTATTTAGTGGCGGACGTGTACATGATTATGCAACTTACATAAAACTTAGATATTATTTGATAAAAAAGATGTTAAAACTTCAACAAGATAGCAGCTCTTTTGTTAATACTGCCCGAAGAATTTTTTCCGCGTCATTATTCACAATTCACTTCATCTATGCGCATTGGACAAACCATGACACCTAAAAAGTGACCAATCTTACATAACATAAGATCAAATAACTAAGTACAGTCACAACATGACGGAACAAGATCCCGCCAAAAACTCTCTGTCGATAGTAGTAGTAACAATATTATCCAATAGGACAGGCGAAGGAATGAATACATACTGCCAAATCTGAAGTTTCTCTGTTTATAGGTCGGCGAGAACAAACACGAATTAAATAAAAAGTTATAAGTATTTCTATGATATATATCTATATGTTGAATAAATACTCTTTTCTAATAAATAAATATGGCAGATAATTTCGGTTTCTAACTCAGTTTGATTCCCAAATTCCGTAAAACATCATTTTAATATCCTTTTGTAATGCGGACAGCGGACTCTAGTACAGGAGGCCACGAATCACTATGTATGGGTCGCTGGGCCGGCAAAGTAAGTACATTTTTAACAGGTCCAACGACAAGTTCGTTATCTGTTGTGAGAAGAAACGATGATGAAATTAATAAATCCAAGTATTTCTAACAGTCGGAGCGAACATTTCAAGTGCTTTGAATATTAATATATGGGTCAGGGCTAATTTAATTTGTACAAACCGACCGATCTGTTTAACTGAAAATATCTACTTCAAAATTCTGTCAGCGTTTATAGTTAAAAATGACAATCTTAATATTCAGGCATCTTGTTATCCTATCAAACACGATGCCATAGGAAAATTGGTATACTTACCAAGGTATGAATTGTTTATATTGAGTAATTTATTAAGAAGCTCTGTGAAAATCTTTTAATTAAAAATTCGTGGATTTTTCTTGACTTATTGCGCTCAGAGAACCAAGAATGGAAAATTTAGGACAGTATATCAGGACCCTTCATGTGCTATATATACGTCAGCCAATGGCATCTCTTATGACTGATAGCTGATACTTGAACAACAGCGCGCATACTGGAGTCTTAGTGAGTTTATGACCCCTTTTCATACATGATATAAGTTACCTACAAAATAAATGAACAGTGTTCTTTTAATTAAGCATTGTCAAAGATCCGGCTGCAGAATTAGTGCACTCATCAAGTGCTTGCTAAAAACCAAATTTTTATATATATTTTTGATTAGGACAATATACATGTACTAGTTTGCCTATCAAAATTTGGCCGCTAGTATTTTTAATTAAATTATTGTTCATTGATTTTTCGGCAAAAATTTCATTCACTTGTTTTTAATTAAAATACTTCACATTACGGTATAAAAGTGGAAAATCACGGTTGCCGTGGTGCACTTGGCCGCACCTCTTCGCAACCAGGTGTAAACAGGTATGATTATGATACATGTATACATTCATAACGTACATTTACTATTTATACATCAAATTAGAGCTAATTTTTTTCTATGTGTTATGATATGCAGTAGCCTAATTAAAGATGGTAAATATTTAAGGTAGAGTGAAAGAAAGTTAGCGCGCAACATCATAAAATATGGGATCATTAAAGGTGTACTATAATAAAATCGTCGTATATTTCTACTATAGGTTTTGTTTTGTTGTGGTAATAAAATCATTTGAACAGTATTTTAATTATCAAGCTCATAAGATTACGAGTAGAGGGACATAAGATTGTTTGTTTGTTTGTAATGAATAAACTCAAAAACTACTGAACCAATTTCAAAAATTATTCCACCAATTCAAAGCTTCATTATCCCTGAGTAACATGAGTTATAATTGTTATTAGAAAAATTAGGGATCCGTAATAAACTTCAATAATTTATCACAAGATATACCTGTTGGGGCACGGTACGTCTAGCGGTGGTGGACCACCGCCCCCTGGTCAAAGTGCGACGTCGTGTATCCCCGTTTGGACGGGCGTAGAGTCCTCGTTCGTTAGAAACGAGGATGCCGGATACCCGCATCGGTGGCAGCAGGAAGATGTCAGTTTGCCGTAAGGGGCCGTAAGGATGCAATAATGCGTGAACCGGTCGAGACGTGTGACGAAATAATACTCGGAATTCTTCTCAATACACGTGAACCCGAGCCAACGGTCGATATCTTCAGGTAGTTGCTCTTCTTACTTGTAGCCAATGGGCGATCGGTGACTCAAACGTGGAACATGATTAGGTAATTTTTTTTTTTTTTTTTTTTTTTCGACTGGACATACGCTGTTAGCCGCAGGGGCTTTTACAGCTTGGCAGGACTTTTTGGGGCGAATGCTGAGGGCACTCAGCCCCGAGGCAGCGGGCACAAGGGTGCCGTTGTGGCTGGCCCTTGGCATGGACTGCTGCCGGAAGAGAAAATATATTATAAAATAATAAGAGCTGGCCTACTGGAGTAGACCTTTAGATAAATTACTAATTTGTGAAATGTTAAATATACTAATTGTTAAGAGAGGCAAGGAAGTCGGTGGAGTGGATTGTACTGTACTGTTTTAAGATTGAGTTATCGGTGTTGGATGGACGTAGTCTTCGCATTAAAACGCCCATGAACTGTATGAAACTGACTGTGAACAGAGGAACCATTATTAAAAATTACAAAGGCAAACAACTGGCAGGGCCACAGGTTTTTGGTCCCTTACAGAACCGTGTACTTAGCGTGTGGGTGTGCACGGATGGTATGCAGTGTGATGTTGTATTCTCAGTGTTGTAGAGTGTCACTGTATCGCGCAAGCAGAGTCGCTCGAGGGCTCCTTTCCGGAGGATCGGACCTAGGCTCGAGCGTCTGCAGAGGGAGGCCGCGGCGGGTGTGCGGGAGTGAAATTAACCGTAAGGCCTCGGCGGCGAGACCTGCGGTTACGCGGGCGTGTGCGCGGACACGAACGGTTTGAAGAGACGGCAGGAAGGAGCGCGTTTTCCCTAGTGATGTCGTCTACGGGATCGGTGAAGCAGTTTCGTGGCCGGCGTGCGAACCAAACGGCTTGAGGATTTGCAGTATAGTTGACTGCTTCTACTATTTCGGGATTCGAATGAGCTTCGGCTTTTTCAAAGAATTTCTTGGTGAGTTCGCGTATGTAGGCGTATATGGAAGGGAGATTCATATCTTTGTGGAGATCTATGTTGCGTGCGTAAGGCGGGGCTTGGACCATTGTCCGAATGAATTTATTCTGGAAGACTTGAAGTTTTTCCAGGTTTGTTATTGCTGCATGGGCAAAGACTGGGCAGCTGTAAGTCAATATTGGGCGTATGCAGGTCTTATAGATTGTAAGCTTATGTCTGAGTGACATTTTGCTTTTCGAAGAAGTGAGATTACGTAGCAGGGCCGAGGCGGTGTTGGCCTTTTTGATAACGTAATCGATATGGTGGGTGAAGGTGAGATGTTTGTCGAGTACTACGCCTAGGTATTTGGTTTTATTTACCCAGGCGATATCGACACCGAATAAGTGTAATGAGCCTTCGAGTGGCTTGAAGTTGTGGGGATCGAACATGATAGCCGAGCTTTTATCTGGATTTAATCCTATGCGCCATTTGAGGCACCAGGATCCGAAGGCGAAGATGGCTTGTTGAACTCGATTTTTGAGATTGGCTCTGTGCCTTCCCGAGTTATATATGATTGTGTCGTCGGCGTAGAGGCCTACTTGGACATTATCGAAGATTGGGATGTCGCTGACATATAGATTAAATAGACAGGGCGCTAGAATGGAGCCTTGGGGGACTCCAGAGCGAATAGGATGGGGTGAGGAGAGGGCTCCGTCTACTTTGTAGCAGAAGGAGCGGTTAGATAAGTATTGTATAACTAAGTGGACAAGTCTGTCCGGAACTTGGAACTGGTGGAGCTTATATATGAGACCTTCGTGCCAGACCCTGTCGAAGGCTTTGGCGACATCGAAAAAAACAGCGAGAGTGCGTCTAGGAAGGCGTAACTCCGTAAAGTTGGAGACTACGTGTTCCGTGAGGCGGAGAACTTGGTGGGTGCATGAATGTTTCGGCCGGAAGCCGAATTGCTGGTCCGGAAACAGATATTTGTCGGCTACGACGACTTGGAGGCGGTTTAAAATAATCCGCTCGTATATTTTGCCTAAGGTGTTTAGTAGGCTGATCGGACGGTAGCTCTCTGGGGAGCAGGCTTTTTTGCCTGGTTTCCGGATACCTATGACGGTGGCCCTTTTCCAGACGGCTGGAAAGTGGCAATGAGATCTGGCCGCATTGAGGATGCAGACCAGAAGCGCTATGAGTTTGTCAGGAAGAAGCTTTAGGACTTCATTCCTGATACCATCAGGACCGGGAGATTTCCTAGGTTTGAGTCCTTTAATTATTGAGAGGACTTCGTCGGTGGTGACCGGGTCTAGGAGTTCTGCTGGGCGGGTCTCCCTTATTGTGTGTATTGTTCGGGTGACCCTTTCCCAGTGTTCGGGATCTATGTCCTGATATTCGTAAGGGTTGGGGGAGCATTGTTCCTCTAGGGTGTTAGCGAGGAGCTCCGCTTTGTCTCTGCTCTCGAAAGCAGGGGGAAGAGTGGGGCCTCTGTCTAGTGGAGGTGTGGCTGAGGAGTAACTGCTCTTTTGTTTGCGGACGAGCTCCCAGAAGGCCAGGTGCGATGGCTTGAGGTCCTCCAGGAGGCTGTCCCATCTTTGAGAGCGAAATTCAGAGATGTGAGATCTGACCTGTCTTTGTAGGGCGCGTAGCCGGACGCGGTTCTCTACTGTCGGATAGGCGTCGTGGGCGCGAGTCGCGGCGTTCTTCTCAGTGATCAGCCTCCGAATGTCGTCGGGGAGTATAAAGCGGCGATCGTTCGCCACTTTTACCTCTTTCGAGGTTTCCTCGACGGCATTCTGGAGGTGACTGACCAGGGAGTCGACTGCCAGATCGGCGTCGGCCGGCGAGTCTATCACGTCTGGAATCCTGTCAAGCTCGGGAGAGGAGATGTTAGTAGCCAAGTATTGCCTAAGTCTGGGATAATCGGCAACTTTAATGGGAGGCAGGTTATGCTCGTCGGGATGGCCGAGGAGTAGAATTACTGGGCGATGGTCTGAATCGAGTTCGTGAGCGACTTCGATGTGTCGCACCTGAAGGGCGACCCCTTTTAGGATAGCTATATCTAAAACTGAGGGTCGACAGTTGGTCTGAAAGTGTGTTGGCTCTGGAGGAGCTATCACATCGAAAGTTAGCTCGTGTTCCAAGCGGAGAAGTATTCTACCGTTGACAGTGGTACGCGGGTTATTATAATAAATGTGCCCGGAGTTAAGATCGCCGGCCACGATTACCGATTCACCGAGCGCGAAGAGCGCTTCCAGATCTGATTTGATAAGTGTTTTCTTTGGCGAGAGGTACGCTGAAACGATGTGGATCGTGGGATGATCGGTCATGTCCACTCTGCATATAGATACCTCTAGGTTAGTAAGTTTAGGAGGTTCTATTCGCGTGCAATATAAAGATTTTTTGAAATATATGAGTGTACCTCCGCCTCTTGCGCCGGTGCGATCGTCTCTTATTATTTTGTAATTTGCGATCGCAGGGGCGCGGAACTTCGGTTTAAGTAGTGTTTCCTGTACGAGGAACACGTCGATTTGCCGCTCCTTAAGGAAGCAGGCTACTAAGTCGCGTTGGGAAGTTAAGCTATTCGCGTTAAAAAAGGATAAAGAGAGGCCCCGGGGTCTAATTTTATCCTGCATCGCGAAAACTATTTACGGGGAAGCGCGGGCAAGGTCTTGCACAGCACGTGCGAGGGCAGGGTAGGCGGCTACGGCCTTAAGTCGGTCTATTCCGACGGGAGAGCTGGCCATTTTGTCGAAGGCGATGATGTCTTCGACGTCAAAATCTTTAAGAATACCTGCTATCCAGGTTAGGCCTAGGAAGTCGAAGGACGGAGCTTCCGAGCTCGAAGGTACAACTCTAGGCGGTTGTACTTTAGCGGCCCACGCGGAAGGCGGGGCTTGTGATGGTGTGTGCGCGGTAGTGACTCGCGCTGGACTTGGCAGGCTCGGGAAGGCCTGGGTTGAGATGAGCGGTGGTGGGGCAGGGCGCGTTGACGCGGCGTGCGCTGGAGGAGCGCGCTGTGGGACGCGCGTGCGAGTGCGCCTAGTGCGTGGGGCGCGTTCACACCCGCGATAGTTCGCGGGGTGACCGGCCTTGCCGCATAAGACGCAGCTCGGTGGCTCTACCGTTTCCGGCATGCGGGGGCACTCCTTTGTGGAGTGATCTCCTAGACATTTGACACATCTCGGCTTGATGTGACAGTTTCTCGCCGAGTGTCCGTAAGATTGGCAGTTGTGACACTGCGTAGGGGCATGCTTTTTATGCGGGATCTCTACGGATATTTCGGAGAGGCCGCAGACCGATTGGAGGTTGAAAACCTCCTTGCCTTCATTGGAGCGGTCCAAGGTGACTAGGACGAGGTCGTAAACCTCCTTTGTGAAGGAGTGGTACATTCGGTGTACCTCGTGCGCGGGTAAGTTTTGCTCCTTAAGGGAGGCAAGAATGACTTCCGTGGGAAGTTCTTTAGGGACGCGCCTGATTACTACGCGCAGAAGGCGCTCTTCTTCGGGCGTGTAAGTAAAAAATTGGAATTTTCCTTCGCGGAGGAATGTTGTTAGGTTTTTGTAGTCCGCGATTGTGGGGACTTTGATTTGTATACCGGATGGGGTGCTCCGGGCGTGAGTATATCTAATTTTGGCGGCATTCAGCCGCGTGGAAATATTTAGCCACGCTGCTTTGTCAGTTATTGTGACTGGGGGCGGTGGCCGCACCGCCCTTTCGGTGGGAGCTGCTGTTTGTGCAGCGTGAGTGTCGCGCGATGTGGGGACGCGGTTATTGCCGGCACGCATTGTTTTTGCGGCGGCTGGGGGTGTGGTTTCGGGTGATAACACCCGTTTGTGTTTGGGCTTCGCCCTTGAGACTGTAGTAAAGTCCGTTTCAGGATTAGCAGTGTCCATGTCTATTTCCGGATCAGGTGATAGTGGCGAAAAAGAGTTCGCCGTGGGTATCGGTCGGGGCGCGTAAGAAATTTTTTCCTCGAACGGACGAGGCGTGGGTACGGCGGCGGGGGTCGCTGAGGGCGACGGGGTTCGCGATGAGGTAGTAGCGGGTGACGCGGGGGGTGCTACCGCATGCCGGATGACCGGCGAGCGGGAGCGAGAGCGTGAACGCGGCGGTAGAGGCGGCGACGCCGGACGACGCGCCGGGGCGGTTGCCTTGGTGGCGGGGGCCCGGACGGGTAGGGAGGTAATTGTGGGTGGGGTCGGTGGACGGCGCGCTGGCGCGTTTGCGCCGGTGGGTGGGGCACGGGCGCGCTGCATGGGCGCGGGTCGGCTCGCGAGATATCCCTTGAGAATCTCTGGGCATTCCTTCTCTAGGTATTTTAAAAGATCGTCCATCTTGAGGAGATGGATTATCTTTCAAAACCAAGAAGAATGTTGGTTTTATTTTAGAAAAAACCTCCCTGCCTGAAGGGCAGGGGGGCGCGGCTAAAAGAAAATAGAGAAACTATCCTGCGTTTAGGCAATCTAACTTGTATGTACACGAAGGAATAGCGTGTAAAATCGAAAAAAATAGTAAAAGAAGGAACAATATTCCAAAAAGTACTGGGCCTTGGCCCGTAAAAAGGATTAATTAAATTTTACCTTATCTGGGAGCCGGTGACCGGCGTACTTACAGGCGGTGACACTAATTTCACTGCACTTAATCACGATAACAAAGCAATATTTGGAATCACGGCACAAAAACACTGAGAGATATCTCCCAATTTAAATACCACGATAACCAAACAATATGGTTAGAGAACAAAGACACTGTATCGCGAACAAGCAACAATAGCCGGTTTGTTGCAGGTGCGTCGTCGCAGGTGCGAGAACAAAGGAAACCGAGAACAATAGCGGCGCGGTAAGGCGCAGCGGTCGAATAGTTTAGAACAATCGGCGGAGCTCACGGACACGTCCGTTCGCTGTGGCTGATCGAACCGAACCTCACTATCCATGATTAGGTAACGCCCCTTCGGAGGTTACCCATGCCGATGCGTGACTTTACAGAGAGCCACTCGATCGCGACGCTTTCTAATTTCTATTTTCACTACCGTTGGCTCGGTTTCTGCGCTATATTTATTTTATTTCATATAATATCCTTAATATCTATATACAATCTTATACCCTAGGTTATACTCTATCTTATAAATATCACTTATCCTAGGATACACTCATAATACTCGAGATCGAGCAATACTTACGCTAAACTTTCTCTATTTCAATTTTTCTCTATCACGTTCTTACTCTATAAATTTACATATTCCCATATTTCGGGTTTCTATATCAAAATACAAGCAACGCGATGTCTCTATTGTTGGATTTCACACTCATCGTGTGAAATCCCTCAATTCTCTATACATATTTTCCGGTCTAATATTTAGGTAAGTATTGCTCGGTAAATTATCTATTTTAAAACTAACATGCACGATAATCTTAAACATATCTATAAACTAAACACGCAAACATCAATTTCGATATAAATATACATAAAATACGCGAAGGAGACGCAAAAAACCTACTCGGCACAATCATTACCCGAACTCCCACGAATCCTTGGCAAATGAATGTGTGCGTCCCCAACGGTAGACGTCGATTATAACGTACGCCTTATGACTTTAACATAACATTCTTTATGTTCTCATTTATTAATACGTCTCAATGTTTATAATATTAATAATCTCAATAATCTCAATATTATTAATTCTCAATACTCCTATCTCCATATCTATAAGCTTAATATTAATAATTCTCAATGCTCAATCTCTATATTCGTATTATTAATATTATATTCTCGATATTCATATTTATATAACGTAGTTCTAATCTCGATACTTATGCTAACACAAAACACTGTTTATTCGTCCGGCACAAGTTAATACTCGAACGAGAAGTCGTCTAGCGTCTCAGGGGCTCTCCCTACGGTAACGCGTGCGTCCTATTTACCATCAGCGCCACCTGTGCGGAACTATTATTCCGGACGCCATTTCTATTTTTGTATTAACTTGTTATAGCTTTTCATGCGTCGCTAACAGCGCCACCTGTGCGGAACTATTATTCCGGACGCCATTTCTATTTTTGTATTAACTCGTTATAGCTTTTATGCGTCGCTAACATCCTCCCCCTCGTGCACAGCACCAACTCCTTGTCCTAGCGACGCCGCTGTATCTCCAGGCTCGGCAGACGATGTCCTAGGCTCCGCAGACGATGTCCCAGGCTCGTCGGTGACCCGTGGCTCGTTGGTGGCTCGTCGTTCGTCGCTTGTCGATGCTGGTACTAGTAGCACCGCTTTGGAGCTCGGTCGACGCAGCAATCCACCCGCTGTGCGCACTTCTAGAACTCGCGTGCGGCCGTCGGGTCCAGGATATGTTTTGACTACTTCGCCCCTCGGCCAGGTGTTTCGTGGCAGTGTGGAGTCCACTATGAGGACGGTGTCTCCACACTGTAGATCTCTCGTGACGACCTCTCCGCCGATCCGTCTGGGGAGCAGGGTGGGCAGATATTCTTTAAGCCACCTGCTCCAAAAATGATCGGCCATTCGTTGTGCCGTCCTCCATGTTCGCCGCCCGATGAGGTCCGCATCGCTGGAACCTCCAATGCCGGGTAGCCCACAAGACCTCCCGATTAGGAAATGGTTGGGAGTGAGAGCTACGTCGTCGCTGTCCGGTTCCGCCGCGACAAGTGGTCTGGAATTGACCACGTGCTCCGCTTCTAGGAGAAGTGTATGCAATGTCTCCTCGTGTGGATTCCTCTCTTTCAAAGTAACGGCTAGAGCCGTCTTGATGGAACGGACCAAGCGCTCCCACGCTCCTCCCATGTTCGGTGCCCCAGGTGGGATGAACTTCCACTTGAGGTTCGATCTGGTAGCGACCGCCTCCATATCTACCTGTCCCACGGCTTCTTTCAACTCTTTGTTCGCCTTGACGAAGTTGGTGCGGTTGTCGCTAAATATGACTTTCGGCATACCCCGCCTGGCTGCCATACGTCGAAGTGCGAGTATCATCGAGTCCGTGGATAGTGATGCCGCTAACTCTATGTGCACTGCCCGTGTAGTGAGGCAGGTGAATAAGGCACCCCATCTTTTCTCTCGTCGTCGGCCTACGGTGACTGTCATAGGCCCGAAGTAATCCACGGCGGTGCAAGTGAATGGAGGTTCGCCGAAACGCAGTCGCTCTTCCGGCAAATCCCCCGTAGGCAGTTTCTGTGGCGTGCTTCGGTCCACTTTACACCACTGGCATCTGTGCGCTACGTGCAGCTCCCCCTCGTCGTTCGAGCGCGTGAAGCATCTCGGAATTCGTAGATCCTCCAGCACTCGAACGTTCCTATTGTAGTCACACCAAGCCTCTATGTCCTTTTCAGAGATAGCCTCGTCCCAGCCGACGCCACTCCTCCATACGCTCTGGATGAGCACCTTGCCCTGTACTAGAACAGGCGACGCCACCCCCATAGGGTCGAAGGTGGACATCACCATGCTCGTCACTTCTCTTTTCGTAGGAGTTCGATAGTCCTCGGATTTCTCCATCGCTGCGTGGCTGAGACGCGCGCGGAACCCTAGTTCGTCGTTTCCCGGAAACCAGCGTAGTCCTAATGTTTTCTCCTCTTTTGAGCCGAGTTCTACTTCGAGCTGTTCACTTTTATTTGTGAATTGTCTCGACACGCCTTCGCTGTTGGACGCCCATCCTCTCAATTGGAACTTCGCTTTTCTATGGATGGCGTCCACCTCGTTTGCTACCTTCACAGCTTCGTCTTCCGTGGCGAAGCTCTGCAGATAGTCGTCCATGTAGTGGTTCGACTCTATCGCTCGCGCTGCTTCCGGGAACTGTTTCGCGTGGTCTGCCGCGTTCCTGTTTTTCACGAAGATCGCCGTACTGGGAGAGCAGGCGGCCCCGAATGTGACGGATGTCATCCTGTATTCCTTGGGGACCCTGTCGCGTTGCTCTCCTCTCCATAAAAATCGTAGGCTGTCGCGATCTTCGTCTCTTATCCTGATCTGCAGGAACATCTCCTTAATGTCTGCGACTACGGCTACAGGCTTCTGTCGGAAACGCAGCAATACTCCGAAAAGAGACTGTAATAGATCTGGTCCCGTCAGAAGCAAGTCGTTGAGACATCTTTCCCCGAATTTCGCGGAAGCGTCGAAAACCAACCTCTTTTTCTTCTTAGTAGGGTGCGTGACAGCAAAGTGGGGCAAGTACCACTTCCGCTTCGAAGACGACTCGCGCGGGACCTCTTCTGCGTATCCATTTTCAATTAGATTATTAATCTGCTCATTATATTCTATTTTCAGATCGAGGTCCCTGTTCAACTTCCTTTCGACGCCCCTTAGTCTCATCTCGGCCGACTTGTAATTGTCGGGCAGTACGTCGTCTTCGTTTTTCCACAAGAGGCCGACTTCGAATCTGCCGTCCTCTCGTCTCTTGGTCGTCCTCACCAGAACGCTAAGGGCTCTCGCTTCCATGTCCGTGCTCGGCCGCTTCGGCGCAACTCCCAATGACTCTATCGCAAAGTGTTCTTTCATGAGCGCATCCAGCGCGTCTTCACGCGCGGTTACATGCGCGCATAGAAAGTTGACTTCCTTGGAGTTACCTCCGTCGACGCCGTGTAGCACCCATCCTAATTGAGTGAAGGATGCTACTGGTTGGTTTTTCTCTCCCTTGCGCGTCTTCCTGGTGATGATCAGTCCCCAATGGTCTTGACCGATCAACAACCTAGGAGACTCTTTTTCGTAGCACAGGTGATCTACCAGCTTCTTTAAGTGCACGCAGCGCTCGATCACTTCCCTTTCTAATCGCTGCGGCGTCAGGTGCAGACCATCCATCGTGCGAACCCCATTGACGGACAACTTGCTTCTTCGGTGGAGCCCCCTAACCTTGATGTCGAGCTTCATCGAGTCGGTCTTGGTGACCGTTCTACCACCCACGGTTTCCAGCTGCAGGGTCTCCTTGGTCCTTTAAGGCCTACTTGTTCCGCTACCGCCGAGTCCAATAAGGAAACGGTGGAGCCCTCATCTAACAAGGCCAGGACTTGGGTCGACCCTGCTGGTCCATACACTTCCACTGGAACCATCTTTAGGTAGGCTCTCGACATCCGCATGAAGTTTACGGGTAGCCGTACATTGTTGGCTACCTCCTTAACTTTGACCTCTTCTACAACCGCAGCTTCCGTCTTGTCGCTATGCAGCAAGTGATGATGCCGCCGCTTGCAGGTCCGACACGGTGGTCGCTGGCAGGTTTCCTTACGGTGCCACCCGTGCAGGCAATTATAGCACAAGCGAGATTGCTTGGCTATGTCCCACCTCTTTGGCACCGGAGCCTGCCGGAACTTCGGACACTCGTATAACTGGTGCCCCTCGCGGCAGTGTGGGCATGCTGGCTTCTGTCTTGCTGAACTATTCGCTGCCTGCTTTTCTGGTTGTATATCAACAGTAGTATGCGAGGCCTGTCTCCGTTGCTGCGGTTTTCTCGAAGCCGCTTCTCCAGGTACGGCGTGAGGTCCACATCTGTCCGCGATCTTGTTGAGGAATTTCGCCATCGTGTTCAAGTCTGGGTCTCCTTTATCCACCGTGTCCGCGGTGTAGTCATACCACCGGAACTTTAATATGGTTGGCATCTTGTCGGTGATGCTCTTCAGTATCTCCGGTGACTGCAGATACTGCGGTTTCTGTAGCCCCCTTATTGCGGCGACGGTGTTGTTAATGCAGCTTGCTAGCATGCATATATCGTATGCGGAGTCGCTTATCACTGGCAGCTTCCTTATTTTCTGCAGCTCTGCCAGGACCAGCGCGTCCGCTCTTCCGTACGACCGCCTCAGCGCTTCCATTATTTCCTGGGGTGTACTCTCTGAGTACAGCAAGCTACGAACCCCTTCTCTCGCTTCGCCCTTCAATGCTCTTCTTAAACGTGCCATATTTTGCACGTCAGAGAAGAGCGGAGCGGTGTCTTCATAGACGGCTTTGAAGGCCACCCATTCTCTGCAGTCACCCTCGAACGGTGGTAGATGGTGCATGTAGTCGGGTTGTGGTATCAACCCGTGATGCGAAATCCTCATCGCTTCGGCTATGGCGTTGGCTAGGCTACGGTGCTCTTGACTCTTCTCCATATGTTGGCCGTCGTGCTTAGAGTCGGGGGCGGGGGCACTCTCTATCCGCTCCATAACTTCCTTATGCCCCGCCGCCTTATGGACCCAGTCTCTGACCTGATCCTCTCTATCCGCAGGCTCCTCGATAACAGAGTCTTCGTCTTCATCATCTGCTTGGATGACCTCTAAGCGTAGCCTGGCTGCCACTGTAGCCGCTTGTGCCTCCCGAAGCTCCTTTTCGGCTAGTTCCGCACGGGCTTCCAGCTCCTTACGCCTTCTTTGTGACTTTGTGGAAGCGGGCCTGTGTCTCTTCATTGTGGATACTTCGGTGGCTTTCGATGTTCCAGTGATGCCCGTGACTGAAGTTTCGTATGTTTCATACGACGTTGTTTCCGTCGCGTTGCTCTGTTGTGCAGCGTCTGTCTCGGTCGGTTGCTCCTTCGGCGATTCCTTATGGCTTCTCGTGACTGGCATCTTGACTGCTGCGAAGATCCGGCTCGAAGGACCAACTGTTGGGGCACGGTACGTCTAGCGGTGGTGGACCACCGCCCCCTCGTCAAAGTGCGACGTCGTGTATCCCCGTTTGGACGGGCGTAGAGTCCTCGTTCGTTAGAAACGAGGATGCCGGATACCCGCCTCGGTGGCAGCAGGAAGATGTCAGTTTGCCGTAAGGGGCCGTAAGGATGCAATAATGCGTGAACCGGTCGAGACGTGTGACGAAATAATACTCGGAATTCTTCTCAATACACGTGAACCCGAGCCAACGGTCGATATCTTCAGGTAGTTGCTCTTCTTACTTGCAGCCAATGGGCGATCGGTGACTCAAACGTGGAACATGATTAGGTAACGCCCCTTCGGAGGTTACCCATGCCGATGCGTGACTTTACAGAGAGCCACTCGATCGCGACGCTTTCTAATTTCTATTTTCACTACCGTTGGCTCGGTTTCTGCGCTATATTTATTTTATTTTATATAATATCCTTAATATCTATATACAATCTTATACCCTAGGTTATACTCTATCTTATAAATATCACTTATCCTAGGATACACTCATAATACTCGAGATCGAGCAATACTTACGCTAAACTTTCTCTATTTCAACTTTTCTCTATCACGTTCTTACTCTATAAATTTACATATTCCCATATTTCGGGTTTCTATATCAAATACAAGCAACGCGATGTCTCTATTGTTGGATTTCACACTTGTCGTGTGAAATCCCTCAATTCTCTATACATATTTTCCGGTCTAATATTTAGGTAAGTATTGCTCGGTAAATTATCTATTTTAAAACTAACATGCACATTAATCTTAAACATGTCTATAAACTAAACATGCAAACATCAATTTCGATACAAATTTACATAAAATACGCGAAGGAGACGCAAAAAACCTACTCGGCACAATCATTACTTGAACTCCCACGAATCCTAGGCAAATGAATGTGTGCGCCCCCAACGGTAGACGTCGATCACAACGTACGCCTTATGACTTTAAAATAACATTATTCGTCATGTTCTCATTTATTAATACGTCTCAATGTTTATAATATTAATAATCTCAATAATCTCAATATTATTAATTCTCAATACTCCTATCTCCATATCTATAAGCTTAATATTAATAATTCTCAATGCTCAATCTCTATATTCGTATTATTAATATTATATTCTCGATATTCATATTTATATAACGTAGTTCTAATCTCGATACTTATGCTAACACAAAACACTGTTTATTCGTCCGGCACAAGTTAATACTCGAACGAGAAGTCGTCTAGCGTCTCAGGGGCTCTCCCTACGGTAACGCGTGCGTCCTATTTACCATCAGCGCCACCTGTGCGGAACTATTATTCCGGACGCCATTTCTATTTTTGTATTAACTTGTTATAGCTTTTCATGCGTCGCTAACAGCGCCACCTGTGCGGAACTAATATTCCGGACGCCATTTCTATTTTTGTATTAACTCGTTATAGCTTTTATGCGTCGCTAACAATACCTATATAAACAAAATATGCCTAGCGTAGCGGGCGGGTGACAGCTAGTGCGTCATAAAGGTAAAAGGTACGCTCCCCGCGTGTGGTACTGCGAGACCGATCCCGTGTCAACACATTTAGTGCGTCAGAGGTTACTCCGTGGAGTTTTAATAATAATCTGGTAGCCCCTGCTTTACTACCGGGTTAAATCTAGCATATCCTACAGCTTGTCCCCACGAACTAGAGGTAAACTTTGAACAGGTTTCTCCACGTTAAAAATAACGGTCTAGGGGAGCGGATCCTAATAAAAAAAATGATTCCGCACCGAACTGAATGTAATGTGGAATTATCGTCGTGAAATCAGTTTTCATATTCTTAATAAAGTGGTAGATTTTGTAACTTCAATCTATGACACCCCCCCAAATTAAGTCTCTAATACTTAAATCCACGTCTAATGGGTTGACCGTCCGCTTGATTTTAATGACTCAGTAGCGAATTGAGCGAATCACTCGTGCCATTTCGCATTACCTAAAGGAACAGGCTTGCACTGCTCTAATAATATTCGAAATTTTTGAAGCATTTAACCCAAGGAACACTCTATTTGTAATCAATATACACAAAGGTAACGGTTATATAAATAGGACACATTGAATTTCACGGGCTTATAGGGTTTCACGACCTCTATTTCAGGGAACAAATTCCTATTTGAATTATGTCACTTTTCACCATTGTATTAATAGTCCATATTCTGATTAAAAAAAAACAGAAAATACATGTAGGCACAAGTAGGTACTGAATCGGCTTTTTAGGTCTTATAAATACATTCTATGCAACGCAACCTTAGTTCTGTTATGTGTATAACATATTTCAATTAAATTATCCCAAAACTAATGAGAGCCCGCAAAAGTTTATAAAAATAGATCAATTGTACCCGGCTGACAAAAACAACAGTAAACCAGGATTTTGCACAGCACTAATTTGAAATTTGGATTATTTACATTTTATTATCTAAGCTGTTATTACTATTAAGAAAAACATAAAAAAAAATTAATAATATTTTTTAATAAAACAATAGTAAATAAAAATATAATTAAAAAAACATTACGTTAAATTCATGTAAAATTTGGATCAGGCAATACAAATTATGTTAAATGTCGCTGTAACGATATTTAAGTTAATGGTTTACTAATGTTTGAATATTCATACACACGGCTTAATGACAATTTTTGGGGCATGCAATATAGATAGATACTCAGTTATCAATGATTTTCTCTACATGATTTTTACTTGCTGATACATCAATGACGGCCATCGAAGGACCCATATACATCAACATACAAAAGTTTATTAAATGCGACGTAGGGTCCGAATAATATAGGCTACATTCTGCAGGCTTTTAAGCCCCACAGCTCGGACACCTCAACTGTTTAATTATAAGAGAGTTTTTGTCAATTTTGAATTTAAATATTATTGAAAACTTTAGAGACCTCGGGGCAACATTTTGTACGATAAAAAAAAGTCACATTCGCCTGTTATATTTGCCTATCGCATTATCTTAAACATACAGTTGTTTGACTAAAATGTTCAACTTTAATTAATCTATATTTTTGTAGATAGATATGGAAAAATTAATTGATCGTTGGTTTCAATATCGAATGCCGATTGAATTTTGAAATGGACGGTTTAAGTAAAACAGAGATCTTTTGGTCCGTATAAATTAATTTCACTCGGACCCGTGTATTTATATTCAGAACACTCTCAAAGTTCGCTTTAAACGCGAGCGGAGATATGCGAATTTATTAATTTTACCGTAGTTTCTCCTGACAAGTAGGTACTCAACGGTTTGCATACGTGTCATTAGGCCGGTTATAAATTTAGAATTTGAAGCCTCATGGCTCCAATAAAGCTTTGAATTCATTAAAATTTTCAACCCTCCTATTTTTATAAATGTAGTTTAGTTTTCGTAAGAGTTTATGGTTTTAATGAGATTACTTTTAAATATTTCAAATTGCATTTGACAATAGTTGAGAAGTAACTTTGATAAACTTAATAAAATTAGAAATTTTACAAGTAATCTAGTCAAAGTTTACGTAAGCTTCTATAAAAATAAAACTTAAAGTAAAGGACCACCCACATCCAATAGACTACATGTCATAGATTCGTATGGTGAATTCTAAATTAGGCTCTTTGCATTTAACGAAAAAATGTGTGAACTACGTGAATTATTTACAAGCTTGTCCCAGACACTCTTTGTTGTAACCATTTTTCTTTTATTTATTACCTGTTTACTAGTACAGCTTTTAGCGTTCCTTTTACAGCTTATAAAATCACTTTATTATTCGTTTTCTGTCTATCCGGGTATCAAAAGAGATTTTTCGAAAACGACTTACAGTGTTAAAATTACCTACCAAAGTCTATGAAAGAGTAAAATTTCCAGGTAAACGCAATAAGTTCTACTTCTTTATACAAATGTCTCGATCACAAATCAATTATCAAAACCTATAAGTTTAGGCCTTGGGCCTAGCGGCTACTTCCAACCTACATACGATTTGAAAGTCAATCACACAAGTCTACTTGTTATCAATATACTTGTAAACCATAATCAGAGTCGTTTCTTTGATTCCAGTTTTTATAAACTTCATAATTTCACATAGCCATAACAAAGATTTTCATTTCTTAAGTAAAATAAAAAAACTAATTTTAGCCTAACTCTTAAAGTTAGATATAAAGTTATCCCGGGATATTTCTATACCATCTTTCTAGTCTTCACAAATAGACAATACTAGGTGTGTCCGCGAGTTCTTTCGTTTTTGTAAAAAAAATTCAATACAGCTTTGTTCCTATTTATGGTAACGTGATGTCAAATAGCCTAAAGTCTTCCTCAATGATTGCTCTATCAAATACGAAAAGATTAGTGGTTCTCGTGGAACTAAAAGTTATTTAATCATTTTTCCCGTTTTTGTAACTATTTTCAATACAGCTTTGCTCCTAGTGGTACAGCTTTCCTATTAGTGGTAGCGTGATGTTAAATTGACTAAATCTTTCCTCCATGATGGCTCTATCAAATAATAAAATTATTTTTTTAGATCCAACCGGAAGTTCCTAAGATTAACATGTTCAAACTTTTTCGCTTTATAATATTAATAAAGACTACTCTCGTATTTCCTCTAATGAAAATATTTCGAACCCAAAAAAAAGGTTCTTGTTAGATCTCAATCAAATAAAATTATTATTTTAACTTTTGCTTTATAAAAGATTCAACATCTTATCCCGACAGTCCTAAGTGACAAATGAGCAAGAGCCGATGCAGAGAAGGAAAAAGATATTAAAGTACTAGATCATTATCTACTTAGAGAAACTTCTACAATCCATCACTATGATAATTTACAGTTATCTGGACGTTCCAGTTTTATACCAACGCCGCTTTTGCCTTTTAAATATTAATCATAAAAACATTAACTCTTGACTCTTAAGAAATACTATAAATTTACTTTTTAAAAAAGCTGGCGGTAAACCGATTACATAGTCTATCTTTTTCTTTATCTCATTTCGAAGTCACTCTATGTACCCATATCCAGAAAAAGAGAGGTTCCATACCAGCATCACAACGATAATCGCCAATGGATTGGTTTCTGTAGTTGCCTTAGGCACAATTACCTACCACTCCTCCTACCCATGCCACTGTAACAAGTTTTGTTGTATTCACACATTGTTTTTACAGCATATTTGTAAAGTTTCAGGAGGAACTAAGTCCTGTTTCTCTAAGATCTTAATACACATTTCTTAATAATCATAATTTAACCGCCTTCCACAACAAGGATAGGTTTCACTACAAGGTACGGGTCAGTATAATAGATCCAAATTTAGTAAATTCCATAACAGTAATAGTAACGCTGCGAAGAGACTAGATGCTATTAGACATCCGAGAGACTCGCACTAAGATAATGTTGTACCGGATATTGCGTTCCTCATACGGATACATTTTCAACGAATAAAAATTGTAAATCGCATTCAAAGTTACTGGGTCCTTTTATACACTATATAAAGGACCTTACGGTCATGGTTTTATCGATTTATCAAAAATTCAAATGCAACTTAATAAAATATGAACATAGCCAAATTTAATTGGTATAAACAACAGGACATGAAACATTAGACCTTCTTTCTGTGTAATAAATAATTAAAAAATAAAGATTTATCAGATTCTAATCTGTTAAATCAAAACTTAGAACTGACAAAAGCCAAAAGGTTTACAATATAATAATATTGACAGATTTCTATAATATGTACCTACTGCAGCCAAAATTTCAGAGATCAGAATTTTTAATATTATTATCAATATAACAGTGCGGTTGGAATCGCAGTACATTTAATGCCTACATACAGTTACACAATTACAAAGGCCATCTCATTTGTTTTAAACCCATCTATATCTAATTCTTCGTACTACATTGCTAATCGTAAGTGAACGGGTATCTATCTTCTTTTTCACGCCACCTATCATATTTTTATTGTTGTTACTATTGGTATAACCAGATTATACACAATACACATAACTGATAAAACATACATGCCAGTTTCACTTAGAATTATAGAATATCTTGCAAATATTTAGGGTTAGATGGTGACAATCTTCTTAAAACTATCCAAGGAATTTCTGTCACGATAATCCGAAAATCATGCTCCAAGCTTTTTATTATCACTTATTTCGCTGAGGGGCTGTTCAAGTATTACGTAACACAATTTGGGGGGGGGGGAGTCTTGTAAAACGTTACGGTGGGTTACAAGGGCGGGAGGGGGCTTCAAACAACACTTTACGTAACATTGTTTTTTTGTTTAAAAAAACTAGCCCATTACAATTTCCCAATTTCGCAAGATTATGTTTTAAGTAAAATCCCTCGACTACTTCTAATTGCGTTTCCAGAGGTTAAGATAAATAGGTTATTTATTTAAAGAGTTTATTAGTAAAAAACTAAAACATAATTATGACTTTTAAGTAAAACTGCTCATTTGGATGTTACGTAACGTTAAAGGGGGGAGAGGGAGGTACAGAAAAATGTTACGGCGCGTTACATGGGGGAAGGAAGGGCCAAAAATCTTCAAAAATTGCTTTATGTTACATAACGCAAGTATTATAGCAGTTTAAACAGTTCGAGTATCACATACTTGAACGGCCCGTTAGGTAGATACATTATCTTGAGAAAATGTCAGCAAAATATACAATATATCTAGGGTGAAACAACATAGTTTATAAATAAAAATAATAATCACAATATGTCTAATGTAAATCTCGTCTCGTCCAATTGTAAAACTCTTGACTTTTAGGTTCGAAAATGAACCAATTCAATTTTAGCACATAGGCGGACTCTAGACCTATTTATTACACGATTACACCACACTTCAAACTACCAGTCACTTAATTAGATAAACTGTATTTCTTCTTTTTTTTGTTTCTTCTTACGTGAATTATTTGCAATATTATTTCTAATTTCCGTTTACTTTTTTTGTTATATTCTTTGTTTTGTTAGTCCGTGTGTAACAAATTAAGTATTTAATTTTTTCTTAATAATTTAATAATAGTCAATGGCTACCTAAGACATAATGGTCAACTTTTTCTAAACACTAAAAGTAAAACACCAACATTACAGATACATTTTCTTCTTACCACAGAATACCAAAGAAAAAAAAAGAAATACAGTTTATCTAATTAAGTGACTGGTAGTTTGAAGTGTGGTGTAATCGGTGTAATGTGTCATGTGGTGTAATAACAATATATATATATATATATATATATATATATATATATATATATATATATATATATATATATATATATATATATATTATATAGATTATATAGATTGTTATTATGTTATATTAATTTTTCTCCCTTTTTCTATAGATAAAATACATTAAAATACTGCATTCAACAAAATTAAGCAACTATATATAAAAATGTGTAAATGTATCTCATATTCATGACATAAATATTTCAAGTGAGGGTTGGTAGAGAAACGGGTCTATTTTGAAAAGACCAACATTTGTCTTTAATCCATCTTATATTATTTGCATTGCTTTACGTCCAAAATATTTAAATATCTAATTTTATCATTTTTAACCAATTCTTTTTTCGAACTGACATATGCTGTTAGCCCTAAGGGCTTTGACAGCTTCACCGAACTTTTTGGGGCGAGTGCTGAGGGCACTCAGCTCCGAGGCAGCAAGCGCAAGGGTGCCAGAATGGCCAAACCTCGGCTTGGGCTGCTGCCGGAAAAACAAATAAGGATTCACAAGTCTAACTAATCAACAGGTCCTAAGTTACTAATTCCATGATCCTAACACGACCCTATCGGGGAAGCAGCGTAAGGGCCGCGGGGGTAGTCCCTTACAGAACCGTGTGCTTAACGTGTAGGTATGTATGGATGCTATGCGGTGTGATGATATGCTTTCAGTGATGTAGAGTGTCACTGTATCGCGTGACAATTTTTAACCATACCTTCTATAACATTGTATGGGATGTTCAGTGGCTAGTGGTCACTGCTAGATGAAAAAGCAATATTTCATAAAATTATTTAAATACATTTATTTAATTAGTTATTCAATGATAACTATGTAAATTATATACCACTTTATAAACATGTATGTATAAAAATCTTGTGTATGTCTGTCAGTGAAAGTGTAACTTCTAAACAAATTGACTGATATAAGTAAAATTGTAGTATTATAAATGTGAAGTGAAAAAGTGAGTTAACCTAAACCACTGAATATATTATAATGAATTTTGGTATAGAGATAGATAGGAACCTGGAGATGGTGATAGGCTACTTTTTAAAATCTTATTGGAAGTAGGGTAAAGAGAGGGATAAACTTTGTATGAAACTTTTTGCATCATATCATTTGTTTTACAAAACCAATATTAAGCCAAGCAAAGCTGCACGTAAAATCTAGTGTAATATATTTCTTTTATCAAGAGGGTTGATCATAGCTATTCCATGATACAATAGGTGACATGGTAGTCATGTTATTAATTACAGAAAGGGGTAGAACATCTGCCCAGCCAGCTAGTATGTACATAAAATTATAAACAGTAAGAAGAATATAAATATTGCATATAGATTTTATTAATTTATTCTGTTATCTAACCAAAACTACATAATAATTACTTATATTTAATCACAAGCACATATGTGAATATATTACTAATAAATAAATACATTATGCCTTAGATCTAACATTGTTTAACAAGTAATTAATCTTTTAGAATCAAATTATCTGATGATCCTTCAGCTAAAAGTTCACGTTCTGCAGCCAACTTTGTTGCTTCTATCTGTGGTCGAACATATTTAAAATATTTGTAAAAGTGATCTCCAAGCAGAACTGAACCATACAGTGTTAAACCAATGCAAACAAGGACTCCACCTCTATGAAGTTTATCATATAAGACATTTCTTGCATATTTCTTCATATTATCTGAAAAAAAAACATACATAAATATTGTAATAATAGAAATAATTATTCATTATAAATTGTACATAACAATTATTCAAAAAATACCACAAACCAAGTATTTCTTTGGATAAGTCTGATATTGATTTAATAGGTGTTATTTGTTTAAAATTCTAATACTTTAGGGTCTTTTAACCAATTTGCCACATTAGAGCATAAAACTAATACACACAAATTAATAATGTTTATTACAAGATATAATTGTCCCCAACAAACTATGTATTATCAATATATATATATATATACACTAATATACTTATACGGTCTAAAATCTGACATTTAAAAGCACATTGTTTCTAGTGATTTAAAACTGAGGATTTTTTAAGACTTAAATATGATATGTACGCAAATAAAAAAAATATGTATAGCCTACACTATGGAAATATACTTATATCATATATATTTATACATCATATCATATTTATATAGTCACCTGGGATATATTGAACTACACTATTTTAATTTTATTCTTATTTTATAAGAGTATTACACATTACATATCAAAACATCAAAATTATAGAATAGGTTAGGGATATTCGCTACATATCGATGCATCGAATTCACTGGGATGTTTATAGTACGATGCATTGAAACGATTCGATGTTTTGAAAAACTGTGGATGTACTCTATGTATATAAAACATCAAATCGGTAACCAGCAAATGGGAGTTTTGGCGGGATCTTGATCTGTCATGTTGTGATTTTAATTTGAATTTATATACTTAGTTATTTAGCCCTGTATTTACTTTCATAGACCAATAGGAAGACACAATGAGAACCCATTAGAAATTTGGAATTATTTGAAATTTACACAACTGCTTAGCATTTCTGGACTATAGTAGGAACTTCAGTACTATTTAAACGTATATTTTCTAAAGCAGCACAAGTCATCATTTAGCAACGAAATAGAGTAAAAAGGAAACATTTTAATGAACTTTTGATTTTTCAAAGTCATTCAAAAGAATACTGGGTATAGACCAGAATTTCCATAATTGTGGACGATTTTTATTTTGTTTCTACATTAACAATAAATAATTTTTACGACTAGTCACACGATTGATTTGTATTTATGTACGCGCGAAAATCTTAAGATATTGTTAAAATATTGTTTGTAGTTTTTTAATATAAAACAAAGAGTATTGTCCTTTTGTCCAAAGAGTATTGAGACCTTTTTTTTGAGTAAACGACTTAATCAGTGACTTTTTCGTAGTTACATAGATTCCATAAGCATCGTGTAACACACAGCTAGCGTGCGGACAAATAAAGTGGTGTTGTGGGAGATGATAGATAATTAAAATTGTATTTTGTTTATATGGTGTGTCAGGGGGCTGAGTACATCTTTATGATACAATATTAGAAAAAGTACTCGATATTGTGAAAACATCGGTGTTTCTAACCGTTAAATCGAAAAATATCGATACGTAGCCACGATGTATTGCATCGTATAAAAACATTGATTTATTTTCTAAGTAGACATCCCTTGAATAGGTCGATAGGTCTATCGATAGGGTGGCATGTCCATTTCAAATTGAAATATCAATGTTATCAGTACTAGCTATCAATTTTTTTAATTGATTTTAAAAAGTGAAATAACTTTGAATCCCTTAAATTGGACCGATTTACATTATATTCTTATATATTGTAAATCTTGCAAAAAAAAAATTGGATTTTTTTTTATATTCAGGCCATGTCAGTAACTTCCCGGGAACTGGAGGCTTTACTCCTCCTGTGCAGGTACTATGGTTGCTTCGAATGGTACCTGCACAAGATCGCTCGCAGGGAAACAACCGCTACCTGCCAAGAGTGCGGCGCGGCGAAGGATACTGCGCAGTACGCTTTGTCTAAGCGTGCTACGTGATCTGGGCCGCGCCGGGCTCTGGATGTAGCGGTGGGAACAGACCTTTCTCTGTCGGATGTTGTAAGAGCCATGCTTAGCAGCGAGAGTGTCGGGAATGCAGTGGCCTCCTTCTGTGAACATGTTACGTTACAAAATGAGGCCGCGTAGAGAGCCCGTGAGGCAGATTCCCACGGGCATCCTCTCCACCGTAGACGAATAGGCGGTCAGAGGGGCCGGTACGCCTGTGCTCTTCTACCGCCTTAAGCCGGACTGGGGACCCGCCTCCCATTACACCTGTCCGGCTAACTGCAAGGGCAGAATGCCAGGCTGTCCGGATGGGGCCCGTCTTACCACCAGGCCGGGCCGGTTGCTGAGGTGACGTGATGATTGCATGCATGAACTCGGGCCACCCCAGGAAGGCGACAGACCGCCATAGGGGTTTTAATGGATATTCCCGGCGCTTAGCACCGGATGAATGCCACATACCCCTCTCAGTCCGGGGGAAATTATTTCGAAACAAAGTGCTAGAAATTGTACAACGGTGTTAAGGTCAGCGAGCTTAAAAATTGCTTTTCGTTGCAGCATTACTTAATTGGGCGACGTTTTATATTAATTAATAAGGACACAAGAGACCAGTAATAAGTAAGTGGACACAAGGAAACAAGATACTATCTGAAAAAAAAAAATCTATGATCACTTCGAATCGATCCACAAAAAAAAAAGAGATTTAAAAGATTGATTAATCAAAAATCGATTTATTTAGTTCGCTTTCCGTGCTTATATTTTCAATATATAACGAATCATTGATAATGAGAGTTCGGTTCGATCCGCCACAGCGAACGGACGTGTCCGTGAGCTCTTGCCGATTGTTCTGACGATTCGATCGCTGCGCCTTACCGCGTCGCTATTGTTCTTTGTTCCTTTGTTTTAAACGACGCACCTGCAACAAAGCTGCTATTGTTGCTAGTTCGCGATACAGTGTTCGATTCTGTGAATTTCTAACCATATTGTTTGGTTATCGTTGTGAATTTAAATTGAGAGATTTCTCTCAGTGTTTTTTCGTCTGTGATTTCCAAATATTGCGTTCATTATTGTGAATCAGTGCAGTGAATTAAGTGTCACCGCCTGTAAGTATGCCGGTCACCGGCTTCCAGGCAAGGTAACATTTATTTAAACCTTTTTACGGGCCAAGTCCCAGTTCTTTTTGACACATTGTTCTCTCTTTTATTGTTTTTTCAATTTTGCACGCTTTTCTTTAGTGTACATACATGTTAGTTTGCCAAACGCAGGATAGTTTGTCAGTTTTCTACCAGCCGCGCCCCCCTGCCCTTCAGGCAGGGAGGTTTTCTTACATAGGCTTTACTATCTTTGCTCTTAAATTACCTCAATAACTGCTACTCCGAGCCTGCCATCATGGCAAGTAAGGAGTTGATGGAGCCGTCTGGAAAAGGGCCACCGTCATAGGCATCCGGAGACCAGGCAAAAAAGCCTGCTTCCCAGAAAGCTACCGTCCTATTAACCTTCTTAACACCTTAGGCAAAATATACGAGCGGATTATTCTAAGCCGCCTCCAAGCCGTCGTATCCGACAAATATCTTTTTCCGGATCAGCAATTCGGCTTCCGGCCGAAACATTCATGCACCCACCAAGATCTCCGCCTCACGGAACACTTAGTCTCCAACTTTACGGAGCTACGCCTCCCCAGACGTACACTCGCAGTCTTTTTCGACGTTGTCAAAGCCTCCGACAGGGTCTGGCACGAAGGACTCATTCATAAACTCCACCAATTCCAAGTTCCGGACAGACTTGTCCACTTAATCACTCAATATTTGTCAAATCGCTCTTTTTGCTATAAAGTAGACGGAGCTCTCTCCTCATCCCACCCTATTCGCTCTGGAGTCCCCCAAGGCTCCATTCTAGCGCCCTGTCTGTTCAATCTATATGTCAGCAACATCCCAATCTTCGATGACGTCCAAGTGGGCCTCTACGTCGATGACACTGTCATATATAGCTCAGGGAGGAACAGAGCCATCCTTACAAAACGAGTTCAACAAGCCATCTTCGTTTTCGGATCCTGGTGTCTGAAATGGCGCATAGGATTAAATCCAGACAAAAGCTCGGCTATCATCTTCGATCCTCATAACTTCAAGCCACTCGAAGGCTCCTTACACCTCTTCGGTGCCGATATCACCTGGGTAAATCAAACCAAATACCTAGGCGTAGTCCTTGATAAACACCTTACCTTCACCCACCATATCGATTACGTAATGAAAAAGGCCAACACCGCCTCGGCCCTGCTACGTATTCTCACTTCCTCGGAAAGCAAAATGTCACTCAGACATAAGCTTACAATCTACAAGACTTGTATACGCCCCATCCTGACATACAGCTGCCCAGTCTTAGCCCATGCAGCAATAACAAACCTAAAAAAACTACAAGTTTTCCAGAATAAATTCATACACACAATGGTCCAAGCCCCGCCTTACGCCCGCAACATAGACCTCCACAAGGACATGAATCTCCTGTCCATATACGCTTACATACGCGAACTCACCAAAAAGTTCTTTGAAAAAGCCGAAGCTCACTCAAATCCCGAAATAGTAGAAGCAGTCAACTACAATGCAAGCACTCAAGCCGTTTGGTTCACACGCCGGCCACGAAACTGCTTCACCGATCCCGTAGACGACATCACTAGGGAAAACGGGCTCCTTCCTGCCGTCTCTTCCAACCGTTCGTGTCCGCGTACACGCCCGCGTAACCGCAGGTCTTGCCGTCAAGGCCTAACAGTTAATTTCATTCCCGCACACCCGCTGCGGCCTCCCTCTGCAGACGCTCGAGCCTAGGATCGATCCTCGGGAAAGGAGCCCTCGAGCGACTCTGCTCACGCGATACAGTGACACTCTACAACACTGAGAGTACAACATCACACTGCATACCACCCGTGCTCACCCACACGCTAAGTACACGGTTCTGTAAGGGACCAAAAACCTGCGGCCTTGCCAGTTGTTTACCTTTTTTTCTTTTTTGATATTAGCTGGTTTTATCTTTCACTGTTCAATCTAACAATTTTCTAAGTTATTTCAGATAAATACGCACCGATCTACTAGTTGATTCACAATAGTTCACGGTCGTTTTGATGCGAAGACTACGTCCTTCCACTAACAAAATCCAACTCCGGCAATTCAAACTTGAACAGTACAGTACAATCCACTCCACCGATTTCCTTGCCTCTACAAACACTCATTATTTTATCTAAAGGCCTACTCCAGTAGGCCAGTCCTTACCATTTATATAATTTATTCTCTTCCGACAGCAGTCCATGCCAAGGGCTAGCCACTACGGCATCCTTGTGCCCGCTGCCTCGGGGCCGAGTGCCCTCAGCATTCGCCCCAAAAAAGTCCTGCCAAGCTGTAAAAGCCCCTCCGGCTAACAGCGTATGTCCTTTCGAAAAAAAAAAAAAAAGAATCATTGATAATAGAAAACATAAAGAACAACACAGCAATCGATTTTATCATTCTATATATGTGATAAGTTATCATTTCTATATAAGTTTCAGTAACACATACAAATAATTTAAAATAATATCTATGAAAATAGATAAGAATGGAACCTTTATCTTTAAAGGTGAAATATCTATTACTGAATCGATTCAGAGATGTAAATCGAGGTAAATAATCAATAATTTTACAAAAAAAAATTTTTTCTTTGTTTTTACTAATGTCGTTTTACATGAAGTCGAAAAAAAGACAATTTAATGGTCTTGAAAATTTATGTAAGTAATTGTTACAGAGTTAAAATTTTAGATTTGTGCTCATATATGTTTTTTTTATATTATTTAAAGCAAACTGAAATTGACAGACCAGAAATAAGTGTTAGTTTTTAATTCACGGTAACTAAAGAACATAGCATTAAAACATGTATTTCATATTATTATAACGCAGAACCTCAATTAAATTTGGCAAAATGGTAAAACAGATTTTCAATATTTAGCTGCCTATATAGAAACGATAGCAAAATTTCATAACCGCTCCTGAACCACTTTACCTTTACATTAAATATCTAAACAAATAGAATCCTGTTAGCACGGAGTTAAGGGTTTTTACGATTTATTTACTTCTATTAAAATTCTTTAGGTTTGTCATGTATAGAATATGCATAGAAAATCACTTTGACATAATTAAATAATACATGACAAAAGTGTGAATGAAAGATCCGATTTGACAAATACATGTATTTCAAGCATTATGGAAAAGAAGAACCTGACTACCCCACGTACACGACTTATGCACACTGTATTACTTATAGTACAATGTAATCAAATCTGATGTTCGTATTTTTTTCTTTTTATAGTTTATTGTTAAGGCGTTATGGCCACACTCTCATCTTATGTCAAATGACTATGTGGCCCAAGATGTTGGAGACGCTAAGCCTAGTGGAGGGTCTGGCTCTCAAGTGCAACTGCCGGAAAACACCTATAGGTATTTGGCGGCAGGTTTTCAAGTTGAGGGTGGTAGTTAGATAGCATCCCTTTGCCATTGCAGTAATCCACAAGTCCTTGGTATTTATATCCGACCAGTGTACGTCACGGTTAGTCCGTAAAGTTGTGTCGGTGTATCGTATCAGACCGGTTAGGTAGGTAAGAGATGCCGGAAAGGCTGCAGGTTCGAACCGCCTCATCCGCTAGTGACTAGAAGAATTGCAATAGCTGTCCCTGGTCCCTAGAAACACAGGAGTTTGAAGTGTCACCACATGTTCCTCACGCTTTTAACCTGAGTCCGGATAATGCGTTTGCGTGGTTCGATTAGGCAGTCCGTAAACCTGGAATTTTTAACACCACATTATAAAAAAAAGGTGGTAGTTAGCCAGGCGGGCATTACAAAAAATCCCTACCACCATACTATGGTTTCATCACGATGTTTTCCTTCACCGAAAGCTAAAGCTCATTGTAGGTGGATTCGAACTGACATCCCTTAAGGCTGCGTCCGTACACACTACCAACTAAGCTATTATCACTTCAATTTATCTCAAATTTTGCTGTTCACACACAGGCCATCTACAATCGAGTACTTTATTTTGGGACACGATGATGCGGATATTTTGGGTTACGTAGATGTGTATGGTAGGCGATAATCCTCATGGTGTGCCATCGATAGTATCTGATGAGGCGCATAGTATAGTTTAATACTGGTATAGGTGGCACGTGCCATGCATGATCAGGACGCGATATTGAAAACAGCGGGATACTATTTACTTTCGAAATTATAAAATGTTTGCATATTGAATCGAAGTAACTTTTATATTACGACATTTCATTATAAAACAAATCATGGAAAACAAAAAGGACAGCACAATAATCGATTTTATCATTCTTTACACGTAAATCATTTCTATATGTTTGGGTAAAACATTTAAATAGTTGTAAATTAGGTTTCATAATAATAGATAAGAATTGATAGATATAAAAAAAAACGTTTTTATCGATAATAATTTTCGTAATAAATCGATTAATTTAATAATTGATTTCAGATCGGCATCCCTACGACGTATACTCTGTGTTTGTACGGCGCCAAAACAAGAAGCAAAAGCTGAACTATTAAAAATTATTATATGTAGTAGTTTTTCTTTATATCGTTATAATGAACATATGGCATATATCTAGCTTGTGAAACTTTAATTGTATATTTTACATTAGTTATAATCGCCAAGCAGACAAATCGCATTAGTGGGTTGTATTCTTTACAATTCAACATGAGTTCTCAAGATACGCAGGTTACAAAGTATGCTATTTGGTCATGTTGAGAATTATTCATGCATAAACTAATAAATTTGTTTATTTATCAATTTTCAGGAAAGGATCAGGATTACTAGGTCTCTGAAAACTGTACAACGAACTGCAACAGATAGTAAGAATTTAGTAGGTAGACCGTCTAAAAGGTTTAAGCATCAATACTCTCAAGAAAACAAGTAAGTTCAGTATCTATATGTAATATATTATTACATAATTCTGCGTAAGTACTATATTACCCTGATCATTTAAACTGTATCTAAATATACTTTTTGTCAATATAGTAGACAAAAATAATTAAACTTGTTATTTTCGATTTGAAACTACAGATCATATTGCAATAAAGTTTGACATATGGATAACTAATATCATGGAACACTTTACCCCCTAGAAATAAAGGGTTGCCCCTATATTAGGATAAAAGTAAAAATTGAGTAGTAAATAAGTTCATTGTATATTATAAAATGTGATTGACCTGCATGGGTTCAAGTTAAAGTTTATGATAGTTTAAGTTAGTTAAGTTAAGTTAAGGTTAAGTTTAAGATAGTAGAAAAGATATGCCTAGGAACACAAGTTTTTTTTTTATTACAAAATGGGTTCTAAAATTATAATGCCTCCATAATTATACACATACTAAAATTATAGAATTGGATGAGATAATGGTTCACTTAGTAGTATGTATGGACTCCACTTTAATAGATGTGAGTTCAAATCCCAGCAATGAGCCTAAGCTTGTTGGTGAAGAAAATTATCAGGATTAAACCATAGTATTGTGATAACCTTTTTCTAATGCCGGCCTGGCTAGCTAACTACCATCCAAAAGTTGATAATCTGCCACCAAATACCGGTAGGTGCATTACTCTGCTCTCAAATTTCTCAAATATCTAAAATCAAAATATAAAAAAAATATCTCAAATT
The DNA here is from genome assembly GCA_039707435.1 of Actias luna. NCBI lineage: Eukaryota > Metazoa > Arthropoda > Insecta > Lepidoptera > Saturniidae > Actias > Actias luna. The sequence continues at coordinate 7,684,412 of JAZHAC010000003.1, forward strand.
GCTCTGAGTTCCCTGTCTGCCACACGATGGACCTGACACCCGCACAGTGAATTTATGGATAGTTAAGAAATTAGTCTCTCTGCTCTACTGGGCTTAACATGTCCCCATCTTGAGTTGAAATTTAAAATTAGGCGAAATTGTGGCCATAACACTAAAACCTTCAAAGTATAAATTAAAAAAATTGTAGTAAAATTAATTGTTATATTAATATCCCCTCTAGTTAAAGGCCCTTAGTCCTTCATTTACCTTTACTATTTATGTTAAAAGTGAACGAGTTGAAATCAAGAAGAAAAATGTGGCAACCAAGGAGACACAAACAAATTTTGACAGGCATATTACTGAGAAAGACCTTACCAGTCCCAGTGAACCGTCAGGAAAATATTGGCAAATATTAGCTGAAAAGCGGCAGTAAGTAAACAATACTGTTAATACAACATTATTTTATAATCTTTTATAATAAAACTGACTTTGTAATTGGAAATACAAAATATATTTATCAAATCAATATATTATTGTAATTTCTTTTTATTTTACTATTTAATTTTGTAGGATTTCATCCATCCATTGTAAATATTTAAGTTCCTATTTATTTTATTGTTATATTTCACTTCATCAGGATTGCATTGCAAGAAGTTTTAGAAAAAAATGAAAAACTTCGTGAAATAATAGAAGAATTAAAAAAAGAAAATGACATGCTTAAGCAAATGGTGAAGGAAGCTAATAGTTTTGTGGAAATAGTCAAGGTACATACTACCTATCTGTTTTAAATAATTTTAACTATTCCTTTGTTTACATTTTGTTATAGGTTTTTAAAATAGTAGATGAAGCATTTAGAAACATGTATATGGAGTTTGTTTATATTTAGCTATGTGTTTGTGTTTTGAATGCTATAGTAAAAATGTCTGTGTGCAAGCTTTCCAGGGTAATAAAAATTAATTTGTCTTTAATAAACACCTAAATTATTTCAACTGTCTAATTGTTCATGGGGTATTTATATGCTTATATACCAGACACTATGAAATAGTCAAACACTTTTAATTTCGTTTCAGAAAGAACATCAGGTGCAATTACTAATAAAAATGGCTAAAACAAATTTATCAAGTGTATCAATTATAGTTTAGTATAAGTTACATTCAACAGTTCTAAATATTGGTGGTATAGTTGTAATTTGGATATTACATTTACAGGAAGAGCTGGCTTCTACAAGCAACAATGACACTGGTATTGATGTAAATGATGTCAGTTCAGCAGATGAGACAACTGAAGAAGTCAATGAAATATCCTCAAATTATGATAAATAGTTCCTCTGACTATTTTAAGCATTTTTCTATAGAACCTTTGCTATAAACAGTAATAATGTATTAAATTAATAATAAACTATGTGAAAACATGATGTTTGTTGGTTAAAAACAAACATAACAAAAATGTATAAAAGTATAGCATAGCTTATATCATAAAAATATAATAGTAATTAGGGCTAAACTCAGGAATACTGTTGTTTTTTGTATAAGTTATGATGCAAACAAAGTGTAATGGTTTAGCTTTTCATTGTTATATTATTAGTAACATTAAAACACTTGAAAAAAGGTATGTATTGAAAATTGCGTTTCGTATATTAACTACTGTTGTTATAGCAAGATATAGTTATTGTAAAACTAAATGTCACTAACAAAAATAAATGTTTACTAAAATTGATTCCTAAACCTGTTTATAGTTAAAACTTTAGAGTTTGTTAAGAAATTAGTTCATTTAGATTTACTACATTGAGGTATGTTAATTAAAATTATTTTTAAAGTTCATAGTAATAAATATCAATTAAAACATTAACTTTTTAATTAATTGTATAGATTTTGAACTTTTAATGTCGTTGGCATAGTGATTATGCACGTGCGGTTTATCAGGAAGAGAGAGGCTCTCGTCCAGCAGGGGGATACTTGCAGGCGATTAATAATTATTGTTAAGTCTTACTCTTAAACCATATGTCGACTGCACACGGTATCCGCGCTCAAATGGGTACGGGAATGCCGCGTAAGCCAAAAAAACATTGTTGCGACCTGAACAATTTCCTCTCGGTTTTAAGGAAAGTAACAATGGGGTTAACATAACAGGCGCGCCATTGAGACAGCTGTTTTAATTTTGCTCGCGCTACAATGTAAATCGTCCCAACTATGGATAATGAGAAATGCCATCTTATTCAGTAGTAGCTGTTAAAGCCCCAACCCAAAACCCCGTATTATCACTGTTGCGGGTAGGGTTTAGGTATTTTATGGGAAACAGAAATAGTCGATTTTTTAATAAACTTTATAATGTACAATTGTACAAACTCTTAAATTAAATATGTGAAAAAAGATAGATTCGTTAAAAATACAATATGGATCGTTTACAAGAATGATAAAACGTTTTACAGTACTCTGTAGTGTATCCCAAACTAAAGAAGACAGTAAACTTGGTTAAGATTATTCGTTAGCCGCGCTCTAACATTGCTCAAAACATCTTAATACCTAACATTGATAGCCACAAACTCCTTGAATGACTCTCTTGTTAAACCTTTAACAAGAGAGTTATCTTATTGGAGCGCTAACCTTTATTTATGAAATAAGGTCCAGATTGGCTGCATGGTCATAGATACATTTGCTTTTTCCTTAAAAAAAGAAAATATGACATAAAACATATCTGTCAATGTGATTACTATAAATTATAATTTTTTAATTATGAAATACAGATTAATTTTATCTAGTTTTAGTAAAGTTAAGTATATATGTACCAAACAGTTTTGCACAAAAGTACCTGTGACGCCAATTCAAACGTTACTAAAAGAAAATAACACCCGAGTTGCAATTGACAAAAAGACATTGGCACTGCTCGAAAGACTTTCACTGGTGAAGTATGACACTCCTGAGGGTATTAAAGTGTTAGAAGACTCAATCGCTTTTGCAGATAATATTATTCATGTAAATACACATAATGTACAACCTCTGTACTCTGTATTAGAAGACGAGTAAGTGAAGTATATTTGATTTCCCAGTCCGCGAATTCATGCTCACTACCGGACTAATTTATATTACGCTTAGTTATTATTATTACTTCTAGTATCACAACGTTATAAGGCTTATTTTTTCTATGAAGAACACGAAAAGTATTATTTCTGTATCTTCTATGACTTCTTACTAGAAGTATACTGGTTGATATTAAACTAGTTACACTAAAAAAGGCTTTTTCTTTAAGAAACTATCACGTTTCTAAGAGATATTATAGTATAGTGAAAATAGGACACTTGTCAAATAGTACTATTGGTGAAAAAACATAAATCAATATTTTTCTTATATAAAAATAACTATTAAAATCAGATTATCATGGACAATTATTGGCAATCATTAAAGCTAAACATATTGATATCTATTTTAATGTTTGCTTACAGAAACTTAAGTCTCCGGAAAGATAAAATAACACAAGGAAATTGTCAAAAAGATATTCTTAGAAATGCACATGTGACAGAAGATGACTATTTTGTTGCACCGTTGGGCAATATACCATTGCATGAAGTTGCTATAGCTGAAGAAGAATCACCTAAACTTAATAATGAAAACTGAATTGCTGAAAATTTTACAAATAAAACATTTTTTTAAAATAGTTAATTATACAGAAAACAGTATTAGTTACAGTTATGAAAAACCTAGTACCATATTAATAAAGAATGTCTATGTAAATTGGCTAAGATTTTTATTAAGTAAAACTCAGAACAAAGGAATACCAATTTTCTTCAGTGAGTCTGGTGAAGAATTTGTATATAGAAAACCAACTTTTGGGTTTATCACTGGCAAGTTACCAACATATGATGAGAAATCAATACAGACATTTGATTTACTAAACTTTCGCCCTGAATATCAACTAATATTAAAATTTAATCTTATTTTGCCAAATGAAGATATTATGCAAAGTTTTATTCAATGGCAAAGATATAGAAAGTATTGGTGGAGTTCTGTAAGTACTAAAGTAAGATATTAAAAAAATATTGTAATATGTCTTTTAAATACTACTAAGTGCATAGTCATTACAAGTAATTTTGTGTGGCTTAATATGGGTCTATTCTCTATTTAGAAAACTTACTCAATGCAATTGGGAAGCAGTAAATAAATGCCAATTCTTTTTACCATGTTCAAAATTATACATTTTCGCTTTTAAGGAGAAATTGAATCATATTGCTTTATAAAATCTAAAAAAATTAAGTGATTGGTTTTTATAAATTATGTGTTAAAGTTATTTGTTATGGCTCATAATGTTGCTAATTAGAACATAACAATGTATGATCAGAAGTAGTGCATGGTCTTTGGCAAGGTAACTTAACTCCACGAACAAGTTATTGCCAACTGGATCTTCAGCTACGAAAAAGATTGCACAGGACAAGGTGATGCTGACTTTGACTTTGGACATCACAAACACATGCAACTCATTATTACGGGCCTGTATAATGATGGTGCTTTGTTGTCAGTAGTTGCCAAACTATGTTTATTATATATGTCGAGAATATTTATCCTCAGTATAGAATCTTCAAGGTCTAGGTCTCTCATTTTTGGCTATGCTGTACTCAGTGTTCAAAGCACTAAAAATGTGTCTTCAGCCTTCTACTTGACGTCCATGGTTATTGTGCTCACGGCTAGTCATTAATGACGTCATTATTTTCAATCACGCCAAGCTCACAATGACCACCATTCCACTTGATTTAATATTTGTAGCTACAGTCATAAACATCATGAACACTAAGTGAAATGTAAACGAAAGTGAATAATGGTTTCACGTATGCTTGAAAATAATAATACAGACCATCAATGTTGTAGACAATATCAGGTGCATCTTGGGATTCTGTCTATGTTTTTAGACCATAAAATTAGATATCCCGTTTTGGTTTAAGTAATAGATGATTCAAAATGTACATGTGTAGAACACACAGTGCAAATGATTCGGAACTAGTGTTTAAGCCTTTTAAAAAAAATTATAGCCAAGGACAAACAGCTGTAAGATCCAAAATAAACCACATCTTCAAAATTCACCCTAATCAAATCAAAATCAAAGATCTTTATTCAATTTAGGTCCTTAGAAGGTGCTTAGGAACGTCAAAACTACTACCGGTTCGGAAAGTAATGCAATCATCGAGAAGAACCGACAAGAAACTAGATCTGCAACTTTTTTTAGGTCTTATTCTTATTATTCTTTTTATATAATAGTTTAATGTGTTACAGTGGTTAAAAGTTCGGTGAAGCTGTCAAAGCCCTTGGGGGCTAACAGCGTGTGTCAGTTCAAAAAAAAAAGTGGTTAATTAGCAGATGTACAGAGAGGGATATCAATTGCAGGCATCACGATCGCTCACATATTAATCCAGCCTACAATAGAATTTTGACATCAAAAGCCATTTGACATGGTTCTTGAACCTACTGTCCGGCAATTCAGTAATGTGCTTTGGGAATTTATTATAAACCCTCTACGATCTTACTATGTTTATATTCTTCAAGATTGCTAATGCGTGTTTATGTTGCAGATAACTACCACACCAAGTCTGTTTAATGTGAATAATGTAAAATATGATAATATGAAAGCAAATGCTAATATCATAGCCCAGTTTCCTTGGGGTCCACAATCTGTTGAGAGAATAGAAATTGATACTAGTCATGTATGTTAAAAATTATTAATAAAAAAAAAACAAATTATTATTTTTTTGTATGTTTTGTCATGTTAAAATTAAGTTGTATATTAAATTTGTATAGACAACTTTGAAACAGACATCTTAACTTTCGATGATAGTAGAAATCACACAAAACGTTTTTATAATATAAACTCTGTAAATAATAACCCTATAACAAAATATACTCAAATTGAATTTATTTTATTTTATTAATGTATAATAAATTAAATAAATGAATTGTTTAGTCATAATTATTTTGTAGGTTACAAAAAATACATCACATATGTGTTGCTCAATGTCACTGGAACATTCATTATTAATTTTATTACTGGATGGACTGACTAATAATTCTAAAGAATACTTGAGACTTCATAGAAAAATGGCACCATTTAAAATATCTTTTGCACTCAACTATAAAGGTACATTGTGTAATAAATATATATTATATATATTTGTACAAGTGTTTTGTTTTACTACATAATACGATTTGTCTTACAGATGTTAATAATAAGAGAAGAATGTTTGACCTTGCTACTCTGTTGTACCAAAAACTGCATTTAAAAAACATAACAGTAGACCTACCTTGTTTTAATATTGCTTATAATCCACAGGTAATATGCATCTTTATTTAAAACCCTTATATATAATTTAATTTTTTGGGAAGAACAATTATTGTTATATAATAGTCTAAACACATTATTTTTCAGATAAAAGAGAATTTGCATATGGGTGTAACTTACACAGCTATTTTAGAAGAAAATACCTTGCACACTGGAATACTATATTTATTAAATAGCAGTACTATGTTAAAGGTATTAGGATTTCTTTCTAAAGAAATATTTACATATGTTTTAATCACTGCACAACAAAGCAATGGATCTATGACTTATGTAATGATCAATACAATTCAAAAACAATTATTACTGAGCAATCAATGATCCAATGAAGGAAGATACAGTCTTGTCGGCTTGCAAGTTTCTTGGAAACTAGTTGGTCAATGATGAAGTATGAAACAAATAATTGTTATGCATTCATACCACCATATGCATTGTGTTTGTGACACACTACCAGATATGTATATCCTAACTGGATATACACCAGCTGGTCCCAGAGTGCAACACATATGAATGCCACCATATTAAATGTATTACCTAGTGTAAGTGAAAACTTAATATTAATTTCTCTATATTTTTTTCAGGAAGAAATTCACATATCGGACTTTGCTGACTATGCTGTAACACTGTTCAAATATTAAAAAATACAGTAGGCCATTAAAATAATACTACTCCCACTCCCACTGAATCTATTTATTCAGATACTTATGCAAAGAAGTTACATTAAGTTCTTATTACTAACATGTAAAAATGAAATGTTAAAACTGATTACAATTAAACTTTGCCAAATATAAATTTACAATATATTATTATTACCAAGTATTGGGTTTTGATTATCTATACATTAGTTTAGATCTCGGTAGGGTCAGATAGGTAACTAAAGTTACATTTTAAAACTTTTTATTACTGAAACATAGAAATGTATATTTCCAAGAATAACACATAATACAATTCATAAAGTTGAACTAAGTCATCCTGTGATGATATTATGTCTATTATTGTGTAATTACATAAAACATACACACGAGAATATATTACTTTAAATTATTAACTGTGTGACAATGTATAGAAGGATATGTAAAAATTCAAAATTTACCATCCTATACATTGAAACATCACATCCACATATATGGTGGGAATGTGCATTGCACACAAAATTAGATTATTAAATACATACATAAATGTAATACTAACTTCATTCTAATATACCCATTGACTCATCATGTGATTTTTTACCAAATTTATTTACTCCTTTTGCTCATGTCACTGAAAAGGTCAGTAGAACATTTTGTCCCCACAATTGTTGTCAAAAATAATTAATTGTTAAAAATTTATACTACATATTGTAGTGCATTTAAACTTAAAAAACCTCCTGAGCAGTTTTTTAATTATCAACTGAAATAGATGTGTGGTAGTAAAATATTATGTTAAACAAATTGAATGTAGTAGAAAATAAACGCTTTGCTAACAGATCTCTATGCTGACAATTTAAAATACGATTATTTGTTCAAAGACCAATGCAATTAAGTAGGTTATAGCCCTAATAAACAAATTTATGTTCATTTTAGCATGTAAGTCTTATATCAACAGCATTTATTATTTTAGAAATATTATTATAAATAGTAGAAACTTTTATAAAGTAAACCATCACATAAAACATTGCATACTATTTAATCTAGTTTTAAAAAACTATTGGTGCACTGTTAAATTTTTTTAGAGCTGATGATTATACAACACCGATAAGAATGATACCTTTACGTAAAAAAGTAGGTTTCATGTATGATAATTATGTATCTTGATTCTGCTTCTCTTTTAAATATAGCTACCTATATCCACTAAATAATACTTCCAAATAGAAAATGCAAACTTTTGATCAAAAGAATACATTATTAGTTAGCAAATGTTAAATTACCATAATTAATTATCTCAAAAATCAGTACTAGATAATTGACATTAGTTCTCTCAAAATTTAGATAAATGGAGATTTTAGAATAAAAAACATAAAAGGATAATCGTAAATACATATGGATTTGAGTTAGATTAATTTTATCTGTAACTGTTGTTAACAATATTTATTATTATGGATTCATTTTTTAAGACATATTACTGCATATTCACGATTTTTTTAATTCGCATACATAGGTATTCTACCTGTTTATGTCAGGTTATAAATAATTACTTATTAAGTATCTCTAATAATGTACATTAAATTGTAAGTGTTGTATAATCATCATAATAATTATCATTCTCACAAGAGTATAGCACAGACAGTTTGTACAAACTAGATCTTAGGTAATTATTGGCTCACACAAAAATCTTCACAATTAATAAGTTTGTCAGGTTGCGTTTACACAATCGAACTTTTAGTGCTTATGCTGGCAACTGCAGTTTCTTCCCTTTCAACACTAGAATAAAACAGAAGATTTAATCACAATACTATCATAAACTTTATGAAATTTATTCAACATATTCACACTAATCAAGTTATTAAAATTCTGGAATGAATCAGTTCTCAAGTATAAGCTTGTTCTTATCACACATCGATATTGCATGCTAAGACAAAAGAGATTTTACAATGCTTTATGCAAAAATGAAATTTAGCAATTAATTTGTATTTATAATTTACTAGCCGTGTCTGCGACTCTGTTCGCAAGCAACTAAAATTTTACATAATCATTTTCATAACCACATATTATATAGCCTATGTTACTCAGAGCTCATGTAGCATTCTTACTGTGATAGAATTTTTAAAATTGTTCCAGTAGATCTTGTGTTTATTCCTTACAAACAAAAACAAATATTGCCTCTTTATAATATTAGTACAGAAAATGAAGTATTATCCATAAAAGTTAACTTGATATTTTTTTTATCGTTTTTAATTGACGGCACTGTTGCTGATAGTAACCACAGTACAAGCTAAATACATTATTAATCACTGACAGATCAGTAATCCAGTGACAACCAGTGACAGATCAGTAATCCATTGACAATCTCTTTGGTCATGCCAGCCTGCAAAGCTCTTGGAATAATTGATACAAAATAACTAACCTAGTACATACAAAATCAAACAAGAGCCACTAAGGCAAGTTATCATAATTTTTTTTAAATACTGAAATCATATATTTAACAATATTCATTTGGTATTGGTTTGGTATTATATTATTAAAAAAATATTTCTATATCTAACAATACATATTGATTTCCCCACAAGTTTCCAAAGCACACATTTAAATAAGAAAAAGAACCTACTACCTAAAATCAGCATTTCTACCTTTATTAATAACAAGTTTTCCTTGATAAACAATTATAATGTCAAAACATTACTATTACCTAACTTTAATCTTTGAAGGATAAATTACTAGCAATATAGCAATAACACAGAAAACTTATCTTTATATTGCTGTAAATACTTAAAATAGGGCAAATATTTCATAGCAGAAACAAGAACACAATTGAGATTATCACAGTATTATATTGAGTAGATCATTGAATTACACATTTTAAAACATTTTAATTGGTCACCTTTGACTAAAATCAACAATGAGTACACTTTTTCAAATAATAATACAAAATGTATGTACCTTTTGTGATGTAGAGATAGAAAAAATCACAATATAGCACTGTCTGCACTATACCAGCCACAATTGCTATTTTCTCATAGTGATCTTCAGTCACATAACGATAAACCTGTAATAATAAAATTACCTGCAATTTAGTGCAATAACCCCAAAACTTTTATTATGGCAAATAATTTAAATTAAACTAATATCAATAATGAGAATAAACAGATATTATGACAAAATATTTTTTTATCATTCACAAAATTATTTTACATGTTAAACATAAATTATCAATCGACTTCACAGATATCCATTGCTTGATTATTACTACAAATATGCTTTATCTCTTAATAAGTCTGACAAAATTTATTATTTAGGTTAAAACCAAAGTATGCATAATTATTCTTTAAGAATATTGTATGTTTCACAGTATATAACATATGCTGTTTTAACTGTTTGAATTCTTAAATGTATTTTCTATTGGATGAAAGCTAGAGTAAATATATATTAATTTAATGAACAATATTTGTAACATCATAATATTTATATTTTAACAGTGAAACAAATGATTTGGAAGTGTTACTTATTTATATTAAAGATAAGCAACTCAGAACCCAGCATCTTTTCTTCTGGAAACTTTTAAGATATTTTGACTTTAATTTTTTTTGGCACAAGAACATATTTGGAAAATAGTAATTTAATAATTCTTCAGTATAGCATTTAGTGACAGGCAGTAGAAAGACATTGTTTTATATCCATCTTAGCTATTAAAAAAAATACTCTACCATAATATAGATTCTGTTACTGATATTTAAAAAATTTGAAGTATATTCATATGTATGTTTATGCATAAATTATGCTTAACATATTAATCTAATTTTAATGAAATTGGGCATATAATTTGGTTATATTTTTATACCTAATTAATTTATAGACAATGAATAGAACAAGTAATACGTAGAATAATTATATATACAATATATATTCACTACATAAAAGCTTAATTCTTCTAGTAAGTATTAAAACTAATGATGATCATAAAAGAGTAGAAATATAATTTACCCAGTTCAACAAGTAGAGAGCCCTGTAGGATCCAAGAGCAAATAAATAATGTGATGTAATACTCTCAGCTTCACCAGTTTTTGATACAAGGAACAGTTGAGGTAATATAGCAACAGCTTCCAAATAAATTGAAAAAGTCCACAAAACCTAAAACAAAATCACATATAACTTTCAACTTAAAAAAATAAATTAGCTTCTAGTAAAGTTAAAACAATCATGACAATTATTAAGAGTTATCTATTTATAAGTATATAAACAAATGAAAACTTAAATAAATTTAACACATATAGCTATAGGACATACACACATTATCTTATTCTGAATTATGTCACATATTTTAAGGTTTCTATTGTTTTAATAATGTTAAAACGCAAACATAAAATAATAAGTAACATTATATTTATTTTTATAGCACAATATGCTCATATATATTTCAAACTGTAATATTTATTAGATAAATAGTTTAAATTTAAATATTTAACTACCCAATAATATTCTTAATATGCTAATTAAGCTAAAACTTAAAACTAGTGTAAAAATGATGATTGTATGAACTACAGCAATATTACAGTGAAATCTGCTAATAATTGTAAAAGATAAACATAAATAGTATACTATTTCAGTATATCATAACATTTCTAAATAAACTATAAACATAATTTACAAACAAAATTGTGAGTATATTTACATATTAATTTCATTAAATTTACCAACCTCCATTACAGTGAAATCATGGTTTATCAATAAAGCAAGCACCAAACAAGGGACCAGCAAAAATTCGATCCTGAAGGTGTCGTGGTTGTGGTCGTAGGTGGCTTTGAACTTGACATACATTAAATAAACAGTGGCATAGGATGCTACCAAGAACACCACTTTCATTACAGTATTATAGGGTGAGACAAAAGTAGTAATCAAATCCAAGTATCTCGCCGTATACACAATAGAGAACAAAATTTGAGATTTGCCAGAGATGCCTGAAATGATAAAGTAATAGACAAATTATCTAAATATTTAGCGAACGTGCCGGTTATAAGAACAATTTTATCTAATGTTTACCTGCACATGATCTTGTTTTCCAAATTTTGAGTAAAAGAATAATAATGGCTAAAAGGTGAGATAAATCCCCAAGCAAACGGAATATATTCATTTTTACTATATTTTAATGTAACTCTTATCTAGCAATAACGCCGCGTATAATATCATCTAAGCAAAAATGACGTGGCTCGTTGACATGACAACTTTGACACATTTTTTTATTACAAGGACAACTAGATACAGTTGCTTTAGTCCTATTTTGTATATTTTTTCTATTCAACAATAATTTAACTAACTATTCTATATTTAGTTCTTTTTTTGTTATTTTTTCAAGGAGTATAAAACTGATTTTAACACTATAATATTGTAATAACATGTACAAATATAATCCAGACATGGTCTCTGGGAGCCGTTGGTTACAGGCGGCACAGCACAAAGCCGCACGCTATGAAAAAAATTGGTTAGGCCTATGTCCAGCAGTGGACATCTATAGGCTGAAATGATGATGATGTTAGGCATGCTCAAAGTAAATCTTTTATCGAAACTAAATCATTAAATCTTATGATTTGAATGATACAAATCACTCTTTAAAATCACTAAATCCTTTGCTTAAACGTAATTAAAATCATAGCTTGTTAACTTCGGTTCTGTCATTCAGTGTCAAAGTATATCTTTAAATCAATCTCTTAAATCATTAAATCTTTTTTAAAGATAATTTAGATCTTATCTTGTAAACTTTAGTTCAGTAATTTAGTGTGAAAGTATATCTATCATAAATCTATTATGAAATAGATTTATAATATCTCTTTATATAAACAAATTTCGTGACACGTTGTTTGAACTCCTAATATATATACCTATTTACAAACACAGCAATTAGGTTTAGGTCCTCGTGTATTTTATTTTGCACAAAATATAGTAAATAATAAAAAGATTTAGTTGTACTAGCGCGCATCAATCGACAATACATCGAACAATGTAAAAATCTACAACTCTCTCTCTCGTATCTTACAGAATAATAATAATTTATTTCTTCCAAATATACATCCTTTGTATGTTACTTAAAATTAGTTAAAACTGTAACTAAAGTAATGTTAAGGATATATCACTACACCTGTAACGTTGACATCTATACTAATTTAAAGCAGTTTCATAGATGCCAACGCTTTCAGTTTGGATATTTGCTTACTAAGATATTTGAACATGGGTGTATGTTGCGTGCGCGCGTCGAGTATTTGCAGGAAAGAGTGATTGAGTCAAGTGTGCCAGTTATTTATGGAAAGCATTACTTGGTTTTTTATTACAACATAAAAATTATTAAGAAAAGGTTGCTTATCTTAAAATACTACGTTTACAGTTTACTAGGCAAGACTGAAGCAGTTCTTTAGTTTGTTTATAATTTAATTTACAAAGCCACAGGTGAACTAGACTTTTTACAATGTGTACTTTAGGGCCGAAAATATTAAGACATTATAAATTCGTAAATCCAATGAGGTTCAACTGGACAAACCCGTCCCCGTCTTCTATTTATATTTAAGTCTATCGAGTAAGATAAAGTGCTATATTTACGTATAACTGTATGAAGAACAAAGAGGCGCCTCACGGATAGTAAGTTGCAATCAGCAAAAAAGTCTTTAGTAGTGTATAGAATTGATTTTTCGTACATTACCTTTAAAACAGCTCTATGCGCTCGTTCAAGCTTAAGAAAAAAAGTTTTGCACTTACCGCCCCAAGCAGTAACACAATATGAAAAAATAGACTGTACCAAAGCATAATAAACCATTCTCAAGGCATCTAAGTGTGCAACTGGTCTTAAATTTACATATATTTATAAGTTTTCGAGTGCGTGTGGTCAATGCATTTATGTGGGTCTTCCAAGTAACTGTATTGTCAATATGGACACCTAGGTATTTAGTACATTGCACTCTAGAAATATAAATTTAGTTACAAATGCTAATATTAGATGATTGAGTGCATTCTTTGGCTGCTATTTTAAAAGTATCCATACTGGGTTGAGATGACTTCGTTGAGGAAAATGCGATAAAATTTGTTTTTTCCACATTAAGAGTGAGTAAATTGGATGACAACCAGTTCATTACTGCTATAAAAGTATGTTCTGAATTTCTCCGAGAATTCTCCCAAGGTTGAACATCAATAACCATCGTAGTATCATCTGCATAAGCATAAATAGAACACTGAGGAATGAACAAATATCATAAATCATTGACCTAAATAAAAAATAGGGTAGGTCCTAAGATACTACCTTGCGGGATGCCTACTGTTAAATTCTCACTAATACTAGTATAACCCTCTATCTTGACGCATTGTTGGCGATTGGTTAGGTAGTCACTGAAAACTTCTTTCACATAACCACGTATGGCAATCGAATCCATTTTATTAAAAAGTAGAGAGTGAGAGACAGTGTCAAATGCTTTCTAAGGTCCAAGAAAATCTTTGCCTTCTTGAAAAATTCTAATGGTAGCATTAGAATTTTTGTTGAAATACCATCCCATCCCACAGCACTTTTAGTGTGCAAGTTAAGTAAGATAGTTTCGACTTCAGAATCATCTGTATTTAACATAACCATCGACTTTGGAATAGAATTTAATTTGAATAGGCTACTATTATGTAAGTTAAATTTGCGAGCAAAGTTTCATCCAACATTAGCAAAATATTGAATAACTTCATTTTCTGAGAGTTGAGGGCTGGAAGAGATAGTGAGCAACGCTTTAGCAGAAGATGAACTACTATGAACATTTGTAATCCTTTTTATAGTATTCCAAGTTGATTTGGCGTCTCCTTTAGCTTTAGCAAGTAAATTGCTTTCGTAGTTACATTTAATTTTCTTTATTAGGTTATTACAACAAGTGCGATAGCGGTTATATGTGATGTTTAGAATTTAATTATTAGATGATTTTCTAACCTTCGCGTGGAATTAGTAACGATTTTGGATACATTTCAAAAGACCTGGTGTGATCCAAGGTTTAATAGTGTTTTTGTTATGTTTTAGTTATTAGCGAGTCAGCTATTTCATTGGCACCTGCCATCAGATACACATAAAAAAAATCGGATTTCCAGTGTATCAATAACAGCAGGAATATTAATGTATGGATGTGTAGGAGAATATTTAAAATAATTACACTGCACATCTATACATAATATAACTGGCAAATGGTCAGTGATAAAGGTTTTGAGGATGATATTTGTCGCTTTTGTAGGGGATTTAATTAGGACATGACCAAGACAACTGTTGCCGCGTGGCGGTGTTAAATAGGCTGGGAGAATAGAATGTGAAGCTGTTATGTTAAGGTAGCCATCAGAGTTACGATCACTGTTATCAGGAGATATATTAATGTTTACATCACCTACTATAGCTAGTGTCGAATACTTTGCAAAGGAATGTAATAATTCATAGAGACTGTTCATGAAATTTGAAGAATTAAAAAATCGAAGGTGAATGGTAAATTGCAATTATTGCGTATGATTAAATACTCATACACTGTCCAAAAATTTCACATTTTGTACTGTTGATTATTTAAATATTTTATTCAAAGTAACCGTCCGTTAATATAAACCGGAGTAATTTCGAAATATTGTCTTTATTACAGAGTGAAACCGATACTATGTATAAGATTAAAGTATCTATAAAGCTATAAAAAATCAGTTAAATAATAAATAAACATAGATGACAGTACACTGGATTGCGTTCCGTTTTAAAAAGTAACCAGTAGAGCTAACTATAAAGGAACATCTTTTCAGTGTACTGATTCGTTGACGTCACACCTTACTGTGATCTCAGTGTATATCGGAACACAGCCTATATAATACTTTTCACATAGATTATACTTATATAACTAAAAGCCTTTCTGTCGTGTATTGATGGTTGTATAGTGTGGTTTTTTTGTTGGTTATGTTTTTTTTTTTGTAATAACAGTACAGTAGTTTATAGCACAGTGCTAGAAGATTAACAATACCTTGTGATTTTCTGTTTCGTTGAGTCAAAAATGGTTCGACAAAATAATCAATTACCTAATAACTTGACGCAGTTACAAAATTTGATCAAGCGGGATCCCGATTCATATAAAGAAGAGTTTCATCAGCAGCTAGCTCATTTTGAAACAACATTAGAAATTTTCAATCTTAACCCTACTCAATACAGCAAGAAGTTAGATGAACAAGCAATGTTCTTAGCACAGGTAGCTCAATGTTATATGAATGAAATGAAATTATTCCCACAGAAAATTGTTGATGTTCTGAAAACTCATAACTCAATTCTACATAATGAGATGAGATTGGCTTTGTGCAAATGTCTGATTTTACTAAGGAATAAAAATTTTATAACACCATTTGATTTACTTGAATTATTTTTTACTTTACTAAAGTGCCAAGATAAATATCTAAGGGACTTTTTGAAAACACACATTATTACTGATATAAAGAATATGAACATGAAACATAAAGATATGAAATTAAACTCCACATTACAACACTTTATTTTTGCTATGTTACAAGATTCAAATGCTAAAGTTGCAAAGCTATCTGTTGATATTTTAATTGAATTGTATCACAAAAACATTTGGAATGACCACAAAACAGTAAATATAATAGCTGATATTGGATGTTTCACTAAAATAACCAAAGTTATGGTTGCATCACTTAAATTCTTCTTAGGAAGAGATGAGGAAGAGAAAGAAGAAAATTCAGACAGTGATGAAGAGATTGACCCTAGACATACCATGATTTCAAACAAATTTAACAAAAAAACTAGAAAGAGAGAGAAAATGGTTGATAAAGTCAAGAAAATAGCAAAGAAGATGAAGAAAAAGAAACAAAAAGCTCCAGCTTTTAATTTTTCAGCTCTTCATCTTATTAATAACCCTCAGGGGCTTGCAGAAAGATTATTTAAGCAGATGGAGTCATCTAATGAAAGATTTGAAGTAAAGCTGATGTCATTAGATGTAATATCTAGATTGATTGGTCTGCACAATTTGTTCTTATTCAATTATTATCCATTTATTGCAAGATTACTATTACCTCACCAGAGAGAAGTGACCCGTATTCTACAGTTTGCAGCACAGGCTTCACATGAGTTAATTCCACCTGAAGTAATAGAACCTGTAATGAAAGCTATCACAAATAACTTTGTAACTGAAAGAAATTCAACTGATGTAATGGCAGTTGGTTTAAATGCAATACGTGAAATCTGTGCAAGATGTCCACTGGCAATAAATGAAGACTTACTAAGAGATTTAGTCCAGTATAAAAGTTATAAAGAGAAGTCAGTAATGATGGCTGCTAGATCTTTAATACAATTATATAGACAGTCAATGCCAGAATTATTGCATAAAAAAGATAGAGGCAGACCAACAGAGGAAACAATAGAACTGAAAGCAAAGAAATATGGAGAAGTAGAAACTAAAGACTATATACCAGGATCAGAAGTACTGTTAGAAAAGAAAGAAATAAAAGATGATATTAAGAAAAATAAAAAAAACAAAAAAAAATATGATTCTGATAGTGATGATTGGGTTGATGTTGATTCAGATGAATCTGAGATTGAAATAGCTTCTGATAGTGAAGATAGTGATTCTGACGAAGATGATGAAAAACATGAAGGTGATAAACAGAACTTTGTAGAAAGTGTAAAAGGTGAGAAAAGTAATAAATTAACATCTAGGGTGTTAAAAGAGGACAAAATAAGAAATGCGCGAGAAGCTGCCATGGAGAACATATTTACAGATGAAGATTTTAAGCGAATAGAAATGGCTCAAATAAAAAAGAAAGTTACAAGTGTAAAAAGGAAGTCTAATGTCTTAGAAGAAAAAGAAGAAGAAACTGGAGAATTAGTACAACTATCAGCTATAGAAAATATTTATAAAAAGAAGAAACATGATAAGAATGCACGACTAGAATCAGTCTTAAAAGGCCGTGAAGATAGAGATAAGTTTGGTTACAAAGATCGTAGAAAAAATATCCATTGTTCAAAGACAAATAGAGAAAAAAGAAAAACTAAAAATTATCAAATGGTTAAACACAAAGCGAAAGGGAAAGTAAAGAGATCTTTCAAAGATAAGCAAGTTGCATTTAGAAATTATTTGATTAAACAAAAAAAAATGCGCTAAATATTATTGTAATAAAATATTGTTTAAACTTGTTGAAAAATGTTTATAATCATTGTAATAAAATCAATTATTCAAATCATTATTGTATTATTTTAGGAAAACATTTGCTATTATTTAACAACATTCAATATATGAGTATTAAATGAACATCCTGAACTCTGCTAATCAATGATCTTAATGAGATATCATGATAATGTATTCTATAATTTGTACAAGATTTAGTTGAATAATGCAAATGACCTTTGAAGTTTGATGCATAGATTCTAAATTGATGATATAATTCACATTTACTCTAAAACATTTCATAATAATCTGCAAGAAGAATGTTGAGAGTAGTTAGAATGTAATCAAGTCTGTTTTATAGTAAAATACCGATGCTCGGGTCTGCACATGTTTACTGTCCTGTAGTTTTTTATTTCAACTCTAAATTTTATTTTTATTAATATTTTACGTTTGTTGTGAGTAGTGGTATCTATATAAAAAAGACTGAAACTTTCATAAACGAGTCAAGCTTCGCCCACTTTGCCGATTCCGCACTGGTCCCACCAGTACAGTAAAACTGTAAAATAAGGATGGCAATCTGATATCGATTAAAATCCCTGATTTGATATATATAACTTGAAAACCACAAAACGATTTTTTATATTTTGATAGAAACTATAAAATTATTTGCAAATTAATTAATCATATTACTCAAACATGTTTAAAGCTAATATAATTTTAAGAAATGATTAATCAAAAACTTGCTAGATGGTTTATATTATTGCGTACAAATTGGCTGCATGGTCTTAGGATATCTTTGCTTTCTTCACCATAATGAGGAGGCCTCCCCCCCACTTCTTGATTTTTTTAAATCGATATTAAACAGTCTATTTATATAAATCGATGTGTTATGAATAGATTCAAGAAAAAATGACATTTCAAAGATCAATTATTATCAAGTCATTCTTTTAGATACGATTTTTTTCAAACCGTTATAATAGGATTTGAATCAAGAAAAATTGCCATCTATAGGATCGACTTCTAAAAATCGTTCTGTTTAATTTCATGTCTGTTTATTTCTTTATGGATCTAATGATAAGGTTTAGATTAGAATCGATTTAAAAAACTCGCAACTATTCTAGTACTATACTATAAATTTTATGCTGTAGTCCAATGTTTCAATTGCTGCTGTTTTGGACACACACATATTTAATGCAGAATTAAATCTTGTGTTATAAATGTGGTGATAATCATGATGGCTCATCGTGTGATTTTGATGGGGAGTATAACTGTATTCCTCATTTTAACAACACTCCAATTGAAAATTCAAAAAGAAACACAGTCTCATACAAAAAAAAACGATTTTATTGAAACAAAAACACATGCTTCTTTATCCAGGGGGGTATGATATTAAAGAATATAAAGCTTTAATTAAAAATTATGATATTCCTCTTGTAGATAATGGTTGTGCCATGAATAATAATAAGGATACCAATGATGAAAATGTAGATATAAATACTAAGATTCTTTCATTGTTGAAAATTATTTCAAATTCTTGTTTACCGGACTATATTGCAAACACCTTGATTCAAAACCTTTACCAGTGGCAAAGGGTGAAAGTTTGATAAAGGGAAGCCGGAGCAAAAAAAAAGTTCTTAAAGTAGATGTGAATTAATGCCATCTCTTAAGTTGACTTACGGAATTGAAATGTTAACTTACACTTATTAGTTATTAATCGCTACCCACTTTATTATATATCTCAATAAAACAATCATAAAACTTCAAAATCAAGCACGCATGTATGCTTTACATAAACTGTGACAGTGTATAATATTTTATGTAATTAATAATAATATAAGGCTATTTCTTTCTTGGAACCTGTCATCTATCCTATCTCTTAATAATGTAGTATATATTAAATCATTAGTTATATTTCTTAATTATTTTAAATTATCATTGTAGATTTCTTATTTTATTTATATATTGCCCCACTTTACCATTTACCCGCCAAACCCTATCAATATCACTTGAAAATGGCAGTAATAGACTCTACAGAGCTGAGTTGCCAAGATTAAAAAAAAAGAGGAACAAATATCAGTATGATTAAAAACTGTAGAGCAGTTAAAATGATACCAATAAAAATTAAATCACAGAAGATAAAGATTCACGTGTAAACTATTAGAAATGGGTATACTTAAAAGAAGTTTGAAAGTTAATGAACAAAATATTTGTTTATATTAGATTAATTATAGATAATTTTCTGCTGCTAAGTTTATACAGTTGAAAAAGAGACTAGGACTTTGATCTCTAATGAAAATAGTTTTTACTAAAGTAATTTTTATGGATGTGTTCCGATATACTCAGCGAGCACTGTTCTGTACTCTTACTAGGGGAAATTTCGCTCCGTTATGGCTGACAGTATACTGCTGAGTGCTACAGTATCCTAAACAAATATATGAAATCATAAATCGTAGCCATTTTATACTATTATTTTATAGTTGCGTTTATTTATATAATGCTGTGTATACGAGTTTTAAACCTTACCATAACTTTAATGGGCTTAATTCTATGGCATAGACTGTATTAGCCAAATACACAAAAGTAAAAATAGCATACATTTATTGATTTAATTTTTATAGCTATAAATTAATAGGACCATATTATTATTTCGACTTTCTATATGTTAAAGTGAAATCGTGATATTGGCATAACGATACAAAAAAATGAAATTTTGAACTCATACCTACTTGATGCTTAGTTTCAAAACATCGAAAAGTATTTGTTATCAGTAGTAAAGTATCGAGTAAGTACTTGTATTTACTGAAATGGTTTCATCCCTACACATGACAGTGTTAATGTTCTGAGGTAGGCGAAAGCAAATAAATCCTAATATAGATAATTATTTTGTTAGTGCATTTATGTTGTTGTTAATATATATAAAAGAATAAAGATGTTAAAACCAAAAGCTTTAACGCAGGTTTTAAGCCAAGCAAACACTGGAGGTGTAGAAAACACACTGTAATACTTTCAGAAATTTGGTGTATATTTAAACAAATCAAATATTTGTTATATTATATTGTACTCTTTCAGGTTGTTGAATCATCAGGGTGCACTGCTGGCATATTCCGGTTATAACGACAAGGACGCTAGGGTGACTGCTGCAATTGCAAGTAATGTTTGGTCAGCATATGAGAAACATGGAAGAAATGTTTTCAAAGAAGACAAACTTCATTTAATATTAGTGGATTGTATAAATGGAAAGATCGCGATAACACAAGTAGCGAACTTGTTACTTTGTTTATATGCTAAAGAATGTGTAGGTTTCGGTATATTGAAGGAAAAGATTAATGCTATAGCTCAGTATTTGGAAGGGCCTTTGAAACAGGTTGCCAGTTCATAAGTAGAATGCAGAATATTTCTCATATTTTTCTACAGGAGCTAAAATTTATTAAACATATGTGTTTGAATAAATTAAAATAAAAAAAATTATTGTAATTTGTAATAATAATACTACTTTTAACTACACAGTCAATGATCAATGTTATTGGACTTTATCTTATTTTGTATAATATAAATATTTTTTGTTGTAGTTAATATTGTTATTGAAGTGTTATTGAAGCTATTATCATGTTATACTATCAGTATCAAACAATAATAAACTTTGAATTTTCTTAATATTCTCCTTATTATTTATTTTACTTTCCTGGATATAAATTAAGCTTCAGTCAGCTAAAGCAGATTTCTGAAATGTGTACTGGACCATATTCCATAATCTGATCAACTTTTCTTAGTACACTAAATTGTAGTAGACTTTGTTAACCCATTTGAGTGTTATAGAAATTTTTTAAATATATTTTTACAAGTTTTAGTAGTACCTATCTAACATTTTACTGATATCCTACCTAAACCAGTTTGGCCCCTCCTTTTTTACTATCTCGTTATTCACATACTTTACACATGTATAATTCATCACTTAATGTAGCTGTACCTTAATCTATCTTTCTTGCAATATCCACCTACACTAAACATTTTATAGAAACATTAGCAGAGTCATCAACTTTGTTAGCACCGAACTAAAAATTAATCAATAATTGTTGCCTGTTTTTGTAACTTTTTTCAATACAGCTTTACTCTTATTGGTGGTAAGCGTGATATTATATAGCCTATAGCCTTCCTGAATTATACTTTATCTAATACAAAAATTATTTTTGAAATCTGACTGGTAGTTCCTAATAGTGGCACATTCAAAGTGGTGATAGCTGAGTTGGTAGTGTGTAATGTCTATGCATGCTGTCAAGGGGCGTTGGTTCGAATCCACCTACAATGAGCTTGAGCTTTCGGTGAAGGAAAACATAGGAACACTAACAAAATTAAAAATTAAATTGAAGGTATAATAACTTTTCTGGATGACCTACACCTCAGTTTGCCCCGTGACCACGAAGGCTTAAAAGCTTTCGAAACGTTGGGATCAAAATTAATAAATAACCGCGATAAAATCCGCTTAAATTAGTTTTATTTCGATGGGAAAACATCGTGATGAAATCATAACATGGCGGTAAGGCATTTTTTATTGCGCTATGAGTGTGTTCCGGCAGTTGTACTTAAGGGCCAGCCCTTCCACTAGATAGAGCATGCCATCCTGGGCCACATCGTCACTTAACTTCAGATGCGATTGTGCCTATAGCTCTAAACCTTAAATAGAACAAAAAAACTTCCATTTTTTAATATGAATAAAGATCATAATATTTAATCAAAATGTGTCTTGAAAATTTCAGAATGATTCCTGTATAAAGGGACAGACTGAAAAATAAACTCCGTCTATAATAATTATTATTTAAGATGTTCAAGTTTAAGTAATCCTTTTATTGTAAATCCCTATATATTTATAGATTACTAGCTGTGCCTGCGACTTCGTTCGCATGGAACTAAAAATTGTTTAACTAATTCATAGTCTATGTCACTCAGGGATAACATAGTATCCTAATGCTGAAAGAAATTTTGAAATCGGTCAGTACAAATCTTTCCTATTATTATATTAGTATAGATTATTCTTCTTCGAGTTGGCACAAACCGTTTTTTTAATACGGCCATGCCATGGTGAAATTATTGGCCAGTCAGTGATGTTGAAATTCGGGTGCTCAGGGTGCGGCAGAATTACTCGGATGTCGTCCCTTGCGAGGGCTCTTTTCATGCATTCTGTAATATAGCTCTTTACTTGTTTTAATTCTGTATATTTATTAACATGATAGGTGTTGGAAAACCGAATTGTATTCTAAGCTGAATAAAGCATATATTTTTGTTAATGATTCTTTTAATATGTAAAATATCCCATAAGTGATGATTTATATTAGGGTCTTAGTTACAAGTTATGTACCAGGGGTTAGTGCCGAAAGTGGAGAAATTTTCGAGATCCGCTAAATCAAAATCAAGCGGGTTTGCTTTTAAATACATGTACAGTAATTAGGATTTGAAATACTATACCAAATATCTTTAGTGTAAGTAATTGGTAATAATAAAAAAATCAACTATAAGCGACGTTTTATATTTATTCAAAAATTCAGATAAAAGAGTGGCATTTTTCACGGTGCTCCAGGGCAGCATTTTTTACTATGTCTCAGGGCGGCACTTAAGGTAAATGCGACCCTGCATCCCATAGATTATTATTATCTCTTTATGTAATTGTTTGGATAAACATCTTAACATCCGTTGGCATTTCTTTCAAATCCTCTTGTGAAGCAGAACTGCAGCGAAGATGCATGAACAGAAATTTCATAAATCATGAAAACCACTTTAGATATTCTTGTACAAACTGATTCGAATTATTGTAATAGAAAAAAATTAGCAACCAAATATCAATTTGGTGGTCAAGTATAAAAATAAACTTCAGGTAAGCTAGAAAAGAAAACCCAACATATAATAATTTGGCACAGAAAATGATTACAAAATATTAAATAAAGACGAAAAAAGGAAATATAAGAAATCAGACCCACTGTGTTTTAAGTAGAATTTACAAATAGTCTGGAGTAGCCCATGAGATTCTAAAGACGGTAGCGGCCATTCTCTTAATTATTCGTCTTGCTCTTCAAAGTTGGTTAGGCCTATGGACAGAAGAAGAAGATTTTAGTTCTTATAAACAATGAAATATTAATTGTTTACAATATAATTTTTACCATATATTAACTACTTATTAGGAGAATTACCTTGACAAAATGTTGATAATCGATTATAAAATCTACTACTCACAGTCAAAGACCAGTAATAAATTACTCACAGCTATCCGATAGTGTAATCTAAGAACAATGTTCTGGCAATATTTGTATAAAATTTGTTGTTTTGCTTTTATGGCCTAATAATTTTATGCGATAAATCTACATTATGAATTTGTCTGAAGATCATTCTTTTGGAAATGGACTCCTATATGTTGGATTTAATCAGGATCAAGGTATTCTTTGTTAGGATAAGAGTTTTTGTATCTAATTTTACTTCTGCTTATTGATAATAAATGATTCTATACTGTAAACTTTCAGGTTGTTTTGCTTGCGGAACAGAGAATGGATTTCGTGTTTTCAATAGTGACCCACTTAAAGAGAAGGAACGTCAGAATTTCGCTGAAGGCGGGTTATCGTACGTGGAGATGTTATTTCGATGTAATTACATGGCATTAGTCGGCGGAGGAAAGACACCCGTATATCCACCGAATAGAGTTATAATTTGGGATGATTTAAAGAAAGATTCTGCGATATCCTTGGACTTTAACAGCCCAGTTAAGGCAGTGAAATTAAGAAGAGATAGAATAGTTGTTGTTTTGGGTAATATTTTTTAATTACAAAGGTGTTAAAGATTAACAATAATTTTACTTCGCTCTATAAATATTAATTTACTGCAGACTCAGTGTATATATTCTTTATCGTTTTAGAAAATTTGATCAAAGTATACACATTTACTGCACAACCGCAATTACTACATGTGTTTGAAACCTGTCAGAATTTGCGAGGCCTATGTGTGGTTTGCCCAAACAGTAATAATGCCTTGTTGGCTTATCCTAGTCGTAAAACTGGTCATGTTCAAGTAAGTATAAAAAATAGATTCAGTATAATTAAATTGTAAACAAATATACTATTTATGTTGGAATGGTTTCCAAGTTTATGTAATGGATTGAATTGTCACATATTTGAGAGATTATTATATTACAATCTCATTTCAAAAACTAAAATAAACAATTTTACAAGCTCCTTTTACTTAAAGTTTATGGAAATATATGAAGAGAGCAAAATGCATGAAAAATATGACTCAATAGTGTTAACATTATAATGGAAATGACTAAATAACCTGATTTAAATTTATAATGTAAATCTTTTACAGTAATTGGCCTTTACTTTGTATAATATTTAGAGCAGTATATGTGTAGAGAGTGAAACAAAGTAAAAAAGTATGTATTTTTTTGTTGGAATAATTGCAATGAAATATTCTACTTCAAGTAGATTAAGATTGAAATGTGCATTTACATTTAAATTATCATGCTTCACTTGTACCTTTGTTCTTAAAGTATAATCTTTTATAATTATTTATTGAACAATTTGGTTATATTATACTAACTTCTTGGCAATAATTAATCATAATTTCATTTTTTTATGTTTTATAGTGTATCTAGTTAGGACATTTTGAAAGTAAATATTAAAGGCACACAATGTTTTTGTACTTTAACAGTTAGTAGAGCTAAGCAGTCATGCTGGGCCCAGCACAGCTCCTGAAGGACATCTTATCTCAGCACATGAGGCTCCAGTTAGTTGTCTGGCACTTAATGTGGGTGGCACTAGATTAGCAACTGCTTCTACCAAAGGAACACTTATTAGAGTGTTTGACACATCAACAGGTCAGAAATTAGCAGAATTAAGAAGAGGAGCTCATCAGGTAACACACCTTATAATAAATGAATCCAGAGTAGTTTAAAAGATAAAAAAACAGTATACTGATTGTTATAATTAATAAGATTGAGATAATTGAACAATAGGTGTGATTTCTTCAAGTAGTTTATTGTTTTAAATTATATACCAAATTACTTGAAAATACATAATATCTTTGATTCTTATTTATTGTATGTCTTAAAATAATTTGTCTTACTTGGGTGCCTATTGTATGCATTACCTGATAACCTTGTACTTATTTTTTTTATTTATTATACATTTACACATAATAAGAAACATAAACATTATTATAATTTATTTGATGTCTTAGTTGGTTTTTATTTAATGCAAGGTGAAACCTAATTTCCCAGCTATTTTCCTCCATGTTCTATAATTACTATGTTAAGATTAAAAAAAAGCCTTTACTCTAAATATATATTTTGTTGTAAAACATATCACATTTTAACAATAATCATAATTTGCAGGCAACAATATACTGTATAAATTTTAATCACACTAGTACAAATCTGTGTGTAACATCTGATCATGGAACAGTACATGTATTTAGCCTTGAAGATGATAAATTAAACAAGCAGTCCAGTTTGGCGACTGTTAACTTCTTGCCGAAATATTTCTCAAGCAATTGGAGTTTTTGCAAATTTACTATACCAAATGGGCCTCCTTGCATTTGTGCATTTGGAGTCGATAAAAGTTCTATAATTGGTAAGTTATTTAGATCTTATTTTATCTATGTTAAGAATTCTAGCAGAATTACAGTAAATTGTAGCATTATTTATTCCAGTAGTTTTTTAGTTACCCTAATATTGAAATACTCAAGTTTAAATACTTGACAATTAATAACAGATGTTTTTAATTAATGTTTTGCTTAAATTACTCACTTGAATAAATGACATTGATGTTGTTTTAGTTATTTGCGCTGATGGATCATATTACAAATATAAATTCAATGAAAAAGGTGAATGTACCAGAGATGTATATGCTCAGTTCTTGGAAACTTCTGAAGACAGATAAAAATCACACTTAATGATGATGCAATATGATGTGTAATGAAATGATTGAGCTTGCCTCCCCATATTATAATTATATGTGGTTCACAGTATGGGTGTGAAATAACTGTTGATTATTAAATACGTCATAGAGTATATATGTGATAAATAAATTTAATAGTTGTGTAATTACAGAAAATACATGAGAATTTTTTTTTACTGTATTATCTGGCATAGATCCAGAAGTTTGAAATTTGTATGGGATAAAAGATAGAATTTTCCTGAATATTCTATGTTAACATAGATTTTTTTTCTAGTGTAATAAAAATTATTCATTTTTCAGATATATCTTTCTAGATTCATGCTTGGTTATTGTGTTATTAATGTAAAATTTTAGTACTAATGTTCATAAATATTATCTATTTATAATGATTTACATACACAAACAAAAAAAAAGGAATGAAATTGTTCAAAATTATTTTAAACAGAAAAACATTGAAAAAATCTAGAATCAATACAAAAATGAAATTATTAGAGTATTAACACGTCTGGATGATATAAAATTGTATATTTTCAACTCGCGTCCATTATATTGTAGTAGAATATGCTTGTACATACTCAGTATTTTTTTGTTCCTAAATGAAAATTACTGTGCAATTGTCATTACCTTTACAATAGAATATAACAGCATTCTTTTTGATCCGTTGGACATATTGAGTATGACTGAATAAGTATATTTTAAATGTTAAGTAATTATTTAAGCCTGCATGTATGGCCATTGCACTAAAAAGTGATTTTTAAACCCAATAATGAAGATTAGCTTTCGCTAACATAAATAGTTTTTGATGCCTCTGTAAATTGGAGTTAAATTTTCTACCTGTTTTCTTTGGTTAGCTGACATCTCAGAAGAGTGTATTTCCACTTTTCGCAGGCTTAACATATCACAATGTTTTTCCCATCATTACTTAACAATTTGTGATCGAAACTCAATTCTCAGAACCTGTTTCAAATATTTTTTATATTCAGCACTAGTTTTGACATTATAATTAAAATTTTATGGAAACATTCAATTGATATTTATTAAATGATCTGTATTAAAAATATTTAATATTTTAATAATCATATCGAATTCTGACATATTCACATGTAGGTAAGAAAATGTTATATATATATATATATATTAATGTGGTAATATTTTTTATTGTTTTACCAAGCTGAGGCTAGTCTCATTTCTATTCTTTAAATAGATTTATATATGTTTTATGCTTAGACGGACATGAACGCAATTGTATTTTGGCAATAGTCGAAAAAAATAATTTAGTTTCAAACAGTGAAGTACTACAGTTGTTTTTAAAGTTACACATTATGAAGGTTCAGCATGTTTTGCATCAAGTTTGAGTATCAACCAATCTGAATTACCAAAAGAAATTACAGGTTTTCTTCATGCAATTTGTATTCGGTAGTGTTTATTTTACACAAACAAAAAACATCCTTTACTGGATATAGACCTTTCCCAACAATTGCCATAAAGACCGGTCCTGCTTCATATGTGTCCAGCGTATTCTCTTTGCTACCTTTAGAATGTTTTAGTATTATTAGTACGAGTTGTAAGTACTAGATGCAGGTTTACGTACTACTTGCAATATGCCGTGTTGGCTACGAAAGAGGGTTTGATACTCACCAGATGCGAATCATCTCAAATGGGCACTAAAAAGACCATGTCGACTGCAAATTCTTACTTGTTGCTATATACTAGGCAGACAGGTCTAGACAGGCAGGCCTATCCATGCTATACCTGCCAGTGTGTAGTTGCCACTGAAGTACTCTTCGGTGCCATTGTCTGTTAATAGATGGCCAATACTACAAGCGTTGTGCTCCGCCAATTGCTATTTAACTTTAGCAATTCAGTGGGTTAGGTAACTTTAAATGTACTACATATCTTCGCATTCCTGATTTCTTTACTTGGAAAAAGTTCGCAAATTGGTTTTTGAATGACCTAAGGCTCCTATTTCATTAGGACACCATGGCGGCGCCACTTTGACAAAAAGTGTATAGTTGTATGGAGGGTACTTGCCGATAATAGCCTTGGTTGCGCAACCAAACTGATACCAGGTGAAGTACCATCCATACAACTATATACATTTTGTCGGTGGCGCCGCCATGGTGTGCTAATGAGATCGGGCCCTAATTAAGTATGAAATCTATCGACAGCGATCAGGTTTAGACTGCATTATCGCTGTTGCCAACTCCTACTGGTCAAATACTTTCATCTGGAAACATTGCTGTATCTTCAGCGAAGATCAATCTCTGTCTTATGTAGAGCTAATTAAAGCGCAGAATACGGATAAAGTTTTATTGATGGTAACAAATGAACCATTTGTGGTTATATTGTGCTCGCCAAATTTCGACTAGGGCCATATATCATCGTCTGAAATAATCTATTTATTTATTATTATTCTTAAGCAGGAATTTTCATATTATACTGGCATAAGGCTATAATTTACGCATATATATTATATATATATATATATGTGGATCTTCTGTTTAAAAAATTTGTATCGTCACAAAATATCCAATATTTTATTAAATATACCAAAGCCTACATAGAGACCATTATTAACATTTTTCTACACGAATGTGATCTCACTAAGATTTTCATGTCTTCATTATAGACTGGGTGTTAAGGAGTTTTATTTTTATCATTTCTTATTTTATTACTATTGGATGTATAATTAATAATGGTAATTCTTTTTATTATATAAAATTGCTTTGTTGTATCCGCGGATGAGTTACGAAAAGCTTTAAATTTTACAATAATCACTACGCTCACTTCTGTCGTCCTGTCCATATACTTTAATAGTATCCCTAATTACCTTTGATTTCGTTGAAAATCTATATCATGTATACTTTTTGTTATTTTTATAAGTACTTTTTATGTTATATTACCATGTGATGTAATCAATATTTTCTTTTAAATAAAGTATATACATTTATTTTTAAAATTGTTTGTTATTGTTAGTAATGGATCATTATTTTCTTTTCATACAATGTCAACACTTGTGGTAAAATCAAGCCCTATCGCTAAGAGCTTCACAAACATATAATTACCGGATATAAAAACATATATATTTTTTTAAACGATGATAGCTCAGTTGGTAGTGTATACGGACGCCGCGTCAAGTGACGTGAGTTGGAATCCACCTGCAATAAGCTCGAGCTGGCGTTGAAGAAAAACATCGTGATGAAACCATAGCATGGCGGTAGGGTTTTTCTGATGCCCGACTGGCTAGCTACCACCCTCAAGTTAAAAATCTGCCGCCAAATACCAATAGGTGTGTTCTGGCAGTTGCACTTGAGAGCCAGTGCCTTCACAGGTTTAGCGTGTCTACCATCTTGGGCCGTATCGTCACTTATGATCAGGTGAGATTATGGCCATAACGCTAAACGTTAACTATAAAAAATAAAAATAAAAAAAAGCATCGAAAACAGTTGCACTAGTAGTCTTTTTTTTCGGACCAAAGGCTGTTAGCTTTTAACAGCTCCACCAGATTTGTGGTGCGAGTGCAGAGCACAAACTGGGTAATTGTGAAGTAGTTTCTTATTAATGTATTAATCAAATATGCATATGATTGACTACAACCGTTGATACGAATTAAGAACGAGATTAATATGAACTGTCATATATTGACAGAATTATCATATAATAAAATAATAAAGTGGTCAGAATCGATATGAAAAATTCGCTTACAGCGTCGCAAAAATGATAAAAACGATTTAAAAGTTCTTCTTCTTCTTAAACTTTGTTCTTCTCTTCGTGTTATTTTTCTTATGTAACGAAATGTATCTAAAACCGATGCGTTTTTGAAATTTCATTCAATTTCGTCACCTACAGAAATTCACTTTGAAAAAGAAAACATGGTAGTAGTTTCAGTAGTTATTATATTTGATATATTATTATATATTGGGTATATTACCTAAGTTTATCTAGGTTAACTATAGTTTCTCTTTTCTATCTCTTTCGCATCGTCTCATCTTGCTCTAACTTAACCACACGGCATTTAAAATATCTAAATTTACTATTACTCAAAGAAATACTAATGTATTCACTAGCCATTAATGTTAGTACGCAAATTCTTCAAAAGTATCAGGAATCATTTAACTATATTGTGATTAATATAGGCTATCTCTTTAATACATCAATGAAAGTATTTCTTGGAATCTTGATATTAGCTACACTGCGCATTTTTTTCTTTCCTTCGGCTTGTTGTTTAAGCAACTTTTTCCTTCTTGTAACATCGCCGCCATACTGCAAAAAAGCAAAAGACTAAATGTAGTAAGTATTTATATGTGATAGCGACTTTGTTTGAGATAATGTTTTTTCTGACTAAACCCGGTGAACTTTGTATCACCTACATTTTTGAGTTTTAATGAGCCGAACGAACGGTGATTTTTATATATATATATAGATATCTCACAGTCTTCTGTCACATTTACTCAATCACTTTTCATATTGTGTGAAAAGAAATATTAGTTTGTTTATTGTTTTTTTATATACAAACCTTGTCCTGACAATAACGAACACAATAAAAAAAGAATTATTCAATTTGGTACAGTCGTTTGGATGTTATGCGTTTATATATATTTCGGCGATTTATTTTTATATATATATATATAGATATATCTGTTGCAGCTAACTAGCTTAATTAGCCGTTCAATCAACAGCCTACAATATACAGTACAATATATTACCCGAACTCCCAACTTGTAATAAAAGGGAGCTCGCCTACCGCTCCCGGGGTCGTCTCACGCTGTTTTTATCACAAGTCCAACCTAAGCTACCCAGCAAAAACTCCACTACAGCGACCGCCTCAGCGTCAAATGTGTGCGAAAACAATATTACAACAGGTATGTTGATGGTGTGGTAATTTCACCCTTACATAGTAAAGTGGCGTTCTAAAACTATACATTGATTGGTTCTGCCCAGCTCTTTTTAACCCTACATATTTTAAAACAAAGTCCCTCGCTGCGTCTGTCTGTCTGTTCGCGATAAACTTAAACACTACTGAAGACATTTTCTTACGGTTTCTACCAATAGACAGAGTGATTCGTGAGGAATATTTAGGTGGATAATTTGTTACGATTTTGTGTAAATTGGTTGAAATAAGACGATAATTGTTGAAAACGCCGGGAAAAATCAAACTGCCTGGAAGCTTTGATGCCTTGCGTAGTTGGCGGATGACAGCTAGTTAGCCAATAACACAAACACGGTGCTAGCTATGGCGATCAGAGATAGCATGAAATACTCCACGAGAAATTGCACATACGAATATTTTTTGTATTATAAACAGTTAACCCGTTTAGTTTCGAAATCCGCTATTACGGAAGAACCCTATCGTTTTATGAAATAAGAATTATCCTACAGGTTGATCCATTACATTACGTATAATTGTGTTATTTTTCATCAAACTCTATGAGTAGTCTTAGGATGATGCACGTAGCAGAGGACAGAGAGACATACAGACAAAAATTCAAAAATATGTATTTCTGTCCTTTACATTGATAGCAAAGTATTTCTGTCCCCATTGGTACATCGCATCGCTTGTCCGCGCTATTACATCTTTCTCATTTAGCCGGTGTTTCTTTTTACTCGGCTCCTTAGGATTTTAGCGTGATGTTAAATATGCCTATACCATTTTGAAATAATTACGATTTCAAATGTAAAAACATTTTTTTACAATCCGACTTGAGATCCTGAGAATAGCGCCTTCAAACAAACTCTTCAGCTTTATTATATTACTATGATGATGATAATTGTTCCGACCGGTTTCGGCCATGCTGACAACTTTAATCCCTAGCCTGATAAGAAAGCCCACGCTGTCGCCCCAAATGTACAGAGCGGAAACGACCACAGCGTGTACTTACCCTAGGCCCTTGGGACCGACTGTGTGCAAATATCAGACAAAGTTTAGCTTGCATCAGGCTAGACCTCTCTACCTTTACCGCCACAGGGCTTTTATGTACTCGGAGTCCGGTAAGGGAAGCGGTCAGATGCGCAATAAGGTGCACAAGTGTACGCGCAAGACACCGGTGCACATTCTCATCCTTGCCCTTTTGGACCCAGTGGAACGAGAACCGTCACGACCGGAGAAGGACTCAGACAGATGGTACAGTATCACGGTGAGCAAGTTACAAAGGGTCAGTACTTATATTACTATACTAGTATAGAGAAGGCGATAGGAACTCCGATACACTAGGAACAGTATTATTGATTACTCATATTAATGCTGCATGTATCATATAGTGAAGTATTTTTTTTAATTGGTTATTTTTCGATTTATGGGACGAATTGTCATGAATTTATGATCCTTCTTTAAAACTTACCAGTTTTGCTGTTACGTCTTTTCTGTATGCTTTTAATGTTTCTCTGGCTTGGACTTTGCCGGATGCTACCGCTTGGATGGCGACCTATAAGAATGATATTTTATTAATTAGTACAAGTAGAAAAGCTTGTTTGTTATTTTGAACGCGCCAAGTTTACTATCCACCTACCTTTGTGTTTGATAGAGTATTTATTGAGGACGGCTTTAGGTAATTTAACATCACGCTATCACTAATAGGAACAACGCTGTATTAAAAAAAGTTCCAAAAACAGGTAATAATAATTAGTTCCATGCGAACGTAGTTGTGGACAAAGCTATAATATAACAAGGATATTATATATATAATTTACTAAAATTACCTGAACCATTTGTCTTGGTATCATTTCTTTTAACTTTTCTGTTAATCTTCTTGCATTGTACTGCAAACGACTAGTGTGTACAATTGTTGATAATTCGTCAACCAAAACACCATTAATCAAAATATCCATCTGAAAAATGTAGTAGATATTTCTTTGAATGTAGCATTTTCGTGAAGACTCTTTATATTTTACTGTTGGTTCTTGAATCAGTTCGAAACATGCGTGGTAAAAAGTAAATATTATAATATTATTATAGTCAGTCATATATTTTTCCTGAATGGACAAAAATGATCAGTGTAGAGATTGTACTCTATTTTAACACCAGGAACAGTGCAGTCACTTTGCTGCGCACTATAAAAAAACTTGATAAACTAATCCTTTTGGGAAATATGATTCGACACAATCTATTATTGTTTTGGTTGATGTACGGAAGGTATTCAATACGGCTCCGTTTTAGAGCCGTATTGAATACCTCCACATCCATCCACAAATTACGTCACAGGAATTTCATACCCTTCTCGTCCTTCTCACAGCTAGACACATTTATGGGCATCCTTCTACCCTGGTGTGACGTCACATATTTTGCAGTTATACATTAAGAAATTATTAAATTAAAATTAGTTAGCAAATTAATAGTTCACGCTTCTTGTATTAGTGCTTAAATATATTAGATCGTCAGGCGTCGTTTTAGTGTTACGTAAAGTAATTTTTGAACCCACGTAACGCGCCGTAACATTTTTCTGTAGCATCCCTTCCTTTCCTCAAACATTACATAACACCCAAGAGTAGATTATTACCTAAAAGACATAATTATGTTCTACCTCTTTCTATTAATAAGCTCTTAAAATAACATAAATTAAGCAATATAACATAAATATAAAAGAACGTAATATTTTATCAGAACCCCCAAATTGCGTTACGTAATACTTGAACGGCCCTTTACGTTATGAGATAATTTATAGATGGACCTATTATGATACAATTGATAATTTATAGATGGACCTATTATGATACAATTGATGAGCCACCATTATAGAGATACGTTTTTTTTAATATATTTTCTTTCGATTTTACCTGCGGCTGCGTTTGCTTTATTATAGATTATGTCAAACATATTTTTTCATTAATAGAAAATTCATACAAAATTTATTGCTCTCTTTATCCAACTTCCAATAACTTTTCTGCGAGAGAAAGTAGCCTATCACCGTTTCCAGGGTTCCATCTATGTCTATACCAAAATTCATAATAATCGATTCAGCAGTTTAAGCGTTAAAGCGTCACAAATAAACACACTTCCGCATTTATAATATTACTAGATTTCATGTGCGGCTTCACTCGCGTTAATATTGATTTTGTCAAACAAATCGGATGACGTAATAAAAAGTTTCATACAAAGTTTATTCCTCTGTTTACCCCACTGCCCTATAAATTTTTTTGCGAAAAAAAGAAAGTAAAGAAAAAAGTTGCCTATCTCCTTCTTCAGGATCCCATCTATCTCTGTGCCAAAATTCATCACAACCGATTCAGCGGTTTAAACGTGAAAGCATAACAAACAAACAAACGCACTTTCGTATTTATAATATTAGTATGAAGCAAGGACAGGTTTGTCATTTGACCTCAATTTCATCAGGCGTTAAATGACGATGTGTCCCAAGACGGTAAACCAATAGACTCTAGTTCGGGTAGGACTGGCCAGTGATGTATTATAGGGTGGCAAAGCTGCTAAAATGCCACGAGCTCAAAAGTAAACCGTTTAAATAAAATTTAGCACAAATTATAAGTCTTGTCTATTAAATATTTTTTGAAACTTTGATGATGATATTAATACTTTGGTGGAACGGAAAGCTTAGAGAAAATAATTTTATTAATAAATACCTTGTTAAGATTAAATTGTTATCCTTACTAATATTATAAATGCGAAAGTGAGTTTGTTTGTTTGTTACACTTTCACGCTTAAACCGCTGAATTGATCATGATGAATTTTGGTATAGAGATAGTTGGGAACCTGGAAACGGTGGAGGTCGGACGGCTGAAGACGGATTTTGTTGATAAAAACAATATTAATGCGAGAGAAGCCATGCGGCTTAATACATATAATAAAAGCTAGTTTTATTATAAATATGTAATAACTATGCTTATAAAAATTAAATTTAGCAGATATGTAACGAAAATGCACACAACAATAATAATACTGTCGGGTAAATTCCTTTAGTTAATTAATAAAATTATATTGTAACAATTTCTATTGGGGCCTCATCCAATGAATTTGCTACGAGCCTCAAATGGTATAGTTAGGACACTGAGACTGGCTTTCAAATACATAGTTTCAGTCGTTATAACACATCTACTGGTATTTGTTAACAAAATCTGCAAGGCTTTAACCAGCCATGCATTAAAGAATATACATTTACATACACATTTACCGTTATAATTATGTTTTGATATATTCATATGCTTTTATTTTACCTATGTATAACTTGAATTTTGAAATGTGGGGATAGAACTTACCCTTGTCAATGAGCTGGAATGGAATCCGTGATCTTGGTAGTCGAAGCTTGCGAATCCTGATGTTATGCTTTTAAGTGTATCGTGGAAGTCTATAACTATTTCAGACAACGGCAAAATAAACTGCAACATGGTCATATTTTCGTCTACAGCGTTGGAAGGCAAGGGTACACCGCGCCGGTCTATGCACAGCGTTGTCACTGACCCTAGGTATTCTACCGGTGTTATTATTGTTCCTAGAAAGAATTAATACAGAGGAATCTCTGTAACTCAAATGTCAAGGGAAATGCTTAAAATTTCGAGTTAATGAGTTCTCAGCTTAACGAAAAGGATTTAATTATAGAAATTTACGCGAAATACGCGATATCTAAGTATATTTTTCGAGCTGTACTGAGTATTGTATTATATCGAGACGTCATTATATATTTTATTAAGTCTGGTTTCTTCCAGAATCTTCCATCCTAGACGTTCAATATTTCTGTGTAAAGCATCAGCCGCTACAAATTATATTTTTAGAAATAAATTATTAATACGCTTAGTTAGTTTTACACTGATCAATGTTTACCTAGTATTTTAATAAACTACATATTCAATAATTTATGTTTAAGATAGAAATTAAATATAATTATATAAAGTACAATAATTTTACAGCCCTGGTACAATTATAATTATAAAAAATTAGAATTAAGATTAATATAGGTAATTGGCATAATAAACTGCTTGAGAGTGTTACTAGTCAAGAGGTTTCCCATACATACTAAGACGTCTATATTTCATCTCAATGTTTTCATTCATCGAAATATTAAGGTTATTATATTATACAAGCTCATGTCGATAGACCTTGGTTACCGACGTTCCCATCAGTCTTCAGCATTGAAGCAATGATAGCTCAATTGGTAGTGTACGGACGCCGGGATAAGGGACTTGAGTTAGAATCCACATACAATGAGTTTTTAATTTTTTTTTTGAAGGCTTAGAGTTATGGCCATAATCTCATATGATCTTAAGTGACGATACGGCCCAAGTTGGTAGACACGCTAAATCTCTGGAGGAATTGGCTCTCAAGTGCAACTGCCGGAACGCACCTATTGGTATTTGTATTTACAGTGAAAGAAAACGTCGTGATGAAACATAAAATGGTGGCATGTTTCTAATGCCCGCCTGACTTGCTACTAGCTAGTAGTAGATTTTCAACTTAAAGGTATACTTACTACTTTTTACTAGTCACTTAACATCAGGTGAGATTGTGGCCATGACGCTAAACCTTAACTATATACAAAATAAAAAAAAAACTCAGAATCACTTTCATTAATTAATAATTAATCATTAAAGAAAATAATTGTGCACAGTTATTTTGTGGCACTAATGGCTGAGATCAGGGATGCCATGTTCTACCATATTTACAGTACTATTTCATTTATTATTCAACATCCCAATAATGATGATATTGGTAATATCAGCACCTTATATACATTAATATTGGCATTGGATTTAAAGAAAGTCAACCTTTTGATGCTATCTTTACAAATAACAATCGATTTTCAAGTTTTTATAGTCTCTGCATAATAACTAAATTATTTTACCTATTACAAATGGTTCATAATATTCCACTATATTCTGTGGATCTGGTAACATTGTGGGATTTGTTATTATAACTTCTTCACCTCTGAACTGTTTTATGACTTTCGCTCCTTTAACTCTAAAAGTCAAAATTATGATTTAAAACATATTTACAATAAAATATATTGAAGAAAATAAGTATTTAAGGGTCCGTCAATAAAATACGTTCGCACTAACTGTGACAAACTGTGACATGGGTTAGCTAGGTTGGTTCTAAGAAAATTTAACGTTCGAAGCACATAAAACGATTTTGTAAATTTAATTTTTTTTTATAAAATAAATACGTATAAATATATGGAAATTTATGTACTTTTACAAATCAATTGCCTTATGTCATGTATGGAGAGAATCTATCATTTGTGACGTAATATAGGTCCTGATCATAGGTCGCAGAAAATGTGATATAGCTTGACGAGGGGGGTCTAAAAAGGTAAAATTATGCGTGACGTATTCTATTAACGGCTCCTAAGTAAAAAATTATAGGTGTGTATTATAAAGACAACTAAATAGTACAAACTTAATTTTATATGGTACTGAAGGTGCCGTTAATATTGCCTCTGCCTTGTACTCTTGAAGTAATCTTTGAGTGAAAACTTCCAAATGTAGGAGTCCTAAGAAACCGACTCGCCATCCTTGACCTAAAGCGGGACTGAAAATGTTATAATTATATTTTTACCGATATTATGTATATACTACTAGTACTATCAAGTAGGTAGAAAACTTCTAAAATGCATTTATGTATATTTAAAACTTGGGTACTTAATATAATAGTTACACTACTACTACTAATACCGTTTGTTAGCAAATACCACCGCTTAAGTCGAAAAATAATTGGTTTTCCTTTTATATTCAATTATTTGCGACCACGACTTTATTTGCGTATAACTAAAAGTTATTTAATAATTAATGCCCGTTTTTGTAACTTTTTTCAGTACAGTTTTGCTTCTATTGGTGGTGCTGTGATGTTAAATAGTTTATAGAATTCTTCAACTATTGCTCTATCAAATACAAAAACAATTTTTGTAATCCGACTGGTAGTTTCTATGATTACTATGTCCAAGTAAATAAACTTTTCCACTTTATAATATCGAGCCTTTTCAAGAAAAACATCGTAATTGGCACTTTTTACAGGATTGAATTTTTTATTCCTAATTAAGAAATATTTATGATATCTTTATAAAAAAAAACTTGTTGTTCAAAACTAACCACTGATATATTTAATATACATAATGCTTCTAATTTATAAGGATAATTTTTAGGAGGTCACAATAAGAAAATATTTTTAAGATATTTGGCGCGTATGAGGTTTTGCCTGAAAAAGCTCGATATTAATATAGATTAGATAAACCATCTCATAACGCGTCACAACGCACATATGAATAATACACACATTTATTAATTGTTATTATATACAGCGCCTATCATTAATTAGATCATAAAAATACAAAACATCAATTTAAAAAAATCCAACACCCATTTAAAATGAGTTAAATCGACTTGTGGTGATATTGATTGTTAACTGACATAATAGAAAGTGGTTGGAACCCATAGTCAAATAAACAGCAAATCATCTTTAATTAAACAATTTTAGAGTAACTCTTATTCATTTGGCTCTTTTATTATAATATGTTGAATTTATTATTGGAAAAAATACCAACCTGGAATCGGCTACAATAGATACAGCGGAATCATTTAAAGCTAGTTTCTTAATTGCATCACTGAGTACTGTGTGCTGTGATTGATCTGCTGGAAAAATACCTGCGTAGACCATGTGTTTTACAGGAGGCACTGAGCTGACATCAGAACTGTCCGCTGCTTCTTTCGACAATAATTTATCACCTACACAACCCCCACCTTTTGGACCACAACCTGTAATCATAGTATATTTTAAATAAAGTAACTCACTTATTTTATGACAATATAAACTTAGTGTCATTTTTTATGGTAATTTGTCGTTATATAAATAAACGAGATAAGTTTGTTTAAATGACGTCTTAGGAACTAATAGTCTGACTTCAAAAATTATATGGCTGTATATAGCAAGCTGTATTGAAAAATGACTGGTAAAGAAAGCCACAGGCATTAAGTCCGCCTTGTATAACTGTATATATACTAACTGTATATAATAGTGTAATAAATAAAAATAAAGAAAAAATGGGCAATAGTGATTAAATTATTCTTAATTCCACGCAAACTAAGACGCAGTCATAGCTAGTTTATTACTATAGACAAGCCCTCTAATATATTTTAAAAGTACAGCCACAATACTGCACACTGTTATCACACACTACAGTCTGTGAATTACCTTTAATAGGTACAAAATTTTTCATGAAACTTCAAGTTATGAAGTTAAAAAATCACCAGCTCCAGTGCTAATTTGTTCAATCTATTATTGGCAATAGGACACATTAATTATCAAATCTTTATATATTTATTCTGCTCTTTCTAATTATAAAAAAATCGACCACAGTACTACCTATATTGTTATGGTCACGTATAGACATGAAGGGTATGATCCGATATGTACCGCAAGTACTGTAAGGAGTGACGTCAATTTCGTAAACTGCAAAGCTGTTTCTTTAAAATTAGCTATACTGGTTACTGTTCAAAAGTAATGCACTCTAGTATACTAACATCCATGTTTCAAAGCAATGGTTTCACACTGCAACACACACAATTTTTATTTAATTATTCATGTTTGATTTAATAACATTCGATAATAATAATAACTATTAATAGTGTTACATTTCTAAATAATCTTGGTCACATGATCAAAGCACTAAGAGCACCTTACCTCAAAAACGCTAGTGCTCAAAGTACAAAAATGATGTCATATATTTCCTTAGGATACTGCTGAAGTATACAGTCAGTCTATATAGAAACTAATTTCTCCACATTTTTTGACACCAAATAACAACCGACTGAGCGAAATTTTTATAAGTTCAGCTTAGTAGTTTTCGATTTAAGGCCAACAACATGACAAGATTTTCACATATAACAATGTTTTTTTTTTATGACAAGTAAATTTACTTGTAATAAAGTTTAGTTCTCAAAATAAAAGAAACAACCTACATAAAGTGTAGTCAATGGTAGATGAAATAATTAAGCACTGTAGTGACACTTTTTTTTTTATTAACTTACCAATCATTACAACTTGTCCAGCTATAGCTTCAATTATTGGTTCCTCAGTAGGTCTTAATAAAGCCAAATATTTTATTGTTTGCTGTTTTAAATCAGACTGCCATTTAACTACTTGACCTATCTGAACTTTACCCGAATGAATATAAGCTAAACACAATACACCTCTATACTTATCATGCCATGTGTCTATAATGTGTGCTTTAAAATGACCATCTATGTCAACATTAGGTGGAGGTATTCTTTTTATTACTGCCTCTAGCAGCTCTTCTATTCCCCAACCTTTCTTAGCTGATATACTCAAAACTGTTTCAGGTTCTATACTAAAAATGGATTTTAACTGTTTTTTTACTTTATCTGGGTCTGCTCTAGGTAGATCTACTTTATTCAATGTTGGTATTACTATTAAATTATTTTTTTTGGCTAGTGAGTATACAGCTACAGTTTGAGCCTGGACTCCTTCATTAGCATCTACTAACATGATGACCCCTTGACTTGAAGTCACACTTCTGGCAACCTAAAAGTCATATTAAAAGTATTAATAACAAAAACTTTTAAATGATTATTACAGTAATAATGTAATATGGTGATGGGAAAATTACTCCATAAGAAGGCCTTTCACAAATTGAGGGTTGTAAAAGCAAATATGCTTCAGTT
The DNA here is from genome assembly GCA_039707435.1 of Actias luna. NCBI lineage: Eukaryota > Metazoa > Arthropoda > Insecta > Lepidoptera > Saturniidae > Actias > Actias luna. The sequence continues at coordinate 7,726,034 of JAZHAC010000003.1, forward strand.
CAAAATTGATATTTTGTAAGTATGCAAATCAAATTGTAGAGCTAAAAAGCAGCAACAATTTGTTATACTTAAAAAATACCAATTCTGGACTGAAGCAGATTTGCTTTTACACTTCTCAATTGTTGTGAAGTTGATTGGGTTGGGAAATGATGCTGGCAGAACACATTTATAGGTGCGTGGTGATAATTTCAGAACTTGAGGTCTTGAGAGTAATAGTTATTATTAATAACTGACAGAAATATATAGTTTGTCAAACAATAATAGCTCAGTAGTACAATGTACAGATTCTGCATCTAAGGTTGTGAGTTTAAATTCCTATAATGACCCCGAGCTTTCGGTGAAGAAAAACATTGTGATGAAACCACAGCATGGTAATAGGGCTTTTTTTAATGCCCACTTGACTAGCTGCCATCCTTGAGTAGAAAATCCGCCAGCAAATACCTATAGGTGTGGTCCAGCAGTTGCACTTGAGAGCCAGTCGCTCAATAGGTTTAGCATGTTCACCACTTTGAGAAACACTGTCACTTAACATTAGGTGAGATTGTTAGCATGAAGTTAAATCTAAAAAAAATATTGAGTGTGATTGTTAAAATATCTTTAAATATCAGAAACAATTATAACAAAGTATAGTATATTCACAAAGCTTCATTACTTTTTTACTTATGTTCTGACAATCATGTTAGCAAGCTTTTTACCTCATTAGAGAAATCCACATGTCCTGGTGTGTCTATTAGATTTAGAAGGTATTTTTCATTATTATAGGAATAATTTAATGATGCCGTTACTGCCTTTACAGTAATGCCCCTTTCTCGTTCAACCTGCAAACATTTATTGTATGCTGAAAAAAGTCAGAGTATGGTCACAAGATGCACTTGTGAAATTTATTTTTCAAAATTAGTAAATTTAAAATATTGATAGTTCTTTGCTTAATAGCATATATTTTAATATAATTGATTTTTACTTGAAAAATATAGTACTGACAGAACAATTCTTAGTATTACAATAATATTAGAATAATGTTGGTTTTCCTAAATATAAATAGTTGTTTATAGGTTAGCATTATGGCTAAATCCTCACTTGAAGTAACAATGTGGCCCAAGATGGTGGACACACTAAGCCTATTGGAAAGACTAGCTCTAAAGTGCACCTGCCAGAATACATCTGTAATAAGTATTATGGTGGCGGATTGTGAACTTCAGCTAGCCAAGTGGGGCTTAGAAAAAGCTCTATCACCTTATAATAATTTCATCATTGTTGTTTTCTTTCACGAAAAGCTCAGGCTAATTGCAGTGATTCGAAATCACGTCCATTGACACAGGGTCTGTACACACTGCCACCAACTGAGCCAAAAACACTTTCAATAGAATATATTAAAAGTTATACGATTTATAAAATTATGACTAACAGAGATAGTTGAATTTCTACCAAGGCGAAGTCTGATTAACATATAGTCTACCTGCAATTGATCTAAAACTTGTGCATGTTCAGCTCCAGGTTTTATAACTCCAGTCATTTCCAACAATCTGTCAGCTAAAGTGCTTTTGCCATGGTCAACATGAGCCACAATACTAAAATTCCTAATCTTCTTCACATTTATTTTTGAACTTGCATCAGAACTGCTCATTCGCCAAAATAAATATCTAAATAAATGTAAATACACAAGCTTGAATTTTCAATGTTTTATAAAATTGAGGTATCGCAGAATATTCATAATGACGTACTTGCTCTGGAATCTCGTAATGGAAGTATATAAATGTGTGTTTTTAAAAATAGGTACTAATTTAACCATTATGATTTATTACTATTTTTTATAGTACAAATGTATAAACATTTGTGCCTGCTAGGAACATTCATCGGCCTTTCATTTTAACCTAAAATTCAAGCACAGACTGAATTCAAGTCAAACATAAAAACTGTCAAAACTAGTGCTGCAACTTACATACAACTGAGTTACAGTGGCCATTTGTTGACCACATGAACTCTAGTAAACTGTTTTTTTTTACTGGTATAGAATTAATTCTTTATTTAATTTAATAATTATTTTATTTGGTATAGAATTAATTTAATTATTAATTACAATTATATAACTGGTAAAGTAAGAAGAACCGTCTTGTACGAGGGATTAGTTGAAAAAGTGTGCTCTTGTAAACAACAATTTATTGTTTGAACACTCACCGTAATAGCGCTAGTAGAAATGATATGAATTTAGCAGTTATAAACAGAGTGAAGTGTGCTGGGTTGAAAAAATTTATCTTTCTTTTGACTTCTTTAGTTAAGAAATATGCGATATTTAAAATCTCAACTATTTACGTAGTCAGCCGTAATATAAAAACCTGTAAATTAGAAACCTATGAAACTCCTGAAATAACATACATAATGATTTCTTTTTTATTAAATTTTGTTGATACATCTTTGTTATTGTAATGCCTTTTTTGTTGTTAATACAAAAATAAAAAATATGGAAGCAATGGCAAAACTTTGTTCAGTGAAAAGATGTCAAAGTGAGCGAAAGTTAAAAAGTAAAGGAATTGATACGTCTCAACTTCTGTCTTTTTTTCGACCAACAGTATGTATGATACATTTTTATTAAATATTAAAAAACGCTGAAGTTAACATATAACAATTTTGTATTTGTTATAATATTTGTAAAAAAAAATTAGCAATTTTTTTAACATACTTCCATTTGCTTCTATAGCGCCAACTTCATTTGCTCCCTTTCAACGGACACTTTTTAATACACTGAGATGTTCCTACTTACTTCTACCCTCCGTAATATAACCATTGACTTGCCATTAATTAGTGATGGACAACCGATAATTAGTAATTTTTAAACAATTACTATTGAAATTGTAAGTAATATATAAATAATCAATCACTTTAAGGACTATGTAAAATGCTCGAAAAGTAGATGGACATTTTTGAACTGATTGTAACAAGTTAATGCGTAATCTAAAAAAGGTGATTCGTTTTTTAAATTAAAAAAACAGAAGAAATATAAATTTTTTAACGATTGAAGCCTCGATCCAGCAGAAATTATAAGTAATTGAAATAAGATGAATGGGTTTCATGCTCAGAAATCGCTAGGAGGAATATTATTTCGTTGGATAATTTTGTAATAAAAAAGTAAAGCTTAAAAATGTATTTTATCTGATTCAATTGTAATGCTCTGATTATTAGACGGTTAAGAAGACGTTATTTTGACTACCCATAATATAAATTTGCATAAAAAGACCAACGTTTTAAGGAATATGTTCCCACTCTTCTACGATCTTCTTTCTACCTCTCTGTTTTTTTTGTGGAGCACGTTGCATTGATCTAAATCCTAGACATGCTCAATTGGAGGTTAGGACTTCGAGCTGGGTAATCTAAACGAAAAATTCCAACTTCTGGATGATCGCTTTCTAGATTTGTTAGATCGTTATGGGTGAGTATTGTCCTCCATGAAAGTGGAATCTTCCCCAAGAGCATCAATGCGGGATATGCTTGTGAAATTAGCACTTCTGTTATGTACCGGTATGCATTTAATTTTCAATTTTCTAAGAAAACTAACTCCGTATGCTCTGTCGAATTGCTGCCCAAAGCATAATAGAGCCTCCGTTATAGGGAATGATTTCTTAGAAACATACTTCTGCATAGCGTTCCCGCGGTCTTTATAGCACTTACCGTCGTTGGTCCTCTCCACAAAAAGCTAACAATACTTTTCAGTCCTCTAGAACCCATGAAATACAGTTTAGAGCAAACTGAAATCGAGTAACACGGTGCTCAAGGAGTAATTTAGGGCCTGGGGCGGTAACTGTTAATATCGGCAGCCAATAGCTTCTTCCTGACTATCCACATCCTAATTTCTACTCTTCTTACTTTTTAGGTACACACTTGACGCCTTACGATTTTGCAGAGCCTGAGTCAGAAAATTTGGTCATCTTCAGGTTCTGGACATCCCTTTCCCTCATCCCTGGACCGGGTCTTCTTATCTGGTCTGGTCTCTTGATATAGTCACTAAGTCGTCAGAACAGTTGAACGACTCATACTTAGCCGCTGAGACACATAAGATTGCGAACAAGTTTCTTCAACTAGAGCTATAATTTTACCGACCCTTATCGCTTTATCAGTTATGTGCTTTAAGTGGTATTTATTGTAAAAAGAAATATTAAACTGCTTGTTTAGTTAGTATAAGTATTTTTAATATGTAAATTAAAAAAAAAAACAAGTCTGCCTGAGGGGGGCGGGTCACGGGACTCGCCTCTCACTGCACCAGTCCGGCCGACTGCAAGGGCAGCTCACCAGGTTGACCGGATGGGGTTCGACTTTCCATCAGGCCAGGCCGGTCGCTGGGGTGACGCGGTGATTGCATGCACTAACCCGGCTCGCCTCAGGAAGGCGACAGATGGCCGTGGGATTTAAGTGGGTATTCTCGGCGATTAGCACCAGATGAGTCCCTCATACCCATGTCAGTCCCCCCGGGCTGTGAGGGGATGCGTAAATGCATTTCCCCACATTGCCAAAAAAGGATGCTTCAAATAACATGCCTATACATCGCCAAATTAAACAAATATTTTTCTTGTAATATTCATTGAATTAGAGAAAAATATCTAAAGTGCCCTTTCTTTTTTGTAAAAGGGTTTACCTATACGTATACATATAAAACTTAAATAAATCATATAAGAAACGGTTTATTTTAATATATAAAAACTACTTCATATATATTTTTTAATTTAATTTTAATTCCTTATAATATTTGCCTACATTTTAATAAATATATGTGGACGGACAATTTATTATACCGATTATAAAATCATCTCATATATTTTCTTCTATACTTTGGTCTGATGAACTTGTATTTTCTTGGTCATCTACAGGTTTCCGTTGCAACAGTGTCAACTGGTGTTCGAAACCTACAGATAAGTTTAAATAATTAATTAGTACTCGATAAGACCATTTTATATACACATCTTCATGTATTGACCAACCATTTTAATATAAAAAAAAACTGATGACCTACTTCCAAAAATTAAACTTACCTGAAGCGTCGGCATGATTAGGAGCAAGATGTAACAACAGCCTGAGTACTTTCTCTTCAGTCACAAGACCAGATTTACCACTGACAGCACGCAGTAACTGTTGACCACTTATTACGCCTGAAATTATAATTTTTATGGTATCAAGTAGCAAAAGGCATATGACGCATTGCCGATACCATGAGTGCTGGTAAAATACAACATTTTATAGAAGACCAGACAACGTAAGTAATCTATACATATAATAAATCTGTAGTAGTAAAGTTGTTTTCGCACATCGAAAATATTGTAAAAAAAAATGGCCAGGGTGTATAAGGATTACCGATAAAAGCCATTTAAGCATTTTTTGGATTTTTGTCTGTTTATTTGTGCACGCATCAGGTAAAATATTCGAAACCAATGTAGATAACTTTTATACGTAAAAATTGTTTGCAACTTGAAGTATTACTTAGTTTTTGTTTCATTTCAATCGGTTCACTCTATCAAGAGATATTAGATAATATACATTTAAAGTGTACTCACGCAAGGAATTCAGTTGCTTGCAACGCCAAAATAGAACTAATGTTAACAGTTGAACTCCATATTCGTTAGATGGCGCTGTGCATATGACGTCATCATGTAACACGGATATTGACTGTACCTACTCTTATCCAAGCGACGCATTTTAATTTTCGACGAGCACGTGAAGTCGCAGGCACAGCTAGGTATAAATATCTATTGGTGCTCTATTTAAAATAGTTACATCCTTCTATTGACATATGAAGTATAAATGATATGCAAAGACCCAAAAATATCTTAGGATAATTCAACAGAACATCATAGACAAATAACCTCGTGTTGTGTTCATGGGGTGATTTGGACTTCACTTCCATAGTACCTTGAATGTTTTGTTCAAGATTGGCATCGACCTAATGACACTTTGTAAGTTGTAATACTCATAAAACGGTCGAATATCACCGGGAGTCATTTTATAGTTTATTTTGCCTTCTGATTCATACATACCTGTATTAATTTCACCAGATTCCAATGTCTTTTTCAAGTCTAAATAGCGTTTTACTAACGTACTTTGTTCTTGTAGCGCCAAGGTCTGTGCACCTTAACAAAAATAAAATAAAAAATAAATCGTGGTTTAATAATATTGTGTATAAATAAAAATTATCTTACCAGTGTCAGTGTCTGACGACTTTGCCAAACATTTTATAGCTTCTTTTAATGCATCTAAAGATTTTTCATAGTTCTGTAAAATAAATTCAAAACTTATTGCGAAATATTTTGTACCCTCATAGAAGATTACGTGGAAACTATAGCGTATCAAAAATTTAGCATTACAAATATGGTAATATATAAAAAAATATATAGAGTTCATTCTTAACGCATATATCATATTTTCCACAACGATTAATTTTAATTAGGTGATATTTAAATTTTGAAGACTGCGAGTAAATCTCGGTCGTGTTAGTATTGATATATTTACTCTGGTTATAATATTGTACAATACTCTGTAATTAATATGGGATAATATTTTTTATTACTATTTTAACTTACTTCGTATTCCTCAATTTCCATTTTAGCACATTCGGCATAGAAACCCGCTAGCTTGACGAAAGCTTTGGCTTTAATGTAGAAATTGAGGATGTGTCGCTTTAAGTCCGGTCGAGTTCTCCACTCGGCCCTCCGACGCAAATAGTCCGCTGCCATGAGTTGTGCGTTACGATCACGTGTCGCAGCCGCAAATGTGGCGATTCGATCCGCATCTCCCGTACGCATTAACCATCGCATTGCACCAGCCTATTTTCAGTACATTTTCGGTTATACTTAGATACTAGCTGGCCTTTTTATCTGTATATTAATGTGGCGAAAATATCAGTTTAAAATCGCAATGTGTTAACGTACTACCTGGGCTCAGACACCTGTTGCACCCCCGCCCCCTTTGGCGATTCATCAGATGATAAGCGTCGCGTCAAGTACCGATTAAAACATCACTACAACAATACTTAAATTACCTAAACTTATTGCCAGAATCCAAGGAAATCTTTCACACTTGTTTTAGTCTGGCTCTGTATACAAGGTCGCTTTTAAATTTATGAGTATTAGAGTAATGATTTAGAATACAATATTATTTTAAAAATTTTTGTGTTTTAATTCGAGAGCACTCGCACCAAGTCCTCACTCACACGTTGCTATGAAGGAAGAATGTCATGTGTCCGACTTAGGTACTCATAGCTACATTATATTTTATTACTTTATCTCTTTAAAATAATTAGAATTACGTAAAGTTCTTCGATTTTTTGTGAGTACTTTTTATATTAGAAACAAAGCTATTGTTAAATATGCGATTATTCTCGAAAAATTATGTTATAAATGTAAATAAGATGTTCTTGCAGATTTTTTATATTTAAAAGTATAACCTGTATTTGTATGTCCTACGTATTTGTGTGTATATTACCATAATTAATTAAATAAAAAGATATGTAATTAATAAAAGATAATTTCTGCAAATAAAAAATGCAACACTGTGAAACAAAATAATACAGTAAAAAATTGCAATAATTGGGAAAGAGTAATACAAATAAAAGAGTATATTGGCAAGTAATTCTATAGTAAGATTATCTATTGAACTGTCTTTGGCTAGTATTATTTAGAGACGTAAGTACCTTATCTCCAGCATGAGCAAGTCGTTTAGCAGCTTGATGGTAGAGACCCCTCGCGCCGAGCACATCAGCTAACCGTCTTAACAAAACATCGCGGCCGGTCGTTCCCGCCGGCGCGGCAAGCCTCTCGCTCAATTCCTCTGAGAGCGGTGTTGAACACTTTTCGACTATGTCTAATGCCTCTTCATACTAGTAGAAAAATAATAAATTCATTACATAAGTTAATATTTCAAATTGCACGACTGCACCATATGCCTAGCGCAGGTGTTAAAAACTCTTAGTATGAAACTCCTTTGTATTTATATTTTAGAAAGTTATAAAAAAAGTGAAAGTGAAAGTAATAAAAAAGGCTATAGAACATTATTGGAAAATTTATTATTTAGTATTTACAAGTGTTTTACTGATCTAAGAACCTGAGATTTTACAGCAGGGGTTCCCAAAATGTGCGCAGCGGCGCCGCGGTGCACCGTGAAGCGATTCTCTTTACCATTTTCGTATTATTGCACCTATCTATTTAGACCAGTTAGATAGGTTAGGGCGCCGCGACAAAATAGAAAACGTATGTGCGCCGCGACCTGAAGAAGACTGGGAGCCCTTGACCTAGCGGTTTAAACGGTCGTTACGCCACTACCGCCGCGCTATGTGCTTCGAATCCTGCACTGGACAATTATTTGTGTGATCCACAAACGCTTGGTCCGAGTCTGGTCAGTTGAGGGTTTACCAGTAAGTTGAGTAGGCTGGTGCCTAGGGCGATAGGTTTTTGACGCGCCAAATTTGGGGTATATTGTTTTTTAGAAATTGAAAAGATTCAAATACTTAAATTTTGGTGGATAATATGTTTTCTTACCTTTCCAGCCGTGGCTAATAAAGCGGCTGCGTGAGAATGATGATTTGTTTTCCTTAAATGAGCTGCGAGGGCTTGCGCTACTTCAGGGTCTACACGATCACCCAACGACTCAACGGCTGCGATAATTGCATTAGTATCACCAGAATTCAAAGCCAATTTGAGTGCCATGTGAACTTTACCTTTAAATAAATATATTATTATTAAGATATAAAATAAAATTTGTACTATAATTAAAAAGAAGGTTTTAAAAATGAAACTGAAACTTACAATTTTCATTTGAGTGATTTACAGATATAATATAAATTACATGGTAATTAAAAAATGTGTACAATTATCAAAATAATCATGTAGTTTGAGGTTCTTTTATAATTGTATTTTTAATAATTCATGTCATATAATGCAAACAATCATCTGTGAAGTCACATAATTATTGTTAAATTGCAATACGCCACCGTATCGGAAATCGCAGTATTGTCCTTATAGGTACATAAGTAAGCAAAATGCGCAATTTATAAAACTATTGTTTTAGGAAGGTATGCTTGTTACCTGCTTTCTGGTAGAGCGCAATAGCTTGTTCAATTTGTCCTGCATTTTCTAACATTGATGCTGCATGTAAAGCATGTGTTGGAGACGTTGATCCGGCTCGCCATACAAGATTCCAAGCGTTTGCTTCAGCTGCAACACGTATAGCAGATGATACAGCTCCGCATTTAATATACAACTGGAAATAATTTTTATTATTTAGTTAAAACACAGATGTTTGCAGTATATTTTTAAACATATTCAATTTCGGACTCACTTTTACAGCCTTCTCTGTTTTGTCAGGTTGCATCTCTAAATAACGAGCCATTTGATATAAGGAGGCTTTATTTTTATGGCATAGTTTTTCTGCTTCGTCTATTTTGTCCATATGGCAAAGTAAACGAGTTTCTTCACCGTAGTTATTAGAACGTGCATACGTTTCAAGGGCTCCATCGAGGTCACCGATACTTTCAAGATAATGACCCCACCATGTCAATAAATTAGGATCATTAGAATTAGCTACATATTGGGCTAATACTGGTGCCTGACCTTGGCTTATAAGCATTCTAGGAGCATGTGGTACCAATGTACCAGCACTTTCAAATAGTTTTAATGCAGCTCCAATTTCCCCATTACACCACAATACTTTGGCTAACTTGTGCTGAGCACTTTTTACAAGTAGAATATTTTCTCCCTCCTTAGTTCCATTTGTAATCTCAATTAATCCACCATTTTTTGCGGATAAGAGTCGATTTAAGAGGTCTGGCCGTTGAGCCAATTGAAATAATTCTTTTGCTTTATCAATCATACCAAGGTTAACACCAAGCACGCCAACTTTACATGTTTCATCCATATTAATATCGTCCATTACTTTACGCATCATCAAAGCACCTTTTATGTTACCCATTTTACTCAAACATATAGTTCCAACGTCAGCTCGTTTAAGAGTGACACATGTTTTGGCTAAGCTGTTCCAAATAACGGAGCTACTACCCCCTAATATATTTGTGCCTATCACAACAGCTTTTTCTAGGTATCCAGATGTCATATAATAAAGAAAATCGAGAACTTGTTTTATGTTACTGGGGTCATGCTCATTAATATTTTCAAAATTATTCATCACAATCTTTTTAATGCACTGTTGTGACAAAATTACAATATAGGGACTGTATAGTGAGCATAGTATGAAATCTGTATTATAATACTCCTCCGAAGATGGACACCAATTAGTATATTCATTGAGTTTACCTTCATGACAGAAAAATAAATGAATTTGATCAGAATAAACGGACCTCATATGAACAGCAACTATTCTGGGATCATTGCAGTCCCATAATATTGTTATTGGTACACTTTGGTATGGCGGTGTTGCATTTTCTACTAAAAGTTTATTAGTAACAACATCATTAGCGACATCCCAAAGATAAAGTCGAGGGTCTGGTGCTAATCCAGAATTTGCAATACTAAGACATATAAAACGCCCAACACAATTAACTGATGCCCTCATTACTTCACCAAAGTCTTCAAAAGATTGGTAACAATTCTTAGGGGGATATGGCAACTTCAAGCCCTTTTTAGTTATTTCTGCTAATTTAATAGTGCCATCCATAGTAATGATAATGACAAATTTATTAGTACTAGTGATGCTTATAGGTTCTCCTTCCCCTTCAGTACTAGGTAAAATTCCTAAGTTTGTTCCAGTTATAGAATAACATTCAACATGAGGATTTACTACTCCAACTAGCACATCATTGTACAGGATTAGAACATCTGTTTTCCATGAAAAGGTACGTATCAAATTAAATTTTGTGTTGTTGTCTTTGTTGCATACCCAAATCTGGAAAATTAAAACTCAAATAACAAGTTATACAACAAAATTAATACTCTTTAAGACACTTATTCATTTAGATAGTTAATTACCTGAACTTCTTTGCCATCTCCTATAGCAATATATGGGTCTTTAAATGCAAGAACTCTGACAGTTATTGCACTATTTATGTTTGAAGTTTTATAATCATTATATGTTACAGCTATTTCATTTGCAGATTTTTGCACCATAAACATATTCGGGGAGTATCCCGAACATATTGGTTGTTCTCGCAAGACAAATGCACTAGTAATGCAATTTACATATAACAAGGGGTTCATTAATCCTTCTGAACCCCAACTTACTTCCTTAACTGTACCTTTGATGGATGTACTACTAATTAATTTCCATTTATTTTTATGATCACGTCTCCAGAGGTATAAATGACCATGTGCAGTTCCACAGCACAGAGTATCACTTAAATCACAGTAACTGATGCTGGTAAATATGTCTCCAGCCGCAATCTCTTCTGTGTCATTTGGTAACATATCATTATCACCATTATCACTATCCCAGATTCTTATTATATTGTCTCCTGTAATAATCGCTACATAAAAATTTCCAGCAAGGACAATGCATTGCCCATTTCTTGCTGCCATTCGTACATGTGTGTCAGTTGTTAATGAACCATCATCAGATGTTATAAATCTGGTTAAACTAAGAGCACCACCTGACTCCCAGGCAATAAGAAGGTAAATATTACTAATTATACCCATAAAAATTATATTACCTGGTGCATTTAGCACATCAGAACATGCACCAGTAGCATCAATATATAATATAACTCCATTATCTTGTGCTGCATAGCAGGAATAGTTATCTGGTTGAGTGCCTTCCCTGACTCTTGCAGTTGTGCGTGGTCTCCAAGCAGCTAAAGCATCTAAAGCAGTTTCATCTCCTGCAACTGCAGCTCGAGCTAAACCTCTAATTGCAGATTCAGTATTTGGTCTAGGAGTACAGAATGTTATATTAGTGATAACATCACCAAGTTGGTGATGAAAGGAAGTGAGTGGAGCACCTAAGCTGGACTGCCAACCAGAAAGAGAACCAGCAGCATCTGAAGCTAGAAGCCTGCCTCCTCCAAGACTGAAGTTAATGGAAGTGAGAGCAGCATTGTGAGGTGCTTCTAATCGAGCCCATGAGTATTCAAGCCAAATATAGAGCTCTCCTCCATCCCACCCAACCACCAACAATCGTCTTGTAGGGTGCCATGCTAAGGCGGTCACTTGATTTGATAATAGTACAGGCCATTCACATCCTTCGAGAGGCAACCCCTGTAATTTAAATTGTACATATGTATAAAAATTGCTATTTGTATGTTACAAATTAATATGTAATTTCGTTAACAATTAAACCAATTACCATATACCAAATATTTCGTTATTTGTCAGGGGCACAGAAAAGGATATACAGTAATTTATGAATACAAGAAAAAGTACTGTTCCTGAGCAATAAAAATATAAATTTTAGTTCTATATGAAGAAAGTCGTGGGCAGAGCTAGTATTGTAAAGAGAAAAACTTACAGTTTCCTGAAATATCGTTACAAATCCGCCTTTATCTTGATTATAGGATCCTACAGCTAAAAGTGGTAAGGATGGATGCCATGATCCTAATGTTGATACAACGTTGTTTGAAAAGTTAAGCTTAGTGTCAATGTATAAAGTCATTACTTCTTATAAACTCAAATTGGGAAGATTCTTATTGATCTCCGTCTGGAGGTATACCTGTATATATACAGACTTGACTTTTATTTACATATTTCCACCTTCCCACTTCCTTGCTAATAGTGACGATTGTAATCTTATAGCTTATCGGTTGCTAGGTAACCGTCGATAGATTAAATATGAATTATGATTTATGGGTAGACTGGCCCATAAACATTGTATTGGTATAGTTTCCCTATCAATTAATATCGAAAAAGGCAAAGGTATCTAGACCATGCAGCCTATTCAGATGTTTTTTCATTAAGTCTATATTCAAGATACAAGGCTAAAGCCATGCCTTAAATAGCCCACAGACGGTAGTTATAATATTTATCTAACAAAACAGGCCAGAAGTTAATCCAAACTAACAATATAGACAGATAGAAAAACAAAGTACGAAGATTGAAAGCGTAATTTATATTCTAATTTGGTGGTTTGGTGGTGTGAAAAGACAGCAATTATATTTTGGCTTTATTCAGCAAGAATTAATGATAGTTATATTTTATATATCGTAACAATGTCAGATATCAATACGGCATTTGACCGTAGTACATAACATTCTCCCCTGGGTCTTATTAATTTCATCTTACTGTACAATATAATTCTGTAGAGAGCTTTGCTTTTTTCTCTTGTTGAGTGGCGAATTGATAGCTCTGGCTCATTTTGTTTCGATGCACACCTCCCCTCTGGATTAAGAAGCTCGGAATTAGGTTCAGGATCCGGCAGTCTAGAGAAAGAATCATTATCTAGATAATTTTCAGTAGTACATGGTTCCAATTGTCTATTACATACCGTCGTTTCTCGTCCATCTGGCAAGAAAATGTAAGAATAACTGGGATTACCATTTAATAATTGTACTTCATCTACTAAAGTATCATATTTAGATGTCCTGGCATTTCATTTTAACAATATACGACCAACAGTTAGTAATCAGCTCAGGGTAGAGCATCCGGTAGGTAAGCGTCGGGGGTGTCGGAACATTCATTCGTGAGGTGTTTCATTAGTTGTAGTGCATAAAAAAGAACGTATGGAATGTAACGCCATAGGTATAACCAGTTCCCAGTCCGTTGTATTCATTCTATTGGAGTTTAGGCAAAGTTGTATTGTTCGCCATAGCATTCCATTTAGCCGTTCAATTTAACCGTTTCCTGCCAGATTGTCTAAATTGTCTAGAAATAGCTTCAATTTATTTGACACTACTCACCCGGTGAACTTCGTGTCACTTAAATTTGATTTTCTTTATTCTTGCTAAAACTTAAAAATGGTTTAAAAATGGTTTGGTTGCGGCGATAGACTGCTCAGATGCATATGTTTCTACCGTTAAAGCGTCATTATGATTTATAGTAAACAAAGCTAATTTTTCCATCTCAGATTTTATTTCATTAAAACATTCAATTGAAATGCGATCTACTGGTTTTCGAGAGTAAATTAAAGCCTGTATCTTATCAGAAAAATTCGGCACCCATCTAGAATAATGTGCAAACATTCCAAGGGCTCGTTTAATAGAAGATCCGACCTTCGGAACGGCTAATTCCATTAACGGTTTCAAGCGACCTCAATTAGGTTTTATTGAATTGTTTTGAATAGTAAACTCCAATAAACTTATTCGTTGGCAGGCAAAAATACACTTTTCTTTATTTTAAATCAATTTATATATTTCAATGGCGTTCATGATTTTTTTTAAGTTTTGATCGTGATCCCGTTTTCCCGCAAACATTGTCTAAGTAAACAAATGTTCCATCTACTTTGTCAGTTTCGATTACATATTACAGAGCTCTTTGAAAAGTGACAACACAATTCGTCACGTATACTGATATAAACTTATGGCGTCCTTTGTAATTGTCACTGGCCGTAATATCGGCCTGCGTGCCAGCGGTTTGAAAAGACAGATGTCAGAGGGATACGACGGAGAATATCGCTACATTGAAACCTCGATTTTTAATAGAAAAATAGTGCAATTAATATTATTGTAACGAATATTAAAATTCAATGGAGCTGTATACTATCACTCTCAGCGTATAATGACACATTTAAAATTACATTGGAAATAAGTGACGCATCGGCCGAGTTACATCCCTTGCCGACAATAGCACTATTCCTAACAACGGGTTCCTAACAAAGGCCGAATTGTCTACGCTGCGGTGGTTTGAAACGCAACAAGATCTATGATATATCATTCAATACGTCCGAATACATAAACACGAGACACATTGTGTATCTCTACCCAGCTGCTGGATACATTCCGAAGTCATCACTACCGAGAACAACGGACGAAGCTTCGCTCCACATTTTGTTTTATTATTCTATAATAGCATTACTATTTATGTAAACCTTAATCACTTAGTTAATTTTAACATTTATTTTATTGAAAGTATGTCGGTCGAACGATCACAGATATCCATATCACCTCCCATGACTCCAACTGTTTCGAAAGTAGCGATCAAACTTCCACCCTTTTGGTCCGAAAAACCGGTCCTTTGGTTCGCCCAAATTGAAGCACAGTTTGACTTATGTAGCATAACTGCCGACGTTACAAAATTTAATTATGTTGTAGCTCAGTTAGACACGAGGTTGGCGTCAGAGGTTGAGGATGTTATAATTAGTCCACCAGCTGGTGTCCGTTACGAAAAGATTAAGGCTGAGCTTATTCGTAGAGTCTCCACCTCCCAAGAACAGCGAATCCGTCAACTACTATCTAAAGAGGAACTCGGTGATCGAAAACCATCAAAATTTCTTCGACATCTAAGGTCTTTAGCAGGTAACACTTTCACTGATGAAAATATTTTACGACAATTATGCCTGCAAAGATTACCAATCAACATTCAGGCTATTTTATCAGTACAAGTCGATGTTACTTTAGATAAAGTAGCCGATTTAGCAGATAAAATAATAGAATTATCATCAACCACTGGAGCTCATGCATCTGTGCATACTATTACAACATCTAAGGACCAACTAGTAGATCTTACGACACGTTTGGATGAACTTACACATCAAGTGGCGGCACTAAGCAGAGATTACCGGAACCGCCCACCCATTAATCGTTTCAGGCGAAGATCGCTGTCAAGAACCATATCACCTAACCCAAAAAGAAGCGATCATATTTGCTGGTAACATGAGACTTATCAAGCGGACGCCCGCAAATGCCAGCATCCCTGTGCCTGGAAGGAAAACTATTAAGGCAGTCAGTAAGGGCGACAACCGATTGCCGATTAAAATGTCGCCGTTTATTCGTAACAGATCAAAATTCGAAACGTCAGTTTTTAATTGATACCGGTTCTGATTTATGCTGTATGCCACTTAAATATGTTGGAGGCCGACGTTCACGTTCCGACTATAATCTCAGTGCTGCCAATGGAAGCGTTATTAAAACTTTCGGTAACATTCAACAATCACTCAACTTTGGGTTGCGCCGTGACTTTCGATGGAACTTCATCATAGCCGACGTCAGCACACCCATAATAGGATCGGATTTCTTAGCACATTACCATTTACTACCAGACTGTGCTAACATGCGTCTAGTGGATGGTAATACTGGAATTTATGCACCAGCTTTCATAGCTTCAGTTGACCAAACCAGTATTAAAGTCGTTACTGAAAGCACTGGGATATTCAGTGATTTACTCGCGGAGTTTCCCAACATTATTCGACCCCCTGGTTTCCCGAGGGAAATCAAGCATACTACAAACATTTTATTAAGACGACGGATGGTCCACCTGTTTCGTGTCGCCCATGCCGGCTTGGGCCCCTTAAACTACAGGCGGCTAAAGAAGAATTTAACAGTATGATACAGTATGGTACTGCCAGACCGTCAGATAGCCCCTGGTCTTCACCGTTACACATGACACAGAAAAAAGACTGCAGCTGGTGACCTTGTGGTGATTATAGGGCTCTCAATGCTAGGACCGTCCCAGATCGCTACCCCGTGCGTCACATTGGCGATTTCAACAACAGTTTATCAGGGGCAAGTAAATTCAGCACCTTGGATTTAATAAAAGCGTACCAGCAAATACCTGTTGCGGAAGAAGATGTTTGTAAAACTGCTATAACTACGCCATTTGGCCTCTTTGAATTTCCGTTTATGACCTTTGGTTTGAGAAATGCTGGTCAGACATTTCAAAGGTTCATTGATGAAGTCGTACGGGGTCTCGATTTCTGCTATGCGTATGTTGATGACATATTAGTGTTTTCCTCTAGTCCTGATGAACATGTGCAACACTTACGAAGCATATTTCAACGCCTGCAGGACTACGGGGTCAGTATTAACCCGTCCAAGTGCACTTTAGGAACCAAGGATGTCACTTTTCTTGGTTACCATATTAGTGCTGCAGGTGTCCGACCTCCGGAGGACCGCATAATAGCCCTTAAGAAATACGCATTACCAAAGACCATACAAGGTCTTCGCCGTTTCTTAGGCATGATCAATTATTATCGGCGTTTTCTACGCCGTACTGCAGAACTTCAAGCTCCGTTGATTGAGATGCTTACCATATCTAAAGGAAAAGGAACTGCATCAGTCCAATTGACCGAGGAGTTACAGCAAAGTTTTCTTAGCTTAAAAGACAGCTTATCTAATGTTACACTATTAGCACACCCTGTACCTGATGCTCCTTTAGGACTATTTACAGATGCCTCAGGTATACAAATCAGTGCGTGCTTACAACAACAAGTGAAGGGTCATTGGCAGCCAATAGCATTTTTCAGCAAGAAATTAACAGGCTCACAGAAACAGTGGCCAGCGTACTACCGGGAACTACTGGCAGCTTACGAGAGTGTACAACATTTCAGACATATCATGGAAGCTAAACAAACTACGATCTTCACTGATCATAAACCTCTTGTATATGCTGTTACTCAACGTAGAGAAAAGTTCCGCCGGTACAACTGAATCAACTATCATTCATTTCACAAATCACTACAGATATTGTTCATATTAAGAGCAAGGAAAACGAGGTCGCGGATACCATGTCTCGCATAGAGGCTGTCGCTATTGACACCGATTTTTCAGATCTCGCACAATCACAGGAATTAGATAACGAACTTATAGAAATTCTCAAATGTAATAGTTGTTCATTAAAATTGGAAAAAGTTGTTATTCCAGGGATTAGCACGACGATTATTTGTGATACCTCTACAGGTAGACACCGTCCTTACATCACGCCACAGTTTCGACGGAAAATTATTGAGCGACTCCATAATCTGAGCCATCCAGGTATAAAAGCTACAACTTGTTTAATTACTGAGCGATTTGGTTGGCCGTCTATCAACAAAGATTGCGGATTATGGTCCAGTACGTGTCTACAGTGCTAACTTAGTAAAGTCACTAGACACACAGTGTCACCGATTGGACAATTTCAAAATCCATCAGCTCGTTTTAAACATGTCCATATCGACATTGTTGGTCCTCTACCAGTGAGCAAAGGATATAATTATTGTCTTACAGCTATCGACCGTTATACACGATTTCCAGAAGTGTGGCCTATTACAAACATTACGGCTGAGGAAGTTGCGCAAACGTTTGTTAGCGGTTGGATTGCACGATTTGGCGTACCCACAATTGTTACTACTGAGCAGGGCCGTCAATTCGAATCTGACCTATTTCAAAGATTACTTCAGCACTGTGCAACAAAAAGACTAAGGACTACTAGTTATCACCCATGCGCAAATGGCATGGTAGAGTGTCTGCACAGACAGTTAAAAGCAGCCTTGATGTGCCACGAGGAGACATGGGTTAGAGCGTTACCGCTAGTACTGCTTGGTATGCGCGCTGCTCTTAAGGAGGACCTAAAGGCTTCACCAGCAGAGTTGTTATATGGTGAACCTCTTCGATTACCAGGTGAATTTGTCGCAGTTCCTCTTAACTTAAGTCGTGCCGACGATGTTACAGATTTTGTTAATCAGTTGCGCTAGAAAATGAATAAACTTAGACCGATTCCTGCTTCTTGGCATTGTCAACAGGCAACCTTTTTATTTAAAGATTTGAAGACGACCACTCATGCTTTCTTGCGCGACAATACCATCCGTCGCCCGCTTCAACAGCCGTACACTGGTCCCTATGAAATTCTTGACCGTCAAGAAAAAACTATAACCTTGAACATAAGAGGCAAACCAACTGTAGTCAGTGTTGATAGGGTAAAACCAGCACACAGATAACAACGATCAACTTTCCAATATTCCTCGTAGCCAGCCTCGTCAACCATCTCCCGACACAGTCGGAACCTCATCAGATCTTAGAGTTTTAGACAGTTATGTTACTCGTTCTGGCCGATGAGTTCGCTTCGCTAAACCTATCGACGTGTAACCCCGTCTTTGTTTCTTCGTGGGGGGGGGGGGGGGGTGATGTGACGTCCTTTGTAATTGTCACTGGCCGTAATATCGGCCTGCGTGCCAGCGGTTTGAAAAGACAGATGTCAGAGGGATACGACGGAGAATATCGCTACAAACTGATATAATATCCCGCAAGGTTTGAAATGCTGTCATCGGTTTTTCCTTTAAAAGAATAGGTACTTGATGATACGCGGATTTCAAATCTATTTGACAAAAAAAAGTTATATTTGTATACTTTGGAAATAATGACGTCGATTTTTAGCAAAAGATACGCATCAAGCTCTGTATAGCGATTGATAGTTCGTGAATAATCACCAAACAGCCGTTTTCGATGAAACTTTCCGCGTGTAACGAGAACTTCAGCACGCTGCGGAGAAATACTTGGTTCAATAACACCATCATGTAGCCATTTAGTAATTTCTGCTTTTATAAAATCCTCAGCTGCTTCCGAAAACTATTGTTCACTTCGTTGAAATTAGCTTTATATCCGATAATAAGTGTATAATTACATTCTCCTTCATTTCCTGAATAAATTGTTAAAAGATAGAAATACCAATTATGTTTGGGTTTATTCAGCGAGAATTAATGACAGTTATATTTCTTCTTCTTCTTCTTTTTTATTTAATGGCCACACGTGTGCGCGCACATTTTTAGATATATTTTATACATCATGACATTTTATACAGATGTCAACACGACATTAGGACCATAGTACATAACAATGGGTATATTAATACTACTACTACTACTATTTTACGTAGTATTTATTATAATCAATTTCACATTATTATGAGGACCAATGACGTAAGCTTTGTCAGTTATTAGATTAATTCGTTTATTTCTATACCTTATAGTGTTATGATACTTATATTAGTATTATAGTTGATTTTGTATTCACGCCACATAGTGAATGAATAATCCGAGCGATCTATATCACAGGAACTAGCAAATCACTAATAAATGAGTTTTAACAATTTAGCATGTAGTAAATTTGCCACTAAAATCTATATTAGAGGGATAAACTTTGTATGAAACCTTTTATTGTGTCATCTGATTTGTTTAACAAAGTCAATATTAATGCGATCGAAGCCGCACGTAAAATTTAGTATTTTAATAAACATAATTACTTTGTGAGAATCTTAATAGAATAAAGGAAATTTATTAAAAAAAAAAAACAGCAATACATATTGGTTTTCATTGAAACAGATGGTGACAATACTTTTATGCAAGACACGTAATAATTTTAATAAAAAAATCTATTTATACCAATCATTAAAATAAACACCAACTACAACTTCTAACAAAATGATTTCAAACAATTTATCGTCTATTAAATTTTAAAACTACAGGACTTAAAATCGAGACTAGAACCGGCACTTCCGAACGCTATGCACAGAGTGAGTGTGAGGCTTGTTTTTTCGAAAGAAAATACGCTTTTAGTCGGAAGGGCTTTCACAGCTTGTCACAGCTTTTTGGGGCGAATGCTGAGGGCTCTTAGCCCTGAGGTGAGTGTGAGGCCCTGCAAGGGTTCGCTTTTGTAGTGTCGTGCTAGTTACCGGTCTGGGGGCGCCTAGATTCGGTAATAATATATAAACAATATTTATCTATATTAATATTATAAAGCGGCAAAGTTTGTTTGTTTGAAAGCGCTAATCTTTGGATCTATCAGTCGAGTTTCATAAACTATTTCTGTATTTGTTAGATCAATCGTTGAGGAAAGCTTTAGTCTATTTAACATCACGCTACGACATATAGGAGAAAAGCTACATTGAAAAAAGTTATAAAAACGTGCAAAAATTATTAGTTCCACGCAAGTGAAGTCGCAGGCACAGCTAGTATTCAATAAACCTCTTTGAACTTATTCAACTCAAATATCTTAACTTGTTAAGCAAAGATATATCTTCTCATTTTAACTCTAATTACTGTTTCAGCGAGATTTTAATGCTAATATTAATATTTTTGTGTACTAGTATTGAATGATAATAATATTAGATTTAATAGCAACTCCACTCCCATATTTTATATAACTTAATCTATAACATTAATGTGTAGATAGAAATTCAAAAATAGTAGCTGTTTTTTGTAGATTATAAAAAAGTAGGATAAAAGTGAGTCTAAAGGACAAGTATTCCTACTGGGCATTAACAAAAAAAAAAAAAAAAATCGAAGCGTATCTACTTAGAAACCGGCTTATTCTGTAACTATAGCTGTAATCAAAATTGTTTGCATATACGATATAGTATTTCTGTAATTTTTACATTCTTTTGTTGAAATATATTGTTTATATTATAGGTGTTTACCTATTATTTTCGTACTCGTTAATTACCTTTGATGGATATGAAGTAACTTGATAGAAAAATAATTGTCACTTGGAAAGGAAAATGTGGTTTTTAACTTCAGATCATGATTTGCGAGTGCTTTACGTTGTGCCTCAGAACAGCGAAATAATTATAGGAAGAAACCCTGATGCTGAAGGAAAAATATTTGCGAATGTCGAAGACCGTTCAATTAGCAGGCAACATGCATCTTTGTCATTATTAGACGAAAGATTGTTTGTGCAAGATTTAGGTTCAAGATATGGTACGTATATTAATGAATCTACCGATAAATTAGAAGTCGGTCAAAGCAGTCAACTAAATGACAACGATGTCGTGAAATTTGGAAAATTAAATTGGGTGTGGAGAGTTCATAAACTCAATATAAATACATGTGCATCCACATTAAAGGGTGAAAGTCTCCAAAATTTTAATATAATTCTACAAAAACTGGGAGGATTTCTAAAGAGCGCTTGGGATGATTCTTGTTTGTATTTAACTATGCCAGCAATAACCTTGACAATTAAAGTAGTGTTAGCTTTGGTACAAGGTTCACATATAGTCACTATAGAATTTTGGAATAAGTGCCTTGAAGCTATAAATAATCATGCTAAATTACCAAATCCTGAAGATTATACACCAGATATTGTGGAATCCACTCTAAATAAAGATGCAGTGTCTTTCTTACCTAATCAGAATAGAAAGACTATATTTATGAATAAAAAGTTTGTGTTCTTTTCGAAAAGACAATTTGAAATGTATAAACAAGTTTTGATAAAGACTTCTGCTGAACCCCTATTGTTAAGTGAATCAAAGTTAACAAAGTCTATGCTGTGTAACAAAGATGTAGTGATTATACAATGTAATATCTCAAATATGAGTCAAGATACACAAACACAAAGAAATCAGATTAATGATATTATTTTTTATTTAAAGACTAAGGAGAAAAGAGTTGTAGCAGAATCAGAAATTGGTTTAGCAATTTTATATTGTTCCACTGAAAAATACTGTAACCCAGATTTTAATTTGTCTAACGAAGTAACTAAACAAGTAGAAAAAAAGACATCAAATATATTGGCACAAGAATCTCAGGATTCAAATAATATCTGTAAAAAGGAAAATATAGTAATTAATGAAAGTTTGATATCACTGGAAGGAAACACTATGTCAGTTAAGAGAAAATTAAGTGAAGTCTCTGATCCTATTGAGATAAGTGTTAATAAAAAATTGGCTATTGTTAGTGATAATACTGATATTAAAAATATCAATAAAAGGAAATTCAATGAGGAAGATGGTGCTTTCCATAATCCTAATAAAAAATTGGCTATGGATCAAAATGTTACAGAAAGTGACGAGTTGTTTAATTTTATAAATCCTGCTGACAGTGAAATAAAACAATCAGAGAAGAAATTAAACTTATCGAAGCCAATTAAAAGAAAAGCTGATGTTGAAAATGATGATGATCTTTTTAATTTCATTCAGTTGGATGACAAATCTAAAGAAACATCCAATACTATAACAGATACAAGTCAGCAACTGCAAAGTAAAGTTAATAATAATGTCAAAATCAATGATAATATATCAGCAATGAGAGGTGTTAAATTACAAGAGTTAATGAACAAGTCTAACTGGGCATCCAATGTACCTATTGTAAAGAAAGAATTTAATGACTTAGATAGGAAAATGACTGAACTTAACTTGGGCTCTACTGTTGTAACAGTAAGGAAGGATTTAATTATTAAGAAAGAAACTATTGAAATAGAAGATCAAACTGCACAAACTAAAAATTTCAAGAAGTTTAAAAAAGTGTGGCCATTAAAAATGCAGTATACAATGGTACCTAAATCATCAATAAGTGTGGTTGAATCTACAATGTAGACCTGCTATACTCAACCTGTGGCCCGTAGGCTGCATGTGGCCCACTTGGCTTTTGTGGTTGGCTCACATGGTATTACTTTATTTTTAACAACTTACGTACCTATAAATCCTAAGGAATCAATAACTAAATATTTTGTGTTTGGGGCCTGTGACACCATGACTAATACATGTTTTTGGCCCCTATAGAAAAAAGGTTGAGTATTGCTGATGTAGACAACAACACAATTTCATTGGGTGATAATAATATTGATGGAAATAAATAATTCTTTGTTAATAATAAGTGCATATTCTTACATGTTACACTTTTAAATAAAATATTTCTATATTAATTATTGTGTTTATTTGTTTCACAATGTTTTTAACATTTATTCTATATCCATTTCTTGATCTGTTAGTTTACCATTTGTTTCTTCATCATCAGAATCCTTTGAAGCATCACTAAAAAAAAGTTAACTTGTAATAATAGGTATTATTATTATTATTATTAGTGTAATCATAATTAGTCCTTATTCCCTTCTTTCTTAATGTGTAATAAAAACATAGATTTATAATGAATTGAAGATGACAATATTAATTTAAATTTCCAACTTTTACTAATATCATTCTTATCATGGAGATGATGATAAAACTAGTACCTAGAAATGCAGTATAGAAAAATGTATAGAATACAAATATATCAAATTATTCAATGTAATAATAAAATGTTAGCAACAAATATTGCTTGTATAGCAATATGTATAATATATGATACAAGTGTTTTTGCTAGTAATTGCTCTTGAGATTGGAGACCAGTCAGAGCTATATGACAGGATATTCTATCTTTGTTTTTTACCAAACTTGTTAGGACAATAAAAATATAATAATCGACAATAGTAAAAAAAACTAGACAAAAATTGTGCTGACTTCTTTGTGGACAATATGTAGGACTTCAGCATGTACATGCAGTAGTATACACAGATATTGTTGACACTACAAAATAGTTAAATATTAAAAATATTATGAAGTTAATCTTTTGGCAAAAACAAATGGGTGAAAGTAAAGGTTTCTTATATTTCAATACCCAGAGGGATATTTTTTTGTGATAGCAAGAACATTATTTATTATTATATAAGTAATGTAATAAAAATTGTCAAAGTTGTTATGTACCTATCATCTTCATTTACTTTTGTTAGATTGACAGTTCCATCAGGAGCTACTTTAACTCTGCTACCAGGTATAGTAGATAATTCATCTTCGACAACAGCAGATTTTTTTGGTTTGTTTCGTGTAAGTTTAGGAGCTCTTATTGTATTTGATGATCCTGAAACAGTTACAAGTAAAATTAATTTCATAATTATTATTATTACGAAACATGTAAGATATATTGTACAAGTATGTTGTCCTAGATGTTCAATAATTCAAGATGCAGCACATTGAATCATGTGTTTAACTACATTGGAACCATCATACACATGGCATGAAAATTGCTACTCTGAGCCTCTTGTTAAGCCCAGCAGTTGTCTCTTTTTGAATTAGACTTTCTTTGCTTTTAGGTGGATATATATACTACATGCTCAGTAAATTTAAAACAATGTAACTAAGACTTTAACACTAAGTCCAGACAAATAATGTATATACATTTATACTTACTTAAAGTTAGGTATAATGGCAAAGACAATGATAAAGGTAGTTTTAAAGAAATGGATCTGATGTTAGCTTCTCCACCAGGATACTTGGTTTGTAGTTGGGTAATTAAAGATATCACATTCTCTTTGACCTCTTTCTGAGGCATCCCAGTGTGCCCCACAACTATAGTTGATGTTTCACCCTCACTAAGACGCAACATAACTGTCCGTAGTCCTTTATCAATAGATTGTTTTAAATCAAAATCATTCATTCTGACTGGAATAAGCATATTATGTTTTTTAAAAAACATCTTCCCGAGTACATGTGATGTGTGATTCAAAATTCTTGTATCAACCATGATAAAATCATGTTGTGTTAATAGCCTGCGTTTCAATTCAAATTGGTCATATTCTACTCTTACTTGTCTCAAAGGTAGTATAGTTTTTACCTAAAAACAAAAATTTTTTTTAGTTAATGTCACCTGACTTCTCAAATTACAGAGTGAATAATGAATGTATAATAATATTGATTGTATATATACTAGCACAGTGTATAACATTTAAATATCAGAAATTAGTACTAATGTTGATTAGAATTTGTTAAGGCTTCTTTTTAATATGGAAGATTCTCATTTTGCCAAACATTTTTAAAAAACAACTTTAAAATCTTCTCTACCTTGTTAAATCTTTAGAGAAATTTCATTGAGAAGTGATGAAAAAGCCTAGACATAATTTTGCTTACTCAGGGCTATTTCTACTCTCCACCTTTGTTCTTAATAAGAAAGATATGTTCTGCACCTACAGTATGTATGATTTTGAACACATTTCTAGTATGTCTTGAGTATAAACTTGTTTCCATGTTCGTTAGTTGTTGACAGTGTTCCTAGATAATATCTTTTATATTTTTCATAACTTTTGATCCTTATTTTTAACATGTATTATTCGTAAAAACAATAATTTGAATAATTTGCATTGCCTGAGCCCCTTTCAAAGTTTTCTTTTTCTACAATTGTTAGTTTAAAAGATAACAAAAAATGAATGAGATGACTATATTTAACGACTGTAAAAAAATTAAACTTCAAAAAGCAAAATAATAAAGCAAAAATAGCATATCCATATGTATTTGTTACTATAATAATCAGTACTCGTTACTATTGCATTGTTACTTTTGATACCGAACATGGAGCATCACATCATTCGCACTTAGTATATTCAGTACGAAAACACGAAATAATGCAAGTAAAAAATGCTTTCGTAACATTTCGTTAGTTGGTACTAGATGGTGTATGCATTACATAGTACCAAATACATATGTTTGTTACAGCTCTAACCGTATGTCATGATTACTGGGTATAAACCAGCTGATCGCGGAATCGAATACCCCAAAGAGTGTCACTACAATAAGTATTACACTAAATGTATGATTATATTAGTGTAGTCTCTCTTAAAAACTATTAAAACCATATCTAATTTAATTAACTATTTTTTAGATAAAATAAATTAATGTTTGGTTTTTTGCTTATGCTAATGCCTTTTCAATATATTTTACAAATTTTAATTTGCCCGCTGTAGACTCACAGATATAAATCATGTGCATAATATATGCTTCTATGTGACTGGAAACTCACATTAGTAACTCCTGCTTTCCTTAATTTTTCTTCCCAGTGATCAATAGTGGGTTCATGGTCAGCTTTTTTTCCTTTCTTTAAGTCCGGTGTAATTAAGCAAATTTCACCTGTAGATGCTGCAGTGCTATGAGGTAAGACACTGTAAATATATTAAAGAACACCATTAAGCACAAAAGCTCTTTGAAATAAAATAAAAACAATTTTGGACAGTACTAAATGAATTTTTTTTCAAAAATGATTTTTATTAATCATGCTGAAACTGAAAACATCAGATGATCAGTTTATCCAATTTCTGGCATCAAACGAATATTCTAAAATGGATTCTGACAGCATTGTAGAAAAAATAAAATATGTGGTAGGGGTATGTGATATTCAATAAAAGGAATTAAACAATGAATAGAAATATTCTTGATAAATGCAATTTGTATTTGCATAAAAGTAGATGAAAAAAGCGTGTATATATTAAGAAATATCGAATAAATAAATACATATCGTCTATCTTTAGGAGCAAGTTTGTGTTTATAGAAGAGTCAACTACATATCTATGAAGTTACACTTACAATTTAATATTCCCTGGTAATCTTTGTATTTTAATACAGCGTATTTCTGCAAATATAAGTGTCTCATCTTCAAGCAAAGTTTTCTTCTTGTTTTGATGTACAGCTAGCTGTTGTAAAGCGGTGAGGGAAGAATTAACTAGCTCATCAGTTATGCTTTTTGTTGGCATTATATATTTGATTTTTTTTACCATGTCTTCATTTTTTTCTTTACATACTGCTTTACATTTATTTTCACTTTTTAGTATAGTCTTCATTTTAATATTAGTTAATTCCTTTTTCTTATTTTTTAAGACCCTACTTTTATTTTTTTTACCTTTCCTAACTTTATTTAAGACTTTCATATTAGTAGATGTCATTTTTCCTTAAAAAATATGTACTATTATTGTTCAATTACAAGTAGATAACAAAATGTAAACCAGAAAAAACATTAAATTGTGCCACAAAAACACATGGAAACTTAAAATATAACCAATAATTCAAGACAAGTCAATAATGAAACCTGTGTACTCTGTGGTTAATAGGAGTGTTTTGCTGTTTAGGATATTATATATATCAAAGTAAAATAGCGCTTATCACTGCTGTTTCACAGGTGATAAATATACATCAGTTATAAATGAATATTAACGGTTATAATATAATAGTTAACTATCAGGTAGGTAAGTCATTGTTTGTTTCCACTTTCCTCTAAAGCCTAGCACACATAAGACAAAAGTGAAATTTAAATGTATACGAAATTCTACCCGCTTTTCTGATTTGGGTGCTCATGGCACAAATTTTTCATTAATATGATGTCTATTGCTACAGTATTTAAACTTCAATTGGCAGTGCAATATTAAAAGATATAAAAAATATATATATTCTGGATTGCTTTAAAAAGGCACTTATGACTTACTAGATTTTACGTGCGCCTTTGCTCGCATTAATATTGATTTCGTCAAACAAATCGAATGAAGCAATAAAAAGTTTCATACGTAGTTTATCCCTCTCATTACCCCTCTTCCAATAAGGTTTTCTAGAGAAAAAGTAGGCTATCACCGTTTCCAGGTTACCATCAATGCCTACACCAAAATTCATCATAATCAATTCAGCGGCGATAGTGTGAAAGCGTGAAACAAACGTACTTTCACATTCATAATATTAGTGTAGATAAATGACTGTAACAACCCTATTACGACTTTTGAAGCGAAAACTTCTTAGTTACGCAGAGCATATTATTTTGTGGATATTGAATGAGACTGAAGTGAAACGTTCGAAAATGTAACGCTCATTCGGGTAAAGTCATCTTGAGTTGATTAAGGGAGCGAGAGTGATTATGGATAATAGCGCATTACTACTATACTTATTATGCAAATACATGAGAGAGCATGACTTATCAGTTGCATTCAGTATCGGCATAAATACGTTATATTATATACGGTATATGCTATGCCATTACGTTTTTACCGGCGTTATTTATAAACACATATAATTATATGTATTATAAATGTTATTACTTTATAAATATGGAACGCTAAAAATTTTTTTTTGTAATTATTAACTTCGTCTTGATTTTCACTTCTGTGGTCTATTCTTCAGCGCACACTATATTTGGTTCATATTCATTTTCGTTTTCATCATCAATTATCATCGGCATACGCATGACTCATCATGTTTCACTATTATTGTTAATCGCTACAAGTAATATATCATTGGTTCTGATTACATTACTCCTGATATATACAATTTTATCATTTAAAAACTTTATACTCAGTAGAATTGCTTAGTAATGATTTAAAGTCTATAGTATTAGTGTAATAACTTAAAGTAAGACTGGTGAATAAAGCTCGTGAATTGAAGGATTTAATTTCAAAATCCACTAAACTTATCTTGAGTAAATTTATACAAAACGATATTTTTGGATATGCTGTTGTTAATTTAATGCCAAAGAAAGATATAGTCACCCGCACTAAAATCATGGTCTGTAGACTTTGAAAACATAAATTAATTACCAAACACAATAACATCTAGATTCAGAACAATAATTTGTGGATCATAGAAATAATTGTTCTGCATGGGATTCGAATCCACAGTACTCTATACGACTGTAATGATTCAGTACAGTACTACTGAGTACTTCAACCGATAGGCTAATCGAATTGGCAGAGTAGTATTTAGGTACCATGAGTATCAAAAAGTGCATGTCAATACAATTTCAGATTTTCTTTAAACGGATGCATATAGCATGTCAACCATTTGGCGTGGCACTCCATAACAAAAAAATGAAAATACATATAAAACATATTTTAATTATGATCTCCCAAGAATATATACAGTACTTTTTTGTTGTTGCTGTAATGTCTTATACGTAATTTTGGCTGCGGAGTGTTTAATTAATATGATGTAGGAACACACCTAATTGTATTTGGCGGGAGGTTTTCATCTTGAGGGTTGAAGCTACCCAGGTGGGCATTAGAAAAAGCCCTATCACCATGTTATAGTTTCCTAACGATATTATCCTTTACCGAAAGCTCAAGCTCATTGTAGGTGGTAGGATTCGAACTCAAGTCGCATGACGCGGCGTTCCTACACGTTACTACTGAGTTATCATCGCTTTAAGTATGTAAGAATCTGTGCGACCTTATTTTATTCTAAACTGAGCTTGCTGTCCAAATTTGAAAGCAATATTCATCTGTTATTAAATACTGTTTTTATCGACCTCATAATGTTCGCCAACAAGATAAATACAAATGCTGACAGCTAGGCTACAGCCAGCCGTTCTGTTAGTACAGTGGATAGACTTCAGAAGTGTAGTGTGTTATAGTTTTGTTTCAATACTAATGATTACATAGGTACTGTTACTTTTCCGGGAAAAGCAATTTTTCGTGGGCGCACGTAAACATAACGAAGCAAGGAAACTTTCAATATGTACATACCCTGAGGAAATGTTTTCTCTTGTCCGGTTCAGTACAGTTACACATGCCACACCCGTTACATTTTAAGTTGTGAAAGGTTTATATAAAATTCCTCTGTGGGATCTTTATGAAAATGTTTCGCAGATATTACTAGTGAAATATTTACTGATAAAAAATTTGTAAGGTATGTTACGTATGTTATTATAATTAGGTAACAATAAGCAATTCTTCTTTACTTTTAAATTTGGTATATTATTTTTATATCTTTTATATTGTAAAATGTATTCAGTGTATATTGGTTTTATTTTATATAGGCATTCGTCGAAACACCCCATCCTTAAAAAAATGTAACTATATAAACATGGACCCTAATATCAAAAATGGTCCACTGAATTTGGCTTGTATCATTCACCTTGTTTAGAAGTTACACGATCACTAAAAATGTATATAAGATTTTTATATATAAACATAAATTGTTGTTGTTAAACGTACTTCTTGAAAAATTTTAATATACTGTTTTTTATTCGCTGCTTGTCTAAAACTAGCTTACTAAAACTCTATGCCATGTAGTTACTAACGTGTTGAAGACACGGTTGTTGATCAGTGTCAGAAACTCTGTAATGGCATAGAGCAAGGTTTGAATCTGTTCCCAGTTGTTATCTTCCCGGTCATTCAAATTTGCGTTGGTTTATTTAGTTTCTGTGTATCAATTTTGTTATATTTAACGTTATTGTCATATTATTCTTGAAAAATTATTATAATCTATTAGGCGATAACCCAACCGCATGTGGCAAAATATTGTTTACCTACTACGAGGGAATACTATAATTATGACGAGGAGATAAGTTTCAATAAGTAGGTATGTAAAACATTTCTTACAGTAACAGTTATATTTATGATAAAATTGCGTTATCCAAAATATAAAAAATAGGTAGGTAGGTATACAGAACGTAACTCAAATATAAGCACATACGCAAACGAAGTTACAAACACAGCTAGTCTTTAATAATGACATGTTAAAATGGCGATTTATAAAAATTACATTTCTTTTGTAGTTTATGTAATACATGGTAAAAATAAATAAATCATTTAACCCTGGAGAATCTAAACTGGGGAACCCTAAATCCTTATCAATAAGGATTGACCTTTTGTACCCAAAACTTTCATATTATGAAAATAAGGATTGTTAAAAGGGTAATTATATAATTTTAAATTTATTAATTTAAAAGACAGAGATTTTCAATTATATTTAGTAAGTATACCTTGAATTAGTATCAGTATTGTTTAAATTGTCATGTTACCATTATTCATCAAAACACTTATTTCTGTAAAGTAAAACTATTATTGAAATAAAACTAATTTTAACGGATTTTATTGCGGTTATTTATTTATTTTGATCCCTACGTTTCGAAAGCTTTTCAGCCTTCGTGGTCACGGGGCGGACTGAGGTGTAGGTTGTCCAGAAAAGTTCATGTCACTGTGTCTACCTTCAATTTAATTTTTGTTCTTGATTGTATTCCGATCTACGCAGAAAGAGCTCACAGTGTCTTGAGGTCTGGCAATTGGTCTTTTGGGTTCCGATTTAATTAAATGTATAATCGGATCCCAGGCTTGTGCTAGCTTCCAACCATCTTCTCTATTGAAATTTGGATGTTTTTTAATTTCAATAGCCTCACGAATCATCCTAGGTAGGAATCGGTGTTCTTTGGCAAGGATTTGTGGTTTGTCGAATCTAAGATAATGTTTGGAGCCTTCTTCTGAATGTTCAGCAACTGCAGACTTCGTAGAGCGTCGGTGTTTAACATCAGCTATATGTTCTTTTACGCGGGTCCCTATGTTTCTTTTAGTTTGTCCGATATAGGAGAGGCCACAGTCACATTCGATTTTGTACACGCCCTGTTCTTGTAGAGGTATATGACACTTGACAGGTGGTAAAAATTGACTAATCTTCTTGGGCGGCTTGAAGTAAGTTTTGATTGAAGCACGCTTCAGTACATAGCCAATCTTGTCTGTGACCCCTCTTACAAAAGGTAACACAACAGGTACACGTTCTACTGTGGCTGGTTTCACTCGGTTTCCGTGACGGCGGCGTGGAATTTGGAGCTTGTTATCTCGCAGTATTTGCTTGACATGTTGCAGCTCAGCAGCCAGATGTTCCTCGTCACAGATTCCTTGTGCTCTCTGAAACAAAGATTTATCCACGGTAGCTAACTGTTTCGGATGGTGGTGAGATTCACCATTCAGGTATTTATCTGTATGGGTCATTTTTCTGTACACAGTATGGCCTAAAGACTGATCAGGATTACGGATAACTAAAACATCTAAGAAAGGAAGAGATTTATTTTGTTCTAACTCCATAGTGAATTGTATGCTATTGTTAATGGAGTTAAGATGATCTAAAAATGCAGCTACTTTGTCAGATGGTAAAATTGTGAAAGTATCATCTACGTACCGTTTGTAAAACCTGGGGGTGACGGGGGCAGTGCTTAGGGCTGTCTCCTCGAAGTCCTCCATGAAAATGTCGGCAACTACTGGAGATACAGGTGAGCCCATAGCTACTCCATTCACTTGTACATAAAACTGATTCCTCCACAACATGTAGCCAGATGTGAGGCAATGTTTAAGTAATGCTGCATACTCTATGGGCATGTTATTATCTGCTAACCTCTTAGACACAATTTCAATGCAGTCTTGTACTGGTAAGCTTGTGAATAGAGACTGGACATCAAAACTAACCATGGTTTCATTGTCAGCTAATTGTAGGTGTTTAATATCACTGAGAAATTGGTATGAATCCTTCACAGATGCTCTAGTGTTGCCTCGTAGTGGTGATAACACTTTTGCTACGTGCTGAGCCAATCTGTAGGTTGGTGTGTCGACCTGACTCATCGGCCAAACTAAACGAAATATAGGGACCCGCGTAAAAGAACATATAGCTGATGTTAAACACCGACGCTCTACGAAGTCTGCAGTTGCTGAACATTCAGAAGAAGGCTACAAACATTATCTTAGATTCGACGAGCCACAAATCCTTGCCAAAGAACACCGATTCCTATCTAGGATGATTCGTGAGGCTATTGAAATTAAAAAACATCCAAATTTCAATAGAGAAGATGGATGGAAGCTAGCACAAGCCTGGGATCCGATTATACATTTAATTAAATCGGAACCCAAAAGACCAATTGCCAGACCTCAAGACACTGTGAGCTCTTTCTGCGTAGATCGGAATACAATCAAGAATAAAAATTAAATTGAAGGTAGACACAGTGACATGAACTTTTCTGGACAACCTACACCTCAGTCCGCCCCGTGACCACGAAGGCTGAAAAGCTTTTGAAACGTCGGGATCAAAATAAATAAATAACCGCGATAAAATCCGTTAAAATTAGTTTTATTTCAATGAATAATATTCGCGTAAACATAAGAAATCATTATGTAAAACTATTAATTCAATGTCTTTCTTAGAAAACTACCTATATTATGGTTTAATATCACTTGTACAAATACATTGTTTAATTTAAAACAAAGGTCTGGCCTTTGGTAGAAGTTCCAGTAAATTATTAAGAGTAATGTAATCACCATTTTGCTAATAAAACGCGTATTATAAGCACAATGGACAAAATGTTTTAGATGTTGATATTACGAAATGGTTTAAAGTTACGTGGGTTCACGAAATTGTGAGTATATTGATTAAGAATATATAGAAAGCAAACTTTTTTATCATTTAAGCTGTATAAGCTAATTCGATAATTCACAGTAACGTATTCATTTAACGTTTTAATATTCTTTTTTAATACAGATCTTCGTCTACTAAAATATATACGACATAATATCATGGCTAACACCACAAAGCAAATAAGGTGTATGATTATTTTACATAAAAAGGCAATTTAACTTGGTAGAAGTAATTAACAAGCAATGCGTTGGTAAAGAGACGTATTACATCATGACTACCAGCAAAAAGAAAATCTATATTAGTATTGTAAAACGGAAAAGTTTGTTTAAACGCGCTAAACTTTGGAACTAACAGTCTGATTGTAAACATTATTTTAAAAAAGTCTTGTATTTGATAGAGCAGTCATTAAGAAAGGCTTTAGGCTATTTAAATTTAATATAACGCTACCATCAATAGGAGCAAAGCTGTAATGAAAAATGTAAAAAGAGGGTAAAAATTATAAGTAATTTTTAGTTCGACGCAAAAGAAGTTGCAGACACATCTACTTAAACCACATCCTATTACCATTAGCGTGGACAACCTCTACATTAAAATATTAAATTATTTGTTCAATGTTACGTAGTGGTAAGTGTATGAATATACTGCAACTGCTATGTTTAGAGTTCGAGTTATTGGTTTATAAATGGTCAGCGTAGCAAGATCTATGTAATAATGCTGCGTTTTATAGTTTAACGATTGCTACGTATCGGCTATGCGTTTAAGTTATTTACTTGCAAATCTGTGCCGTATACTTATACATTTATTTGGTTTTACGGTTATTTTTATTAAATTGACATATCTGCTTGCATCCTTTATGCTGCTGCTATACAAACTAGCATTGTTTATTTTTAGCTGTCGCTCAGTAAGTATACACTTTTTATCTATAAACCAAATAAGTTAAAAATTAAAAGTTAAATTATTATCCTTCTACGCTTTGCTTCATTGTTCATAAAATTACGGTAACAACCGTATTGTAGCGGAATCAAGTGTGTTATAAATAATTTAATGGTAAAGGTACCTATATTAGCTGATTTGTATGCCTTAGTAAAGTAATTGAGACTGGTCGTTATGAACTCTTGGTTATACATTTATTTTATCCTTACTCGTCAAATGAATAGCGTGATACAATCTGAATCTTGTATGGCACGGTCTAACTAGTGTCGGTGGCTGTGCCCGTGTTTTTATTTATTGTATAAACTTTTACTATATCAATATTTATAAAAATATACATAACAAAATATTACATCTTAAAGTTTAAGCATTCAAACATATAACTGTCCAAGTAATATATTAATAATGATTGTAAAGGAATGCTTAATTGGTATGGGCATATAGAGAGGATGGATGAAAGAAGATTAACAAAACAAATTTACAAGGCGAGTGTGAATGGGCAAGCTGGTAAGGGTCAACCTAGGCGAACATATCTCGATCAGATCGAGGACGTTCTGGAGAAAGGCCAGGTCAAAAGTACCCGTAAGCGAAGAGCATGTATGAAAGTGCTTATGAAAGTAGAAGCGAAAGATATATGTTAGGATCGTAGCAAGTGGAAGGATGTGGTGTCTGCCTACCCTTATGGGAGAGAGGCGTGATGTATGTATTTATGTATGTTAATATATATGAATTATTTTAAGCGGAAAATTAAAATGTAGACATAAGACAAATAAAAAACATGATTGTTTTTATTTTTAGTATTATTGATGTATGTATATTTAATTAAACCATTTAGCTCTTGCTATATGTTTGTTTCATTAGATTTAAAAGGTATAGTTGAGTATGGTTTGAGTATTTCAAGTTATGTATTTCACATGTTTCACGCTTCTTACTAGAAAATGCGATAATTTAACTTTTTGCAACATTTGAGAAATAGGTAAAACAATTGACGGGGGTTTTGGCGGGATCTTGATCTGCCATCTTGTGATTTTTATTTTTATTCACATGCTTAGTTGTTTAGCCCTATATTGTGTTAATTAAGGTGACATTTACGTAATGTAGTGTAGCTGAAGATCATAGGTGAAGTGAATTGTGAACAATCATTCGGAGTATGATGTATTAGTTGCCACAAAAACTCTCAACAGAGCTTCAACAGGAGTCACCATCTTGTTGAAGATAGTATTGTCTGCCCGAAATGACCAAATCTTATTAATTGAAAACGGCAGTAATAGTCAGACTAAGTTGCCAAGAATAAAAAAAAAGAAGAAGGTTCAACGATTGCATATTTTGAAAAACAATTTTTAGAAGAGAAAGAATAGGTAAGTCATTATAGTTATTGCCAAGATAAAAAAGAAGAAAAATATAGAATAAAGATATACGAAATCTATTAACATATGGCTGCAAAAATGTTAATATTTTTCTTGTGTATTCTATAATAATTACGTTATATTAATAAAATTAAAAAGAAATATTGAATATTACTTGAAAAATCCCTACATATATAATACATAGCGATATAATTTCGGAACTATTTATTTTTAGGCAGCTATAAAAGGTTATTAAAATCAATATTTTTCCTGGAATTAATCAAAGTTTTCCAGGATTTATCCCAATAATTTGCTAAATAAGAAGCGTCAATGCAAGCTTAACGAACACGCGGAAAAAAGCAAAATGTGCTTAGAAAACCACAGACATAACTCTTGTTGAACACAAAAAAAGTTAAGTTTAATCTATTCCTTTTCACGAGCACAACAGATATTCGCCTGAACAAACATTTCATACGGGCTGCCGCACCCATTACCTATTTAAATGTTGACCTCGAGTTTTTTATGTGTAGGCAACTTTTATTCAGCGATACTTCTTGGTCACAAAGGAATCAGATAAATAAATATTCTATTTTAATCCATGAAACAAATAGTAAATTCTTCTGAAGTCTTTCCATATGTGGTGTAGTTTTAAAACGTAACCGGAATGAGATAATTACGCATAAACATAAAACAGAAGTAATTGCACCTTCTAGATTTTAGTGTACCTATATACTGAAATATTTACTTGGTTAAAACTATACTTATAAAAATAATTTGTCCGTCTTCTTTTATACTTTATAGCTTTAGTGTTATGGCTAAAATCTAACCTGATATTAAGTGAAGAAGTCTAGTGGATAAATTGGCTCCCAAGTGGAACTGTCGGGATCACACCTATAGGTATTTGGCAGCAGATTTAAAATTTGAGGGGTCGTTAGTTGGGCATTAGAAAAAGTCCTACCTAGAGCCCACCATGCTATGGTTTCCTGACGATGTTTTCCACTGCTATGTTAACTTATAAATTAACCTAATTAACTTACATACGTTAAAGTGTATTAAATAGATTATAATGAAAAAGCTATTAGAATTTGAAGTAACAATGACACATCTATCGACATAGGTTCGAAAGAGCTATTTTATGAGCTCCACCTTTTTTTAAACGAAATTATCGTAATGAAACAGCAACTTGTTTATAGGATATTTTTGGTGCTTGTTTGGCTTTACCACGCTCAAGTTAGACGTTTGTTATTAAGTATCTATAGGTGTGTTCTGCTAGATGCACTTGAGAGTCAGTACTTTTCACCTAACACATAATATGAGATGAGGTTAGCACTAAAATGCTACATATATAATAAATAAAAAATTGTTTACAACGTAAACTAAAGTAACTGATTTATTTTGAATGTAACAATATTTTATTATTTACATTAATTAAATAAATTAAGCTTTCAAAAACTTTGATAAGTTTCATAAATATTTTACGTATTTACGGTACAGTTTTAATAAATATTTATGATTACTTTAAGAACGATATCAGAATATAATTCTAATATGACAGTGAAAGTATGACGATAGTATCTACCTACCTTTTTTTGTTGTACTTGGAGTAAAATACACACACACATATATAGTACGAGAGGGTTTGGTATGTGAGGCTCATCTAGTGCGAATCCCTCGAACCCACTAAAACGTCTACAGGACGACCGCAATTTCCCCCTTGTTGCCAGACACCTCTGTCACAATATTTCTAGTAGGTACATAGGTACTTACATATCTAAGTAAGAATGTGTGCTGTATTCTTAATTTTATTTTAGGAGTAGTTCTAAACTAGTTCGACGTCTTTGATTACTTAATTTTGATTATTATTTATCAACGTAAAAAAAGTTTGTTATTAGTCGTTTTAAGACAAACTTAAATAATTAATACACTATCGACATTACCTACAAACGCACAAATATTAACATATTCAACACTTGCCTATATATTATTTAATTTATAGTATCTATTTTCTGCTAATCCATAGTTTTTTTTTACAGAAAGGTCTTCATAGCATTCTCTTTATTTTAGTCAGCAATTTAATGGACACGATTAGCTTTACATTCAAATCATTGAAAATAAAATGAAATTTATTTAATACTCATATATCTCTATGACTCTTATTTGGACTAACGACTGTATTAATATTTTACACAGTGCCTGATATAACGTGAGTAATACAATATAAGTACCTACATAATTGGATTTTTTGCGGATGAAGTGATGCAGATTTAGTGTACAAGTTGTTACTAAAAACTAGTTCAATACTTATTTGGATACGGTTTACGGTTGGTAGCAATATAATAATATTACATGATAATAACTAGTGATCCCAACCCCAAAATAGTACACGCAGTTAGCTACAATGCCAATCCGCACGCCAAAGGCTTCGCGCGCCGGCCATGTAATTGCTTCACCGATCCCGTTGATAAAATAACAAGATTGAACGCGCTTCTCCCTTTCGTCTCCATCAATCGTATGCGTCCGCGTAAACGCCCGCGTAACCGCCGCCCTCGTCGCCGAGGCCGAGCGGTTAATTTTGCTCCCGCAGACGCTTGAACCTAGGTTCGCTCCTCTGGATAGGAGCCCTCGGGCGACTCTGCTCCCGCGATACAGAGACACTCTACATCATCACACCGCATACCATCCATGCACAACCACACTATCGATAAGGTTGTGCTAGGATCACTAAATTAGTAAGTTAGGACCTGTTGGTTAGTTAGGTTCGCGAATCCGTTCTTCACTTTCCGGCAGCAGCCCAAGCCGAGGTTCGGCCATCCTGGCACCCTTGCGCTCGCTGCCACGGAGCTGAGTGCCCTCAGTACTCGCCCGAAAAAGTTCGGTGAAGCTGTCAAAGCCCCTAAGGCTAACAGCGTACATCAAGTCGAAAAAAAATAAAAATAAATAATATCTAGTGACCAACCGAAGGTTGGGTTTCAGTTTCGGCCAAAAACTCTAGTTTGGGCAACAGTTTCGGTTTCGGCTAAAATCAGCCGAATCTTCGGCCGCGCCAAGACTTTCAGTTAACAGCTGTCTGCCACCGCGTACCGCAGTCTTTGTTTTTAGTTAGTATTTTTGCCCATAAATAATTTGGTAAATAATTAATTTGTTTTTATTTGTAACTTACTAAATTAAATCACTAAAATATGTTTATTACAAACTTATCTGGTTTAAATAAGTTTCACTTACGTTTTCGGCCGAAACTGAGACCCAATTATTTTCTCTCTATCGTATCGAAATTATATGACAAATATGTTAATAATTTTGGAAATTTGCAATGAGATCAGATAAGGAACATACAAGTTTTTATATTTAATACATATATGATACTATTTTGGATACAATTAACTCAATAAAATTGTATAGGTACTTTTAAATCCGTAACCTCAATATCATGAAATATCTAGCTGAAGAAAATGTCTGCTGCATTAAAGGTATCAATTAAGTAACAGCTAAATTAGTTTTATTTCTTCTTTTCTATTTATAGTCTGTTGTTGATTAGGTTTCTCTGTCGTGTCGGGTCTCAGGCGTCGCGTCGTTAGAACGAACACTCTAATTCCGGTAGTTCTCACACACGTACTTGAAATATTAGTGGTTGCCGTTTCTATATTTATCGTCTTTCGTAACGTGACTTAAATATTGAAGTTTCTGCTCTCGGTACCGTCTACATCTTTTCGAACGTTTCTCACCTTAGAAGGTGCTTGTCATTAGAATATAAGTATTTGTCTAAAATTACATTGAAAGTCGATTTGCTTCATGCAAATTATGTTACCAACTTTTTCATATTATATTATTACGTACGGTTTTGTATAAAATAAAATTTTAAGATTAGTATCTACTGTGTTTATAATAATTAGATTTGATTAACGTAAAATAAACTAAGCGCCGTTCTAATATACTATAGTCATACGA
Source organism: Actias luna (assembly GCA_039707435.1). Classification (NCBI taxonomy): domain Eukaryota; kingdom Metazoa; phylum Arthropoda; class Insecta; order Lepidoptera; family Saturniidae; genus Actias; species Actias luna. The sequence goes on from JAZHAC010000003.1 coordinate 7,765,740, forward strand.
TTAGTTAAGTAAATAAGTGAAGTTATTTCATTACTATTATAATACGAATGTAGGTTTATTATAAAATTAAAAACATTTCCTTAATTTAAAATTCTTACGAGATACAAGAAAATGATATAAAATTAAGTAACAAGAATCTTTGTCATTAACAAAATTTCTCAGAATTTATAAAGCTCATTTCGGTTTCTGGTTTGCTTGTTGAGTATACAAATAATATCACAAACGGAAAAATGTATACATAGTAACTTCAAGCAAACAACAGACCATACTAAATAACATAACTAATAAAGGCAGAATATAATTTCACATACTGTAAATTATAAAGAATATATTTATAATTTAATACGTAATTGATTACATTTGATTTTGTGAAGCAAGGATAAAAGAAATACCGATTATATATATATACACATTAGATATATTAAATCTTTTGTAAGACAGTGCTTCCATAGAATATAGAGATGTTTCCTGGTCTTGATATTAGACGGACATAGCGCGCCAATATTGCCCAGCGTTTTTATTACCTGTTTCAGCACAGATTACACACCTCGACATTTATATTAAAGCCGTTTGGATGAAATATAAATACATAATATACATTCATAAGCAGGAAGCTAGAAATTATATCATCCTTGGGCTTACAAAAATAGACGTGATTATGTTTTGTAACGTTAATTAAGTCAGAGGATTTATTAGTGAAATAAGGGAACGATTAAAGTTAGCTGTTAGAGACTGTCCACAAATTTAATATAAAAGAACATGTACTGTGAATATTAGAAACTCATTTTAGTACCGTATGCTGTATTTAGCGGTATGTCTAAATCATAATTTTGCTTATGATAGTAAGTACCGAATAACACTAGAACTATGTAAAACGATGTTTGTCAGAAACCATCGCCAGTTGTATTTGTTAAATTAACCTTCTTAATAATGGCGGATTGAATTGACTATACCTGTAAGAAGAATGTCAGAAAATAATTATTTGATACGTTGTTAGGCTTTCGTCGCTGTACCTACATTTTCTTTGCTTTCTTTTAATTCTCGGACGCCAGTAACTGTTGTTTAACAGTAGCAGAAAAAAATGCCGAACATTGCCTAATGTAAACATAACACGATGCACAAACACAACAGTAAAAGATTGGTAAACTTTTGTCAATCACCGCTGTCATACTACCTTGCGAGCAAGATGCCAGTTTGTTGTATCAAGCTGAAACGCAAACGTAAAAAGTAAAATAAATCTCCACTTAATTACTGTTAAATTTGTTGTAATACACCAGCTGGTTCCAGCATCTTAATTTAAAATTTATTTATAACAAAATTACCTGAGAAATGGAAGCTTGTCATCCGTTAATAAGATGATTCACATACCTGAAAATATTTATTATAAGTTTTATTAAGATGTCAGTTAGTAATAGGTACGATTGAGCTAACAACATTATAGCCGGTGCTTCATGTAGATCATAACTTAAATTTATCTAGTGCAGTTGTAGATAAGTAAACCGCGCTGACACTGATAGATTGAACCACTTATCCACTTTTTCCGGCGATCGAATTTCGATAGGTATACTCCCTAGACAGTCGAATTTAAATTGCTCGTATGAAATATTATTTCTTTTTGAAAATTATCGTTAGTGCTAGTAAGGTAGAGCTAAACGAGATATAACGAACAAAATAATATACGGTCATTTACAAATAATAAAAAACGTACTTTTGCCCCTAGCCAAGTTTTCTTTTTCTACAATCGTTCGTTTTTCGATTCTGTGATTTCGAATCCACTTGATCGAGATTTCGGTGAAGGTAAACAGCGTGATAAAACCATAGTGAGCATGGTGGTAGGGCTTATTCTAATGTCCGTCTGACTAGCTATCACCCTCCAGTTGAAAATCTGCCGCCAAATATCTATAGGTGTATTCCGCCAGTTGCACTTGGGAACCAGTCCCTTCACTTTGCTTAGCGTGCCCACCATATTGAGCTATTTGTTCACCTAACACCAGGTTAGATTGTCTTAATAGTCTTAATAGTGAACGTCGCTTCGATCGAGATAAGTTTGAATCCCTGCAATGTACGTGAGTTTTCGGTGAAAAAAACAGTGTTGAAACCATAGCATTATGGTATCAGGGCATTTTTACGACCTTTTGTTTAGCTACCATTTTCAAGTTGAAAGTCAGGCGCCAAGCCCTTATAAATATGTTTCAACCGCGGCACTTAAAAACTAGTGCCCCCGATAGGTTTAGGGTGTTAGCGTCTTGGGTTTTATCGTCACTTACCGTATTAAGAATATAGAAACCAAACAATACAATTAATTTTATAAAAAAGTAACAGTAAGTTGATCGAAAGTGGGCCAAGACGTCAAACCGGATCTCACAAGTGTTTTATGAAAGTCTTAAAACTCAAATATCTATAAAGAATGAAAAGGTTGGTGGTAAATAAAACAGGTAACTATTGGCCAAAACTGTATTTGCAAACATAAGCTTGTATCCATATAGCAATAATGTTTATACGTTGGACGTGGTCGTCAATAAAAATGTTATGACTATCATCAAGTGAAAAGTAATAAGACATTCTATTACTACCCTATATTTATCATACTCAGTTATTATTAATAGTTGGGTGTTTTTATTGTCGAATTCTGATCACCGTAATTCATTTTTGTTTACGTAATATCTGTTGAAGAATTTAAGAAGAGTTTTTGAAGTTTTCTTTCTATGTGTGGCAATTGGACTTGTGTGTTCCTGTGGTAAGTACGATTTATGGATATACTTGGGGAATATTCCGAGTTGATGTCATGCTATTACAATCGTCAATAGGCTATAGCAACCGGCGGCCAATAGGGAAGCAGTACCTATCCTTGTGTTCAAAGGAAATCAACATGCCATTATTATTCAAGGATATATGCTGTTTGTTGAGTTCGGTGAAGAAAATCATCGTGAGGAAACCATAGCATAGTGGTAGAGCTTTTTCTAATGCCCAGCTGGCTAGCTACCATCCTCAAGTTGAAATTTGCTTCCAAATACCATTAGGTGTGTTCCGGCAGTGGCACTTGAGCCAGTCGCTCCTGTAAAGGCTGGCAACGCACCTGCAATTCCTCTGTTGTTATGGGTGTCCATGAGCAGTGCTGATCACTTACCATCAGATAATACGCTTGCTCGTTTGCCCCCTATACCAAAAAAAATATGGTTTAATTTTGCCCACTGCGTGAATATTAGTATAAATTATTTTTCCATGTCAAATTTAATGAATTCTTAAAACTTGGTATGGAATGCCATACTAAAATCTTGTTGGAGGTAGACTAACAATTCAGATTCAAGAAACGATATGTTTGTCGCCTACGGGTTCAAGTAGTTGCTATCGATCTGTTTTAGTCGGATGCGGTAAGGTTAAGACCGCTTGTATAAACTATATGCTATACTAACGGGGTGTATTAAATTGAGATTGACTACTTTTATATAAATTGCAGACTTGTTAGTTTAATTTGTTAACTATAACATACTACCTTTAATTTTTTTTTCTTTTCTAAATTTAATTAAAATGCTATCCTAATATTATAAATGCAAAAGTGAGTTTGTTTGTTTATTAGGCTTTCACACCTATACCGCTAAATAGGTTTTGATGTATTTTGTTATATAGAGCGATGGGACCTTGGAGAGGGTAATAGTCTACTTTTTCTCGCGAAAAGCTGATAGTAAGTGGGATAAAGAGAGGAATAAATATTGTATAAAACTTTTTATTGCGTCATTACATTTGCCAAAATTAATATTAACGTGAGCTAAGCCGCGGCTAAAAGCTAGTAACGGTATAAAAGAGAAGATCATGAAACTGTTATCAATATACGTAAGTATTAATACGATTTTTGGTTTAGGTGATACTTTTGGTTGACCTAGCATAAAATAAGCTTTTTTAAACAACCCAATAAAGCAAAAATTACATTACTCATTGTGCTATCTTTTATATACAGGGATCTTATCTATTATTCGGAGTTCATGTAATTAGTGACATGGAAATAATGTGAAAGTTTGTGTTTCCTGAAAGGTCTTTAATCAAATGGACAACGAAATGCTACCGAAATCTTTACTTGGAACGTAAAATGTGGACTTATTTTTGGCATGGAAAAAAATCCCTTAGAATGATATCGCATCAATATTTTTTGCCGATGATGTGACCTATGCTTGCAGGAAATATTGATAATATTCAATGTCTTTGTTTGTTGTCGAGCTGAATTTATTATTTGCATTGTCACTGGATCGTAAACTCTTGTATATTTATTGTTCTAAACGTAATAGTTATTTCCCGATTTTGATAAATAATTATTTTTTTCCTTTTATTGCACTTTGACATTGCATTGAATAACATTTTATTACTATAGTTAATATGTGTTACACCAATAATAGTATATTTTTAGGGAAATAAGTTACCGGGTCAAATACAATCAGGACTCTAAATAATAAAATAAAATATAAAGCCTGTATCGTTGTTTTTAGTTTTACATGCTTTCATGTATTCTTTCTTGTACGTATTCCATTTGCTCATTGTTGACTCTTATGATTTCTGTTTGTAAAGTGTTTGACTTTATTTTTGTTTTGATTAGGTTTATGGATAGTCCTGCCTTGTTACTTTCATCTGCTAGTTGTTGCAGCATTATTTCTAGTGATTTTGGTTTTTCAGAAAATAGGATTAAGTTGTCTGCAAAACGTACGTGGCTCAGGTTTTGACCGTTTATATTTAGGCACTTACTTGTCCAATGCAGATTCCTGAAAATAATTTCTAAGACGGCTGAGCATAATTTAGGTGATACAGGATCTCCTTGGCGTAGCTCAGTGGTAGTGTATACGGACTCCACGTCAAAGGACGCGAGTTCGAATCCATCTACAAAGAGCTTGAGCTTTCGGTGAAGGAAAAACATCGTGAGAAAATTCATAGCATTTCCTTATGCTAATAGGGCTTGTTCTAATGCCCACCTGGCTAGCTACCACCCTCAAGTTGAAAATCAGCCGCCAAATACCAATAGGTGTGTTCCGACAGTAATACTTGAGAGCCAGTCCCTCCAAAGGCTTAGCGTGTCTAGCAAGTTGGGCCGTATCGTCACTTAACATCAGGTGAGATTATGGCCATAAAATAAACTTTAACTTAAGAAAATAATAGAAAATTCTTCTCCTATAGCTTCTAGCTTCACTCGCGCAATACTCTTGTAGTACACATTTTGGATGATTCCTACGTACTTTTTTATTGTACTTTCTGTATTTCTAGTGCATCCCATATAAATCCGTACTCAGTGGTAAATGATAACTATCGCTTATGGGCAGCTACAAGCTACTATTCTATATTTTTGAGAGGGTCATGTCACAGTCCTGGCGAAAAACCGAGCTGGGTAACCTATTCTAATCCTAACTATGCAACATGAAGTATGTAGAGGGCCTTAGTGTTCTCGCAATCCGGTTAATTCAGAAGCACACGTTTCTATTCATACAGCTTGGATTCCGTCCGGTTCATTTGACTGAAAGGGAAAGACAATGCGCCGTATCATTGATGCAAGAAACAGATTTCGGGCATCGATTAAATATATTGTGGGGTTGATATATATTACGAAAACAAACAGCCGGCTTAGTACGTAGCAAGTTTATTACTGGTCGTTAACAATACAAGAAATGGAACAAGTATCAAACACTGCGGTGTGCGGGAGGAAGTGCGCATGCGCATATACGTCAGGGGTGCATCCTCGTCATTTAACGTCTAGTTTGATGAAAGAGTTTGCAAAAGAATCTGCCTTCTCAATTGCAGTGGGGGTCAGAAAATTATCTAGTTTACACAAATTTTCATTAATAGCTTTATGTGTGACAAAAAGCTTGATCTCTAGAAGAATATCGACAAATCATTCGCTATTCCTATCACGTAATTTAAATCATACTTTTGCGGTAGTCGTTTTCTTTCAAGTTCACATTTACTCTAGATAGGACACGATATGAGAAATATAATAGCCAATCTCTATTCCACGTAGATACACTACCAAACGGCAATTTATTAAGAGCTAATTTTGTAAACATAAAATACTAAAATGTTACAATAAAAGCAATTTCAAGCATAATAATTTAAGACTCGGTGAGGTCAACATCGTTTCGTCTGGCAGATCATCTCACAGCTATCTTAACTACGCTTACTTAATACATATTCATCGAATAAATTAGCACTTTTGTCAGAGCCACACTAATGTAAGTAGATGTCATGTAAAGACTATTTTACAATGTTGGTTGAGATGCATTACCTTCTTTAAACGAATTAAATGTTTACATATTCATGTAAAATGCGTTTAACAATGAAATCTTTGAAATGATTTGTCTACATGTAAATAAACAAAAGTAAAACACGTAAGTATCTTTTTGTAGATGTTTGTTAACCTATTTTTTTTTTATATTGAGAACAAGTAATTACTTAAAATCGATACAGAATATATGTCAAAGGCTAATCGAAAAAGAGTTGAGTATCGAAAAAGTAATTGAATAATGAGAATTTACATAGAGAGAGTTCTATAAATTATAGATAACAATATTATAACCGAGACAAATTGCCATTTATATGACAAATTATTACATTCTTATTCGTGCACTTCAGCGAAATAAAAAAAAAAACAATTTTATATTATGTAATTCGACGTTAAGAATTCTAGTCTTTTTGTCTTTCGTAATAACTGGACATCAATGATCTGGAATTAAAAGGAAAACAAAAAGGTTTTTTTTTTAAGTTTGCTGTAATCCAGACTACAGATTTAAAATTTAGTAATTTTTATCATTTAATATTTTAATTCTATGCTTTAATTTGACCAATTTTGCAATAACTAAGGCACATGCCGGTAAGATAATAAAATTATTTTAGACAAGACCAATAAGAGACAAAACCGATGATTTGGCGAATATAAATCTCCATAATACTTAATTCTGTAGACGTAAATAATGTATTAAAAAGTTGAACTACAGTAGCAGTTACCTATAATGACACTAAGTTGAATACTCGAGCAAAATATTCAAAAAAATCTACATAATATATTTCATAAACAGTCAAGGAATGCGTTCAAACTTTGTTAATTTATATCATTTATACCAAAGACCGTACTAAATAGCAGGTAATTTTAACTCAGACTTACAATCTGCGGTTACTGATGTACGCGAGCCTTAATACTGACGGATGGCGCAGGTAAATCAAGCGGGTAACATTTTACGCATCGTTAATCTCCCCTTACAATTACGTCGCATTGCTAATATCACCTTTCTATAGAAATGAGCGGAGGTCAGTAACTAATTGGACAAATTATTATAAGTACCTAGGCGACCGAACTTAATTCGTATTATTTTTTTTCAAAATTGTCTCTATTTGAATAAATTATGTATTTCATCTCCCCTTCTTATATATAAATACGAATAACATACCAATGATCATCCATATTTTACAATTTTATACACACAACTAATTAATTACATAATAAATAAGAATGTAATTAATCATAATATTAGAAATAATTTACTTAAAAAACAGCATTTCTACGAAAAATGAAACTATTCTGTCAAAATAAAAAAGTTCCAAATCGTTAGATTTTTTAGATACGCGTTTTTTTATAGTTAATAGGGTTATCGTTCTGCACACAGTCTCACCTGAAGTTAAGTGACTATGTGGCTCAAGATGGTAGACACGCTAAGCCTAGTGGATAAACTGGCTCTTAAGTACAACTGCCGAAATACATTTATATACTCTGGTTTCCCTTCAATACGAATAAATCTTTCGCCTTTTACTAATGATTTCCGTGGAGAGGAATACTCAAATGAGTCTAAAATCGTAGGTATTTTTCGGCAGATTAAAAAATATCTCAGTTAATAGTGTTTGATAATTTACATTAGATAGATTACATAAAACAAGTTTTGCGTGGTGATAGGGGTTCGGAAGCAACTCAGTCGTTCAACCTAATTGTAGTTAACTTGCTGAAAATAAAAATGTGAACAATCTTTCGCAATATACCTACAGGGTGGACTACGACAAGACCTGCGCGAACTCACAGAATCAGAAGCAATATGAAATACCCACTAAAGACACCATAATGACCCTGTTATGATTTCTATTTTTGTATTTTTTTTTTATACAGTACTATGCTTACTATCAATTACAGTGCATTCACTTTGCCATGCTGCTATAACAATAATAAAAAATATATAAAATAAATAATGAAAATACAAAATGATATTTTATTTACCGTATCTTGTGTTTATTTAGTTAATTTGTACATAGTAACTGTAGGGGCATCGTGAAGTAATGAAAATATATAAATTCTCACCGCTATGCTGACCTATGGCGCGGCGGGATGGGCAGCAAAGAGCCGGTAGGGCCGGGCTTACACCCTTGGATTCCCTCAAACCAATACCCAGGAAAAGTATAGTCTCATACCCTGGTGGTGGTCCGAGGTTCCAGAAGATGAAGTAGCGTCAATAAAACTCCAACCCAGTGCTCTCCGCAATGCACACATTTGTGGTTTCAGCTTGTTGTGAACGTTCGGATAAAACCTAACAAAATAGATGAAGAGCCACGCGGTAGACATATTAGTACGTAATTTCTTGTAAATTAATGTTATTTTTCGTTATATTGCACATAAAACGTATAAATCCCCAGATATATTTTATATTGTATTCCGAAAAATGCACAACCAACAATGAATAAATAGCAACTGACTATCGGCATGGAGACGCATCAAAAACGTTCCTTTTTTACAAATTGTCGGCGGCGGCACCACGGAGGTCGACCACAGGCAGTAAGATCTCATTTTACCGCCATTGGAGATATGAGATCCCGCGGTAGAATTGGCCCAAACAGTAAATATAATTGTAATATCAGAGCACATATAAAATAAATCATCAGACACATATATCAACTAGACTGGTGTGGATAATTAAGTACAAATGAACTTAGTTTTTGTTACAATATGGCCGGGATCCTCCCCTTAACGTAATTATTATTACATTGAGTATGCTTGGCTACACAATAATAATACAAATACGTATCTCGCAAAATACAATTAATAAAATGATATATAATAAATAGCCACAGTTATGTATAATTAAGAGTATTTATTTGTACTGTGTAGTTGAAAACAAAAAAAAAACGAATTCTATTTTACATTTAATTTACAGGCTAGTACTGAAAAATTTAGAGAAAATTACATGATTCTCAAATGGTCACACGCACAAACCAATAGAGTTATACATTGTAGCAAATTGGTTGGAAATGTGGTTGAATGATTAATTTACAGAGACACTATAATACGTACGTATATAGCAATTTCATGAATAAAACAACTGTTAAATTTACATTTTGCAAGCATACAATTATATTGTTGCGCGAATTGAGAATTGTTTATATAAATGTTTTAGATAAATTGATAACAACAAATATCCGTAAACAAACGTTATTTGTATCCCTAACAACTAGTATCGTTAAAATTACTAAGTTTATTTAAAAAATGTAATAAACAAATTTATTTACTTCAGATTTTCTAAGATGTCTACATCGTAATCAAGACTAATACTCTCTTCTTCTTCTTTCTTTATTCTTGGCAACTCAGTCCTCTTTAGAGACTATTATACTGCTATTTTCAAGTGATAAGATTTGGAAATTTTGGACAGATGAAACTATCTTCAACAAGATGGCGACTCTCTTGTTGGAGATCTCTTAGGAGCTTTGGGGCAACTAATACATCATGTTCCGAATGATTATCCACAATTCACTTCACCAATGATCTTCAGCTACATTACATTACGTAAAATATCGCCTATATTACACAATACAGGGCTAAATAACTAAGTATATGAATAAAAATAAAAATCACAACATGACAGATCAAGATCCCGCCAAAAACTCCGACTAATACTCTAGACATAATTGTATTAAATGAAGTTTTTCGGCAAGAAGTTTATGCCTGTTTTTATTTTAGGAGTATATGGAACTCCCATTATTTTTATTTATTTGTTTATATTTTTATTAATTTTATTATTTTCTTCTATCGGAATGCCATGATTTAATATTATTGAAATAAATTAATTAGGTAGGTTCAGAATAATTAGATTTCCAGATTTATAATATATGAAAATGTATGTATGTATTTATAAAGTACATATGAAATGTAAACAGGTTAGTAGTAGTGTAGTAATAGTCGTATTTTTTATATACTGAGAAATAAGCGGAGTAAGCCAACCACACGTATATTACAGACAGTTAAAAGAACTGGCATTACTCCAGTTCAGTTAGGTCGAAAATATCTTCTATTTGGCGTTTACTGGACCTCGGAGATACTGTGAAAGCAGATACTCGGCTGTAGTCGAGTGTACTCGGCTATATTTAATAACTTAGTGATTTTGTAGTCGAGTGTAAGTAACTTACTTAAAAGTAGGAAAGTATATGGAAAACTTTGAGGGCGTATACGGAAAAAGAATAACTATTGATCTTAGAATTTTATAAACATTAGGTACTAATTGGTAGTATTTTTAAATTCAAATCTGTACTAAGTTTGGAAGCAGTATTGATCTATATAAGTATACCTACTAAAAAGATTTTGTGATTTTTTTTATACACGTAAGAAAATATTTAATAATAATCACTTTTGTCCGTAAAAATCGACCGTACGAGTACAACAAATGCGTAGTAGTGAGTCAATGTGTAGTAGTAATTCTGATATTACAATATTATATAAAACTTTAATAGTTCTTCAGATTAGTTATTTAAAACGAATTTTGAAACCTACTAAAAAGATTTGGTGATTTTTTTTATGTACGTAGAAGAAATATTTAATACGATATTAAAATCATCACTTTTGTCCATAAAAATCGCCCGTACGAGTACAACAAATGCGTAGTAGTGAGTCAATGGGTAGTAGTAATTCTGATATTACAATATTATATAAAACTTTAATAGTTCTTCAGCTTAGTTATTTAAAACGAATTTTGAAGCGATGACAGCTCAGTGATAGTGTGTACGACTTTGCGTCAACGAACGTGAGTTCGTATCCAACCACCTAGAATGAGCTTAAGCTTTCGGTGAAGGAAAACATCGCATGGAAACCATAGCTTGGTGGTAGGGCTTTTTCTAATGCCCGCTTGACTAGCTACCAACCTCAAGTTAAAAATCTGCCGTCAAATACCAATAGGTGTGTTCCGACAGTTGCACTTGAGAGCCAGACCCTCCACAGGTTTAGCCTGTCCACCAACTTGGGTCCTTTTTTTTTTTTTTTTTTTTTTTTTTACGTGGAGGAAAATCTTTTATAGACGATACCTCTCCAGCCTTGGGCTAGGCGAGAGGCCTGTGGGGGACTCAACCGGATCAAACCGGAGATACCACTATGCCTAAAAAACTCCACGACGTTCCTTCAGTCACCTTCGGACCGGGGAGCAGGAACTGTTACCACACTACTTCTACTCCCCAGCAGGTGCTGGCCTCTGTGGAGACCCCAACCTGGGGACCCTCAAAGAGGGGTCGCGACAGTCAATAACGGGGGGAGGGGTGCTTCCCCCAACGAACCTTGGAGGCGATGCATCGAACGCAATGCGCTTGCCCCGGCCTGGCAGACCTACATGCGATCTTGGCGAAGGACCCGCCCTAGTCCAACGCCCGCAGGCAATCTCTATGGCGGCTGGAGGTCATTTCTGACCTGACGCTGCCTGGCTCGCCGACTGCGGGAGGGGACCCTTCCGGTCAACCGCTCCCTTACCCTTTCCGCCACCTCCTTCGTCAGCATGACTTGCTCACAGAAGGAGGCAACGGAGATCCACCCGCTCTCGCTCTCAACCATGGTTTTAATCACGTTCGACAGCGAGAGATCGGGCCCCGTAACCACGATCATGTCCCGACGCAGCGACTCCCACGCAGGACAGACTGCCAGAGTGTGCTGTGCGTCGTCGACGTCACAGCCACAATGATGGCACACGGCACTTGACTCCCGGCCAATACGACACAGGTAGCTTCCAAAACATCCATGTCCCGAAAGTACCTGCGTCAGCCGGAAAGTGAGAGTGCCGTGTCGTCTGCGTAACCATTCCATAAGATATGGTCTTATGGCCCCCACAGTCACTACGCCCGAGCTGGGTCGCTCGAGTCTCCGTTGCCACTCCTCAATAACCTGGGACTGGATGAGCGCCGACCTCTGCGCCTCAATCTCTCGAGGCGCCGGTCGCAGACCTCGCTCACGTGCCTCTTTGCGCCACTTGTACAGTGACGCGAGGGCTCGCGCTTCCAGTTCCCAGGGAGGATATCCAGCTAATAGGGAGGCACCCTCGAAGGAGACCGTACGATACCCGCGGACCGCCCTTACGGCCATCAGCCTCTGCGGCTTCCGTAGGGAAGCCACATTGCGAGGCGTCAAACTGTCGGCCCACACAGGGGCCCCGTAAAGGGCCATGGATCGCACGATCCCCGCATAGAGCTTTCGGCAGGTGGAATCCGGACCCCCCAGATTGGGCAGCAATCGTGCTAATGCGCCAGCCGCACCAATCAGACGGGGGGTCAACTGCTTGAAATGCTGTTCGAAGTTCCATCGGCTGTCCAGGATGAGGCCAAGGTATCTCATCTCGGATTTAATGCCGATGGAAACGCCTCCCACAATGATTCTGGACCCTCGAGGTGGTGCATGCCGGGGCCTGTGAAAACACAGCGCCTCGGATTTGTGAAGCGCCACCTCTAGTCCCAAACGCTGGATTCTGCCGAGGACTTGAGCAACCCCAGCTGTGGCCAGGATCGCGGCTTCGTGATACGACTTACCCTTCGCCATGACTAGAGTGTCATCTGCGTAACAAACGACAGTCAAGCCACGGAGGAGCGCACCTCGCAACACCCAGTCGTATCCGATATTCCACAGGAGTGGGCCAAGGACCGATCCCTGTGGAACACCGCACACAACGTCTCGCTGACACATTCCTATAGGACCTGGGAAGATTACATACCTCTCCGAGAGGTAATCCCCGACTATGCGACGAAGGTAGTTCGGCACTCTGTGATAACACAGCGCCTCCCTAACGCAGGGCCAGGGCAGGGTATTGAAAGCGTTCGCGATGTCTAAAGACACCGCTATCACCACCCCGCCTTGAGCTATTGCTTCCTCCGCCTGACTTCTCACCTGCACAATCGCGTCCACGGTGGAGCGTCCCTTACGAAAACCGAATTGGTTCACCGCCAGGTCCGGTCCCACGCACGTCAAGTGGCTGACGAGGCGGTCTGCAATGACTCTTTCGAAGAGTTTGCCTGCCTCGTCAAGCAGTACTATGGGTCGGTACGCAGACGGCGAATCCGCAGGACGCCCCTCCTTCCGGAGCAGAACCAATTTTCCGGTTTTCCACCGCTTCGGAAAAAGACCTCGCTCCAGACACGCAGTGAGTAGTCCTAATAGTCGGGATTCGAGGGCCTCACAGGCCAGGACCCAGGCACGGCCAGGAATGCCATCGGGTCCCGGGGCGGTGTTTTTTGCTCGAAGGCGAATCACAGCCGCCCTGAGCTCTTCCCGGGTCACGTCGGGCACTTCGTCTATGTCGGGTTCAGCTGCGGCCGGAGCCATACGGGGTGGTAAAAACTCCTCCCTAGAAGGGAACAGAGCGCCCACCACCTCACTAAGGAACTGCGATTGGAGACTCTGCGTTACCGGGGGGGCCCACTGCCGGAGTTTGCCACGTACAGACTGGTACGGGCGGCCCCACGGATCTCGCTTGAGCGTCTCTAGCAGCTCCTCGCGGGCAAGTGCCTTAGAGCGCTCGATGGCCCGTCGGAGGGTTAGCCTGGCTGCTCTATATCCCTCGTACAGCTCCGCCTCTTCGGGGTCTGCGATCTGCGATCGGCGTCGCCTACGCCTATTCCTGGTGTATAGGCGTCGCGCCGAAATGCACGCTTCACGCAGCTGTGCTATCTCGGCGTTCCACCAGTACACCTGGCGTTTGGCTCTACGACGCCCCGCACGTGGCATCGCCGCATCACATATCTGTGACACGGCGTCCTGCAGGCGCTGTACCCCCTCATTGACGTCGACAGGCATCTCGGGTGTATCCCCCGAAATCCAGGCCTCTACGACGGCAGCTTCCAGGAACGCCTCGCGATCGAGACGTCCCAAAACCCAACGAGGGCTGTCCCCAGTCGGAATTCTCGGGGCTGGTCGATCCGAGGTCTGGGCGGAGACGTTGAACCGTATGTAACGGTGACCAACTTGGGTCCTATCGTCACTTAAGATCAGGTGAGATTATGGCCATAACGCTAAACCTTAAGTATAAAAAAAAAGAAAAAGTGGTTTTCTTAAGCGTCCTACTCATTTTAAATACATAAAAATATAATATAAAGTAATATAATCTAAAAAAGTTTTCGTAATGTGTAATATTCTTTTTAACTTGTTAAAATAAATTGTCTGCATGGGGGTAGGGAATTCTCTAATGACCACCTGGTTATCTACCTCCTTAAAATTGAAAAAGGCCTACCAAAATACCGCTATACGACCTGAAAACTGGGTGGATTGTGGTGGTGGTGGGTGAATCACAAAACGCGGCAAGCCAAAAGGCAGTTAATATGATATGTTTATAGCTATATGCATGGTGATACCAAAAGCAGTTCCTGGGATCTGGTAATAAGGAGCCATTGTGGTGTCTTTTAGTGGATATTTCATATTGCTTCTGATTCGGTGAGTCCCAGTAGGTCTTGTCGTAGTCCGCCCGGTAGGTATATTGCGAGAGATTGTACTTATTTTCATTTTCAACAAGTTGACTAAAAAATGTTGATACGAGTGAGTTGCTTACGGGTTCTTATCACCACACAAAACTAGTTTTTTCTAATCTATCTAATGTAAATTATCAAACACTATTAACTAAGTAATTCTTTTACGTATATATTAATATGCCTATAACCTATAACTATGACAAATACCTATAATTTTATACTCATTTGAGTGTTCCGCTCCACGGAAATTATTTATAAAAGACGAAAGATTTATTCGTATTGAAGGGAAACTAGAGTATATATATATATGTGTTTTGACAGTTGCACTTGAGAGCCAGTTCCTCCGGTAGGATTAACGTGTGGTGGACACGTTGGGCCACATCGTCACTTATCACCAGGTAGGATTGTGGCCAAAACGCTAAACCTGTAAAACCTTAAAAAATTTAATCATATAACTTAGTATAATAATTATTTTATAGAGTCAAATGGCGATAATTAACAACATGGATTACAATATTAACAATTAATAGATTAATATCTAATTTAAAGATATTTTTAAAAAACGTACTTTTTCATTGTTGTAATATTAAGCAGTCACACATTACATCTCATGGTATAGTACAAGGGAAAAACAACGGCAATGTTGTCGTCATTATCTTGCCGGCTTGCAAGCTTGTAAACAATTCGGAATACACTATTATACCAGAATTAGTTTTTAGTAAATAATACGTTCATAACTCGTTAGTATTGTTTAAATGTTACTAATACAGTTTATTTGGACTTACTATACAGGTCAGTAATGATGCATTTTTAATTACTTACTTGTGCAAAAGTAATGCGATCACCAACACTGCTATACGAATGTGTTTGGATGCATATAAATCACTTAAGTTCCATTGATACTGCGATTGGCTGCAGCACCATCGGCGCATCGCTTTGGATTCCAGCCAGAAGATTTCACGCTGTAGTTCGATTCTTTTTAATAGCTGATTATCTTTGCTGCATCTTCTTTTTATTCAAAATGGTGTCCGCATTTCTATTTAATTTGAATTTAATATTTGAAATCAAAAATATAATTATAATTGAATCCAGCTGACTCATGTAAATATTTTGTATATTACTGTGATCTATCGCCGAATACATTAATATAATTATATGAAAATAGCCGTAGAAAAGGAAAGTCTCTTAGGGAACTAATGACACGGAATAATAATAATCCTAACGGAGAGTTATAAACAGATGGAATTGCTAGTTTTTCTTAAATCTATTACTATTGTAAGTTTAACTGTATTGGTTTACACCAATGTCTATGTAACTCTACTTTTATCACGATTTGGCAAAAAGAGAGAAAAAACACTATATTTTTATAATTTTGTTTTTCAATATGCTCTTTAATATTGCTCTATTTGTTTATTTTTCGTCAATAATGAAAAAGATAAGATTTTAAATAGCGTTGCTAAAATATTTTTCAGAAAAGTTACAAGTAATGAATGTTATTCAACTCGCCCCTAGAGTAAAAAGGTTGACCGCATTGTCTCTCCTATTTGATATATTCGCCGACGTAGGTATTGACTAGTCTTGTGGTTCCCAGACGCATGACCAGTTGATTTGTGAATTCTTTGAAAAAAAACTGCGTGTGGTTGAACGTTAGAACATTAGACCTATGACTTCAAACTCTATTAACAATTAGATGTCATTGTACCACGCGTGGGCAAACATTGATTATATTGGTAAAATCAGGAAACAGGCCTAGAGATAATTAGCTCAGGATCAGGATTAATAGCGTCTTGTACGGCTCAGTAGTAGGCGATTATTAGCTAAAAATTATATCATACTCAAAATGAAATGTTAATGCTAAAGATTTTTTCATTGTGTACAAAAGCTTAAAACTGTATTGTTCTTTTATTACTATTTATTACGAATATTATAAATGCAAAAGTTTGTTAAGCTTTCACGCTTAAGCATCTGAATATATTACGATGAATTTCGATAAGGAAGATGGGATCCTAGACACGGTGATAGGCTACTTTTCTCTAGAAAAACTTATAGGAAATGGGATAAAGAGAGAAAAGACTTTGTGTGAAACTTTTTACTGCATCATCCGATTTCCTTCAAACTTGCGAAAATAATTGCTTATAATTTCAAATTTTGGGTAAGTTCATATCTACCAGGTTGATCAACATCTTGAAATAAATCATTTGATACAAAAATTATTTCTGTATTGTTTGACAACCAGAATTAGTTGACAAAATCAGTATCAACGCGACAAGATATGGTGTAAGAAAGGTGCCCACGGTTTACTAGGAGCTGAAGAGATGCGTTCCTTCAATGTTTTTATTTACTTCATTACTATAAAAAGAAGAAAATTGTGTGGTCAATGACTTCGAAATGATGTTACTATCGGAACTTTTCAATTTTCCCCATTTGGGCGAACTGCCAGATGAACTGGTTGCGGCTTTTCTTGTTTCAAACCACATTATACCGCAAACTATGACAGTTGATTGCGAGTGTTTTGTTAAATTAGTCTTATCATAAAGTGTATTTGCATTTAAAATGTGAATTCTCGAGTTTATTTAGGTATTACTATTTAGGTTTTAGGGGGGTTCAAATGTAAAATTTAAATCGGTGGCGACGACGGCGGTTACGCTGCCGAGTGCACGGACACGTGCAACTGGTGGAGACGGCAGGTAGAAGCGCGTTTAATCTCGTTGTTTTATCGACGGGGTCGAAGAAGCAATTACGTGGCCGGCGCACAAAGCCTTTGGCGTGCGGAATGGAAGTGTAGCTAACTGCGAGTTGGGTTAGGATGAAGTTCGGCATTTTCGAAAAATTCCTTTGTAAGATCTTTAATACATGCATACATGGACGGAAGGTCCATATCTTTATGGAGATCTGTATTACGGACATAGAAGGTGTAATGTTCTTTTTATGTTCTTCTTCGCAGAGGATCGAACATGATAGCCGCGCTTTCGTCTGGGTTGATTCATATGCGCCATTTAAGGCACCAGGACCCGAATGTAGAGACGGCCCTTTCGACGCGGTGGTAAACGTGAGTCCTATTCCTGCCCGAGCTGAAGAGACTGTGTCGTCGAACTGCGACCTCGGGGAATTCGGGTATATCGCTAACGAACAAATTGAACAAACAAGGCGCTAGGATGGAGCCTTGCGGGTCTCCTGAGCGTATTGGGTGAGGCGAGGATAGGGCTCCGTCTGCTTTGTAGCAGAAGAAGCAGTCCGGTAAGTAAGCAAGGATTATGCGGACTAGTCTGTCCAGAACTTGAAAGAGGTTGAGTTTATATATGAGGCCTTCGTGCCAGACCTTATCCAAGGCTTGGGCTATGTCAAAAAATACAGCAAGCGTGCGCCTGGGTCGGCGTAGCTCCGTGAAATTGGAGAGAATATGCTCCGTGAAGCGGAGCATTTGGTGGGTGCACGAGTGCTTCGGTCGAAAGCCGAATTGCTCGTGTGATAAAAGACATTTGTCTGAGACAAATGCTTGTAGTCGGTTTAACAGAAGCCGCTCGTATATTTTACCTATCGTATTGAGGAGGCTTATTGGGCGGTAGCTTTCTGGAAGGGATGCCTTTTTACCGGGTTTACGGTTACCTATTACCGTTGCCTTTTTCCAAGCGGCTGAAAAATGGCAGTGAGTTATGGCCGCATTGAAGATGCAGACCAAAAGGGCTATGAGTTTATAAGGGAGATGTTTGAGGGCTTCGTTCCTTATTCCGTCGGGATCAGGAGCTTTCATTGGCTTAAGGACTTTTATGATTGCGAGGACTTCGTCAGTTGTAACCGGCACTAAGTTTTCGATTGGGGGGTCTCTCTTATTGATTGAATTGTTCGATCGACCCTCCCGTCGTTTTCAGGATCTATGCTATAATAGTCATAGGGTTTGGAAGAACACTGTTGTTCGAGAGTAGCAGCGAGATACTCTGCCTTGTCTATACTTTCGAAGACGGGCGGATTGCCGGGGCCTCTATTTAATGGGGGCAGCGTGGATGAATAGCTGCTCTTCTGTTTACGAACGTGATCTCAGAAGGCGAGATGAGACGGTTTGATTTCCGCTATGTGGTTATCCTATATATGACCACAGGTTTCAGAGATACTAGAATTAACTGATCTTTGTAGAATACGTAGCCGTACACGATTTTCCTCCGTCGGATAAGAATCGTGAGCGCGTGTCGCAGCGTTTTTCTTCGTGATCAGATCGAATGTCATCAGGAATTATGAAGCGGCGATCGTTCGCCACCCTTACCTCTTTCGAGGTTTCCCTGATGTCATTCTGGAGGTGTCCGACCAGAGAGTCAATAGCCAGATCAGCATCGGCCACAGACTTTATCTCGTTGGGGATTCTATCAAAGTGAGCTTGAGATAGTCAGCTACTTTGACTAAAGCAAGAGTGTGGTCACCCGGGTAACCGAGTTGCAGAACTATAGGTCGGTGGTCGGCGTCTAGTTCATGTACGACTTGGATTTACCGTACTTGAAGCGCAACCTCAATTACGTCGAAAGTAAGCGCATTTTCTAACAAATAAAGTATCCTACCGTTAGTGGTGGTACGCGGGTTGTTATATTGAATATGCCCGCTATTTAGATCACCGGACACTATAACCGAGTTGCCGAGCGCGAAAAGTACCTCCAGATCCGACTGGAGAATTTTATTAGGCGAGAGGTACGCGGACAATAAGAATAGTGGGATGACTGGTTATACCCACTCTGCACACCGACACTTCTAAGTTGGTGAGTTCGGGAGGATTTATTGGCATGCAATATAGTCTTTCTATAGTATATGAGCGTACCGCCGCATTTTACGCCGGTACGATCATTTCTTACTATCTTGTAGTTCGCAATCTCGGGATTACGAACGCTCGGTTTAAGAAGTGTCTCTCGTATGAGAAACACGTCTATTTCCCGCTCCTTAAGGAAGCTAGCTACTAAGTCGCGTTGGGGTTTTAAATTACGCTCGTTAAAAAAGGATAAAGAAAGGCCACGGGGTTTAATTCTATCCTCCATTGCAAAACTAATTACGGAAAAGCGCGAATGATGCATTGCATGGAGCGCGCGATGTCAGGGAAGGCCTTAATGGCCTTGAGGCGGTCAAAGTCGCGACTCGAGCTAATCATACCGTCAAATGCGATGAGATCGTCGACAAGGTGTTCTTTGAGAAGGCCTGCGAATCAATCGAGGCCTTGGAAAGCGGATGACGACGCGGACGTGTTGGAATTCGCAGGTTGCGGTTTGGCAGCCCACGCGGTGTTTGGGGCTTCTGTGAATGTGTTCGCAGGAGTGACTCGTGCAGGACCAGAAAGGCTAGGGAATGCCTGGATAGACATAAGCTGTGCCGGAACGGGACGTGCTGCCGCGGTGTGCGCTCGATGAGGGCCGCGAGCGTGTCTCGTGCGTGGGGCACGTTACATCCGCGATAATTCGCGGTGTGCCCGGCCTAACTGCATAAGACGCAGCTGGTAGGTTCGACTGATTCGGGCATGCGTGGGCACTTTAGTGTAGTGATCACCTAGACATTTGACGCATCGGAACTTTGTGTGACAATTCCTAGCGGAGTGGTCATATGCCTGACAGTTGTGGCATTGAGTCAAAGCGTGTTTTTATGCGGGATCTCGGCTGTGACGCCGGAGAGACCGCAGACTGAGGTGAACGAGAAGATTTCTTTACCTTCCCGGGTGCGATCAAGGACAACAAGAACCATATAATTATGTTGAGTAAAGGTATGGTACATACGATGTACTTCACGGACAGGGAAGTTTTGTTCTTTGGTGGACGCGAATACCTCTTTGACGGGTATTTCCTTTGGGACGCGACTCAGAACTACGCGCAGAAGGCGCTCTTCCTCTAGAGTGTAGGTGTAGAATTCGCGTTGGCCTCCTCTGAGGAAGACAGTAATTATTAGTATTGTCGAGACTTTTTACTTGAATTCCAGAAGGAGTGCTCAGGGCGTGAGTATAGCGTATTTTTTGTGAGTTTAGCTAAGTAGAGATGCTCAGCCACTTGGTTTTGTCTTTGATCGTAACCGGGGAGATGCACGAATTTTGGGTTGCGTGTATGCGGCTGGGGTTGCGGTAGTCGTGGAGGTTGAGGGAGTTGAAGGTAGTTGAGGGACGCGAGAGTTATTAGCGCGCCTTGCTTTAGAGGCAGCAGTTTTAACTGTCTCACCAGTCGGCACCCGCTTGTTTTTGGGTTTCGCTCTGATAACGACTGTGAAGCCGGTTTCGGGAATAGCCTCTGAGTCTATGGCTTCCATTTTTGCTTTTTGGGGAATTCGATGGGATGTGTAGGAAATCATCTTTGCAAACGGTTGAGATGCGGTTGAGGGGGTGGCGATCGCTGAAGGCGACTGGGTGCGCGACGTACAGTTTGCGGCGGTGGCGATGAAGATGCCGGGGGATATGCTGGTGCTATCGCCGCAGCTGCGGGGGTGCGGATGGGTAGGGCAGTAGTTGCGGGTGGGTTTGGCGGGTGGCGCGTCGGCTTATTCGCTGCGACGAGTGGGGTGCGGACATATTGTGTGTGTGGGTTTTGGTGGGTTTGTGTGGACACAAATTTCTGGAACAGGTCTCCGACTGTTACTTTTCGATAAAAGCGCGAAACTTACTAATCACTAGCTCGTTACGATGGGCCATATCGAATGGCGGGCGTGGGGCGGGTAAAGTTAGAAGAAAAAAGTCGATGTAAAAATAAAACCTCCCTGCTAGCAAAAAACTAACAAACTGTCCAGAGTTCGGCGAAATAATATTTAAATACTATCTACTGCACGTGCAAATTCATAAAGAGAAAATAAATAAAAAACAATATCTGAGTTCTGGCCTGTAATAAAAGGATTAAGGGAAAATAAGTTTTACCTTAGTTGGTAGCCGGTGACCAGCGTACTTACAGTGGCGGCACTTTAATCACTGCACTGTTTCACAGTAACGAAAAGCAATACTTGGAATTCACAATAATAAACTAATAGAATTCTCACAATGTAAACTTGACACGATAACTAAACAATAGGTTTAGATTTACGAAGGACTAATTATTGGTAAGACGCAGTGGATTGTCGGCAATAATAGACTATTTATTGCCGATAAGTGGTCAGAATAGCACAAAGAAACAATAAGATCGGTTTCGAGAACAATCAACGAGAGCTCACGGACACGTCCGTTCACGACCGCGGTTGAAATCGAACCGTCAAGTGACATAGTGAACGCTGTAATCTGTATAGAATTAACAAAATACATTGTTAATCTTTGTTTATATTCTTTACCCAATTCTGTTCAATCTAATATTTAATATGCACGTAGCATGTAAAGGTTATCCAAGTATTAGTGCAGACAATTAAACGAGAAAAAAAAATATGCTTAATGTTTAAGCATATTTTTTTATTCATGTATACTTGCTGATTTCATAGCTTTTTAAAACGAACCTAAAAGATACGTATACAAACAAATGTAAAATCCTTATATCTTAACCGTCTCGTTTAATTGTCTGCACTTATACTTGGTACTTTATATCACTAATACTTCAGTCCACTGATTCGTTCTGAAGCTCCACTATCATTGCCTCAGTATTGTAAGACACACGTATTTATATTGCCACAACCGGAAACTAAAAGCGGTAAAAGCGAACTACTTGATATAGATTATTAAAAAAAATCTTATAAACTTTTTTTATTACAATTAGAATTTATAAAGTTATTTTTAACCAAACATGTTAATATCAATTCCAGACCATAAAGTTATTTTTAATCAAACGTCTAAATATTTAAACCACTGTAATATGATATTGAATATAAAGAGACGATCAGCGATTAAGCTAATACTTAAAATAGATTAATTTTTTTATAAAATCTCGTCATTACAATTTGGATTTATAAAGTTGTTTTTAACCAAACATGTAAATATCAGTTTCTATCCATAAAGATATTTTTAATCAAACGTGTAGATATTTAAACCCTTTTATATTATATTTAATATAAAGAGAAGATAAATGATAAAGTTAACATTATAAAAAGACGATCAACGATCAAGTTAACACAAATATTAGATTGAATTTTGTATAAATTTATGTGAGTATTTTTTTTATTATTTATTTCACAAACCAGGCAACACATCGATATCAAAACATACACATAATGAAGAGTAAAATATAAGAATATGTGTAACTTAAAAAAGTGATCACTGCTTACATAAGAGCGAAGATAACTTAAAAATAACAATACTGAATTACAATAACTTAAGCAACAAATAAAAGTTCAACTCACGCTTTATGGAAACTAACGAGCAAGAAAATATATCAAAAGTGTCTTATATTGTTACATTCCGAGAACATTCGATTTAAACAGGAATGTTGTCTAACATTGGTTCGAGATTGTTGATTGAAAAAAGTTTGCCTATTCATAAGACGACTGCTAGGACGAGGTATAACAAACTTAACTTGTTCAAGTATGTTTTCACAGTGTAACAAACCATGGATCAACTTGTATAGTAACACGATGTCGGCTACTTTTCGTCTAGTAATTAGTGTTTTAATTTTAAAGTACATACGTCTAGATTCATACGTTATTAAAGAACTACATTTATTATATGAATATAAGCCAGATGATATACAAAGCGCTTTTGCATACGCTCAATCCTATCTGAGTGTATCGTATAATATCGATTCCAGATTTGACTTCCATATTCAAGGATGCTACGTATTATGTAGTTGTATACCGATATAATCACATTTGGGTCTCTAAAAGATCTGAGCTGCCTTAAGAAAAAACCTGACCAGCGAGCGGTTCTACGAACTATTTCATCAATATGAAAACTAAAGCTTAAATGGCTGTCAATAATCACTCCCAAGTCACGAATAGTCGATACTTCGTAAAGTGTAATCTTTTCTATATAGTAAATTGCTTAGATAGAAACTTTTTTTTCGTAAATTTTACAAAGTAGCATTTATTTGAATTTAATCGTATGTTATTTTGGCTGCACCAGTTGCAAACATAATTAATTAGTGATTGCAATATCCTAACATCTTCCGGTGTTTCTATAACCTGATAGAGTATGAAATCATCTGCGTACATTTGGAACGTGCAATTAATTAAGTTAGCCAGATCATTAACAAAATGCCAATAAATTAAATTGCCATACTTCTTCTTATATTTATTGTGATATTTTGCTTTTTCTTTTAAACATTTAATCAAAGTGCTACTAAACCATGCCGGATATATAAGTTTACGCTTTCTTAAAGATGGTGTGTACTTATTAAAAATTACGTTAAGCTCGCAATAAAAAAATTCAACTTTGGAATCGATAGTGTTAGTAGTATTCCAAATATCTAACCAATTGATACATTCTAATTCTTTGTTGACCAATTCATAATTACATTTATAAAAGTTAAGATACTCAATTGGTTTTGTTCTTACAAAAGGTATATTTTGTGACATGAGTAACGAAATTTCAAGAACGGAGTGGTGTGAATCTAATTTACTTAGAGGCGTAGCTTTGGAAACTTTAATGCTTTGAGAGTTAGAAAAATTTAGTTAGAAATAAGTTAGAAGTTTAAATAAAAAACAAATAAGTTAGAAAAAAATTAATCTAAAATTCGACTATTTTCATTTTGTATGTAATTACATTGATCAAGGTTATGGAATAACATATCCTAAAGGAATCTGTTAATATATAACTATATAATTAAATATATAAAGTAGACAAGACAGTTAAGGAAATAATTTATATCAGTATATTATATCTCTGGAGCAAAGACAGGAATATAAATTAGTTTTAACATGCACTAGCGTTATTCCACTAGAACGGATGTGTTTCGCCACATTTTATTCATGCGGTATGGACCCCGGATGTGGCATAAGTTAGGGATTAATGCATGGATTATGAGATTGTTTAAATTTTCTCGAAGATTGCTATTTAAAAGGGCTGGGGAAACTTTTTTATAAGTACAATATTAATTTATTATACTTAATTAAATTTAATTCTTTTTGTTTTGGAATATCTAATCGGCATAGAATTTCGGTTTACGTCTGTAACTTTAGCTACGTAGCAGTATTTTTAATCTTAAGATGGCTCCTGTCATATTCA
The DNA here is from genome assembly GCA_039707435.1 of Actias luna. Lineage (NCBI taxonomy): Eukaryota > Metazoa > Arthropoda > Insecta > Lepidoptera > Saturniidae > Actias > Actias luna. The sequence goes on from JAZHAC010000003.1 coordinate 7,790,524, forward strand.
CGGGATAGATATAACGCATATATTTATGAGAGCTATCTACAAATTACAGCAAACTGTCAACAAAGTGTATTAGAAACGGGAAATATATAAAGAATTTTAAAAGGAAAGAAATATTTAAGGAGTTTATTGTTGAGATATTTCTCCGATTAAGTGTTTAGAATGTTATCCCATTCATATTTCTTTTCTCTATAATACTTACGGTTTCGAAATAGACAACTTGGTTAAGAGAGCAGATATTTAAGCTGTGTCAATATCTAGGAACATTGCTGTACAAACTATTCCATAACAGGGTCATTTATTTATAAATACTAGTATACAAAATTATTTAATGGATAATTCGTTAGTAAAAAAAGTTAGATTGGTAATATTGTAAGATTGTAACCTTGCATGTACGAAAAAGTAATTTCAGATCAATTATTTGTTATTACATATATTAAATAATTTATCATAATGAACTTTCTGTACTAGTTTATCTGTATACCTATAATTAACAGGCGGAACAGTGTCATAGGAAATATTATCTCCTTACTTCTATCGCAATTAATACATGAGGCAATAAATATCTTCTTCATAAAAAAGCATATTTGTAAATACTCTTATTATTATCGTTTATTACTAGAACACAAGAATATTATCATGTATTAATATTAAATATATACTGCTGAAAGTTCAGTTTAAATGAGGAGAGAATAATAATTATATATAATGATAGCGTGATACTAAGCAATAAAAGTACTAATACTACTAGTACTAATATAAGGTAATTGTAATAAGCATATAAAACATATATTATTTCTGTAATAAGTGTAATAAGTGCTCTTCTGTAAGTGATTTTAATAGTGACTTTTTATTAGTGTTTAAATAATTATAGACTTACGTTAATCCTAAAATAAATAACAAATACTTCTACTATAACTGCCTTGTGACAAATCTATTAAAATAATATTTTTCAATGATTATGTTCATGTATATGATTTACACATGAAAATGATGCAAATAAAATAGAATTGCAGTGCTAATTTAAAAACTGTCTGTGACATGTTTGTGTGTTTATGTTTATTTCGAAGTTTATTTTAACATTATATTTTAGAAACAAGAAATTTATTTCATCAATGTCTAGGAATAATAATGTTTGAAGAGGTTTTCTATAGAGAATAAGGTTGTATGCAAGTCTATAAAAGTTACAGCGGATATAAAATTTTATAGTTTCTCTACTGCCGGAGCTTAAGCATCTTTGTTTCAAAGTAAAACTTGAATTAAAATTACTGTATGTTACGACATTTATTAATATACTACTTACTCCCACCAGCTTTAAATGTGTTGCCAGTATTTCGATTGTTCAATATGGAGCAATTAACTTTTATTTTTATGAATGTTACAAAAAACCATAATACAAAATGTGTTAATATTGAGATTCATAGTTAATAAAAAGTAATTAAAAAATCCGGTAATGTTAATTTCCTAGTTTTTTCGGTATTGGTGGTATTTAAGTGCAAATGGGATTTAAAAACTGTACATGTAATGATATAAAATTAAATAATTGTTACTCCAAGTTAAGTTTTATGTTTATCTGAAAACACCACATGAATTGGCTTAATTCCAGTTCATACAGGTCACCAATATTCCTGGGTGTCCAAACTACGTTAGCAGACTATTTCGTGTTACATAGTGATATATTTCAGTACATAATTTTAAATTTCTAGATTTTTTCGATATCTGAAAATATTTCAGTGAATAAAACGGGGGCAGTGCATAAAAATATGTAAATTATGTTCCTCCGCTTACGCATGTGAACAAATATAACAGAGTGACGGGCTTTCCCTCGCTTGCATAAGCTCAGCCAATACAAGTTGTCTCTGTTAGCTACTTTACTTGTTTGAAATATAGATATTATGATACAATATGTCGTACTTATATGTTATTATAACTAACATTAAAGCTTTAATAAATTATGTATTCATTTAAATTTTCACTAATATGTAATACGGTTGATAATTTGTTCTGTAAATCTCATATTTATTTAAGTATATTAACTTTTTTGATAACGGTAAGGTCAAGAATAGGTGCTTGCCCAAAATCCAGTTATGTTTGAGTCTCAGTCGATCACACTCACACAGTTTTATAACTATATCGCTTTCTCGGAACCATTGAAACGATTTGGCTAAAATTTTGAAATTAGACCATACATGGTTTGATCTTACAACTTTCCAAGCTCATTTAGTTTAAGCCCTGGTCGTTCGTTAGTTTTTTAATATAAATTATTATTACATCTTGTACAATTATCATTGTAAAAAACATTACCTTTTGGACAATGTACATTACGATATTGACTAAATTATTTAATTATTTTGTACATTGTTATTAGTTAATTTTTTTTTGTATAAATTCCTATAGAAAAGATGCTTATGATTATCATTTGTGATGACTTGAATACTTTTAGGCATGTTTATAGATAGTTTACAGTTGAATTTTTTGGTGAAACTTGCCTTTTCCAGATTTGTCATAATTGTGGATTTTGTCTTATTTTATTTTGTCTATTTTTACATTGTAATTTGAATATATTTACTTATAAATTTGTGTTGGACATGATAAAAATAAAATTGAGTATTCACTTGCTGCGTCCGTGGTGTAATTTCCTTAGACTTGAATTTGTATAAGTATTGAAACTGTGTCACTTAAATCCAGGCTAAACTAAACTTAAAATATCTTTAACTAACGTATTTCTGAATAAGAAAATTATAAGGTAAATGGGGTTACTCTTGTGGTATGTCGCGAAGTATGTCTGTGAAGGGTGTGCACGGGGCTTGCGCGAGGGTGCAGGTGCACCTGGGCGGCGGCCGGCACCCGTCACTCGACAGCGCCACGTGCCCGGCGCCGCCGCCCGGGCAAGTTAGTCGTTAGTGAGCCGCTCGCCCGCGCCGCCGCGCCGCCGCGCCACCCGGCTTGCGCTCGTCGCCGCCACCGCTACCTCCGCCGCCGACACCGACGCGCCCACAGCTACCGCGCCGCGCCGACAGCGACAGGTGGCGCTCAGCGGCGCCGACGCCCGCCGCCTGCGCGATTCGTTACTAGCCTGCCTCGACATGCTCGCAGCCTAGTCACAATACATTTTGAACGGCCGCGGCCGGCCTTAACAAGGAACTTTGATATTACTGTTACTCACTTAATTACGGTGCACTGCTAATTCATTTATAAACCAAAAGTGATTGCATATGTTAAATGTGATTATGTATAAAGATTACTGGAAAACTATACAAGAGTATAAAATTTACGATATTTTCAGAAACTCTGTAAGTACTAGTATTAAAGAAGATAATTTGTAATTGTAAGATAAGTAATAAGTAAGATTGTAGTAATTTTGTAATACCATCTTAGGAGTAAAAATCGCATATGGATTTCTATAATATAGTATTTAAAAAAATAATAACATTGAATTGATCATTGAAGAAATTGAATATTTATACAGAAGATTATCTTCTATAGCACACCTAATGATTTGTTGTATTCACGCAAGTCTCTTAAAAGTTGTCATTAGGATACTCCTCAAATAAAGAAAAAATATCTGGTATATTGAAAATGCATATTGTGTCATCTGATTTAGTATTCATAGAAAATTTTAACCAACAACTTTGTATGTGGGATTTTTTTAATAAATCACGAGTTTTAATGTTTTAAGCAACGAATAACAACAAGAGAAGTAAAACAGCGTTTGGCACTCAAAATGAAATGCCGACGTGGGTACTTCATTATCGAGAACTCTCAGGTGGGAAACAACCACGTATAATTAATAACTACTAGAGTCACGTCACGTAATTATTAAATAGGTAAAGTGTTGATAACTATCCGGGGAATTTGGCCATTTGTGTCTTTAACGTTAGGATATAATTAAATTAATTTCACGTTTTGTAGTAAATTTATTATAAATACGTAGATTATTTATGATTACGATTATCAAACTTTTGCATTTTAGTTCAGAAACTACTATAATCATTTGTTATAAATTTTGTATTAAATAAAATTTTGCTGTTCAACATTATTCAAATAAGTATTTTTTTAAGATGCCAAGCGAATACCTCTTATGCAAACGTAAAACCGGTCTAACTTAATCGTTACTTATAAGTTATTTATCTATCTATTATTTATATTATGCCAAAATTTTTACAATAATCCATAACTAAATTTACATTTACTTTGATAAAAAATAAAAAATATGAAGATTAATATCAAAATTCACTTTTTTTAGTCATATTCACTATATTACAATATATATACAAGATATGAAGATTATTATAATTTGTTTTCATTTAGTACGTGGTAATTTCGTACTTGAAAGATATTCAGTGATTTATGGATCGAATGTCAATTGCTACTCGGTTATTTTGAAATAACACATGCTATTTCAAATTAATTTTCTCAATTTACTAAAAACGTTATTAGGTATTTAAAGATCGTAATGCACTTATAGAAAAACATTAACGTATGTGGAAACTATAACTAATTCGAGGAAAACACATGTGAAAGTATTATCTTACAATACTCATCGAATTTTCTTCTCAGAGTCGATTTCCATTTTTTAAGCCAAGAACTACTTGATTATGGGTACTTTTAATCATATCAACTCTGCTAGAGATTACATTATCGTGAGCTTGAATAATTGAATTTATCTTCCACTTTACCCCTGTGAGGTATTATTTTTCAGTGCGCTCCTTATTTTTCCCAAAATATATTTATACATTTTCATGACTTTAATTTGAGAAAAGATGAGTCCTCCATTAAAATTTTCATCCCATACTTCACCTCTTCAAGTTTTATTGCTGTGAAAATAGGTTGCCTATATTCTTCTATAAGGTCCAATGTAATACCAAAATTAATAATAATTAGTTTAAGCGTAAGAATGTAACAAACAGACCGGAGTACTTTCGCATTTATAATATTATTTTGGATAAATTCATTTTGTTGTTTTATTCACATTTTTTCAGATTCGTTATTGAATTTTTAATGATAAAATCGCGGATTATATTTCATAAAATCTAGCACTCAGTTTCAAATATTATATAAAACATCTATCCAATTACCTATATAACAATTACAATTAAACTAACCTGTTGACTAATTGATACGTCTACCAATCAGACACCTGTGTCCTAGCCAAGTTATCTTTTAACAATTGCTAACGTAAAGAAATAACAAAAATGTATAGGATACACATGTCAAAGTGACTTTGTTGAAACTTCGAATATACAACACGGAAATGGGGTTAACCCGCTTTTAGTGTTTCCGTCGTGCTGTGAGTCTTGCATCCACATAGTACTTCCATCTGCTTATATTTTTCCAGAAATACTTATAAATAACACAAACTTATAAAGCGATGATAGCTCAGTGGTCGTGTGTACGACCTTTCGTCAAGGGACGTGAGTTCGAATCCAACCACCTACAATGAGCTTGAGCTTTCGGTGAAGGAAAACATCATGAGGAAACCATAGCATGGTGGTAGGGCTTTTTCTGATGTCCGCCCGGCTAGCTACCACCATCAAGTTGAAAATCTGCCGCCAAATACCAATAGGTGTGTTCCGGCAGTTACACTTGAGCTCCACTTCCTCCACAGGCTTAGCGTGTCTACCAACTTGGGCCGTATCGTCATTTAAGATCATGGCCATAACGCTAAGCCTTAACAATAATAAAAAAAAAACTAACGTTTCGTCTATATTCGTTAGACTTTTAATTTATTGCTTTCTATCCAATTTCTCCGACGCGTAGTTAATTCTTAGCGACGGAAATAGCTCCAACTAATAACTAGCAAATGAACGACTATCAGTCGAAACTATGCAGTAGCTAGCTGGAAAGTAAAAAACTATTTTGGTATTATGTAACAGGATATAACATAAGTAACGTGGTTTTCTTACTAGAATATTTTTTTCAACATTCATAATACCCTAGAAGTTACAAAAGGGATATTCATAAACAACATTACCATCTACAACATATCACTTAACTTTGTTTTGACTTTGATGTCACTAGTTATGATTGATAAGGTGTAATAAGAACGTTACAAAACAATTGCTAGTCTTAGTTTTCCTACAAACTTGAATATTTTAGCAATCAATTTGATTCAATAACAAACGTCTATTTACATTTTGTTTTATATTTAATTATGAGTACGCCGTTTAATTTGTTGTATATACCGCAAGTAAAAATAAAATAAAAAAAATGTACGGGTTTAAAAATGATATCATGTTTTAGTTTGTATATAAGATAGATGATTGAAAACGCGATATGTATTAAATCAAATTATTAACAAGTATCCCCTGCTCATACTTCATAGTATATGCACCTTAGCATATTAATATCTTATTGTTCTTTATTAAAAAATCAGCGAAGCGCGGTTGGCATTAATATTCAAATACTGATCCCTCCAACTAAGTGAACGATGTTTTTGGAAAGTTAATTTATTCTTTCACAAGATGCTTCAAATAACGGATAAAATATTTATGAAAAGTATTAGAGATAATGATGTAAATGACCACGTTAAATAATTAACAACAATTATTTATTTATTATTATTTGGTTAACACAAAACTTTTCATTATCTACTATTGTAAGTATTTCGATTTATAATTCACATAATACATATCGGACATGATGAAAATCAATCCCTTATTTTTCGTTAAATTCTTTAGGGGTTTTTTTTTTACCTGGCTTTCATTGTACGACTTCGGCCGTTTGAGAGGGCACCTCGCAGGCTGTCTGGACGAGGCCCGGCATACCATCAGGCCGAGCCGGTCGCCGGGGCGACGTGTTGATTGCAAGTTTGAACCCGCGTCGCCCCAGCAAAGCGACAGATGGCCGTCCCACATAACCCGCTCAGTCCGCCCAGACTGGAAAAGTATACGTAAATGCATTCCCATTCGATAAAAAAGGTTTTATTTTTCTTTAAGAAAGGTTTTATTTCAAGCATCATCAAACGTAAACACTTATATTGGCCGTTACATTTTCCTCCGTTCACATTTATATTTGATTTAATTTTAGTTACTTTAATTAGTTATTATTGAAAATTAAATAAAGTTAACTGTAAGCAATAATTACAATTCATATGAAATAATACCAATGAATACTAGAACGTCGAATATGGATAGGCAATTTGAGGTTCTTGACCAGGTACGATATGTAATATAAGATATTGCGGTCGCGAGTTGTAAGAGGGTCCAGGGAGGGCTATTGGTATAGCTATAGGAAATAATTAACAATTAAGTTATCGATACCTAAGGCTACCGTATTCGTTCTCGATAAAGAAAACCACGCGCATCGCGAAAAAGATATTAGCATTCCTAGTTTTAGACCTACCTATTAATAATAAACCAGAACTTGAAGTTAATTACAATAACAAAACCAAACAAATAGCGAGTACAACATGAACCCTCAATGTTCGGATCCTACTGTTTACATTCTGTACATTATTGTACTATGTTTAACATAAATATCGATTTATATTTTCAAATATGTACAGACTTTGTTGCCATCACAGGCCCATTCCATTACGATGAATTTGAATGAATATTTTTTTCATGACAGTACCGTTCTTATTCGATTTCATTGTTAGTAATTTATAAAACTGTTTTGTGTGCATTGTTTTTTAAATAAACTAAATATAACTGAGACATAAAAATAATATAAAAATATAGAGCCATATTCAATACTCTCAATTAAAAGCGTTGGTGTGCCCTTAATTAAACTCCATCAATAATGTTGAGATTTTAATTTGGTCATGTCGTAATGAAATTGTTCTATGTTATCTTTTGTATTTATAGTAAATATTATGATAGAAATTGTTTTATGAAATGGTTGTATACATACGACGTATCTAATGTATATCAGTGTTTGTTCCAATTTTAACACCTTAATAATAGACACTTTGAGATTGTTTTAGATTTACATAAAATATTAAGTGAAAGATATTCAATGAAGAATTTTGCACTCAGGGTAATTTACTTCTATATAGCCTCTTCCGTTGAGAATTAGGGATTGAACGGTTGATAGCAAAAAAGGACGAACGGAAAATATCTTCCGATAGCAACAAAACTACTTTTCGGATTGTAGAGATCTCTTTTTTCATCGTCAATATTCGTTGCCTGGCCCTTATGACCTATCATCCATAGGCAAATTATCTATCTTTCTTTAAGTTAATTCAGCACTTCTTTTGTTCCATTTTCTTTGGTTCTGCGTTGATGTACTTTCAAAAACCCCACACTTGTTTTTAGATTTACGTGGTATAATTTTACCATTGAAGCAATGTTTTGTAAGAGAATCCACTTGCTGAATGTCAAATAAAAGTACAGTTTAAGTGTATAGGTAATATTCACATTTGGCACGAAATATAAAGGAAACCTTAAATTTATCATAAATTATTTCTTTATCTCTATTTACCTCAAAATCTAGTTGTATTGTGATGATTCTAATATTACTTTTTGAATATTTTAGGGTAATAAAAACGACGGGCCGTTTTTATATTTTAAATGAAGAACTTAATTTAGTGTAGTGTTTTGACTATAAATGTTATACCTATATATTTGTTGAAATGGTATAGCCGCGGATTAGGAAAATAGTTATTATAGGTCAGATAGCAGAGTCGTATATCAATTAGTTAATCTCTAACTATTTAAAACTTACATTGTGAAAAATGTATTCCGTTTCCTCTCTACATAGTGTTCTACATTAGAAAGTGGATATCTTAGTAACTTACAGTGCGATATTCATTTGCCGGAATGTTAAGATGTAGTGATGCAGTATGGTGATGATAACCTCGTGCTGTTTTTACCATGACTCTATATTAATGAAAATATTATGCCCAAGTCGTAAGCTTTATAGTTATACCGCTACCTGTTTTTAACGTTCATAATAGATTCTAGCTAAATCAATTTAGTCTGAAATTATAATGTGATGATTTTGCTATTACATAGAAGTAAAATTTGTGAAATATTTTTGTAATAGAGAATAAATTCTTCTCATGATTTAAGATCAATAGTAACGCATCTCAAATCCGTGACAACGCTCTTTCGCAAGTTCAACCCTCATTCCTCGGATTTTATTGTTATATCAAATTTGATTTCTCTTTGGTTTCTTCTTTTTACTGATCGTTCATCATTAATTTCATTTGACTGTTATTGCACTTACTGTTTATTTTTTAATAGATATAAACTAAAATAGAATTCTAATTAGTTGTAAAAAAGAATATAATCTAATATTATCAGTATCTGTAACATTGTAATAGGTTCCAAAGTCTTCAGTAGACTTGATTATGATTTTCATCTAAGAAGTACTGAATTATAGTAATATAGGTAACGACGTAAAGAGCTGATGATTCTTAGAGGAAAATGAAATTAATATACACCGATACTAATTAAAAAAAAACATAAAAGATAAATACTTCGAGACTAGTGTAAATGGATGAATTGATTAATTAATTTATAGAAAAATATATTTATGACAATGGAGACAGTTTGCTTATAACAGTGGAACCATAGCGAAATATTATGTATATACTTTATACAAATATCAAATTATTTTAAAATGAGTAAATTAAACCTCAATTGGCTATAATTGTAATACATATAATTGTATAATTGTATAATTGTAATGTAGTTACAGTTATAAAACATACACGATTTGAAATATATTATCTATGCAATATATATAAATTAAAATATGCAACAGATTATCTGTATTAAGAAGTTTGTTTATGAAAGTCTGCGGCAAGGCCCGTATTTATGGCCTGACGCAAAACAAGACAGATTTGCGCAGCAAATAGACTTACAACAGAGAAATTTGCCGGATATCATTTGAACAGCTGTTTGGCAAGCATGACCCTTATCAAAAGTTACGCCCGACAAACTCGGCTGACTGCCGCCGAGGAAAGATATGAGGCCCGTTGAATGGCGCCTCCTTACTATTTCATCTAGGCCCGCAACGCGGTCAAAGATAGATTCAGTAATTAGCCCGGAGTAATAATAATCAAATATATACCACCTGTTGTGATCTCATCCCCAAATTCTGACATAGCATTTCCTCACTGAGAATATCTTGTGTCAATTATGTAATGTTGCTATCGATTCCAAGTGGACGATTGGAGTACAGCTTAAAAGTAAACACTTGATTTAGATTTTAATAATCATATTTATTGTTGTTTGTATTGTCGATATTCATTGCTTAGTTCACATTTGTATGAAATTTTATAAGCATATAACGTGTAGCCTATTTCTACATCATACTTCCTAGATCATAAATTTAGACATCCCTCATTGGTAGGTAGCTCATCTTGTAACAACCTGATCAAAATCTATTACGTCCTAGTTTGTGAATAGGATGGACTTTTGTTCATTATACTAAACTAGCAACTGCCTAGAACTTCAAATTAATAATAACAAAGCCAAAACAATAGGGAGTAGAACTTGGACATTCATATTCTAAATCCACTGTTTACATTCTGAATATTACAGTACCATGTTTTACATAGATATTAATTATATATTAATAATATAAATTTTCATTATTACATACTAGTGCACTTACAAACTACTTAACCAATTTCCATGATGGTTTTATATAGATAAGTTCCAATAAGATCCGAAAAGATTTACACTATGTTATATAACCGTAATGTTATAAAATAAAGGAGATAGCTATATGATAATACAAAGTTAACTCGGTAACAGACATTATTACGAGCATGATTTATTGGACTACACTAAATCCTTTCAACATATGAAAAGAATTCTTCTTTTATAATATTATAGACATTTGTGAACACTAGAAAGATTACAAAAAATCATTACTCCTAAATATAACTGTAATATTTGAAGCACAAAAAGAAAATTAATGTTACAAAACAAATCAAATTTGTTGTGTTAACATTGTATTGCGAAGTTATGAAGTACACTCTAGGGGCCGCTCTGCTTATTACCGTAATTATATAGATAATATGAATATTTGCAGGATGGCTTTCAAACTAGATATGGACAAGAAGTACTCCTATACATTTTGTTAATCGGTTAGTACCAGACACTTTTAGTCTGAGTAGTTTTATCTCGTCGTTAACTTTAAAACTGTTTTTTTACAGTACTACATGGTCATACATATAACTTTTACTATATAACACACAGTATTATAATTTCGTTGTTTTTGTATTTATTCTCAAACTTATGTTAAAAATTTGGCTTTATGTCAACCACGAATACCAATATGATCTCTAAGGGTTTCTTCTTATGAAATACTGAAACCTAAGATAATTGAAATAAAATAAATTTTCTACATGGCTATATAATAACTCAAGTATAAAGTAGGTTCCCAGTCACTAGTGACACCCTTGTGCGAGTTGCCCCTAGTTCGGAGAAGCTGTCAAAAGCTCTCAGGCTAATAGTGCAGGTCCCTTCGAAAAAAAAAAAAAAGGTTCCCAGAAGTGAAAACATCTTCAAAATCAGAGTTAAAGAAATGACTGTTACTTACACTGTTACTGTTATTAAGTACGTTATATAGAATAATACTGTATGTAATAATATTTTACATTTTTTTTTATGAATCACGTCGATTTTACATATGACGTTTTGGTTTACTATATATATATATATACTATGCAATTTGAGCTTTGAGTTTTTAGTATATTTGAACTATACATTAATAAGTTACAAGTAGAAGGCATTTTGTATAGCAAAAACACCTCTATGTGAAAGAATACCAAATAATGAAACCATAAGAATGCCCATCAGAATCGAATTCGGAAATCCAACCGAATATTCAAATTACTCCAACTATCAAAATAATTCAATTTATTTAAATAATTTTGATCGAAACTCGAATTAAATAGCATAATTCTATTCGATTAAAAATCAAACGCTATTCGCGTACCCCTAAAAAGACGTGGTAAACATGGTATTGTATTATCATTCTAAATTTTGTTTGAACTAGTTTATCACGATTTCGAAGGTGAAAATCCATAAGATTTCTTTTTGGCCCTTTTATTTCATTGCATGAATGATTAAGAAAAAAACAGTCATATCTTACGTAAAATACTAAAAATACGTATTTTTTGTTTATTTATTAAAAATGAAAATCACTAAATATACAAAAGATTACAAAGATTAGACATAGAATGACCTACAATCTTAAACGATTATATCGTTTTATAAAATTATGTGTCAAAATATTTTGATAAATATTTAATTTAGGAACCAATGAAGTAAATTATACGATTTTTATAATTTTTATCTATCTGTCTATCTGTATGTATTTTTATAGCTCAAAAACGGGTTGACCGATCTTATTGCTGTGATATAAAAAAAGTGTTAATCATATTTAATTAATGACGTATATCTAATGAAGGGTATTTTCAAACAAAATTAAATTAATCACAGCAAGATCTAGTTATTTATCTTGAACGAATTTTTCATCTTAATACGTAAGATTCGACACTGGAATGTTAAGATTTTTTAATATATATTCTTTTATAGTTTTTAGGTTTAGCCTTTGACCACAACCTGATCTGATGTTTAGTGATGATGTGGCCTACGATGGTAGACACGCTAAGTAGAGGGACAGCTGTTAAGTGCAGCTGTCGAAACACACTTATAGGTATTTGGTGACTGATTTTCAATTTGAGGGTCATAGATATTCAGGTATTAGAAAATGCTCTAACACTATGCTATGGTTTCATCACCGGTTGTTATATTGTTTTTATTTAACCGAATGCTCAGACTCATTGCAGGGACTTGAACCCATGTACATTGACGCTGTGTCCGTAAACGATACCACTGGACCATGATTGCTTAAAAATCATCAGTCATCAGTATCAATAAACATTGAACATAAATGTATTAATACAGGTGTCGGGGACATAAAGGTGGAAAGTAAAGGTTACGAGGTGGCTGTCGTTGACGAGTCGCTAAGGCATGTTGCGGTGATGACGGGGCTGGCGGCGCGCGGCATGCCTCGCTGACATGGCGCGAAGCCGCTACGCCCTCCTTACGCTGGCAGCTTTCGCAGCACTCGCTGGTAAACTATACTTTTTGTACTATAATATATAATACATTTCAGTTATCATATAACACAAAAGAATAATCTAAGTGACAAATTCACAGAAAGGTGCCAAGAACACTACGTTTCTTTCAACATTTTTAGTAACTCAGTTATTTAAATAGATTTACCTTTATGGCCAGAATCTCATCTGATGTTAAGTGACGATGTGGACCGAAATGGTTGATACGATAAGCCGAGTGGAGAGACTGGGTCTCTTTTGACGCGCCACCTCTTCTTTTGTAAGTGATTATTTATGTACCACAGCGAAATGTTCAATCTGGATGCTGCTTAAATGTAATTTTACCTATTCCAGATATGCTTTTTATGTGGGCAGTAATTCATCATTTTGATTCATTTCACTATAAAATCAACTATACTTTCGGTCTTATTAATGAATTAGCTGACTCAGAGGCTCCGTACGCGTTAACTATTATAATATTTATTAAAGTACTAGATTTTACGTGCGGCTTCACTCGCGTTAATATCGATGTTGTCAAACAAATTGGATAACGCATTAAAAAGTTTCATATAAAGTTTTTCCCTATATTTACCCCTCTTCTAATAAAGATTTCGCGAGAAAAATTAGCCTATCTCCGTCTCCTGGGTTCCATCTCTCTACTAAAATTGAACACAGTCGATTCAGCGGTTTAGGCGTGAAAGCATAACAAACAAACAAGCTCACTTTCGCATTTATAATATTAGTATTATTTTTCTGGATGAAGCATCGCATTTCGTTAAACTTGCTTTTAGATCTACGAATTGCAGAAAATAGCTTACAATTATTCTTGGATATTCCAGTTATAACTGCTTCAGCACTGTCTAAAATTAATCCAGTCAAACAAGTAGACAAAGAAAAATGTATTCACGCATATTCAGTTTAAGTAATTTTCAAATAACCACATATGAATATTTTTTTTTAAATATTTGTCGATAGTACCTATGCAGGAATTTAAAATATTATCATTTTATGCCGTTCTACGGAGGTTTTACATATATTGTTTTAAAGGTTCTTTATAAATCAACCAGTTCAAGCTAAGCGTGAAAATTTATTCCACAATTCGTTCGTAACAAAAGCATAAAAAAGTTATTCGCGCATGGTATTATCTTGTTTGTGCTAGTGAGATAGACTGTTCTATTGAATTATTAGTGACGAAAACGATGGCGCTGAACCAACTTCGTTGAAAAGGAGGCTTGGTAGGCTCTGTCTGCATCACAATGTCATTATTCCTTACTGTGTTCATTATCATGTCTTGTCGTCATAAGGTATCATTATATACGGCTCTTAAAATTAATTATTCTTAACGACGTATAATAATTATTATCCTGACATTAATTACTCTTTACCCATTCACAGAGTTAAAGTATAATCAGTAATTGATTAGTTACTATGGTTAAAAATAAATAGCACAATGAATTATCTAGTAATGACTAATTTTTACATACTTTTTTAACAAATTTTTCTGTTCCTAGACAGTATCTAATCACAATATTACCGGACTTTTAGTAATAATGGCAGACGTAAAAATTACGAACTGAGTTGATTTTCAAGTGAGGGTGTCGAGGATACATATAGATACTTGCTATTACACTTTTAACATAAAATATAAACGTAGCTTTAGTATTTTTTTACTTACACTTCATTCGATACTTATTTATTTAATTCATACACACATATAATATAAACAGATAAACCAAAACATATTATATGCTACAATTACAATATTCCTACTGTAAACTAGCCACTAATATTTCCGTCTAACTACTAACTATTCTTAAGTTTCGTCAGACTATCACTAAATATATCACTTTCCTGAGACAGAAGATTCACTATACGTATGCCCCCTAGAACTGGAGCTAATAAGTTAATGCGCGTTATCATAAAGAGTTTTTGCAAAATTATACAAAAATAAAACTTCTGAAATAGTTTACACATGATTATATAAAACTATAAGAAAGCATTCATATTATAACAATTAATTTTAAGATTCTTATTATTAGTCTGAGAATTAGTCTGCCTATTTAATTCAATAGTATTCAATAATTCAACCACAGCAACACATTTTGCATTGAGGGATAGCATAAGAACCTTCTCCGTGTAAAACACTAAAATCTACTAACTTTCATGTTGTCTGGTCAAATTGTTTTGCGGTTTATCAATATATATATATCAATACTCTATACTAGTAATAATAATAATATTGTAAAGAGGAATGATTTGTATTTTTGTTTGTACAAATAAACTCAAGAACAACCAAATAAAAATAAAATAAAATGGACCGATTCCAAAAATTTTTTCACCATTATAATGCTAAATTAGCTTTATTTTTTTAACGTGGGGAACTGAGAGGGCTATGTGGGACTCACTCGGCGCTAACCACCTAGAATACCCACTAAAACCCCACGGCCATCTGTCGCTTTCCTGGGGCGACGAGGGTTCGTGCATGCGATCACCGTGTCACCCAAGCTACCGGTCGGGCCTGATGGAAAGCCAGGCCCCATCCGGGCAGCCTGACGAGCTACCCTTGCAATCGGCGGGACTGATGCAATAGGAGGCGGGTCCCCCGACCCGCGCCCCTTAGTCCGGCTTAAGGCGGTGGAAGGGCATGGGCATACCGGCTCCTCCGACCGCCAATTCATCTACGGTTCCCATGGGGATCTGTCTCACGCGCCCTCTCCACGGCCTTCTTATGTAACATAACATGTTTACAGAAGGAGGTCACCTCATTCCAGACACACTCGCTGCCGAGCATGGCTCTCACTACACCCGGCAGCCAGAGGTCTGTCTCCACTGCCGCCTCCATGAGTACCACAGGCTATATAACATTTTTTATGAAAATGATTAAATAAAATTTTAGTTCCACGCGAATGGAGTCAGGCATACAGCTTGTATCTATATAAAGCGGAAAAGTTTGTTTGTAAATTGAACGCGATAATGTTAGGAACTGCCATGTAAATTTCAAACATTATTTTTGTATTTGAAAGAGCAGATGTTGAGGAAGGCTTTTTAACATCACGCTACCACCAATAGGAGCATAAAAATACTGACATGCAGCTTCTTCAATTTGATCTTTAAGAAGCAAACCACAACGTCCCACTCATCCTTACCAAGTTTTAATTATCGTTCATGTTTCTCTAGAGTTTTTGTTACTTAAAACTTTCAGACATTACAAATGATTATAAAGTAACCAGGGTTATTTCCCTTTAATTAATTCAAAAGGTTAATTGATTACCCTGTGACAGTGTAGATAAATGTTAATTAACTTAATACTTTTGAAGGTAAAGTATATATAGAGTAGGCTTGCAAAGATATATTGGAAAAAAAATATAATAATCACGGAACGCTATCGGTTTTTATGTTGATTACTAAATCAATATCATAAATTAAACGGTTTTTTAAATTTTAATAAATATCTAATAACCAATAATAATGTCGAATGTCAAAATTATTCATAATCTGCACATTCGGTTACGTTCAAATTAGAGGTTTTTACATCGGTTTATACAAGATAGTTATGAGATATCTACCTACCGTAATCACATTGTAACGGTACGTTCGTTATCATTTTCAAAGAATAGAACGTCTCTCATAGTGGATCTCAATAGGTTGCAGTGTAGTAGATTATCCTACTTACCGTTTCGAGTTTTTATACACAACACATATTGGGAAATTCTATTTTAATTGAATACGATTCCATTTATTTTGGGCGTTAACTCTTACGTTACGTTGGCCTATAAGTCCACTATGATTTTATTTGTAGGTACATTAATTTTTAATATCTATTTTTAATCTTAACTATTAGTAGTTATTATGATAATACTTTTTAGTACAAGTAATACTTTTATACAACGTTGAACTCGTTGAAAAATACTAAAAATATCTATAATTATATATACAATTGTTTTTCGTACCATTTATAGATACCGAAGGATTCATTTCTTTTTATCGAATGAAATACCAAATCAACAGAAATCAATGCAAAAGTTTAAGAGTGATGGTCCTACAAAATAATATATTTTTGGCCTCTATATCGAAAAATGGTGAACCATAACTGATTAAATGTTATGGAAGATAAAAATGACAATATCGCGGGCCAGTAAAAACCCTTAAAGGACATACGTGATCTGTATACAGGCTGTTGTATGAGTGCGCCGCAAGGCAGTGTGCAGGGCGGCGTGCAAGGTGGTGCTCAGGTCCCGCCCGGAGTGCCGCACTCCACCGCACCACCCGCCGGCGTCGGTGGAGTACGAAGGTATGCAAAGTTTCACCCTGCTTATCCTTTTTACTGTCCATTAACATATGGATAACCAAAAATGATACGTACTTTAGAGACTTGGAGCGTATATGTCATTTTCGCCCGGCGCCAACAAAAATATTTGCTAATAACACTTTTCAACAACCGAGATTATAATTATGGGGCACAAAAAGCACTTTATTCACTATTTTATTATAGACACAATTAATAAGGTTGCAAGACAAATATTGGAATAAAATAAAAGCAAAGCTTGATACAATCCGTATTCATAATTAATTTCTAATCAATGCTTACCACAATGAAAGTTAGTTTATACGGTATAAATTCAAAAGACATTTTGTATGTTTCAATTACTGGATACCACTTGTTACTAGCTAAATATAGATTATTTACATTACGAATATTTATTTTACTGTGTGGCAAAATCAATAGCTATTAGTTCAAAAATCCTGTTATTAAAATTTACCGATAATTATATTGGAAGGAAATCCCAAAAAAACTTTACATCTTTTAGAAGTTTTCTTGTGAATCAAAATATATCAACTACAATATAATATAAAAATAAAATATTCAATTAATAAAATAGACAGTATTTGTTCGTTTTATTTGAATTGATTTAAACGATTTTGATTATTAAGAACATTTCTTCGATTTAAGACCATCGATCGTTTCTAATCAAAAAAAATTTTAGGTACTTTATTTTATACACAATACGCACGCTTATTTTTACATAAATTGTATGTCTGTCACACGTTGTAATGCAAGTATGTAGTGCGTCAGATATAACATATTGCATTGAAATAAAGTCTCCACTTTATATATTGAAATAAGTTGTAGAGGTTACGTCGGTTATGTTTAGAGTTTTACACGTATGGCAGCTGCGCCTTTTATGCCGTTACATTGCCAATACCAAACATAAAACTCGGTATTCTCGAATATATCAATAATTTTGGGACCGAAGGATTATAGTTTAGAAATTGTGGGTTATGATTTCAAACGTCAATTTTAGAATCATAAGTCTTATTGTAAACAATTATTAATACAGTAGGTCGTGATATTCAAAGAAGATTATAATCATGATATATTATTTATTTATGTAGGTATTAAGGTATATTCCTCGTTCAAGCAAAATATTAATCTACATATAGAAAAGAAATCTCACCAAGTTTGAGCTCTTAATATAATGTTAAATACTTACTTTTTTAATTTGAAGTTTTCCCATATAAATTGATTTTTTTTTTCATATTTCTAATGCTTAGGCACTTTTCACAATATTGTGAATCGGTTTGATGGACCTTATGGAGAATTTCACGCTCTTCGAAATTGTTCTAGTGTTCTTTTGTGTAACTCACACTGGTTCACTAGTAGGAGTCATCAATGTTCAGTTTTTTGAATAATATTTTTTTTACTTTTTTGAGCAAACCGATAAAAATTAGAATTACTCAAAAAACATTAAAGCAGTTTCGAAGAGCATGAAATTCCTCATTAGGTCCATCAAACCGATTCAAAATATTGTAAAAGGTAGCTAAGCATTAGAAATTTGAAATAAAAAACATGTCTTTATATGCAATTTATAGGGGAAACTTTAAATTTAAATAGTAAGTTCTTAAAATTAATATTAAGATCTCAAACTTGGTGAGATTTATTTTAGCGGAAATGAATAACCCTAGTTGGTATGTCTTATTTCGGGTTTTTTATTTTTAAATAAAAGTATATTTAAATTGTAATTAAAATTATGTCATATATTCAAAGCATTTTTATATTATTTTACTTATAACATATCATATATACAATGCATAGTTAAATTGTTAAATATGAAATTGAAAAGGTTTAAAAGGGTTCTTAAAAAAGTTTTGAATACCTGTAATTAGTGAATACTCTTAATACTTATCTACAAATTCTTAATCCATCCCACGATATCTTCATGTACAGTAGAACCTCTATCGAACATCAAGGGAGACGCCAAAAAATTCGAGTTGTAGAGTTTTCGACTTATAGGTAATGGAGGTTTTGGTGTTAGAAGGGAAGGGAACAAAACATTTTTTCGAGATTTGAAGATTTTCAACTTATCGAGGTTCGACTTAACAAGGTTCTACTGTATATTATTATGTTTACTACGTGACGAAGGTTCAGCATCAGCATAAAGTTGTTTGCTCTTTATCATAACAATTAAATAAATTCCTGTTTATACTCATCCTTTTATTCTATACATCTATCTAGTATATACACACTGACATTTATGTAGGGGTGTGAGTAAATAACAAGATGTTAGAAGCTCAACCTACTACGGACTGACAAGGCGCCGATAAATGGCTAAGTCTTGCTATAAATTGATAATCCCCTAGTGAAATAACAAAGTAAAGTATTCGATTAAAAATATCTAGATTTATGCAATTTTTATTTGCATAAAAGTTAACCTATAAATGAAATTTAATATTAACATTTTTATTTGATACAATTGAATATTTTTAATACAATTGTAATTGCCTTTAGTTTTTAATAGTAAATAATATGTAAATACATTCAAAATTTTACATAGAATGATAATAACTTACTAGAAAAGATTGGACATAACATTTATACCATTTTATTATCTGCAACATAACGGGTGCGACGAGTTGATGTAAGTAATTTGTTATTTAAAAAATATTGTATATAAGAGTAATATTTTACATTGCTAAAGAGCCAAACTAAGATCAATTTAAAGCCGTCATCTGTGTCTGATGGATAGACAGGCTCTGCATGATAGTAACATTATATACATAATCAAATTTATATATGCACGTTTCGTTCACTAGTAGTATTTCTGATCGAATATGGAGTGCTGAAATAAATAAAGAGTATATTATTTACCTACTGTACACAAACTCATTTTTTATTTTACTAAAACGTAACTGTTATTAATCTGTTCTTTAAAAGAAGTTCTAATGATTTTAAAACAATATCTTCTTTGATTTGATTTTATTTAACACGATAAGAAATACTGCGAAATTGAATTGTTTTGAGAATAAAAAGCCTACAAAACATTATTCAATCGTAAGTAAAAATAGATGTACTAAATTATAAATAATTTTAAATTCATACCTATTCGATTATGCCTCTTAGCTAGAATTTTTACGAAATACGGTTTGCTTTATTATCTATGTAACCCTTATCACGGTAGTTGTTATTGCATTCGCATGTATCACTTATTTGCACGAAAAAGTTATAAAAAATATCCTAGGGACGGAAAATGGTAACAATTCAATTTCGCTTTTTTGCTATAGTATGTGTCAACGTCCAATTTGTAAGGATGTAGAGCTTCAGCATCGAAAGCTTGGCTTCATGCCAGATATTATGATCGAAGTATCTTTGGTAGAACTGCTGTCTCATTATAAGCATTGGCGTAACGTTATATTCTCATCGTAGGCGCCTGTTATTATGCGTTATATGGGGTGATAATGTTCAAAGTTGAAAAAAATACTTGCAACATTCACTGATATGTATAAAAATTAAGTTATTTGTAATTTGTGACGTATTTGCACACAGATTCAGCCAATATTCCAGAGGGCGAGGGTATCGTGATTGGCGTACTCGCGGAGATCCAACTCTAATTAACTCGCTCTGGCGCAGCCGACAGCCCCTCGGAATAAGGAAACAACTTGGTTAGATTTATAATATTTTATAAAAAAATCTTTTACCTCATTATTAGCAGTTACATTCACCTAAAAATAAATGCAATATACTTTAAGCAAGTATTATATTTTATACGATCATACATAAAATATTAGTAATATTTTCTACCGTATCTTGATACTAAATAGTGTTTATTTGCTTCTGTACTACATAGGCAACGCGGAAGTATACATTATACTAGCACTACTGATCGGGTTCGTGACAGTAGTGGTAGGGTGCTGGCTATCAGACAACTGCTGGTCGCCGGAGCCGGAAGACGCTCTGGCAGGCGGCTGACCCGTAGCGGCGGGCGCGTGCACGCATGTCTAGCGCCCGCCGTCCGTGCCCGTCGACAGGGAGAGCTTCTCCGGAGAGGGCTCACTGTCGCCGGTGCTACCGCCGCCGCCGACGCGCGCGGCGCCCGCTCTGCTACACGCTGCAGCGAGGCGTCTCTGTCTCGCTTTTCCATGTGATGGAAGACACCGACCATCAGTTTTTTGACCAGAACCGACGCACCACTCATGTCTTGTCCACGAAAAAACTAACGGAAGTCACATTTCCACAGTGGCAAACGGAGGAGTGTGCGATAATTGAAATTATAAATAATATCGGATAATCTCAATGTTTTTGTAATGTGGTTGTGTACTTGGAAAATGCTCTGAACTCTTTACTAGTGAAGACAGTGATAAAAAGCAGGTAAATGTTCTGGTGAACCGTAAGAGCTTTGATTTAGATATTTAAGTACTTATATTAATAATGTCATAATTACTATTTGTGCGTATAATACAATTGATTGTAATATAAGTAATGAAATAGCATGATGTATCTGGTATTTGTAACCGAGTATTTCTTAAAAAAGATTCATATACATAGTTCTATATGTTACACAATCATTGGCTACGCTTTTAGCGGTTGTTGTAGTTTAAACTTATCCGGCGAAACTCTTAGCGTGATGCGGCCACTTTTCGCAGTACCATTTCACTATTGTTTCTAAAAGTATGTGCCTTGTAACGCTTTCCTCGACTTGACACGTAGTTTAAAACAAGTTTTGAACCGTTTAGAGAAATATTTCTCGCCTCTGTTGTTTTACGGACATGTAATTCTATAAGTGCAATACACATCATAACCGTGCCTTTACCATTCTATAGACTTTGAGAGGGACGTAATTAACAATAAATTTTAAAATACACTCATCGTCTCTGAGAGCGACCCACCAACGATAAATTTAATATTTTATTGTAATATGTCCTGCTTGTTTTGTTATTTTATTGTATCTGTTGAGCAATTAGTAATAGAGGAAAGTGAGCTAGGACCAAGAATCTTTTAAAAAATGTGCGTCAATTGGAATTTTATAAAACTTTCGAAATAGCCACTGCAATAGAATAAGAATCAACATTGTGAGACAACGACATGGGTTTATAGTTAAAGTAGGATTTTGATCATATTTGGCAAATTACTTATACAATAAAAATAAGAATTAAAAGTAATTATTGTTAATAGGATTTAAATTATAGCTGGAGAAACATAAACGCGCTTAATATTCCTTATGTTTTCGATGACAATTTAGGTAAATTGTTTTTAGTTCTCAACACTATGATTAAATATATAATCTGATGATTACTGAGTTATCAGATAAGTTCAATCGCGGTAGTTTACCAGTAACAAATATTAATAACGACCTTAGAGGATTGTATTTTGTACATTAACTAAATAATCTGATAAAAGTACTTTTGTAGATGTTTGCGATAACTATTTTATAGCGAAATGAAAATATTGCATTACTAATAACGTATGTAGATACCTTTCTTGATATAAATATTGTTCAAAACACACTGCTTAATATAATTTCCACGACAAAGGAAAAAATATTTTCGTGTGAACGTAAGGTACCTAGTAAATTTATTAAATATTATTTAAAATATGAGACAATATAAGAACTCCTCTTACCAATTTGAATTTAGGTTCTTATGAATTTTCCAGATGTCTTAAAAACGCGTATATTATTATTTGTTTTATGTTTTGTCAGCCATTCATTCTGGACAACCCTTTCACTGCACTTGTACTCCGAAATGAGACTCTTGTATCTTATGTAATTAAGCGTATCTAATTTAATTAATTTTTAATGTATGGTACGGACGTACACAGTCACCGTTAAACAAATATATTTAGATATTGTTCTTCTAAATGTTGTGAAGTTTCAATTGCCAGCTGAGTAAATTAGTCAATCACTATACACAGGTATTCGTCTGTCAAACATCATCTTGCAAGTTATTTAAATACAATCATTTATTATAGGTTATTCATAGTCACATACAACATACTCGAAACTTTTTGTATATTATTTATATTAATAATGTAATTGTAAGTCGTGCGATAAATAAACCATTATAATAGAATATTCATCGTAACGTTAAGAAACCCGACTGAATAGTCAAAATTTATAAGCATTGTATAAATTATAGTTAGTCAGTAGACGAATATAGATACAAAGTACATTTTCATAAAAGTGTAACAAAACGAAGATTGAAAGAACTGAAAATATGAGTAATATCGACACTTTATTAAATAAAAAAAATATACAGTTAATTTTTTTACGACCAGGTATTACATAAAACTCTTGAAGCCATATACATATATATATACAAAAACTATAAATTGTGATTTAAACTGAAGTTAATATTTGCTTTATAAATCTGATTGCTAACTCTTATAGTAATTGAGAACCATCTTTCTATAAAATACACCATTATTTTTTAAATTTTTGTGTGTGGAATTTCTATTTGCTTATTAATCCCTGGTATTTTGATGGAAGATGGTAGCAATGACAATTATTTTTATTACTGATATTTTAAAAAAATAATTTTATAAATAAATTTTATTGTATAAATAAATTATAATAATTATTTAATATAAAAAAATTAAACTCCTTTAATCTAATGTATTACTATAACATTAAAAAAAACGCAAAATGTTTTTTCTTATTGCACGATTGTTATATTTATATATAATTATGGTATTTAATAAATATTAAATTGTTTAAATTTTTGTAAACGAGCGAATATTTTAATGGATCTTCACACGTACAGAAGACATGTTGGCTTGGCTGATTTAGGAATTGAGAGAAAACATAAGCTCAAAACGTTAGCAGTTAAATAGTCATGTAAGTTGTCGTTTGTCATGAATAAATTAAAATAAATTAAAAGGTAACATACAAAGAATTTTCATTATTTCAACCTTTTAAATATTTTTAGATAGATGTTATAATTAAAATGACATATGACAATTGGTTGTCTTTGTTATAACATCTTTAGCGTCTATAAAGACGATATACTTGCTATGGTAAGAAGAACTCTGTAAAAGAGCTGTAACATGCCTAATGTTTTCATGGAAAATATAGGGCAAAGTACGGCTCGACGCTCCCATGGCGTCGCTACGTAGTGATGAGATGACATGACACAGAAAGACTTTATCGTTCGACATTCCTATACTTACGTATTACTGGGACATTATACCCATCCGTATTATTAACAGAACCTTAATTTCGCAGTCAAGGAGATATGTTTACTTTTCTACAATTTTATAGTTTACATATGTAGACTGTTTAATTTCCTATTTAAAAAGCGATTATATTAATATTTTATGTTGAAAGGTTACAAAGGTCAGTTGCTAGACAATTTTTTACCTTTGCGGTAAATATTTGCTAAAGGCATTACAAGAACATGCGCCGAATATTAAGTACTTTAGTGAAAAAACTGAAAGTTTTTTAAAACCGATGAATAAATTGACGAGTCATGGTTTTACTTAGAAGAATCTGATGTTATTTTTATAATCTAGAAATCGCAGAACAATATAAGGTTCGTTGGGCTGTTTTAAACACGGATTATGAAAATGTCTCCCGAGCTTCACAGGAGCTATGTGAGGCACCGCCTTATAGGATAAATATACAAAAAACATACTTTTAATATCTATGCCGATAACAAACTAGGTACATCCCAATTATGATCTTCAAAAAATATTTAATGTAGAGATTTGATTTCGTTATAGTTTTTTAAATATGTATGTATAGATTGCTTGTCATTACAAAATAAAATATAAAATAAACTTATAGTACTAGACAACTTTGTACTGAATATTTTTTTTTTTTTCGAAGGGACCTACACTGTTAGCCTGAGGGGCTTTTACAGCTTCACCTGAACTAGAGGGGCGAGCGCGGAAGGCACTCGAGCCCGCGGGGCAACTCGCACAAGGGTGTCACTAGTGACCGACCTCGGCTTGGGCTGTTGCCGAATCGCGTACGAGAAAAACGAACGCGGTACTAGCTATTAATGAGCGGTACTGAATATCTACCCCTTGGTGATTAAATATTTATATATTATTACCAGACCTGAAAAGCAGACGTTGTCCCGCATAATAAAGAGTTTTTACAGTTTCTAAGTACAACTTAAAAGATAAAAATCTAGTCGTAAAAGTCTAGTCGACAAATTTGAAATGATTTAAAATAGAGATACTGCTCTTAAAATGATGTGTGATGCCTCATTGGATCCGGAATGACGGCTACAAAAATGTGCCAAAAGCTTGTACAAAATTGCAAAAATGATAAACAATTAAAGATGAAAAAAGGCATTTCTTTTATCGCCAATATTTCATAGACTATTAATATTTAAGAAATTTCAAAAACAGATTGTTAAAAAGATGGAAATTTCCAATAAAAAACTGCTCGCCCCTGGAACTCTATCTCCGTTATTTATCATTTTAACTAGTAAGACTTTTAATAATAAGAATATTTATATTTACATTAATCAGTAGCCTATTTGCTAAAATACAAGCTTAGCTTAGAGTTAAACTACGGTGAGTTTGCATTTAAACAATTCTAATTAATATAATTATTCATACGGTTCTTAGCTACACGTGGTCATAGTAACTGACCACGTGGACCACTGACCACTGACACGTGGTAACTGGTCAGTTAAAGCGTACTCTAAATTATCGTCTTTCTTCAATACATTTAATATTTTATGTTATAGTAGTGCTGCAAAAAAGAGTTACCGTGCCGGGTATTCTCGCGATTAATCCAGTGATTCTGATCCAGTTGGGTATAGATCCCAATCATCCTGATTAATATGTTTTATTTATTTTTTATTTTACATTGTTCGGAAAATATACAGCTAACAAAAAAATGTAGAAAAAACACTAAGAATATAAGGCAAATTACATGTGTTCTCAAATATAATTTAATAAATGGATATCAAAAAGAGAGTCAGCAACGATGAGATGCACGAGAATTAAATCCTAAAAAAATATGCGTAAACTGTGTCTGGGAGAAGAGACAGTTCTACTAAACAGGTCAATATTATCATGTATGGAATTGAATTGCTTGCATGCCCGGATTATGTATATATTCTGTAAGTTGTCTTCGCGAGTGGGATATATAAAAGTTTAGGCTCAAATGAAGATATATATACATTGGTTACTACCGGAATGCATTACTATAGCTGGTCTTATTTATTACCTTGGTTTATTTTTATTTACGTGCTGAATAAAAACAATTACGAACTTCCTTCCATTATGTGTAACTTATTACCTAGGCTCAGGCAAGGCAAGAGGGGTGTGCGGAAGTCTCATCGGGTGGCAAGCACCGTCAAACCCACTAAAAAGATACCAAGGGGACACTGAAACCCCGTTATGCGAAATACCATGTAGAGATTCCACACTTCTTTTACCCGAGGGATGTTACGAATAGTTTTTTTTTATGGAATAGGGGGCAAACGTGCAGGAGGCTCACCTGATGGAAAGTGATCACCGCCGCCCATGAACACCTGTAACACCGGAGGGCTTACAAGTGCGTTGCCGGCCTTTAAGGTAAGAATACGCTCTCTTCTTGAAGGTAGGAAATGCCTTACAAATCGCGCTGTTGTGGAAAGCTGGACATCGAGGTGGTGAGGGTGAAATATTTTTTTTGGCGCGATTTCCGATGGTGAAATTCAGCGGCCGGGATCAATTTAAACAATTCCTCAGAACACTCCCTAAATGCTAAATGCAGTAGAAGATGCAGAGTGACCCGACATCTCTACGCAGAGCCAAAGGATCAAGCCGATCGGAAAGAGCTTGATCGTCGATAATCCGAGCCGCCCTACGTTGAAAGCGGTCAAATGGAAGTAGCTGGTAATGCGTGCATAAAGGTAAGTTATTGTTTTACATCAATCTATTGTAATAAGTTTGAGTGTTATATTGGTTCGAAAGCTGGGCTCAGGGATGGATCAGTGTCGATTGCATGCAGCAGAAATGCAAATGTTCAAATGGATGTGTAGTGTTACAAGAATAGACAAAATTAGGAATGAGTATGTGAAGGGGAGTTTGAAAGTGGTACCTGTCGTAGAGAAGTTGAAAGGAAATCGTTTCATTTGGTTTGGACATGTCAGGAGAAGAAAGGAAACGCATGTGGTGAACAAAGTATTGGATATGAATGTTGAAGGATGGAAAGGAAGAAATGTACAGAGTACCAAACAAAAGATGTACAAAGTGTGTGCCGAAGTAATGGCGGCTAATAGAGATTTATGTAAGAGGAAAACGTATTGCGACAACCCCAAATAACTTAGAAACAGGATAAGATGATGAATGATGAAGTTTGAGTGTTAGTAAAAGACGATCCGTTGCAATATATGTATTGTATTTGTTTACATTTACAGTTCGTGTGTCGGGTAGTCCAGTAAATAACAACGAAAATTTCTGCTCCGTATTTATATTATTGTAAAATTTAACAATAAACACATTTGTTGAATAAAATATAGTGTAAAATACCTGTCAGTCTAGTGTTATTTACAATAAAACAGCAAAGACATAGGATGGAATCACTTCAAGGATCACTATCCGAAATGATGGTAATTTTTCACGAAAGAATGACGAATTTCGAAGCTGAACTTCAAAAAGCACCTAGCATTACTCGCAGCACTGTAAACCTTTCTGCTGATTTTACCACATTTAAATCAATTATTTTGAAAGCTTTGGGGTCTCTTCATGGCCAGGTGGAATTGTTAGCCAGAATAGTTGATAGTCGGGAGATGCAGTCACGTAAAAAATACTTCAACTTCACGGTGTGACAGAACGAAGAATGAGGTGGTCTCGGACGTTGTGATTGAGGTGATCAAGGATAGTCTTAAGATTTCAGAATTCACTAACACTGATATTAGACGGTGCCACAGAATGGAATGATCTTCATCAACTCAAAAACCCAGGCAGATTCTTATAAAACTTCAAAATTTTGTGATCCGGGAGAAGCTCTGGTTCAGCAAGACCAAACTAAAAAACAGCGGGTTACTATGTCTGTGTTTCTCACTAGAGCACGGCACAACATATTTATGATGTCTCGTGAGAGATTTGGTGTCGAAAAGTGTTGGACCAGGGAAAATTATGTCTTTGACTTGCGCCGGATGGATCCCGTGAACGTATCACTTCACTCTCAAATCTGAACAAAATCAAGCATGAAGCTACTACTAAGCAAACGGTTCCTATAAAATCTGTTACAAAAACTAAGCGAGCAACCACAAAGAAACAATATTAATTTTTCAAGTTCGTATAATCGTAAATCGTATTGATCTACTATACAATATCAAGTCCAGTTTTGGTTTGTTTTGATATTCTGTCTACGACTGACTTAGTACTGTAATTTTTTCAACTACCTACTTCGTTTCTAATAATTCGCGACACGATTGTTCCTATTTACGGTCCATGTATATCTGACTATTTGCAGCATACATATCTCTGGACATTTAGATAAATATTTTAATTTCCTCTGTCATTTTATTACATCTGTCCAAATTGTTTAAAACTCGAAATACTGTAATTTCCTAGAAAATGATTTTTTTATTGTATATGTCAGTTTTTAGTTTGTTGTGAAATATAATTTGTGAATTTGTTATATACTAACACTCAACTGGCCGATGGATAAATTTATAAGTCTTTTGGTGAAATTGTTTATTACTATCATTATATACCTATAGTAAAATATTTATTATATTTACATATATTACTTTATAATTATCTATATAGTAACTGTAATTGCTGTTTACTAGATAATGACCAACTCAAATTGCTACAGTGACTCTGACGATTTAGGATTAAGTAATCATGATAGTGATAGTTTCTATAGCATGCCGTCTCTGGTTGAAACTCTCGAGTGTCAATTTTCTGATGTTGCGAAAAACTTTAATGTTATCCACATATTCCAGCACATTTCTCCGATATGTGAGCGAGTTTTTATGATAAAAATATCTACGCCATTCTTATCTCTGAGTCCTGGCTTAAACCATCTCTTCCCTTTACTTCATACTCTCTCCGTGGCTTTCAGCTTATAAGAAATTATCGCGCAGATAGAGTCGGTGGCGGTGTCGCTATATATTTACGTGCACATATTCCTTTTTCTTTTATTAACATGTCACCACAGCCACCATCCTCTCACGCAGGTGAATATCTATTTTTAGATATAGAATTTCAACGCACAAAACTTCCCCTAGGTGTTTATTACTGCCCTTCATCACATTTAAACTTTTTTGCTTCCTTCGAAAATATCCTTGAAATTTAGACGCCTTCTTACAAACATTCTATCATTATGGGTGACTTTAACACATGTCTTTTAAAGAATGATTCTCGTTCTCTCTCACTCACTTCTACCTTACAGTCAAGTAACATGAATATTCTACACTTAGTGCTACGCACCATTTTCCAAGCTTTGTACCTTCCTTACTGGATTTAATAATTGTGGCTTCTACTGATTATGTTACGAAGCACGGTCAATGTTCAGCTGATGCGTTTTCATATCATGATTTAATTTACCTGTCTTATAAAATTCGCCCAACTAAAGAGAAACCTAAAATTCTTCTACAACTTAATTTTAGTAGTTGCGTGAAGACACCCGAAATATTGTTTGGTCCTCTCTAACAAATTCTGATTCCATAGACGAAAAGCTTCAAATTTTTATTTCGACTATACTTCAGCTTTATGATAACCATGCATCGATACGTGCAATAAAATTAAAACATTTTCCATCACCGTGGCTAACTGACAATATCAAAGGAATCGGGCATAAAAAACAGTTGCCAAAACTAGATATAGATGTCACACAAGCGTTCTGAATTGAAAAAATATGTAGGTATACGCAACCACTGCAACAAAGCATGTAGGGATGCCCAACGCCGATATATTCACGAATCTATTGCAACTAGTGACCCAACAAATATTTGGAAATTCCTTAGCAAAATAGGTGTTGGTAAAACTCGACAAACTACTACTCCTAAAGACCTAGACACCGAGTCACTAAATAAGCATTTCTCTTCTTCCTTATACTTTGATGGAAGCGTAAAGGCTAACACACTACAGTATATTTCATCAGTGTCGATGTCTGAATATTCCGATTTCAAATTTGCACAATTATCCCATTATGATGTCAAAATGAGCATCATGACAATAACATCTCACGCTGTAGGCTGCGACGACATCAGTCGTAAAATGATAATTTTAATTCTTGAAGAAATACTTCCCATATTATGTCATATTTTCAATCACTCATTATCAAGTGGCATATTTCAAATCATCCCTATTCCTAAGAAACACAATTCTTGTATTTTCTCCGAGTATCGCCCTATTTCCATTTCTCGCTGAAGTCTTAGAAAGTCTCGTGTATACGCACTTGAACGCTATCCTATGTAAAAATAATCTTCTCAATCCTTTTCAGTCTGGTTTTTGTCCTGGTCACAGCACCGCTACAGGATTGACACATATAACTGACGATATTCGGTCAGGTATGGAGCAGGGTAAACTTACGGTTCTTGAGTTGCTTGATTTTAGTAATGCATTTAATGCCGTAGACTTTGACATTCTACTTGCTATACTTCGCTCCCTTAACGTATCTCTATTGGCTGATATGTGGTTCCGTAGTTATTTGACTAGTCGTCGCCTTTACTTTTCAGATATTTTATAAATTCTATATCCTACAATCTGCTTTCTCATTACCATTTATATGCCGATGACCTACAAATATATTCTCAAGCTTCCTTAGATAACCTGTCACAAGCTATATATATCATTAATAATGATCTAGCACGCATTAGTCGTTGGAGTAAAGCATATGGCCTTAAAGTAAACCCAAATAAAACCCAAGTTATCATTATTTGGAGCCCTAGGATGACTGCAAAGATCGGCAAAACGTTACTTCCGTCTATAGTATTTGATGGAACTATTCTTCCTTTTTCCCTTCCCTTTTAAAAATTTAGGAATTTACATTGATAAAAATTTATCTTGGGGTTCACCGTTTTAACAGGTAATTCGGAAAATGTTTGCGTCCGCTGGATGCTTAAGAAGACTCCGGAATTTTCTCCCTGTTACTACTAAAATTTCGCCTGCGCAAACCTCACTCCTTCCGGTCCTTGACTATGCACAAACGATGGGCATATTTAAACATTCTGTCAAAATATACTATATGCCTTTTTAACACAAGTACTTTATGTAAATTTTACGTTTGTGTGATATATTTGCATGTATTTCTATATGTCACATTTGTAGTTTATTATTATGCAGTCCGTATTTTATATATATTTTTATATTGTAGTATACTTCATATCTATATTATAGTTCACATGTCTTTGCTATGAAGGTTATTAAGTTTTATTGCAATTATACACCCTGATTCAAATACCCCTGATTCAACTCCATAGAACATATCCATCCAAAGATTGCCTGGAAGAGATTGCTATTAGCAATAAGGCCGCCCTTTGTACTAACTAAATCATTTGTTATGTATAATAATATGTTTTTAGGTTTCAAAAAAGATTAAATAAATAAATAAAAGACATTTCATTCAATTTTTTTTTGTTACGTAATTGATTTGCATTATTTATATACTAGAGCTACGTTAAAATATGAAAATACTGGTTTATAAAAGTATAAACCACTAAGTACGTCTTAGTAATAAAAAACTGAATATAACTAAAACTCGTTAAAAGCGTATTATACGTAACCGAGAATTTATGAAAGTTACTTTACTGTGATAATAGAGAAGTTTTTCTATTTTACTGCAACTAATACATTTCATAGATATTATTATATAAAACAATTACACTGTTTATTATTTATGAGTGAGGATTTCATTAAAATTGGAGATTAGTAAAGTAAGCTACCATTTACCTATTATAACTCATACGTCTAAGCCATTTTCTGAACAAGTCATATGATTCTGGAAATTATTTAACTAATAGAAAGTTACGTTATCCCTATTTGTTAAATATTACTATATACCACTAGCTCTCACCTGTCCTCTACGCTATGCGTTAAACCTTCTAGGCGGTTTGACTTATTTCAACAATTATGGTAATAATCAACATATTACAATTAAGTCACAGAAAACTTTAACAAAATATACACCTAAATATTCTCCATGAATTACTCTGTCTATTGGTAAAAACCGCATGAAAATCGCAAATAGACAGACAGACGTGGCGGGGAACTTTGTCTGTTATATGTAGTGATAATTAGCTGGAACGAAATTGTAGGTAAAATGGTCTAATTTCACACAAGATTAAGTATATTTAAGATAATTGAACAGGAAAAAATATGTTTAATAGTACGACAAAGTCATGGAGTAGTGCATGATGTTAAGCAGACTATAATTAAAAAACAACGGCGATCAACGAGAGATGCACAATCTACTGGTAGTCGTCTTGTAAGTCTTGTAAGTCTGTTGAGAGCGATTTACACCGGCTGATCTTGGAACACGAAATGTTAAAAGAGAATCACTGTGTCGAATTTATCACTTCATTCAAGATGGTTCTTACGCAGTGGCCTTATATTATATACCTATATATATCCTGACTATGAAGTTTATTCTTTAACCAAAATACTAATTTCATGAAAGACTTTATTCTAAAACATTACCTACTAGTTTAAGAAAAAAGAGAATGTTGACGAACATTTACACTGTACGTGTTTTCATTATGCTTTCTTGTCTCGTGAAGAGTCTTGAGTGAACTGCTCTGAACGAGAAACGGAGTGTCAACAGTGTGAGTGGCTGTCTCTTAATGAGTGCTTTCATTTTTTATCTGGAAAGTTGAGCAATCGAAACGTCTTAAAGACACTTACTGGTATCTCTTGACCGCAACTACTTTTGCGTGCCATTCCAGAGTTCATTGGTGCAATGTTTTGAGAACTAATATTATTTTCATGTAATGTAATGATATGTAAGTGTATTTAAAAGTTATACGGTATTTAATAAAATTTAATTATGCAATCAGTTAGGTAATAAACAATATTTAAGTAATTGCACGGTAGACCTAGAGGTTAAAGCAATTCCCTCAATGCACCCCTCTCGTCTAAGTGCTGTGAGTTGGAGTACCACGCAGGACATTTATTTCTGTAATCCACAAATAATTGTTCTGAGTTTAGTTTTTACTTTGCTTCCGTTAATTGTGGTTTTATAAAGTTCTTTACATTTGTCATTGGTGAAATGGCTTGCTGAATAGGTATGGCGAAAAGGCAGACGCCATAATAAAAAAAAATTATAACAATTCGCACAAAGTAATGGGCGCCTAATGCCTAATTATTAGTACAGTACAAACTACAAACAGATACTAAGAGGATGGAAATATATCATTGTTCGTCGCTATCATGTAATTTGCAAGAGTTTCGGCAGCTGGATATCCATACGCTCTCTTATCCAGTAACATGAGAATCTAAATGAGCGTTAGTGATATGCGTTTATATACAATATTTATGTGCATATCTCTTTTACCTTGCTTGATTACTAGATATACATTAGCAGATCCCGGACCTAAGTTTTAGCCGAACCCCTAGCTAATTTGTGTTTTTATATTGTGGTTGTGATCCAATTGAACACAATCGTTGTTTACTACTTCCAGCCAAATTCTTGATATATTTGTCAGAGTTAATATTATATTAGAACTTCATTTGTTTGATTACTAAACTTTTTAAAAAACTTCTTTCTAGTAAATGTCAAAGTGTAATTTCTGCTGAAGCAGGCTATAATCGTTCTGGCCTATATCGGCTCGACGACATGGCGTCTATATCCGTACCGTATTATAATAGAGGAGTTATCCTATAAATAAAGCAGATCTATACAAGGTTTGGGATTAAATTTATATCTAATAGAACCTTTTTAGATTCTCACCGTTCTTTTACTTTTATAAGTAATAATGGCCTATTCTTAAAATAGGAATGTTGTGGATTATTGGATCTATATTCTAACCAAGTCCTCAAAGTAGGCAAGCTTACTACATTTTTTTGTTTTCGCCCTGACATACTCTGTTAGCCTTAAGGGCTTTGGTAGCTTTACCAAATTTTTGGGTGAGTGCTGAGGGCCCTCAGCTCCAAGGCAGCGGGCGCGAGGATGCCAAAGTGGTCGAACTTTGGCTTGGGCTGCTGCCGAAAAAACAAACCAACATTCGCGAGCCTAATTAACAGGTCCTAACTTGCTAAATTTAGTGGTCTCTTACAACGACCTCATCGGGCGAGCCGCGCAATGACAGCAGGGGTAATCCCTTACAGAACCGTGTACTTACCGTGTAAGTGTGCACGAATGGTATGCGGTGTAATGATGTAATCTCAGTTATATAAACTGTCATTGTATCGCGCGAGCAGAGTTGCTCGAGGGTTCCTTTCCGGAGGATCGAACCTAGACTCGAGCGTCTGCGAAGGAAGGCCGCGGCGGGTGTGCGGGAGCGAAATTATCCGCTCAGCTTCGACGGCGAGGGCGGCGGTTACGCGGGCGTCTACGCGGACACGTGCGATTTGTGGAGACGGCAGGTAGCAGCGCGTTCAATCCTGTTATTTAATCGACAGGGTCGGTAAAGTAATTACATGGCCGGCGCGCGAAACCTTTGGCGTGCGGATTGGAAGTGTAGCTAACTGCATGCACTATTTTGAGATTGGGATGAACTTCGGCCTTTTCAAAGAAGTCCCTTGTAAGGTCCTTAAAATATGCATACATGGACGGAAGGTCTATATCTTTGTGGAGATATACATTACAAACATAGGGCGGGACTTGGACAGCTATGCGCATGAATCTTTTTCGCAACACTTGTAGTTTGCGAAGGGTGGTGCATGCGGCGTGAGCGAATACGCGGCAACTGTAAGTAAGAATGGGACAGATGCATACTTTTTATATTGTGAGCTTATGTCTGAGTGACATTTTGCTCTTAGAGGAGGTTAGATTGCGTAGCAGAGCCATAGTCGTGGAGGCTTTTTTTCTGTACGTAATCTACGTACATACGTAAAGGTGAGATGCTTATCTAAAACTACACCAAGGTATAAAGTTTGGCTAACCTAAGGGATATTGACACCGAAAAGGTGTAATGTTCTTTTTATATTCTACATCTCGTGAGGATTGAACATGATAGCCGCGATTTTCTCTGGGTTTATACCTATGCACCATTTGAGGCACCAAGGTTACTACACGTATTGTACTCATTGTATGACGATTTTAGCCAATAGATTTGTAGACACAGAAGTGCATAGATACTTATACCAGTTACAGATTTATCTTAGCGTCTAAGTAGAATGTATCTGGTGCAACGAATATCACGAACCCAGATTTTTAGAGAAACAGAAACAATTTTTTAAATTGTGAAATACTAGATTAAATGTAGTACTCAAATTTCGGATCTGTTTTGGTGAAAAAAATTCGTCATCGTCAAGTCAACGATCCGTTGAAATGAAAGCTGATTTTCTGTTGACCTGGCCAATCAACCTTCATATAAATATGAATAATGAGAAATAATGTTGACAACAAATACTATATATGAAATACGTTAATTAGAAATACAAAAATTATCTATAGATATATAATTATCTGACCCTTATGTCTTTGTATTTATTAATACATAATTAAATATTCTCTAAATTCTTTACTTTATATCCTTAAATATTGCGCGTTTTTCCTTTACGTACACAAATCATGAAGGAATATTTAAGATACTCAGTGCGAAGTTAAAGTAACTACCGATACATCCTCATTGCTCGGTGGTAAAACGTTAATTACAGGAAAAATAGTAGTACCTTAGTGCAAATGAATATAAAGAAAACATTATATACGGAGTTACATACATATATGTTACGCCATCTGAAACAAAAACCAAGCCCTAAGTTGGTTCTGCCAATTTAGTTACTTTACTGAACATGAAAACTGTTTCAAATAAACATCGTCCAACGTAAGTATGACGGGTACATTCGTATTCGACGTCAATTTCGTATTCTATTTAGATTTCGTGTATAACAAAATCTTTTGGGTGTATTTTGCTACCCTTTTGCATTATTCCTATGGCGTGTTCATTAAACATTCCTAACAACTACTTGTCTTACGTATCCATACAATTTTGGTTTGAAATGTAAAGTAACTAGCTGTGTCCGATGCTCCGCTCTCGTAATTTAAAAGAACTACCTATTTAATAAATTTATTATATTACTAAGTTTGTATCAAATATTTATTGGTAATATAAATGGTTTTGATACATGTAATGATTGGCTTTAGTTTTTTGTATCCATATAGTTTATTGTCTATTTTATTATTATTCATATATTATTGTTTTATTATTATATTTATTTCATAAAGAAAACTCGAAGGTTTTCTAATAACTTAGTTTGTCGATGACAAGTGTCATAAAATTTTATAGCATATTTTAACGCATGCGCTTTGCATACAGAACGTTTAAATTTAATATTTCGAACGAAGAATACATCAAAACGAATCAACAAAAGAATTTGGCCGTCAATCAAAATCAGGAATCGGAGATGTACGGACGTGAGAAAAATTCTAGTATTGTGGTTAATAAAACTGCAGCCCTACGCTACCAATTGACCTTGGTGAACCAATAGGACGTGTTCGGAGACATCGGACGTGAAGAAGAAATCGTCAGTCTGGAGTACGATACGGATCTGCAATATTATTTATTATTGTCTATATATACCCCAAATGTCGAGAACAATCCGACTGTAGGAGAGTTTTATTTGGCGAAAGGTACGCGGAAACGATAAAGATAGTAGGATGACCGATCATACCCACTCTACACACCGATACTTCTAAATTTGTATGTTCGGGAGGATCTATTGGTAGACAATATAGTGACTTTCTATAGTATATGAGCGTGCTGTCGCCTCTTAGGCTGATACGATCATCTCTTACTATCTTGTAGTTCGTAATTGCGGGATTGCGAACGCTCGGTTTTAGCAGTGTTTTTTGTACTAGAAACATGTCTTTTTGCCGCTCCTTAAGGAAGCTAGCTACCAAGCCAAGTTTCAGGCTGCGCGCGTTAAAAAAGGACAAAGATAGGCCTCAAGGTCTAATCTTATCCTCCATTGCGAGTTTATTTAGTAGAAGCGCGGATAAGGCATTTCATGGTTCTTGCAATGCCTGGGAAGCACTTAATGGCTCTTAGACGGCCAAAATCCTGACTAGCTCTAATCATATCGTCGAACGCAATGATATAATCTACGGAGTGTTTTTCTAGTAGTTCCGCAAGTTAGTCGATGCCTTTGAAACCAGTAGACGGGCCGGCCGCGGTGGGTTTCGCGGGTTTAGCCTTTGGAGGCTGCTGATTGGTACATGCGGTGTACCTGGTAGACTGGAAAGTTTTGTTCCTTGAGGGACGCAAGGATTTCCTCCTCGAGGAGTTCTTTAGGGGCGCGCCTAACAACCAGGCGCAGTAAACGATCTTCTTCCAGAGTGAACGTAAAAAATTGGTGTTTTCCTTCTCTGAGGAAGGCGGTGAGATTTTTATAATTTAAAGGCCGTAGAGACTTTAATTTGAATCCCAGATGGGGTGCTACAAGCGCTAGTGTAGCGGATTTTCTTATTATTAAGCTGCGTAGAAATATTCAACCAGGCTGCTTGGTCAACAATGGTGACGGGTGGCGGTGGTCGGACTGCTTTTTCAGTCGAGGCTACGGGGCCGGGAATAGGAGACGTGGAAGTTGGTGGGTCACGGGGACGCGGGTGCCTTCGGTGCGCCAAGCCTTGGCTACTTTTGGTTCGGTAGTTTCTGGCGAATGTGCCCTTTTATTTTTAGGTTTGACTCTACTGATTAGCGTGAAGTCGCTGTCGGTAGACTCGGATTCCTTCATGTCAGCCTCATTGGCTGGTGTTGGGTCCGGGGTGAGAGGCGAAAATGAATTTGCCGTGGGGATCGCGGGCGGAATATACGAAATAAGTTGCTCGAAGTGTCGCGGCGTTGGTACCTGGGATGAAGAAAGTATGGGAGAAACAGGTGCCTGTAAGTGACTATTCACAGGCCTTGTTGAGGAGCGCGATCGCGAGTGAAAGCAAGAGGTTCTGAGTGAGCAGGACGGAGAATACGCGCGGTTGCGCGCGGGCGCCTTTACCGCCACTGCCGGGATACGAACATTTTGCAGTTGTTGAGGCTGGGTTGCAAGGACCTTTTGAATGAGCTCTGAGTGTATCTTGTCTACGAAGACACGAAACCTATTCAACAGAAGCTCTGAGTGGTTTGCCAATCCGGTGGCAGGCATGGGGTAGCGTAAGTTTTCTAGGAAGCCTGTATAAAAACCTCCCTGCTTGAGGCTTAGGGGGCGCAGCTAGCAAAAGTTAGCCGAACTATCCAGAGTTCGATGAAATAACGTTTGAATACAATCTACTGCACGTGTAAAATCGGAAAGAGAAAAGAAAAAATAACAATATCAGAGACCTGGCCTGTAGTAAAAGGCCTAAGGGAAATTAAGTTTTACCTTTGTTGGCAGCCGGTGACCGGCGTACTTACAGTGGCGGCACTTTGATCACTGCACTGATTGTAACCAAAAGCAATACTTGGAATTCACAATAAACTAAGAGAATTCTCGCAATTTAATATTAACACGATAACCAAACAATAGATTGAGTTTAACAAAGGACTAATTATCGGTAACACAAACTGGATTGTCGACAATAATAGACGAATTATGGCCGGTAAGACGTAAGAATAGCACAAAGAAACAATAAGCTGCGCGGTAAAGCGCAGCGATCGGTTTCGAGAACAATCAACGAGCGCTCACGGACACGTCATTTCACGACCGCGGTTGAAATCGAACTCCAATCAACGTCTCTATATATATACTATATATATATATATATATATATATATATATATATATATACACAGGTATATAGAAGATTTGCTAAATGAATTTTCACGTAACTTTCAACTGTTTAATTGTAGCCGTATGTTGTTAACACTTATTGAACATATTTGAAACGGGCGATGATCAAAATAGTTATAAACGTTCAGAATACATAACGAATAATCACATAAATACAGACAACTCGGTTCTCGTCATAAATTAATTATTCAGTTCTAAAATGATTGTTAAAATTACTTTACAATGACGCTCTCCAATTCCAAATGATATATCTATTGAGAGAATAGGGCATAGGCTCTTTGATTTGTGTATACAATAAAGTCACGTTAACCACGGACTGGACTTTCCTATATCCTATCTAGGCTTCAGCCTAGAACCTCAATATCAAGAGGGGCCTACATTCAAATTGTCATAAAAATTAAAATTACAGTATTCTAAAAACAGTACACACGACCGAAAACAAGGAGAAATGTGTACACACATATGACTAATAAAAAAACATAAAAATGTATTGGTTAAGATCAACGCGAGAAGGGAAAGGGCCTCATAAGTGGAATAGCCTAGGACCTCTTTTCATCTAAATCCTGACCCCGGTTAACCGAGCTTAACATCATACCGATCG
This sequence comes from Actias luna, assembly GCA_039707435.1. Classification (NCBI taxonomy): domain Eukaryota; kingdom Metazoa; phylum Arthropoda; class Insecta; order Lepidoptera; family Saturniidae; genus Actias; species Actias luna. Next base: position 7,830,241 of record JAZHAC010000003.1, read on the forward strand.
ATTTCAGGGACTATTAAATCAAGGAACTTGAATCTGAAAGTATTTTATAAATAACAATTGTAATTAGCTAAATTTTGTTTAACTTTATATAATTTTTTAGTTGGAAAATATATATATTTTTGTTATTAACATCATTGCCGATTTAAAAAGTCTCAGAGCACATTACCGATTTGCCGGAGAGTAAATTCATGCACCATGTCAATCGGGTTTTGATTTTACAAGGCTATTATAGGGTGGATCAATATGTGAACGACGGTGATGTCTAGAATAAACAACCTTCTCTGTGCATCGGCTAAAAACGAATGCAACTGTAATGTATTTTTATAAACATATCTAAGTAAACAAGAGTTTCTCGCCGATTCTTCTCGATGAATGGGTTGTTTTCGGAATCAGTGGTAATTTTGACATTCATAAGCGCCTTTTTATGGGTTAAATTGTTGAAAGTATTCTTCTTTGAATAGAATACTCATACCAATTTTTTTCTGTGTATTATTTTAGAATAATACGTTAAATTGACGGCATTGTTCCCAATGGTAATACAAGCTAAAAATGACGCTAACCACGGTCTACGGTTAATTCTGTCATTTTCGACAGCTGAAAACAAACTAGCGGAGTCTGAAACACGACAAACCAAAAAGAGAGTAACTGTGACGGGTGTATTATTATGTGCATGGTATTCGCGACATGGTTGGGTGCACATTATTGCTTTATAATTGAATAACTACCTAATTATTTCGGAATGCGATACGTCTGATCATGCCACTATGACAGGAACTCCATTTGGTGTATAATGATCATGTTCTAGTCGGATACATGTCCTACCCTACCATCTCTCTGATATTTGTATATTTATTTATGTATCTCATTCAAAGCAATTTTTGTGCAAACGTATCCGGAGGTCATCGTTTCTCGTCGCTTGTTACAGCATTAATCGGCGTTAGACTTCGCTTAACCATGCACGAATGACATGCACAGCCGTCCGAGCTTCCATTATACAATTATTATATTCTCTCGAAATTTGAATTACGAAGGTGTTGTTAGTGTTTGTTGTAGTGCCAGGATAAAATAAGAGAAAACATTTACTACGAAACGTCTATCTATTATTCGGCTTGTGTAAGAAGTTAAAATCGGTTTGTTTAGTTCATTTACTTCATACATTCCTCAATAACGCATTTTATTATTTGATACTAAGTTAGATATAATTTAATATGGTTTATCTTCAGTTTTACTTATTATGTGCTAACATATTTTTTAAATTAAATTCAATTATCTATGCTGCAATGACTCCGAACATACTTTATTAACTTTTAAATAAATAATAGTTTTTGTTATGATTATTTGGTTGCCAAATGAAACAAATTTAAATCGCAGGCTTAGTACATCATTTATATATTACATTTATGTAGTTCATTCTATATATAATAAATATATAATTGCAACGTTAGTGAACTTTTATCTGGAAAAATCATTATATATTTTTTTAGTTTTGCGTGAAATTACAGCCCTAGTTTAAAAATAAGACCTAAAACTCTATATTAATCGGCGCTTTTTCAATGTCCCTTAAAATATGTTTAATAAAACGATTAGACGACGATTTATTTAATCTGTTTAAAAATAGTATGGTACTATAAATCACATAAAAAATGTGTTTATTTATAAACATGGACAAACAACATATAAATTAACATTATTTCAACTACTAAGTCAATTTCTAAACAACTAGAATTTTTTTCACGTACCTACCTATATAGATAGAAAAGAACAGATTGAATGAAATGTTGATATTAATAATTGAAACGCAAATGCAAGGAAGAATAATGTTATGTTCTTTTGTTTGAGATATGATCAATCCAACGTTTCACTTTAATTCAGAGCGAACTTTCAGTGAAGCTCTATCGAGCGCTTTAGTTTGGAACGTTAAATTATACGCGATATCCGGGACTGAATAATGAACAATGAGAAATTTTAACTTTAATACTATAATTTGTATTTATTTTATTTTCGGTATATTCTACAACTTTAACGAATCATCAAAGCCGTTTTTAGCTGATAGCAGTATCAGTAAAAAAAAATATAATTTCATATAATCAATTAATCATTCATACGATTAGTTCTAATATTAGGTATTTACAATAAACAAATACGTTTCAAAAATGTTTGTTTGTCAAGATAAGCAGTGTTTTGGTTTCAAAAGTACCTATTACAAAATCTAATAGTTCCAAAAATAATAATTGAAAAATTGTTTAAAATCAGCTGTATAATTTTAAAAGTAAAACTGTGAATAACTTTTAGTTACATAACAATAACGCAATATCTATACGACTAAATAATTATATTTACTATAATTGTAAAGTAAATATAAAAGGACGTACAATGTTTGAAAACATCGATTTTAGTAAAGCTTGTGTTGAGTAGAGGACAGTTTGAGATCATAAAATTCTTAGATGTTAATGCTAAAATCGTGTCTTTGGAAGTCTAAAAAAACTTAAACTTAATTTACTTTCTTCATGTATAATTGAAAATAGGTACTTACAAATTTTCTACGTTGTCTCATATTTCTTTTTCAGGTGTTTATGTTCATAATGTCTTTAAACTTTTAAATTTTCATAATAATATCAATAATGATTATTTTAGCTTTTTCAATTTATTAGCCATTTACAAATCTATACAAATAAATAAAATTGAAGTTTCTGTTTGTAATATCAAAATAACAGCTTTTTACTAAATGCAAATGAAAGTATATACGGTACTTACATTTAAAAAAAATTACAATCTGTCTGTTTGTTCCGGCTAATCTCTGAAACAGTTTGACCGAATTTGCCGACATTTTCGCTGGGTAATAGCTGATATTATAAGGAGTATCTTTATTTTAGAAAATAAAATCGACTTCCGCAAAAAAAAAAAAAAAAAAAAAAACGTAAACGCGAACGTAGTCGCAGGGACAGTTAGTACTATATGATATTAACTGGAGTCTACGACTTTTTTTACGTTTTCCCCGTCAATTGCGAGTGATTTTAAAATCTGTCCTTAGTAATCGTGAAAGGAATATCCGTGCTAAATTTCAAGTCAAGTCAATGGTCTTGTAGTTTAAAAATATTATTATGAATCAGTAAGTGGTATTTCACTTATATGTATATGTACACATTATAAGTCTATAAACTCGATTCATTATTAGTACTTTACCATGATTAACACTCGATTCTCAAGTCACCATGAACACAATCTGCTGAATAGATTTAAAGTATCTTGATTCAAAACAACATTTATCTATGTTTATGTTTAACGTCTACGTGTAATAAAATATTACACTTTATAAATTGTTTCATTTTCAGGAGTAAAATTATTAATAAACAAGAACGAAAATCTTGACGGCAAAAACGTTTTTTTTATTATATTAATAAAAGAGCTCTTCAGTTTATTATTCAGTCAAGTAGAATAAAAAGTTAAGAATTAAAAACGTTTAATTATACAAAACAAAGTACCAATATAATAACTTAGGTATCATTAATAATATATAGCTACTAGTTAAGTTATAGGTATAATTTTTACCGACGCGTCTATTAGCACTCCAATTCTATTGTTTCCTTTTCTCTCCAATCCTCGAATTATTTGTACTTATAGAATCGATACACTGCAGACCAAAATACCACCTGAGTCATGTTTTATTACCGTGGCTATAATCCCAATACATGTTAATAAATTAGTACTATAATACAGGGACAATTACGAAGAGTATAGGTAAAATAGTATACATTGACTATTCATTAGTATCCAGTTGTATTGATACAAAACAGAAATAAATCGCGATTTACTTATAAACATAACATGTACTATTAATGGATTAAGTGTGTAAGCACGGTCGTTGGAACACGTTTATTACGCAGTATTTTTTTCAACTCATATTTATTTTTACTTATTGAAATTTCGTAATAGCGTGAATGAAGAATACTAAAGTTTATCAATTGAAGTATGACATATAAGTTTCAATAAAATAAACTGAAAATAATAGAAATATACGGGTTGAAACATCTTACTTACTGTTTTTATTCTAAAGAATTGTAGACTATAAAGTTTACAACAAAAAATTTCGAAACAGGTAAGTCTGTGACTTATCAATTAAAATATTAAGCGTAATTTTTTAAAGAGTTAATATCAATATTTTTTTTTTAATATTATTTTTATTATTACTAAAAATTATTATTAAGAAATCGGTGATTTCATTTCTGACTTTAACCCGAACATATGAACAAACAGATAAATAAGTTTCTCTATCAAGACATTTGATGATCAATGTCCTATATAATAAACATGTATCTAAAATTGGGAATAAATATATGGATAGACAGAATTACAGATTGATTATACTATAAATTAAATACCATAATTACATCCATATCTAGACTACTCCGTAAATATTTCTGTAATATGTATTCGTACACATATCAAGTTAAATGTGTATACGAATAATATGTGAAAATTTCTACAACTTTTAGGTTTCAACTTGAACCTATATACAATACAATATAAATATAATTAAATGTGTAACACGCAAATGTTATTTTACATGAAACATTTTTACTGCTGAACGCCGCGGCGCTGACCGCAACGCTTCGGGCCACGGTAGGTTAACTTAACTGCGACCTTTCCCTGTTGTCTCAATAAATATTTAATATAAGATACACTAACGTCTAGCATTGGAATTGTTTCCACCGATTAATATATGTATTTATAGATGAGGATTGACTTTTTTTTCAATAGGCCTAATTTATTCTTATTAAATCCGATGTAAATTAAATCGCTTTAAGACAGTAAGTACATACATATGTATTTTTTAGTTACTTTTCAGTAACATAAAGCTCGATTATGTGTAATCATTTTACGTAAATTGTACAACTGTTTGTTTTTACATAGAACACGGATACATAAGTAAGTCGGGATCAAGCCCTATATTGCCGGGAATTTTACAAACAATCAATTAAGGAACATAAGTTACAAGGAGCTCAAAACAATATTTGTGGAACGCATAAATAAATGTTCTGAGTGAGATTTAAATCTACTGTACTATGTACGGCAGCAGCGGAATGAGTACAATTTAAATCACTACGCTATCCGTTTATACCAATAAGCCCTATTTTTAGTGATCATTAATTACTATAAACCTCGCGAAATTAATACCCATTAATTACCTACATCTAATTGACATATCATACAACGCAACCCTTAAATACACTACAAGTTACAATCTGTACTTACATTTTTATTAGTAAACGAATTTTTAGGATTGATTAAATAGTTTTAGAAGTTAACTTTCAACATTTACAATTCTTACCTATATTATATAAATAGCTGTGTAGATTGAAACATATTTTCTATGATTTTTTAGTACCTAGTTATAAATATAGTATTTGGCAACAATCTCACCTGATATTACATAACAACGAAGTGGTAATAATGGCTATCAAGGGGATCTGCTGAATACACTTTTAAATGTGCTCGAAGACAGATTCTTAATCCGAGCCAGATAGCCATTAAGAAAAGCATGTTACGATTTCCTAACGATATTTTCCTTCACTTTCAATTCCTTAATATAGGAATTCAAAGTCACGATCATCGACGCCATATCCGTACACGTTACTAATGAGGCATCATTATAGTCAATATTATAAGAGATCTATGATTTGATCTGTTTGATTAGAATTAAGGTATTAAACGATAATCGAATTGTTACGAGTGAATCTGGATGTAATTCTAATATGATTAAAAACTTATTTCACTTTGGATTACATTGTTGTTTTATAGTTAGGAGCACAACAAAAATTAGTGCGCGCATTTGTCAAAATTATTTTGTATGTTGATCGTATGTAAGCGCTTGATTATTTACTTAATGTTCTTCTTTTACAATACTGCTCACGTAGCTACTGAACTCTCTAGTATGAATAAAATAAACTCTTAGCTAGAGGCCGGAGGTCTTACCCGAACAATGTCGTTTCTTTGCAACCATGTAATTCCTTGATGTATTAATTTTTCACTTCGATTTACTGTGAGAAACATATACGTTGCAACGAATTTTCTTTACCAAACAGTACCTGGGAGAACTGCTTTACTTAAACTTAGGTCTTTAAAGACATTAATTAATATTAAATGAAATACATGCCCCCGTCCCTATTTAGATAAACTTAGAAAATCGTTTACTTACTAAATTAAAATGTTTATTCAAACATATATATAAACATATATAAAAATTCTTCGGTACATCTATTACATTAGATCGTGTAACTTCTAAACTACTAAAATGATAGAAATAAAATTCAAGTAATACATTTCTTTTATCAATGATGATGGGCCATAGCTATTCCATGATGATGATAGATGGCGCCGTATTCGAGTTATCAAATACCAAAAGAGTCAGAACGACGTGTGCCGAACAAGCTAGTAATAATACCTATATTAGTCAAATTATATTATAGCAAAATGTGTTCATACATACAGAATGTTAGGCAACCGATCTCGGAAACGAAGACAGATGATAGTATTTCTTTGATGATGGGACGGAACAAAACTCATTCCGAACAAAAAAAAATTTTTTGGATACGTTTTATTAGCATTATTCGTGCTCCATCATGTTAGTACAGCTAAATGAAGCGAGAATTTCATAAAAAACACATCTTTTTACTCAAAAAAACTAGCAGTGAAATACAAAATCAAAAACATCTGATGCTGAAGTCAATGCACGCCACGGCACGCACGACACGCGCAGCTGGCACCTCCCGCCCCTGCGCTCACCGAAGCCAAGAATCCCAGAGATAGCAATCGCATCAATAACTATTTGCAACATTAGTACAAATACCAAATTTAATCTACAATTTTTTACTGTACTAGTCTCTACCTAGCCGCTTTCATTCGTATTCATGGTTTGAATAGACCAAGTGCCTGGTTCGAATAGCTACAATAGAAAAAATTACAAAAATCAAATGTTAATTAAGAAGGATAGAGTCATGCTTTTCAAATTATTGTGTAAGTTTATTATTCTATTAGATACTAGCCTGTGCTAGTAGTCTCTCTAGTCTTCGGCGGGAGAAGACCTAACGACTAGCGGTATTGTATACCTATTTTTAAACAGGTGTTCGGCCACGCTAATATCGGAAACGGAACGCGATAGGTTGTGCTGCAGTCGAGTCATTGACCTCTAGAAAAAGCAGAACGAGGTCTACCAGGCTAATAGTTTATATCTTGGTAACTATATAGATATTAAATATTGACATTGTAAATGCTCATTCCAAGTTCAAACTAATCTAGCTAATAATAATTTACATAGAACAATATATTCTTCAATGATAAAATATATTAAGAAATAAGTAGATACCCACCTAATTATAAATGAAATTGCTTTTTTTTTATTAATAACAAGTAAGCGCTTGACCACAATCTCACCTGATGGTAAGTGACGATGTGGTCTATGGTGGATCGCGCTTACTCAGCAAGTACCTGTTCACTCTCTGTTTGAAGACTCCCAGATTGTACGATATAGGAAAGACAGACGCCGTTAGTGAATTCCACACCCTAGCAGTACGCATTATAAAAGAAGCTGCAAAACGCTTCGTGCGGATCGGGGGAATGTCAACTATATACGGGTGAAAACCCTCGCGGCGTCTGGTCGTCCTCAGATAGAATGGAGTTGGTGGTATCAAATGGAGCAGTTCCTGAGTACACTCTCCAAAGTGTATTCTGTAAAACACTGAGAGGCAAGCCACCTTACGGCGATGGTCAAGAGACAGCATATTGGCCTTCTTCAGTGCTTGTTCACCCATCAACCGACGGGCGCGACGCTCGATTGAATCCAATGCAGCCAGCTGGTATTTAGCTGATCCATCCCAGAAGTGGCTACAGTATTCCACACATGACCGAACTTGCGGCCGATACAGGCTGAGAAGCTGATCAGGTGTGAAATACCGTCTGACCTTAGAAAGGATCCCTAGCTTTTTTGCAGTTGTTTTTGCTTTGGTCTCAATCGAACTCCCAAAGTTGAGGTTTGCTGTTAGTTGTATTCCCAACAGCCTGAGGTTAAACCGTATTTATTCTTTTGTTTTTTGATAAACTAATAAACAAATTGCGCATGCAGCACCATTCAAACCATTGTAATGAAACTTCTTAAAAATTGTATACGTTTAATGTATACCTTTCTTATCATTTGTCTCTACGTCAGGAGTTCCCAAAGTGTGCGCCGCGGCACGCCGATGCGCCATAGATAGTGAAGAAGGGCACCGTTTAGCGATTCTCTTTACCATTCTCCGAAACCTCAACATGAGTGTTCACAGGTAAAAAATAAACAATAGAATTTATATACTTACCTACGTGCTCGGAAACTGTTAATTTTATGTTCATATTAAAAAACAGTTTGGATATATGGGTGTTTTAAATTTTGTGCCTATAAACAAAACTAGTATCACTTTATCTATCTATTTCGACCAGATAGAATTAGTATTAACAAGGTAGTAGCGCTTTTTCTAATGCCCGCCTGGCTAGCTACCACCCTCAAGTTGAAAATATCAAATACCATTACGTGTGTTCCGGTAGTGGCACTTGAGAGTCAGTCCCTTCTATAAAGGCCGGCAACGCACCTGCAATTCCATTGGTGTTGTGGGTATCCATGGGCGGCGATGATCACTTACCTTCAGGTGACACGCGTGGTAGCGCCGCGAACTGAAAAAGATTGGCATACCCTACTCTACGTCATATCGCCGCGTAAAAAAAATAAACTTTACTAAAATAAAAGTACCTACAGTACCGCTCAAACTGCTATATATTGGATATACAATGGGTAGCAGGGCTCATGGAAAAATTTGACTAAAAATGTTCCCGCTTCGGAGCAGGGCAGGAAAAAGTTGTTAGGGCTGGTCTAACACCACTGGAATAATCCAAACAACTAGAGCAATTTCATCAAAACCAAGGAAAGGAAAATCTTATTTACCTTGGTAGTAGTGCGAGGTCCCAGGCGATGAAACCAATATCAAGAATTCCATCATAGCACACACTTATAACAAAAAAATTTAACGAGCGGCGCGATAGATATTCTTGTTAATAAATTTATTATAAATTAAGTACAGTAATACTCCGACTTACGCTACCTCGACTTACGCGAATTCGGAGTTACGCGATTTAATTTTCTCGTCTATTTTAACGTTTTTCGTTTGAAAGCCGCGCAGTCAAGGTCAAGCGGCGGCGTTTGTTTCTGACTCCCCCGCCCGCATTATTATTCGTTCAGCTTACAACAGGCACAGACGTGTAGTGCGGAATCGGCGCGTAGGTACATATGTACAAGTTACGATTTTGTGTATTTTTGTGCGTTGTGCGACAACCTGAGATATTTACTAAGTACTATGGCATCCAAACGAAGTAGAACCGACTCTTTAGCTTTAAATAAGAAAAGAAAAACATTATCTTTGAAGTGTAAACTTAACATTATTAAAGACTACGATGCAAAAATAAAAACTTGTGAATTAGCGAAGAAGTTTGATCTACCGGAATCGACAGTCAGATCAATTACAAAAAGTAAAGAAAAAAATCTCGAAGCTGTGAAAAACGCTCAGTCTTTGAATTCAAGCATCATTCGTAAACGGCATGGTATTATCGCTGAGATGGAAACATTGTTAAAATTATGGTGTGATAATCAAGTAACGGTGAAAAATTGTCCCGTTGATCAGAACACGGTGTGCTTTCAAGCTAAACAAATTTTTGAGAAATTAAAAGATGAAGCTGGGGAGATGGCTAAAGATGAAACGTTTAAAGCTAGTAACGGTTGGTTCAGCCGGTTCAAAAGTCGCTGTAATTGGCATAGCATTGCAGAAAGTGGAGAGGCAGCAAGTGCAGATAAAGAGGCTGCATCTCTCTATCCAGAGAAACTCAAAGCTATGATAGATGAAGGTGGCTATACCAGCCAAACCATATTCAACGTGGATGAAACTGGCCTGTTTTGGAAGAAGATGCCTAAAAGAACTTTTATTGCGCGTGAAGAGAAAACCTTTCCAGGTTTTAAGGCCGCCAAAGATCGATTGACAGTGATGCTTGGCGCGAATGCAGCTGGTGACTTTAAGTTAAAACCTCTCTTAGTTTATCGCTCAGAAAATCCAAGAGCATTGAAAAACAAATCTAAAGCTGGTTTGCCCGTGATTTGGAAGTCGAATCGTAAAGCTTGGGTGACGGCCTCCCTTTTTGAAGACTGGTTTGGTCATCACTTGATACCTGAAGTCGAACGTTATTGCCAGTCTAAACAAATCCCGTTTAAAGTGATGCTATTAATCGACAACGCACCAGGTCATCCACCTGCTACTTTAACTAGTTTCGACCCACGTGTGAAAGTTGAATTTTTGCCACCAAATACAACCAGCTTGCTTCAACCGATGGACCAGGGAGTTATCAAAACATTCAAAGCTTATTACACTAGACGATCGTTTGCACATCTGCATAAAGCTATGAGACAAAACAACGAGCTCTCTGTTAAAGAATTTTGGAAACAATTCAACATTTTAGAAGCCGTGAGAATCATTGGAGAATCTTGGGATGAAATTTCACAAAAAACTTTAAATGGCGTCTGGAAAAAACTCTGTCCATTTTTTTTCTCCACTGAGACTCAGGCGGAAGCAGTGCCAGGGCCTGATGAAATTAGCAATGTGATCAAAGACGTTGTCGAACTTGGTAGACAAATAAATTTAGAAGTGGATAGTGATGACGTTCAAGAGTTGCTGGACTCACACAATGAGGAGCTTACAATTGATGAGCTCATAACAATGTGTGAACAAGAGGAAAACATTGATAATCGTGAGTCTTTGGACCCAGTTCAATTAGAAGATCAAATGACAGTTGGAAACTTAACAGAAGCCCTCAGTTCAATTGAAAAAGGGTTAACAATTTTGGAAAGCATAGACTCCAATGAAGAGCGCATTTTTGTTACAAAACATGGAATAAAATCATTACTAACATGCTACGAGGAGATATTACGGGAGAAGAAAAAATCATTGACTCGTCAGACGACTTTGTTAGATTTTATGAAACCTTCTACATCAAAATAACTTCAGATTGTGTTTATACATTTTATTAATATAGTTTGTCATATTATCTAGAATTAAATTAAAATTTATTTCCTAAATTATTGTTTTATATTTCCTAAATTATAGTCTCCGGTCCCAATTAAACATACTTTGTATGACTTTATAGGTATATGCAAAATTGTACCCCGACTTACGCGAATTCGACTTACGCGGATAGCGCTCGGTCCCACCTATCGCGTAAGTCCGGGGTATTACTGTATGCACAAAAGTATAAAATGATCCAGCCGTATCTTTTTGTTTTTTGCGACAAATCAACCACAACGAAGAAAAAGCAACTGAAAGTCGCTATGGTGACGCTTCGAATCTTTTTCGGACAGAGGTCGTCGTTTTTGGCAAAATAATAGAGCTGTTGCATGAGTAAGCACTTTGAATGCGTTGCGCGTGATGTTCATGCGTATGCGTATTTGCAAAAGTATGTGAAAGAAGATACAGGTAAAGAATTAAGCCTTCTTTTGGATTGTCGCACACGTTGGAATTGTCTTCTGTCTGTGATGAAAAGATTTTATAAGCTGAAAGTGTGTATCGATAAAATTTTATTAGATATAGGATCTGACATTAAATTTAGTGCGCTTATTGACCTTGAATGGTAGAAAATAAAAGACTTGATTGATAGTTTGCAGCCATTTAAATTAGCTGTAGAGGCGGTATGAAGAGATTCGACCCTGTCAACTGCAGAGACAACACTAAAATTTGTTTTAGAGAAGTTGCTTACTCATGACACGGTGTTAAGTACTGAATTACATAAAGCACTACACACAAGGACTAAAGAACGTAGCACTGTAGCAACAGGAATATTAATATACTTACAGAATCCAAAGAAATATCATGAAAATGTAAACCGATTGTAATGATACATTTACTATGCTAAAGAATAAAATCATACGATTTGCTGACTTTTTTTTTTTTTTTTCGACCTGACTTACGCTGTTAGCCCCAAGGGCTTTGACAGCTTCACCGGACTTTTGGGGGCGAGTGCTGAGGGCACTCAGCCCCGAGGATTTGCTGACAATAAAGCCGACAAGTATAGAAGCTGAAAGGGCCTTTTTTGGCCGCAGGCTATATTTCAAGTTCTATTACAAGTCGACTAGCAGATTAACACAATTAACACTATTTGTTTTTTACGATCCGTTTTACAAAATCAAAATTGATTTTCTTATAATATAGAATGAATACTAAGACAATTATTACTTAAAATTCTACTTAATATATTTATTTATCGTCAGTCGATTAAACTAAAGAGTTTTAATCATAAGACAAACTCATTATTGTGATAATTGTGCCATTCATTAAACAGATTCATCAAATCATTATGTTGGCTGTCATAAATATAAGACTTGTTCTTCTTCTCCTTTTTTTTTTTCGCAACTTAGTCCTCTTTAGAGACTATTACTGCCATTTTCAAGTGATAAGATTGAACATTTTGGACAGATGAAACTATGTTCAACAAGATGGCGACTCTCTTGTTGAAGCTCTCTCTCGGGAGTTGTTGTGGCAACTAATATATCATGCTCCGAATGATTATAATTCACTTCACTTATGCTCTTCAACTACACTACATCACGTAAAATGTCGCCTATATTACACAATACAGAGCTAAATAATTAAGTATATGAATAAAAATAAAAATCACAACATGACAGATCTAGATCCCTACAAAAACTGTATAAAACTTGTTTGTTAGCAATAGTTAGCATTCTCAAATACTTTAATATTATTTGTGATCTCATCTCAGTAAATTACGTAAGGTTAATTATACTACATTTTATAAAGTTACTTTCTAAAATAATTGATCTATCTGTGAAATCTACGAAGACTGATTGCTCATTATATCGTTAATATTTTAGTAGTTACTTACACTACTAAATTTTATTGGTTTGCTCGTTGTCTAATCTTAACATTAGATTGGAAATAAAGTTGATGTTACAGTTATGTTTAAACTACCTATACTAAGTGCAATGACACTTGATTAACTTATTAATAGTTCATTTGGAACCGAAAAGCAAAAATCATCTTGTTTTGATCAATCCGGTCGGATGGAGGGGAATCCGGCTGGACTGAAAATGACGCTGAATTGCAATCACTAAAAATAATAATGGTGTTTTACGTAATGTAATATAGCCGATGCACTTAAGTGAAGTGAATTACGCATAGTTACCACAAAATTCCCTGGATAGTTTTAATAAGAGAGTCATCTTGTTTAAGCGCTCACTATTTAGTTATGAAATAACATCCGACTTGGCTGCATAATCTTAAACAACGTTGCCACTTCCTTAAAAATACAAAAAAATAAAAGGGGAAATATTATTTTGACGTTAATGACATTGATTTTATACTTGTCAACTGTACACATTTATGACAGTTGTCAATGCATGGTTATGGCGTATATTGGTTTTGTGAATACTAAATAGAAAACATATATTTTTGCAAAAAGTAGGATGGCTTCTCGCGGAGAGAGAGGAATAATAAGAGTTCTAGATAAATTAGAAGCTTCAATTAATTCTGGTCAATATTATGAGGCCCATCAAATGTACAGAACACTTTATTTCAGGTACCTATAATAACGCTACTGTACCATAAAATATTTGGATTTAGAGATAAACATTAATATTTTTTGCTAATTTCTAGATACCTGAGTCAAAAAAAATATACAGATTTATTAAGTTTATTATACAAAGGTTCTATGTTACTTCTACAACGTGATCAGCAAGGTAGCGGTGCTGACCTGGCTTTACTTCTTGTAGATGTGCTAACGAAATCGGAAACTAAACCATGTGAAGAATGGTTTGATAAAATAGCGAAATTATTTGAATTTATTAATTCAAGTATTCCCGAGAGAGAAGCATTTCTTACTAATTCTGTCAAATGGTCAATGGACAATAATAAAAAAGGGCATCCAATTTTGCATAAGGTAATTATTTTATTGTTATTAATCAAGCTATATTGAATCCATACTATTATTATAAATGCGAAAGTGAGTTTGTTTGTTTGTTACACTTACACCCCTAAACCGCTGAATCAATTGTGATGAAGTTCAGTATAGAGATAGATGGTATCTTTGAGACGGAGATAGGTTACTTTTTCGTGCCTAAAACTTATAGAAGGTAGGTTTAGAAAGGGACAATCTTTGTATGAAACTATTTATTGTGTTGTCCAATTAGTTTATTGAAATCAATATTAATGCAAGCAAAGCCCACATAAAATTTAGTACATAATACAGGTCTGCTATTTAATCAGAAACCTTGAATATTTTAAATTACTTATAAATGAAAATAGTTTGATCTGATTTGCATTTGTCAGTATTTGAATAATATTTTCCTTTTTGCTGATTTACTTAGTGAATAAACTAATCATGTAGCCATCAGGTTTTCTGGTAAAATTCTTAACAAAAGCAAGGAATCTAAATTTATATTGTTTCTTTTAATAGTAAACTATAAACTTATGACATATTAGCTGTTAGTATTACTAGATTTCATCCACAACTTGCATATATGTAGTCCTAATTGGCTAAAATAAATATAAAAAAGACATCCAGAAAATCTTTCTATACTATTTCTATTCTATTTATAATAAAAAAGTTTCATTACTATTAATACAATTCTTCTTTATAGAAAATTGCAGAAGTTTATTGGAAAGAGAAAAAATATACAGCAGCACACAGACATTTCTTACTATCAAGTGATGGTTCTGCTTATGCTAAAATGTTGATAGAGCTACATACAACAAGTGGACTCAAGTCTGAGATAGACCTTTTTATTGCTCAAGCTGTGTTGCAGTTCTTGTGTCTAAGGAATATACAAATGGCATCAGACACATTTCATACATATACTGGCAAACATCCCACAATCAAGAATAATAAAGGCCCACCATATTTGTATCCATTGTTAAATTTCTTGTGGTTCTTATTGCGTGCAATAGAGCAGTAAGTTGAAATAATTCGATATCTTATGAGATAATTGTCATCATAATTTTTCCAATTTATATTTTACGTTGTTCAGTTCAATTTAATATAAAAGTAAACAATTCTGTATTAATCAGTTGATCTGCTATGAATTTATCACTTAAAAATGTATTTGATAGTACAGTTTCATTCCAGATTCTAAATTTCTTTATATGATTTATATATTATTAGAACTAGATTCCATGATTTTTTTTAGGCTTACATTAAATTTTGGTGTGTGTTGATATCAATATCAAATTATTATGTTGAACTGAATATGACTGTTTATATACAGTTTTAATAATGTGTTCTATTTTTGCATTTTGTTTGCAAATAATTTGTATACTGCTGTCACAATTATGAATTATTACTGTGATGATGTAACCTAAAATAGGAAGACACTGAGCTTTACGTTGAGGTACGTCACAAAAGCTGCTCCTTCCATCCTACACATCTTTAGGTGATTTATAAAAGATTTTTGTAGTTATGGTTTTAATTATCTAGGCATGTTTAAAATGATACATAGTTAGTTTCCCTATTAGATTTTGCATTTTACCGTCTTAGGCCACATCTTTACATAACATTAGGTGACATTAGGTTTAGTTACTAAACCTTAAAGTTGTAAAGAATTAAAAAAAATGTTTGTCACTGTGTTACAAGTCATATAAAAATTCAAGGAATTTTAATAGATTGAAGTTTTATATTACATATGGAATGGTAGCTAATATGTCACTTACTAAGGTTTTTAAGTTACCTTTGTGGTTTGCTTTAGGGATGGAGATCTGAGATAGATTAATTGAAGAATCAATCTTTTTAACCATTAAGATTGATTTATTAGATTGATACACAGCTCTGAATCGATCCAGTGAATTGATATTTAAGCCTTGAAAATCGTGGATCGATTTTTTATATTTTGATAAAACTATAAAATTATTTACAAATTAATTGAACATATTACTCAAACATGTTTAAAGCTATTTAATGAATTAAAATTATGAAATGAAATTAATGAAATGATTAAACAAAAACTCACTAGATGGTTTATATATGGTTGACTTGGCTGCATACTTTTAGATGTCTTTGCTTTCACATTAATGAGGAGGCACCACTTCCTCCTCCTCAATATCTAAAAATTTAAGATTGAATCATTAGGATTAAAATCAAGAAAAATTACATCTATAAAAATGTTATTTTATGGAATAGGTGGCAAATGAACAAGCTTGTTACCTGATGGTAAGTGATTACTGCTGCCCATGGACACCCACAACACCAGAGGAATTGCAGGTGCGTTGCCGGCCTTTATAGGAGCGACTGGCTCAAGTGCCACTGCCGGAACACACCTAATGGTATTTGGTGGCAGTTTTTCTACTTGAGGGTGGTAGCTAGCCAGACGGACATTAGAAAAAGCCCTACAACCATGCTATGGTTTCCTCGACATATTTGGTCTTCACCAAAAGCTCAAGCTCATAGTAGGTGGTTGGATTCGAACTCACGTCCCATGACGCGGCGGTCCTACACGCTACCACTGAGCTGTCATCGCTTTTAAATATCGATTTTTAGAAATTAATATTGTAATGTTGATTTTTAATGAATCAGTTCAAGAAAAATCAATATTTAAAGGATAGATTTTTCGAAATCTATGTTTTAAATGTTGATATTTTTATGAATCGATTCATTAGGCTGCGATTCGTCCACACGATGTTCACAGTCAGTGTGCTCATGATGAAAATAACACCATTATTTTCACATACACCAAGCTCACAACAATGCATTTGCAAGGGTGGACTCATACACCATTCTGCTTGAGTCAAGGATTGTAACACTTGTAAGCAAGTGATATTGAAAAACTGCAGTTGTGACTGTTAAGTAAAACTTGACCTAAGTAATATATATTCTGCCTTATCTTTTAAGAATTATTTGTTTTAATTATATTTTCTTTTTTCATTTACTACATTATTAAATTTTAACAACCATATTTATAATTTCAGAAGACATGCTGCACAATTCAAGATACTTAGAAATTGGTATGCTATTAGTATAAAAAGAGATCCAAATTATTCAGTGTATTTAGATAATATTGGCCGAATTTGGTTTGGTATAGAAATACCTCAAAATAAACATAATCAAAATGCTCTGTTTGGAGGGTTGCTCAAATCTATTATTGGCGATGTGGATAGTTCAGATGAAGATGGAGAAGTCATGCATCACAGTTCTTCTGCTCCTGATTTAGATTGAGATCCATGCTGTAGAATAGTTATTTCGTTTTTTTTATTATTATTATTACTGCAACATCAGCTTACCTTGCACACCAAAAGCAAATTAATCTAATTTTATAATAATTGAGATAACTTTTGTTTAATATTGAAATCGCAAATATAATTATGATATTATAACCTTAAAGTAGTACCAACCTTGTTTTTCTTTCAAAAATATGTAACCATAGAAATAGTGAATTGTACAAATAATTCTCAGTTTATTTTTTATAGCAGTATATTCAATTTAAAGAATAAAAAAGTACATTATTTATTCAGTCATAATATAATGATGTTAATAAAAATCAGTGTTTATATTTTTTGTAATAATAAATGTATAGACTGAAGTAAAGTAATGAATTTGACAATTTATTGCTATAGTTAACTGATGAATAAAACTTATGTTAAATTCAATTGTAAAGACTGTATTATTACAACTTTCAACGAAGATGTGTCTGATTTTCCAAGTTATATTTACTTAAATATTTATTGAAAACAAAAATGGGTGAATACTGTTATGTAAAAAAAGTGATAACAAATACTAAATAGCTTATAATTTACTGAGATAATAAATGTTGTAAAGTATTTTTGCAGTAAGTGTTCTATGTGTAAGCTTTTTTTGCTATTTTACTGGTGTATGGATTAAAAGATGTATATATTACTGTTTCATATATTTAATTGTCAACAAGTTCTTTTAACAATATAAATCCATTATTATGCATATAGAAATAATTAAATTAAGATAAATTCAAGTTATTTGTATTTTCTGTCAAATATCCTAAACAAAATAAATATCAAGTGTTTTAATCACATTAGTTTCAACCATGATTAGATAAGTTCAATGTTTTAAATTGATAAATTATCAGAATTAATAAATACAATGTCCTAAATATATGTATAGATTTGTTATGAAAAATTTAATTTAAAAGCACCCATCTTTGTAGGGAACATGACAAGTTAAATAAATGTAACAATTTGACAAAAATATTTTTATTCTTTACAAAATTTACTCTATGTAAACTGGATTTTTGCTTATCAGAATATGATGTAGTGAAAAAAATCTTATAGTTTCACCAATTAAATTAAACATATCACAGAACTCATTAAAAAAATAGTATAAGACACATAAATTTGTGTGGTGCTTTCAAATTTAATTAATATTCTAATGTCATTTCTCATCATAATGCATCCTCTACTACAAGAGACGAAATTTCTCTTGAAAATGTTCCTACATTCAATGTATCCTTATTAAGGTCCAGCTTAATTTTTCTTTTCTTTAAATCTAGAGCTTGGTTAACAATGAATCGATTAAATTCATGCACATTTGGATGATTAAGATATTCCTCCAAATGCATCCATTTGCATGCAGCTATTTCATTTTCACATTTAGTTATAGCTTCAGATGTCGCTCTTAACAAAACAACTACATAAATATCAGAGTTCCCAAACATCATGTTATGGGTATGTCTCAATGTGACCATAGACTCAAATGTTGCATTAATGCCAGTCTCTTCTTTTACTTCTCTCACTGCAGCATCTTTTATATCCTCCCCTGGAAAATAAATTTGTTTGTGGTAAAATAGGAAATGATTGTATGCTATCATACCTATCAATCTCGAGTTGAAAATCTCTCACCAAATACTTATGTGTATATTTCAGCATAGAATTGCAAAAGCATCATTCTAAGTGTAATCAGAATCTTTCTTCTGTTTGACCAAAATCTTATCTGATGTTGAGTGATAATGAGCTTGCTGGAGGAGGTACTAAACACAACTATAATTGCTGGAATATATCTATAAGTTATTGATGATAAATTTTAACTTGAGAGTGATAGCTATCCAGTGGGATATTAGAAAATGCCCTAAACCATGTTACTATGATCCTATTTTTAAAACTTCATTTAAAACAAATATGTATTGGGAAGGGATTTTTCAAGAAGATCCCATTTTAATTTTATTACCATTGTTGTATCATGAATTACAAGTATACACCAGGGAAGTACTCAAAATGAAACTGGAAATGTATAGTAATATGAATATGGGCCAGTTTATGACAGTCTTCAATTATGTAGATCTACCATTCCTCCAGAGATTCCAAAGTAGTGTGAAAGCAGTCCTGGTCTCTGGTAATATGGTGGTTTGGTGCTGATAAGTACCACAAGCATCTCTTAACCTGCCTGGTAGGATGTTTTATTCTGAAGGTGTGCATAATAAAAAAAGTACACTTAACTATGGTCAAACAAAACAGAACTCTTCCTTGTACATTATTGAATAGGTTTTTGGAAGAAGGTTTTGATTTTCGTTATAAAAATAATATTTCAATGTTCCTGTCACAGTAAGCTCTTACTTCATTAAGAATTAAATTCAATGTAAATTAATGTCTTGTGCATACACACTACCATAGAAGTAACATTGCTTCAAAATTAACAATTGTCTACAAATCCATAAAAATATAATAAACTAATTGATCTACCACATAATTACCTCGCTCAACATAGCCACCAGGCAATTTCCAATGAAAAAATTCTGTATGTTGCTCAGTTACAACTAATATTTGATTATTCTCATTAAACACCATTCCTCCTACGCCAAGATTTGTGTGACAGGCAGGTGGTAAATTTGATGACGTGTCAGTTGGTAACCACTTATACATCATCACAAAATTGTCTCTGGAATGATGAAAGTTGAAACCTTCCTGAAGTAAATACAAATACAAATTTATGTTAGATTGGATTATTGGATTATTCTAAATACACAAATATAGTATGTATGATTATAGTATATAATGAACAGTGGGAAAATGATGGAAGATTCAAATGTGGACACACTACTTCCACACCATATACATTTGTATCTAAGAAGTGGTACTTGTGTTGCTGGTTACTGGTCCCCAAAATGTGTGGTTGGATATATGCATCAACATATGCTAAATCAGCTCTAAAAACAACTGTGTCTTATTACTGATTAGAATGATTATAACTTGCTATGACATAAAATAAAATCTCTAGCCAATAAACAAATTGATTCACACTAGTGTTGGGAACCTATAAATTATAAGTAAATAAAAGCTTTTAAAAAACATGTGTCTAGTACTATAGTAATAAAGTAATGATTGGTTTCTATAAACATAGTTACTGCAAACATGGTGCTACAGAAAGAAGTTTCTGATTGTAAAACAATCTTCAGGTAATTTGTTTAGAATATTTACATTAGCAAGTAAAGGCACCCAGGACGCATTGTTAATATGAACTTTGAACCATATACATCTCTTTTTTTCATCAGTCCATTTTTTGAGAGAATCTGTAAAATAATATGCATAAAAAGTATTTGAAAGGTATAACGAATAAAGATATCTAACATTTACGATAATACATCTTAAAAAAGAGTTACGTAGAATAAGTAAGATTATTTACCAGATAATATATTCAAGAAATTGGTATCATCCTCACATGGTTCTTGAATAGAATCTATAGTAACTCCATTATACCTATCTTTAACACCTTGAAAAATTTTATGCGCCATTTATTAAAGAAAAAATATCTATAACAGTAACTTGTCTCTGCTATGTGTGCTGTTATCTCTTATCAGCCTGTTATATCAATGAGCGATGTGAATAAATGTATATAATTGTAATCAATGTAAGTTATTTGAGTGTCGCCACATCCTTATTTAGTGGCTAAATTGTATAAAAATGTTGATGATTATGAAATTCGATTATGAAATTCTCGGTGAAATAACGAGAAGTGGGTAAAAATATAAAATAGGCCTTATTAGTACCACCATCAACAGTTAAAATGAAATAAAAGCAAATTGGATTTATTTTTCATGTAATAAAATAACCATAACGATTAATTCATTCATTTACATTCAACGTTTTGTTTATATTAAACTTACAGTATAAGTTTCAGTAAAACGTTTAGTTATAATATAATTGTTGATAGTATTTATAAGGTTCCATAAGCTCAAAGCATATTTATAACGTTTTTGATACATATACACCTGATACATCTTTATAGTTCTATACGGGTACTATAAAATCTATACAGGTAACAATAATCGTAAAATATCGGAAATGAGTAACTGTATTGGGGACTAACCAACTGGGTCAAGGCATCTGGTGGTTGAAATTTTAACTATTAATAGCTTATAAATCTTAAATATATGATGAATGCTATATATGAATACTATCTCATATGTGAACATACATAAAATGTAAGCTATTTTCCCGCAATGTTTTTCTAAAGCACTCCTATTTGTTGGTTCCCAATTGTCTATGGTATATGAGTATTCACTGTTATGTTTGCATTGCGTTTTTTTTTTACTTTCGCTACCGGACAAATACTAGCTTGCCTGATACAATAAATCATTAATTAGAAGATAGCTTTTTAGCTTTTGCTATATCTGTCATTATTCAAATCAAAAATGTTTATTTAATTTAGGCCCTAAGAAGGCGCTTACGAATGTCAAAACTACTACCAGTTCGAAAAGTAATGTAGTCATCGAGAAGAACCGGAAAGAAACTCGATCTGGATTTTTTTAGGTCTTATTTTTATCTTTTTTATATATAATAGTTTAATGTGTTACAGAGAGGGGTGTTAATTCCATACATCACGATTGCTCACATATTGATCCATCCTATAATAGCCTTTTGACATCAAAACCCGTTTGACATGGTTCTTCAAGCTACTGTCTGGCAATTCAATAATGTGCTTTGGGACTTTATTATAAAACTTAACAGTAATACCTAAAAAACTGCTACGCAGTCTAAAATGCGGGGTGACCAGTTTGTCATGATTTTTAGTATTCTAATCATGCCGATCTTTAACGAAATCTAGCTTTGTATGTTTTTGCGGACATCCATTAAATTATCAATAATATATTGGGAGAGAAAAGTAAAATACCAACTTCCGAAAACTTTTCTTTTAATGATTTGTGAGGTCTCATATTGTAAATGGATCGAACTGCTCGTTTTATAAAAGAAATACGGTGTCTATCTCAGCTGCTGTCCCCCATAGTAAAATACCATAAGGCATTAAGATATGGAAGTAAGCGAAGTAGACTAACCTAGCAGTGGCAATATATGTTAGTTGATGAATCTTATGAACAGCGAATGTAGCAGAACTTAACCTTCTCGCCAATTTTTTTATGTGAGGACCCCATTATAGTTTAGAATCAAGCGTGATACCCAAGAACATGTCGTCGTTGATATTGATATTTTAATATATATCGGTATATTTTTTTCACTTCTGATATCCCTAAACAGCACGCACAGAACACTACCTGTATGACTATTAGTCTGTGGAAAACACTCTCAATAGGCACTCACTTGTCTTTACACTAAGCCAATTTACAATGTACATTGACTGCTCGTGCAGGTGGCAATAAATAGCTAGGTACAATCCGCTACCACAATCAACAATGCCAAACATTGCTCATTGTTAGTTTCATTTTCATTTTATTGTCCTAACCGTTATCTTTATTTTATTATAGTATAGAAGTATTGTAGGTATATTCACTATTTAGGTAGGACTCACTATTTAGGTAGGAAGGACGCACAGTACAATCCTGCCTCGCCGCTTTGCACAGTACAAACTAAAATAAGTTTTTTTTCAGATCCCTAAGGGGATCAGTTAGTT
Source organism: Actias luna (assembly GCA_039707435.1). Taxonomy (NCBI): domain Eukaryota; kingdom Metazoa; phylum Arthropoda; class Insecta; order Lepidoptera; family Saturniidae; genus Actias; species Actias luna. The sequence continues at coordinate 7,853,170 of JAZHAC010000003.1, forward strand.
TCGATTTTTACTTTCTTATTATTATAACGCATCTATCTTTCATTAATAGCTAGTACCGCGTTCGTTTTTCACTTACGCGATTCGGCAACAGTCCAAGCCGAGGTTCGGTCACTAGTGACACCCTTCTGCGAGTTGCCCTACGGGCTCGAGCGCCTTCCGCGCTCGCCCCTCTAGTTCAGGTGAAGCTGTAAAAGCCCCTCAGGCTAACAGTGTAGGTCCTTTCGAAAAAAAATGTAGGTATATTGGCTATATAAAATATCGAAAGATGTGAAAACGATACTAATGTCAATGATTTAATTATAATTTTTAATAATACAACTATTAAAAAAATCAACAGACGTGCTGTTACTTATTTCAAAGTTTAAGTTTCACGTCGCTTCGATAACTGCCTTCTCTTTATCTAATACAATAGTTTTTCGTAACATAAAACTGTCATTGTGATTTAAATAGAAAGTTACAGTTATCTTTCAGGTCATTTTGTATATCCTCTCTATTTTTACTATTATGTACTATATTATATTGTTAAATATTCATATATTCAATATGTAAGCTATAGCTATTGTAATGGTATATTTTACAGTTATCACTATACCTTTAGTAAGATAATTTTATTGCCTCATTATATTATATGTTAGCTGCAACCTTAATATCCAGGAACATATTTGAAGTGTTTTCTCCGTAATACCCAGAAGATTGAGTATCTTAGATAATGTACTATAGTTTTTTTACGTTCAGCCTGCAGATCTTGTTTTTCATTAGAATTATCTGTGAAGCTGTAAGGCCAGAGCCCAAAAAAGAATAACTACAAACAAGAAAGTAAACTTTGTAATAAAAAGCTCAATTACCAAAAGATCTTGGCCTGTTTAGAAATGCAGTAAGTTCTATAAAAGAACGTGACTCTAAAGCTGTGCTAGCAGGCTCCTACCAAAATAGGCTGAGCAGGTAGAGAAATACGAGTAGTGAAGGTGAGTGTTGACGCGCGTCTAAAAGGAGTCTCTTAAACATACATTCGTGTCACAAGTCTTCGAAACTGCTTGGAGTTTCCCTCTCTGCCACACGAGGGACCCGGCATACGCACTGTGAATCCATGGATAGCTAAGAAATAACTATGAAGATGCCTTCACAGGTTTCAGTGAAAGGATATTCGTATTCTGAATGTTACAGATCAAGTTATTAAAAGCTAAAAATCATTTGCGTCACCAAAGGATGTTGCTTTACTGAGCGTGTTTTGTTGTTTGCATCATGGCGTGTGTTTTAAAGATTTGAATGTTAAAAGTAAAGTGATACGATATGTGTCAGCAAAAACAAACAATTTAAATAATTGGTATATTTCATATAGGAACTGTGAAGATATAGAATCGACCCTCAGACAGTATTGTCCACTTGCTTAGGATGCATTTTCAATCCTTGCATGAAGAAATATTTCTGTTGGCAAGCGTAAAGGTGACGGATACTGAAAAAATGAGTACTCTGCAATCGCTGTAACTGCTGAACTGCTTTATACTTTTTATTAGTGACAATGTAATTATTTTAACAAGTTAATATTAAAACTTATTTAGTGTCATATTTTGTACACATAATATGTTATAATCTTTATTATTAATTTCATGTATTATCTAAACCTAGGAAAATGTATAGTAAAATCTAAGTAAACAGCATATGTATCTTTATTCCGTATAAATATCTTTTTAAAAAGTAAGATCCAAATTGTAGCGTGTTTATTGTTCAATTTAGTAACTTCTCAGAAAATGTTCTGGCAATAATGATAGTGGTTATTTTAGGGAAGAGACATCCTTATACCTAGTTATACATTATACCCACGTAAAATTGATAGAGAGTATACATTTTCAATAAGTATCGGCATAAATATATCAATGTTAGAACAAAATTGATATTTGTATGGTATAAGAAAATTGAAAAAAATAATATATATTGGCATCAATCTGCCGTTACAAGTGAATATGTACATGATTATCATTATACGATGAGATCTAATGATTGCCATCGCCTCCAATGTGATTATATTATTGTTACTGTTACTGCTCCGGAAAATGGAACCCTAATATTTTTATACTTTGGTTTCAATTTAAATACTTTATAACGAAATATAATATTCAAATAGGTAATAGCCGATAACTAGGTAGAGTGATTATTTATATTTAATGGTGTTTTGAAATTCTCTGATAACTATTCTGCAGTATAAATACCCAAAGTGCCATTTTTTATTTCAGTTGATGACCTTTAGCTTTCATGTTTATAGATAGTATATTGCTTTATTGAAGCAGTTTATTATTAAAAATCTCATAAACATAAATACGCTGTAAGAGTTGTCTTAGATCTATTGTATCCATCCCATTTTGGTCAAAATTCACTATATCAGTAATTTTACAAATAAGGTAGACCCTGTCTTACTCGCTTTTAAGCCTAAACATTATTTTGCTTAGCTTCCTGCACATACTGGTATATAGTTGCTGTATGGATTCATCAATAAAATATTGTCTATCGGCTTTTAAAGTAAGAATGCACAAGCTAAACCAATTCTTTAAAAATAAATAAGATATGTTGAGCACTATCCGGGAACCGAATTTAGTTAATAGTAACCATATTTATTGATCTGTTTTGGAAAATTGATATTAATAATATCTATAAATGTCACAATAGCAAAAGTCGCAGTTTTTGGCGGGATATGATCTGTCATGCTGTGATTTTTATTTTTATTCATATACTTAGTTATTTAGCCATGTATTGTGTAATATAGGTGTATACGTGATGTAGTGTAGTTGAAGAGCATAAGTGACGCGAGTTTTAAATAGTCATTCGTAAAATGGTATATTAGTTAGACTTAGACTCTCTATCTTGTTTCATCTGTCCAAAATGTCCAAATGGCATGGCACTTGAGAATTGCAATAATAGTCTCTAAAGAGGACTGAGCTGCCAAGAATAAAAAAAAAACAATGAGAATAACAAAACTCAGTAATATCATTTTTATATTTACTTATATGGGTAATTGGTTACAATATTATAAATAAATATAAAATTTTAATTGATTTTATTGTAAATGTCATTGATTAACATAGTTTTGGAATAAAATAACAACATTTATTTTGCTAATATAAGGTATTAATTAAGATAATAACAAAATGATGATTATCTCAACCTTCAACATGTTATTGACATATGTCATGATTTTATAAAGCTCATGAATTTTGCTACGTCTCTAATAGTCTGTGAGTTTTCCAGCAAGTGAATAAATATTGCAATGAATATATACGTCTATTGTTAATCTCTAGATATACAAATGTCAAAAAATGACGCAAATTACTGATTAGGACCTACAGAAAAACAAATGTTTAAATCTTATATTCTTGTACGTTGAAAAGAAAGTAGAACTTTCAATAAAATATGTATCAAATCTGCTTTAACAGGTGACTTTCAATATTTACCATACCATTATTACGTATATAAAATAAATAAGAGATGTTATATTATTAATTTTTATGTATGAATTAATTTATATTCGTTTTAGAATAAATATAATTAGAAAATGTTCAAGCGCTATTATAACAAAACCAATGTTCAAAGGTGAAATAGATAGATATAATGGCATCACAGTTGACACTGTAAAGGAGACATTTACTGAGAAGAACTTCAATGGCATACTAGATGGTGAGTAAGTCATACAAAATTATATTATTTCTTTGTATAGAAAGCTTTATTGTAAAAATACATAGTCACTATTTTATCAATTACTCTTGTAGTAATTATAAAATTACATCTGTTTACATATTTATATAAGTTAGACTAATCAGTTACATGTTTAATATTCATCTGTTATGTGGAAAAGATGGAGGTGGGTAAACAAATAGGGTAGAAGCTGCTGATTTTCGTCAGATACTACTGCTCTGGAAAGTTAACTCCCTTGGCATGAACTATAAAGTTCAAAGTTTCATGGTTACATTAGAAATTATTTTTATTTTTACTTTATTTCATTTAGGGGCTTTTAACTGTATCAGCCCCATTGTAACCTAAAATAATACTACAAGCTACCTCTTTCGTACATCCTTGTTTATACAATCATCTTACACTCATTTTATATAGCATTTTAGCTACCTCACTCGAAGGATTTACTAAAATGCTATGAAACATGCCCATATCTAATTTATTTAAATTAAACTTATTACTTACCTTAATCCTAATACTACAATTCTTAACACATTTCATCAGAGTAATTGATGATGTGCACCATGCTCCTCATCAATTACTCTGCAAGTTGCACAAAGTGAGGAAGGAGTTTCTACATCAAATATCCAAATTTTGCTGATGGAATGTATCCAGAACGTAACCTGTTTAAAGCTAGTATATATGATATATTTAATACCATATCACAAAACCAAGGTTATGGAGGAGGCTGACTTACCATAGTACAATCTACCCTTTTCTTTAGATCTTTCATCAAAGTATTCCTTCCATATATAATAAACTGTATTTTTACCTATATCTAAGATTTTGGAATAATGATTATACATACTTTTGCACCATGTGACACTGCAAATTTTGCCAAACGCTCAGCTTCCTTGTTACCCTTTAATCTGTTGTGTGACGGAATACACTGGAGTTTGCATCTTATACCATTAAGTTGCAAATGATAAATTTGTTTTAAGACAGTGTAAGCTATCACTACTCCTTTGATTCCAGAGGTGCAACATGCTAAATGTTGAAGTGAGCTCTTACTATCCGTCAGTATAACAATGCAAGAGCTTCATATCTAGCAAACAACTTGACTGTTATAATTGATATATTATTTTCTATTTTAAACAGAGCTGTGGTTTGCACATGATTGGTATAAAATGCTGCATCCACACTTATCTGGCCATAAGTATAGATTTTTGTCCAACCATTGTATCTATTTTGTATTTAATGATTTCTTATGTTTACGTGAATATTATTCATTTAAATAAAACTAATTTAAACGGATTTCATTTCGGTTATTTATTAATTTTGATCCCAATGTTTTGAAAGCTTTTTAGCCTTCATGGTCACCAGGTGGACTGAGGTGTAGATTGTCCAGAAAAGTTCATGTTACTGTGTCTACCTTGAACAATAAATATATAACAATAAATATATAAAAATAAATAACCGCAATAAAATCTGTTTCAATTAGCTTTATTTCAATATTTTTGATTTCTTCTATTAAATATGTTCCATGGTATTAAAATTTTGATTCCTTTTAGCTCCTTTTATACATTCTAAGTTAATGTCTATAACATATTTTATGTCAATATTATTAATCTATATATCAAACGAAAATATATTTGATGTAATGGTCACATAAACTTTTAATGACTTTGTATCATGGTATGTTTTAATAAATAAGGATTTTGTTTTTCTGTTCCAATATGTACTGTGCCTAAGAGAACTGAGGTCTTTCAGGTAGTTAACATTTATATTATTTGAAAATATTAAGCTTTAATACAATACTTATAAGCCAAGTAATACCTTCTTAAGAAATTATGATTGATCTAAGTATAATCAATATTACAATCTGAGAATAGCACTTATTTACCACTGCACACTTATTCTACATGTGTGATTGTATTTATCATTAGAAGGATGGTAGCTGTAATCGGAAATAAATTTCTATCAACTTCTCTCAACAAACTCTATGAACCTCCAAGTAGTGTCAAAGAATTTAAAACCAATCCTAAATTAGTTATTAATTACAATTATACAGACTGTAATATCAAGGTTTCCTGAAATAAATTTCCTCAAGAAAACATTATATTTTGAAAGCAATAATCAGGAGATATTCATATACATACTATTTTATTTATTTATTTCTATACACACCTCTTTTTTTATTAATGTAGTGAGAAAATCTATTTATGGACTTCCTATTGCAAAGCGTAAACCTACCTTAAGCACTACCTTAGCTCAGGCAAAGGTGAAAGGAGCCTGTTGAAAGACTCATTGAGTGACAAGCACCATCAAGATTGATTACTAAGGGGAGTGCTAGCTTTCGCACTTTTTCTACTCTCTGACAGTAGCAATTATCAGGACTTATTCAGTCCTTCCAGCGTAACCTACTATGCACACTCTTACAGTTCACACTGGAATCATTATTTTCTTAATATTGTTACATCATTACATAAAAGGTTATGTATATAAAATGTGAATCACCAAATGGTCACTGTTCTTTGTAGATTGTACCATACTTACTATTGAGTGTTGCGGAGTTATCAAGCCAGTATAAAAAAAAATTAAATTACTTTTGTATTTAGCATCTACTTGTGACTTTGCCGAGTGACAAAATTTTTGTTGTAAATCGAATGTATATCAGATATATATTATTGTCCAACCACATAGTTTGGTAGGTTTAGTATCCTAGGGATGAATCTATATTTAGACCCTATTCTCATAATTTTTCTCTCTATTATAGCTCTATAACTTCCAAGAATTTTAGTTAGTTCATATGAAGATTTTCATGCAAGTATAATTGTAGCTTCATTATTAGCCTTGTCTGAAAGATTGTTCTATTATTCTCACCCTCTCGTATTGGTTTCACCCACTTTAATACTCTGGATAAGTTACAGTAACATGTTGTGCCATTGCCTTTTTTAATTATTGAAGGCATAAAATAAATGAAGAAATTCTCATATTATTATTTCTACCTCACCATTTATATATATAATAGCCTTTACCCGCGGCTACACTCGCGTTCATATTGTTTTGTCAAACATTTCAGATTATGCAATAAAAAGTTTAATACAAAGTTTATCTCTCTCTTCTTCCAGTAAGTTTTTTGCGAGAAAAAGTATCCTATCACTGTCTCCAAGGGTCCATCTACCTCTATACCAAAATTCATCATAATCCATTCAGCAGTTTAGACATGAAAGTGTAACAAACAAACTCAATTTTGCATTTATAATATTAATAAAGATTGTTTTCCCAGTCGACATATACACTTCTTCCTGTTTTATAATTATTGAAGCAAGGTGTGAATCCGAGTTCATTATCTCAGTATGACACAGAGACTGCTGATAGTCACCATTGTTTTTACACAGTACTGCACTTTCCAGCCGTGGTAGTCTGTGTTTTGAATCAGTGTGAAAGCAGTTACTGGCCTCTTGTAATTAGATTGAATGTAAGTTGTTGTGTGTTCTTTTTTATAGCTATTTGACGTGCTTCTCATTTGTTGCACCTCACAAGGCCATCACATACTACAAAAGGATGTATTTCTTATCTAATACTATAGAGTGAGCAACTCTTGTATATATATATAAATTTCGAGTAACTCGGGAACGGTTCTAAAGATTTCGGTGAAGTTTTGTATTAAGAAAGATTTTTTCTCTATAAATTCACCTATTACATGATTTTTCTTAAAAATGTTTTTTTTTTATTTATAAAAATATTAATTACATTTGACTTTTTAATTTAACATCATAAAATGTGGATTTTTAAAAATAAAAACAATTTAAAAAATCCGACCTAGGCTCAGTCGCCCGGATACTATATATTTCTTCATGCTTTTAATAAAGAAAATAAAGAAATGTATAGTATTATTATATGGACTATGTGTATACTAGCAGTCGGTTTCCTGATCAAAGTTTTAAAAGTTTGATAAATACTGGTGATATCTTAATTTGAGGTTTATAATTACTTACATTTACTTACATTTTGTTTTAAGTTATTAAATATTTGGTTTTTAATTTCCTGATAGTTATTTATCATTTAAAATTCAATTTATGTTACTAAATATACAATTGTTATTTCATAGTTATTGATACATCTTTTATTGCAGATTCTTTGAATATATGGACATCTGAAGGCCGAGGATGTGTTTGGTTTAAAGTAAACATAAATAATGCATTTCTTGTTCCTGCTTTAGCACAGGTAATTTTAAATAATTGATACAAACATAACATTGATTGACAGCGTCTGCATATACATATGTATTTTATGTTATTTTTCAAAAACAGTTAATTATTCTTAGAAAGGCTTTAATTTTCATCATGCCAGAGAAGACTTTGTGATGATGTATAAATGGCTGCCAAATAATAAGGAGGCAAATTTGCCTCCAGCATGTCATACAAACTTGGGAGTTGGAGCCATGGTTTTCAATGAACGAGCTCAGATACTTGCTATATCAGAGAGACATTATGAATACCCACATTGGAAATTACCTGGAGGTTATGTTGAAAAAGGTATTGTTAGACGAATGTACATCTTTTAATAATTTAGGTTTAATAAAGAGTAGTGGTGATCTTAACAATTTACTTAGTGACTTTTACATACTTCTTATACTTAATAGTTCACATTACCAAAGTCAATTTTGATAACTAATCCAGAGCTCATAGGGTTTAGTAATTGCAATTTTTCGAGAAGAATAATTTATTATGATTGATGAACAAAAAAATTTATGTAAATGCAAGTATATCTAATAAGTGCAACTATTAATACAATTAGGGTAAGTGCAGTGTTCCCAGTCTTTGACAGTGAAGAACACTTGTATGAATATGGTGTTAATTAGATCATAACGCACCCAGTAGTATAATTTAATTTCTGCCATTTGCATTTATGAGGACATTATTAAACTATCAGATTTGACTGTACAGCTAATCTATCATTGATTTCACTAAATTAAACTGTATTGTCTCAGTCATCAGTAGAAATGAAAAAATGAATTTAGTTGATTTCTCCAAAAGCATTAGCCGTAAATGATGCAGGGATTATCTTATTGTTTGGTTTTTCACTTTTAGGTGAAGACATTATTGAAGCTGCTATGAGAGAAGTTAAAGAAGAAACAGGTATAGAAACAGCATTTCAATCATTAGTAACATTTAGACATACACATAATATGACGTTTGGAAATTCCGATATTTATGTACTGCTTATGATGGAAGCGCTATCAGACAAAATTCTGCTATCTCAAAGAGAAGTGAAAGATTGTTTATGGATGAAGATTGAAGATTATATAAACCATCCTCACGTTCACGAATTTAATAGGCTTGTCGTGAGAAAGGCGCTCGAATATAAAAATAAAAATATAAAACTCGATATTCAAAAGCGTACTGTTAAATGGTCGAAATTCGAGCGGGAAATGGATTTTTTAATTATTGAAGATTTTAATTAGTGGTCTTACTGGCGAGACATTATTGCCATAATTTTTATATGTTTTTACAAATGTAAGAGAAATTATTTTCAGCAATTTTTACAATATACAACACTGTTGGTTTGTTCTTGATTACAATAAGATGCTGACATTTACTGTTTTTTTTTTAAATATGTTGACTATTATTTATTGTTGTTGTTTTTATTACTTAATTCGGGACAATATAATGATTTAGGCAGGAACAGACTTGGAATTTTCTTCCACGATATGAGTAAAGATTTTCCGTGTTCCTTGGCAGTCCGGTTAACCTGAAACCATTTTTTTTTTTTTAAATTCCTTAGTAATAATTTTAGATTATTATGATCGTAGTATCTTACGAATTATCGGTAACATTATATGGTACTATATGAATAACGTCAAAATAAAAATTAAGGGGCGCAACAAGCCAAAATTTTAAACATTATATATATTAATACGCGATGATTTGAAGCGATGATAGCCCAGTGGTGGTAGTATGTATGAACTTCGTGTCAAGGGATGTGAGTTTGAATCCACCTACAATGAGCTTGAGCTTTCGGAAGCTTTTGAAAGAAAACATCGTGAGCAAACCATAGCTTTGTGGTAGCTTTTTCTAATGCCCGCCTGGCTAGCTACCACTCTCAAGTTGAAAATCTGTCAACAAATACCAATAGTTTTGTTCCGGCAATTGCACTTAAGAGCCAATTCCTCCAATAAAGGTCGGCAATGTGTCTGTGATTCCCCCGGCGTTGTGGGTGTCCATGGGCGGCGGTGATCACTTACAATCAGGTGACATGCTTGCTTGTTTGCCCAATATTACATAAAAAAAAATAGACAATCTGAAGAGTGCCTACCACCATTGTTAGTGTAATAAAAAATATAAATAATTTTTTACTCTGTATTTAGTGAATTATTCACTTTTATCATAAATTTACAAAGCGCCACTAATCAACATTCTGATAATAGCAAATATTGCTCTTAAATTTTTATTGTGTAGGTACTTTTTGTAAATTTTATCGGTTGTGCATATTTAAGGGGAAAATTAAACGTCTAATTTCCAAGCCTCGAAACAATAGCAGTTAACTATGATTGAGAAATTGCGCGAGTCACTATTTCTGTAGGTAAGGTAGAAAGCGAAGTGCGAATTTTTATTATGTTGCTAAATGAATAAATAACTGACAAGGCACGTAATGTCTTTAAAACTGTTACTAGTGTGAACAATATATGTTCTATATTGAAGTAGTTATTGACTAAGTTCCGGGAATTATGATGATAATTAAGCTTTCATTTATACATTGACTGCAATCCAATTTAAGTAATTTTATGGTTTTCGCCTCTTGTAGGTATATTGTCCTACATCACATGAACCCAATTGATGTACTTATCCATAAGTTCGGGGGATCCATTTGAATATACGTGTCGTGTCACATTGTTTATGTGAATGAGTAATTTAAAGCTTTGCTATATGTGCTTCAGACCTAAGTTCAGTGACAGGGTCGCTTCAATGACGCTACTCTCGTAACAATGCTCGAATCCGTTAGCTCAGAACATAATGGCTATTGTAAAAACGAGAGAAACGTTTTCATGATATGCTTCAACGATATTTTGGAATAATTTTTGCATAGATTGACACGGACACACATTTTTGCATGATCGTAGGGCTTTTTCTAATGCCCGCCTGCTAGCTACTACTCTCAAGTTGAAAATACAAAATACCTATAGGTGTGTTCCGACAGTTGCACTTGACAGCCAGTTTCTCCACTAGGCTTAACGTGTCCACCAAATTGGGTCACAATGTCACTCAACATCAGATGAGATTGTGGCCATGACGATAAACCTTAGCAAAACAAAAACAAACAGTACATTTTGATCCATTTGCACTGAGACTCCATTGCATAGTGCTGCCTACTTATACTTTTTAAACTAGTATTCATTAACGTAACATTTTATGATAAGGAAATGTGTGATGTATTGGTGAAATAGTATTTTAACCCGACATACTTTTATAAAATACTAGGTTTTACCTGCGGCTTCGCTCCCGTTAATATTGCTTTTGTCAAAAAATCTAATGAAATAATACCTAGCTCTGGATTATTTATTTATCCTGTGATTAGATTACTTGACCGATTTTGAAGTATGACCGAGGTGATATTTATTTTAAGTTTTACCACACTAAAAATGTATGCACATTTTAATATAAGGTGTCTTTCTGAAATTCACATCTTTGCAATTTTATCAATTCGCACAGTAATTACATTGTTTACTGTATTTAAGAAAATGATGTTACAGCTTAAAAATTTTGCAATGCCTAAGAACGTGATTTGTATGTAATTTTTTTTTTTTACTTATTTTCATGCTGAAAACCTCTATAAATGGTGCTTACAAGGTAAACTGGTAAAGTATAACATTACCTTTTTAAATAATTAGATAATTACATTAACCGACATTTTCTATATTTTTGACTATGTAATTAGCCATTACAATTCGGGTCTACTGTCTCAGAACTACTTTGATTATAGTGAAATGACGTCACATCACATTCATTTCAAGCTAAAACTCACCTGTTGCTGTTTTGCATTTTTCAATGTGAAATACAATGAGAAACTTAAAAATAATAATTTCACTGTGATAGCAACGGACACAACAATTATAAATGCGTAACTCATATTTATCTGTAAAATGTTTTGTTTATTTTATTAGAACACGACGCCGCAAGCTAACACTCACAATCCAACTAAAACTGCACGAGAACTACCTTAATACTTACAACATCTTTGTGGTTATGTTGATTTTTTTATCGAAGTCAACTCTGACGCCGTGTGCCGTAGAACTCTTAATACATAGAAGTGGTACTGGTTATATTGGTTTTTTTTAGAATTGTATACACAGATTCGATCGATGTCGATTCAATTTTACAATATTACATATCCTTACTTGTGTTTGCACAGTGCATTGATAACGTAGTATTTATTTACTTTTTATGATTTCATATTTTTTTTTTTTAAACAAAGTGTGTTTTCTGTTTTGTTTTAGCTCATTCTGAATATGTACCGTGATGTACTATTTTTTTAATTTCAGTCGACTCGTAATCACCTGACCACGACCCGTGTAACCAGGCCGAAACGCCAAGTAAATAAATAAATAGCAAGTCGCATTTTAGACTCGTATTTAATATCTATATTATAAAATATATCATATTATAAATTTTTATTGAATGTAACTTCAAACTATGCTTATTTCATGCGTTGACAGCATAAATGGAAATATTTCAATGATTTTTCTAGAAAAGTTAAGTTCGTGTCTATACGATTCATAGGTTATTCATCATTCTTTCGCTTGTGTCGAATCGGGCGAAGCCGTGCGAAGGCCTCACAACGACATTCACTTTGTAGATGGTGTGCATTGTAATACGCACACCATCGTGGAAATTATTTGTAAAGTTTATCCTTTTGTGTGTCATGTATCACTATTTTTCTTTGTTCAAGTGTACTAACTTGTTATACTTGGTATTTTCCAGAATGCAGTCAGTATATTTAATAATTTCTAAAGTGAAACTGTTTTATTTTTCAGTTTTATTACTTTAACTAGGTATATCAAATATATTTTGAAGAAAAACGTATTTAAAACTAATCTAGGCATCGTAAGGGGAGATCGACTTGTTTTTAATTTTATTTTTTTATAAATGAAGTATAGTTAAATATTGATTAGCGGTGAAAATTATCACAGTCTAGAAGATAGTAGTATTTAAAAATGATACGTTATGGCTTTCTTTTACTATTTAACTTATGTACTTAAGACATTTGTGTTGTTTGATACAACGAAATACTTACCAGTCCACTACTACTTACCAAAATTAAAAACCCTGACCTAGAATTTATTATCATTTTCTACGTTAACTGTTAACGTTCAGAATGGTCTATTGTCAGAATTGTTTTAGCATCACGCTTGTATAATATACACATAAATACTATTTACCTACTCGTACGTTATATAAACGACTCCGTACGCGAGGAACTAAAAAATTATCTAGTAATTTTTGACCATTTTTGTCTTTTTTTTCAATATAGCTTTGCACCTATTAATGGTAGCATAATGGTAAATAGCCTAATCCTTCCTCAATGATTGCATTATCAAGTAAGAAAAGAATTTTTGACATCCGACTCATAGTTCCTAAGATTAGAGAGTTCAAACAAACAAACAAAAAAATCTCTTTATATTAATATAGGTGTATGTAATTGACCAGCAAACTGTTAATATCCAAGAATTACATCTAAAACAAAAGATTAAATGAAAGGATCGTAGGTAGTTTAACATTAAATTATTTATTAATTTTAAATTGTTTAAACATTTCTAAGGTTTTTCAATATTAAGTATAACTTGTGAAAACTGATATATCTCCTGTATGAACGTTCTCTTAAAATGAGTTTGGTCTTCTTAATATATGTTAATTGCTGTCCAGATTGTAAGAAACCATATATAGAACCTTTAAATTTCTATAACAATGTATAATTCAATCTTTGTATCACCCTTTAAACTTTTTTTACGTTATCCGTATCTGAAGGTATAGGGAAACTTCCGAACGGACAGTAGAATCTTTGACGCCTTGAACACTTAGAACAGCTACAAAGTTGTTATGATAGATAACTGAACATACTTACATTCAATAAGACATGCGTTTTACTGGATAGTGTTGGATAATTAGCATCCGATGAGTCACCACGTCTTTGACCTGAGCCCGGGTAATGCGTTTGCCCTTTGCCATGAGGAAGTCCGTAAAGACTAGGATTTTAAACACCACATTAATAAAAAAAAAGGTAGCAGCCCTATTGACTTGAAATTTATGACGGATATTTCTTTCATGACGTAGACACCCAGTAAGAATGGATTTAACGATCGAGCACGGGAAGCAGGAAAACGCGAACAAAGTCGAGACCACCAAATAGTTTAAACTATACGAAAAGATTTTAAATACTATTTTTTTTGGTATTTTTCGAGCTAGTTTACTGTATTTATATAATTCAATAATGAATATAATATCGTAACTATTTTATTTCAATTTCCATATAATTTTTACTAAGCGTTTATTCCGAGTACGATGAATATATTTATAGTGTTTTCATCAATACCTATATCTATACATAAAGTCAATTAATCATTTTATCGTTAGGTAATTGTAAGTACTATCTGCAAGTTTGGGGGAATTTAACATTGGCAGAATTTAAGGACACATTATTTTCCAAGTGTCCTATTTAAATGCTTTGGGAGTTTATGTAAAAAGAAATTTTCTAAGTGTTCATCGACGTTACTATGAGGTACAAGGCCTTAGCCGTCTAAACGCTTCAGGTAAGTCGTGCATTTGGCGCTCTTTTATATTCCACTGATATAAGGAACGAAAAGGTGGCGGGGTTTGTATGGATTACTGAACGGACTTTTATCAGACTTCACTGCAAACAGATTTTTTTATCTCATAATATGAAAAGTAATGAAGCGATGATAGCTCAGTTGGTAGTGTGTATGGACGCCGCGTCAAGGGACGCTGGTTCGGTTCCACCTATACTTAAATTTCATATAATTAAAATACTTTTAATTCATTAGAGTTATAAACCAGTTTCATTCATTAGATATAGCCAGTTCTTTTATCTTAACGAATTGAAGTTGGAAGGTTGATTAGGATTGACTATATAGCTAACCAAGATGTAAAAAAAGAAATACAAATCGGTCAATCCAATTTTGAGTTTTATCGAGAATAAAGAACATCGATTTTAGGTGATACGAAGTCCATCGGGTTAGCTAGTAATGAATAATGATGAATGGTATTCATTATTCAATAATACCTATACGAGATTCTTATCGAGTACATTACTATATATAAGTGGCCATATTAGCTATTTAAATGCTACATGTTTATCGTAAAATTAATCGTGATAAAAATTGTGTGCTAATAAATCACGTATTCACGAAGTGATAGAATGTATATGAAATCGATACGTTGAAGTAAATCAGCCGAATGAGCTATATAATTCCGAATAATACTTATTCATATACCTATGATTTCAACGCGTGTATTTATGTACGTTATATTGTAGTGTGTTATTAGAATATTCATTGAACGTGCTCAAAATACGATGTGATATTACATGTTTTTATGTAGTCATCAAAGCTTATCAGTAAAACTTCTCATAATAATTACCTAAACACGTTACAATATTTGAACCATGGAAAATATCTGTAATAGATAAGTTTTTTAATTGGCGTATTAATGCTTTGACCTCTGAATTACGTTTGAATGATTGATTATATGAATTATATTTATCTGATACTAGTCCAATGCTATCTGTAGGCTATTTTGCAGGCTGATTAAGTTAGAAATATCTAATTTCATGCATTCTCTTGCATAGATATTATAGGTAATATATTATATTATTATATACATTTCCATATGTCGTGCACATTGTTTACAAAGATATAGTCTATACTCAAGACCCTTTCTGCTTTAAAATTAATTATAAATCTCTAACAGATGGAGTTGGCTCACTGCCTCCCTCAGATTGCTTAAATCTTTAATTTTATTTTGTTGAAATATATAATATGGCATTCTGTAATGACTGATCCTATTCAAAAATAGATTTTTGAAAATATTCGTCTTGGCCAAGTTATGATAAATCGTTGAAAGTAATTATTTTGCTTCATAAAAAAGTATGAAGATGTAGCACCAAATAGTTGTTGTAAGTTATACTTTTTTATATTGAAGCTGATATTAATACTCTCATCGTAGTGGTGAATTTGAATTAGTTATTTATTCAAACTTTATTCATACTCTTTAATTTCCCGATCTTTTAACTTACTTCAAAGCAGTTAAAATATCAAAAAACAATTTTATCTTAAATATTCGCACTAAAGATGTATAACGTCACGTGTATTCATACACTCTTTGTTATCATTGAAGATAATACATGTTAAACTAACTATTTATTGTTCATTAGTATTTTCAAAAATTAGCAAAAATAATAAACTATTTTTTAAAAGTAGTATGTAATGTTTATTTGAACATAGTTGTGAGTTTTATATTATACTTGAAATATAACTAAACAATTAAATCAATAATATAACACTTAGTGCAAGTATTTAGTAATAAAAATCATTTAATTTTTACCATTAGAAGAAAAGTGCCAGTCGTGGCAAAATCCACCATAATGTAGATAAGTTTACATCTGAATAATTTCTATGGGGTACACATAGAAAATGATATTGAATCTATTTCTAATTTTTAATTGGAGTAGTTCATTCGCGAGTTTCGTGTTGAGTTCGAGAGGAGAATGTAGGGCTGGTCTGGTCAAAACCAGGAATAACTACTCAAACCCCACTAAGTAGCAACTGTCGCTTTGAAGGGATTACACAGTATCGCGTGAGCATGCATAATCCACGTCCAAAAAGCTAGCTGCTAGCATCATAGCATGAATATCTATTGTTATTGTATGTGTATATATTCTTTATTGTTTGTATTCTTTTTTATGGAATAGGGGGCAAACGAGCAAGCGAGTCACCTGATGGTAAGTGATTACCGGCACCCATGGACACCCACAACACCAGAAGAATCACAGGTGTGATGCCGGCCTCTAATACAAAATATATCTTCAGAATGTCACAGCAATTAAGTGTAATAAGAAAACATCTATCTCACACCAGAACCAGTGCAATATGAAAGTATCCCGTCTTCCCTTGGTTTGGAGGATTTTTTATAATTATGAAGCGAATGGTTTTATAATTATTAAGTGAATGACAGCTCAGTGGTAGTGTGTAGGAACGCCGCGTTATGGGACATGAGATCGAATCCAACCACCTACAATGAGCTTGAGCTTTTCGGTGAAGGAAAACATTTGAGGAAACCATAGCATGGTGGTAGGGCTTTTTTTTATGCCCGCCTGGCTAGCAACCACCCTCATTGAAAATCTGCCGCTAAATACCATTAGGTGTGTTTCGGCAGTTGCAATTGAGAGTCAGTACGTCCAAAATGAAGGCCGGCAACGCACCTGCGATTCTCCTGGTGTTGTGGGAGTCCATGAGCAGCGGTGATCACTTACTATCAGGTGACAAGCTTGCTCGTATGCCTGCTATTACATAAAAAAATCTACTGTAAGCTCAGTGAAATTATGAAATTCAAGTATAATAACAATTTACAAATTTTATTAGTAGTAATCTTAACATAAAGTTAACAAAATATATGTTTATTGTTCCTGAAAATTTAAACAAAACAGTGTTCGTAAATTTGCAATTGATTGAATTTTGTAGTTACTAGTCATAAACGCCCATTGTCATGAGTAGACGCAGCAAAACTTTAGACAAAATGAAGTGCAATTTTAAATGTTAAACGATATTGTTCAATTGATTAAATTTCTAGTTTTAGAATGAGTTTTTCAGATAACATACAATTTGCACATAAATTGAAAGTTTTGGGTAACATAGTAACTTAATTAGAGGAGTTGCCTGAAATGTTTTTCTGTTCAAAACTTTGTGCAACGTCGCCAGTAGAACTATCATAGCTTGGACGTATGATTGTGTTAAACAACGTCACTTGAGGCAGGCTTCCTCGAGAAGTCATATTCTGTTGATTTAGCATCATCTGAGTAATTGATACTTGGGACTTTCTTGAAGTAATATCCTGTAAGCAATAATTAGTTTATTAGTGATAACGTCGGTATCTAAGTAAGTACCTAAGTGTTAGATTAGATAATAAGCTATAATATAGGTATATTAAAAATAGAAATATTCTGTTTGTAATTTAAAACATCCATAATATACGTATGTTTTTTTTTAATACTTTATAGTTTAGCATTATGGCCACAATCTCACCTAATTGTTAATTGACGGTGTGGTCCAAGATGGTTAACACGATAAGCCTAGAGGAGGAATTACCTCAAGTGTAACTATCAGAACACATGTACAGGTATTTGGTGGCAGATTTTCAACTTGATGGTGGTGGATGGGCATTAGAATAAGCCTTACCACCATTCTATGTTTTAATCACGATGTTTTTCTTAACCGAAAGCTCAGGTTCATTACAGGAATTCAAACTGACGTTCATTGACGCGGCATACGTACACGCTACCATCGAGCCATCATTGCTTCAAAGTAAGTATTAACTTAGTCAACAAAGAAAATGACGTTCACCCAAATTTTGATATTATATAGTTTAAACTATTTGGAAACGTTAATTACATACAAAATATCCTGGGCCGCCAAGAAAGCGGATCGGTTATTTAAAATGCGATAACTTCTAAAACATTTGAGCTTTCCATTTAAAATAAAAACTAAATTAAAGATTATTTCATTTCTAATATAGAAAGAAGTAAAATTTTATTTCTTTTTGGTATTTGTATGGTTTATAAACCATTAATAAAAAAAATAAAAAAAATGAATAGAAAATTTAAAAACATTTGTTTTACTTTTGTTTATGTTATCTTTATATATAAAAATTATTGTTCCAAATAAATCCAAATAAAAAATTTGTCCGCGATGAACTCATAAACTACTGAACCGATTTTAATTAAATTTTACACTTTCTGTGCAGTTTGATCCAACTTGAGAGATAGGATACTTTTTATCTCGATAGTGATCATAATGCGATAGTCAACTTATTATTTAAAATTATTCTGATGAATTTCAATTTATAACATGCGATTAACCCCTGAAGTGTCTACCAGAATTCTGACAATGCTTGAAGAGGAGCGCAGTCGGCGTTAGACAGCGAGAACTGTTCTGTCGCTATCAACTGTTTAAAGAGTGCTCCAGCGATTTGAAGAGACTGGATCTAATATTCGCAGACCAAGAACAGGCCGAAAAAGTTGCACGACAGCGCGAGCCTATCGATATATAGTGTTAATGTTGAGAAATCGATTTCAAAAGGCTGTTGAAGTGAAAACGCACCTTTTGCGTGCTGGATGGATAGATGGATGACGTGTACAGTAAGGCGGCGTCTTGCTGAAGCAAACTTAATGCCATTTAGACCCGCAAATGGTTCAAAATTCTAAAGGCAGCATCGAAATTCAAGGCTGAGTTACGCTAAAGAACACATGAGTTGGAGTCTGGATGACTTGTCAAGAGTAATGTTTTCTGACGATTTGCTATGCACGAACGATGGGAGGCAAAGAGTCTACAGAAGACCAGGAGAGCGCTATTACCAAGCTTGCATTGAAGAGTAAGTGCCATACAGTGGAGGCTCCATACACGTATGGACTGGAATTTCTTCCGAAAGCTACACAAGCTAGAAACCGACACTTTAACTGCAGAAAGATATGTAAAGAAAATCTTAAATGAGTATGTTGGCCCATTTTTAGTAAATATGGGTGAGAACGCCATCGTTATGCAAGATAACGCTCGTCCCCATACAACTAGGATAGTGTTTGACTATTTTAAAAATGGTGCTATTAGACGTATGGAGTGGCCAGCACGCAGCCCAGACTTGAACCCTATCGAGTATGCCTGGGACGAACAGGGACGACGTGCACGCTAGCGAAATTCCCCTCCAATCACGCTTCGTGAACTGAAAGAAGCACTGATAGCGGAACGGAAGAATATTCCTGATCATCGGCTCAGAAATCTGTTGAAAAGCATGCCACACCTTATGACAACTGTATTAAAAGCTCGAGGTGGCAATACAAAATATTTTTCAAAATCTACTTAAAAATTGTCATTTTTACTTAACTTACTCTTATTCAAAATAAACTCTATAATCTTGAACTGTTATAACTTTCATTTAATCACTATAAGAATGTCTATAATACAGCCTTTATTTCATAGAGCTAGCTTCAATAATTTGAAGTTATTGAGATTTTTGTTGCCGACCCGCTTTGTTTGCGACCCAGTTCCTTTTCTCACGAATAAAACATTGCTTTTAAAATATAACTAGGCATTTCAGTGCAGAGAGTAAAATAATTAAGACAATCGAATTATTTGAAAATATGTTACGTAATTCAGTTTCAACTCACGTCATGCTCCTTTGATAGAACCGTAAGAGCGAGCGATCCAATTATAAACAAGACATTTATAATTAAGAGCGTAATGGCAATTATTAAAAAAGGAGTCATTTTAAATTTGCAATTTTTTATAAACACTAAAATCAACGTTGTGCTCTTGCAATAACTACACTGATTTTTAATTTAAATAAATAAATATGGAGAAGGACTAAACCGTACGTATCGAAAATGGTAAATAAATTTAATGAGCAACATTTGATTTAATTTATCATTATTTAGATTGCTGATAAGTGTATTGAGTAGGTGTGATAGCACCAGCTTATTTAAATAACATGTACTTATAATAATTCCCTATATATATTTATTTTATAGGAAAATAATT
The DNA here is from genome assembly GCA_039707435.1 of Actias luna. NCBI lineage: Eukaryota > Metazoa > Arthropoda > Insecta > Lepidoptera > Saturniidae > Actias > Actias luna. The sequence goes on from JAZHAC010000003.1 coordinate 7,873,652, forward strand.
TATATGTCCTTAAATAAACACAATTTGCTAACCAAATACTTCTTACCATTTGAAGTCAAAATGTTCATAAAGTCGATAACAATCGGTTTTCATTAATGGACATCACATGTACATATTACGTTTAAAATTATTGATCTCACAGTTTTTGTATAATTAGTAATTTGTTTCTTTGTAATTGTTGTGTCAATTTGGATGAAATAATGTATGTATTTTCAACATTCCAAGTCTCACTAGAAAAATGGTTTTTTTATTTTTGTTATTTATTTTGTTGTTTGTTAAACATTGATATATTCGGTACTTCCAGGTATTGTAGGCCCATAAAAATTACAAGTTCTACTGTATTTGCTAACCATTAAACTTCTGTAAAACGTACATCATAATTAAATTTATTTTACAACCTTCGAGTTATGCTTACATATAAACGATGATGCGATTCCAAAAAAAAGTAAAATACATACATTAAATAAAAATATAATACATTATACTACACATTGTGTACTTATTTATGAAAGGCTAATAAGGTAAATATATTTTACAAACTTCGATACTAAATGAACAATCTAAATAAGTTTAATGGTTCCTATATTACTATAGGTAGTATACAAAAACTGCGCAATTTTTCATGATACTATTTAACTTTACTGATAAACTTATCTACTTATGTATAGCTGCTTAGAGTATCTAATTAATTTGGAGAAAAATTGCATAATCCTATATATCAATGGGTTTTTTGGGACACTTCATCTTCCATTGATTATTCAGTATTACCTTCGTAATAATTCTCGTTAAATGTCTCATTAGTATTGATTTTCATAAAGCATCAATAAGTGCATATAATTATTATAACGTAATAAATAAATAAAAATAGTATTCCATATTTTTCAGTCCAGGCATTTAGGTAAACTTATAAGCATACAAAAAATTACCAAAATCGGTTAAGCGGTTTGGAAGTGACAATCTATGAACACAAGCAGGAATTTTATGTATCGAAAAGATAATACAATTAGTAACTTATTGTTTTAGATAAATATTATTATTACTGTTCATAAGATAACTCTAATAAGACATTATAGTAAGCTATAAGAAAGTAGAACAAAGAAAAATATCTTAATTAAAACACGTAAGCCGTTGTATAAATATGCGAAAAATATTGTACTCATTTATTACCTAAAATTAATTATATATGAAGAACCTTGATAGATAGAAAACTGTACGCCAATTGTTTATCACGGATTTAATTTTCGGATTTTTCAGCGGTGATTACGTATCATACTTTAATACTTATTGAAATATTTAAGATTTTCTGAATTGACTGTTAATTTATTACGCCGTAAAAATACTAATTAAGTACCTTAAAGGTTTCCTCATTACGTGATGATTAATAAATATTAATGTAGTACTATGGGTATGAAACTTTCCAATTACAATCTCGTGGAACTATGAATTTACTGATTACAATATATTTACATTAATTCTAAATTCAAAACTACTGAATTATATTTGAAGATACTATATTAAACTGAGTACCTAAAACTATATTTGGAAATATCATCCACTTTATGGATATTCATAAAAAATATTCATTTAAATACGCTCTCTTTTACTTTGTAATCCAGAGATAATAATAACTATCTGATAATACCGTACCACTAATATACTGATTTAGAACTTAAAACTTAAGATATTAAATAAACATAAAGGTTCAGTCTGCTATAAATTATGTTGCTGGATGTTTGCCTTTTCTGGATTATAATGACATTAATATAAATAAGAAGATAAAAATTGAGTTTTTCTTAAAAATAATTTTGAACACGCTAGAGTCAGATGATTATTGATAGATAGACAATAGTTATATCTACATTAATATTATAAAGCGGAAAAGTTTGATTGAACGCCCGAATCTTAGAAACTACCAGTCGAATTCCAAAAATTCTTTTTGTGATTTATCTTGCAGTTATGGAATAATATTTTAGACTATTTAACATCACGTTACCAACTATAGGAACAAAGTTGTATTGAAAAAAGTTACAAAAAATGGGCAAAAATTATTAAGTATTTTTTAGTTTTACTTGTACTAAGTCGCGAGCACAGCTAGTATATATAAATTTTAGCGAAATACCACTAACACATCACATCACAACACATGTGTCTAAACCAATCTAAGACATAGTTTTCTTGAGATATTATTTTCATGATCTACCTACTAAGAACGGATTTTACGATAAGGCAGGGTTAACGCAAAAACGCGAACAAAGTCTCAGGCATCAGCTAGTCATAAGTAAGAAATATCATGGAAACAAGTCTAATGGTGTGGATCACATTTTGTATTTTAATAATGTTTTATTTTTAAGTTAACTAAGATAGGTGTTTTTTTTTGTTTTTAAAAGACACGAGCAAAGCGTGGTTGTCAGATATTATTCATGCTCCATATATTACTATAATATATACAAAGGTCGTATTAACAGCACCACGAGTAAAAGTGCGTTTAATTTTACAATTTCGTTTACTTTTTAGTTTGCCTAAAAATAGGTCGCTTAGTTAGTCCTCGTAGTAGTACTTCTACGTCATTGATTAGAAACATTTTAGTCAATTAAATTTATTTATCGCAAAACCAATTAATTGAAACTATAATATCTTTCTACGACTTTATCGGTCTTTGCGTCTTTATGAGGCCAGTATTAATAAGAATCTAATTAATGTCTTTGTTTTTTTTTTGAGATTTTCAATTACCTTAAATGTTGGTATTATTTTTTAGATACCTTTCATTGCTGGATGATAATAGATAAAGAGATATCTTTGGGGCATAACATGCAGTTTATAAAAAGGGATGAAACGTTTCGTCTGTGAAATAAAATATGTTACACTAACAATATTGTATATATAAGTACTTTGTTCCGTTTAGTTACGGTTGGGCGGGCGGCGGCATGGCGTCGTTCCGTGGGCGGTGGCTGTAGGTGGCAACACTTGTTGCTAATCCGTCTCGACCGATGAGCCGACGCAACAAGTTTATTAAAGTATATTCATAATTTGTTCACTATGTATTTTTTTAGGTATTGACAGTACTTTTTAACTCGCTCGTTTTTCTATAAATACTTTTAATGCACATCTGCTGTTATTTTCATTTTAATGTGATAATTCAAAATGATATAATTTTAAGAATTTTCCATAAACTTAGCAAGCATTATTTTATAAATATTATGCTACGGGTGATACCATTATTTTAAAAGTACACACAAATACATACACAAATAAGTACACAAATACACAATACATAATAGCAAAAGTAATTAGGTGTTACAGATATCAAAATATACACAGATAATGACAAAAATTATGTAGGTTATACTTAGCCGTACGTAAACGGTTCCCCAGTGACGTAATGCGTTCTATATGAAAAAATATAGGTGTGGTTTTGATCAAGTGTAGCTTCATAGAAATTGCAGGCCTGAGTTATTAATAATCAATACCCCCAAATAATGTTTGTGGGTGGGTATCGCTTAAATATAGTAAAAATATTAGGAAGGTTGCTTCTTTGCGTAATAATAATTATTTATTACTAATATTTCAAGTCATTCTCGGTACGCCTGTTTAATTATTTTTTTTGGTAGCACGGCAATGACTACTTCGTCTGGTTAGTATATTATCATCCAAAATCTATCCCCGACTAATGATACATTGGAAATTTTTCGTTGATTGTTTTTGTGCTAGCGACTTGCAAGTCTTTCGGCAGCTGGATTCGTATTGCCTGATTCCGAAACGAGATAAATCAAATGAGACAGATTAACGCAACGTATGCCGTGATCGCAGCCGGGTTCGTAGATCCCTACCACTTGATAATTTGATACAGATCAGCAAAAATTAAGTGAAAAATAAGTCAATAGGTACACTTCGGAGAAATAAAGTTTATATTGAGAAAAAAAACATAATTCCGCTTTTCGGCCACCTTTATTTGTAGATTGTAGATGCAGTATTATTCGACCTTTATTTTAGATATTACAAATATATGTATTATACTATAATATAGTTGTTATAATAAAAAACATTAATATTGTGAATTTAGTATTACCTTTGCCAGGGTGATTTTTATTGCTAAATAAATAAAATTGTTTTAACATAACTTGGGAGACTTGTATTTTAAAGTCTGCAAAATGAATAAATACCATTTTGCACTTCTATTAATTATCTATAAAAAACCTAATATGATGTTGACGCGTTTTGTAATAAGTAAACCAATTGAGTTTTCTTTAGGTACTTTGCAGTAAGATGTATCCGAGTATATAAAATATGTTTAGTATACTTGTTAGCGACTGTTTTGTGAAAAACAATTTTCATCTTGGCGTCCCGGGTGGGTGTTGCCTCCCTCGAACAAAAGGCGCCTCGGTGGAGTCGGACGCGACGGCGCGCGGCGGCGCGGCGCGGTGTAGGTTGTTTAGATATTTCGTACCTCCACTTCGCGTCGAGTAGTCGTCGCGAGTGCAAGCGCCACGTGCAAACGCGATACCTACCTACATCAACACTTTTACTCGAAACAAAATCACTCGACGCGCTCACGGAAACTATCACTTTCGTTTCCCATCGCAATCTGTTCACAACTATGATAACACAGTGAATATTTGTGTATTGTTGGACTTGTTCAACGACGGCGGAAAGGCAAGGTTGGTAAGTTTATTTCATCAATAATTCTACAATCAGATTCAAAATTGAGTCTACGTGTCAGTTCCGAATGTTAAGTGAAAGGCAAACTCTTTGTTAAATTACGTGGATAGGTTGTCATGTTGTTTTGTTGTGCTGATCTCGATAAAAGCCTACTCGTAATTCTTCGATTACTATTAAGTATGAGTATACTATTGATGCGCCCGTTTGTTCATCGTGGACTATCGGTTTATTCATTCATGGTAACAGATCTATTCCTGTCTTATTACAAATTAAGGAAATTAAACATTTAGCGAAAATTATACTATACAACACATAATTGACGTGTCCTTGACATTTTAAACTGCTTTAATATTACATTTAAGCTATAGATCTACACGAAACGAAAAGCATAAAAATATTATTTTTATGACTTCATTTTTCAATTGTATTGTAATACACCTTAAATCACTATGCATGCATATGTAAAATATAGTGAATGTCTGCTTATGGCTTCATATTATAAATGAAGCCTTTCTCCATTTGCGGTGACAAAATATTATAGTAATGGTTTTACATTACGATATTTGTGATAAACACAGAAACAAAACATTTTCGCATATTTTTATTCAAGTTCATAAATAGTTATATTATTATAGCGTACTCGGTTTACATAATTTGTTATATTTCAGTGTAAGCTGTTTATAGTCTGTATCTAATAGCAGACATTCACTTTGCCATTACTACCTAAATCATTTACAAATACAAAAGTGCCTACTGCTATATATATTGCTTGCACCTGCATGTATAATATATATTTGCACTATCGTGAATAAAAATTCTACAACAAGTAGTCAGCAGCAGTTGGTATGAAAAGAAAATGAATATACCTATGTAAATTTATCCATGAGCAAAAATATCTATAAAACCATAATGCGCGATAAATGGTATTATCGTACCAAGTTTATGATCAGTCGTAAATTATCAGTAATCTGGTATCTACACATTGTCTTAGGGCTAATCGCTATTTTCTTTCATATAAGTAAATAGTTATTAAGATGTCGATATAAGAATGAAGCGATGATAGCTCAGTGGTAGTGTAGGAACGCCGCGTCATGGGACGTGAGTGTGAATTAAACCACCTACAATGAGCTTGAAGCTTTTGGTGAAGGAAAACATAGTGAGGAAACCATAGCATGGTGGTAGGTCTTTTTCTAATACCCGACTGGCTAGCTACCCCCCTTAAGTTGAAAATCTGCTGCCAAATAGGTGTGTTTCGGCAATTGCACTTGAAAGCCAGTCCTTTCAATAAAGGCTGGCAACGCACCTGCGATTTTCTTGGTATTTCGGGTGTCCATGGGCGGCGGTGATCACTTACCATCAAGTGACGCGCTTGCTCGTTTGCCCCTATTGCATAAAATAAAAAAAATATGAAAAATAATTTGGAGATTCAATATTGGCCGGAATAAAGTTTTTGCATAATTTTAAAACAGTATGCCGACGATAAGCTAATTTAATTTAATTTCTTCGTTAATAAAAATCTGTTAACTCTCCATTTACCCTTTCTCACAAGTAACAAAAATATTACATTTGAAATATGAAATGATGTGCAATTATTTTGCCGAAGTATAGTAAAAAAAATATTTGTTCAACTGATTCGTATAAATAAAAAAAACTCGTAACAAGTAAATATTGTTGTAAATGATAACTAGGTATTTTCTGTTCTCTGCATTCATATTACGCTTCAATTATGCTCTAAATTAAAAATAAAAAGTCCTATTTAATATACCATTATATAAATAATAGATTGTTGTTTATCTTCACTGATACTAGAATTTTCATAAAGTTACTGTATAGTTAGTGATTATTATATAATAAATAGTTATTAATTAAAACTTGCATTACAATGTTTGGTGCTGTTGATAATGTTATTATAAAATAATACCGGGTCATTGCATCTGGTGTACGAGGGCAATGCAGTGGAATATGAACTCGTTATCAATAATCTTAGCATATTCGCAAGTCCATAATAGTATGATAAACTTGGTAAATAAACAAAATATAAAAGTAGTTTCGAAGTTACATATTTAAATATCCGTATTATTTCACCTTGTCAATGGTAATTATAGTAAACAGGTCATATCGTATTCACCATTGAATACTCTGTTGGTTATAAGTTTCCTCTTTTAAGTACATGTTACTAATTCATCTGTGGTATTTTTTCTAGCAGTTTTTTTATACGTAAGGTTTAGCGTTATCACCATAATCTTAAGTGACGGTACGGCCCAAGTTGGTAAACACACTAAACCTGTGGAGAAACTATCTCAAGTGCAACTGCCAGAACACACCTATTGGTATTTGGCGGCAGATTTTTAACTTGAGGGTGGTAGCTAGCCTGGCGGGCATTAGTAAAGAAAGCCTTACCACCATGCTATGGTTTCCTCACGATGTTTTCCTTTACCGAAAGCTTAAGGTCATTGTAGGTGGATTCGAAATCGCATCCTTTGACGCGGAGTCCGTACACACTATCACTGAGCTATCATTGCTTCTAGTTTTACCATAAGAGACGATAACATATCAGTTATGACATCAAAAATCGATAAATACGTTGTATTCGTCTTTTTTCTGACTTGGCAACTAAACCTCGCTATTGAAGTTCATTATTACTATTATCAACTGCATATTGTCTTCGATATTTTTGGTATTTTGGCAAAGTGATGTCGCGATGGTCCCCTTGTTAGAACTTTAAGGTAGTTCTTGTAATGTCTCAGAATTCATGGTCTAACTCTATGTAGTTTGGTCACTCTACGAATATGTCACCTCTCTTCAGTTTTTTATTAACAATTAGAGGTAGTGTAAAAAAAAAGGATGTTATTTATATAATTATGAAAATTCCGCAACCGTGCAATTGTTCGGTTTCTCATTTCTTTTTATTCATATGTTTTTGTAGCACCAGTTATTCTCGTTAAAATATATCAAGATTAATTTTTGTAACTGTAATAGTGTTCGAGTAATTTAAAAACTAAACTTGGAAGATTCGAAAATTCGTTCATTTTTAATTTTTACATAACTTTTGAATTATTTTTTTAATCTTTTTCTGTTGGTAAAACTTTGTTATAGGATAAAAGTAAACTTCTGAGCAAATTTCATCCAAATTGGAAAAGATAGATTCGCAACTATCGGTCCATTTGACATATTACTGATCCACATCAGTTATGCAAGATAACGAAACTGTGTTTATTTAGAATACCGATATTACACAATGCAGAGTATAAAATAAACCAATTTAATAAACTTGGAGACGATGATAAGCTACTTTTTCTCTCCAAAATTTATTAAAAGTGGGGTAAAGAGAGGGTTAAACTTTGTATGAGTTTTTTTATTGCGTCATCCATTTGTTTGACAAAATCAGTGTTTATGCGAGCGAAGTAGCACGTACAATCTAGTAATAAATAAAAACTACTGCATCACAGACCGAGATCCCGCCAGAGACTTTCAATAAATTGTCATCAGAGTTCTATATCTTTTCAAATCTGATTAGACCATGTATTTTTCTAAATTCCATTATATCTTAGTTACGCTCATTGTTATCTATATTTTGGATATCTTTGTTACTGAATGCTAATGATTCACAGTCCACATTTCACAGTTGATTCATGTTTAGTTTTATTATATGTATGTATGTAATATGTATAGATACGCTTGAGGGAAGTAAGTACTGCTATCAAGATGTAAGGACGCGAGTGTAATCCTCGTTCATGGCTATCTCTTGTATAATTATTACTAGTCTTTTTTAATATGTTTTTCCGGTATGACAGTAGCGATTGGCGATGGATTGTCGTTCTTTCGATGGTCGCTGCTGTTTTTGGACTGTGCTGTACTTTACGTCAGGTACAGTGGAGTCACTTTGCTGAGATACCACAAAAAAAAAACAATATATGACCTTTTTACATAATAAGAGCTTACACAATAGGTCATGTGTGAAATTATGTCTCAGTTTTACTAGTAGTGCCTATTATAGTAGTGGTTACACTAGCGTGTACTTACAATTTTTTTTTTAACTAAAAACCATATAAACATTACCTATTTTATTTTAATATTAAACGATTTACACACAATATTACAAAAAAACGTGCAGCGATAAGATTTTGATGTCCTAATCTACTATTTACCTAATAATTTATAATTAAAACATGTGATCGGTTCTGTAATTCTCCATATATAAGCGCACTAATGAAAAATCAAAGAAACCTTGTCTTTTGTAGTATGTAGGTATAAAGAATATACAGAATAATGTACAAAATTGCGCAGTTATGAATGATCAACTTGTATTTCAAAATAAAAGACAAATTTAAACCTGTTAACTGTGAAGAAACTGTTAATGATGATATAAACTTATAAATAATCATACAAACAAAAATGTTAAAAGGATTTGAACAATCTTGCTAAAGAATAATAAATTGTACTATTGGCCTAGTAGGCCCCCAAAAAGTACGCATAAGGTGCTTTAAAACCTCGTACACACTAGGCTATTAATTTAGTTGAGTACCGAGTAACTTAGTAACTAAACGTGTCTAAACAGCAAGAAGAAAGTAGATTAGCAAATCATTTAGTCGAGTTGATCCATTTTGTTCTAATTTTTTTTATTTATTTTAGTTCTAATTTGGCGAGTAGCGCCTCGCACTAGTCACCACTGCTTACTTCTTCATTCATTAAACAAGTGTTAAATACCACATCTACTGTTTATTGGCGTGGAGACATAATGATACTAGAAACAATAATACTATATACTTTTAATTAATGAAATTATTCAACTACGAACAGTACCTATACTTTGCATTTTTAAAAGCTGTTGTAGTGATCTTGCTGTTAGTGTAATGACTGTGAAAGAAGTTGGTTATTTGATTAAGTATTATCCTGGGTAGTAGCGCGACTGGGTGAGGCAGTTGAGTTAAGAAAGTTCGACAGTACGGCCAAAATCTTGAGTTGTAAGTGGAAGCTCTGTTCTAAAATGCTCTAAATATAACGATTGTGAAACGAGACTTTGAGTATGATTCAACGCAAGCTGCATGATCTCTAATATCTCAGAAGTGGGATAGAGAAGAATGTCTGAACCGTATGCTGCGGGGCTTGGCATAAAGAACATTTTTTTTTATTTTCATCTGAAACTAACCCGCCCTTAATTAAAAAACGACTGTTTGAAATATATATTGTAGTAGGCGGAAGCTCTGCTATAAAATATAACGATTGTGGAACGAGACTCTGAGTGTAACAAGTTCGAACCTGTCGTTTTATTCGAGTACATTAGCTGCCGCTAAATGTCGTTTCACTGGAGCGAAGAAAATCCTATAAAATTTGTTTTTACGTATTTTTCTTCATCCACCTTTTCTAATATAGCGATTTATTAGCTTATTTACTTTATTGTGTTGAATACCACTCACTTGAGTACTGTACTCGACCGTAGTGCGAACATTTTCCGGGCAGTAGCGAGTATTTTAACTACTAAATTACTCGGTACTCGACTAAATTACTGTCACAAATCGCATCAGTAGGCTCCAATATTTTAATACGATAAAAGATATAATAAACTATTATTCTGTGCAGATTTCATACACAATCCTTTTTTCTGTAATTTGGTCCACATCATTTAACCAAAAAAGTGGGTATTTTTCTGTTTGCCTTTTGACGGATGAGTTAGTTTTTGTTGTCTTTTGTGTTTTTTCCTTTTTATTCTTGTTCATATACAGTTTTTTATTATCTATCTTTTATAGAGAAAAGTAGTTGTTATGTCATGGCTTTTATTTCTATTGAGGTTCAACGCAAATATTTCCGTTTTGTCTTTTTACGACTAGACGCTAATTAATATCTAGATACCTCATCATTTTCTACCAGATGCAATTCAATACGTCTTTAGTAATAGTTTTTCATTGTTTCGTAGCTTTTGTAAGTGAAATAATAAAATACAAAGTAGGCGAGCCCAAGATTGCACTGTATTTACAAGATTACGCGTGCGTATCTTGCTGCATCATCTATGTTTTTCAATAAAAGTACATGCAACATTATTTAACATATACTGGGATAAATTACCCTATTTTGGAGTAGTCCATAGACATAGCAAATTTTATTGGTTTACAATAATCAAATATGTTGTAGATAAGATTTAATTTTTTAATTTTTATCATTATTTATAATAGAAATGTTATTCATTTTATTTTTTACATTAAAATAGAATACTATTTATGTTCATTAAATTATTTTTTTTACTTTTTTTTAATACCTCCACTATAATTACATAAGTCAGTACATTGATCATTTGGCAACTTAACTCTTTAAAGTTCTTTATGTCGTTTGATTTTGGTAAAGCTATTTACATATGCAAAGCCCACGTTAAATAAACATAATAAATGTGTATAGTTTGTAAAAATAATATCAAATCTGTGTAGCACATCTGACATAATAAACAAATACCTACTTAAATGACGTTTTTCCTGAAGTACTTGATTAATATATGACAGAAGTTTTAATAAAAAACATTAATTTTGACATCAATAAAAATATAGATACTGTGATACGAATCGACAAAGTACTTACTAAGTAATAATGTAAATTACCGATTTCTTTTAAACGAGTTTAATTTTTTCCTGTTAATTTATATAACTATAATTATGTATATCTAATGAGACATCTTGTAAATATTTAGTTAGGGTTACGTGATAAAACGTAGTGCCGAAAAACAAAATTGCATGCATATATTATGGAGTAATGCCATTACCCCTTTTCGATATATTTTACTTTATTATTTACCTATCCTTGATAGCTATACTAAGCATATTTGACGTTATTACGTAGTAATGTATTCTATTCTATTATTTTATATACGAGTTATAGAAAGTATTCTAATGAATTTGACAAAAAAAAATACTGCCAACTACTAGAGGCCACCGCGCCAACGAGGAGCTACAGAAACGCTAGCGAAAGCGTTACCTTCACTTCCAGCCAGCCTACTTATTTTTAACAGCATCTATTGTATTTATTATAGCTTATAGAATAATATTATTATTGAAGTGAAAACTTCTTTAGACGCGTTGAGCACTTTTTGGGTGCACAAAAATCATGGAACTCGCGTCATCGTCACCGAACGCTTTCTATGAGCTATATGTATATTCTGTGTATATATGTGTACTTTTCGAATGAACAAAAACAGTGAAACTCGCGTCGTCGTCACCGTACGTTTCCCATAACCTATATGTATACTGTGTATATATGTACATAGATATACCGCCGTGCGTTATGAGTATACACTATGTATATACAAAGAGTATTTCTCTCTATTACTTAGTTTTCACTTCTATCGGCAGTCCCCAAAGACTGTCCGCATCTTTTTTTATATTGTACAAACTTGACAGGATTGCTTATCAACAAGTAGTGTCCATAAAAAATACACTTTCTAAATAATTAATTAAACATTTTGCTTAATATATGTACCGAGACATTTTAAAATAATTCTCAAGTATATAAACGTGTTTTATAATTTGATTGAGATCTGATATAACTTAGAGCGTTGTATACACTCATTAAGTTAGCGTATCATACTTTTATATTAATTACGTTGACAGTGCCGTGTTACATAAATAAGTGGATACATACATACTTACTACTTCTTACATAATTATTTGAGTAATACTTGAGAGAAAAATTTACAGTAAACATTGGAGTTTGAATGTACGATACCATTGGTATGTAAGTTACTTGCTTTTAACCAATTTGTCTATTATATTGTCTTTTGAATTATATAATTACTAGGTGTGATCCCTAATTTTTCTAGTAATAAATATAGCCTATATTACTCAGGTATAATACAGCATTCTAATACTGTAAGAATTCTTGAAATTGGCACAGTAGATTTTGAGTTTATTCGTTACACACATACAAAAACACAACTATTTCCTCTTTAAAATATTAAGTATAGATAGATAATTAGATAATGTTATGCTTTTGCGAATAATAAAATGTTAAACATTTCGGTAACAACACTAAATATAAACAAATAAAATACAAACACGCGAACTTACCGTTAAATTACAATTGATATATGTATGCTATATTATTATCTAAATTTAGACATTGCGATAATACCAAACTTCTATATATACCTAAACAGTCATGACTTATCTGTTAATTATAATTACAAAAAAAATAATTCAAGAACAATGGAAATACGACTATAACTCTGTGTTGATAAAAATCGATTTAAAATAAAACATGTAATTAATAATTATATTTTTCTCCGGCTATGTGATAATATTATATAATTTATGCTCATGTGCGTGTTTATTTATTTAGATCTATCTACTTATAATGAGATGTTCGATAACCCCATCAGTAATCATAATATCTCGTTAAGATATCTTGAATTGTAAGCAGGTGTGCATTGATGTGGTGTCTCTTATCACATTGAATTACAAGTAAACAGTTTCATAGAACATTAGTCAGACAATTGTATTGATACAATAAAATAGATATACTAAATTAATTAATTCTTCCTGATTGACGAGAGCATAGAGGTAAGCTTCTTTTTCTTGCTGTAGCATGGAAAATTGAAAGCGCTGTACTTGATGATGAGCACTATTTAAAATCAAACGTGACCTTCGAGGCAACGATGATTGTTGTTATTATATAGGCCTAGATGCTTCTCAGCAGCTCGTAATGCACTGGTTTATCTCGAAATGCGTTAAAAAAAAAGATTCTCTGTGGCTAGTTTATGACCATGTGCAAAGAGCTCGCAGCCGAGTTGTATTCATATCCATAGCGCCTTACTTGATTAGTGAATATATACCGGCTGACACCAGAATGCATACGCTTGAGCGTGCCATTATGGCGGGTTTCATATCTGGTTAGACTAGAAGAAGTGTGAAAGCTAATCCTGGTCATTGTTAATGGGTGATCGAAATGTCGCCGTCGTGGTTATGTCGGTGCTTGTCACCCGTTGAGTCGCCACCTATCCCTCCCGGCTTGATCTAGTTGCGCGCTGTACGAGGAACCAGTAAATTAGTTGTCACTACGAAAAAAAAAACATGATGTTTGTATCTGCTTAGATCGCGAGCGATATACACAAGGTGTAATACTTGTTATAGCTTCGCATTTTGGGATCAGCCGGTATTATATATTCATCGCTTAAACCAGAATTAAGTAAGGTGGTAGCAATTCGTACCCGATTGGGTTATAAATTCGTTTTATATCCTTTTATACCTTGTATATCCAGTTCTAGCAGGATTGTATAAACATTCTAGCAGGCCGGTATGATGGCGACGAATCCCGATAGATTACTGAACTACCAGAAAATACAGTACCATCGCTTTGCCACTATTAAAAAGTATGGGGTAAATGTTGTGACCTGTTAAGTTTACAGAAATGACTGCAAAATTTTCGTAAATGAAGAAAAAAAATTATTATTATTAATTTAGGTTTACTGTTATATCCTGCGAGTATTTACACACTAATTATGTCGAACGCACGGAAACGATTTCCCTCTTAATTGTATAACCAACCTAAGTGTTTATGTAACTAAAATATTCAATAAATAAATAAATTAAATAACCATTCCATACTATAACGTAGGTGTTTCTAAAATAGATGAATTACCGATATAAATAATTTCAAACTGTAAAATTAAGTTTTTTAAATAAAGAATTAAACTTATGAGTTATATTAAATTTATGCCTTTGATAATTATATGAATAATATGCTAATTCGTTGAAGACATTTTACGAGTTGGAAATACATGGAAATAATATTGTGCCAATTATTACGGAATGTTGACTCAGCCTGTATTAAAAAGCCGAGCTGTATTTATAATTTGTCGTAATGTTTTGATCTATACTATCTGTATTTTTAAAGCGGGTGTTAAGAAACAAAATGTTGGAGATTCGGAGCCACGGATCATATGTTCAGAATTCTTTCACTGATCACTTGTATTCTGCTATCTCTTTCGAAGTGCATATATAATTTTATAATATAATATTGTAGAGATTTCACTTCATTCGTTATGTTATTGTAAGTTTGTACAACATCATCTAGTACTTTAACAAATCATCATCTTCGTTAAAATGTATGTGTTCCGGTTACTGATTTTAGAAGCCGGTATGTATTCTAATTTTAGTTATTTGTAACCCTTAACCATACTGACACATAATATAAAAAATACTTAATGATATAAAATAAGGGCTGGAGAAAGCTGGAAAGTCAATGGATGGACCACCAACTTAAACATTTATTTTAGATACGTTTCTTAGTTCAGCGTCGTGTTATATATATACTTCTAACAATAGGTATAGGTATGTTCCAGCTGCTGTACTTGAGAACCAGACCCTCTGAACCACCAATCTTAATATTTCACGTCACATCGTCACCAATACAGATGAAATTGTGGCCAAATGTTCGTATTTGAGTCCTTTTAATGTGTGAAAATAACCACACTGATTACTGGCCTGCGATTGTAATAATATTATATACTTTTCGATAATAATTATGTTTTTTTGTATCAAATAATTTACTTTTATTGCATGCCTACGCATTCGGTCGGCGAAATATATATTTATTTATATTAAACAATAAGTAATATAATTTTTTAAGTGAAAACTTCGTTAGGCGCTTCATTGAGCACTTTTTAGGTGAACAAAAATCATGGAACTCGCGTCATCGTCACCGAACGCTTTCCATGGTCTATATATTTACTGCGTATATATGTTTACTTTTTGGTTGAACCAACAGCGTGAAACTCGCTTCATCGTCACCGCACGCTTCCCATGAGCTATATGTATACTGTGTATATATGTGTACAGATATACCTCCGTGCGTTATTTTCAATTCTTTCGGCAGTCTCCAAACACTGCCCCGCATGTTTTTTTTTTTATAGTTAAGGGAACATACCAACTGGATATTCGAGAGAACCGGTAGTAGATGTGAATAGGAATGTAGGCTTAATGCATATGTAATGCATAATATAACATATTATGTAATAACGTGACGATTTGATGTTGTTTGAGAGATATTTATCCGTTGGCGGTTCTTTTTCATCTTACAATGAACATTATACTTTTCGACCAAAATAATATTTAATATTCGACGTCTCTGTCTATTCCTTATATATAAGTAAATACTGAATTAAATTGAAAATAGTTTATATACAAGTTACTCAATAAAATCGTAAAAAAGAAGCAATAATTGTAGATTACGTGAAGTATTTTTGTAATTTCCGTGAATAATTTCACACTGTTTGCAACAATTTCAAGTTTGCTTATGATTTTTACTGTTATAGTCCAAGGGACCTTGAAATAAAGCGTCTATAAAGCAATGGCATGACCACCAATAAAATTACTTAAATTGTTCGATGTTTGACCAGTTGGTAGAAACATTTAAAACAACCTACGTAGGCACATTGAAAATTAATATAAAGTACCTAGGTAATCTAGATAGTACCTACTAGAAATATAATGTACTATTTAAACATACGTTTTATGTATTTATAAAATGGTGCTAACGAGATTCCATGCTATTTTCATTTCTTATAATAATTTAATAAATGACAGAAGTTTATCATATATTTATTGATTAAATATATCGATGTATAATATTGGTACTAATATTTAACTAGGCTAACAAACATTGTTTAATATTAAACTATCATTATATATACCGATATATCATATCCAAATTTTTCGCACTAAATCAACATTTATATTTATGGGGTGCATGAAAAGAGCCTCCGCGAATGACGATATCAGAGTACGTCCGGCGCACCCTGGGCAGTTAGTCTCGGTTCGAACTTCACTGACTAGACAATCTTCTCACCACGACATATGAGTGTTTTTTTTAAATACGCTTACGTTGACACGAAGTAGAAAAACATTTATATTATAACTAAATTTTACGTGCGGCTTCGCTTGCGTTAATATCGATTATGTCAAACAAATCGGATGGCGCAATCAAAACTTTTATACAAAGTTTTTCCCTCTATTTACTCCACGTCCAATAATGTTTTCGAGAGAAAAAATAGTCCATCTCCGTCTCCTGACGGTCTCCTGGGTCACCTGGGTACCAAAATTCATCACGATCGATGAAGCGGTTTAGGCGTGAAAGCGTAAAAACAAACGAACTCACTTTCGTATTTATAATATTAGTATAATAGAATTATTTGGGTCGATAAATGTAATAGTTTGCCATAACGACTTGAGCGCTATCTATCGGTAGCTGACATTAAGAACCATTCTCTTGGCGAAACAAGTATATTGTGGGAATTAGAACTCAAAAGGTCAATATACAGAAGTTACTTGATCATTGATATATGCATCAACGCACTTATGTGCGTAACGAATAATTACTTAAATAATTAAGACTATTAAATTTTCTTAGCAGTAATAATATTATAGCGAATAATCAGTTTGACTTTATGCGTGGAAAATCAACTGAAGATGCAGTTTTAAATGTGACTAAAAATGTCCAAAATCTTTACTGCAGATTTAAGTCTATAGGAATATTTCTTGATATTTCTAAACCATTTGACACCGTTTCGGTTCCTATTTTGCTGAATAAATTGGAACACAATGGCATTAGAGGCTTAACTTTAAATCTTTTTCAAGATTATCTCAGTGAGCGTTGTCAGTGTGTTAAAATAGACAATCTTACCAGCGAGGATGAATTTCTGACACACGGCGTCCCTCAAGGTAGTGTCCTGAGGCCTACTCTTTTTCTCATCTATATAAATGATTTGTGTACACTGCAGTTACCACACTGCAATATTATTACATATGCTGATGATACAGGTATTATTATTCACGGTAAAAACTGATCAGAAGCTCACTATTATGCTGAATCAGCTTTATATAGGTCATGAAATGGTTGTCTGACAATCTTCTAAAATTAAATATGGAGAAGTCTACATTTGTTACTTTTGGGTTTAAAAAATCGCTGTTACCTTCCGAAGATTTTTCGATAAAACCTTATACTTGTGACTTTTACAAAAACCAACTCTGTTGTAAGTATTTAACTAATTCCCAATCTATAAATTATCTTGGAGTTATATTAGATAATGTTCTTTCTTGGGAAGAACAAATTAATAGTTTGATATCACGCGTTAGGAAACTCATTTATGTTTAAAAAAAACTTTGTGCTAGCCTTGATTTCATGATAATGCGTATAGTTTATTTTGCTCTCGAACAATCTATGTTATTATACTGTATCACATCCTGGGTGGTTCCTGTAAAACTATTCTTATTAAAATTGAAAGAGATCAAGGAGCCTTTTTAAAAGTCATGATTTTGAAACCTATTCTTTATCCGACTCACGAACTCTATTCGATTTGTAAAGTACTCTCTGTTCGCAAATTATTCATTATTCATGTTATCCTTAAGAAGCATTAGCTTTATTAAGCTAAATCGTAGAAGTGATCAGGTATATACCGCTGTATCAAGAAAGACAGAACTAGCTAGTCGCCACTATCATTACTTAAGCCCTATGTTATATAGTAAAATGAATAAAGAAGTTAATATTTGGCCACTACTTAAAAGTAAATATAAGAAACATGCAGCTCATTGACACCTCAATCCTTTTACGAGGAAACAGAACAATTACTTTCTTTCATTTAATATCTTGTTACAATTCTACAGGTTAGGTGCTCACTCTGACAAACTCATTACATTAGAAAGAAAAGAAAGAAAGAAAGTTTTATTTATCCAACACACAGCAAATGATATTTAAAATAAATAAAAGAAAATAAACTAAAAATAAAAATTATACAAAAAAACAACAGAACATTACAGCAAGATTACAAAAAAATAAACAAAAAAGAACCTAATGTATGGATAAATTGGTACCAGTCTCAGCATAACAGCTACACTGATATAGTGCAGCGCTGATATTCTGACTGGACATTACACACTTTTACATACTTAGACTTACACAAACTTACACACACATTGCTCACTTGCCTTTGATTTGTTTTGCTTAAGTTTAAGATAGGTTAACCTTCAATTATATCTTATTTATTTTGTTTTTA
Source organism: Actias luna (assembly GCA_039707435.1). Classification (NCBI taxonomy): domain Eukaryota; kingdom Metazoa; phylum Arthropoda; class Insecta; order Lepidoptera; family Saturniidae; genus Actias; species Actias luna. The sequence goes on from JAZHAC010000003.1 coordinate 7,892,337, forward strand.
TTATAACCTCAGTAGTAAAATTGTTTTGACGTATTCCGGAGGTGGGTGATAGTAGTTCTAAACTACCGTAGCTACTATCGGTCATGTTCGTCATTTGTGTATATAATTTTGTGGTGACAAAAAAATATATAAAAAAAAACAATATATAAAAAAAATAAACTTATCTAGTACGCGTTGTTCTGCTTTCTCCAGTAATCAATAACTCAACGATAAGATGACATAAAAGTCCTCCTAAGACTGGGATAATATAGCTTCCACCTAATGAAACTATTTTCACAATCGAAGTAGTATTTCTCTAAGTTTCATCGTACGACCATACCCTTTACTACAATAGTAGTATAAATAAATTGTTTCAGTTTTTTATTTAAGCGTTGAGAGATAAATATTTATTTTACTCTTATCACCTTGTTGCAATTTCAATTTGTTGAAGAGCAAAAAACAAATTCATAATATGGTAATATTCGAGATAATAACCATCGCCAGGTGTAATTCCTTTACGTTTTGGGATCAGCTAGTGTATATCCGATGAAAAAAATTTGATCCTGTAAAAATATTCTGTTAGCATGTAGGTACAATAATACAAGTACTATCTGGGCATGGTGTCAATAATGCAATAACGCCTCAAAGCTGCAAATACAACCTCAGTAATTAATAATATAACAAGTATTATATATGATTCAGTAAATGTTAACAGACATTTCTAACATATATATAAAATTTGTACTCTAATATTTCGTATGGTAAACGCTCTTTTAAGTATATACACTATACCAATTCAAGGATCATGAAAATCAGTTATGTAGTTTCTACAATAATCGTATATATTAAACGTACATATACATAGCCATTTTTAAACCGGTAAAAATTCTAAACGTGCCGTATTAGAAGGCGCATCATTAAAAAAACTACTGCATTCATAGGAACGTAATTTTAGATAACCTAGAGTTCTATCTTCGTATGAATACGCTTATCTGTCGAAGTTATTATTATATCTATACTAATATTATAAAGAGTAACTTTGTTATTTGTTTCCTTGTAATGAGTAATATCCGGAACTATTTGTTAGAATTTGAAAAGGCTTTTTACGTTATATAGGGTATTTATTCTAAAATAATGTAGGTTGTGTAATATCACGCTACGACCAATGGGAACGAGGCAGTATTAAAAATGTTACAAAAATTAGCAAAAATCGTCTATTTTGAGAGCTTCCTAGACTAGGTGCGTTATTATAGTTAAAAGATACATGAAAATCTATCTATCTTACCGTACCAAAATATACCGTGCTATATCTGTCGACATCTTTTGGAGACGTAATAAAAATATATGTTATAGCTGCGTCACTCGCCGATTACTATAGATAATATGCCGTGATATACCTTGCTATGATTTATATTAATATATATTATATCTCCGTCTGTTGTGGGCTTAATTTGAAGAACAGCAAACTTTCGTTTATGTTGTAAAAAACCTTGAAACCACTATGAATATCTTAAATTTGCTATGGATAAGAACTGTAATTACTGTTTATAATCTAGCATGAATACAACAGAAGCAAATGAAAAATATATCACTATATATAATAAATTAATTTGAAGTGCACCGAGCGCGAAACCAATTGCTTTGCGAAATTGTTAAACAACACTGAACACCATTTGCTTGCGTATTCGCACTCAAGCGAACCTTATAAAAATATTTAAGAATTGAAATGAAGTTTTACGTGAAACTAACAATTCGTGCATAGAATCAATTTTTAAACCCAAAAGGTATTTTTAAACATAATATATTTTCATTGTGTATATAATATTTACGTTGACTATAAGTTTAACGAGTTAACAATCCCAATCAAAGGTTGGCGTTTAGGTGGCATTTGAAATAATAATATCAGTGACGTTTATGCGTACACGGGTACCCATATAGCGATGGCTGGAAATACGACATCTGCAGAATTATGTCCGGTAGGGACGTAGTGGACGACCTTCATTTCATTGCCACGTTCAATGGTCATTAATTGTTGATTTGTGTCCCTTAATTGTGTTTTATAAAGACCTTTTAACTTGAAATTAGCGCAATTCCTGTTATTAGTTGTTGTTACCAGCACACTGTTACTAAGCCATAAAAACTTAGTTATTATGAGTCCTACTATAATAAAATCTAATATTGTTTAATTGATACCATACAAATATTGAAACGAATACAGTGAGACTAAATTAAAAGTTATCATTTTTATATTGAGTATTTTCAAAGTTATCTTGACATTGGATATTCTAAAATCCTTCTATGACAATACATATATCTATTCTCTCTCTTCAAACAGTATTATGTTGTTATTGTTGTAAAAAAATAACTACATCATTATTAGAACAGGTGCATGATTTATATGATTATGTGACGTAGGCGGTTGATTGTAAATGATCAATCCACATTGCAGCTATTGTGAAACAATGTGATTCTTTTAACACCATTATAATCTATGTAGTACATATGGTAGCTATGTATATAGCTCGAGTATAAAACAATAAGTAACAAATGAACGGTCTGTTTATAATTATGTATTGCAGGATCATGGAACATTGGCTGGACAGATATGTGTTTTATCACCATTATGATTACGAAAACGAGAAATTGTATTTGATGAGGTAATAAATTTACCTTACAGATATTTATTACGTGTAATGTTTTGTTAAATAATAAAATACAATGCAAGCCTAAGCCAAACTGATGGATGTGTTTTGAAGTACACGTGCAAGTACCACGCGATCGGTGTGTACTATGCTTGGAGAGCTGGCGATGACAAAACATCCGGTTAATGTACTCACTATTTTATATTCGACATTCTAAGATTATGAAAGGTTTTGTAATTCACATTTTATTAACAATGTAGGTTAGTAGATTATAAATGCTTGATATTATAAATACCTCGTTAATTGTATATACCTACCCATAGAGGAAAGTACTACGGGGCCAGCATGGCCCAGGCTTTACCCAACTATGTAGAACTCTGAGCCAAGCTTGTAAGCCAGGCTTGGCCCAGTCTTGGTAGAAGTATGTATTATGAATGATGTCTTAAAAGTTATAACACAACACATTTAGAAACGGGGCTGGATGTCAAATATAGAACAGAACACAACCATACCTGACTCACAACAACTTTCTACTTAAGATTGCTACCTAGCATATCACTTCTTTTAATTATTTTTTTCATTGAAATTTAATTTATCTGAACGCTGTACCACTGAGCCACCTTGCAATTAATTTGTAGCGCGTATCAACGTTTGAATTATCTCATATGTATCTCACTTTCACTCTCTAAATGTACTACTACCTATTTTTAGTTAAAAAATCTAAAAAAATATTTTATTTATTTGTATCGTACCAGTAATGTTGTGTTATACAAAAAGATTTACAGTGTTATTATATTTAAAAATAATTTCGTACCATTGCATAATGGTTTTGTTCGAGTTTAAAATGAAGATTTACGTCCGCGTCCGTGAAATCTTTCATGTAGTTCATGTTGCTTAGTATGTATATAAAAGTATATAATAATGAATATTATATTATTTGTTATATATTTTCTTGCATGAAATTAATTGCAGTTCAAAAATGCTTATATATTTGTCTTCGAAATATAATACATAAATTATCAATATACAAACATTTTTATACTCCAAAATGTAGCAAAATGTGTTTTACCTTTTAAGAATCAGACAACTTTCTAGAGTTAAAGTGTTGTTCATTTATTATAGATTTATTTAGGATAGTGGCAAGGCATATATGTATGTTTGTATATATACAGTTACGGTAGGTAGTATCTACTTATGGTTACAGGAGCTCGCTGGATGCAAAACATTTAGGACAACTTCTTATAGACATGTTTGAGGGAGGCCTATGTATTGCAATAAACGTCTTTCGTATATATATATATATATATATATTACTGTAGAACTTCTTGTTGACGCGGGTAAAATATATGTATTTACGTATCTCTCTGTAGCGTATAAAAAAAGTAGTATAAAATATTTCAACCAATACATTTGTCTCTAAATTTTTAATAATATATTCTGCAACTGACTAACTTTTTGGGTAAAAATGTGAGGATGATACATCGTAGCAGAGACTATAAATTCTACATTCGTAGCTTTGCCCGTAGCTCTACACGTAGCTACGGTGACGTGGCAACTGTAGCGTAGTGCATTTTATCTATACCTCTATACCTTTATCCATATTAAACACACTAGCTCCGCTCCATTTGCGTGGAACTAAAATTATTTATTTGCTCTTATTGGTGGTAGCGCGAAGTTAATCTATACATATATAAAACTGTAATTTTAGTATATGCAATGCCGAAGCATGTATAGTCGGTAAACCTGAAAATTTGTATATATACTTATAACTGTTAAAATACCTATAGCGCGATGGAGGCTATTACGTCAGTATTTATTATTATACCATATATTATGCAATATTACTAATGTATATCAATTAAAACTGATTTATATTTATTATTAAGAAAAATTATATAACTTTATTATCAAATCAAATCAAATTAAAAATCTTTATTCAATTTAGGCTCTAAAGGCGCTTATGAACGTCGAAACTACTACCGGTTCACAGCAAAAACCGTAAATTAACCGAAAAGAAAAATAAATATCACAGTTGCACTGGCAGTGCCATCTTGTGACACCAACAATAAAATCTGTTATCTATCTTCTGTACATATAATAAATCTGTAGAAAAGTGATTTCGTCCATCAAATAATAAAAAACAAAATAGCCAGGGTGTTAAAAGATAACCAACATAACCCATTTCCAGCATTTTTGAAATTTGTGTCTGTTTGTCTGTACAGGCATCACGTAAAATGTACAAAACCAATGTAGATAACTTTTATACGTAAAAATTGTACGCAACTTGGAGTACTCTTAGTTTTTGTTTTATCGCAATCGGTTCACTCTATCAAGAGATATCTGTATATTTAAAATGAATCGCCGAAATGTATGCACACGTATAACTTTCGAACAACTGCACCAAATTGAATAATGTTTTTTTATTGTTTGTTATTGTCAGGAAAAAAAACAAAAGAAAACCGAACAGAGTTTTTTAAATCTCATAATTTGAAAATATTAAAGCGATGATAGCTCAGTTTGAAGCGATAATGGTTCACTTGGTTGTGTGCACGGATGCCGCGTCTAGGGACGTGGGTTCTAATCCACTTATATTTAAATTTCATATAATTAAAAGGCATTTAATACATTAGAGTTATAAACAAGTTTTATTCAATAACCAAAAGAAATGAAAAAACGGAAACGATATTAGATATAGTCACCAGTTCTATTGATCTTAACGAATTGAAGTTGAAAGGTTGATTAGGATTCATTATAGCTAATCAAAATGTAAAAAAAAATACAAACCGGTCAAACCATTTTTGAACTTTAGCGAAAATAAAGAACATCGATTTTGGGTGATAGGAAGTTCACCTGTTCAGCTAGTGTAAAAATAATGTTTGTAATCCGAAGAATAGTTCCAAAGATTATCGCGTTCAAACAAAAAAAGAAACGTTCCGCTTTATAATATTAATCTAATATTATTAAATTAGAGCAGTTTATAGCATGAACACATATTTTCATTTTATATAGATTTACCAATTATGCTACAATTTCATCGGATGTAAGGTGTCAGTGAGGACTATGGTGGTTACACTATATGGTGACTGACTCTCAAATGGAGCTACTAATATACATACTACAGTTTCATCATGATTTTTCCTTTCACTGAAATCTCAGGTTTCAGGTCATTGTAGTATTCGAACCTAAATCAATCAGAGTTGTGGCCGATGACGCTCCCATTAAACAATAATTTGTTCAAGTTACTAATCTATAGTTGTTTATTGACTAGTTGTTTATCACTTTAGAAGCTTTTCAGTTATTTTTAATATATATTATTAAAACATATTTCTATTACTTATCTCTGAAATGGATGATGGTATATACAAGTTGATTCGTAGCGTGTCATTTGTCGCTCGGTTGGGCGCCGCGTGGGCGCCGCAGACGCCGCCCTGTACCCACTGGCGCCAAAACTCCTGCCTATATGTATACATAAGTTGTAGCTGCGCTGTCATTATTAAATGTAACTACCTACACACAGATCTTTAGAACATTCATTGATGAAAGTGTTATGAAAAGGACTAATGGTACTGATTTAACGAATAAGATTCATAATTTTGTTCACTTGATATAATCTATACATACCGGAGCCAAATCCGTACAGTTTTTGAAAATTATAATCAAGGTTTACTTGGTTTCGATATAGAGGCAAGTATATTTTATTTTTATTTTTGTCTCTTTGTGTCTGTCCCTTCATAGTCGATATTTTATTTCTGTTTATTTTTTAACTCGGTTTAACTAATTTTATTTAAGCGTACTAAATTTAACTCGGTGATAACTAATAATATTAAATATAGGATACTTTTTATTTCATAAAAGAAAAAGGGTTCCTTCAGGATAGGAGATATTAAGTTAATACTATGTACTTTTGTAGTAAATATACTTATGAGCACTTATGAGCACTTACCGCATCGTATGTATCAGTATCGCGATTTTATAAATGTTTAACCGTTTCAAATTATAAGTTATCTCAACCGCAACTTAAAATGATACGAAACATGAGGGTATGTCGCAATTTAAAATTAACTTAAACTATACGAAGACCCAACGGATGGAGAGGCCCGGATGGGTCAGGTGCGTCACAATGCAGGGACCAGTTTTATAGCCAGTGGTTTAGTAAGAGTCATAAAACTGAACCTAATAACAGGGTCCGACCTAAAATCAAGGATCGACTTAACAACAAGGACCCACCCAAAAACAAAGGCCGAGCTAATAACAAGGATCGACATAACAAGACAGACCTAAAAACAAAAGTGAACCAAAAAGACCCGACCGCTTAACTAACTAGACCTCACTCAATAGTTACTAGTGAGGAATTTTTGTGTTATCAATAAACAAACTATGGAATCAGGTTTTTTCATTTTGATAGGGATGTCCTACAATCTTCAATAATCATATAGTCGATGTCGACCACTGAGCGACATCATGATTAAATTGAATCGTTATTTATCTTTGTTCCTACATATTTACAATTTTAATTTTAAAAGTTGGTACCTATTTAACTTAATTTATTTATTCATCTCATATGTCACACAATACCTGAAGAGTTTCTAAACTATTAATCAGTGTGTTTCATAACACTACTACAGTATGAGTTACTATTAATTTTACTTTCTTTACATAGTCGTATAATCTAGATATATTTTATAATCTCTACGCATTTATACTGGTAAATATAGAATTGGTTCATATTTAACTTAAGGAAATTACTAATATCATACTTTAAATAATATAGGAAACTTGAAGAGATCCTAACTAGATAAGTTATATTTCAAATTAAAATTAATGTATGAATAACTATTATAGTTTAATTTCTTTAATTTGTTTGATAATCCTGGTTTCATAACTTCTTTGTTATAAATTTTCATCAATATATTTAGTACAATTATTTACCTAGGCTGGTATCTTAACTAATAAAATGCAATCCCAAGATATTCTCTGTATGATTATTTAAAAGGTAGATATATTCAACTGGCAAATTACTTAATATATAACAATCTAGTTATGTATATCTAGTTGTGGTTACTTACAATTATTTACAAAACTTCCAGTGAACTCCAGAACACATTCCTTCTGCATTATAAACAAGCGGATACCATACTTTACTTCGACTTCGTAATAGAATCAATACTATCAGATTTGTACAGAAGATCATGTGTAGTTAGCAGTTAGAATATTAATATTAATTCTGGGCCGACTTTGACAAAACTAGAACATTTCCTTTTCTGAATCTAATAAATATCATAATATACTTACAGTTACGTAAAGTTGTCGGCTTTAGCAATCTTTATACTTCTCACTACTTCTCTCAAGCCCTCACGCCTTGGCCTATTTCACAAGTGGAGCTGCACCGGCCCACTTCACAAGCACCCTGCTCCGGCCTGCTACTGAAGCGCCCTGCTCCGTCCCTATTATGAAGTGTCTCGCTCCAGTCTGTATCTCAAATGCCCTGCTCCGATCTAATTCTGCAAATCTTGCTCCGGACTGCTTCTCAAGTGCCTTTCTCCGATCTAACTTTGAAAATCCACCTAAATCTTTTTTTTTTCGAAAGGACTTACACTGTTAACCTGAGGGGCTTTTACAGCTTCACCTGAACTAGTCCACCTAAATCCCGTGCTGCGGTCTTGTATAACCTCGCACTCCCTTTCCTCCGCGCACTTCCCCCGAATTTCGCTTTCCTTCTAGAACTGTCCCTATTGTTTCTCTGATAGTATATCCTTCTCTTGCTCATTGTTTCATCAATTCTCCTTCTCATTTTCCCTTTCAAAACTCTACCATCTCCCTCCTACATCTAATCGCCAAACTCAAACTCTTAATTGTTTTACCTTATTCTGTTTCATGACATCATCTCTCATTGGCCAATTCAAATATTCAAATGTATCTTATCATAACAATAATATAAACTCATCGTTTGTCTATGATTATAAGAATTGTATAAACTAAGTGTGAAGATTTTCGATTTTATTTATTACACATGTGAATATTTAAGATTATTTAAAATACGTGATTTCTGACATTTTATAAATTCTAATTTGTTTATATATTTTCCTACAAATATTTTAAATACCTTACAGCCTCCATTCACAAATAGAGAAAAAGTAATTATAATGTTAACTAGATGGAGTTAAATATATCTTTTATTTATTTTCCTTACAAATATATATAGGTATTAGGGATTGATCTGTTGCAGTGTATAATCATATTTACTCTTCAAAAAAGTTAAAAAAGAAGATTTTTACTAGTAATAAAAATGGCACAGTAACAAAACAATAAAATCTCTTTAGTGCCCTTATACTTAGTATAATTTTATTTCCTTGTATTAGGTTGATATATACAATTATATAATAAGTAAAAATGTGTAGTTACAGTATATGCGCTCCGAAAGAGGCATACAAATTTTGTGCCCGTTGGCATACTTAAACCTGGGTATTGCGTCGAAGTTCGAAGATGTATGTGCCATAAAACAACAGAAAATGCCTTGTTGTGTAGTGCGATATTGAGTAAACTATAGAAACATAACTTCTAAAGGCCATGAGAATAAATTTATTTCATTATTATAACTATTCTCATTGCTAATTTGAAATTGCTATAAAATAAAATATATCCATCCATATCCATACATATCAATAGCCATCCATATCCATATCCATACATATCAATAGCCATCCATATCCATATCCATCCATATCCATATCCATATATATCCCTATCCATCCATATCTATATCCATCCATATCCATATCCATCAATCTATATAATTTTAGCAATACGGTACATGTCTCGTTTTTGCGCCCAGTATATAAAACATACTGTCCTACATCCTCGTTCATTGCAACATTACTATGTGTGCATTAGCGTGGCATTTGTTTTGGCCAAATATTTTCAAGGTAACGTATCCATACTTTTATAATATCTATGTAGATTATGCGTGGATACTGTTACTGACTTTTAAGTTATAATAAGAAGTATATTCGTAGACGGTATCAACATTATTTATGAAGTGTAAGTTCTTATGGGAGGGCTTAGAAATTCTGATCTGCAACCTTTTGAGTGACGCTGGTTCAGGTAAAATTTGCTCGAAGCGACTAAGGGAGCGAGCGAGATATAGTGATGTTGCACTTCTGTCGTGTGGTCTTAAGCACACTGTTTTTTTTTCAAACATTTTACTTTCTTGGCAATTATTCATGCTCGCTAGGTAGGAATCCAGGGCTTTTTTTTCGAACTGACATACGCTGTTAGCCCCAGGGGCTTTGACAGCTTCACCGAACTTTTTGGGGCAAGTGCTGAAGGCACTCAGCCCCGAGGCAGCGGGCACAAGGGTGCCAAAACGGCCGAACCTCGGCTTGGACTGCTGCCGGTAAATGAAAAAAGATTCACGATCCTGACTAACCAACAGGTCTTGTCTTACAAATTTAGTGATCCTAACAACGATCATATTAGGTAAGCAGCTCAGGGCCGCGAGGATAGTCCCTTACAGAACCGTGTTCTTAACGTGTGAGTGTGCACGAATGGTATGCGGTGTCATTGTGTACTCTCAGTGATGTAGAGTGTCACTGTATCGCGCGAGCAGAGTCCTATCCTATCCAAGGATCGAACCTAGGCTCAGGCGTCTGCGGAGGAAGGCCGCGGCGGGTGGATCCAGGGCCTTGATGTTTAACAATATTTAATAAACATAATCATGAATGCTGGTGTTTTCTATTTATCGGATATTATCGAAAGTATTGCCACCGATAATATTTTATTGTATATATTCGCCACGCATTACTGACTTAATTTAAGTGTGACAAATGTGACTTCCAAGTTTCTATAATTTCATTAATTTGATATTAATTCGTACAAAGACAATTGTAATATTCAAGTTATTCGTTTAAGAAACTATAAAATTAGCTTTGACCCTTCTTTTAGAAATAAAATATATATATATATATATATATATATATATATATATATATATATATATATATATATATATATATATATATATTTCTGGCTTACTGCAGTTGTGTTACACAAGAAAGTTTGTCGATTTTCCTATTAAAAAAAGTTTGATTAATGCCGCATGAATCGGAATCGGCCTAAGGCCGTAAATCATTTATGCAGTAGTTGTATAATTTTTAGCTGTTACTTAAATATAACGTAAAGATAAATTTATCACCAGTATTTGGAGGCATACAATCGGGAGTTAGGTTCCTTCTTCTGTAGTAGAAATGGGTGATGCGTTTGTACTACCCTAGTCAAACCTTGCAGTCTCTTTCATTTATATAATATAAACTAAGGCCGAATATATAAACAGGTGCCTATTCAACAATATAACTCAGATATGTTTTATTTTTTGAATAATTGCGTATAGGTATGTATGTTGATAATATTGATATTTTCTTTATAGTTTCTAAAGCTTCTAGGAGTTGCCCGGATTTTAGAGGTCAACAGAGATTATCGGTCAATCTATAATAGTAGATATAATGTCTATTTATTTACATCAACTAGACTCAGTATGCAACTTGAGAGAAATTTGATGTAAATAAGGCAGCAAACATTACTTTAAATAAGAAGTATCATATATTTTTATAATGGAAATTTTACGCCAATCGTCGGTGACCTTGATTCTCCGACAAACTATCCCTATCCGATTGTGATGACAAATTTCTAACATAGCTGTGTACATTACGAGCTGGCGACCCCTTATTATTGGGTCAGGTATAATGTCAATGTCCAAATTTAACAACATTGTAAATAATATTATTTTGTTTATAAATTTCACAGAGCTTCTAATTCTATAATGCCTCAATGGGCGAGTGCCGAAAGTGGAGGGACCGAGGCGGAGTCACCGGATCAAATGATGTTGTATTACGAAGACGAAACCTCTGAATACTACGATAACAAGGCTGATATTACCGATAAAATAGAACAAGCAGTTGGTATGTTAATCTTTTATAAATACAATGTATACCTAGGTACTTAAGACTTTATCGGATGCCTACTACCTACCACTTAATATATATTCATTTAAGCAAAATACTAACAATAATAGTGTCTGTACGTACTTTAGCTGTGATTTTGAAGGATGGTCTCATCCGATTGTAATTTTGCCTCAACGATATAGTTACATCACTGGCCTACCCCGTTATACATAAATTTATTTATAAATAAAAAGTTAATTAAATTAAAGAACGAGTATAACATATATGTCGAGTATAATTATTCAAACAAACGTTGAAAAGCACGAACCAGATAAGGGCATTACGAAAATCACCCGTAGCCGTGCGTACAAATCGATTAGTCTGCACTCGAACAGTTACGCAAATACTTTATCAAGCGTGCAGTCTCGTCACGTAATGCCCCAGGTTTCGTACAGACCAGCTGACTGGTTGCACAAACACTTTACCAAGTGCTCTCGATGCTATGTCGTGCCGTTTCTTTATTACACGCTGTTGATAAGCTTTAGTGATGGGAAACAGCTACTTTACTACCGTTTGTAAAAACAATTATTACCTTTATAATACATTATTGATTTCGTTCACGTGGAGTTAAAATTTTATTGAATCATTTTATTTTTTTGATGTTAAATAGTCTAAAGTCTCCCTCAATAATTGCTCTATAAAAAAACAATACAATTTTTAAAATCCAACTGGTTCCTAAGATTAGCGCGTTCAAACAAATACAAAAACAAGCTTTTTCACTTTATAATATTAATATAGATAGGTTAGTTGACCCGGTAGATGTTGTTTTGTCTTTTCTGGCTGTAAATAGCTCGAGCAGTAAGTATTTATTTCAGAATATTTCTAGGAATAATCAAAATTTGATATCCATTCAAAATATTTTTTTATTAAAATAATAAATAGCCGTTCAAAACTTTATTATTTTCGGGCAGCTTACAAAATTTCTATTTACCTTAAAAAAAATCGAACGTTTAGGAACACTAGTCAAATACATTAGTTATACTTAGTTCTCAAATGATGTGGTTACTTACAAATAAGGTTTATTTATTTTATTTAGATACTTATCATAGGTATTCTCTTTATTTATATTGAATCAAAGCCTCTTACGGTTGTTGAGTCGTTTAAAATTAAACGATACCAAAACAGAAAGTGATACATGCACATTACGTGTGAAAATTATATAAAACGAGAAAGCGATTTCCATATCATTTAAGTAATTCAGTCGAAACACAAAACACAATTAGAGTTTTTAAATTTTCAATCGAATATTTACATTTACCGCCGTTATGTAATGGAATTCGAAGAGTTACATGGTAGTGATAACGTATAGCAGTAATGCAGCTTGGGTCATGAAAATGTTTGAATTAAATTAAAGTCAACAACAAGTCAACAAGAAATTCTATCCTCCCCTATTACATAGGTAATGAATAGTGGCACGCTTGAACATACCACGTTTTGGGATCAACTGGCCAATATTCAATAATCCAACGGGATGTTCAGGATCTTTATATGACTGTCCCAACTACCATATACATAAACCCGACACGTTGCTCTTTTAAATGGTTATTTAACGTGCTTAGCCAGTTTATCCAGCTACCAAGAGCCTTCTAAGCTCAAAAATCAGACAATAAATTGCCGATCACTCGGTGGCTGCTCTTCTGTTTAGAAAACAGTGAGTTTTGATCTCTCATTTTTATTTCGTTATAAAGTTAACATTCGATGAAGTAGAACAGATAGTTTGAAAATTCTAATGTAGTAACCTAAATTCCTATCTATGCTAATACGTGTAAAACTATTATGCATACCATTGATATGCTATGCATAACGTAAGCCGAAGTGTGATGCTAAGCAGTACTAAACACTTTAAGTGCGATATGTATAATAAAAATATTAAAACTTTGTACTGGCAGATAAAATAGAAGTGTTATAACGTTTACAAATTGTGATTGATTAATTATTCATACGTTGCAGACTTTTATGACAGCGGTAGTGGAAGTGATGAACAAGTTCCTCGGAGGACGTGCCGGCCACGTCGCACACCGGTGGGTTCGTCGTCATCCGCCGCCAGTGGGAACGGTTCCACAGGCCCCGGCAGACGACGGCGTTGCGGTATCTCCGCTCGCGAACGCAATCTCCGTAGACTTGAGAGTAATGAACGTGAACGAATGAGAATGCACTCGTTAAATCGAGCATTTGAGGTACGTATTCATTGAAGAATGTACTTATTTTTTAGAATTAAAGTTTAGCGTTATGGCCACAATCACACCTGATGTTAAGAGACAATGTGGTGCAAAATGGACGACACGCTAAGCTTCTGACTCTCAAGTGTGACTGCCACAACCACCTATAGGTATTTGGCGGCAGATTTGAAACTTGAGAGTGGTAGCTAGCTACACGGGTATTAGAAAAAGCCCTACTATCATGCTATGATTTCATCACGACGTTCTCCTTCACCGAAAGCTCAAGCTCATTATAGATGAATTCGAACTCACGTCCCTTGAAGCGGCATCTTTACACACTACCAACTGAGCTACCATCGCTTTATTAATCGACTATACAGTTTTATCTATCGAACTCTCTGGGTAAAAATTAAGAATCACATTGTGACACTAATTATACAGGATCACGTGTACCTGATAAAATAATTTGTTATAAAAAAATATCCCAAGAGAAAGGTATACACAATATGCAAGGAGCAGAAACAGATTTACTTAACGCAACTTGAAAAACTGAACTAATAGTTAGTTTTAAGTTATACATCGCATACAGTTAAATATATTTTTGATAGATAGTATGAATGTTTTTTGTATATTTTTCAGGATCTTCGTCGGGTTATTCCACACGTGAAAAAAGATAACAGGAGTCTTTCCAAAATAGAAACTCTTACCTTAGCCAAAAATTATGTGAAAGCCCTCACCAATGCAATATGTACAATGCGAGGTGAAGTTCCACGTTACCAGTAAGTATAATTTGAAATAACAGATTATTTAATGTATGACACAATAATTATTCACAACGATTTTAAATATATTTACTTTTTAATTCAGCTTGTTTTGAGTAGTCGTCGTACTCTTGTTAACTCTAATTAACTATTAGATAAGTGTTTTTTACATGACTGCCCAAAAGAGGGGTAAGGTGTTCAGGATTCATGTATGTCATTTTATTAATTCCACCACAACTTGTACACTTCCATTGAACAGATATGTTACATCTTCCCAACTGAAACAATAATAAATAAAAAAAAAAACAAAAACAAAATGACGGCTGCATGGCGCCTTATTCAAATGTAAAAATAAAAATCAAATATCTTCAGTTTTTACAATATGAGTATCAAGTTGAAAACCATTTCATCTTTAGCTGCAAACATTAACATTAAACCCACCTAGCATGACATGTTTTAAAAATGAAGTCTTCTGTAAATTGTATGAAATAAAAATAAATAATTAAATAACTCTATATATATAATATAATACCTCTTAGACGAAGAAGTTCTTCCACAAACTGGTCCCCCGACTGCAATGATAGTTTTATTTATTTATTTAGTCAGCGAGTAAATCGGTAGCTTTTTTATATTATACAGAATTAGCTAATACAACTTGTTCTTTACTTTTTACTTTGGTTTTTGGTAAGGCAGTCCTCCTTTTATTATTTTTTGCTATATAAAGTTATACTGAACCACCTATGTTATCTTATGACTAGATATTTAAATTTAAAAATATCTAACCCAAGATTCGCTCGACGTTTTACAAAAAAGGATGCATGTATCATCAATGTAAGAAGTGAAACTTCTATCATTTTTAATGTTCTATGTTCTTATTTTGGTATATTAATTTACTTTTATAGGTTTAATAGTGAAGATGAAAACGTTGAACCAGCGTTCGTGTTAAATAGGGAAGAAGAACAGAATAACAATGTACCAAGTGACGACAATGAGCAAGATGACTCCTCTCCAAGTACACGAGGTTTTCTTTGACAAAAGCGAACCAGCGCCCGTCTCGCCGCCTTGCGTGCTCAATGTAACAACAACTATTAGGCATGCATTTAATGAACCGAATACACGATTCCTATAATATGTAAACGTTATCATTGTTGTAATTATTACAATGTATCGTAGTACTGGGAGGGAACACTAATACAATTATGTTTTAAAGTGTTTGAAGTGTCAGTTATAACTAGCCATATATAATTTTTAGTTTCTGTGTTGTAAAATACCATTTTTTAACCTTGTTATATTACTTTATGATCAAACTGTAGGTAGTGTTTACAAAATGCAGATTATTTGTCGTCGACTCTGTTCTTATTTGTCCCATACATTATTGGTTACATTTTATTATGAGATTTTTGTTGGATTTTAAATTATAACTTATATGAAATATTACAAAATCTTTAAAATAATGCTAAGTTTTCACAATAAATCAAATCAAAAAACTTTATGCAATTTTGGCCCTGAGAAGGCGCTTATGAACTCAAAACTACAAGTACGGAAAACAACCCAGTCATCAAGTAAAAGAAAACGGTAAGAAATTTGCTAGTATAAAATGCGTACATAGTATATTGAACAAATGAACACTGAAGTGACAAAGTACTGTGGAGTACAACATAACGAATTCTAATTGCGACATAAATTAATAGAATTGTATATTTATAGAATTTATTACATAATATTCTTCAATTTTCCCACAATCTTGTTCTATGCTTGAGGTTTTGTGTATTCATGTACATTGTTTTGAGTATTCGGTGTACTGTGCAGAGAAATTAAAGATGGCTTATGCTAGCTAGCCCTTTCTAACAGAGACTAAATGAAGTACTTCACAGGTTTAAAAACGTATATTCACTTTGAATACCATGCCTATGCAGCATACATTCTGACATTCGACTACACAGACTAAGCTTATAAAACATACATCTTATATTGAATTATGTACTAGTTTTAATATCTATATATTTACCGCGAACCTAATTATAAATATGGATTCAAATGACAAATGATAAGGGACTTTATGTAAACGTTTACATGAAAAACGATTGATTAATGTCTAAATATGCCGTATAAAATATAAACGGGTAAACTGACACTATAATGTAGACATAATTGTAAAATTTACTTAGTGCTATATACTAAAATACGAGACTAAATTGTTATCCAATTATATTTTGCACCAAATATTTTTCAGCGACAAAGTCTTTTTCAAAATGTATCTTCGATCTCAACGGGTCTGGTTAGACCTTTTTCTCTCAAGGTGCCAAACTAATGGATATATAATAGTTAATACCAAACATAACTTGTGCTTCGCATAGATATTTATATGAATCACACATTCAATTATTTAGCGTAAGATGTTACAGGTATCCAGTCAATTCTTCTTTTATAACTTGTTTCTAGCTTGTACAAAGGCGTACCAATTGCTTCATGAGTAAATAGGTACTCAATTTTTACAATTAAACTTTCATCTTCATTTACAATATACCTATATTAGTCCCTATTGTTATCATTATGTGAGTACTTACTTATGTACGATTGATAAGAAATCTCAATTTATAGCTATCTATAAATTTATCTTTAAGTTTATTTTATAAGTATTCCACCTTTTATAATATGATTCTTACCTAAATTTTATCCTGTGGATGTTTTCGAAAGGTAGAATTAAAAACATTGCATTTTGTCAAAGGCTTGTATTAAGTATAAATTCATGTGAGCCAAGTGTGCGCACTTAAGCTTTGTAACATCTCTGAAATGAAAATTATAATCTAAATGAAACAAAACAGTATTAATTACTTAGACAATTTATTAATCAACAATTTCGGTGTGAAAATTAATATCTACTTTCGCACAAATTCTTTGCAATTAAAAAAATATAGAGATAGTCAAAATGCGTCTACTTACTCGAGTGGGGGGTAACTGTGCGCAGTGGTGGGGGTAAGTGTACGCCGTATAAATCAACAACGTTTTGAGTTGTTAACATACTCAAAAGCTTATTAATTAAACTTAACTATCTAATTATGTTTCAGTAACCAATAAAACGAACTTAAAAATTAAATAAGTATCAACAAATGGCGGCAATATCTTAATAAAGTTACTTATTTATCATGACAGGACAGGTATAACATTTGAAAACACCATTTTCAAAGTTGGCGCACTGTTCGTGCCACCAGCTATCACAAATGCTACATTTTATTCACTCTTCAGACGGTGGATATAAGTATCTCTCTCCACATAAAGGAGAATGGTATTCAGTCTCCACATTTTCTGTTCTCTTATTTCTACCTGTATTTTTATTAGCAGTCTTCTTTGTAATCTATTTTGTTTAAAGTCTTTGTTTTAAATCTAATTTTACTTTCTTTTTAGCCAATTTTTCTTCTTCCTTTTCTTATTTTCTAGTTCCGTTTTAAAAAGTCTGCCAGTTGTTATAATTGACTGTTTACCTTTTCTTCGGTGATTTTGTATTGTTGCTTTAGGCAATGGTTTTAAAGCAGACAAAGATATGTGTTCTTCACTGGTTGAATGTATACATATTCCCGAAGATGCCGTTGCAACTGATTCCGATAAAGGTGTGTTTGAAAAGTTCTCTTTCGATAATGGGCTAGGAGATATTATTGAGATTCAATGGTCGTCAAAGTTTCTAAAGCGGGTAGATCTAATGGTGTAGACAATATGATGTTCGGCAAAACTGAATGATTTGAACCTGAGCGTTCAGATGGCAGAGAAAACCTGTTTATTAAAGGCTGTTTAAGTGATGTCGAAGCTGTAGGCTCTTTCTGAATGTTTGCAGCTATAGCTGCTGCAGTCTAAATCGCCTCTTCTGTATTTAAGGCTGGATTCACGTCCGTGACAGAAGCTGCCTCAAAGTCTTCTTCCGAATAGATATCTTCGTCTATATTCCAGATACTTTGATACAGGCCATATTCCAAAAACTTTGAACCCTGAAGACTCATTGCTAAGAGTTGCTGTGTTATTGCAGGCTTCACTTACCAATCGAGCTACTTCTGTTTGACCAATCACACAACCTGGATGGTGGCTTAGTCATTTGTCACATTCATAAGCAAATTTAACTTTTAGTGGGCCAAAGATACCAGTGGTTGCATTGTATTGCTATTGTGCGGTGGCAGGGTTAGGACATTGATGATAATTTTCTAGCAAAAATTTATTGCAGCCAAATAGATGTGATTGCTGTGATTGTCCAATATCAGTAAGACAGGATTATTTTTTCTTGGCTGGATATTATCTTTGAAATGACAGAGGTAGTCTGTAAACAGTTCAGTATTTATAAAGGCAGAATCAGAAACCATTCTAATACTGCCGTCTGGTGCATTGTTCAATAAATATCCTTGCATTCTTTTTCTAGGAAAAATAAATAATGACGGGATGAAATTTCCAGTTACACTCATCGAGCAGATAAGTCTAATAGTTTGCCCTCTTTCAACAGAAACTATTTTCTTCACCAACTTTTTCCCTTTCTTGGAATCACCTTAGGTATATTTTCGGCACATTATTAATACCGCTTTTGTGCAATTTAAATATTCTGCTAGGCGCAAAGTTCAATTTTTTGTAGAAGGTCTCCAGATTTCTAAAAAAAATATTCACCTGGGCTTTATTGAACCCCATCGCCCTGGCGATAGTAGTAGTGGTCGGTTGTCGTAATTTAAGGTCTGGGAATCGTTTCATAAATCCATAAATGCAGTCGCGGCCAGTTAGTTTCGACGATGTGTTGAAGCGATGCTGATTTTGTTTATTTCAGTATATTCATGTATCAATTTTCGAAGGCCATGGTAAGATCATGTCATGGTAAGCCCATAGTAAAGATCATCAGACTTTTTCACGTATGGGTATATCTTTTCTTCTTGAGCCTTTGTAAATGTTGGAAAATATCTACCCTAGCCTTTGCTTTGCTACCCTTCCAAGTTTTAGGCGTTTTCTCGAAATACTCTCTTTTGAACCAACCTGTAAAGCAACTTTGCGTTTAGTAGCACCTTTCGCAATTAACTCTTTGGCAGCTTCTAGCTGTTCATGCGTCATCACACGTCTGTCTGAAGCCTTACGTTGGTAACTTCGAGGCATTTTGAATAGTCATTCTGGACTCTGAAACAAAATATTACAATATTAACCATTAAACTTACATAAAACAAAGCAACATGCAACGCGCACAATTACACGGTAGCTTGGGGTACACTTTACCCCACCCATCAAATTGCAACTTTGGGAAAACTGTTAATGATTGCATTATCAAAGAAAATCAAACACTATCAATTTTAATACTTTAAAATATGTAAATACCGATGATAATAAAATTTTATAAAAACATACACCACTAAAATAGATTACACTATAAATATGGTAAAATATCATAAGAAAGTAAGAAAATTAATTTATTTGCCTCCAAAAACAAAAAGGTGTGCAGGCGTGACGAATTAACTCTTCGTTCGACATAGTACGGGGTACTGAAGAGGGGAGACGCCGTCTCATAATTTAAAATGATTGTCGAGTTACTTAGCGTACGTACACTTGACCTACACGACTCTACGTAGATATTGCATTATATTATATGGATGTTGTGATTTAAAGTATTTATAAAATTGTGTACTGTTTTTATAATCCACAACGACAACAATTGTACTTAGGTATTGTAATTATAAAGCAATTATATATGTGAGAAGCAAATTAAATATGTTGTATTATTTAATGAAAACCTAATTTCGCATTATTCATAGAGCTTTGGTTTCTAAATATAGCTGTTACTTATATATGCACCTGTGCCAATGTTAAGTGCGGGGAACAAACATGCAATTAACAAATTGCTGTCGGAGCCGAATCTTTCATTTGTAGATCATACAAATGTCTTGTATGGGATTCGCCCCGGATCTACGATTTTTTCGAACCGGGGCAAAAACTTGACGGTGGCGTTCCCTGTCCAGTTTGTGAGGTTAATGTTTAAAAATCTCAGAAACATATAATGGGTGGCTTTTTTGTTATCGCGACAATAATAATCGCGTAACAAATTTACACTCTTTATTATCTATAAACCAATAACTTTTTGACGATAAAATATCTTTGACTCCTTATTTAAGCACTTTTTCTGTGTGTTTGAATAAAGCTGAGCCGTCACGCTAGGCTATGTAACGCTTAGTGTTTAGACGACCATCTGGTTTGACTATTACCTTTTAAGATTGGTTTTGTACAGTTTTATTTTCATAAAAAAATATTTCGGCGCCTCCCGAAACTGCTACCCGGGGCAGGTGACCTGGTCTGCCTCTCCCCCTAGATCCTGTAGGCTGTATAGGCTGGGCTAGGCTAGGCTGTATGGAATTCGAAACCACACAACTCCGCTCAGCAACAGCGGTTAGGTAGCCCCTTAAATCACTAGTCCTATTATGCAAGGAATAATGCTAGTAAACTGTCATGATCTATATTTCATATCACTCGTATATTTATCACATAAATGTTACAAAAGCGTGTAACATTTATGTGAATATGACTAGTGTGTGGAGTCAAATTGAGGTTATGCGTTTACTAAGAACTACTTATATACAGTTTCATAAAATCATTTGTACATGTATTATTGTAGTGTTCAAGTGAAAAATATGTACAAATATTACTATAATTATACAAAATATTATATTTATGGTTCTAATGGAAAATTGTAAACACGTACATATTAAAATTTTAACATCTAAACGCATAAATAGGTACACTGTTTATTTGTCAAAAATATACATACGTAGTTATATGGTTCGAAATTATGGATATTAGTAATATTTTTATTAATCACTCTTGAAAATTATAGAAATAATTGTTTCATGTCTAATTCTTGCAATTGGTTGGTTGAGTCATGATTATACACAGGGGTACCCATCTAATAAGATTGCTAAAGATGATGCTATTAAATGAGTACGGACCTAAATGGTAAAGGGATTCATAGATATCTATGTCAAGTATGAGTACAAAGCAATATATAAATAATTGTTAGTAAAATTACTAATCAGAATAAACACGGGATGTTAAACATTACTAATTACTTAAAAAAATGTCTTAAATGGTTCTAGGCCCGTGTGGTAGGCGAGAGTGCGAAATTCTTTCCTAATCTCTCAATCAATGATTTAATAAGTGACATATCTTTATATATGTGCCAGCTGTGCCCGTGACTGCAGCGTTCGAGTGGAACTAAAAATTATTCTATTCCTCAGAAACAGTATCTACTTCTTTTCTTACTGAAAAGTACCCTATGTTTTTCATTTACCTTAGAAAACGTGTATGCATGGTTATCGGATTAATAGTTAAGCCGTGAAAGGATAACAAACAAACATATATTCGTATTTATGAGTTAAGTATTAAAAAAAATTACTAACAAAAACGATAGATTTACTTTGTAATGTTTATTTTTAAATAATCGTTAGTTGGATAAATTTTACTATTAAGTAAATACCAATAAAATATTGCCAGACAAACCAAGAGTATAGCTGGTAAATTATACTTTTTGAAGTAATCAGGTATCAACGTATCAGACAAATTATTTTTTTGTCACAAAGTACCTTATTGTGGCTTATCTATAAGAGATAGGCGTATGGTACCGCGGACTATTTTAGATGAACACAGAACCAATATTTTTTTAGTAACATCCATACTAATATTAAAAATGCGAAAGTGTATTTGTTTGTATGCTTGTTTGCTTTCCTTCACGCCTTAATTAAGCAACCAATCGACTTGATTTTTGGCATAGAGATATATGAAAATATGGAGAGTAACATAGGTTACTTTTTATCCTGGAAAAACTTCTAATTCCCACAGGAGATTTTCTGAAATATACATTAAATTGTTCCCCCTTCACGCCCTAACTAAGCTACCAATTGATTTGATTTTTGGCATAGAGATAGTTGAAGGAATGGTAAAATATTCTACTTTTTAAAATATTGGATTCCCAGGAGAGATTCACAGAAACATTCGTACATACTATAAACTATATACTACATGACTATATACTATGTACTATGCACTATATACTACATAATAGGCACTATTTACTATATACTATATACTGACGAAATGAGCAAATAAGTTGCTCGAGCTAAATACAATCAAGAAGACAAGTGCAAGCAGAGCGTCAAGCTGCTGAATCACCCGCTCAATCCCAATGACGTTTGACTGAACAGTCTGATTGTCAAGCCGCTTTGAGAGCTACTGAAAGGCATGATCAAACCGAATTTTGTTCCAAAAAATGACACTGTTATCCAAATTAATTTTAATGACATTTTAAAAGAGATTCCTAGTGAAATGACCGAATATTTGTCACCGTCATGGTTACAGAACAGAGCACTTCATATTCTGCAGAGTTCTTGAATTTCCTACAGCTGTCAGGTGTGCCCTCACGTAAACTGAAATTGGAATTAGGCTTTCCGGTTATGCTCATGATTCATTTGGATGCGCCGCGATTGTGCAGCGGAACATGGTTTCGTGTCACACAACGCGAATATTGTTTGTGCCACTATTTTGAAAAGGACAATGAAGGGTGAAAATATTATGATTCCCCGGTTACCTATAATCCCCTTGGATCTTCCATTCCAATTTAAAAGGCTTTCGCACATGTGCAGCTACCTGTGGCATGTTAGCGTGTGTCCAATGCTCGAAATTCACATGTCTTAACGATTAATGAAAAGGCACACAACATTGTTTACACTAGCGTCCTTAAATAGTGTTCTATTCTGTATACATGGTCGGTGCCTTATTCCCTCTGGCAAAGTTTTTCAAATTACCACGCGATCGAAGCCGCTGGTAAAATCCCATAATAATATTACAAATTCAAAAATATGGATGTTTGTTTCACTATCACGTTTTACCGTTGAACAAATTTGGATGGTAATGGGCATATTAATAGACCATTTCCTGGATTAGCATAGAGGATACTTTTTATCCCGGTAATGTAGTCAATTGGGATAATAATTAAAATTTAATGTTATATTAACTTTTTACGTAAGCGAAGCCGCGGGCAGAATCTAGTTGTATTTATATATCAATAAGTGATACGTCAACGCACGAAGATAAATCAGTTCAAGAGGGCTTTTTCTTCCGACTCATATAATAAAAAATAATATTTAAGGTTAGCTGAGAGGTGTAGCCTGAATAGTATTAGCCTATAAAATTTTATATAAATCTGGCTATCATATATAAAAAGATTTTTTCGAATCCGACTGGTTACTTATGTACAGAGTTCAAAATAAGAGTGTTCAAAACAAATATACGAAACTTACATCAAAGATATTATTTAAAAATATATTTTCAATTACTATGCTGTGTGATAAGGTGGGATTCCTTCTAGGCAGCCTGTCAATCTGCCCTCTCAGCTGGCCGAATTGATGCAATGAGAGGTGGGTCCTTCAAGGAAAAAAAATCTACGTAACAAAGATCATGTTAGGATTCTTTTATAATGATTGGACTACCACAAGAATTAAAAAAGTAGTGATTGTTTACATAATTTAAATTCCATAATATCGAGAAACATAAATTTTTCATTTTGTACTTTTATTAAGAATAACTAAAAACTTATAAACGTGTTTGAGTGATTACAAAGATGTAAAGTGAAATATTTGAATTTACAAATAATTAGTTCAAGCTTATTTAAAAAAAATATTAGTTATCTAAATGTCGAGATATTACCCATATTTCCTGTCAGATCTATTTATCAAAACTATTTCAGAAATAACCGTGAAATGTAAAATGAAATATGCAGTTATAAAATAAGAGATTGCAAACAAGGGTATTGAAAACATACTGATAAATTATGAAGAATCGGTGCTTATGTCGATATGAGTACTGTCTGTGATATTAAAATTGATATAAATTATTAAAGTATATACATAAAACCTACAGAAAGTTTCAAAATTTTAATGTAAATATTTTGTTATTGTATATTTATATATTTAAGACATTAGGTGGTTATAATTATTCCTTTCTAATAAAGTTATTATACTAGTAGATTATTTTTAATTGAATGACATATAGAACGTAATAATCGATTTTTTTTTTATTTATGCTTGCAACATCGCTATTTCGACAAATTTACAAAAATCTTCATGTGCATGTGTAACAAGATAAATCAGTTTTACAAGGCTCGTTATAAAAAGGGAGGATATTTTTATATCATACACATTTTAGTTTATAAATAAAGAATTGTAAGAGGTGAACAAAAGTTATTTATTGTGACTGATTTCACCCAGATTATTATACTTTATTTCATTAATACAGTTGTGCGTCTATCGCAATATGGCCGTCTTGTAATGATCTGGTGGTCAGAGATATTGTGATTTCGACTCCTAACGAACACTAAAATGGAACTTCGTGTCGGTAATAAATACCGACTGGGCCGTAAAATTGGTTCTGGATCGTTTGGAGATATTTATCTGGGTAAGTATAGAAAGGAATAGTTGTAAACAAAGAAAATTGGTTGCCCAGCAGCAGTTTTGATTTCGAAACTACCCAATCTGAGTTGATGAGGTCCTCGTGTTCTATGTTTTAGCTTATTTAATATAATAACGTGATTAGTGGATACTTTAATCAATCTTAACAGTAGAAACAATTAATTGAAATTATTGTTCAATCTATTTCTTCATGACTATTTCAGTTGCTTATTACTCATAATAATTTTAAACAAATATTTCTATACCGTATCAAATGTTAATATTTTGTTAGCCTATTGACTGATAGTCTGATTATTATGCGTATATAACTTCCCTTTGGATAGGAAATAAAAAAAATATCTTACATTTTATTTCTAAAATGAACCCAATTTATTTTAGTTGTGTTTACATCAGAGTGAATTATTCAAGACTGGGGTTACCAGATGACTGGAATTTTACTGACATGTTCGGAATTTCAGCTGTCTATCAACGAAACGGAAAATTGGTAATTGTCAGGAATTAAAAAAAAAGAGAATACATAAGAAATAAAATTATAATTAAAGAATAAATTCGAATAAGCAAATAACTAATTGATTATTTATTATTGATCTGAACCTTGTACCACCCATCTCACATGCATATGCAAGTTTATCTGCAAGTTTTTAAAATAAAATGCTTTTGCAGCTGAAATGTCAGGAAATTTATTGCTAAGGCAGGGATTTTTTCAGGAAATCTTATTTTCGGATCTGGTAACCCTATTCAAGACTAAGAATTAATTATGAATCATAAATAATATTTCCTAAAATTTAGAATTTATAATTATTTCAGGAACAAATATTGTCACCAGAGAAGAGGTAGCTATCAAATTAGAATGCATTAAAACCAGACACCCACAGTTACACATAGAAAGTAAATTTTACAAACTTATGCAAGGAAGAGGTATGTTTCAGTATTATTTTATTATTTTTTATTATAGACTACATTTTACATGCTTCTTGATGCGTTAATATTGATTTTGTCAAACAAACAGATAACACAATGTAAAGGTTCATACAAAATTTATCCGTCTTTTCACCCTATCTCCAATAATCTTCCAATAAAAGTAGCCAATCACCATCTCCAAGTTCCCATCAATCTCTATACCCAAAATTCAACATAATCAAATTGGTTTAGGCATGAAAGTGTAAAAAATAAACAAACTCACAATCATAATTATATGAGGATTACAAGTTTCATCATTTTGTGAAGTCAACACAAGTAGGCAGATGTTGTCTATGTAAAGGACAATTAGGTCTATGTTTATCTTGTAATTATTTGGAGCAAAGCTCTCTTTGTATCATAGTTAAAATCACTAATAGCTATTTAGTTGCAAATGTATATTAAACTGTACTGTAAATTGACTTCAAACTTTTGTCAGAAATTGATTGCTGTTAAAATTAGCAGCTACAATTAAAACAATATTGTGATCACATTTAAGGCTGTCATATTGTATATTGGTCAATAACATACTTTTGTTAACCATGTCTCAATAATGTTATTTTTTAAAAGATCACCTGTTGAAGTATACTATTAAATATCATCTTATTTTTTTCATAGTAGATTAAATTCTGTTGTTTACTCTAGTTTACTCTCAAGTACCAAAACAAGTTGTATTCTGTTTTCAGTGCTCTGTTTGTTGCATTATTTAATTTGTACTACTCATCTAAGATGAACCTCACATAAATTTATGAATTTTATAATAATATTATATGAATTTCATTTAAATGTGTAAATTTATAATATTACTAGCTGACCTGGCAGACATTTTCCTGCCTCTTTCAAACTCCACCACAGCTCATGTATCATATCATGAAATAACTATGAACCATTGTGTCAATAAAAAAAATATACTACATAAATTTCACTGTATTCATGTGACTTGTTTATAAGTTATATGATCACTAACAACATACAAAAATTGTTATATGTAAAGATTACAATTTAGATAAAGGTGGTATAGACTTTTAAGCTTTCATTATTATTTATATGATTTTCATAAAATACAATACTCATAATACTACTGAATGTATTATTAATTCATAATAAAGCTTACTTTCCAGCTTTTGGTGTGAATTCTGTGTATATTTTGTGATAGTAGATTATTGTTAATTTTACTTCAGATTGGTTTTTAAGTGTTGGAAGTTTTTTCTAAACATTTTCACAGTAAACTCATGTTTTTTTTTGTCTTTTTCTGTGGTATGTATACAAAATTGTAGGGAATGAATTATGATATGAATATATAATTAAAGTAAGAGTTCAAAATCAATTTTTACCAATAAAGTTACCTTTATATCAAATATACTGAAATAGGGCAAAAATTTGTTCCTTTTAGAGAATTTTCACTTATTATTGTAAACAGACAATTTATTTATTTATTTATATATATGCATTCATGTGTGTCATTTAGGTATTATATTATAATATTAATATTATTAATTAACACATGAACTCAAAATAAGGTATAGCAAATTATTTGAGAATAGTTATTATTTAGATTACACACATATATATATATATATATACTATACTATATACTATTTATACATACATATCAGTAAGTTTTCTATATCATACTATTAACTTACCCTATTTCTAATTTAATAAAGTCATATAAACAATATTAGTTTTACAATTTCTTAATTTACTTCTAAATTGGTCTATTAAGTTATGTCATTCATTCATTTATTTACTAGAAAGTCTTTAAGTATATTTTTGAATTTGTTTACATTGCCTTCTTTCTTAAGAATTTCTGGGATATTGTTGTATATAGTTATGGATCTATATTAAGTGCTGTTTATGTATATTTCTAATTGAGGTCCCTGTGTTATGAACTTGTTTTTCCTGGTGAGCGCTTGTGAAGTAATGATTAACTATTTCTGGGTGTTGTTTAACAAAAATTGCTATTTTAGTATGTAATATTATATAATATATAAATAAATTATATAATAAAATATTATATAATGTAATATTATTAAAATCCTGTGCTTTATTACGTAATAATTATGATCTTGTAATAAGTATGAAAAAATAAATGTGTCTATAAAACAAAATATTACATTGAAAATGTTAATTCATTAGTTCATTAATTCATTAATATCCTGTATTAACAATTGGGTAATTTGAGAAACGAATTTATAAACTTTATTACTATAATATAAAATTTTATTATAAAAAATTTATTATTATATATAAAAATATAATGCCTAGAGCCAATGATATTTTAGAACCTTTAAATACATGGTAATTAGTTTAAAATTATAGTTTTACCTACTGATTTTTTTTTGCAGTCGGCATCCCAGCTATAAAATGGTGTGGTTCAGAAGGTGACTACAATGTCATGGTGATGGAACTACTTGGTCCATCTTTAGAAGACTTGTTCAACTTCTGTTCTCGTCGTTTTTCTCTAAAGACTGTACTCCTTCTTGCAGACCAATTAATAACACGTATTGAGGACATTCATTATAGAAATTTTATCCATAGGTACATTTGTTCTGTTTTTAATTTGTGAAGCTAATTATTATAATGTCTAATATTACCTTTTAAACTGATAATTTATCAGCTGTTTTCTGTGACTTTGTCCCTTGTTTTGACTGAAGCCTGAGCTATTATTTATAGATATATTATCATATTTCAAATTTCCAACAAGAAGAGAAAATTACTCTGAAAATATTCATTTATATCTGAGATTGTGTTTTAAAAAGTTTAATCTTATGATTTAGCTATTTATGTTTGTTTCTCATCAACAGAATAAAGTAAACCTTTAGGTCATGTTGAAAATATATGGATTTTAAATTGAAATAAGTTTTTGAGATAATTATTACTAGGTGATATTGCATTCCACTAAATATTATTATTATATGTTTATGATAACGTTTCCATGAAAAAATATTTGATTATAACTTGGTTGAGATTGTGTTCTCACACTTTCAACTAAATATGAATACTGGATTTTTTTATGATTTAGGAAATAGTACCATGTTGTACTTTCAATGTTTTTTACATGATATTATAAGAGATTAAATAATTATGCTACTTACATAATAGTTATGGAAAATTCAAATATTGGTTAAAACACTAAATTATACTTATTTTTGCAATTTATTTCATAAGAACCACATATATTGAGTATTCCATTTATCCAGGTTCTGTCAATTACATGTTTTTGTAAAAAATGACTTGTAATGAAATAATATTTTTTTATGGGACCTCTTATAAAAAACAAAATTAATTCATAATTTATGCTGGTTACCTAAATAAATGTTATACACATACTCCATATTTATTTAATGATGATAACTCATCTTATTACATTTAAATATATGGTATTAAAATTTGAGATTAATGTTCAAGCAAGTTAGTGCAACAGGCTGATAGGCTAACTAAACATGACATTTACATATACAATAACAAAATGTATTATTTAATCATAATAATATACAGTAGTTTGTATTATTATGTATACAAATAATGAAATAATAATTATTTTGAAAGCACAACTGTGGTTTTGTTTCACAGAGATATCAAACCAGATAACTTTCTAATGGGACTAGGTAAAAAAGGAAATTTAGTGTACATAATAGATTTTGGCTTGGCAAAGAAGTACAAAGACCCACGCACAATGCAACACATCCCATACAGAGAAAACAAAAATTTGACAGGTATATTTTTTAATAAGATTATCATTCAATATTACAAATATGTGCAGTATAACATGTTGTATGTTTAAATTACAGGCACTGCCAGATACGCATCTATAAACACTCATCTGGGCATTGAGCAGTCTCGTAGAGATGATTTGGAGTCTTTGGGCTACGTGCTCATGTATTTCAATCGCGGTAGTCTCCCTTGGCAGGGACTTAAAGCTGCTACAAAACGTCAAAAATATGAAAGAATATCTGAGAAAAAACTATCTACCCCTTTTGATGAACTTTGTAAGGTACGCTATTTTATTTTCTTTTGCGATGTGTAACAATGTACATTCAACTGCACGGTTGAAGTTGTGGTTAAAGCAGTCTTCTTGATGCAAGCGCCGCACCGAAGTGCTGGAGGTTCGAGTCTCGCGCTGGACAGGTCTGAGTTTGATTATTACTTTGTATTTACGAAGTCTGTCTTACTTATCAGTGGCGAAATTGTCTACATAGGAAATTGCTATAATAATATAAACAACATTGTAGTTATTCCGTATGTATAATAATTAATTATATTTGTAATCTATATGTATACAGTTACATTCGATAATTACGCCGATGATCGGACCAATATCATTCCGTTACTATATATAGTATATCAACATTGTTAGTTTTAACATTGCCTTTTTTTGGTGGTGAAAATCAATATACTCATTCCCTCGGGCAACGCTTAAACCGCATTACCCGGCCACAGTATACTGGTCGTTATCGACATCCCCTAATAGGTTCCTTTGATGAGAAAATGCTAGGATTTTTTTTAAATAAAAAAAAAATAGACGAGAACTTTTATAATCAGATCTGTTTGTTCTGACAATAGTTCCTTATAAACATAACATACTCTACCTGTAAATCTAAAATCTATAAAACCACATGATATGAGATAGTGGAGTCCATAAACTAAGTTGCTTAAAACCATCTTCGAACATTTCCGCTTCTAATGATATCCCCATGTCCATAGCCTCAGTAGTTTTGATGTGGCTGAACCTCAACAAACTTTATTTTTCTTTCGTATGTATATATAGCATACAGATTAAGATCAATAATCTTAAAAAAATTATGAAATAAATGACTATGGAAATAAAAGAACTATGGAGATGTTCATAATTTTGATACAGTTAATATTTAAGTAGTAATTAAAGAAACAGTTTCGTTTTTGAAACACCTATGCCTGTAGAGGCAAAATAAGTTTACAATTAGTTTTAATAACGTGATTATTTCGTTTTCTAGAACCATCCAATTGAATTTCAACTTTACCTCAAATACTGTCGCCGACTTCGCTTCGAAGAGAGACCTGACTACAGTCACCTACGTCAACTGTTTCGCACGCTTTTCCACAGGGAAGGCTTTACCTATGACTATGTGTTCGATTGGAACATGCTAAAATTCGGTCAGTATTCAGACGCTATATTGTATAATTAAATTGTATTTTAATAGTTTCTTTTTTTAAAGTTTATAGGTTTAGCATTGTGGCTATAATCCCACCAGATCATATGTGACGATACGGCCCAAGTTGGTGGGCAGGCTAAACCTGTAGAGGGACTGGGGCTCTAGTGCTACTGTTGGAACACACCTCTAGGTACTTGGCGGCAGATTTGCAACTTGAGGCTGGTAGCTAGCCAAGCGGGCACTAGAAAAAGCCCTTCTACCATGCTATGGTTTCTTCAAGATGTTTTCCTACACCGAAAGCTCAAGCTCATTCTAGGTGGATTCGAACTTACGTCCCTTGGTGAACACACTACCACTGTGCTATCATCGCTTCGAACTAGCATCGTTTCTGTAGCATTTTAAAAATCTTAACCACAGTTATAAATGTGAATATGAGGTTTTGTTTCACATAATTTATTCAAACACCTGCACACTATGTAACCAGAGAAACATTGTTCCTCTATTGTTCAATATTTAATAAGTTTCTATATGAATTTGCGATATATTTAACAAAAATAAATCAGTTTAGAAGTTACAATTTTAAATATATACAAGTATAGTTCAGTTACTCTAATTAGATTATTATTAAATGTTTCCAGGAGGACAACGTGGTAACTATCAAGCGGGGGCAAATGACCGTACAATCAGACGACATGAACAAAATGCAGAACAAGAGAACAGTAAGTCGCTTACTTAAAATCTCAACGCATTCTTAGTAATTTAGATCAACAATTAACAGTTTCCTCATTGCAATTTCATGATAAATATAAGAGTTGACTCTTATTTTACATGTGAAGTAATTACAAATATTTGTCATAAAATGTTTTTTTTGTTATGTGAGTTTTTGTGTTTGTTACGCTCTTTCACGCTTTAACTACTCAACCGATCGTCATGTAAGTCTGCATAAATATCGTCAGAGATGCGGAAAAGGTCAAAGTATTTTTCGTCTAGAAAGAAGTACCGATCAAGTGGGATGGAAACATTTTATATGGGAAATGTTCTCTCGCTCTGGGAGAGTACTTAGAATTAATATTAATGGCTCAAATTTTCAGTTATTTTTACATATTTCCCACAAACTTTAGCGGCTCGCATAATAATATAATGTAATTATTTTCACATAATAATAATAAGTATACACACATAACATAATCTCGAAGAGAAAGGTCAAAGAACGTTGCGCAAAGAAACGTAACACGTCACTATTAGTTAACGCTCGAATTTACTCCTTATATAATTTTTATACTGTGGCCTAAATATGAAAATCGTTTATTTAGGAGTAAACTCCAAAATAAAATAGTCATTTAAAAAGCACCTTAATATAGTCTATTGACTCAATTTCTAGATATACAGTTTAATATATGTATCTACTTCTACAGGACAGTGCTTTTTTCTTTGTTTTTTGACGTGTAGAAGTGAGTTATGAAATGCGCCTGTTGAGTTTTTAAAATACAGTGTAAAATTTTTACGCCGTCACTTTATTTAACGACACACTCCTTAAAACGTCGACATTGCATAACTTTAGTTGGTAAAGCTTGTTTTTCAAACAGTAATAGACTACATATAGCATCACGCTCACTTTTTTAATGACAACCATCCGGCATTATACATCATTAAGGAGTACTTTATAAGTAGCCGAAGTTAATAAAAACTGCAGCTGTGTACGTTCTTTTGTTTGCTGTTTTGTTGTTGTATTATCTAGCAGTGTTTATTTCGACTGACGTACCATCAAACAATTAAAATTGATGTACAATTAAAATATTGGAGAACCAAAAAACATCAGACGAAGATAACAGATTATACGCAATAAGTGTCGTTATATGTATGAATATTAGTGTTGGTGTCTAAAATGTGTACTATATGTATTATATATTAGTAAATACCAGTGGCGAAGGGTGGAAATCTAAAAAGGGAAGCTGGAGCAAAAAAAAATGCTTAACAGAATATCAGCTCTTCACCACCGTCTCCGATGTTTTTAAGACGATTAAACACCCATAAACCAAAAAGTCAAAACATTTTGTCTATAGTATTACGTGCTTTTTGTTTTTGAAAGCTCAGTTTAGAAAAAATGTTATCGTTACGTAGCAAAAAATCTACGTGAATTAATGCCATTTCTTATGTTGACTTACCAAACTGAAACAAAGTTACCATTAACTTACATTTATTAGTTATTAATTACTGAACCCAATTTATTATATCACAATAAAACATTTACAAAAATCTAAAATCGAGCACGCATGTATGCTTCACGTAAACAAAAGTATCAAACCAACCTTCAAAATACGATCTGAAACGTTAAAAACATTAAGTAGTATAAATATAACTTTTAATTTTCGCCCTTGCTTCCACTTTTAAGATACATATATACCCAACACTCTCGTAAGCCGGTGCCCAGCGCGTTATTATTGTCAAATTTATCCGACCTGTCATATTGGCCATTATCATGCAAATTCGTATTCGCTACTGCGCCAGATTAAATTGGTGGTTTCTTAGTGGAGACTGAGGCAGACGTTGTTCACTTCCTAGGAAAATCAAAGAGACGGAATGCTACGCTACTTGTAGTATTTTTACGGCTTATAACTTCAAATTACATTTGATACATTTGATTTTGAACACTATGTAGCATGTATGATAATAGAAAATACCTAATTATCTTTGGCATAGATATGTCACTAAGCAGTTACGTTATATGCCGAATCTTATAAGGAAGCCGATGGGATATATGGACTCTTCGCCACTGGTAAATAATACATATTATTATAGAACACTAAAATGATATCTTTTATTTTTCTCCATTTAACGACTACTCTCTATAACTTTCAAAAATTCTTCGTCCGTTATATGTCGTTATATAAAGTTTACACTGTGATTGTGATATTGAGAGTGGTGATATAATTTTTTGGGAATCAGTCCCGCCACAGGTCTAGTGTGGTCACCAACCAGCTTAGGCCACATCGTCACTTGACATCAGGTGAGATTTAGGCCATAAACGCTAAACCTTAACTAAAAATATATATATTTCTAAGCAGTCATGAGGACAGCCGACAGAAGTGAAAACTTAAAACTATAAACAAACAATTGTTATTTTTGGATATCCAAATTAATTGTTTGATCTTAAATTAAAATTTGTTAATCAAAACACAGCGCAGTAAGATATACTAACAGGAACAGATATAGTGTGTACGTCAACACGCACGTGATCATGTCGATGACGACTAACATGAATTTACTCCCTATCCAAACCTTACTATAGAGGATTACACTTAAAAAAAAATTGCAGCGGCGGGCGCGGCCGGACAGCCTAGCACCACAGTTCCGGCCATATCGGAGTGGCGGTGAGGGGTGTTCGTGAGGCCGCAGTGTTAACATCATTATCTCGAACCGTTCGTATTGTGACCTGCATGTTATGCTCCTCAACACGCAGACATAACACAGACTCAATATAACCAATGTATTATGACAGTGTATTTTAAATGGTGTCTTTACAAACGCCACCGACTCATTCTCTATAGGAATTGAGACGTACGTCGTGTGCATACTATGGGATTTCGCCAAGCTTTCCGGATTCCATATATCGTGGAAGCGAATAATGTCGTTTCGTATGGCATTAATAATGTTATCGTTCATATTATTGTAAATTATTTAATTTTAGGATAATTGGGATGTGTTGCGTGGGCCGTCGAGGTGGTAAAATGTTCTCGCTGTTTTTAATGTCTCATTAAGGATAGAGATAATGTAAGGCCTACCCATACGTCTGTTGTACTTTATGCTCAGTTGTGTTTAGCATTAAAATAATAAAAACTTGTAAGATTGACCGATTTTAAATAAGGATCACACCAGGCTAATCAATTAGGAATATTGTAAATGTTATATATATTCATATCTGTTCAAATGGAAATAACAGTTTTTGAAAAAAAAAAAATCCTGAGCTTAGTGCCGATCAGCGACTGGGCGTAAATAATTTGAATAATGTAAAATGTCAACAACTATCTAAGTATTTAAACTTTACAGATTTGAAAAAAAAAAAGATTTAATAAATATATACTTTAGTTCCTACTGTGGTGTTTGGGATTACATATTACGCATTTATTTCTTAATACAATGTAACCGAAGAAATGAGACATGCACACAGGCTTTTATGTATTCCGTATTGATTTCACAGTACATGACACATGTCGAATTCCCTTTATTTTAATATTTTTACTTATTTAAGTATTTGTAAGATGTGATAGCACGTTTTTTAAAAGTATATAGCATCCGTTCCTCGGTACACGCAAACCTTCTATTGCACTTGAATCGGTTTTAATAAACAAAAAACACATAAATAAGATTATCAGTACAAATCATTATTAAAGTATCAATAATGTTATTTGTTAAACAAAATTTTAACCATTAATTAGTTTATGCAATATAAGTATTCCAACAGTTAATGATACGGTATGGAGAGTGTTATGCTATATCATATATTATTTAGAATTATTGTCTGTAGTATATTATTACATACATTTTTAGAAAACAAATGTTTTGAACCAAAGATATATAATTTTTCTTAAAAACAAAAAGGGTAACTGAACCGTGTAGAATCAATAACATTTTTGAGTTATATAGGCGTAGCAGTTGCCATGTTTAACTCTTTCATAAAAAGATTCGATTGTTAGCACTTTCAAGAAAACTTTATCGCTTGAAAATTATACTTCTGTCTCGATAATCATAATGGTTTATTTTTATCCGTATTTTAAAACTTTAAATAATTGCACTACCATTGATGAATTTATTTAGATTATATCAGTAGAGCAAAATAACATGAAATTGTTGTAATTAAAAAAAAAACGGTATTAAGACCACTCGACATAAGTTCAATATTACTACATCTCTCGCTCTCTTACTCGTCTCGAGTTGACATTACCCGAACGAACGTCACAAAAAGGTTGCGGGTAAAAATTTCAACGCCTTCCCATAAGAACTTCCACTTCAAAAATGTATGCACGTGAGTTGCACGCGGATTACCATAGTTTGTACTATATAGTGCGACTCATCGATCTCACTCGATCCCTATTATCTTTTATCCGAACATGGAATGAATAAAATGAGTTGACAAATATCAACAAGAACACTTTTATGACAGTAGATACTTTAAAAAACACTATTTTTTTCTAGATAATATATAAACCGTTTTGAAAAAATATGTCGGAGAACGTCGGGTTGTCTGTATGTGCGGATGGTGTATGTGGTCACGATAACGCCCAAACAACTTCACTTTTTTAATCCACTTTTTTTAATTCTTTTCAGTATCATTCTGAGTAATAGGCCTATTGAAAATTACCCTCTAAATCACTTGCACTTTTGGATTTTCCAAACTTTTTTCTAATCTATCCGGGTTATTTTCACTGTGTAGTTGGAATTTTATCGCCAAGTACCTATAAATATGGTCCAACAGCTGAACATGAAAACATGTACACTTAATGACAAAATACTTGATGTATTATGATATAGTTTTTGCAATTAACAAAGTCCGGTGGGCTTTACTTGTGGTAAACACGTTTGTGTACACGAGTCTGTGAGATGAATATAGCGAGTATGATTAGCATAAAAAATAAACATAAATATTAAAGCCACTTATAATGTGTATATATAATTAATTAGTACTTAAATTCGAATAATGTCATAGTTCATATTGTCAATCTTGAATTTGCTGTTAAAGTTGTTTTATCATAAGTGAAGTGAACTTGGCGGAGTACGTACAGAAATTTCTGCTGCTTTAGCGGCATGGTATGTTAGCCAAAGTTACAAACTTACAAACAATTGAATATATGATTAAATATCGAAAACCAGTATTTTTTGTGTTGTAAGTAAATATATTATTTTAACACACTTCAAAATAAAAATACTTTCACAGACTTCTTGAATTGCAAGAAATATACCATCTGGAACTAACTCACTTAACGTCAGTTGTTGTCTTTTAACGTTAAACAAATAACAAAATCTCTCGTTGTTCTTAAATTGAATCGTGTTTTAACTTAGATATCTTAGATACAATAGTAAAATTTATATTATTACTTTTTAATGTACCCTAGATGAAGTGGTTATGTTTGTTTGCTAGACAATTGCAATACATAATTTGAAATTACTAATAATATATAATTCAGATCGCGTAGAGAAGGGACGGGTGCAATATCGTTAAAGAAATGTGTTTTATATCAACGACTTAATATGATATCAATAATTCGGTCTTTACAATTTGATAATACATGGTATTGTGCAATATATGTAATTTTATTACTTATGTTATATTTTTTTTATCTTAAATTTTTTTTAAAATTAATAGTCTTCCATGATTATTTTGTCAACTTTCGTATAATTCATTCAATAATTTGAACACATTCTCGTGAATAGCTTCAAACGGTTGCGATGAAAGTTATATTAAAAGTAATACATACAGTTTAAAGGGGTTTGTGATTATAAGTTTCGTTAAAAAGGTCTAGTAGCAATCCACGACAAGAACGACATTTCTCAAAAATGTGTAGTTTCTAGTTTCATATATTATTCAATCAAATTTGTAGACCTTGTCGTTTTTATTATAAAATCATACATTTACTCTTACAAGCTCATAAATATATTTAAGGTTCCAAAGATTGAAAAGAGCAAAAGGTTCTGTTTTTTGTAATTATGATTTTTTAAAAGTAAACGAAGTTTGGTATCAAAATAAATATAAAAAAGGTATGAATGTATTTTGTGGAATGATATGTGTATGAAAGATATGAATACTAAGATGAAGAAAGAAGAGAGACTAAGAAAGAGAGAAGAAACCATATTATACCGACCAGCCTATTTAGGTGTGATAAGAGTACGAAGAAGAAAGAGTTTGATGTCAAACTTAAAAATCGTACTCAAAATGAATCTTTTTTGGGTTATGTCGATGTTGTCACATTTGAGCGATATGTATTACAATATTTGACGCAAAACATTATAAGTATTATATCATTTTAGATAGAGCTTAATATGTTTAATTCATAATAACACAAGGAAACTTCGAAAAAAAAACATGATCTCACTTAAATTACCAATTTAAAGGCGTCAAATAATATATTGGTTACCATTTCCATGTTTAGAACAACGTTGATATCGGTGACGTTAACAGTTTCTATGGTTTGTTTTCAATTAATACGTCTTGTGCAAAGTTAATGAGAATTTGTAAATAAATTTACTATTACTAAGAAAACTTGTTGTATGTTAGTTTTCGTATATTTACGTAGGATGTCTACTGTAGAACGCGTTGTTCAATCGGTCCGTGTGATTACAGGATGATAGATAACTATTTAACCACACAAAAGATTCGTCGTCGTATTGTCTCATGTGGTTTGTCATATATGAATCAGAGTAGTATTTATCCAGCTGCTGAGAGGCTTCCAGGCTGATATGACATGATGTCTCCAAATGGATTGCTAATACCTCAGGGTTTGTCGCTATTGGATTATATTATACTCTGCTTACATCCGGTTAAGGGGCCTTTCAAGTATTACGTAACGCAATTTTTAAAGATTTTTGGTGTGACGTTACGTAACACCCAAATGAGCATTTTTGCCTAAAAGCCAAAATTAAGTTTACCTTTTGTACTAATAAAATCTTAAAATAACTTATTTATCTTAACCTTTGGCAATGCGATTAGAAATAGTCATAAAACAGAAATGATAAGAAGTGCGACCTTTGAAAATTTTAATTGCTTAGTTATTATTACAATAATAATTATAAAACAATGTTACGTAACGCGTTGTTCGCCCCTCCCCCCCTTCTAATTCGTTACGTAATACTTGAACGGCTCCAAAGTCTCGTCGAACATTTGAGAAGTATGAATGTATGCAAAAATATTTGTATAATTTTTAGTACCTCAGTAACAAATGACACCGCGCGTTCTATAATAGGTATAAGTTCGGTAAAGAATTGTTTAACATTCTCTGAAATGCCTACATGTGTAATTCGGTACTTGTTTATTACGGTCGGACCATCTATTTCATAAATATGACTGAGAATTAGGTTCAATCTCGTGTAAATATAACGAATTAGAATTATTTTAAGATTTCTGTATCATAATGGCGCTGAATATAATTACCATCGGTTGTCACTGATATTGTATTTGTTTAACAACAGTTGTGATTTATTTGGAATTGAGCTTGTTCATATTGGTTTCGATGGATGATACTGCGATGGTATTCATTTAGTGTCTGTCCACAGGAACATTTTTTAAAAGATAACCATTATAATTTGGTTAATCAACAGGGTAAACAATAGCATTTTGTTGATTTAAATTCATCAGTTGCGTTCAATATTTCAGATTTAAACATTGTGCCAATGTTAATGATATTTGTCTGGATTTATGTAACCATTACTCTTTATCATTAGAAGTTCTATTATTACCCAAATATGTTTAGACGATATTGTGTTACTAATTCTTATGAAAATATATTAGTTCTTGTATATTTATAATATGATTCATGTAAGTAATTACGATGATACGAACAAGCAATCGCGTTCGTAATGCGTAGAAAAATGCGCACGGCGCGCTATTCGCCTACAATAATTATTGAAACGATATAACAATATAAATAGCTTTTTTAGGAAACATTCCAATGGTTTGGGGTGTTTTGATATATAGATTGAATTTAACTGGATAGCAACCACTATGTAGTAGGTGGGAGTAATACCATACAGTCATGCTTACACGTCTTGCGTCCCGGGACTATCTATCTATATCAAGCAATAAAATGGGATGCGTGGATGTGTACCGGAATAGGTCATGGTAATAAACCCGTCATAATGCCGTGTTTTTTGGTTTTTCGTATTTCATGATTAACCAGTGTATTATACCCAGCAGCTGAGAGACTTGCAGGGCGGGATGAAAACGATTTACACTATAGATTGCTGATCCGTCAAAGTCGTCGTTTTTTAGTCTACTTACCATGCTTACCATCAGTAAGAGTGACGTAACTTATTCAATAAAATAATTAAAAAACTGTCAAATATTGTTATAAATATAAAAAAAGGACCAAAATAAAATTTTGCAAAAACATTGTCATCCTTACTTAAGCACTATCCAATATTCCTTATCAACTTAGCATATAAATGTAATTCATCGGTTTGAACTCAGTATAATAGAATGTGTTTATTTTTTGAAGTATTATTATAATTATCTGGGAATTTAATAACAAATGTCGATACATTAATTGATCTATGTTCTTCATAACAAAACATAAATAGTTACTGGTAAATTAACAAAAAACTACTGTCATAAAACTAATGTTAATTTTTAAATTGTATATATGTACTTAAAACGATAAATCTGCTTTGTTAGTTGCAATTTTCCAATAAAATAAATTGTAAATTGGATAATAAATATTCTAGGGAGAATAAATCAATCATTTTTATAAGAGGTTTTGATACAAATTCTTGAACGTATTTGATAGTTGCATTGTTTCAGGATCGGTGAGTTTTCTGGCTTACAGGATATGAGCGTACTGCGTAAGAGGACAAGGGGTTATTACTTTGTGTTGTGGTGGATAGCGGGCGGATTGCGAGTGGATAACGGGCGAATAGCGAGTGGATAGCGGGCAGATAGCGAGTAAATAGTGGGCGGATAGCGGGCGTACGCGGACGCATTGCCGTGTAGCTGATAATTGTCCAGTGCTTATCGTAAATGTGTCGAGTGCAGCGATATGTATCTCAAACGCTTCGCGCAAGGGATGATCGTAGCTTCATCCTGACGTCAGTGCACGTTGTGTTAAGTTTAAACGACGAAAGACTTTATGGACTTATTTTGTACATAACATATTTTAAGATAATTAGATAAGGGAGACACTGTTTTTTACAATATCCTATATACTGAAAATAAATACATACGTGTGTAACATTATTGTTATACGAATTGTTTTGCGATAATAATTACCCTGTTTTCTCGTGAGTGCGCGTAGGCGCGAGAAGCGAACTGACAACTTACGACCAGTCAACTATATTTCTTCATACATTTACTTGCTCTAAAATCGAGGGGATAAACTATAAATTTGTAGATTTTGTGTGAATAAGATGTTTAGAAAAGATATTTCTAATGTGTCTGAAAGTTCAATGCCCTCCGATAATGAGTAAAATATGTGTAAAAATGATTAACAATTTTTAATAGACCGAAACTATTAATTGGCTACATTTCTGTTTATTCTGTGGTATGTTTTCTTGTGTACGTAGGAAATACAGTGTTAATGCTAACGTATCTTAGCACATGCATTATGAACGAGGAAATTGTTATGCTTAATTTGTTTTACGTCTTGTATGTATAAATTCCTTTGGCACAATAAATTCATAAAACATTACTTTATTTTTATGTTTATATCCTTTTTTGCTTTAACCCTTAAATGCATTTTTTATTTCTTTGTTTACATTATTAATTTTATGCATAGTAATAAAGGTAAACAAATATATTTTATGGCTTCAAACATATATTAAAAAAATGTTGATGTAGAAATAAATCATTGTGTTTAAGGGTTACACAACAATAACTATACAAAAAACATATATTAAGTAGCTAAAAATCCTCCGTCCACCGGCAACTCGACACCAGTGATCATGCTAGCACCGTCACACAGCAAAAACAAAATCGCATTGACTACTTCTTGCACCTCTCCAAATCTGTAAAAATAATTTATGAAATAGTATGTATTATTTTAGCTCGTTTTATTAAAGTTATGATAGTTCAGTGATAGTGCGTACGGACTCCGCGTCAAGGAATGTGAGTCCGAATCCACCTACAATGAGCTTGAGCTTTCGGTGAAGGGAAAACATCGTAACGAAACCATAGCAGGGCAGTAGGGCTTTTTCTAATGGCCGCCACTAGCAACCACCCTCAAGTTGGAAATCTACTTAATGGGTCTACCAACTTGGGCCGTATCGTCACTTAAAATCAGGTGAAATTATGTCCATAACGCTAAAACCTTAATAAAAACATAATAAAGTAAGAGTAGACATACAATTATCTGAATTTGGCCATAATTAATCAGACTATAAAGTTTGAACAGTATTTAAGGTAGTTATTTAACAAAAAGTATACCTATGTAGTTTTTTAGTATAGGGGGACCGTTCCTATATGTCACGTAAAATTTTACCTTTTTAGACCCTTTCACGCTTCTTCACGCTTTGTCACATTTTCAGCGACCCCCTATCAATAATACGTCACAAATGACATCCCCTCTCGTACATGATATATGACAATTAATAGCAGTACACAAATTTCAATATTTTTAAACATTTCTTCCTTGTAATAATAAAACTAATACATATCTGTAATAACATGTAAAATTTACAAAATTGTTTTATGATCTGCGAACGTCACGTTTTCTTAGACCTTCCGACCCATCATGTCACATTTTGTAACAGTAAGCGACACCTTCCCACCCATCAGTGCGAATGTATTTTATGAATGGCTCCTGGCAGCATTAAAAACTTATTTTTTATCTTTAGACAATCTTTTTTTTATTATGGCATCTGCCTATGTAGGCAATTGGCCTAGCCTATGTCAAGTGTGAAGAACTTTATTACGACAATTAACGGATGCAAAGACACAACTAAACTTAGAACAATTATTCGTAGATGATACAAATAATTGTCCTGGGACTTCTTGAATCCATATCACTTCGGTAAGGCGGTTGCAGCTAGGAAACCGCTTTACCCGCTAGGCCAAATGCGCAGTCACGGGAACAATCTCTATTCTGTGATATTGACAACAGAATATATATTTGACATTGGCAGTGTGAATGTAAATAAGAGACGTTTTA
Organism: Actias luna; assembly: GCA_039707435.1. Classification (NCBI taxonomy): domain Eukaryota; kingdom Metazoa; phylum Arthropoda; class Insecta; order Lepidoptera; family Saturniidae; genus Actias; species Actias luna. The sequence goes on from JAZHAC010000003.1 coordinate 7,935,278, forward strand.
TTTAAATATGAAAAAAAATATCATGCACTTCTCTACTTCTTCAATTGCGCTAAATCTCACACTCCAAGCACACCGTTTTCTTGAAAAAGTATTTAAAGTTTTCGCTTACGTATTAATATACAGAGTTAAAAAGCTAAAAATCATGATAAACAAAAAATGGTTTACTTTTGCATAATGCATATGGGGGTTAAAATTATCGCAAATAGTCACCGCTATCACCTCCTAACGAGTATACGTCGAATTACCAATAACCCTCTGTATAAGAAGATTATACGATAGAATTTGAAGATTATCATTTATATTTTATGTTATATTTGGCACTCCAAAGTTGTGGGTAGTCATGCAGTTATATACAGATTTCCTGTTTCATAATTCGCTTACATTTACTAATTTGAATGCGAATCTATCGACTCACACCCCATGGGGGAATCTGAATGTATGAGGGATGTTCTTGTATTTAGAATAAGGTAAGTTTTAAAGGCCAGCAACGCACCTGTGATTCTTCTGATGTTGCGGGTGTCCATGGGCGGCGGTGATCCCTTACCATCAGGTGACCCGTTTGCATGCTTGCCTCCTAATCCATAACAAAAGCTGCTGTAACGATTAAGCTCGTGCTCTCTTTTGGGAAGAGATGCCCAACAGTGGCTCATTTACAGGTCGGTATCACAATTATATTTTCTTATTCGTCTTCTTTGTAATGTTAATTCGATGTTAAGTTTCACTTACGTATTTTACAATTTTTAAACAAAAATAATAATAGAGGCATTTACTTTTTACAATATTTATCAAAAATACTATGAGTTTTCTATCAAAGAATTAGAAATTGATTTCGTAGTTTGTTCATGTTAATAACTACGTCGTCTTATAAGACAGTTGACGTCTTACCTGCCAAGGGGTATTTTGGAAAGCATGCCTTGTTTTTTGGTAGGTTCAGACCAAACTCTGCGACCGAGTTCTGTCATGATTACGGTTGGATTGATCGTGTTAACACGAATACCGAAAGGTCCCAACTCCAACGCCATTACCCTAGTCATAGCATCCACTGCGCCCTTTGATGCGCAATATACAACATGGTCTTTCAGTGCTGCCTGTTAGGAAATATAATGACTATATTATGTCATCCAATTTATATTGTGACTTTAGTTCATAAATTTAATAGACTAACTTGAATCAATCGTTCTGTTAATTAACTACAGATACATAAATGATTACTTAGTCTTATATTTTTAAACTAATTATATGCATTGTCTTCAAACTTATTTCTACATTGGCTTAAAATTAATTTCATAGATCTTTTATGTCTTTTATATGTATCTATTTTCTTATATTCTTTATGCTTTCTTATGATTTTTTAAATAAATAGGAATAATGCTTACTTTTGACGCTTGCGATGAGATATTAACAATCGAACCCTTTACATTATTTTCAATCATTTTCTTTGCAACAATTTGGCTTACGTTAATGATAGCACCGACATTAACGGCAATTGTCCTGAAAAGTAGGTATGATGTATAATGTATTTCAAATTATAGTAATATAAAGTTAAACGTATTTAATTATTTACTCATTGAAACTCTCTGGTGAACATTCCAAAAATGGTTCTACTATAGCTACGCCCGCATTGTTTACCAGTCCGTCGAAAACTCCTAGAGAATCAATAATTTCTCTGGTCTTTTTCCAGTCACGTAGATCGACAAAAACTACTTCTATTGTGGGATATTCTTCTCGAAGTTTTTGTAAATTTTCGGCGTTGTTCGAAAGTGTAACGATATTGGCTCCTTGTCTCCATAACTCTAGAACAGTACCTCTGCCAATACCTGTTTTTAAAATAAATAACTTCTTATACAATGGAATCAAGGTAAACTCAAAAATAATACAAATAACTGTTCTATGATTTGAAATGACTAAGAAATACGAAAAATTCTTATTTTCATCAAAAAGGGGTTGGGTTTTTGCTTAGCTTATTTTTATAACATGGGGGATAGAAGGGTCTAGGTGATGATTACGCTTACGATTACATTTAATAATACACTAAGAAATGTTTGTATTATGGTAACTAAACAGCTAATATACTATACTTTTATACAGATATTGAATACCCCATACTGGCAATTTGGCTCTTAATTCAAGTATATCGTGGTAGAGGAGATCAAACTCAGAACCTCACGTCCGGATAGTAGGATCTGCTACCACTGTGTCATGAGGCTTGTCAATAAGATAATCCTATGTTTTAAATAATAATAACGTCCATATTTTAAATAACAAATTCGAATGTACATATTTTATTATGAAGTTATTGAAGAATATTTGACGTTATTGAAAAATATATCAACTTGCTATGACGATATTTTTATTTTTAGTTCGGCTCATTTCTTGGTAAATACAACGTTCTTCACTAATAAAGCTAATAACTAAGAATTAATCTTACCTTGACAACCACCAGTAACAAGTATCCGCTTCCCTTTAAAATATTTGTCCATTTTCAAATGACTTTCCTCGTGTTTTCGTTACTTCTAAAGACACAAAGGCAAATTAAAATTTATCGATAAGATATTTAGTCACACCTCCGACCTCGTGATAAACCTGTGTTTGCGATACAATTACATACACATATTTTTATGATAGTAAACAGTAAAACAAACCATATCAGTAGATAGCTATATTCTAAAAATTAAAACAATCAAGTTAAAACTTATTATACAAACAAAAAAATGAATTTACACCGCTTTATGGAACTCTGTATCTGTCAGATATTATATCCGAAATAAAAATAAACAAAAACTTAAAAATATCCGACTCAAAGATTCGACGATTGGCCTAGCGGGTTAAAGCAGTTATATCGCTGTAACTGCTGCACCGAAGTGTTAAGGGGTGCGAGTCCAGCAAAGAACAATTATTTGAACGATCCACAAATAGTTGTTCTGAGTTTAGGTGTTACTTTGTGTATATTAATTGTAATTTAAATAGTCCTTCACATTTGACATTGGCAAATTTGCCTACATAGGCAGTTGCCATAATAAAAAATATTAGGATAAGAACGGAGACGATTACATATAAAAATAACTTAAATTAAATAACTTGTTATTTAAAACACAGTAAATATTGCTTTCTAATTTGTATATATCATACAATTTTATTCTAAAAACATCCGAGATAGTGTAAAATAATTTCTTATCCGTAGTCAATTAATTTATGCAATTTGAAGTCATATGTCTGTAATATACCCATTTATTTTGTTATTTTATAGCTGTCAGATATTTAAAGACAAAAATAAATCTTTATAATTTATGTCAGTGATCGGCAACCTTTTGGCAAGAAATGGCCACATAATGGCAAAATGAAGTAAATGTGATCCGCACTTGTCCTTAATTTTAATGTCATAGGGTGGTAGAGTAATTGGCAGTAGTAGTAGTAGTAGTAGGTAGTCGCAACCACCATGCATAGGGTAAAAAATATTTTCATGACAACACTCTTCGGGATATCATATTTCATTTACAAAATAGCCATGCAGGGGCCGCAAAGAGTGCCACGACGGGCCGCATGCGGTCTGCGGGTTGCCGATGCCTGATTTATGTGATTGGAAACTAACTGTAACATAAAGCCTTGGTAATTGCAACAAGAGTCGGGGTTTGGATTCCCGCCCGATTGACTTTTATGATAACTGTGATATATAGAGAGATATTTAGAGAATCATACTAATATTATAAATGCGAATGTGAGTTTGTTTATTTGTTACGCTTTCACGCCTAAACCACAGAATCGATTATCATGAATTCTGGTATAGAGATAGGTGGGAATCTGGAGACGGTGATAGGCTTCTTTTTCTCGCGAAAATGTTATTGAAAGTAGGGTAAAGAAAGGGATAAACTTTGTATGAATTTTTTGACAAAATATTAACGCGAGCAAAGCTGCACGTAAAAACTAGTATCAGCTAATTATATACTATAATAGCAGTTTTAATTATTTCAGATTAACATAGGCCTGAGTAAATTATGGCGCTATATTATTATTATGCATTACCACTGCAACTCACCACGCCTGTTTCAACCCTGAGAAAATTACAAACAGTTCCTGATTTCCCTGCTGCACGGTATGGTATTATGAGAATATTTTTCTAGCGTTTTTTACAAAGTTTGCCTACACTTTCCTATTACAAATTGAAGCGATGATGCGTCAGTTGGTAGTATTTACGGACGCTGCGTAAATGGACGTGAGTTCGAATCCACCTACAATGAACTTGAGCTTTCGGTGAAGGAAAACATAGTGAGGAAACCATAGTATAGTGGTAGGGATTTTTCTAAATGCCCACGTGGTTAGCCACTATCCTCAAGTTAAAAATCATCCACCAGATACTTAAAGAGCTAGTCCCTCCACTAGGCTTAGCGTGTTTACCATTTTGGGACACATTATCACTTAACACCAGGTTAGATTGTAGCCATAATGCTAAGCCTATAGGAATTAAAAAATCAAATTAGTAATTATACATAAATCTCAGAACGTACGTAATTAGAGGACACGCCACTCAACCACCACACTAATTTACATCTTATACATACAGGCGCGGATTCAGCCCGCAAAAGTTTGTGGTCACAGCCATCCAAAAACTGAGTGCGGAGAGCCGACGCATGAACTTGTTCATGATCAATATAGTGTAAAAAGGAGATGGTTATCAAATATATGAGTGTAGGCAAAGACTAACCATAAAAGGTGTGACGTCACAAGTATATTAAGGTTGCGGGCATGACCATCGTGCCCAAAACGGCGGATTCGCGCTTTTTACATATAATAGATCTGTGACTGAGTAATATATATGTACATTATCTATTTTTATCAAACGTGATATGATGAGAACTAGATTATAGATCAATACAGCATATTTGTTATTTCATAAAAGAAAAAGGGTTCCTCTGCGTTAGAGGATAAATGTTAAGGTTTAACTGTAAATTAAACTCTTGACAAATTTCGAATTGATTATTTTGATAGCTGAAAATGTAACTAATAATATAATCTGGTTTTCAAATCCAATCAAATCAAAAATCTTTATTCAATTTAGACCCCAAGAAGGCGCTTATGAATGTCAATACAAATGTTTCGGAAAGTTTTTATGTGATTCTTGATTGTAATAGTGCTGTGTTGGAATTATGAATTATTGAATATTTGCCGTGAGAGGTGATAATATAAAAACTGCTTTTAACACATTTTATTCAACAAAATAGAAGAATAAAATATATGGCTATGCGTAATTACAAACTTCGAACCCAATTTTATTTATACTTATAATGATTAACGCAAAATATTACACATAATTAAATTTAACCTAATTATGGCTTTATAACAGAAAAGTTCTATGTATACAAAACTAAACATATGTATAATAAACCAAGATTTTTATATACAGGATTTAGTTTTGAGTTTAGACGGGCTTAGTTACAAAGAATTCGGCGTACATAAATAATGGTTCTCTTTAATCTTAGCTTAGTTCCTTCAAAATCGCCACCAGTTGACCGAAAACCTTCCAAGGATTCCTCAGATTACCAATGTATTTAAGTAGATAATGAACGATTTATTTGCAATTTAAGAATATGTAAATAGCAGGTTTTATTGTTGTTTATGCCATACTGGCAAAAAGTATTTTCTTTGAGACCTAAATGAAACAAATACAGTGTAAGCTCTATTTGACTTATCAAGAAACTTTCTAATTTGAAATCACTTGAATTAGGTTGGTTTAATCCATATGATATTTTTTTGATAACAATACCACTGGCTAGCAGGAAGAAAATGCCTAATGGCATTAAGCTCGCCAATGTACTAACAAAATGTGCAATAAAGTGTTCATACATTCATTCATAATGATAAATCTTTAACAACATTTCTTAATAACGCCATATGCAGTTTCTTAATTGTCACTATAATGAGTTTACATCGTTGTTTGAAATGATCAGTTTTCTGTTACAATCTCGGAGCCATGTTGGAAATAATATTTATTTTGTCATTATGTAACTTCATATACCTTTAACATAGTTTAATGTATCATACATGTTTTGTATTAATGAACTTTTATATTTAATAAAAAATATTTAGTATTGAATGTGCATATGTTAATTTAAAAAACTAATTTATTATTATATTCGTATGGGATAATATAATTTGAGAAATGTTTACAACTTTATTAGCAGTAAAAAATAAACAAAATTTTGTAACGTCACAATTATATTCGAATCAGTTTAAATATTTTTACCTTATAATTCAATGTTTTAGAGAGTACTTAGACTACTAAGATTCAGCTATATAAAGAATATTGGTTTTTGTTTTAATTCTTTATTGATTTAACTTTTGTATACAATTCCATTCTGTATTTAAAAGTGGTGTGAGCTAAAGTATTTGGTTATCAATTGCAGCTGTTAAAACACACCAATTTACAAAATGTTCCCAAGGCTCAGTTATTAAATTGTTCTTTATCGCTATTATTTAGTTTTTATTTTTAATAAAGAAAGCGGTAAAAACAATGTAAGATCTTTATCCTTTCTAAAATAATCAGGTTTATTGACCTGGTAAAAACCAACGCTGGTTAACGATTTAGCTATATTCAACTACTTTAATAAACAAAAAAATCTTCTAATCTGATTAAGCAAACCATATGTTAGTTGTTTGAACTGGGCACTCCGTCTGAATCTTGTTGAGTTAGAAACGAATAAATCAATCAATATCCGACAATAGACAAACAGACAAAATTATAAAACAATCTTAATCTATTTTATCAAAAATACATATATTTTTATATAACGATAAGGATAATTTACGACTTTTATATTTCATTTTAATATGTTCAAGAAATAAAAAAAAAATTATATCCAATAGCTTTAAAGTTTTAAGCTTTATAATTACATTATTTCGCCGATATTTACTTAGTTGTTTGTTAATTTAAAGAAGTTGATTTGGTAAGACGCGCAAGTAATTATAGATAAGGCAACAATATGTTTCTTTGGATATTACACCTATTATAACAGTATCTCCAATCTAAGTAATATCAACACATATATTACAAATATAGTTAAGAAAAATTTTGATTAAGGAAAATATTATTTCGTGTCTTATAAATATACAATTGTTATAGAATTTAATGTATCTTTGGTATAAAATTATAACATTATGTAGCAAGGAAACCCCCGTCGATGGGCAACTCAATTCCATTAATCATGCTTGATCTCTCACTTAACAGAAAGACTACTGCATTCACCACTTCTGATACTTCCCCGAATCTAAAATAAATACAAGAACTTCACAGCATATTCATATTAGTTTTAAAATGTTAAAATATGCCAACTACAGTGCCAATTAATTCTATATTTTATTAGTAAGTATTTTAAAAACATACTATAAAATGATAATTTATAAGCTGGCTACTACAAAATTCATATAGTTTCATATAGTTTATAACTTTATCTTATCTTTGTAGTTTTTTCTTACTATCAAACTATATTTCATACAATTTTATTACATAACATGATATCTACTGACTTTACAGAATGTATTATGCAACATAACAACACATTTTTGCATATTTCATAATTTGTTATATCATCAAGAACGTTATTTGAACTTCGGTAATAAAATATTAAAATAACATTCATGAGATAATCTTATCATTGGAAACTAGCAATACTCTTCTACTTTAAACTTGTTAATAATTATAGGTTAAATCACTGCAATTTATAGATGTTTTATAAAAGGATTTTACCAGTATACAATTAATAGACAGACTCAAAATTATCTTTTGTGAAATACACAGGTAAATGAGGAGTGTAAAAGTAAGTCCGTTTCAGTCCAAAACTGATATTTTTTAGAGTAAATTGTAGTGCTCGAAAGCAGCAACAATTTTGTGTACTTACTAAAAAATATCAATTTTGGTCTGACATGGATTTGCTTTTACACCCCTCAATTGACCTTTGTGGGATTCGAACCTTAATACAGCAGTAGCAGCAAGACATTCACTTTAACTACCAAGCTAACTATACAGTTTTATTAAAACATATGTTAGGAGGACTATAATGAAGTATAATTTTGTCAATTAAATTATTTAAACAAATACAAACCCAACATTTCTATAATGTTAGGAGATAGCACAGTATTACTACATATAACATATCACAAAAAAAAACAAGCATTCTGCTTATATTTCCTTTCATAATATTTTAGAATTTCATCTTACCTTCTCAGTGGAATCTTTGATAACATCTCATTAGCCTTAACTGGATCAGACCAACCTACTTTGCTCATTTCTGTCATAATAACAGTTGGATTTACTGCATTTACTCTAATTCCATGGGGCCCAAGTTCTAAAGCCATGGCACGGGTTAAAGCATCCAAAGCTGCTTTGGATGCACTGTATATGGCATGGTCCATCAACGCAGCCTGTAAAGAATGATTTGACCTCTTGGAAAATAACTATTGGTACAAATTGTGTATTCTGGTTCTAAAAAAGCATTTGATTAACAGTAATTACTTGAAGAATTTCCAACCCCTTACAGTTTAAATTACTATATTAGTAACTTACAATTTTGTATGGTTAAACAAATAAATAAAATTAAATGTATCATCAAATGGAATCTCCATATTGAGCTTAATTTATATGTAAAAAAGTATGTGTAAAAATTATTGAGAGAAGAAATTTATTAGTTACTCATAATTTAGTAATATACATATATAAATTGTTTGTCATATTACCACAGAAATACTTTTTCTCATATATGTTAGAAGTTAATAATACATTATTCTATTCAATATCATTTAACATAAGGCATTTTATCAAGAAATAGACCACCTTAGAATATAAAGATAAGAATTACATATGTAATCCAACCTGATAACTGTTTAAAAGATAATGTAAACATCCTGATTTTAATACTTGACAGTTCTAATGTTCAATGTCTTTACCTTAGAAGCTTGGGATGATATATTTACAATAGCACCATGAGTTTTGTTTTCTACCATTTTCTTGGCAACTATTTGACTGATATTGAGTACAGCTTTTACATTGACATCAAACATTCTGAAAATTATTAAACAAAGTTCTCATATAATTTCATTAATTTAATCTGTTATTAAAAGTCAACTTTGCTAAAATACTATATAGACATCGTAAATGTATCAATAATTTACACAAGTGTTTATTAAAAGTTTGCAAAAATGTATTTAAAATACATTGATGCGTTTAAACTCAGTTAACATATTTTGAATATATTAAGGAATATTGAACCCCATGATTAATACATTGGAAAATGAAAGGATTATTTCTAAAGCACATGCCAAAGGTTAGTAAAACAAATAACAGGTTTGTTTTTTCAAACAGTAACTAAGTTGTTAAAGTCGGTGATAACCTATTTTTAATACAGCTTTGACCTGAAATCACCAATTAATTGCCTGTGTTGTCTTACTAAGTAATTTACATATGACACCCAATATAAAGCTAGATAAAATATATAATGACGTCATGTACAGGAAATATAATATAGGGAAATTAAAAGACAACTATAACTTGGTTATTTAACATTTTTGAAGAAAAAAAATTACTAGTTTATATATCTTCACCTACTTATCAAAGGACAATGGTGAGCACTCAAGGAACGGTTCACACGAAGCAACAGCAGCATTGTTCACCAGGGCATCAAAATGTCCAAGAGATTCGATAACTTTGCGAGTTTCTTTCCAATCAGCAACATCAACGTCAACAATATCAATAGAGGGATATTCACTCTGGAGGCTCTCTAAATGAGACCGAGTCCGGGATAAAGCGACAATATTTGCGCCAGCACGCCACAATTCTATTGCAATACCTCTACCGATGCCTGTTGTAAATAAAAATTAAAACTTTTTTACCAGTTTTTTACAAGCGTTAATTTTGATATCTATATATAAAGAAATATTAAAATAAATAATCGTAATCAGATAAATATTATGAAATGTAGAATAGTACGGTATCAAAAAAACTAACCTTGCCCGGCGCCTGTGACAAGAATCCTTTTTCCTTTAAATGAGATTTCCATCTTGTTATGGTAATTATAAGGTTTAAGGACGTTTTTCTGACACGCGAATAAACCGGTCATCCATACAGTAAGCAGCAACTTACAATATGATAGAAATAAAAATGAATAACCAAAAGAAACGTCAAAAAATGATTACAGATTAGTGAATACTATAGTTGGTCTATAGTTGACTATGGTAAGATGATAAGGAGCCATGGAAGTATTACAAAAGTGAAAAAAGGGTTTTTTCGAAGGGACATATGTTGTTAGCCTGAAGGTCTTTTACAGCTTCGCCTAGCTTTTTGGAGCGAATACTGAGGGCACTCAGCTCCAAAGCAGCGAGCGCAAAGGGGCAGAGTGGCTCAACCTCGGCTTGGGTTGCTGCCGGGTAAAAGAAAGATTCGCGAGTCTGACTAACCTATGAGTAAGTCCTACAACATATTGAGCTCATCAGGCAATGGATTGGAGTGGAGGAAATTGTAATGTGCTTGTCATTACTGTTTGATATATGAGACACGGCATGTTGATAATGGCTGTACACAACATTTTCTATCAGAGGTGGCACTAAAACGCGTGGAGGTCTTTATTTAGCTTCTTGTTGATGAAAAATAGTTGGGGAAAGCTCTAGATCGCGATTACGTCAATAACATAAATTATTTATTTACTTTTACTGATGATTTTGAAAAATATAATATATTAGGATATGGCAATCCTACTTGTTTATACTTGAAAGCGATGTTCACGGATTCCTTAGCCTAATTTATTACTAGTCTCTGCCCTCCCTATAAGAGTCGTTGCCGTTTACTCATGGTTTACACTAATTGTTACCTGTCCTCGTGTACACGCTTTGACGTTGTGTTATGGTAAATTAAAAAATTATAAACCAATGTTTTACATAAGTATAAGCGTGAGTGAAGGGGTTAAGGTCTTTGCTGACAAGGGAAAGCGGAGGGTCAAAATTTATTAAAAATCTTCTTATGTACCTAATACTTAAACAGCCCCGAAGAATATTTCATCCCGTAAACGATGATTAGGGATGTTAAATAAGCAAACTATAGTTTCGATGAAATCTGGCAAAATGTCACAGCTGACACTTTGTAGTATTTCAATTAAATCATAAAAGCGTGGTTGGAGGTAAAATTGATTGCACATGCCGTCGCACTTAAAAATTGATTTATGAGTTGTTAAAGTTAAATTGTTAACTGTAATAATTTATATAATTTTTACATTAGGTACGATACTCAACCGATCACTGGAATTTTGCATATACTTTGTTAGGGTACCAGAAATGAATATAGGGTACTACTCTTCATCCATACAGAAAGTAGTGTTCCCTACAGATAGGAAAATTAATTTTTACTTCCACGAACAGGAAGTTGCGGATACAGATAGTAATTTAATGATTAAATAACGTGTTCTAACTCATTAAGTACCTACTAAAATCTAAATAACATGACGTAAATTGTGATAATCACTAAAGTTAAGACATGTTATTTTAATACTAACTGTTGAATAGTTACCATGTGAAAGCGTAACAGATAAACAAATAAAGGAACTCTAATTCGAATATATAATACTAGGTGTACCCACAAATTATTTACGCCAAAGCTTGCTTACCTTAATGATAGTTTTATCAAATACTAGAAGTAAAAGATTTTTCGAAATGCGACTTGTTTTTCCTAAGATTAGCGGGTTAATATAATTATGATAGGATATTTTTTTTAAGTTTTATAGAGGCTTAATCACCGTGTTTATTGTACATATTTTAAATAATATAACAAAATTTTTAGTAGTAAACATTTATTTATACTTAATACTTTTAAACTATTTATTTAATTTAATACAAAAATAAGTTAACAAAGACTATCAGTTAGAATCAATAAATATAAAAGGTAACTTAATTGATGAATTGACTATAAAAATGTATAGCTACTGTCGTTATTTGTTTAAAAATATATTAAAATATTTTGTAAATAGTATAGATATGCTTTATAATAATATTCTCAGAGTAATACATCAGTCTATTATCACTTTATAATATTTTACAATATCAGTGAGTGGCAAATGAAGTAAGAGTATTATTGCATTTTTTCTTTAAATTTGTGTGTCTGATATTATAAGGTGTGATAAGTGAAACTGTGATGCTGCGAATGTAAACGTAATTTGGCCTGCGATTTGGTCAAAAAGTGAGTCCTGTGAACATTGTGGAACTCTCTTATAAGTGCAAACATTCGGGAACCTTACGTAATGTGTGTATAAAGGAATGCAAAATATATATAAAATAAATTGTAACTTAAAAGAGTAATCATTAAAAAAATATTTAATTTTCATTTCTGTTCTTAACCCAGAAGAACGCATGAACACAAAACATGGGATCTCGCATGTTTATCGCAACAAATACTATGAAAAAGGAAAAAATATTGAAGCAAATTTTGTAGAATTTCTCTTATTATTCTTTATTTATCTGTCTAGAGTTCCTGATGTTAAATAACGATGTACTTATGAGTAAATGATAGCACTCTAACCCTAGAACCAAGTCTGTTTTTCAAGTGTAGTCAGAACCTGTTGAATAGTTTACAACATATTTTTAATTCGAGAGTGGTAGCTAGCACCAGTCAAGTAGAAAATAGTTCTATTCTTATTAATTAACATTCTATATATATATTTTTAATGTAGGTTTATTTTACGACTCAAATTCATATCGATTGACGAGGATTTCAAGAAGGTACGATATTACTGAACGGCATCAACGCGAGCATAAATTTATATACAGATTTCTTTGTACATATATTGTTGAAAGTCTGTAGTACTTTGTTACTATGAAAACATACTAGCAGCAGACATAGTAAGGAACAAAGTACTATAATATTGAAATCTTTAATCTTTGAAATTACCATATTTATAAACATATTTGTTCTTTTGTAATCAAATTATTAGTCTTGTGTGTAAGGCCATTCCTTGCAGAACTTTCTGTTTTTAAATTTTCGTCATATAAATTATATTAATATAAAATATTAGTTAAACAATACAATAATTTATTTTTGTATCTTAGTTCTAACGTCTGTATGGAGCTTTTCGATATCGACCCCGTTCTTCGTCGTCGCGTACGTCCAAATAGTGGCTGAAAATGACTGCCCACAGATACAGAAATACACCTGAAAAATAAAGTAAAATAAACTACCATGAAAAACTTCTATCAATAAAAATAAAAGTAGTTGATTATAGTTACTGGACTATTAAATAATAATCATTTCTTAAAAATTTTTATAATATTTGAAATTAATAAATTTATATCTCTATATATACATGTAATTTTCCTGCAAACTGTAAAGGACATAGTGACGAGTATGATTTATAAAATATCTATCTGATGTTCGGTCTGACTCAAAAATAGTTTAACCGATTTTGATGAAATTCTGTATAGTGAAAGTATATACTATTTGTCAATAGAATAAATATTAAGAAATATAATGAATACTAAACTACTAATAACTACAAACCTGCCGACGGAAATTATAACTAATAACATTGATATCGCAGTAATTTTTTGTAATTTAAAAACAATCGTATTATGAAAATATTTTTTTTTATTATTTGTAAATTAAAATAAATTAACACTAGTCTCCCTGTAACATATATGAGGAGTTTGTATAATAATTATATACATTTTATATGTATTATTTATAGAAGAAATGAAGTGAAATAAAGTGAACTTACACAAATAGAGGAGTCCACCAACGAGAATTATTGTAGCCTCGATAACGTGGTCTTCTTTGTCGAGATAGTAAGTAATCGAAGTATGCAGCACGCTTATAAATAGTCCAATAGCTAAGACTATGCCAAGGACCACCCACGGCAGCATTAACCATGATCGCCTCTGAGCATATGGAAAAGTCAAGTTCATTTAATTATTTATTAATATATTACATTATGTAAACCATTAAAAAATAAAGAAAATTAAACATATGATTATTATTAATATTCCTCGTTATGTGTTGATCCCATTTTTATATTGGCATCAGTGTGCCTCCTCAGCTGAAAATCACCAAGTGAATATATATTTGTTTTAACAATTGTACTCGAATATGCTTTGCATTTTGTAGTTTTATTCCTCACCGTCGTAGCCCCCCCTCGAGAGTTTACGGCACCCAGGAGAAAAAGGAATATTGCCGCCACTTGGAAATTTTAATATATAGTTATGTTAATATAATATACAAATATTTTACATAACCATTATATATTTTTTTTGCGAAGAAGGTATTATTAATATGTGAAATTTTCTATTTCTATTATTTAATATGTCAAATGACCGGCTTGCCGCCTCCTAGAGCGGGCCCTGATCGTCGTTTAATATTATGTGAAATTGTAGTCAAACACTCAAATTATATAGATTAATAAAAATATTAGGTTTTTCATCTTTTTAAAGGCAATAGTTGCATTAGAGATTAAGCCGTTTGTTGTGAGTGACTGCAAAAACAACCATTTAACAGAGAAAAAGTAAGCATCGAAACTTAAAACAATCATTTGTAGATCACTCAAAAAAAATCTTGTGTGGTATTTGAACCAATAGCCCAGCAGCAACAGCAATACTAAATCAAGTGAAGTAATAATCTGTTAAATTCTTACCGAAAATGACTTCTGAGAGCATGGAATTAAAATAGATATATAAAACTAATTTAAACGGATTTTATCGCGGTTATTTATTGATTTTAATCCCGACGTTTCGAAAGCTTTTCAGCCTTCGTGGTCACGGGGGAGTCCAGACTCTAGTTTTATTTTAATGAATAATATTTGCGTAAACATAAGAAATCATTATTAAATAGATATATTTTGAAGCGATGGGAGCTTAGTTGGTAGAGCGTACGGAAGCCGCGAAAAGGGACGTGAATTTAAATCCACTGAGTACAAATGAGCTTAAGCTATCGGTGAAGGAAAACATCGAGATGAAACGTATAGCATCGTGGTAAGGCTTTTTCTAATGCCCACCTGGCTAGTTCACCCTCAAGTTGAAAATTAGCAGGTAGTTGCACTCGAGAGCCAGTCCCTACACTAAGCTTGACGTGTCGACCACCTTGGGCCACATCGTCACTTAACGTCGAGTGAGACTGTGACTATAATGCTAAACCTTAACTATAAATGTTGATGTTTTAGTGGGAAACAATTTACAATTACCTTTTGTATCGCCACAATAAGAAGTGTGCATATGAGAATGGTGAAGCATAAATTAATCGTTAGTATAATCCTCGGAACTGAAACAGAAATAAAGCCAAATAAAAGTTTATATTCTGTTTTGCATTGTTGGTGTTGTATTTTAATGTTTGTTTTATATTTAGTTTTCTGTAGTTTTATTATTAGTTTACAATTCGGGTAGATAATTTGACCGCACAGAAAAGTTTATAATACTTCTTCTAGTTAAAGATATCATAGTAAGTAATGTACAAAATTATTGTATTTTAATACACAAAACATTATTTTTAAGTTACTCTTACAAAATATTTTGTAGTTGTTCTTAATAGTGTGACTTTTGTAAATTAAATTTAAAAAAAAGGAAATTTCAGTAGAAAAAGAAAATGTTGTTACATTTCGATAAGTTGCAAAATATTTATTCATTTGTAATACCGGTTTTATATTAATATACTCACTGTCTAGATCTGATAATTTCTTGTCGAATTTCTCATCGAAGATAAATGTACTGAAGGTGATTCTATGGTTTTCGATCGTCCACAAGATAATGATGGTTATGATGGAGAGTATAATACCGAGGACCGCTGTGATCAGCGACCCGGTACGCGTCGAGGCGCAGCAACAGCATGACTGGAGTCGTTTCATTTTCAATTTTTTTTTGTATATCCTTAACTTGTTCTTGGATCTATATTACGACCTCATGACTACTGTGGGTAAAAAAATTGTTCTATAACTATTGAGAATACTGTTAAAATATTTGAGATATCTAGCCAACATTCCGTATTTATTTTAGGTTCAAAATTCTAAGCGTTTGTGTAGTTCGCAATAATGATCTACTTAATCGTGGTGGACCACCTTGATCTTGACAAACATACTTGTTTAATTAGAAGACTATTTAACATTTTACACATTTTGTTCAATTTCCATATTTATACTAGATGCAGAATTCTAAGTCCTTAATGCAGTTCGCATGAATGACCCACTTTTGTGTGGTGGACTACCTTGATCTTGACTAATATACTGTATATAGTAGACAACCCATAGAACCTTGACAGCTCAAATAATTTATCTTTGTTATTGTTACACATATTTTTTTAGTATGAACTATTAATAGGAAATACGCCTCTGTATGTAGCAATAAATAGTAAAGACTTCGTTAATGTTTGAATATATAATATACGTGATATATTATAAAATACGTATAAATATTATTAAATATCAACTTTACCAACAAATTATACTTTATATTAATATTTTACAATAATTATTATTTATATATCTTCTCATACATAGATTCCCCAAGTAAAGGAAGTATAAAAATTTGAAAATTTCAATTTTCCAATCTCGTTTACCTTCATATATAACTATTTTAAAAATTATATTTACTTTTATAGTCGTCATTAGTTGATCATGGTGAAACTGCCGGAAGTAAACGTATCCATAAATAATAAACATTACAATTCGGAAGTATGCGAGACGTGGGCGCTGTGATAGTGAATTAATTTGATTTCTTGTAACATTGTTCTATAAATGAGTTCAAAAAGACTAAAATTTAAGTAAATTTAATAATTAACTATATCAGAGAGTTATTTAAAAAGTTTCAATAACTTCCATAGAATACAATGGAAATATAATTTTGATATCGTGAGAATGTCAGTTATAAAAGATTAAAACAAATGTATATAATTATTACTGTGTAATGGTATTTATTAATATCAATAATAACTGTACCATATAATAATAACCCACTGGCCTCGTAGACCTTGTACCTAATAATTCGATCATAGGCACCATCAATCGCGTCCCCGGTTAGGGTCACTTGTCGGTATTAAAATCATCAAATCTCTTAAGCAGTACAATTTATGAAACTTTATTAAAGTCGGTTGTGCCGTTTCCAATATTAGCATCGTGACACGATATTTTTACATGATTACTATTATACATACACATTTTGATTTTTACATATAAAGATATGTGTGTGTAATAAATAATATTTAAAGGTTTTGTATTATATGTATACTGACGTCGCATCATCTCGGGTAATTAAGTATTCCGGTCAGCTTAGTTATTATATTTGGAATTTTTTATAAGTCTTTCCTTATAAATACGTTGGTAGATTATATATGAAATCTCGAAGTAGAGTATATAAACAAGAAGCTTCTCGTCTCTTTATTTAAATCCAAATACTTTAGTGTATGTTATTAGATATAATTTAGATTGATTGTAAATTGTCTTGATTAAAATAAGAATTTATGTTTTTTAATGTAATTAAGATAGAGTTGGCATATACGCACATTCCAATCAATTTCATCGACTGCGAAGCAAAGTTCCGAATAGTACAGAATTAGAAATATTACACAATGCGAAACGAATTCATCCACATACCTACGTATAGACTGCGCTTTTGAGACTTGGCTTATTTATTGCTTTGAACAATTACAGTTTCTCTGGTAAAAATAATAATTGTTACACATGATAAAGTTGCCGAAGTAATCATATGGAAGTCTGAGTTTTTTCTTTTGATAATAATAGGAATGTCGATATTTTATTCTGTATACGAGTATTTCATTAATATTACTTGATCTAAAGTGTTCGATTTTTATTTCAAATAATTGTATATACACTAAACGGCTTTTTATCTCCGCACAATCTACATATTATATTTGTATACAGAAAATGTATAGATCTAGTAAATAGAACTATAAAAGATGTTGATTTTGAAAATGGGTTACAGTCAGTGCAGAGCCGTGATATCGTGTCTTTCTGACATTGACCTGACCTACTAAAAATGCTGTTGGGAAGACCCATTATGTTACCCAGTCGTATACGAATAATGTAAGTTTATATCTGTACACTAAAGGGCACACCTAGACAATTTACACCCTCATAAAAAATAACCTTGGAAAGCTTTTATATCCTAGGTCGGGTATGGGTGAAAATCAATATAGTTAAATAAATATTTAAGAACAGTAATTATTTTAGGTACTTATGTATTAACGCCACCGCAGCAAAATTTCTGCCCATAAATAAAGTTTTTTGGATTTATAATGTGTTTTGATGTTAAATAAAGTCTTTTATGTTATATTTTGTCGCGGTAGTAGAAATTCGTTGGTTTAGGTTAGGTTTGATTTGTGTTGAGAAAAAGCGCGAGCCGACCGCGGTAGTGGTCGGGTGGGCGCCGTATATATTTAGCTAGTCGGTAATAAATGAAATATTTTTTGTCGTAAATACAGTAGAACCTTTTTTTTATAATTAAGGTTAAGCGTTATGGCCATAATCTCATCTGATTTTAAGTGATGATACGGCTGAAGTTGGTAGATACGCTAAACCTGAGGAGGAACTGGCTCTCAAGTGCAGCTGCCGGAACACACCTATTGGTATTTGGCGGCAAATTTTCAACTTGGTGGTAGCTAGCTAGGCGGGCATTAGAAATAGCTCATTCTCTATAAGTCGAAAACTCTACAACTCGAATTTTTTGGCGTCTCCCTTGATGTTTGGCTTATAGAGGTTCTACTGTTTATAGGGCGCTGCCCGAGCACTGTCGCGGTCGGCTCGCACTTTTTGTTAACATATTTCAAACCTAACCTAAGACAACGAATTTCTACTACAGTGACGTTAATACGTAAGTAATATGACATAGTTACTATTACCGATTCGTAATTAATATAGCCAATTCTTAGAAGTAACAAGGTCCGTGTATGATATAATGGGATCCGAGCGAATTAAAACATTAAAATCTTTGAGTCGAATTGCCAAAATATTGGGATGTGTTGAAATAAAAACCTTTTTTAAAGGTTTATTTCAACATATTTCATTGTGTTATCGTATTTGTATTTTTAAGTATTATACTTTAGTCACAATTGTAATGTCGCAAAAAATCCGTCATATATGTATATATTAAGATTGCATAACAGTTTGCCTTTATAAACTACCAATTATTTTATTACTACTGGGTATTTAACTGTACAAGTTTATTTTTCTTATTCAAACTTATTCTACTTAGTACATAGCAAACGAATACCTTATAACTGATTCGATCAGCCAAACTAAAGTCCGTCACAAATATCTCATTGTGTATCCTCGTAATTGATGTAATAATCTTACTGCGGGTTAGTTTGTCTACACTTATTCCCAGATGGAATACTCTCGATTACTGACACCAATTACCGCAAATCCCAATAGTGTACTATTTACATTAGGTCTATCTTGTTAGATAATTGTGAAGTAGTGGACTTGAACGAATTTTGTATGATGTTAATAAATATATACGAATTTTAAGCATATTTAACTACTTTTCATTGTAAGAAATATAATTACAGTATTTTTATACCATTATGACTGTTTCAGTATTTACTACGTATTACATTTATATGCTCTTGCATTAAAAAAAATTAAAACGATCGATATAGATTACTGGCCAACATACTACTTAAAATTAAACACAAATAAATTCACGCTCTAATACTTTGGTATAAAAAGTCCGACGTGCTGGTTTTACACAGTATTTATTTATTTAGATACCTTTGTTAGAAATTAAATTTTTGTTCAACGTGTCTGTACCATTTTCTTTATAATAAAACATATTTTGTGAATAATAATTTATTGATTTCTTTTTTGTATAATTAATAGTATAGTTATATTTTATTAGGTATTAATATATGTAAGTATGTAGATGTACAAGGATAAAAAATATAAATATATATAATTTATTTTTCCGAAATAATTATAATAATTCCAATTAAAATTTAATATTGATTATTATTTTGTAAATGTTTACTTTCAGAGTTTATTTTGATGCGTTTTTTCTTTTTGTATATAACTGAGCGAAGTTAATCACCCAGGTATTTTAATATCATCCACGCATAGAAAGTATAACAAATGCTAGCGCAGTCAAATCATAATACACTAGATATATACTAGAGCCAAAGTCAACAAATAATAATTAAACGTGACCTTGCCATTATGACCAAATGCATGCTTCACTTTTATTATTAGTTCCACACTCAACATTATATCATCTAATCTATGTTAAGAATATAACAAATGAGTGCAATATGTGATAATTTGTAGGGCATAAAATAATTTTCTCTTGCTTTTCTCCGTTTCTATGGATTGCTACCAACTGGTTTCAAAATATGTTTTAGTATGTGATAAACTATATTACAAATGTGTAATTTAAAAGTATTACATTTTTATTGTTATTTGATAAAAGTAAAGTAATAAACGTCAGATGTCAACAATAATTTAATGCGGTTTGCTTCCAGTTAACCCGAAGGCCGTCCAGGTCAACGTCGCGGCATCGCGCAGGTGTGAGACGTCCATGACGCATGACCACAAGCGAAGATGACATGTTGTTAGTATATTGCTTGTATGTATAATTTGTAAACAAAACTGCTACTTATATTAACTTACTATAATCCTCAATATGACAATGAGTATTAACTATTATTACTGTTACTAATTTATTTAGCCTTGATACAAATTCATTAAAAATAACAATTCCACTAAACAATTATGTATAAAAAGGAAACAAAGAGGCTTTTAAAAAACTGTTGGCGGTTATTAGACCTTATTTGATCTCTACCTAGAGGTGCCAACGTTTTAAAAAAGTATAAACGCAAACTAGTTAACCAAGGTGAACTAGAATTTGCTGCCGTTTTACGAAAAAGGTATTGTGTATGGGCATGTAGTAGTAAAGTCGCCTGTATCCGCATTGTTTACAAGGAAATGAAATAAGGTTTATTATTTTTTTCTTAACTATTTGAAATACTTGAATCTCTGCCAATTTTAGCCGTGTTTAATGACTGACACTGGTACAGTTCTGCTACTCGGTCAAGGCTCTGTTTCCAAGTGACGTCACCATCGCCTACCATGTTTACCTCGCATGTGTCACGTTTAAAAATAAGATAACATATGTTTAATGTCTTATGTACAGCAGCACATCTATTAAACGCTTAATTATTTATACACTTCAACTGATTTACTTTAATTTTAAGATTTATGTATTTTATGATGGAAAACAATAGAATAATATGCACATTACACGTCCATTTAAGTATATTCGAAATATATTTTTTACACACTTCAAGTAATTTTTACAGGGCTAAATTATTTTGCATTTAGTATAAGCTTTTACAATCGCTTTTTTAGTATGAACAAATCATATTTCGTAACTAATGTTTTTAATGGGAAAATTACGAATTTTTTAACGTTTAGATATGTGCATATATTTTTTAATAAATCGATTTCAATTTTGAAACTAATATATTATATAAAAAAATTAAGAATTACTTCGATGATCTCATTTTAACAGAGCGTGTTGTTATTACGATGTGTAATCCAATATGCAACAAATGAGTCAGTAAGTTACAATATGACTGAGTAAACTTAATTCTGCAAATCGATTCGTTGTTGGATCAAGGCAATATTCCTGACAATTATTAATATAGGCGGAATCAAGAATCTTTTGAAAAACATGCACTACAAAAATGCAAAACAGGTTTTCAGTGAATGACAAAGTTTGGTTAATGATTTTTGTATCACAATAAATAGCTTGCTTAGTTATCGCATTACAAAAAATATTTATTAGTATTTACCAACATGTAGCAATAAATTAACATTTTTAATAAAAAAAAAATGTTTATGGGTTTTTTATTGATAAACCAAATAATATTAATAATTTATAAATGTAAATTAATATACCTGTAAGTTATTGTAACTTATATTTTACAGTTGCGAGTTTAACGTCACAGAGTATTTCCTTGCAGATGAACTATTTTTAAGAATATATGTCTTTCTATAGTAGGTAAGTGCAAAAAATGAGCTACTATTACCAATGGAGCCCTAATCGCTCAGTTGGTAGTGGGCACGGATACCGCGTTAAGGGACTTGAGTTCGAACCTACCTACAATGAGCTGGTGCTTCTGGTGAAGGAAAACATCGTGACGAAACCATAGCGTGGTGGTAGAGCTTTTTCTAATATCCGCCTGGATAGCTATCACCCTGTAGTTGAAAATCTGCCGGCTTATACTTATAGGTGTGTTCCGGCAGTTGCACTTGAGAGTCAGTCCCTACACTAGGCTTAGCGAGTCCACGATCTTGGGTCAAATCGTCACTTAAAATCAGGTGAGATTGTGGTCATAACATTAATGCTATAAACTATTAAGAGAAAATTATCCATATATATTTTTCATAGTAATATAAATATAGATACATAAATTGTGTATTAAGTAAAGAAAACATTAAATGTTCAAGTAAATAATATTTTTGTATGTAACTTTACTATGCCATTTCTAAAATACAAGTAAAAAGTAAAGTATTTATGCATCAGTAGTTCAAACTTGAAATAATTATTAATGAAGTTGATGAATCATATATTTCATAACAATGAATTTTTGGAGCTGCTCCAGATAGAAGGTAATTAGTGCGTTAAAACCGATAATAGGAAATGAACATTGCAGGAGTCAATGTTTCGAAACAGTGATAATAAGCATTGTTCCTTCACGTTCCAGTATAATTAAAAAATCAATGGAGGTAATGACCCCTTTTTAAGCATCTTATTAAATAGGTATTATTTTTTGTGCCATTCTGTATCAATAACTCAGGAATCATGCACATGGTGGTAGAATTTTTTTTAATGACCACTTGGCTAGCTACCATCCTTAAGTCGAAAATCTGTCGCCAAATATCTAAAGGTGTGTTCCGGCAGTTGCACTTGAGAACCAGTCTTTCGTGTGTCTACCACCTATACAAACTATACACCTATACAAACCTATAGACCCTAAAAACTCATCTTATTTTGAACTTTTTTAAAATACAGAATTAAAAATAACTTTCTTGGTGTTCATTTATATAGGGAAACCGGGTGCAAATTTTTTTTTCTCAAGACCCGAAGCTGCGCGTTGTTTGTAAGCCGTATTTTTTTTTTATGAATATATAAAAGCATTTGCCATCTCTGTTGTTTCATTGATAGTTGTCCATGTTCTATACAGAACATTCTTTAGAAAAATATTACTATTAAAAACTAGATGACTCGACAAACGTTATTCTGTCATATAAATTGTTTCTAGTGAATACTTTGGTTGTATTAAATCGCGATTAAAAATGAGAGGGTGATGGTGTCAAGGTGAAAATTTGTGATAACGAATATTTTTTGATGCTACAAAAAAAAAAAGAAAAACCAAACAAATGTATATTATAATATATATGCATAATAATATGGTGGCAAAAAAGTTATTGGCAACTATCCACATTATCTTGTATTTTTATATGCGTTATCAAAATATGTAATGCGATTTAAATATAGGTTTATATAGCGTCAGTAAAATAACCGCTACAGCTCAGCCAGAACTTCAATTCCATTTTATAAACACTAAGTTATGTAAAATTTTATAATAATAAATATATTTTCTTTATATTTATTATTAAGTTTACTTGGAGAATTTTAAACTTAGCCATTATTAAAAACGGTTAATGTGTGATATAATGGTTGTGTGAGTCATCTTAATATTCGCTAATAAAAATATTGGTGACACATTAGAAATACTGAAAACATTTTCTGTAATAAATACAATACTGTACACAGTATAAACACAAAAAAGGATAAATTATTATTATATTTAATTAATTGTTAGTTGAAGCATAAGCCATTCTATTGAGTGCTTATTGTTTACTATAAATCAGTATATTACTTTGTCAAGACCTGGTTACTGTGTTTTATATATGTCATATTTAATAGATAATAACAAGTATTGTAGACATAACTATTTTCATTAAAAACAAATTAGTAACGTAAGATATTTAAATATGTCTTGTTTTAATTAATTTATAAACAATCGAAATCGGATCTTGACATGGGGGTATAAAGTGCCTTCACCATGGTAACAACGTAATACATAATGGCTTGACAAATTGACAGTTGTTATATCAATTGAAACTTATAGCTGTATAGGTAGAACAACTAATCATAACACATAGAGCCGGGTGAAAAAAACAACTTATATCATCACACTACTCATGTCCCCTTTCTTTTGTAAGGCAGCATAATCACCACAAATATTCTCTACGTATTTATAGCAGAACACGATTCACACTTAACCAGTTTTTTATAATTTTATTCTAGAGGTAACGTTTTTACGATAGGGCAAAAAAACACATTGATAAACATGTTTCTTTTATGGGGACAACTTTAACATCCTCCTTTCTTTATTTTTATTATTTATTGTAATATCCTCCATAGCTCTTTCAAAAATTCGACGAGTTATATATTAGGATTCTATATAATATTGGAAGGTTTACCTTCATTACTGTTTTTATTTTGGAAACCGAACCTTGAAAAAGCAATTTACAATCCAGTAACGTGTAGCTTGATTGAACACAATACCACATTGCAGATACTAAAGATCTAAGCTGTATGAAAGTATATTTGTATATCATAGCGTTATGGTTTTATATTTTACGGTAAGAATTGTGTGCTTGGGTAGCATTTAAGCTTGATTAACTTGATGATACATCGACACAATAAGTTAAGTCATCACTGTGGTGTCAATTGACATGACAACTGCTGTAGAAGGATATTTTGCTCCCGTCAGTGGGCGCTGTTGTGTTTAAACTGTGTAAACGGAAGTAGAGCTGAATAATCTGCATACTAACTCACAATGTAATAAGTGTAATTATCTACATGACCTCTGCCAAGGTATATTAGATAGAAAGCTGAGAAATCGAACGTAGTTGATGATATACTTTACTGACATATGTCAGCGTTGCTTTATGCAGTCATACCTTTTAAGGAAAGACCCGGGAACGAACGTGTTCTCACGTGCGTGAATACTTGTCACAGTCATCGTACCGTTTTCTAATTGTCATGTACTTAAGTTACGGATAAACAGTTAGTTGTAAGAACTAGTTTAGTCATTTGTAAAGTAACGTAGACTTTTTACCATTAAACTGTTTCAAATATTTTTTGTTTTTTTCTCATAATCACAAACATTATGGGGAATAGAATAAAACAAATATTAATAATAAATATTCAATTAAAACATTAAAATCATACCATATTTCTGAAGATTCTATAACACAATATTGTTTCTAAATTTATACTTGTTTTGTTTTGTTGTAGCCTGTGGTGTGTTTTAGTTTATTCTACCTTACATTGAACATTTGGCAACTAATCTCTAAGATTTATAATGGTCACGCTTGACTATAATAAAATTGCAAATAGTGCTGAAACCGTGTTAAAAAAATACTAAATAAATATGCACTAATTGGGTAGAATGCCTATATGCAATATGATCTATATAGTATGATATATATAGTTCTGTAACGATGATGGCTCAGAGGTTGCTTTATTGGTTATTAATGCTTATTGATTGTATTATACCATTTACAAGTATGCTTTACACTGAGTAATAAGCGATTAGTTATATATATGTAGTCGTAAGTGGACTGTGCATCAAAATATTATAAACTTGTAACATCAATTTTTAATATTTTTTATTTATTTATTTATTCAGGTCAACATCAAAGTCTACATCAATACATTAATATCGATTGTTGTAACGTTTAATATTTTCTTAAATGTAACATTAATAACAGGCGACAACGACATGCACATTAAAATTCCTATCATATAACAATTTTATTGTGGTACTTATGATGTTAAAATATCAATAAATACAAAATATAAGTGGATTCAAACACAGTTTCATAATAATAAAAAATATAGTTAAGGTTTAGCGTTATGTCCACAATATCACCTGATCTTAAGTGACGATACGGCCCAAGTTGAAGCGATGATAGCTCAGTGGTAGTGTGCATGACTTCGCGTCAAGGGACGTTGGTTCGAACCCAAGCACCTACAATGAGCTTGAGCTTTCGGTGAAGGAAAACATCGTGAGGAAACCATAGCATGGTGGTAGGGCTTTTTCTAATGCCCGCCTGGCTAGCTACCACCCTCTAGTTGTGAACCTGCCGCCAAATACCAATAGGTGTGTTCCGGTAGCAGCACTTGAGAGCCAGTTCCTCCACAGGTTTAGCGTGGCTACCAACTTGGGCCGTATCGTCACTTAAGATCAGGTGAGATTATGGCCATAACGCTAAAACCTTCAGTATATAAAAAAAAAAAAAAAAAAAAAAAAAAAAAAAAAAAAAAAAAAAAAAATCTGTGCAGGGACTGGCTCTCAAGTGCAACTGCCGAAACACACCTATTGGTATTTGGCTGCAACTTCAACTTGAGAGTGGTAGCTAGCCAGGCCGGCATTAAAAAAAGCCCTACCACCGTGCTATGGTTTCCTCAATATGTTTTACTTTACCGAAAGCTCAAGCTTATTGTAGGTATTTTGAGTTATAAAATGTATTTCACTTAAAAAACTATATACAATGTATTCTTACATACATTTAATTCACAACCATGTGACTTTTTAATTGTAGCCAGTGTGCCAAGGAAAATGTTGACCTTTCCTACTTTGACTTTGGATACAACATTGTAATGTGGTATAAGTATGTTAAATGGAAAAAATTACTAAGATTTGTACGACACTGTTTTTCGCAAAATAATGTGTAAATTTCTTCGCGACGTATTTATTTTACGAGGTGTTCTTATAATTACTTCTGACAGAAGTAGTGGTACGTAACCGTTGCCGAATTCATAGAGAAACACCGTCCAACATTTGTTTATGGTCACTAAGAGTTGGTATTAATTATAAACAATATTCAAAAAAATATTTTAATATAAATGTGTAAATTTTCTGTTGTCGACTAGGTCGCATCCACGAAACATATATGTAGTAACTAGCTGTACACGCGATATCGTTCGCGTGGGATGAAAATTATTTATAATTTTTTCCATAATAAAAGTAGCTAAAGTTACTATTTATAACATAAGTTATCTGCCAGCAAAGTTCCTCCGAAAAGAGATTAGTTGAAACATAGATTATAGATAGATTAGACAGACCTACAAAAAAATTTAAAATTGTTTTCGTTTCTAATTAAGTACCGTATATGCTTTCATATGCATTTAGTAAAAGGCTGTTATTTTGACATTACAAACAGACGCCTCAATTTTATTTATTTGTATTTATGTATAGATAAACCCGTCATAGAGTCTGCGTGTTAGTTGCGTTACGCTATCGTCCGGTGTATTATATACAACCGTGAAGAGGCTAACTTCTGTACAACACTGACGGCCGGTGATGGATTACCGAATATCTCAGTTTTCGCGATTGTTTTTCTATATGTTATGCCATCTGCAAGTTGGCAACTTCGCCTGTGTCAGGTGTGACTTTATTTTATGATTGTAGTGTGTTTTTAAATTCATATATAATGTCGTCATTATAGTTTCTCATGTTACTATAAAAATCTGTTTATTTTTTTCCTGATTATGGAAAATGATAATATTGTATGCTTTTTATATTACATCTCTTCATTGCGTAAACTATACGTAATGTGCTTATGTATGTGCATCATACTCTTTTGTCTGACAGTAAATTAAAAAAAACGAATGCTGACGATGTTGTTTTTTTTTTACTTCCATATACTATGCAATTCATAAATCAAAGACACATTCGTATATTTACTACGCCTAAAATGGAGTCAAAAAATGAGTATGTCAAAACGTTTTTTATAATATGGGTTTGTATTTGGAAGACGTTATAGCATCTACATATTACGTAACTAAATAATTTTATTTAACAACAAGACAAAAGACGATAAAGCCATCTACATGTTTTGTGTAAATAATACTTTACTACTGTCAGACATGTATTTCTATTGGATTATACACCTATATTCTACATTGAACAATATTAAATCTTTGTCATTATAAGATTCTAGAATAAAATTAATCGTTAAAGTTAGGTTATACTATTAGTTAGGTTTATTAATAATATTACTATTTAGATTAATGAACAGATAAATGAATTAACATTATATCTATGTTAGGTATCATATTTAACACCAGTAAAAATAAACTACATAATAATGTTTTAAAATACATATAGAGAAATGACATCACTTGTTTCTTTAACTTGACCTTGTCGGTGGGAAGTAGATAGAATTAACCTTCTGCGTTTATCCCTAGACTTGTGATTACTATTATATTAGTACATACATTATTGTTTAAACTCTAATATATACAATTACGTCTACTTTAATTATTTATTAATGTGTGAGTTTAAAACAATATTCAACTTTGTAGGTAGTGCTTGTAACATAATTGTAACTATCAATTTTCACCTTTGAATGACTCAATTTTCTATTTATTTTCTATTTATCTGTTGTGGAAAAATGTGCAATAATTCTAACCTATAATAACAGAATATTGACAGAGTACTAATAGTTAAAAATATTTTTAAATGCTTGAAAGCGTTTTCATGAATTAAATATCTTTCGACGTAGTAGTCTTTTACGTAAAGACAACAAAATTAAAAATAACTAGCATGTCACACCGCTCAAGGTAAAGATATTACGAATCCGAAATATATTTTTCTAAAACAAAATCAAGGTCCTAAATATGAAGGCACATTCACATATTAAGTGTTTAATTTATAGCGCGATAATTAAAGTTATTTTGTTCAAAGTTAATGTTACCTTGATGAGACGTAGTCAGGAGTAATCGTGTGTCACTGAGCACTTCGTGTGGATACTATATACACTGTTTATTCACATTAATGAATTAGTATTCAGACAAACAAGCCAGTATTTGCGAGCAAAACTGTAGCGGTAGTACAGCTCAACTGACGATGTTACGTGTCGCGAGTTGAAGATCGTCTGTAACAGCGTTAAGCGTAGGAGCCGCCGGTTCTCTTTGGCCACTGACGCACGATGATGCCAACGTTAATCAGGGACTATGTTTACTCCCCCATTACAGGCACATTGATTATTTACTTTTTTAAGATTCACAATATTTTCAATGTTGTATTTATTATTATTTATTTCTTTATCAGATTACATGGGTCCATTACATAAAACTAATTAAAAGAATGAAATTAATAAAATAATAACTGAAAGCAGAACAAGAAATAAATAATAGGAATGCGAAAAAGTCTTTTCGCATATAGTATGTAGAAACTTACAACAAAATCTGATAGCTAATGTTTCATAAAAGGACTGGCATACAAGCTTGTGAGTGTTTGCATAACTGTATTAGGACTATCGCGAAGTCTACTATGTATGGAGGTAATTGTTTTGAGCACAATAGCATAGAAATCCTCGACACGGGAAAACGCAATCATACAAGATGCACTACAAAAACGTGGAAGTCCTCACAATCTTCTAAAACCGTTGTTTAGAAGTGCTACAGATATAAGATTTCGGATACAGATATCTGACATTTGAAATTAATTATGGAGCATAACAATGCTGCGAATATAGAATAATAAAATGAGAAATAAATATATTGTATATCACAAATGACATTTGTCTATGTCAAGATGGCTTTGAAATGTCATAATAATTAAATTTACAAAAAAAAGTAGCTTAGAGTTCAACAACAATTCGCTTTTTGCGATTATATTATATTTACCATGTAGGCTCAGATAATAAAACATGATTAACGTGTTATCCTATGTAGGCATGAACATGCAGTCTGAAGTATGTCTATGGACATTACTCGGGCTCGTGCGTACTATCTTCGATGCAACACTCTTCAAAGTGAACTCTAATTTGAAACAGGTGCGGACCATATTGATGACAGATTGATGATATCTTAACGTAATTTTATAATTTTAGTTTCACAAAAATAGCCATAGACTGTATGGTACGTAAAAGTGAATATTGTATGGAATAATAAATTATTTCAATTATATAATTTTTATTGCTCGCAGTTGATAACAGAATACTTTTAAATTACAATTGAGACAATAATATCCTTTAGAGGATGAGAAAGTACTGTATTCTTTCGGACTAAGTGTAATATGAGTAAAATGATTTTCTGTGTAATTCAACGTGGTCTACTAGGGATACTAGGGGTCTAGGGATGTTGCGTAGGTGGGTATACCAGAACTGGAGGTTTATAATCTGCTTTATTGGAGACGGAATCGGAGGCAGAGTCGGAGTCGGAGGCGAATCGGAGGTAGAGAAGAAGACAGATGTGTTAAATAAATCAAGTATATATTATATAATAGTATTATTCGATAGTAGGAATTTTGACAAGCGACGATGTTTGGTATCTTCCATAAAATCTAAGGGAAAGCCCTGTAGAGCAATCTTTTGAAAAATCTAGCAATTCCCTGAGCCTCAAGTTAAATTTTGTATGTACTTATTCTAGCTGCAATTACTTGTTGTGTTGCGATATCCGTTATAACCGTCGATTCAAAAGTACCGAAGCCGAAGTCGGAGATGGAGGTGTAAAATTAATCCGAAGTTCCAACCTTTCGGAATCGGAGTCGAAGCTCCATAACATTCCTAGTCTAGACCTTCTAATTAATCATTACAGTTACACAAAAACAAGACGATAGCAGTAAACGTAAAAATTGGTTTAAATTGATCAATTTAATATTTGGTACATTATGTTGATATGTTATATGAATTAACTACAGCGTAAACTTCAATTGATGTTTCTCAATTTACCGACAAACACCTTAAAACGTCAATATAACTTGACTTTAGTTTACTTTCTTGTCCTTACAATAGCTTTTTTTTATAGTTAATAGCTTTATGGCTACAATCTGAACTGATGTTTTGACAATGTGATCGTCAGTACGCTATGCCTAATGTAGGAATTATCTTGTGCAAATGGAACAATGGAACAAAAATGGAACAAATCCTATATGTATTTGGCGGCAGATTTTAACTTGAGTTAGTCAGCTAGGGTGGTAGCTAGCCAGGCGGGCATTAGAAGAAGCCCTATCACCGTGTTATGGTTTCATCACGATGCTTTTCTGTATCGAAAGCTGAAGTTCATTGCAGATAGATTCGAATTCACGTCCATTGACGGGGCGTCCGTACACTACCAACTGAGCTATCATCGCTCCAAAATTAATATTGCGAACCAATGCACTATATTTTGTGATAAACGCAGTTCTGCAAATTTTATCCATCAAAACTTTCCAACTTAGAATGTAAACAAAACAAAAACCACCCCTTTTGATCTGTTACGTGGATAAACTATCATGCAGTTTGTCAGTGATGCATGATTTTTGTTTTGATATATTATACCATTGTTTGCATTTTGATTATATTCTCTATGGTTAGCTGTAAACTCATTCTCTATAGATGCGTACCAGATAGCTTACCTTAGAATAAAATTGATGGTATTTTGTTCAATGCAGATGCCTAAAGTGTTATTTTCGTATATGGAATCTTATCCGTTGTTTATGCTCGATAGGAGATTATAAAAAATAATTTTTAATATTATCACTGACAGGTATGGCAGATGATAATGCCCGAAGAACTGTCGTTGCCAGTTCAAAGACTACTACGTACTATTATATCTAGTGTTATGCTGGTTCAGTGTTTCACTGTATACGTTTATTTGGCTTCTTACATAGTTCTCCTATATCCTGTTTTCCTGGTAATTATAGAACTTATTTGCTTATTGCATTATGCGAACAATTAAAGACGGATTTCAATAGTTAAAGAAGTATGCCAAGAGAATGTTGCTATTCAAATAAAAAGTATTATAATGAAATAAATTGTAATTTCGAAATACTGTTTGTACAATTTTGAAGTGATGATAGCTCAGTTGGTAGTATGTACCGACCCCGTGTCAATGGATTTAAGGTTTAGCGTTATGGCCATAATCTCACCTGGTCTTAAGTGACGTTACGGCCCAAGGTGGTAGACACGCTAAACCTGTGGAGAAACTGGGTCTTAACACTGCAACTGCCGGAACACATCTGTTGGTATTGGGCGGAAGATTTTCAACTTGAGGGTGGTTGCTAGCCAGGCGGGAATTAGAAAAAGCCCTACCGCAATGCTATGATTTCCTCACGATGTTTTTCTTCACCGGAAGCTCAAGCTCATTGTAGGTGGATTCGAACTCACGTCCCTTGACGCGGAGTCCGTACACACTACCACTGAGATATCATCGCTTTAAACTACTTGTAGGGTTTATATTACATGTAAGACACTAAAAAAGGTTTCAACGATGTGGAATCTTTTTATCAGTCCGTACTATGATCACAAATGTGGAAATAATATTATAATACATGTTTTTAGGAAGAGCGTCCGACACTAGTTCTTCCATGGTTGTTGCTTGCAGCTACAAGAAAGCTATTGTGTGAACTGACCAGCCTGGCTGTTGGTTTGGGAGTATGTCTTTTAGTTGGCCCTGCAAGGCCACCTTGTATTAAATTTGTAATAGTAAAGGTCAGCTCGATTATGCCTTCGTTCTATATGTGGATGTTAGTTTTTAGGTAAGATCATGTATTTCAAAATAAAGTTATAATAATTAACCAGATATGATTATAATTTAATATGAGTTTAACTTTAATGATACTATGTTGCACATTTATAACAGGATATGTTGTAACTATTAGTACAGTAACAGTAAAGTATCCTTCTATATAATGTGAGCACAATTTAGTCCTACCATAATTATTAAGGAATAAAATAATAACTGTTTTTTTTTGTACTTTCTGCGGTCAGAAGCGCGACCGCAGTTAATTAGAAATATAGTTACAAAATACGAAAAATAACTCTACTAAACTTTTAGTTACCCACTTGTTACAGTTACTATCACACTTTAAAAGTAGCATCCGCATTTAAAACGTTCTCGACTGCATTGCCACCTCGTGATAATGATTACGGATTGGAACTCGCAATAAGAAGGCGGCGAACCAAGTCCTTATTTGGAGAAGAACAGCTGCGCAGAAAACTCGTGGCGAGCTTGTACGTTTTATCGACTTACATATAGTAATATATTATTCATTAAATAGAAAAATAAAACAAACGTTTTCTGTTATGCCATTGCATTATGCGAACAATTTATTCTACAGCATACTGACTATTTCATAATTAAATTCTGTAATGTTGTATACTTGACATTGGCAATATTGACTATATAAGCAGTGACCATAATAACACGAAAATAAGAAAATAGACAAATAGTATAGGAACTAAAAATGTACACTTCATTTATTTTTTGTTATATAAGTATACTACAGAACAACTTTAATGCATGTGCTTTATTGAAAGAAAAATATGGTTTTTTTGGTCACATATCTTGAGAGTTATGCACATGGACTAAAAAAAACGTAAAAGTATAGTCAAGTTTTTACTTATTTTACAAGAAACGAAAAGTTTTTTCTATATGTCGCGTACCTATTCAAGAAACCTTATAGTAATAGTTTATAATATGTTTTACTAATTATAGATATGGTGAAAGACATATTACTACACTGGGTGAAGAAATATGTGGTATTTCTAACAAAGGACGATGTTCCCACATGGTTCACTCCACTGAAACAAGTTTAGATAATTCTAAAGAGGAAGTTGAATTATTACAACTCCATGCTATTAAATCTTACCAACTATCTGACACTGGATCATCTGAAGACTGGTTTAGTAATGAAGGATCTATACCTCGGGATACTGATCGCATTCTTGAACAATTTGTTTTGATGTTGTTACGAATAGGTATCTATTTAAAAACAGAGGGAAAAGATTCTGTTTATTCCCAATCTCTTAGTATTAATTCACCAAATAATATATCTAGGAAATCTAACAATTTTAATTCGTCAACTATACCTATCAATGATAGTGAGTCTTCGTCGAATATATCAAATGACAAAGGTGATTTTAATAAGCAATATTTCATACATTTTTCTGTCTGTATTAATATTATAAAATATTATGTCTATAACTCTGACGACCACGTGCATGTAAATCCCTTAGTAAATAGTACAAATCATTCCAATATCATAGAAACATCAATAAATCAGTATTCTGTTGAAACTTAAAAGTTAATAAAATATGTTCAACTTCAAAGATTTAATATGTTAGCAAAATTTTATTATAACAGAATAATAACTCCGTTGTAAATAATAAAGCTTGTAAATTTTTGGTTTTCTATTAAAAATAATTTAGTACCATGTGGTTTGGATATAATTTGTATATAAATTTTCAGATTTACTACTAATCTTAAATTGAGGTTCAGATCAGTGCTGTTAATTATATTTCTTTACAGAACAAGTAAAATTTCACATGCGTCACGATTATACATCTTCGACAGAAGATGAAATAAATATTGCAACAGAAGTAAAAAGTCCTACAACTTCAATCCATACAATCATGGAGTCGTCTCAATCGGATGTAAGTTAATAAATTAAAATATAATAAACAAAATTAAACAGTAAAAACATTTAATTTATTAAAATAAACACATTTACATTATTAAAAGGGAAAAACAGATGAACTACGATATTATAAGCATATATACGATCCTATATCAACCGTCGAAACCATCGTTACTGTGTGATCATTCAGCCGGTTGACATACATTACCGAGTGTAGCTATCATTGGGTCTAAGTACATTACTCGATAATTGTAATCGTTTGGGTTTATTAAATTGAATTGATACATTGGTAACCTATTTGTAATAATCCAAACCAATTGGGGCACCTCGTGATCTATACGTAAATCATTTGGGAATACCATTGTTATATTATTTTGCGCTACGATTGCTATATTCTGATTTTGGTATGGTTTACGAGTGTCCCAACATCCAATACCGTCTTGTGAAATAAGATTAAAGAACATGATACCGTTGCGGTCAATGGCTGCGGCTGATACCTGTCCATCAGTACCCCTACTCTCGCCGAGAAGCTTGAATTCACTCACAGCGTCATTGATGCGTGAAGGATCGCGTATAACTGACGTCGGTACTACAAATTCTAAAGAGCTTGACATAGAGTGATAATATAACGGCCGATCTCCGAGTTGATATTTACCTAAGGACATACCGAATAAACCGTCAGACCACTGATAGTTCAGCCCGTGGAGTGTATAATTTGATAGTAACGGTTCCGGATAAAAACTGTAATGGCTAAATCGCCAGAATGCGGCATCGGCTTTTCTGAATACGATTAAACCGAAACGCCAAGCGTCCGCTATATAAACATGTAAATCTCTGCAGCGCGCATCTCTGGAATCGACAATTAGATTTGTGATTAGAGAATTCTGAAGTACAAATTCGCTTGGAATTGGATACTTTGCCAAGACGGTATCCGTATTTAGGTCAATGGCGAATAAGGTCGGTGGGCACAGTTGACGTGGCGTTTCAAAAGCTTCAACTTGCCCAGAATCAATCACCCACATGACACCGCAGTGGTCGATGACCATACGAAACACTGAAGTAAAACCGGTACAGTTATCTGGAAACATAAAAGAATATTTATTCGTAAATAATTAATCAACTAGACACTTAATATAATGTTTCTACATGAAAAATATTTACCAGCATTATGCCAATCCCAAATAGGATACGGTTCCAGAGGAGGCGATTCTAATTGGGAGGTAACCGACACTGTTGACAATGTTGCTGGGACTCCTTTTTTCCATCGTGGTGTACTAATAAATATACGATCTCTCCATCGTTCTATGCCCAGTGGTATAACGTTGGTTTGATTGAATTCACTAAAAATATTAAACATTAAAAAAATAAATTAATGAACATGCTTAAATTATCTGGGACACCTACCTCATAAAAGACTTTAAGCTCATTGAGAAAGTATAGGGTAGGGCTACCAAGATGGTGTATAGAATGCGTAACCTACCTTATGAACAACGCCTCAAATACCTTGGCCTTACCACACTATAACAGCGTAGACAGAGAGGCAGGTTAATCGAAACTTATAAAATATGTATAAGCCAAATGAAAATAAACACCTTTGAGGTCCTCCCTTGAAACTTTGTGAAATCTCAGCAAATAGAAACCCAAGGAAGCATTTTCGCCTCACAGAGTGGTAGTAGCATGGAACAAACTTCCACAAAAAGTTGTTATGGCTCTAACCTTAAACTGCATTAAGAACAGAATGGACAAGCAAGACTTCCTATTGTCCAAGGTATTTGATACACACGCATCAGCTTATTAGCTGCTAGTGTGTTTTACGAAATAATAATAAAATAATAATCTGACTACATATGCTATATAATAAGGTTACTAAATATATCAAAAACATTATTCGTGTTTCTGACTGATTAATAAGGAACCGTAGTAAAAATAAACATAAGTGTCTCAATAATAAGTGTTATTAACACACATAGGTTTATAATAGTGTAATAGTTAATTCGAGAAGATTAATTATAACTATAGATATATGAAATTTATTTTCTAAATGAGTAAATATTTTCTAAAAATGCTTTGATTTACTAACCCATTATCAATCGCCAGGTTCCGTTGTTGTTCAGTAGGATATTGATAGTCAATTTGTTTCCATCGGTACAAAGTGGCTATAGCTCTAACACCAGGAGTTTTATTGTATTGGTATCCGTAGCATGTTAAGACGCTTACTAAACTCAGTATCAACAATTTATGCATCTATAAAACAGCATAACAAAAATAGTATTTAGTTTAAAATTTTCTCTATTTATAATTGTAAAAGTATATTGTCTCAAAAATATTTAAAGGTTTTATATATATTATGTTTTTTTTAATAAAAACAATATAACTATAATATGTACTGGTAATAAAATACGGATAATTAAATTGGAATCGAATGTTTTTAAAATATCTGATCAGCAATACTAGTCAAAATGCATTATCACTCTAAGGTTTATGGAATGGGCTAAGCTAATATAAATTAGAATCGTTTATAAATGTGTATCGATTGGTATGTTTATGAGTACCAATTTTATTGCCAAACGTATCAAATAGTCCAAATATTTCAGTCCAATGGTTATATACGATTATGAACACGTGTTCATATTTTGCTTAAATTAAATAAAAGCTAGATTTGTCAAAAAATAACGCAATTTTCACGGGAACTTACATCTTGATCCTATATTAATTAATTAATAAAAAAGAATTTACATACACTACACCAATTAGTATGACGTAGTATGAATTGCAAAGTGGTAGGACTGTTTTTAATGGCCGTCTGGCTAGCTATCTCCGTCGAAGTGAAAACCTGTCGCTAAATACCTATACGTGTGTTCCGGCAGTTGCACTTGAGAGCCAGTCCCGTTTCTAGGATTAGCGTATCGATCGCTCATCATCACTTAACATCAGGTGAGATTATGGCCTTAACTATATTTTTTTTTTACACTAAAACGATGTGGTTTTTGGGGACTGCCGATAGAAGTGAAAACTAAGTAACAGAAAGATGTAATGTATACTAATAACGCACAGAGGTATATCTATGTACATATATACACAGTATACATATAGCTCACGGGAAGCATGCAGTAACGATGACGCGAGTTCCATGATTTTTGTTTACCCAAAAAGTGCTCAACACGCCTAAAGAAGTTTTCACTTCAAAAATTGCACATTACTAGAAACTAAAATATATTACACTTAATATGTAAATGTTATGTAAAGTAATTTAATTGTAATTGCATTTATGAAATAAGGTTATGCCAATAATAGTATTGAGACAGACTTTCTTTTACTTAATATGTTAGCGAATAGTTGATCTACTTATTATGTGAAACTAATTGTACTTGGGTGTTATATCACATTAATAATTGTTTACTAGTAAAACTTCAGATAAGAATGAAAGTAACATAAGTATATAACTAATAATCTTTCATTCCTCTCTTAATTCGATCGTTCATTTATATAGAAAACATAGTGTTAAATAAACATGTAGTGCCTAGGCAAAATTAATTTTTGATTTTAAAATTTCTAAACTTTCTTTCTAATCTCGATAATAAGTAAAAATGTAAATACCTGAACCCTATCGAAGACTTTTATGGACATGTCAAGATTTTGAGGTTAATGCGATCGTTAGTAGGATAATTTATTCAAATTATATTGACTAAGTTTGGAAGTAGTTTACGAAAATTATACATTTTTATATTCAGTTTGACTATACGTAGCTTAACATAAATTTATTCGGATTTCGCCACCTCAGTTCTTATTTATTCAATCTACCATTGAATACATTTTATAATCAAACATTTTTTATTATATTTTGAAAACTAAAGTATATTATGTAACTTTTACCGGGATTATGTATAATATGACAAATTTGAATAAAATAGGTTATAGTAAATGTAAATTTTTAAGAGATTTGTTATTTAGGTTACAAATGTTTTTACTATAAAATGTAACTAATTTTGGATTGAACACGATGACACGCGACGATTTATAATTTATATGTAACTTTAAAGTGTCCCAATATTTAGTACGTAGCGTATACACGATGTGACTTTTTATTGTCAATAATAATTAGGCGAGAAAAATGTTGAGTTAAGCATTAATAATGAACGAATGGAATAGTTATTTACCACATTCAGTTGTTTGGAAATCCCCTTAACATTAATCAGGGAAGATATACGCGTTTGTTTAAGTATAAGAAACACGAAATATTTTGCGTACACTTTAATTATGTTGTTAAGTAATAAAATTGAATCAGTAACTTTTTAAGATGGAACTGAATATACACCAAGCATATCCCTGCTTTATCAAGAAATACTCCTGTATATTACAACAATAGGTACCAACTCATCAATTCATGAATAGAATATAAATTAAACATAAAATTTGTATCTGCACGAATTATAAGAGTAAAATGGTGTAAAAATATAAAGGACACGAAAAATAATAAAACATTATTTATAGAAAAAATTAAGCAACTAAATTAAAAGTAGTTGTAAACTCTAAAATATTTAATTAAAGTAGAGATTATTTGTAATATTTTTAATTATAAGCTTCTTAGTCTTAGTAATAAGTTTTTAGGATAAGTAATTCTACGGTAAGTAAATACACGTTGAAAGATGAGGTGGGACGATTTTTGCCTGACTGTCTAGAAGGAGCGTAATTGTTTGATTAAGGGTAATTGTATTTATTTTGTTAGGACTTGTTAAGGAGAATGCTTGTACTCATGATGGAAAGAAATCGTTTATTACGTCTTATAAATCGACAGATTTGTATGAAACACCGTTTTAAAAAAATCTTCTTTATACATAAAATTTATAACACTATACAAAAGAGTATTTTATTGATTTCAACATGTTTAGATAAATTGCGCTTCTGTCCTTTACTGTTAACTGTTTCTAACTAGATGGCGACCACCAAGTCATCAGCCATAATGATAAACTTAGGCGTATGTTGCCACGAGGTCAGCCGGTGTATATTTCCAAAGTTTGTCTACAATGAATTACAGTATATATGCACCATTTTATTCGATTACTTTCTGCCATCCAGTAGGTAGTGCCATGGTCTGGTTGCTGTAGAAATTTTGGGATTTCTGATCAAATAAAATGCGACAAGTAGTTTTGGCAGTACTCTTTTGATGTTAACCTGACACTGTTTAAAGAATTTTGAAGAGACCGAAACAAGTGGAAATCTTAAGGTGCAAGGTCAGGGCTATATGTTAGATGCATAAACAGCCATACTCTCATAGTTTTGGCTAAGTGGCTAAAGATGTGTGTGGTCTAGCGTTATCGTGATGAAAGACAACACCCTTTCTATTGATCAATTCTGGCTGCTTCTCAACTTCTTGCTTTAATCACATTGGTTGTTGGCAGTAGAGTTTCAAATCAATGATTCTGCTCAGTGGAAAAGATCAAAATGAACAATGCCGTTCCATTCCCACCATACATATAGCACCACATTATTGCGAGTTAACCCAGGTTTTGCCAGTTTATGAAGCCTGAACGACCTTTAACCACGACGCACGACGCAGATTCCTGTCGTTCATGATCCACTTTACATCACCAGTTCAATCTCTTAAAAAACGGGTCGGTTTCATTACGTCTCAATAAAGGAACGGAAATATCGAGCTTTTCTTGTTTTTTCAAATAGGTCAAAACTGTTTTGTGGTTAATTACCAGTTCTTCAGCTATGTCGTAACTACTGATATGCAAATCTAGCTCCACTTTTTCATATATGGCCTTTATTTTTCCGTACCAGAGCACCCAGAGCGAGATGCATCTTTTACATCAAAATTCCCGGACTAAAAACGCTTAAACCAACTTTGTGCTACTCTTACTGACACTGCATTAAGGCCCTTCACATCATAATTTTTTGCGCGTCTCGCGTTGCATTTTTCCTTTTATGTAATAAATAACGTATAAATGTCCTTTGGTTTATTGCATTTCTGTTATACAGTAGAACCTCGTTAAGTCGAACCTCGATAAGATGAAAATCTCGAAAAAAGTTTGTTCTCTTCGCTTCACCGAAACCTCTATTATCTATAAGACGAAAACTCTATAACTCGTATTTTTTGGCGTCACCCTTGATGTTCGACTTATAAAGGTTCTACTGTATATAGTTGTGTAGACACACAAAATAATTTCACAGTGATGATCGTCAATGGATTATTGATCTCACGTAATTCGTTGCTTTTTTGGATTTTATTGTGTTATTATTAAAATCAGTATTGTCACTTGTCGAGATTCTATATATATAACTAGCCTAAAGTTCTAAACGGTTTGATGTAAACATATATGAAGTGTTGTTAGGTTCTTTTTAAACAATAGGAGTGATATATGATTCTATATTTAAGGTTGATATCTGCGAGTCAAAAAATTGAAAAGATATAAACAGGTTCTTACTTAGGAACTTATTTAAGTAAACAACTTGTTCATGAACCTGTTCAAAAAAGTTGTAGCGCTCTAACGTTTTAGTAGATGCATTTTTTCTCATTTTTGTTTTGCTCTCGTTGGTTAGTTACAAATATCATTGGCAAGGACTATTAGTGAACTTGCAAGAATCGGTATAGTTTAAAAGCCATACATGTATTTGTTATTTTTAGGCTTTATGTGCTACCATAATAGGCTTTATAAAATCTATGGATTCGATATTGATATTTGGATATTTTTAACGCGCTTATATTTTTACTTTTGCATCAATATCACGTCATAGCATTTGATAGTAACCACAGTATAATACAAAAACAGTATTTGTGAAAGTGAGATTAACCATCCTGTACATCATTTCCGTCCACCACCATCATTTATACCGCACTGTATAAAAAGAAACTGGATACAGCTCGGCTACTTCCAAAACACGGTACGTATAATTGAATAATAATAAAATGATATATGTAATGTAATATAATAATAAGGTATGTCACCTTTTCAATATAATAGGATTAGTGGTTGTTACTTAGGCTTTACTATCTCCCTATTCCATTTTTTTCATTCATTACTTAATACGTGCAGTTAGTCACGTGCAGATGACGTAACTTTGAGGTTTTCAAGTCATGCGATGTTATTCGTATCTAGCAACATTTGTAATTCCCCGACTCCTTCGAATCCCTCGATGTGCGATTTCTCAAGTGATGAGAGCATATGCTAAGAATTGATTTTTAGGAATTTGTATCTCAACTTTTTAGTTAAATAAATCCAAAATAACGTATCATAAAGACTTTTAAATGCGTTCACTACAGCATATAAATAATATTATTTCGCCTGTCCTTTATAAATGTTTCAAATAATTTCCATTCTAATCATACCAATGAACAAATTTATTATCGTTGCATGATTTCTAAAGACGACTTTGAAACTGCTTACGTAAACGATACTTGGCCGGTTAAATACATAATAATTTACTACTTTAATGTTTATAATCATACCTTCTGGCTATTCTGTACAAATTTTTAATGGCCTATACCCGATACCTCAGTGAAAGATCTAGGATATTATTGACCAAAAAAATATTATCCCTATGCAGTTTGACGCTATTACCATGTCTACCTACGTGAAAGTGTAAGTTTATTTTATATTTAAAGTATCTTAACAATGTTGGATTATGGTTTGTTCTATTTTCTGAATGTAGGTATAAGTGTAAGTTTTTTTTACATCAAATATATAATATACTAGAAAAATGAACAGAATACTTTCAAGATGGAAATGATTATCTGAAGTATGGCATGTACAGTATAGGCATGTAATAGGGGGGAGTATATTTAAAATAGTAAATCACAAATGTTTTACTTTTATTTTTCCCTAGAGAATATTATTCTCTATCTACGGATTCTTCATTACCAGTCATATAATATAATTAACGGTTATTTGTTATAAGAGTATATTTGCAATTAAATCGTACTTATTTTAAGTCATAAGATAAGGAAAATATTATTACTGAAGAGTAAAAATATAAAATACTAATAATAGTAAAACATACCTTTATATTACAATTCCACATGTCATTTTTATTGTCATAGACGTATACAAATTGTATCCAGTATCGAAAAATATGTAACTTAACCGCGTCTGCTCTGCAGTTTACTACGAACTCTAATGCTTTCAAAAAACAACGAAGGCCTACGTATTTCGTCATAAGTGGTTTAGCAGTCCTACCGGTTAAGCTGTAGCTCGCTGGAGGAATTTGATATAAAGGACATAGAGAATAACGGAATAATCAATAAATTTATAATAACAACTATATATTTTAATATAATATGAAATGGACTTATGATGGAAATATGTCATTCGAAGTCAATAACCGAGCTTTTAAGGCAAAAAATATATTACATGTTACATATGTATAAGCATATAAGACTAAACTTCTATTGATACTTTCACAAAGACTACAATGTGGGGATCAACTTGCCTCACAGTTGTGTGTAGAAATGGTATTAAAAAAGGTTATGCTAAAATATGTATTACAAGGTTTATGGAAATGCATCAAATTGAAAGTAATTGTATATACGTAAAATGTATAATTTTACATTAAATGATTTCATTTTACCATCCAAGTGATGTAATTAACTTTAAGTATTCGGTTGATTAATTTTTCACTTTTACACCCATATGTGAGTGAAAATGCTCATGAAGAGCTCCTGTTAAATACCTGTCTACGTATACTATAACTATAAACAAATCTTATTAACTATATGACTGAAGGCTCACATAGAAACGAAATTATAGTCATCTATAAAATCAATTAGGCGCCTTACCTTAATATGTAAAATATCTAAGTAAAAAATGTAAAGTATACCAAAATGTTTTATTTCTTTTGGCGAGTGAGATTAATTTTCAATCACAATTGTATCAACACATTACGTCGGACCTATATTCTGTACAGTAAATTCACATTTGTGAATTTATAAGTTAAAATTTGATCACAATCTAACATGATATTACGTTAAAAGTTGGTAAAAAATATTAAATATGTTTGTATAAAATATTTACATTATATTAAATAGTAGCTAGCTCGACAGTACTGTGACAGGCCGTACTGTCCCTTTCGGTAGTTAATAACTCGACCGCCAGAGCCACCTATCATATTATGGAATAGTTATAAATCATTGTCTGTCAACTCGTATCCAATACCCCAATAAACAATAAAAAATCTAATATGTAATCACAGCGCCATCTAGGGGGCACAACTGATGTTAAGAAAAATATTTTTTGGCAGAATTGTCTAGCGAATCCAATTATTAACTTAAAATTACCAAAAACCAACAATAACACATAAATAAATAAACTATATAATAACTTTTTGGTATTGGATCAAATTGTGAATCTAAACCAGTCACGAATCAACACGCACACAAGCATATAAGAAAAGTACACATGAAGATGTAACCAAAGAAGCTGATAGAGAAAACGTCTACCTAGAGCAACTCTCAAGTATAGTAAACGGGAGTAGAGATTTTACGGAGCTTCGACTCTGATTCCGAAAGGTCGGAAATTCCGATTGATTTTAAACATCCGACTCTGACTTCGGCTTCGATGCTTTTGAATCGGAGGTTGTAACGGAGATCGCAACACAACAAGTATCCGCGGTTAGAATAAGTACGTTCAAATTTAACTTGTAGCTCAGGGAATTGCTTGAATTTTCAAAGGATTATTTTACAGGGCCTTCTCCTAAGTTTTATGGAAGTTATGA
This sequence comes from Actias luna, assembly GCA_039707435.1. NCBI lineage: Eukaryota > Metazoa > Arthropoda > Insecta > Lepidoptera > Saturniidae > Actias > Actias luna. Next base: position 7,979,427 of record JAZHAC010000003.1, read on the forward strand.
GACTTCGTCCCTTATTACAAATTGAATAATATTATTCAATTTCTTACTTCAATAAAGCAGATTATAAACCTCCGTTTCTGACTCCGGCTCCGGTATTCCCGCAACATCCCTAAGCGGGAGACAAACAACAATGGATAAAACCTTGTCATCGTTTGGTATACATATTTGCCTTCATCAAAAACTTAGGTTCAATATGTATATTTAAATATATATGTATATCCACGAGGGTCAACGTAGCGTTTGCGTAAGCAATATCCGAGTTATTGTTTTATTGGTATTATTAAAGTAAACAAATGTTCTCAAAATGTTATCTACATATACATATACACATACATCATATATATCATATAGCTCCACATAGAGAAAAAAAACTATTTTTGACTGGCACATGTCAACTCTACTTCTGTTATTGCTATTTCGTATACGTAAAAGATTTTTGTTGTAGTTGTTTTTAGTTGATTAGTTATAAAATGTAACTATATAATTTATTATAAATTGATCCTAATCTAAAATTAAAATTTAATGTGAATTATTTCGTACAGTAGAGCATTGGATTTAATTAGTTTATTGTTGCTACAATACATATGCAACACTCGACACAGCAAATGCTCAAGTAATGTATTAGCAAATGTGGCCGCTGTATTTTTCACTATTTATTTTATTTCAGGTTTAATATTATCTGTTTTGAATTGATATATATGTATGTAGCTGACCTGGCAGACCTTGTTCTTCCTTTCGAGTAGTCAATCACATCGACTACAGAGTTATCTAGCGCGTTCTGATCACTTATCGAGATAAAAAGTATACTATATTTTAACCTGTACAAAGTGGCATATCTGTGCAAAATTTCATTAAAATCTATCCAGTAGTTTCGGAAATTAGCCCCTACAAACATCGAAACAAGAGAATTTTATATATAAAGATGTATATATATGTATATGTATATGCATATGTATATATTCATTTGCTTAATAGGAATTTTTGTGAGAATAGTTTAAAAATGAAATACATTTTTATTTATATATGATTTATTGTTTTTATGGCATCCATCCTTGAACTATACGTTGAACTATAGTTCCAGGGGGCGCAGTTCGTATTATCGGGTCACAAACTGTTCCACGTACAGCTTCAACAGAATTGGCATACATTATCCGGAAATTGTAATCGTCAGGATCTAAGGAACCCGCTTGGAACATAGGCAGACGATTGGAAATAATCCAAATGTTTTGATCACGAGCTTGATCAATTTTTATGTCATTAGGAAATATTAATGTTTCTGAATTCATAGCCACGATCCCCTGTGTGTTTTTGCTATACGGTTTTTTTGTATCCCAACAACCGATACTGTCTTGTGATACGAGACCGTAGAACATGACTCCGCGATTGTTTATCACAGATGCAGAAGATTGACCGTAAAGCCCTCTGCTCTCTCCAACAAGGTTAAACTCAGAAGAACTATCGTTAACATGCGACGGATCACGCAATACTGCCGTTGGTACGTAGAATTCTCTGTAACTTGACAAAGAGTGGAAAAATAAAACACGTTGTTTAACGTGGTCTATAGGACTCAAAGCTAAACCAAAAATTCCGTCTGTCCATTGAAAATTTAACCCGTGAAGTGTAAAATTAGAGGCCAGTGGATCCGGATAAAAAAACGGATGGGAAAATCTCCAAAAGGTCTGATCTTTTTGCCTAAATACCAATAAGCCAAATCTCCAAGTATCTGATATATAAGCGTGAAGATCTGAACAGTCTTCTTTATGTGAATCTATAACGATGTTTGCATATAAAGAATCTTGGAGTACATATTCCTCTGGAATAGTATATCGTGCGATCAGCGTATCAGTATATAGATCAAACACGACTATACTGGGCGGGCATAATTGCTTCGGGTTATCTTGGGAATCAATCTGCCCGGAATCTAAAACCCAGAGTCTGCCACAGGAATCGGCTTGCAAGCGAAAAACCGATATAAGTCCAGCACAATCATCATTATCATCTGAAAGCAAAGTAATGTGGTAAGTTGTCTACATCTTTATATATAAAAATTTCTTGTCACGTTGTTTGCCCATTATGAACTCCTAACCTACTGAACCGATTTTCATCAAATTTTGCACACTGTGTCTAGTTGGATCTAGCTTAAGAGATAAGATACTTTTTATCTTGATAAGTGATCGCTATAGTCGATGTGATTGACTACTCGAAAAGGTATAACAAGGTCTGCCTGGTCAGGCAGTATGTAATTATAAATGTAATAATTATTTTCAGATATTTATCATTAAAGAAAATTGTAAATATCGTTTTTTTATTAAAATTTACTTCTTATAAATCGGTTTTCATATAAGCTTATATGATAGCCACTAGGTTTAGCGTGTCTAGCATCTTGGGCCACAACGACAATTAACGTTAGGTGAGATTGTAACCATAATGCAAAACATATAAAAATACCCCCGTTATGGAAATTTTATTAGGGAATAAAATTAATGCAAGCGTTAAAGAAAAAGAGTTAAGTTTCTCTGCGCAACATACCTTGCGCACCTTTTATTTTGCAATCATGTTTTAAATACAATCGTATTTAAGGAGTGAACTCCAGTCGTGCGTTGGGTCTCTCACATACACATTTCTATTTTACTGTTAATTCTCTAAATTTAATTATAATCATATTCTATTATTCTTATTAATTATATTCTTTTTAAGATCAATAGTGATCGATATTCATGGCATGGACTACATTCATATAGAATGTTCTATGTCTAATGGGAAATAAAAATGACTGATAACATTTAATGCTTACTAAATCCCCTGTGGTAACTCCAGTCAGGATATGGTTTGAGTAGGGGTGAAGGTATACCACCCGCGCGCGATAACGTAGCCAGAGTTGCAGGTACACCTCGTCGCCAACTTGGTATAGTCACCCATATTCGTGACCCCCACACCTCCAAACCCAACGGTAAGATATTTGCTGGTACATATTTTCTAAAAATCAAAAAAACTTTGCTTAATTATTATTATGTTGCTTTATACTTATATATAAAAATTTGGTAGTACGTAAATATAATTCTACGTACAAAATAGTGATATAAAGTTTATTATTTAATAAGTGTTATAAAATTTACAACATCATGGGGGATGTTACAGAACTTCATTTAGAGGATAAAAAAGTATATATGTTTTACAGGGTTAGCGTTATGGTCACAATCAGATCTAATGTTGAAAAATGATATGGCTCAAGATGGCAATACGCGAAGCTTAGTAAAATTACTGGTGTTTAAAAGCAATTACCGGAACATAACTATAGATGTTTACCGAGCTGATTTTCAACTGAAGTTTGGTAGCCAATCAGACGCGCATTACACATAGCTATCACTAAGCTATATTTCCATTAAGTTGTTCACCAAAACATCAGATTTATTATAAGATTTAAATCCATGTTGATCTACGCGGTGTTCCAAAGAGGCTGCATCTGAGCCTATACGGCTATGAATTTTCATATGAAATCCACATTATCAAAGGTGAAACTAAAATTTATTTAGTACGAGGTCATTCTCATTATAACAGATTGTAAATTACAATTTTTACTGTCAACAATTTATGTAACAGAATTTGTATTGTATATTTACAATGAACAACTACGATAAAAACTCAATGCCTGTCATAGATTTTTGCTTTTATATTTCCTTTCGTAAATTATAGAATATTCGTATTTGTAGAAATCATTAACCAGACATGTTATGCGAAACCCAAACGACCCAAGCAACACATTTTTTTTTATCCTAGCTTGGCAAAATGACTGTACTTCACCTGATGGTAAGCTTCAATACAATCCAGTAACAGTAGTGACTGCCGTAGGGGCAAATGTTCTTCGTCAGTCGTAACTGTCTTGCCGGCCCACTAAATGTCTCTTCACGCCTCGTTTAAAAGACCCCATATTATATAAAGGAGGGAACATCTAGATCGGAAGACGGTTCCACAGCTCCACTGTGCGACAAAGAAAAGACTTTTGGAACTTTTTGATTCGCGTCGGGATGGAGGTTATGGTAAAGCTGTGGCTCCGTAGTCCAACACGGGTGGATCTGTTGTGGAAAGGAGAGGAGGGGATTAGGTGAAATAATTCTTTAGTGCATTCGCCATGATACAGTTGATACAACACGCTAAGCGAGGCTATATCCCTACGCAGTTGAAGCGGTTCTAAGTTCTTGATAATGACTGGATCATTCACCATGCGGACAACCCGTCGTTGCAGCCTGTCCAGGGCATCTAAGAGGTATTTTGTGGAACCGTCCCAAAGATGCGAACAGTATTGCATACATGGCCGAACTTGAGCCTTGTATAGAAGTTACAGCTGATTGGACGGGTAATACCGTCGCACCTTGGTCAGGATTCCTAGCCTCCGTGAGGTGCTTAATATGACGCTCCCAATGTGATCCCTAGGATTGAGGTCGCTGCAAATATCAACACCTAAGATATTAAGGTTGTTCCGGATTGTGATAGAGACGCCCTGAAGAGTTGGGAGTGGGGAGAAAGGGAATTTTTTGGTAGTGAGTACGCAAACTTGAGTTTTATTGGCGTTGAACTCGACCAGATTTTTTGTTCTCCATAAAGATATGAGGTTCAAAGCCCGATCGACCTCAACGACAAGTTTCTGACGGCACTTTTCTGCTTTCGCTCCGACCGCTGTTAGGCTTACTGGTATAAAACCCATGAACCGTACTGTCGACTGCATAGCAATGGATGTTGCCCAAAGGCAGCATATCATTGATATGCAGAAGAAAGAGGATGGGCGAGAGTACAGAACCTTGTGGTACTTCAGCATTCACTGTCCGGAATTGCGACTTGTTTCCCTCAACGAGCACACGTATTCGGCGATTGTCCAGAAAGCTGGAGATCCATCTACACAAGTTGTTGGAGAGCCCGTACGCTGATACTTTGGAGAGAAGGCCACGGTACCAGACCCTGTCAAATGCTTTGGATATGTCAAGACCTATCGCCAAAGCCTCGCCATGTTTATCAATTGCTTCTCCTCAGCCGTGTAGTACGTAAACCAAAAGATCACCCGTTGATCGGTTTGGTCAAAAGCTATATTGACGATCACTGATCAACGAGTGGTCTTCTAGGTAGCGGACAAGTTTGGTGTTAATGATCCGCTCCATAACCTTGCACAGTATTGGGGTTACGGCAATTTGGCGGCAGTTGTTCGGGTCCCTTTGTAGAGATCGGTTGCACATTAGCTTCCCTCTAAGCACTAGTTACGATACCAGAGCCATAGGACAATCGGTATAGGCGCTGTATTCAGCACTGGAGTCATCTCGGCTGCACAGTTCTTGAGTACCACGGCTGGGATACCATCCGGACCACTGGCTTTACGTGTGTCGAGTGACTGCAACTCCTTTAGCACGTCACAATTTCTGATACAAATATCACGCATTGTAACTCCACAGCTGGGTAATATAGGTCATAAGGCATTACTGTCATCGAGCCGAGAATTAGCTGCGAAGAGGTTTACCAGAAACGTTGCTTTCTCCTCCGGCCTAATATCGAACGGGGGAAGAAATTTAATATGATGTTATGTACAAGTTTATGATTAAAATGAAAGGAAACCATAGCATGGTTGTAGGGCTTTTTCTAATGCCCGCTTGGATACCTACCACCCTCAAGTAGAAAATCTAGAGTCTAAAAAAATAGAGTCAGTCCCTCCACTAGGCTTAGCGTGTTCACCATATTGCGCCACATCATCACTTCACATCAGGTGAAATTGTGATCAAAAAGCTAAACTTGTAAATCATAAAAAAGGAAAAAATCATACAGACAGTGAGTCCACATTTTATTATCCTTCATAAAGATAAAAAAAAACGTTTGTATAATATTAACATTTAAATATACTTATTTACCTGGATGCAAGTGCTTGATTACGATGTCTTGTCGATGGATACTCATAGTCAATTTGTTTCCATTTATAAAGAGTACTAAATGGCGGCGTATCATTATCTGCTGGAACAGACTGTGGGCTGGCGACGCTCATCATAGCCAGCCATAATGTTAATGCGGACGATCGGGAGTAATCTGAAAATATTTGAGAGGTTTGTATAATATAATATGCTATTAGTATGAAGCTACAAACGTGAAGGATACATTTTTTTTAAATAACAAAATAAAGATTTCGGAAGATAAACCTATTTAGGCCCGATTTTGGGGAATTGAATACGTGAGATCACAGTGACGGAGCCTTACAACTTTGCGTTTTCGCTTTGGTATATAATACATATTCTAAAAGTATTTGTGGTTCATTATAAAAATTGATACTTAAATTATATAAAAATGCGTATGTGATGCAAGGAAATGTGTGTTAGTAATAATGTTTTTACCTGTAAAACCTACAATTCTTTGTCAGAAGTATAAATGTAATTGATATTATATTTTATAAGTTGTTTACTTAACTATAGAGTTATATACTTGATAAGTAGGCCAAAAAAATCTTGTAAAATTGGAAGCACTTGTGTGCAACACTTGTATTATAATAATTCAACGATATCCAATGCTTCTATATTAAAGACTAATTTCCTTTCGAAAAATTATATCGCATGTGTTGTAAGATAACTGATTTGTTAAAATGGTGTTATCCACTAAATGGATGTAACTTTAAAGGTGTACTAGCTATTATTTCTATTATTAAGTTCTAAAAAAACATCAAACTAATCGAAGGTAAAGTCTGATAAAGCTTAATTTACATAATTGTGATTGTCGAGGACCAACATAAGCATTCTTTTAGTAGGTTCCTTGTAAGCAGTCATAAAGGGTTATATTTTTCTATATTATTTATTGATATTATAATTATCGATTATGTAGAATGATACAAAATATCAGTTAATATACAAAAGCCCTTAATTTACTATATAAAAAAAAATACCGAAAGAACAGAATTAGAAAAATTAATGTAATATAAGTTAGCAATTAGTAATTTGGTACAGTACAGTAATTTAAAAGAAATTTCCCTTTAAGAACGCAAATAGATTTCATGCATAATTTTATTCGCAACTCAATATTTAGCGCCTAACTAAATACGTTCTATTGTTCAATCTTGTTATTGCTTTCATTATTATTTTTTTATGCTCCATGAAAAGGTGATATCTCGTTTCTTTTGAATTACTGCGGACCTCTTTGCGGTTTTATTCACTGCGTTTCTTAAACTTTCTAATAATTATTAAAGAAACTGTACCTAGACATGAGGAAACTGGTCTTGTTAAACAGTAAAATACCGTAGCTAATCATCGACTTACAGTGATTATGAGTGTTGTTATTTCGTATGAATATTTTGATGGTTTATAGAATAATACTTATGATTGGTATAAACATAAAAGCATGTAAATTATTACACAAAAAATAAGTTTGTGATTAAATCAAATTACTAAAATAAACAAAAGAAAAGAAGGGCCTTGTATTTTTTTACAATTATAACGAAGTTACTCTGAAATTGTATTGAAAAATATTTTAATCATAAATAAAATAATTCTATGTGTTTAGCGCCCATCTTTAATAGAAGCGGTGATAGCTCAGTGGTAGCATGTAAGAACGCAGTGTCATGGGACATGAGTTCGAATCCAACCACCTACAATGAGTTTGAGTTTTCGGTGAAAAAAAACATCGTGAGGAAACCATAGCACGGTGGTAGGGCCTTTTCTAAAGCCCGTCTGGTTAGCTACCACCCTCAAGTTGAAAATCTGCCATCAAATACCGTTAGGTGTGTAACTTGAGAGTCAGTCCCTCCTATAAAGGCCGGCAAAGCACCTGCGATTCCTCTGGTGTTGAGACACGCTTGCTCGTTTGCCCCCTATTCCATAAAAAAAGGTATCAAAAATTACTTTTCATATATTTATTGAAACCTCAATTCATTTTAAAATTTCTTATTAATGATAAAATAATAATAATAATATATATATATATATATATATATATATATATATATATATACCAAACCCTCTTTTTTTTTGTTGAACTGTAATTAAACCGTGAAACGAAATGTCACTAACTACGAGTATATTGCCAATTGGCAAACGTAATTAGATAAGTTAGTCATTGAAATGGTTAGTAAGACGCTGTTAAATAATTGAAATAACAAGAATAAAAATCAGTCATGAGGTCTGCCGATAGAAGTGAAAACTTAAAACTATAAACAAAAGAAATATATACTCTTTGTATATATATAATACTCACCCACGGAGGTATATCTATACAGATATATACACAGTATATATATAGCTCATGGGAAGCGTGCAGTGACGATGATGCGAGTTTCACGCTTTTTGTTTACCCAAAAAGTACATATATATATATATACAGTATACGTATAGCTCATGGAAAGCGTTTGGTGACGATGAAGTGAGTTCCATGATTTTTGTTCACTCAAAAAGTGCTCAACATGCCTAAAGAAGTTTTCACTTCAATAAAAAATCTTTAAGTGCATAAAAAGTATTTAGTTAAAATTATAAAATTCTTAAATAAAACTAAAATTTAAAAATATAAATAAAATAAATTTATCTGTAATATAATATGTATGTTTTATTCATATAAACCTTCCTCAAGAATCAGTATATGTATTGCTGAAGATTGTATTAAAATCCGTTTAAAAGATCTAAGCGAACAGACTGCGGAAGCAGCTTCATTTCATACTATGGAAAGAATATACCTCTTGATAGAATGAACCAATTGCTATGAAACAAAAACTGAGTAATAATCCAAGTTGCCTACAATTTTTACGTATGAAAGTTAAGTACATTGGTTTTGTACATTTTATGTGATGTGTGCAGAAACCAATAGATAAACAGAGACAAATTCCAAAAATGCGGAAAATGTGTTCTGTTAGTTATCCTTTAACACCCTGGGTGTTATTTTTTGTATAGATATGGTAAATGGGATAACTTTTTTTATAGTTAAGGTATATGTATATATAAATGTAAAAGTTGCATGGTAGTAGGGCTCTTTCTAATGCCCACCGGGCCAGCTACTACACTTAAGTGAAACATTTGCTGCCAAATACCGATAGGTGTGTTCTGGTAGTTGCATTTAGCGTATCCATCACCTTGGGTTACATTGTCACTTAATATCAAGAGTGGTTTAGCGTTATGGCCATAATCTCACCGGATCTTAAGTGATGATACGGCCCAAGTTGGTGGACAAGCTAAACCTGTGGAGAAACTGGCTCTCAAGTGCAGCTGCCGGAACACACCTATTAGTATTTGGCGGCAGGTTTTCAACTTGAGGGCTAGCCAGGCGGGAAAAATGAAATCGAAATATGAAATAATAGTGCATTGTATATGAGAAAGCAAACGTTACTCCAAATTGTTTTAAACAGGTACATGCTCTTATATACTTCTTTGTGGCTTTCTGTGTTAGTGTTTTATTTTCGAGTAATTTATTTGCATACATTTTAGGAGCCATTTAGAATCTGGTTTCGCGTCGACTTTAATATGTAAAGTAATAAATATGAAGTAGTAAATATGAAGAATGACAAGTTTATTTTTGTATTTAATAAGATTAAAATGGAATTAAAACCTGTACTTTTACAAACCGGTACCTCTACACAGAAATCTGCACTTATTATTTTATAAATTTAATAATAATATACCTATCAAAATGAATAATTCGTGTCAATTCTAAAAGATAACACCTTGCGTTAACAATAATCAGCATTTTATACATATATGTTTTCCATTATCTAATGTTACGTTTTTATATAGAAACGGTTAACAAAATTGGCTACAAAGCAAAAGCTAAGGAATTGTTTTTCATTCTAGCTATTATTGTTCAAACAAATTTAGAATGTTGTTAGGTTACTATAAAATATTTAGGTAGATATACGTATATATACGTTTGCACAGCTTGCATATAACTGACATAAATAGCAATATGGTTCCAAAGTAAAAGTTTATAGTTATGTGCTCGAGAAAAAATTGGGATGACAAACACATCCCTTGGGTATATAAATAAATGAAACTACAGGGAGAAATAGTCATGAATTATGAATAATGAAGATGGCGACTATTAGTTTTATTTAGCTGGTCTTTATCAAAGTTGGAGTCTAAATATCATTAGCAACCTTAACTTCAAATACTACATTAGTTTTGCATAATAGAAGGTGAATCAGCTAGTACATAGCTCAAAGAAATCAAATTACGCAGATATTGTTAATACCCCTTTCTTGTTTAATAAAATTAGTTAAAAAGAACTGATAACGCAATAAACGGTCACCAGACTAGGACTGAAACCTTTCAAAGTACTAAAAAGTGAAAAAAAAAATTGTAGGATGACACTCACTGAAAAAGGAAGAAAATGTTAATGTAAAAATAATTTACGGGCAATCTGAGATCGGGAAGTGGAAGTAGGTGAGTTTTTAAGAATAAAAAACGGTTTATCTCGATTTCCGGCAAAACTACGTAAGTAAGTAACTAAGTCCTATGGAACAGTTGTAGGTAATAAAAAGATCTATAACTTGTGTATTAACATTTTCAACTCAAAATTTATGTAAAAAATTTAAATAACCAATTTTTTAATTTTTAATTTTATATTTACCAAAAAAAAAATTTTGGTGAAAACTTGTCTTTTTATGTCCCACACACTGTAATGTTTTTGATTTATATACTTATTTTTTCATCTTATTTTGACTTATCATCATCGATAAAGCACCCTAATTTTCAATCGAAAATTCTCACGGCAAAATATCAGCATTTATAAGAGAGTCGGTAGCCTTTTTGAGCACAGAAACTTTCTGATGGTATAAACAACACACATTACTATGGTAAATGTTCTAGTTTGAAATGCTAATAGTTTTATACTATTTATGCTGTTTTAATTAAATAAACATGATTGTTTTGTTACACAAATAACATGTTAACATCAATTTGTTAGGAACTAATTTAGTATTTGTTCAAATATTAGTAATAAAAAGTTAGGTGCTTTACTTCTCTTGAAATGATAAATAAAACAAATGATTCAAAAAGCATTCTTCTAATAAATTATTAAACGGTTGAATAAAAAAGTGATTGCTTATCGGGCAACGTTTAAATATAAAATTTCCATGAAATGAGTTTGCATAGTTCGTGACCGAAACAAACTTTTTTTAACTCACGCTATAATTAACACAAAATTATGGTATTGTGTAATAACTTACTTTGTGAAGTTTATTCATTATTATATAATACAACTTATGGAAAAACCTACTAGGCCAATAGATAGGTTGTATTTACTTATGATCTTTTTTAATTGTTCCACTATTAAAATTGATGATCATTAAAGTTTTTAAGATCTTATTAAGTTAATTAAGATCTAATATAAATAATAAAGCATATATTATTTTTTAGATCTGGACCTTACTACAGATGTTATTATCATAGTAATTTTTTTTTAAATTACGATGAACGTGTTTGGCCTCTCTATTAATTAAAACTTTTTTTTAATGAATATATATATGAAGATTGAAGTATAAGAAGTATATCGTATAAAGCAACCTTGAGTATGTATTTTAAGTATAGAGACGGTGTTATAGCATCTATTCGATACGCATTACGGCTATTTATAAGAGCTTGCTCGTTTACGTACAGAGTCCGTGCTAAGAGATTATTATTAAACGACTTCTCCATCTTGGAATATCAGAAAGGTGCCACCATGACCTCATTAAGAATACCGAATATTTAATATTACTGGCTGTACTATACTATTACAGGCAATATATCTACGTTACGAGTGCCAGTAGTTATTATGCATTTATTTTTTGGAAATCAATTATCTAAATGATAAATTCAAATCTTTATACATGGTAACGTTTAATAATCAATGACATGATTCGTGTTAGTGGTTTATGTCAGTGGATTATACGTGTTTTATACATCTTTCGGTAACTAAATGAATAAAACATACACAATTAATGAGCAAAAATTACCATTTACTATAATTAATCAATATTAACTAAAAAAACAAGAACAACAGTATGTTATCAACGAAAATCAACAATATTTGCGTGTGTTATCGAAGTTTATAAGTTAGTACGCTATATGAGTCTTGATACTTTTATATTTGTATTTACTGTAACCTTTGTTATTTGTTCCTTTTAAAAATATCGTATTCAATTAATGAAATTGGGTATGGTTTGACCACAGATTATATTAATGTTGTATGTAATTATATCAAAGTTATTGAAAAATTGACAGCGTGTACGTTGAGTGTGTAATTCCACAACATTGGAAAAAATCACTGATCATGTTATACCAGTGATAAACATGTATAAAACAAGAGATAAAATAATTGAAGAAGAATTGGATGATTTTAAATAAGTGTAAGTGAAAGTGAGTGTAGTGTATCAGATTATACCGAGATTCAATTTTTAGATTCCGATTTAGATGACGATTCAAAAAATTAAATTGTAATATTATTACATCTTATTAAAGTATTTTATTGTGTTAGATAGATCTTTAATATATTGTACTTCATACATTAATGAGTAATACATATTTTATAGAATTACATTTTAAATTGAATTTAAATAGCGTTATTTCCTTTTGGTTGAAATCTAAATAATATTATTTTTTCGTAATAAAATAAATTCCTATATTTGTATTAAAATAAAGTAAAGTAGTTTATTCTCATCAAACACGGTGATACCACGTGCATTTCTTTTGTATGGCATGGTTTATGTTGGTGGACACGCTAAAGCTGTTGAGGGATTGGCTCTGAAGTGCAACGACCGGAACACACCTATTGGTATTTGGCGGCAGATTTTCAACTTGAGGGTGGTAGCTAGCCAAGTCGGCATTTGAAAAAGCCCTACCGTCATGCTATAGTTTCCTCACGATGTTTTTCCTTTACTCAAGATCATTATAAATGGATTCACGCTCACGTCTCTTGACACTGCGTCTGTACACACTACCACTGAGCTATCATCGCATCGTAGTTGTTATGTTTTAGCATTATGGTCACAATCATATCTAGTATTAAGTGACGATGTGGACACGCTAAGCCTAGTGTAGGAATAGGTCTTAAGTGCAAATTTAAAAGCTTTAAAATTAAAAGCTATCCCTTATTCTAACAACACAGGAGTTTGAAATGTCGCAGTGGTGCGTTTTAGTGGGTAGTGTAAGGTAATTGATTATCATTCGATGAGTTCCCACATACTTCTCTCGCTTTGTCATGAGCTCGGATAATGCTTTTACGTGTTGCGATGAGAAAGTTCGTAAATAGGATTTTAAACGCCACGTTAATAAGAACAATAAAAGGGTGGTATCTAGTTAGGTGGGCATTAGAAAAATCCCTATTACCTTTATATGGTTTCATCACGATGCTTTCTTTCACTGACAGTTCAAACTCACTACAGGAATTCGAATACACGTTCATTGACGTGGCATCCGTACACAATACCAATTGACCAACCAATTTATTAACAACGGTTTGATAGTCATTCCTACATATTCCGATGGATTCCTTCTCATATTAGCAAATGAAAGCAGATTGAAAAGAACATGTAGGTGTTAGAATGGATATATTGGGTGAAGATTGTTTTTTTGGTTTTAATAATATCAGATCTTAGAATATTGTTTGTTGTCTTGTGAGTTTGTTTTTTGTTAAAAGAGTACCCATGAAATGCAGAATAGTACCGAGTCTAACCTGAAAAAACTGTAAAGATCCTATTTTTTGTTGAATATACGGTCATAATTGTCAGCGCGATGATATAGTTCTAGAATTTTCCACTTTAACGTTTTCGAATATTTCATATTAACTAGCGTTTACTCGCGGCTTTGCTCATGTAATGTAGATTTTTGGCAACCAATTATGGTTGTCGATTGAAACAGAAATCAGTAACGTAAAAACTATTAATATATTTATTTCAGGATGTTGGTCAATACAGGTAGATTTGAATTTTCAAAAACCCTTTCTTTACTGATTACTACTATCTATCAATTACATACTTGTCAAATTTTAGCTTCATGACTATAAAAAAAACCTATATTATATTTAATTCTTTACTATAGAATAGTGAAGAACCTTATTCCACCTCCTTTTACTGTCAATTATAAACATGTATTCTAAAAGATTTGAAGCAAATCGGGTGACGCAAACTAACTTAATCAATATTTCTATCCGTACTTCAGAATTCCCATTTTGTCGGAAATCTGCTATTGTCCGCCCTATACCTAAAAATCCGGATGTTAAAAATTATGATTATCTCAGACCAGTAAGTATTTTACCATGCTCATCAAAATTTTTGGAAAAGGTTGTTGCAGCTCTAGTTTCTAGCTTTATTGAAAAAAATAATATATTACCTGTTACTCAGTCAGGATTCAGAAAAAATAGAAGCACTGTTATTGCTTTATTAGATGTTACTGATAATATTCTATCTGCTCAAGATACAGGTATGTGCACCCTCTTAGTTTTACTCGATTTTTCTCGTGCATTTGACAGCATGAACACTTCATTACTTTTGTAAAAATTAAGTTTTTATGGGTTTGACAGAGCTGCTGTTAATTGGTTCCATAGTTATTTGACTGATCGAATTCAGACTGTTGAATTAAGCCTACCTAATGGGTCAACTATATATTCTTCATCTCGCTCTATTAACATTATATACCGCTGACATAATTAAATCTTTATTACATTGCCACTATCACATCTATGCCGATGATTTACAATTATATTTATCTTTTAAACTTCAAAATTATGATAAAGCCATTAATATAATTAACGAGGAAATAGGAAGAATAGTAGCTTGGTCAGAGAATAGCTCGCTTATACTTAACCCTAATAAAACCAAATATATGTTGATAGGTACTAAATGTCAACTTAATCATATTCCTAACATTAAAAGAAAAGTCTTAGGAATGGGTAAACCAATAGAACGAGTCTCTGAGGCACGGAACCTAGGTATAGTTATGGATACAGAATTAAGGTTTGAAACACATATTGCTGAATGTGTTCGTAACTTTTTCTATCGTCTGAAGGTGTTATATAAAATTAAGCCATTTCTAAGTGAAGAGTTACGATTACAAATGGTAGAATCATTGATTTTAGCAAAATTAAATTTTGCTGATATTGTATATGGTCCTCGATTACTAGCTAGAATATCTCGTTTGATACAAAGGGTTCAAAATGCTTGTTCGCGCTTTTGCTTCACCATATTACCAAGAAGTCATGTGACACCAATAATTAATATACATCTATTATTAAAAATGAAAGCAAGGCGTAAACTACATCTTGCTCGTCTTCTTTTTGGGGTTATTGACTATAATACCCACATAACCATATAATACCATCATATCTGTACAAGAAAATTGGTTGGGTAGGTAGTCAGAGATCATCTGAGCGACGAACTGCATCGAAACAGTTATTAACTCCACGTCACTGTACTGCTGCTTTCAGAGGTAGTTTTCGATACAACGCCAGTAAATGTTGGAACAATATCCTACCGCCAATAAGATCTTCATCTACCTTGGTTAGTTTTAAAAATATACTCAAGAGGTTTTTGTTAGTTTCCCAGGTGTGTTTCGAAAACTATAATTTAGATGTTTCAGCTATTTAGTTCTCTTCTCCTTTATTATAATTTTGCTTTGATTCTCTATTTAATACTTATTATTATCTATTATATAATTTGAGTATATGTAATATAGTGTAATTATTTTATTGTATTATTAATACTTAACTGGTACGTGACTGAGTATATTATGTATGTGTGTATATATGTATCTGTATGTATATATACTAGACACAAAAATTAAGGGATATAAAAAAAAAAACCAAATTTTTGGGTGATTTTCAACGAGCTGTAACTCCGAGGAAAATGATCGTACAGAAAAAACAAAAAAGCAAATTGTAGCTCCATGTGTCTAGTTTTCAGATATGACTATGAAAAATTTTTGTCATGTCCAGGTCTGGAGAAATCCTAAGAAAACTACCAAAAAAAAAAATTTTCCAATTTTTTTCTCGTCTGAAAAAATGTACACGGGCTTAAAAAAAATTTTTTTGATTGTTTCATTCAAAAACTCTTTTAGAAAATTTAGTACTCTTTAATGTCACGTATTCAAAAAGCCTGTACGACAATTTGCCGCGGAGTTATCGTTAATCAAAGCAAAAAAGTTCTTTTTCACTTTGATAATCAATAACTCCGGAAATAATGATCGTATAGGAAATTGAAGGAGGGTTTTGAAAACTGCACAATATTTTCTATCAGAAAATGTAAACATTTTTTAGAAAATTGTTTTTTTTTTAATTGAAAATTCGGACTGAAAAAAAGACAAAAATTCGCATAATTAAGGATATTTGGATAACTTGGTATAACTTTGGATAAAATGGATGAACGAAGGATATCGTCGGTAATTTTTTAACCTCAAAGTGTTCCCTAAAATTCCTCAAAAAAACAAAGCGCTGCGATTTTTTTTTCATTGTGCCCCGAAGCTTCAAATTCTTTGTTTTTGCAAAAATCACCATTATGAGCAATTTTGTGATTTTTATTCAATTCTATATATATATATATATCGATTTTTTTTTATGTTGCGCATCATAGTGACTGCACTGAACCTGATGGTAAGTACGGTCCAAATCAGTGGCGACTGACGCCGAACAGAATTCCCTGCCAGTCACCGCTGTCATGCTGGCTTGCTTAGGTACCTCTACACGCCTCTTTTTAAGGACCCAATGTCATAGGAAGGAGGGAACAAGCTGGCAGGAAGATGGTTCCACAATTTCAGGGTGCGGCAAAAATAAGAGTCAACAACCTTTTTGTTTCTGGATGTTATAAGCGTCATTGTGAAACTGTGACACTGAAGCCTCGCCCGGGTTTTTTTCTGTAGTGGAATGGAGAAGAGGGGATCTGTTCAAATAGCTCTTCAGAACACTTTCCATTATACAGGCGGCAGAACACGCTTAGAGAGGCAATATCCCTGCGCAATTGAAGTGGTTTTATAGTGTTGAATACGGACAGCCTACCTCTGCAATCTGTCTAAGGCGTCGTTGAGATATTTAGCAGATCCATCCCAGAGGTGCCAGCAGTATTCCATGCACAATTTAATCTGGGTCTTATAGAGAAGGTACAGCTGCTCGGCCAGGAAAGACCGTCGTACTCTGTTCAGGATTTCGAGTCTCCGAGATTT
Source organism: Actias luna (assembly GCA_039707435.1). Lineage (NCBI taxonomy): Eukaryota > Metazoa > Arthropoda > Insecta > Lepidoptera > Saturniidae > Actias > Actias luna. The sequence goes on from JAZHAC010000003.1 coordinate 7,996,550, forward strand.
TGTGGAGATGACATTCTTGATGTGGTCCTTAATGTTTAGGTCGCTCCGAATATCCATTCCCAGGATATTTAGGCTGTCACGCATTGCAAGCTGGGTGTTCTGAAGAGTAGGGTTGGGTGAAATGGGGGATTTTTTTAGAGTAAAGGCGCATACCTTGGTTTTCTTGGCATTGAACTCAATCAAGTTACTTGTATGCGTCCCAGCGAAAGCATATCATTGATATGCAGAAGAAACAATATGGGTGATAAAACAGAGCCTTAAGGAATTCCAGCGTTTACAGATATATGCTGCGAATAGTGCATATAAACAAGAACACAAAATCTGAGCTAATGCAGAAATCTAGACATTCATCGGCACAGGTTTTTGAGGAGTCTCGAAGCCGGGAGTTTGGAGAGAAGACTACGGTGCCATACCCTATCGAAAGCTTTGGCTATATCTAGACCAATAACCAGAACCTTACCATACTTGTCAATCGCTTCCCCCAGTGGTACCAAATATACGCTAGAAGATCCCATGTTCATTGGTTCTATCGAAAGCCGTATTGACGATCATGAATAAGGGAGTGATCTTCAAGGTGGTCCGCAAGTTGGATATTTAATATCTGGTCCATAACTTTGCACAACACTGAGGTTTTAGCGATTGGGCGGTAGTTATTGGGGTCTGAACAATCTCCCTTTTTTGAAATTGGTTGCACGTTGGCCTCTCTCTAAACGCAAGGCACGTTACCAGAGATGTAGGGTTGGTGGTAAAAGCGTGTCAATATTGGGGAGAACTTCGCTGCACACTTTTTAAGCACGATTGGTGGGATACCATCTGAACTTACCGTTATCTGAGCCTACCGGACATCGAGCGATAGCAATTCACGGCGCACGTCTCTTTGCCTGATGCGGACCTCAGGCATCAAGATATCGCTGTAAGGTGTTGTGGGTGGTTGCGCTTTTTTGCGGTCGAGTTGGGAATTGGATGCGAAGATGTTGGCTAATATGTTGGCTTTCTTCTGTGGTTCGTGGGTCAGTGATCCGTCTGGATATCGCAGTGGGAGCAAAGATGTATGGCAGAAAATTGCTTGGAAAGCCTTTGCCAGGCCCCAGTAGGCACGACTATTAGTTGGCTGGCAGATCAACTTCTGGCCAATCCGTGCAACGCGCTGAGCGTCTGCTCTTATGTAAACCATGTTGCAGGGCCTAGTGGCCTTATTATAGGCCGCCTTAAGGGAGTTGAGATCAGGTTCCTCAGTCGCGCGACCCTTGATCCAAGCACGGTACGCAACCTATTTCCGACTGAAAGGATCCGAACATTCGCGATTGAACCAATTCCGCGGCGATTGCCGACAATTTCGCACGAAAGAATGTAGTACTCCATTCCAAGCCCTATCTCGGCAGCATTTGCCTCGGCAGTCGCAGAAAGATCCTTCCAATTAAAGCGCCGTTGCCTACAGGGTATAGATGCAAAATAATCTCGCATACCATTCCAATTTGCTGATGAGTAGTGCCACACCTTATGGCTAGTCTCCGAGGGTGGGCGGGAGAAAGAGCGGGGCACTGATGTTACAATGAGACAATGGTCTGAACTTCCCAATGGGGCTTTGACCGACACCTAGTAAATAGTCGAGTTGTCACATCTTCCCCTCGAGAGATCTATACAGGCACGCGTAGACTCGGCTTTCAACGCTGAGATCCACGTGCATCTATAGGGTGGAGAAGCAGGACTCCTACATGAGGTGCAAATGGCGACAAAACACTTCCGACCATACATACACACATACCTGGCTTTAGCTTGAAGTTTTCCTCTAGCTTATAGTCAGAGTTGCGTAGATAGGTTGTATCGGTCGGACGGTAGATCTGTGTCTCCGTTAGAAAAGTAAAGCAGGCCGAGCCGTCTCCGCCGATGGTGGACGGCGTGTAAGTTGGTATGGAGTTCGCGGAAATCCATTGTGAAGGCGGCATCGGGGTTGTGCACCGCTGTGGACCTATTTTCCTTACTCATTGGCACTGTCATGGGTAGCGAAATTAAAAAATTAGGAAAAATGAAGGCGTGAAGTTCGAGAAATTCACCGCAACATAAAGCCACGAGGCTCGAAATACCAACTCGAGCACATCGTAGAAGCACTGATCCGACGGATGGAAGGGTCCCCGTACCCCCAGAATAGCTCGCCGGGACCCCTTTCCGGTCACCAATCGGCACGACGATACTATCCAGGATTATGCGTGGCATAGTGGGACAACCTCTCACGGTGGTTAGCCGGGATTGGACCCCTGTACTATACTACGGGCGGCCAACGTTCAACCGTTGCTACAGGTCTCCCTGGCCGTCGGATTAATGTATCTCAACAATGCAACAAGCAACAAGTTAATATAACTACCCATCTATATCACCCAGTCGGCCACCGACGCCCTACCACCCCGTAGCTGCTCGAATAGCACCACCCGGGGGTCACGTGTAGGGTTTCGAGCTTAAGCCTACGGACGTGAGCAGCATTAACCCCCCAAATTATTATGATTATCAATTCAACAATTTACTCGTAACAAACAAACTTTCGCATTTATAATATTAGTTAGGATTAGGATGAGTGGTGATAGGACACGGTCATTATTTCTAACTGAATCATGACCATCATGCGGTAAGTGTAACACCCTTCATAGTGTCAACCTTAGAGGTATCGTGCATTTAAAACGACTTGATGTGACTCGTTCTATTCCACTTATAGTAAATTAAAATTTAAGTTTAATAAACTATTGATTATAATGAATGTGTATTGTATGTGCGGTGTAATATAAAAAAGTGAGCAGTACTATATATAAATGGTTGTATTTATATTTTGCTTTCCAAGACCACTTTGATACTTATTATTGTTATTACAAGATTTGCTCAGCGGTTCAGAAATGATATGATAAAATGTTTAATTAATATTCTGTTATGTTGCTACATTTTTTTATAAAATGTTTACTTTTGCTTGTTCTCATAATGAACGGTTTGGTGCCTACACCTTCGATTGCGTTTTTACAATCAACAGTGAATGGTCATATAACCCGTTCTTAGTAGGTGAATGAAAGGAACATATGGATACCAAATTTTAATTGAGTTTAATGACCTAACGTTTGGAAAACCCAAAAGTGCACGCCTAATAACATTCATTTAATTTTTAAGAAAACAAAAACAAGCCGTACCCGTGGTTTAATTTATTAATTATTTATTCTGTTATTAATTATTCAATATTTTTTAAGCAAACATTATTTATCGATTGCCAGTAAAACGCCATAGACATTTTACCTAGAGAGTCTCTATATTGTTGAAGTGAACCTCTTTATTATGAAATAACGTTCGACTCAGCTGTGTGGTTTCGGTATCTTTGCATTTTCCTTATTTGTGTCTTATCTTTAAAAAGATACAAAATAAAAATATCAAGAACTTGTAAATGTAATGAATTCAAAAATGAGGCGAGCAAAGAACCATTTTGTTATTAAACTACGGGTACAAGGCAATTGATGTGAAATAGGTAACTGGTTGATGTTATTCTAAAAATAATAAATGTAACCCGATCTCGATACGTAATTTTTCGGAAGTTTAACGGGACATGCTCGTATAAAAAATCCGGACAGCCATGTAAAAAAAAAAAAACATTTTTTTTATTTTAAGGTTTTGAGGATTTTTTTTGATCTTATCTTGTAGATTTTTTTAAGGTATTATTGTTATATAATAATAATAAACTTTTTTTTTTCTACAAAATATATAATAAGTTATTTGTTGTATTTTCTTTAAATACATGTACTTACTCATATTATCGTATAAATGCAAATTCGTTGTGGTAGAGGCAGAAAAATTGCTTGATCTTGACGTGTCAAGAGTAGAGTACAACCTCATTTACTTCACGGTATGAGGCGTGCAATAGTAATATCGGAAATACTAGGATAACCGAGGCAGCGGTAAACCGATTATATAAACACAGATAAAGTAATATAGATTTACTTAATGTTATATACACATAAATCTATACATATATAAAAGCAATACCACTAACTGACTCATCAGATCAAATCACATCAGACTTATCACGATATCTCTAAAACTACCAATCCTATAAACATGAAATTTGGCATGGATATTCCTTTAACGGATTTTACAATCATGCGTGGTTGACGGGAGAAATACGAACGAAGTCGGGGTCTCAACTAGGCTTATATATAAATATTATTTGGGCCAAACAACGTATCATCTACATACGAGTATATTTGAAAATTGAGAACGTTTCATTATTTATTAACTAGCTGTGTAAAATAAATATTAACCATATAATTATTTGTAAATATAAATCAATAGATGCCACCGGAATATTTGACTAATATATTATGATCATTTAGAAAATGTTACAAATTTGTACATTTAGAAGTATTTTATTTCTTACTTACATAAGATGGACATCGCCCGATCAGTATATTCTTAATGTATTTGTTGTATTCAGAGAGTAAGGGTTTCAAATATTAATCCGAGCTTCAGGAAGAATTAATCAATACTGAATATGAAGAAGAATCGATCAAAACTAACAACGCAATGTTTTTAAAACAGGTTTTAAATGAAACAAAAATATAATATCAATGAAAATCTGACAAGTAGCGCGTAGAGCTTAAACCTTGAAGGTTCCGTACTCTGTTTTTACTACGTATCGCACATTATTATAGTCATGAACGTAGATATTGTTAGTTCTTTCCAGTTTATCATTTTGTACTGAGAATTGCACTAACTTACTGAATTGTACTAAATTTATAATTGAAGAACAACCTAACCGATAATTGTTAGTAGTGGACGAGGTTTTAAATATGGAAACTTGTATTTCGTTACTGTATACATGTAGAAATTATTTTTTATTACAGTATGTGATCTGAGAATTCTATATTAATGTGAATTATAACTCAAGTTGTTTTAAGATAAAAATAAATAAAACGTTATACAATTTTCTTCTATAATATTATCACATAGGCTTATAGCTTTTTTTTATATTTTATAGGATTAGCGTGAATCCATCAATCTCACTTGATGTTAAGATGATGTGGCCCAAGATAGTGAACATATGGTAACCATAGTGGAGGGGCAGACTCTCAAGTGTAACTGCCGAAACATACCTATAGATATTTGGCGGTAGATTTGGCAACTTGATTGTAGTAGTAGTAGACTGGTAGCTAGCCAGATAGGCTTACAAAATATCGTACCACCATGCTACGTTTTCTTAAAGATATTTTCCGGCACCGAAAAAATTAAGGCGGTTTTTTAGCTTTAATGTGTTGATTGCTTTGTTTTGTTGTCTCAATACCAGCTAACTAATAATAGCTTAATACTTAAACTTTTTATTGACCTTTTATATAATATCTTAGCAAGGACATCTTTATTGTTTTTATTTATAACGATTTGTTTATTATAAGGTGTATACACTTAATTAATTAATGTATATCTTTGATATTTATGGGGCATGCGAAAATTTTGAAGCTATTAAAAGTAATTTTTTGCCATGTAATTTTGTAATTTGTTAAGTGATTCGCTATCCATATACCATATCATATTTGTAGCTTCGAAAATGTCGATCATTTGTTAATATCTTATATCACTTAGTAAAAAGTATTTATTCAAAATTGTTGTACATTTCGTATTTTACTGACTCGTCAAAGATAACCCGCAAATTTACTTACACTGAACCCCATTTTAACTTTACAATAAATTTCGTTCAAGCAAAAGACGCATTCTGTATATCATTCGCGAGAATTGTTGAATCAAAAACACCATTGAACTGTCTGACAATCCAATTAAATATTGTCGAATCGCAATCATAAAAATCACTTAATGTGAAAAAAAATAATGTGTTCCTGCCTTGTTGCTTTTATATCGACGACGATTAAGTAAGGTACATTGTTGTCAAGTAGTTCATGTAATGCTTCTAGTAAAATTATTTATACAAATATCCGCATAATATATAAAATATTATTCAATCTACTAATACTATACCAGCTATGATCGTGTAAGTATTATTATGTTATATTAGCGGTGCTCGGTAGTTTCGTTTACATTTATCAGTAGTAATTATTGTCGATTCGTTAAATTTATTTTTACTCATATAATCACTTCACATAATCCGATCGAGAAATGACTTTTACAGTCTACTAGAGATGTTACGGAGATTGGTATACCGGAGCCGGAGTCGGAGCCGGAGGTAGAGAAGAAGACAGACGTGTTAAATAAATAAATTGTATATTACATAATAATATTATTCGATACTTGGAACTGTAGCAAGCGATGAAATTTGGTATTTTCTATAAAACTTAAAGGGAGGTCATGTAGAACACTCATTTGATAAATCAAGCAATTTCCTGAGTTACAAGTTAAATTTTGTACGTACTTACTCTAGCTGCAGTTACTTGTAATATTGTGATCTCCGATTTAAAAGTACCGAAGCCGAAATCGGAGTCGGAGGTGTAAATTCAATCGGAAGTTCCGATCTTTCGGAATCGGAGTCGAAGCTCTGTAACATCAATACAGTCTATGTATAAAATTTCATTTCATTAATCTTTTTTCGATATAAAAAGTATTGTATACGTGTAAATGATCTGGTCAACATAAAGAAAGGTTGTTCATCATCACTATTTTTAGTTTATAACAGGTATCATTGAAAATGTTTATGCCAAATAAATCGAGCCTATGCTTTAAACATTCCGTATCAAGAATTTAATAAATGTTGGAAAAGCCACTGTTAAGTTAAATCCAGACATACAAACAGACTAACAAAACTTTTTTATTGCTATATTTATAATTTACGTCTATAACATACTTTTGAAATAAAAATCCAAAAGAGAATTATAAATTGATCACTATAGGTGGGTCAAAATCACCAAGGTGGGAAATTGTCTTTGCCAGCAAATTAATGCTTAAATTCAATTTTTTTTACAAATTATCATTTGTAAATACTTTACTGTATTTCTATTCATTATATATAACAAATAATACTTCAAAAGTGAAATAACTTCAACATTATTTAAAATATATCTACAAAAAATAATTTCGGGAACGTGTCCTAAGTAGTCTTCTGACCTAAGTAATCTTTAGATAGTAGCATTAAAAAAATCATACGATAAAATAGTTTGAACGGCGTTTCTTAATTACCGTACCGTATACGTATCGTACCTTTAATAGTACCCAATATCAAGTAATATCCAATATGCATTACTAAAAAAAGAAAATAAATTAAATAAAAATAAGTCATAATATTATGTCCGACACTCCGAGCGTTATTTAAGTGAACGTAGTTTTGATTGCTCGAACAATTTGTATTTTTGAACGCAGCCTTTACACGGCTATGATATAGTGTAGTGGAAGACGTAAAGAAAATGGTGTCAAGAGAGTTTTTACCAAAGTAATTGAAAATAAGTGGTAAGTACCTTTTGCTTTTGCGTACATCAATAGGGCGTCATATCGGGAATACGTTTATTAAATTGGAATATTAAAAAATACTTGTTATAGTGTTTATTACGAATAGTAACCCGACATTTTTTATTATACTTAAGGCGTATCTCACTTCATCTTAAGTGACGATACGGATCAAGTTGGTAGATACGCTAAACCTGTGGATGCACTGGCTCTCAAGTGCAACTGCTGGAACACACCTATTGGTATTTGGCGGTAGATTTTCAAATCACACGCCCGCGCAACCGCCGTCCTCGCCGTCGAGGCCGAGCGGATAATTTCGCTCCCGCACACCCGCCGCGGCCTCCCTCCGCAGACGCCTGAGCCTTGGTTCGATCCTCCGGATAGGAGCCCTCGAGTGACTCTGCTCGCGCGATACAGTGACACTCTACATCCCTGAGAGTACACCATGACACCGCATTACATTCGTGCACACTCACACGTTAAGTACACGGTTCTGTAAGGGACTACCTTCGCGGCCCTGAGCTGCTTACCTAATAAGGTCGTTGTTAGGATCACTAAATTTGTAAGACAAGACCTGTTGGTTAGTCAGGATCGTGAATCTTTTTCACTTACCGGCAGCAACCCAAGCCGAGGTTCGGCCGTTTTGGCACCCTCGTGCCCGCTGCCTCGAGGCTGAGTGTCTTCAGCACTTGCCCCAAAAAGTTCGGTGAAGCTGTCAAAGCCCCTGGGGCTAACAGCGTATGTCAGTTCGAAAAAAAAAAAAAAGATTTTCAACTTGAGGGTGGTAGCAAGTCAGGCGGACATTAGAAAAAGCCCTACCACCATACTATGGTTTCCTCACGATATTTTTCTTCATCGAAATCTCAAGCTCATTGTAGGTGGTTGGATACGAACTCACGTCCCTTGTCGCGAAGTCGTAGACACTACCACTGAGCTATCATCGCTTCAACCAAATCATTAATCAAGCTAAATATGACGTCAAAGCAGGCTGTCGTCTACAAATTGAGATTTTATTTGAAAAAATCATTTCAGTGACGTTTTCGGACTTGACGCAGCGGTCCCAAAATGATGACGTGTTCGAGATGAGTATTTAATAACCAAGTAATATTTATAATACACCATTAGCTAATTAATTTAGTATATCTTGTGCTAACATCATATTTATTAAATGATTTTTTTTAGCCATATGGAGTCTCATAAGTCTGAGAAAAATCAAACAGGTTCGAAAAAACAACTTCGAAGATATATTTCTGCTTACTTGCGCCAACAAGAAAAAGCTAATGCCAGAAAAAAAGTTTTTTTTTGATAAAATGACAGAGGAAGACAGAGGGATGAAAAGGGCTAAAGATAAAGCGTACTATCAGAAAAGGAATCTTTATCCTTTACCTTTATAATTTATTACCCCTCTCCCTTCCCTAGGTGATCTCCCGTATTATATGACAAGAACCCTCTCCCCATCTAACTTTCACGTAATTCATAATTCATAATTCATAAATACGGTTTTCAATAATTTTTTGCAAGAAGAAAGTTAAAAAATGGTATGTGGCTCATATTGTCTTTATTAATTCAGCACTTACGAAAATATTGCACAAAATATTGCCTACGTGACGAAAACTTAGGGCCCCCCTTCTCTCTGTGATAAAGTGTGGTATTTTGAAGATTTAACTGTTTTTCTCTTATGCTTTTATAAATGTAAATTGTATCTATATATTAATTTAAAGAACACACGCATCATACTGTGAACATCCCGTAATTTCCGGGATCATCACTAAAATCACAGATAACATTAAAAACTAATTGAATCTATAATGATTCCTTATGTTTACGCGAATATTATTCATCGAAATAAAACGAATTTAAACGGATTTTATCGTGGTTGTTTATTAATTTTGATCCCGACGTTTCGAAAGCTTATCAGCCTTTGTGGTCACGGGGCGGACTGAGGTGTAGGTTGTCCAGAAAAGTTCATGTTACTGTCTACCTTCAATTTAATTTTTGTTATTCATAGAGTTCCGATCTATGCAGAAAGAGCTCACAGTGTCTTGAGGTCGGACAATTGGTCTTTTGCGCCCCGATTTAATTAAATGTACAATCGGATCCCAGGCTTGTGCTAGCTTCCAACCATCTTCTGTATTGAAATTTGGATGTTTTTTAATTTTAACAGCCTCACGAATCATCCTAGATAGGACGGTGTTCTTTGGCAAAGATTTGTGGCTTGTCGAATCTAAGATAATGTTTGGAGCCTTCTTCTGAATGTTCAGCAACTGCAGACTTCGTAGAGCGTCGGTGTTTAGACGCCCCGTGACCACGAAGGCTGAAAAACTTTCGAAACGTCGGGATCAAAATTAATAAATAACCGCGATAATATCCGTTTAAATTAGTTTTATTTCGATAATTGAATCTATGCTCAATTTTTATGAATTTAGTCACCATATAAACTGATCATCAAAGTAATAGCTGCTAGTTAAATTCACCATAAAACATAATTTGGAATTTGCCACCCTGGTGATTTTGATCCAGGTACGAATTTGATGAGAACATTTTATCTATAGTCTATATAAAGTGTACATGTATATGAGACTTAAATTAACTCATCAGTATATCTCCAAAATTTCACTAAACTGCATATCACACGTGCACGCCCATATAGTATGAACATAGGTTCTCCGAGGGACCGTTTTATCTTTTTAATAGCCCGATTAGTCCAAAGTTCTAATCACATGATATGTGTGGTATTTATTCCAATGCGTAGGGATTAGTTAGGTTCGTGCAACTTACTTTCCGACAAAAGCCCAAGTCGAGATTCGGTAATTTTGACACCCTTGTGCAAGTTGACTTACGGTTAAGTGCCCTCCGCACCCGCTCACAAGCCCGGTGTAGTTGTTAAAGCCCCTTAAGCAAACAACATAGTCAGGTCGAACACAAAATCTCCAAAACTACCAAACCTATTGCTTAAAGTTTGGCATGGTTATTCCATTCACAACGTATATATCTACTAAGATAGTAATAAGAATCACACAAGATTTTACGATCACGAACGGTTAACGGGAAAAACACGAACGAAGTCAGGATAATCAAATAGTAAAATATAAAATCAGTAACAGAATTCATTAAACCTCATTTTGGATTATGATTCACTAGCTTTTACCCGCAGCTTCGCTCACGTTAACATTGATTCTGTCAAATCGGAAGCCGCAATAAAAAGTATCATACAATGTTTATTCCTTTCTTTACCCTACTTCCTACATGTTTTTTTACGAGAAAAAGTAGCCTATCATCGTCTTCAATGTCTCGTCTATCTCTATACCAAAATTGGTCAAAATCGATTCAGCGGTTCAGGGGTTTAAGCGTAACAAAGAAACGATCAAACTCATTTTCACATTTATAATATTAGTAAGGATATTGTTTTGATATAATTTTGTACTAGTCTCCTTTTAATATATGTGGGAAGTATAACATTGCTATGGTGATTCATCATTTATTAAATATAAGCGTTAAAATTAATAGTACCACAACCTGGTTCTGAAGTATTCATACTTGAACAAGCCGACAACTACAAAATACATTTTTATCTGTTTATATGTCATGTCGAGATCGCTGCCGCACACCATGGTGTTTTAAATTGTCGGAATTTAACGACGGCTTCCTCTTGTTTGGGCCCACAACCTATCTGTACACGACATCGTCGGCGCGTGCAAATCTTCAGCGCCTTGGAGCAAATAAACTTTCCCAGAAGATTTAAATATAATGTGTTTTTTTTGTGAGCATTAATTCTACGCAGTTATTTTGGGTTGTTTCTCCACGAGCGCACAAGTTGTCGTGCGGTAAAAAGAACATACTCTGTACCGGACGAGCGTCTTGTCGGGGAGGACCTTACCGAAACTAATTTAAGCAGGTTTTAAACTAGTTGTAAATCTTTTGATTCTTTGTCAACATTCGGTATTATATGTATATATCTCATCTTAATTTTCATTTCAATAATTTTTAGTAGATAACTTTTGAATCTAAATTTAAATTAACTGTCCACTCGACAGTACTTGAACAAGCCGACAGTCACTTGACAACAGTCTTGTGATTTGTAAGAGATAAATAACCAGGTGATAGCTCTATTGTAGAAAATTAGTTATTAAAATGTTATGCTATATTATGGCACATAGCCATCCATAATCCATTTGGGTTTATAACCCATAGCGACAGCGATGTTTGATTGTGCATCCGCTGGGTAGGATGGTAACATGCGTACACATAGTTAACACGTTCGCTGTGTCAACTATATTTTAATATTCAGTACATGTTTTATGTGTTTGCTTTTGTAACAGTACAATAATTACGCAATTTCTTTCATTAGCGCAGAGATCAACATCATACGACGGGTCACAACAAATATACAAAATGTTTTCCGAATTGAATTTTGTAATATTTTCTAAAATCATGTCAAGTTTTAGCGATTCAACGTCGAACTGAGTTATGGTTTCAGGTATGTTTTGGTTCGATAATAATTTTAATCAACTTTACTTTCACCGTAGCGTATTGCATTGCTTAGGAACATTACTAACATGCGTTGTGAGTTCTCGCTTACAGTTGATTGAACTAAACATTAAAATATTAAAATTTCATTGCAATTTACATGAATGTAAAACGCCATAACGCCATGAATGTATAAAGAATTCCATTTATTAAATTTTTCAGATTTCTACATAATTATCATTATTTATTATTATTAATATATTATTATGAAATAGTATTATAATAATTATATAAGATATTGTATTTTTATAATCACTCATATATTTTTATTGATCTTATTCAATACGCTAACATGGGTATATAGCATCAATTAAATAATTTAATAAGATAACAGCAACCGTACCACGTAACATAAAATTAGTATTCATACAAATTAATGTTTTTCTGTAATCGACTCACTATTGTCCTTTTATAAAAGAATGTATAATATCCAAAGTGAGAAACGTTAATTGATCTCAATAAGGAATTATTATTTTAATCAAATTTACATATTTTAACATAATTTACTACGTAAGTTTATTGTAAATGTAGTAGTAATTATCTTACCATTAGATCTATAATGTTCTCGTGATTCGTAATTTAAGCGACTGGTTTTTAATTCTTCATCATTATTTCCATTTGAGTAACTGTAATCAGTATCATCGTGCATTGTCACTTCCGAAATATTGTTCCATGCTGGTTTCAAACTATTCAAGCGTTCATTAACGCTTTGGTACTGACTCGTTATGTCCGCGAAAATCATAGACGGAGCCGACCATTGTATGAACCACTGATGCGACACAGCCATAATTTATATAACACTTTTCACTTAACCAATATAGCTAGCTATATGTAAAATATTCAAGAAATGTTAAGTGCCGACACTTTGGTCGTATCGAATGCGTGAGCGCAAGAACAGCGCTTACAATTGTCTGCCTGAACGATGTAAACGCACTCATTCCATATGAAAATTTGTAGCCCCACTTAAACCCACATCATCCTAGAAACCTTTCAAGAATACGCATCAAAAGGCACTTTCGATTACATGACTTTATATATGTATAACGTTAACCCGCTCGTCCCTCTCCCCAGGTCGAAAATAAAAAAAATTAGATGTGTAGGAAGAAGCAGACGAATACACGCGTAACTGATACTAATGGGTTTTCATTAGCGTTTTTACTGCGATATAATTTTTTATACTTTTATATTTTATATGAAGTTTATAAATTAAGCATGCTACTAGACTTGAATATAATCTATTATATTATAATTTAAATTATTTTTGTCTTCAAACTATTTACATAAAATTTTAGTCAAAGCTTTATAACATTAGATCCCTTTTATTATTATCATTTTTTGTAATATTCAAAGTAAATACAATACTTTTAAAAGGTGACGGCTCCGTTGTTGATATTGTCCATTGTGTTTACGATGATCAAAAATTAATAAATTTTTTTATTATTTATAATGCCTAAGTGCGTAGAAAACAAAATACTCGTTTATCTTTAGTCTATAACTAATAGGGCTATAAATATTGCTGCAATTTTTATTTAAGAGTTTCATTTTGTATTCGAATTTAACGTTTCAACCTTTTTGTTATGCTAGAAACTTGCAAGATTCCCCGCAGTTTCTTATATTTTTGATGTTAATATGGAATTGATGTAATTGCATTGAACTGCCTTGGAAAAAGTGGGTATGGAAACGTCGGTCATTTTCAGGATACTTCAAAATCTTGGCATCAGTTCGTTAATCGTACTGTCGATTAGCACTTTTCTTTTGTCGAAAATTGTCAGGATTAGATCAGGGTAGCCTTGTACTGTTAGAACTAATAAGCCTGAAAAATACTATTAAGACCAGAATTTGTTGAAATCCTATGATGAAATAAAAGAAATATGGCAAGGAATGAAATTCCTCGTTAGGGCTTTGTCGCGTCTATGTACCGGACATACCCGGATATCAATCGTTGCAGTCAACCTTGTTACAAGCTGCTGTCTAAAAAGGTGTTTGAATGGCAGAAAAATTTATTTTTACTGACAAAAGGAATTTCATAATTGAAGAGCCTAATACAAGCAAAATACTAAAATGTGCGCTCATAACTTACAAAAGAAGATTCGCAAATAGTTGGGAAGATACAATGCGGTCATTATACTGCGTCAGTACTAGTTTGATAGGGGGATGTTTACCTACTTCCAATTACCTATTTTAAAAAAATGTTTTATTATTTCATTTGTAAATTAACTTTTTGTCAAAGTAAGTCTTTTTGTAATGGTGCGGAACTCAATTGTATTGTAGATGGTAACTTGTTAGTCTAGATACACGTTCATTTTAAGTTGCATGGCAAGTTCTTTTGATAGTTTTAACAAAAAAACTGCTTCTTTGTTAGAGCTATATTTAACGATTAAAAGAATAGTACGAACTTATATCAAAACAAATATATATGTACAATGCTTCTGCGGTGCTAAAATAAGTATAAGAATAAACAATTTAGGTTGTTTCCATATACTTAGGGGCTATTCATTAGTTACGATTGATGATTTTGACCCGCCTTGCCCCCGTGTACATAAGATTTCTGGAACTCTTCCTACGTAAGATAAGGATTAGTTACGGAACTGCCATTTAAAAAAAAATGGAAATTACGCGAGATTTGTACGGTATGAAATAATGTAAGTAGAAAATTGTAATAATAATAAAAGTAATATGATGTAGAGACCGGAATTATTATAAGTTAAATAATGGAATCATTCAACACTATTGTTGCTTTAAAATTATGTTTTTTTTCCAGATTATGAAAATAAAATTAATACACGGGCAGAATGCACTATATATAGTATGATTATTATTTGTAATATTTGAAACTAATAAAAATGTTTTTAAAATTATAATAAACAATAAATAAAAAAAGAAAACATGTAAATGGAAGTGCACATTATAGAATAAAGAAAACCATTCAGCACCCGAAATAGAACTAAGATTTTATTAATAAATTGCGATTTGTAAAATATTACGTATGAATTTTACACCCTCGCCCCTCCCCATATAAGGGCGTGTAATAGATTTTTAACCTCCTCGGGATCCTTACATAATCAGTGAATTTCCACTGCGATGGATTTTATAATAAGCATTGGATAAGGTAGCAATTAAAATATTGCATTTATTTAATTTGTGATATAGTTTAGTTTACTTAGAAATAATTACATTTATAAGATTAAAAGCAGCAATATTTATTTGCTCTGTTCTTGTTTGGAGATAACCGGCACAGGTATTACTACTAAGTAGCACTATGTAGTTCTCGTCTGGGACTGATCCACAATGGTGCTAAATATTTATTGCAGTCGTTGAAAAAGAAAAATGTTTAATAGTTCCTATAAATATTATTATCTCGTTTGCTGTACATGTCTTTCCGATTGCTACCTATTAACACACAACTATCGAATCTTACAAAGTCCCAGGTAACAAAGGCACAGATAAATAATTGTATCTTGTTTTTTTTTGGTTAGTATTATATAAGAATAGTAGGGATTATATTAAAATATTCAGGTTTATAGAGATTTAATTATTAAGTTATTAAGCGACTCACTTATTTTACTTAGGTATGTCACTCCAAGCCAGGATGTTTTATTATCGTTTTATCTTAACATGAAACGGAGAGTAAAGTATGAACCAATAAGGCTAACTTTTAGTTAATTGGGATTTACGTAACTGTATAAAATATTTGTTATAACAAATTAGCATATTTACGGTGATTTTCATATTTAGTCAATCGACTAAAATAAACTTTCACCTCAACGCAATCATTAAATTGCATCAAAAGTAGCTAGCAATAATTGTTGCACGTGGATCATTTTTAAAGTATTACGGTAAAGTGATGTCATTGTATTTGATGCTAAGCATAATAAAATCCGAAAACACTGTCGACTATCGAGTAAATGACAATCCATCACCAGTTGCTGCTGATATGCTGGCTTGAGTAAATGTCTTTTTACTTGTTCCTTGAAAGAATCTATATCATAGAAGAGAGAAAATATATATAGGCTGAGAGACTGTTTCCAGTTTTACAGCAAACAAAAGAGAAACGAACTTCTTATCATTTCCGGAGTTCAGCGTCCGAGTTCCGGGTCCTTTGTGTGGCACACGGGAAAACTCCGAGCAGATCCTGGGAGTTGTAACACGGATAGAGGCTTAAGGGGTCTCTCTTACTTTTATTGTTTGTGTTTCTCTCCCTGCCAAGTTAAATTTGGTCGGAACCTGCGTTTGTTCGGTTATTTAACTACTGAAAGTTTTGAACTTTTATGTTCACCTGGAAATGGTGGCTACCATAAATTTGAGGTTTCGAAACGTATCTTATCTTCTATGATTTTATACTTTATACATATACTTAATCTTTGCTACAATATTAAGTATTACAATTTAGTCAAATGCTGTTTGGAGTTCTTATGTTGTTCATCGTTGAAGTTAACATGAAATCTAAATAGCTGATATTTTAAAATATTGTATACACTTGCAAATTTCGCGATATCACTACAAATTCACTTTACATATACTACATAGTAAAATCATACTAGCAAATTTTAACAAAAACCAAACTAAGCTGAAGCAGAATAAAATCTCCTGTATTGTTGTTTTTTTTTAAATGTAATAGTGGACAAATGAGCAAGCGTGAGACCTGATGGTAAGTAATCACCGCCGCCCATGGACACCCACAGCACCAGGGGAATCACAGGTACATAGCCGGCGTTTATTTTGGAAGGACTGGCCCTCAAGTGCAACTGTCGGACCACACCTAATGGTATTTAGTGGAAGATTTACAACTTGAGGGTAGAGTTAGACAGGTGGGCATTATAAAAAACCCTACCACCATGCTATGATTTCCTTATGATGTTTTCCTTGACAGAAAGCTCAAGCTCATTGTAGGTGGTTGGGTTCCAATTCATGTCTCATGACGCGGCATTCCTACACACTACCACTGAGCTATCATCGCTTCATAATCTTTAAAATCATCATTTTAGTAGCAAAACAAAAGTATATCAAATTACAAAACATACTGTAACATGATCTAAAATGTTTATGCAAAATTCATGATTGTATAAAGTTGATGTATAAGAGTTATGCCTTTATATAAAACTCTATTAATTGATTTCGTAACTAAATCATTAATAATTTTATAGTTCCTATGATAACCTATATAAATCTATCCAATAAGCGACCACCGTGTGGCCAGCGGCCGTATGTTATGGTTAAAACGGTGCCGTCTACTTTTCCCTCTCTAAATCTGTTAGTTTTGTACAAAATGCAAGTAAAATATATCGCTTTGCTAACTGCAGTCACGAGTGCATGGGCCATTTACCCGTACTTCGACACGCAAGATTTCATTTACAACGTGCCAAAGGTGTATAGAATTTCAATTGCTCTAGATAAATTACTGGAATATTATGAAAGAAAGCCTTCTAAAGACCCGGAGTGGTATATCGCTTTAGGTATGGCTCGAGGTTAGTAGTAACAGGAATTTGAAAACACTAAAGTATATCAAAATTAAATGAAGTAATGGATTCTATTATATTATGTGTTTTGTCAAGTTCTGCATATTAAATGTTAATATCTACATATGTTAAAACTCAATTTGCATAGAAACGATAGGAATAAAATAACTACGAAATCTTACGATGTTTTTCGATATCAAACACTTGGAAAGTTTAATTTTAAATTTAATTTTTATTACAAGAATATTAAAGACAATTTTTCTTATGATGTTATTTATCGTCAGTCGATGATATTATTCAATTAATCCAAATCCGTAGTGTATTTAATGTAGTAGTATATATAATTTTTTGGTACATTCTTATTATCAAAGCTATGGCCATTGTAACTATGTACACACTGTTTTATTCATCAATAGGCATCACAACTGTGCTATAAAATGTATTTAGAATTGAAACATTAGAAATTATTTCATAATTGCACGCCTCATAAACGAAGCGTTGAAGTGGGTACTACTGTCACTTCACGCAAAACAATTGATTTTTAAACGTAAAATGTCTCTATTTATCATATATTGCACTTGTAAAATAATATATACACACACATATCAAGACAACACACTAGTTTTAACACTCAGGATATTAATGATGCCATTTTTATTATTTAAACTAGTTAAAAAACTGTTTAAAAAAGTTCTGACTTGAACTTCCGTGTGTCTGTACGTGCGAATCCTGTATGTTATTTTAACAAAAAAAATTGTTTATGAGGCGTGCACTTTTGGATTTTCTACACTTTTTTTTATTTAAGGTCAGCTCGAGTATACAATAAATGAATTAGATTACTCTATACCGGTGAAACTAAAAGAGAATTTGCAGAATATTACAAGACGAATGGATCGCATACGCAATAGTACCGATTATATCAATCTGGTTTATCGTAGTAAAGACTATGAATATGGTTCGTAACTTTATTTATTCGACTCCCATAGCGCTTGATATATGTATATGAATCTGATATATAATATAGCTATTTATTATTTATATATTTAATTTATTATGAATCAGAAGTCACGTGCTTTTAAACGAAACTTAAGATATAATTTACATTTATATTAATAATTTTATATAATCTATATAATTACCATACCTCGACATTTAGAGCAGGTAGCAATAGCGTTAAATTTCGCGCTTAAATATATTGTTTGAAACTGGCTAATTAAGGTCACTATCATTGTTTGAATTATCCTTATTATTATCAGACTTCATTTTAGCCACTTTTATCTTACACATATCCTTTGATACAAGCTTTTATAATATATATCTTTAAAAGAAAATTCAAATTACTACAGTACGAGATCCAAACGTATAATTGTGTCATTACAGCTAATCTCATAAGAAAAATGTAATGGTATGAATTAATTTGTGTAATCGATTTAAAGAGGAATTAGAGTTTATTTATTACTAAATTCATGCCTGTCATAAACGTTGATATAAAATATAAGGTCTATTACAAACGTTACTTGTTAGCTTCTCCCTTCTAATAACGAGCATGATAAATGTTGTACACGTTTGGTTACAAAACTTTCTGTAGATCGTGCTTTAGTATTCAGGTCAGCTGATTCATTCTATGTATCGCCATTGTCGACCCCCACGCTATTGCACAAGATTATAATACTCTAATTATATATGTAATAATTAATACACTTCATTACATCTTCATCTTTGTTAATATTATCAATATTAATGCACATGATATTTTTATTACGCCAAAATTCATACTTTACGTATCCATTTAATACTAAGTACAATACTGAGTGATTCTAGTAAATATATGTTTCACGGAAATGTTGGTATATTTTACTTTAGCGTTTATATAGACAAATGACTTCCTTTGTAATTCATCGAGCAAAGCTCGGCTATGTTAATGTGTTTGTTATCGGTCATATTTATTATTATGGTATTAATATTTACTATATAATACATTATTAACGTAATGAGTAAAATATATGCAGGTAGTATCTAAGTTTATGACTGAACCAACCTATGTAAGCCTTTATTGCGTAATCCTCTTCGCTGTACTTCCGTGATATATTTTAGTTGTGTTTAGCATATGGTTGGCAAAACGAAAAAGCATAGGCAGTGATCTAGTTCTAGCTCAATGATGGGAAATTTTATAGGGCACACTGCTAGTATGAGTATATTGGTATGGTTTGTAAACTACTAGATTATTTTCTATCAAGTTTTCAGTTCAATATAGGACGTAAACTGAAAGAAAATCTCATAAATCATTATAATTATATCATCCGATCATTATGTTTTCCCATAAGGGATATGTAGAAGTGTTAAAATTATTATACGAAATGATTAGAGATTTCCTTTTTTGTATTTAGCTGTGTAATTTCCGACATGAGGTCATCGAGTAGAATCATTTAATTTATCCATATTATAAGGTGGAAAAGTTTGTTTGTTTCAACACGTTAACCTTAGGAAATATCAAAAGAATTTAAAAAATATTTTTATATTAGATAGAGCAATCACTGAGGAAGGTTTTGGGCTATTTAACATCTTCCTACCATCAATACGAACAAAGCTGAATACAGGTTCAAAAACAGACAAAAATGATTAAATAATTATTAGTTCTACGCGAACGTCATCGCAGGCACAGCTAGTATAGTATGGCTAGCTACCACCCTCAAGTTGAAATTTGCTGCCAACTGCCTATAGGAGTGACCCGGCAGTTGCACTTACAAGCCACTCCCTCCACTACGTTTATCGTGTCCACCATCTTGGGTCACATCGATAATGAACATAAGGTGAGATTGTGGCGATAACGATAAACCTATAAACTAATAAATTATTTTAGATAATACATAGATCAAGTTATGGTAATATTAGTGAATTAAAACGACATGACAATGCAAAGTAAGATTGTTAACTAATTTACAATATTTAAATCATTCAAGCAAATTAAACATGCTTATTTTTAATTTTATGAAACTCGTAAATAGCGTAATAGAAATCAATAAATACTTTTTTATTCGGTGATTTCAATTACAGAACCAATCAACAAAATATCGTACTACGATATCAAACTTTCGTTCCAATCAACTGTTGATATATTTGTTAAAAAATAATAGAGCATAGTAGTTTTTTATATTAAATTCATTGAGTTAGTCATATGGTAGCAGAAAATAAGCAGTTGTTACAATTTTTCTTGTTAGAATCATGTCTTTTATGTTTTACTGTAAGTCATTTGATAAGATTACCAACTACCTACTGTTATTGCTTGCAGTCAAAATATAAGCAAATCCATTTAGGAACGTGCTACTTTACATTATTAGTTTTAATTATTATGGCAGAAGGTATTAATCCCTGGGGAGTTCCCAAAGTGTGAGCCGCGGCTCTCTTAACCATTCTGTTATAATTGTACCTATCTATTTCGACCAGGTAGATAGGCTTAGGGCGCCGCGACAAAATAGTAAACATGTGTGTGCGCCATGAACTTAAAAATATTGGGAATCCCTGTATTAACCGTTTCGTGTAAGTAATCCATTCTACTATTTTTAGGAAATTTTGGTCTGTTACAAATTAGTATGTTTTTAGTATTTAAGTATATTAATAAACTTTTCATTCATTTTAACATGTTCAGCTGATTTTTTCAAAAGGTTGTAATTCGATATTACTTTGTAACTAATATTGTAAATGCAAATATTAGTTCGAATATGCTGACAAAAGCTAGTTAACAATAAAACAGATATAAAACTTAATTATTTTAGTAATACACAATTCTAGGTAAAAAAAATTAAACATCGTTTATGTCGCAAATATTTACTAATAATTATTAATATTTCAGTATATCATTACAGTGCATATGTTATTATTTCAGTGGCTAAAGCAATATTCGAAAATATGGACATACTATCATCAGTATTGGAACCGATCACACTGGGTACAGTCGGAACACAAAAACCTTATAGATTTACTTTCGAGCAATACGTACAAGAAGCTAAAACTAAGATGCCTAGCAGAAAAGCAGCAGGTAAGTACGGAATTGTATATATATTATATAATTGCATGCAATTAACAACGGGCGCCCACCGGTCCCGCTGGAATTAGGAATGAGGCCCTCAAACTTCTCCCTGTCAAACTTATAGTTCTTCTGGTCTGCATCTTCAATGCGGCTATAACTCACTGCTATTTTCCGGCCGCTTGGGAAATAGCGGTAATAGGTATTCGTAAACCCGGGAAAAAAGGCATCCCTTCCAGAAACCTACCGGCTGATAAGCTTCCTCAATACGATAGGCAAAATATACGAGCGGCTCCTTCTGACCCGACTTCAATCCACTGTCTCAGACAAATGTCTTTTACCACACGAGCAATTTGGATTTTGACCCAAGTTGAAGCGATGATAGCTCAGTGGTAGTGTGTACGACTTCGCGTCAAGGGACGTGAGTTCGAATCCAAGCACCTACAATGAGCTTGAGCTTTCGGTGAAGGAAAACATCGTGAGGAAACCAAAGCATGGTGGTAGGGTTTTTTCTAATGCCCGCCTGGGTAGCTACCACCCTCAAGCTGTAAACCTGACGCCAAATACAAATAGGTGTGTTCCGGCAGCTGCACTTGAGAGCCAGTTCCTCCACAGGTTTAGCGTGTCTAAACTTGGGCCCTATCGTCACTTAAGATCAGGTGAGATTATGGCCATAACGCTAAAAAACTTAAGTATAAAAAAAATAAAAAAAAAGCACTCATGCACCCACCAAGTGCTCTGCCTCATGGAGCATATTCTCTCCAATTTCATGGTGCTACGCCGTCCTAAGTGCACACAGGCCATATTTTTCGACATAGCCAAAGCTTTCGATAAGGTCTGGCACGAAGGTCTCGTATTTAAACTCAATCTCTTACAAGTTCCAGATAGGCTAGTCCGCATACTCCTTGGTTACCTATCGGACCGCTCCTTCTGCTATAAAGCAGACGGAGCCCTATCCTCGCCTCACCTAATACGTTCAGGAGTCCCGCAAGGCTCTATCCTAGCGCCCTGCCAGTTCAACTTGTTCGTTAGCGACATTCCCGAATTCCTCAACGTCGCAGTAGGCTCTTACGCAGACGACATAGTCATGTTCAGCTCGGGCATAGAATAGAATTCACATATACTATCGCGTCCAAAGGGCCGTCTCTACGTTTGGGTCCTAGTACCTCAAATAGCGCATAGAAATAAACCCAGACAAAAGTGCGGCTATCATGTTCGATCCTCACGCGAGAAGCAATATAAAAAAACATTACACCTGTTCGGTGTCAATATCCCCTTGGCTAATCAAACTAAATACCTTGGTGTAGTTTTAGATAGGTGCCTAACCTTCAACAAACATATAGATTACGTACAGAAAAAAGTCTCCACGGCTATGGCTCTGATACGCAATCTAACCTCCTCTAAGAACAAAATGTCACTCAGAGATAAGCTCACAATATACAAAGTATGCATCCGTCCCATATTTACAAGTGTTGCAAAACAGATTCATGCGAGTAGCCGTCCAAGCCCCACCCTATGCCCGTAATATAAAGATAAGGACCTTCCGTCCATATATGCGTATATTAAAGATCTCACAAAGAAAAATTTTCGGAAAAGGCCGAAGTTCATCCCAACCCCAAAATAGTACACGTAGTTAGCTACATTCCCAATCCGTACGCCAAACGCTTCGCGCGCCGGCCACGTAACTGCTTTACCGATCCCGTCGACAAAATAACGAGATTGAACGCGCTGCTCCCTGCCATCTCCACCAATCGTACGTGTCCGCGCACACGCTTGCGTAATCGACGCCCTCGTCGCCGAGGCCGAGCAGTTAAATTCGCTCCCGCATACCCGCCGCAGCCTCCCTCCGCAGACGCTTGAGCCTAGGATCGATCCTCTGGTTAGGAGCCCTCAAGTGTCTCTACTCGCACGATACAGTAACACTATACATCACAAAGAGTACATCATTGCACCGCATAACATTTGTGCACACCCACATATTAAGTACACGGTTTTGTAAGGGACTACCCCCGCGGCCCTTGCGCGGCTTAGCCGATGTCATTGTTGGGACCGCTGAAATTAATAAGTTAGGACCTGTTGGTTAGTTGGGATCGCGAATCTTTGTTCGTTTTCCAGCAGTAGCCTAAGCCGAGGTTCGGCCATTTTGGCACCCTTGCGCCCACTGCCTCGGGGCTGAGTGCTCTCTACATTCGCCTCAAAAAGTTCGATGAAGCTGTCAAAGCCTTTACGGCTAACAGCGTATGTCAGGTCCAAAAAAAACAACTGGCGCTTTTACAAGTGTTCAAATTATAACACATACTAAATCTGTATAAAGTATATGAAACAAATTTCGATTGAAGCACGCAGTAAACCTTTCGAACGATGTAAACTCGGTAGTAGTTATATCCATCGCGAATAATATTTCTGACCTAAATGTCAGAATATTAAATAGACACAAACCGCCACTCAACCACAGTATAAATATACAAACTGTATGGAAACTAAGCCTAGTTGATGAAATAATTACCTACAATCCATTGAAGCATTAGGGTTGTAACTTTTAATGTTTTTGAATGTGAATGTTTTGAATTTGAATGTTTGTTTTTATTCTTAGAATATTTCTTGTCTGTAGTGATCAATCAATCGAAATAAAATAATTAGCTTACAAATACAAATTATTAATAGGTAATCGTCGTCGAATAGGCGTCGGGTAATCTCAGCAAAAGACGATAGTTTAAAATACGGAAAACAGTTTAATATTAACACACAACAACTTGCAGAACTATAGATCTTTAACTTTGTCATTACACGTTTTATTATTTCCCGTTTTATTATCAATTCGTATTATTTAATTTTTTCTTTACTTTCTAAAAAATCGGATTTAAGTTTTATTTTCCGTGGCGTGTCCAATGAAAGAGGTCTGGAAGTTTGACTACTGTCTCAATCGCTGAAAGTATTACATTTTTTATGTCTGTATACAAACTTCAACCAACTTCGATTAACATTTGTACATCTTTTTTCTTGTACATTTGGTAGATGAAGAGATGGCATTGAATTGGTTTTTTTGTTTGAATTGATTTGTTCATCAAATCTTCTCGAGATATCAAGCGGATTGGGAATATTTGAAAAGAATAACTAAATATTCTCTGTGTCATTTTCATCAGACGAGGTGTAGGAGTAAGAGCTTGTTTAATAAACAAAAAGTTCAAGCAGGTCGCCACTTTCACTACCCCACAAGAAGGTAAACTACAACTTTTGTAAAAAAAAATACCATCATATTTTATTTACATTTTGATAGCACTATCGGCTGCAACATCCTCCAAAACCATGAAAACGACACCCATGGCGAAAAAATTGATAACTATTGGAGCCGCCATCTTGGATTTAAATTTTGACAACACTATCGGATTCAACAGTGTTGAAGTTGAGTGTTGAATCAACACTCTCGCAAACTATGAAAACGACACCCATGACAAAAAAAAAAGATAATTTGCTGCAGCCGCCATCTTAGATTAACACTTTGACAGCACTATCGCTTTTAACACCCCGGAAAACCTCGAAAACGACTTCCATAACAAATCAGTTGATAATTATTGCAGCCGCCATCTTAGATATATTTTTCAACCCCCGGCGCATAACGACAGAGTGTTATAAGTTTGATGTGTTTGTCTGTGGCATCGTAGCTTCCGAACGGGTGAACAGATTTTGATTTTTTTTGTTTCAATTGTGAATTAGTTTTGAGTGTTCTTAACATGACCACTCGTTTTAACGTGGCAATCACTACTGACGGCACCGCGACAACCACTTAGGGGTCTCGTCGACGCGCATGTTTGTGTGAGTGTGCCGTTTCAAGCGTTTGTAGGTAGTTTCCGTACTGTCTGTATATTCCTGCTGTGACGAAACGTTCCAAATAAGATCGCTACGTAATACGAAATGATTTATTAAATATAATCTGATCCGTATCTTCTAATAAACACAAGCTATTATACCTAATATTTAGATTATTTTTATACGTATTCAGTAAATTGTAAATTATTCACCTATGATAGAAGTACAATTCATGAACAATAGTGATCATCGAGATCTAACAACCCATTGATAATTGCTACTCATAACATCGGACTAAGTTGACTGAAATTGATAACACGGTGGTGAATTATATAAATGAACACATTTCTTTGTCAAACGCAACTCACATACAAAATAAGGACGTGATATCACTGAGTTCGCAAGTCTAAGCAAAAATAATTGTGTCCAGGTTCTTAAATTCACAGTCCAACCACTTGATATCCAAGATGAAATCTAATTATGTTTTCGTAACATGTTATACAATATTTCTCGAAAAGTATTACGTCTGTTAAAATAATTACAGATGCTTGCATGATTCAACTATTAATTTCGTCGATGGAGGCTCAAACGACTGTATCCGAAGGGGTTTGCGAGGTGACGCCTGAATGTTCGGCACAAGTGATCAAAGGTTCTGGTCTTGCTTTCCAACAAACTAGCCGACTTCGAGCTGCCACACTGGCTAAACTATTTGACTGTTTAGAGGGACTCGACATCCATGCTCATATTTATAAACTTTGCATACAAATCTATAAGGAGACTAAATCTCTTGAAGCCTGGAATCACCCGGCAGGGACAAGGACGTTATTTATGCAACAAAGTACGATATTTTTCTGTTTTAAGTTATCTTTTTTGTTTCTTTATATTAAAGATTATTTTATTTTAATAGTCGTTGGAAGTATTAACTTACTGCATTTAAAAAAAGGGTGATACATGAGCTATGATAAGAAATGAATCTGTATTTTCAGTTCTGTATTGTTCGTCGCAAGGATACGGAGAATTCATTAAGCCACGTTGGATGAATAAAGTCTTGGCTTGGCAGGAGCCTAAGGGTTGCTATGCTGATGAACGTCAACCTTTTTTGAAGCTTACCGGCTTTATTGGCCCGGCTACATTACCATCACCTAAAGAAAGGAAGGTATGTCAATAGGTTTTTTTTTTGTTTCAACTGAGAATAGAATACATCTGATGCTTAGCTTATTTAGAATAGTTAACTAAATTGATACTGAAAGGGTTTTAGTGATTCCGTTTAATACTATTTCGGAAGTGTCCCTTTGTGAGTGGAAATTTTATTTTTAAGCCTATTTAATTGATACATTAAATTAATTGTATCACTTTGCATGTTTTTTATAAACTAACTTCAAATCAAGAATGCGTTAGCCGCTAGTCTACTTCCACTGTGCTTTTGTTTAAGCAATTTGTATAATCCAAGGTTCAAGGCACCAAATATATTAATATTTTTATAAGTAATTCTCATAAACACATTTTGATTTGTTTTAATTGAAATAATAACATTAAAAGACGTTATTTCACTACGGCTACAGGTAGTAAAAACTATAATATGGGTCACAATTTCACACGGTTCTGTAATTCCAAGTTATGAAAAACTTGTATTATACTATTAAATAGCTGTATGTATACTTATATAAAAAAAATCGTGATATACAGCTGATACTAAGGCTAAAAGTGAATCGTGGACAGTAATCGAATCTGATACCTCTCGCCTTATCGTCTATCAAGTTCAATTGTTTCGTTTAATGTAGTTTTATATAACTGACATTGGTTATGTTAGTGTTATAAGTAATATTGTAGGTATACATAAAGGATTCTTTTAATGCTATACAATGGAAGGCATATGGATTGGAAGTTAAAATTTTGTAGTAAACCAAGTTCTTGGTGGCTTTCGATTCATTTTACCCCTTCGGTAGTCGACAGTTTTGTTAAAAAGGTGAATTATTTTTCATTTCTTGGCTATCGCTCTCGAGTTGAGTGCCTTAGTACCCTAACTTAGTAAAGCTAACAGCATATGTCCAATCGAAAAAAAGTCATTTCTCTGATTAATGAGCATATTAAAGGACTGAATGTCGTTTTGTTGTAGATTAGTGTCGTAGACGTCGTAACTTCTCTAATGGCACATAGCAAGTTGATAAAATTATATCGCTATGATAGTATTACCACTCCTACCTTTAAGTATTCATTATTTTGTTTTTTTGTTGTCATTACCTATTTTCTAATAAATAATTGTATTCGAATAAACTCTGGAGTCCACTAAGCGATAGCGTAGGCGCATCTTTGCAAACTCTTAGTCATTCATGATTGAAAAAGACTCTGATAATAACTGTTACAATTAGTATAATGCCGTGGCCATAAATATGAAAAATATGTCCAAAATTTATACAAGATATATTTAAAATTCATACAAGCTCTCAAGCATAGATCATATTATGTAAAAATATGCATTCATGCATTTTATAATGCGAATAAAGTATTTTTGTTTCGCGGGCTTACAATATTTGAAATATTGTTTTTGAATATCACGAAAATTCTTATAAAAAGAACAAATTGTAACGTACTATTTTATTATTGTCTATACATTTGAAGTATTAAAAAAATGCACTATGTGGACCTAGTGAGAGCAATAAGATATCAAAATCAGCTTTATTTTAAATACTTATATTCCAGGAAGAGTATCGAGTGAAGAAAGTAGCTTCATCGGATGGAGGGACTTGTAACTCGTTGACATCAGGCATGGCGCTCGGCTCGTTAGTTATGTACATCAGAGCCTTGTTGGAGACAGATCAAGCTTTTCAATATGACGTTCTTGTTTGATTTATAAATACTGAAAGATTTTTTTCCTTTACTACTTTTGATTTTTAGTCATTGATCATTTACTTATACTAAACAACGGTAGCTACATTTCATCAGTATACTTTTGTCAATTTGTAAGAGTATATAGAACCTCAAGGATTTCAGAAAAAGAAAACGCTTTGACTGATCTGTTACAAAATTATTATAAAATTAATAATCTGGCGTGTGCGGGATATTTATTAGGTAACTACCTATACCCGCGACTTCGTTCGCGTGAAACTATAAAGCTATTTAATTATGTTTGCCTTTTTCGTGATTTTTTGTCAATATCGCTTTGCTAGTATTGGTGGTAACGTGATGATAAATAATGATAAATAGTCTAATGCCTTTCTCAATGATTGCTTTATCGAATTCAAATATAATTTATGAAATCAGATTGATAGTTCTTAAAATTAGCGTTGATGTAAATTTTTATTTTTAATAATTATATTTTTTCTATTTAAATTAATTCGAGTCGCGGACGGTTTAACTATGTTAAAAAAATATGTTATCTGTAAATTACAAAGCTGTTCTACATGACATAATATGTAAAACGTAGGGTCTTTTTTTGAAAATGTTCCTATAAATACCTTTTAACAACACTGTCCTACATTTATTCAATAATGCATTTACAAAGCTTTATGGGAGAACCAAATAGCCCAATTAACTTTAAAAATTTTTTAATGCACGAACACAATGCATAAGCGAGTGCTTTCACACGATTTGTTATCAAACTTTCAGATAATCCAATTGTAGTAACCAGGTTGCAAACTACACAATATAATTTGTTCCTGACCCTGTTTTAATGCGTTGTGAAAAAGTATCCAAGCTGACCGCTCACATATAACGCAATCGTCCGTAATACTTTACAAATATGTTGAGTCGTTTAACTATAGACAATAGGCCGTTTTCAAAGAACTTTGTTCATCTATATATTGATTACAGATAAAAATAATCTCATCAAGACCTCTTTATGCCTTTTTGAACAAGGTATTCTAAACATACAAAAACTTGTAAATTTAACGGTTATTCCGTCATAAATATTGGCTCTGACAAAGCTCATACTCGGCAGCATTAATGCTCCAAGTAGATATATTATTGTTTTATTTTTGTAGCGTATAGGTTTAACTTTATGGACATAATTTCATCTGATGTTAAGTGAAACTGTGGCTCAAGTTGGCTAGGAACTACAACTGCCGAAACACGCCTACAGGTATTCAGCGGCAGATTTTTAATTTGACAGTTGTAGCTAGCCAGATGAGTTATAGAATATGTCCTACCTGCCCTACTCAATTGTACCAAAAAAATAAAATCATGACAGTACAGACAATTTTTTATTTTTAGTATGGCATATGCCTTTGTAGTCAATTCCACAAAAGCACGGTGGTAGGACTTTTTCAAATACTCGCCTGACTAGCTACCAACCTTTTAATCCCCAGGGAAATGCATTTAGGTATGTCTGGAGGGTGTGGTGAGAGTTAACTACACACAGAGTTAGCTAACAGAGAGTTAGCTACACATCCCTGGCTCGCTACCAGCCTCAAATTAAAAATTTGCCGTGAAATACCTATTAATGTGTTCCGAGAATTGCACTTGAGAGCCAGCCTCCCCACTAAGCTTAGCGTGCCCACCCTTTTGGGCCACATCGTTATTTAACATCAGGTGTGATTGTGGCCAGAACGCTTAACCTATAAACTATACATTAATCAAGTTAGAACAAAAAGTCTTTATAACAACCTAACTCGGAACAACTATTTGTGGATCATATAAATAATTGGCTTATGCCGGATTTGAAACCACAACTTTTAAGCGTGACGGTTGTACAGAGAGACACAACTACGGTAAAACCACAAGTCTGTTTAAGGTTACAACGATGTACCAATGTATTTTGCTATATTTTTTAGAAAGGCGCTAAAATATTAAGCTATACGTATTATATATTACCATTTAATCATTTTAATTAATTTCTGTAACTTTTTTCAATACAGTTTTGCTCCCATTAATGGTAGAATGATGTCAATGATTAAAGCCTTCCTCAATGATGACTCTATCAAATACGAACATAATTTATAAAATCCTACAGGTAGTTCTTAAAATAGGCGCGTGCTAACAAACTTTTCCCCTTTATAATAATATTATAGATAAGCGCTAATATAGGCTTCACTTATAAAGCATCGATTATATGTTTACAGGAGTACAATCTACGGTATATAATCCATGGCGCTATTAGTAATAATTGGTATTTGCATATACCTTTTCTGCAGCTGTAGTTCTCATAATAAATACAGGTCTCTACTTGTTGCTGCTAGGTTTGTCTACTTGATTTATTCTATTTTGGCAGACGAATAGTTAGTACGAGAAAAAAGGTCTGCATATTTGCTATTTTTCTCGTAGACATGGTTCATAATCATCAAAACACTGAAAATAACTATCGCACAAAAGTATACTTAATTGAAATAAAATATTTTCAAAAACATAATCTGAGCTCTGATGTAATATGCTTATACCATAAACGAGCAATTCCTATATATCTGTTTTGGCGGTTGCGCGTGATCACAATGGTATCATTCGGACCACGGCAGAGATTCAACGCGACGTGTTGCCAATGCTGTCCAACGCTTTTAGGTACAACAACAGCGAGCACAGCGTCTACACGATGGTGAAGCTGCTACAACGTTATTATTTTGTCAGCAAACACTGTATTTTATATTTCTATAAAATCTTTAATTTAGATTTTACTTTCTAGATTTAGATAGATAGTTTACGTGATCTAGTGTAGCTAAAAAGCAAAAGTGAATTATTAATAATAATTGATATAATTATGAAACATGATATATTAGTTTCCACAAAAACTCCCTAGACAGCTTCAACGAGACAGTCATTATCTTGCTGAAGACAGCTTAAGTTGTATTTAAAACTTACAACTTCAGAATTAACAATGTGGATGAATTGCTTCGCCTGTCTAATTGGACGAATATAATTACTACTATTTTATTGAATTTTAAATAAAACACGTTATAACATTGTTTGAGTAAAAGAAGCTTCTTCCTTTATTTATTTTTTCGACAATTTATTTTATCAAATTAGACGTATCAAAAAAGGTTGCTATTAAAATATAAACGCCACGCCACTTTACAATTTTTTTTTATTACTTTACCTATATACCTCCACTAAATTATATTTAAAAATATTGGTATATATAGATCAATTGACGTGAAATTCCATGTCATATAATATAATTGTCAACCGATTACAAAAATAATCAGAGTACATATAGGAAAAAAATTATTATTAATTGGAAATCGTAGTTAAACGTGAATAAAAATGTTACATTTAATTTATAGATCAATGTGCAGCGTAGCACAAACTAGAAAACCACCTATCTCGGTGTTCGGTAATGTAAAAGATAGAAAAGACAGTTTTCAATGCGGAAAATCTCAGAAAATATATTTATTCAATAGTACTTTTATTAGGAAGATAAAAAAATAATTTTTATATATGTTACTGCTAAAGCGCAAAAATTAGTTATTCTACAAATTATCGAGGTAACATGGTATCCATTAATATGGCAAAAATTATAAAATTTATACTTATGTAGGTATACTAAACTAGTTTCGTTTTGTTATGCTAGGTTAGCTTTGACTTGTGATAAAATAGCAGAAGGATCAAATTGTTTAAAAAACACTATCTAATGCAGCTAATATTGTAATATAATCTACCTAATAATATACATAAAAATGGCTTGTGGACTTTAGTGGTAACATATATACGCTAAATTATTGACTTATTAATGTACCAACTTGCATTATTATTTTTACTGTCCTCTTAATTATCCCTCAGGACTAATATGATATACTAATAAAAACAAACATATAAAAATACTACACAGACCTACTGTAAATTTAATTATCTTGTTTTTAATTATGTTGTTATATATATATATCATAGTTTTGGTTGCGAATAACTACTCCTAAACTTTAAAATTTTCAATGAAAGCAGGTGTGGAGGGACGATATGTTTCCGCTCTTTATAGTGCAGCTCTTCAAACGAACCAGATCGATGAAGTAGAAAAACATTTTCGCGAATTGCAAAAGGAGCTCCTAAAGCCTATGATTGTCGATTTTATAGAAACTAGTATGATTTCATCCACAGCCAAGGCAAAACTGCTTAAGGAGATCGCAAATGAAAGTGGTAAACAGTTTATATCATTGTATAGATATTGCTTGGATGGATCATGATCACCATATACCGACTATAACATCAAACATAGTGGTAAACTAAGGAATTTACGAGTTCCTAAATCTAGTTGTAAATACTTGGTTTGGTACTATCTAACTATACTCGATTGGGACAGGATCTCAATGAATATGCTTTTGTAAAAGCTTTCGATTGGATTTATACTAGAAACATGGGTTTAATGTTAATTTATCAGCAGTTTATTCTGAATTAGGTATATTCAGACTTCATGTCCGTAATATTAAATCTTGATTTTTCGATTGATGAAGACAACGAATTTATGAATATGTTTTAAAAAAAATACATTCAATAAATATTATATTTCATAATTACAGGTATGCCCGATACTGCATCCAACTTCTTAGGAGTTGTAGCTGAAAACGGGCGTTTAAAATTACTAAGACGTATGATCAACATGTTTCTGGCTGTAATGGTGGCACATAGAAATGAATCTTTATGTGAAGTGATCACAGCAAAACCTTTGGACGAAGACGCACGGAAAGCTTTAATGGACGCTCTAAAGAAGTTCGTAAAGTCAGGTAAAAATATTCAGCTTACTGAAAAAGTAGATGAATCTATAATAGGAGGCATAATTGTGGGGATTGAAGACAAGCACATTGATATGAGCATTGCCAAGAAAATACAAATGTATACTAATATATTAAAACAATCTATTTAAACGGTAATAAACACAAAACTGAAAGAATTTTGTTTAATATTCCTATTAAAAATATATTTAATAGCCATGTTAAATTACGAGCTACTAGCAAAAATTTGTAGGTAAGTTAAAGTGTAATTAACAATTATACAAATTAAAACTGAACGTCTAAAGAAGGGAGACGGCACCATATCTGTACATATTCCTAGGCATGTATATTTTATCAGATATAAGATTCGCATAGTGTCCAGCATTCTGATTTTTGGGTGGACTATTACACCCTGAATTCGCCAAAAGAACGGAAACTCGTTCTGCATGAATTCTATAATTTATTCTATTTGAATTAAGACTTCCAGTCATTATTCTTTGGAAACTGGACGTCAGTACCCAAAGTTCTTGTTCTCCTTTAAGATTATTGACGATTTTAAGACCGCTCGCAAACTGAAGGGTTTCTTTATCAATCGCAAGTCTATGAAAATTTCGAGGTGTATATTCTGTGGCAGAATTCCAACACCATACACTGGGTGGTTCCATCAATCCGAAAAACATTACACCATTACGATCCATAGCTTCCGCGGCAGACTGGTTTGGGCGTTCTTCTGGAAATACCTGCAAAAGATAAAATGCTTTACTATTTTATCTACCCTATAAACTCATTATTATGGAAATCTGAAACCGGAACTGAA
Organism: Actias luna; assembly: GCA_039707435.1. Lineage (NCBI taxonomy): Eukaryota > Metazoa > Arthropoda > Insecta > Lepidoptera > Saturniidae > Actias > Actias luna. The sequence continues at coordinate 8,030,216 of JAZHAC010000003.1, forward strand.
ACTATTAAGTCTTAGAAAAAAAAAATTGCCGTAACGTTTCTGAATAATTTCGGTTAAGGATGAGGTTGTATATTAAAAACGATTGCAAATTTAATTCTTAATTATATAGACTAAAGTCAATGTCGTTTACCAATAAATAACCAAGTAATAATGAATATACTTTTAAATATAATTACTTAAGTAACATATTTTTAACATAATATATTTAAAGCTCTTACATTCTTTTTGTTATTTTATAGATAACTTAAAAACATAAATTATGCAAATACAATGTATATTCTCTATTAAATGTCTGTTAACATACCGTTGATTGAGTGCTTACTTGCTCAATCCATATTAGTCGCATTTTAAAGGAGGAAGTTTCTGCTCCATTTTGCAAAGAAATGTTCTACTTTGCGATTATTTTACACGTAATATAAAGTTACATATCTTGACCTGTCATGTGACTTGTTAAAAAATCTTTAATATAATGGTGGATTTAACAAATAAGCTGAAGCTACGATACCCGAATAATCAAAAGTAATAAAAAAATATCTTACTATAACATCATTAGGATGAAGTGTAGGATTGCTGATGTTGGTATAGTTTCTTAATACACTAGTCCGCACCACATTTTCTGTGGTAGAAGCCAGAGCGTGAAAGTAAAGAAAGCGATCATTGCCAACTCGATAGGGCGACAATGCCATACCGAATACTCCATCCATAAGGTCGAAGCTTTCACCTAGAATAATATTTTTTAAGATTTATATATTACCCTAATGGAATTTATATTTGCTAATGCTAACCGTTCTGCCAAGGTTTTAGTGTGATATAAAACGTGTATTTATATTAACTGCTTAGCCTAATTCTGTATTAAACTATGTAATTTCGATATTCATGGTTATAAATAAAAAATACCTGAATCTCATACAAACAGATATATTATACGTAGGTACCTATATTTTTAAACCTTATTTTTCAAAGCACTATGAAAAACCATTTCATAACAGATATTTGCATCCTATATGAATCTTGCTTTCTACTAGTTCTATAATTCTTGCTTTTGCAAAGCTAATATTTGTACTGACAAATACGTGCTCTAAAGTAATAATAACTTGAAGATAATAACAGGTTATAGCAAATGTATATGTCATGGCTTGGGTGAGGCGTTACGCCTTATAAATGTCATTCATCTTAGCAAGAAAATATATTTTAAGAGTTTTATTTGATTCTTAGCTTAAAAATAAGTAAAGAGTCATGAGCAAACATTTATTAAATTTACTAGCTTTGACCAGCGGCTTTGCTCACGTTAATATTGATTTTGTCAAACAAATCGGATGATGCAATAAAAAGTTTCATACAAAGTTTATCTCTCTCTTTATGTCACTTCCAACAAGTTTTTTTACCAGAAAAGTAGCCTATCACCGTCTCCAAGGTCCCGTCTATCTATATATCAAAATTCATCGTAATCGATTCAGCGATTTTGATGCAGCAATTAGTAGGCGGTAGTGGCAATTGTTTATGACTGGATCGCGGCCACAATACACCTTATAAAAATGCGTCATAATGACACGCTTTATGTATGGCGTTCCAGGATCAGCCAATGTATTTCAAGCGATCAATTAAGGTTAGAATGTATACTTGATTAGGTCGTTATCACCATTCATATAGTGGTAAGCCCTCTCCCTGTTTTAGTTTGTTACGTTTTGAAATAAACTATTGTACATGTAGCTGCTACCTGGATTGTAGGCTAAGCGAAATACTGACTAACACAATAACTCATCATAACATCGTTTGAGGTGTAAAGTAGTTACTACTTTCAATCTTACGACGCCTACCATACATATGTTGATAAACTCGTCTTAATGATATTTTTGGTTCATCGTGGTTTAGAATGAGTATCTAGTAGCCACGGAGGCTTGCAGACCGCTATTACAGCGACGACCCCTTTGCATTGCTTATCGGTGAACGGTATTGTTGGTTTCGAATGGATTTCGATTAATACAATACCGTCACTTTAACGTGCTAGTATTAATAATATACATTTCTTATAAATATAGGTTGAAACAAGCAAAAAAAAACGTAGGCGATTAAAAAAGATATGTTTAAAAATAAATTCAATTTTAGAGAATTTCAGTTTTGCCATAACATAAGGAAATAATTGAATATAACAACCTCGTTGCTTACCATCAATAGTAAAAGTGCCTTTTGAAGGATACGGGAAGAAGTATTTGTGAGTAACTCGCCATGATCGATTACGGGCGACGTCTATAATGAGCAAACCGAATCCAGACACATCAGCAACATACACGTAAGTGTCGGAACAATCTCCTGGAGTTGTCGATCTTACGTCTACTACCTGAAATTATACGTGTTATGTAAGATATAATAATAATAATAATAAGTCAATTGTTGCTTTCAATTTATGTATTTTTCTAATTTTCAATATGCTCCTTTCCATTGCTGTTTCACTGCATTACATTTTTTGTTTTTTTTTTAATTGTCAATATCTAACTTTGGCAACCTTACAACAAGCAGGGTAATAGGCATGTATCAAATACTGTCATTTTCATTTGCAAGCTGTAGTTTTCTTTTAAGATTTCCCTTAATGCCCAAAATTTCTCCCAAGTAATGTTGATTCATCTTGTGACTTCTTCTTCGTTGCTTGGCGTTTTTAATGAGATTTTCTTCCCCAAGTAGATGTATTCGCTGACAGATTCTATATGATTACCATTTATCACTATCGGACGTTCGCGATTGTTTGTTAATATCTGAGCTTTATTTACATTCATTTCTAGGCCAATTTTGGACATTTCGCAGTCTAGTGATCTCATCATTCCTTCTAGGTCTTTGGCGGTTTCAGCAATTATAACAATATCATCAGCGAACCTCAGATGGTTTAAACAGCGTCCGTTTATGTAGAATCATTATGTGAGATAAGTAAACTCAATTATATATTTATAAATATGTAATTAAGATTAGAATGTATCTTAATGGAGTTTGATGACATCCACTAGTTATTTATAAATGTTATACTTTCTGCGTTGGAATTATAATTAGTTGATAAATATTTCTTTATATATAAAATGTTATAAATTCTTTTATAAACAACAAAAATAATCACAAATCAAATAAGATAACTAATAGGTACACACTAATAATAAGCCTGTACAATGCATGAATATATTCAGTATTCAATTACACAATAGACAATCATGACCTAAAATGCTAATAGTAAGCTATCTGACACAGTGAAACTAATTTAAGTATAGATGTCTCGTTTTTCTTTAAATAACTTGTCAAGACTTGTACGCTCAAGTTTGTACTCATACGCATAGTTTAATGGTTGGTACAGGCATCTGTAAAAATTAAAAACTCCGCTCCAATTATGTGATAAACATTGCTCTATTGAGCGAGTATTATCATCTCTGTCATAACGAGTCTTCTGAAGATCAGTTCGATCTTATGCTACTTTCACTAAATACCCATGCAAATAGGTATTTAATAGCACAGCGACACACTAGCTTCCATCTTGGTATGAATAGTGAAGCCGTCTAATTGTTCTGTTTGCCGTACGGTAAGGATCATTTTTGGGACAGCGAATTCCTTCCCGTTTACAGTATAAGGTCCTTTAAATAAGACATAAATATATTGCAGCAATCCGGCATAATGATTATTTCGACAGTTGGAATTTGTTACCGACGGTCACATATCTATTCTACTGCGGCGTATTCTCCATCAGGTACTATACAGTCATTTTACGCTTTTACTATGAAAAAGCATTTTACTTTAGTATAAACTAAAAGTTGTTTACAAAGCTAGTCTTGATGAAGTGTCGTGATGAGAATGTCGTATTCTCTTTGAACTATCACTAAATATATATTGATATAAGAAATAAAAGAAAAATATATTACTTTGAATAGGATCTCCTTTCTAAGTCAAGAGCCTCTAAGGTAACAAGAAATTGATGAACCTGAATATTTATTGTATTACATTGATATGTTTAAAAACATTTTGTCAATGTGAGCACTTTCTTTATTAATATGAAAGATTATTTTCATTAAAATAAAATTCCTCTCCTTCTCTCTTGTGGATTCGTATTAGTATATTTAAGTGATGCTCCCGGCTATTTTGTGTAATCAATTCAACATGAATATATCATCAACTTTTGGATATACATAATGATTACGAAAGTTGAGATGTACTTTTGATTAGATAGTTAAATGGGCGGTGGATGAACCATATATTTTCTAAAGCAGCAGTCGCAAAGTTATTATATATTGGAGTTAACATTTCTTATTTCTTTCTTCTTCTAAGTGCATACTCCAAAAATTAATGACTATATAGTCACAAATTAATTTATTCACAGGTGCATGTTTTTAAATTGTAATAACAAATATTTAGATAATATTTGCATACATCCAACTTATTTTAAAGTTTTATAGTCAAATACTTAGTTATTAATAGACAGAAATATCGTTTATCCTCCGGTAGCTAGTTTTTAATAGAAAAGGTTAAATTAATTTGCTGACAATACCTGCCGACCATAATAATCAAATTTATATAATAGCAACTAGCTGCTGCCCTCAACTTCGTTCACATTTTTTTTATTTATCATTCATGATCGTAGAATGCGTTTGTTCAGAACGTCTACATCGTAAAGGCAAGGTTAGATTTCAAGCCAATAGTTTTTGAGATCTCGTGATGAGTCAGCAATTTCTATTTCGCTTAGTTTATTACAATCAACTGGTAGCTGAATATACACAGTAACTAATTTCGAAACATGACAAATTAAAAAGGAGTGAA